>CP120499.1:0-1200000 GCA_029489945.1 Nigrospora osmanthi
TTGCGTCTCGAAACCGCCGTGCATAAGTAGGTAAATAATCCGAGTTTACTCCGAACGCCACAAGCGCCTCATGCTGGTACCTACAATTTGGGGAGGGGCCCAGCACAAACGAGGTACTTTCTCTTGCCGATAGGCACCTTCTTGGGCGCACCCAGGGAAAAGTACCTACGACCTGCGGGAGGGGCCCAGCACAAACGAGGTGCTTTCTCTTGCCGACACTCGCCTTCTCGCCGGACGAGCTGACCGCACCGATTTCCATCGACAGCGATGGCCACCTCGATAGGCACAATACACGTACAGAGCTTCCGACCGACAGGGCGCCGCCATCGACCCGAAACCCGGTTTCTTCCATCGGGGCCTTGCCACCGCATTCGCCGAGCTCTGGAGGTGGGTGGCGTGTGGGAAAGACTGGAAGGAGGCCTTGCATGCCTAAGCGGGGGCTCCCCGACTCGAGAGAGATGGCAAGAGGGGGGAAGGGCCAGGACTTCCCTCCCCTCCCGCCACGGGCGTCAGCGAAGGGTCTGGCTTCGGAGGAGAGCGCGAGTGTCCTCCACCATGAACCACTTCTTCATGGGAGGGGCGGCGGGAGGGGCGGCGGAAGCGACGGCGACAGGGACGCACCCGGGGCGACAACGGTATGGGAAAGCGCTAGATCTGTTGCGTGCTATGGATATACAAGACGGGCGAGTGCGAAGGGAGGCGTAGGAGTGACAACAGTGGTCGTGGTGACGCCCTCCTTGGATAGAGGGCGCCGCACCCGTGTAGATACCCCGTCTCTCCTGCACCCAGACCTCTTTTCTGTCCATAAGACCTCCCACCCGTTCGAAACATTGTACTTGGGGACAAAACGAAGCATACTGTCCACACACTCTCGTTTAAGCTGTCCTATCCTCATGGCCGCATCCTCGCCGCGGGCCAGCGGGCATTTCTCTGTAATGGGCGCCTCGCAAGCGACCTGCTGCAGGGCCTGTGTTGGCTGAAAGTTTGCTGGGCTGGCTGGCAGTGGCTGGCTGGCTCTAGGTGGTGAGAGAAATATTGTCTGGTCGGTATTTTGAGGCAACCAGCTACCGCCGGTCGGTCACGGTCATGCGAACGCCTGTGACGGCCACACCCGCCTCGTCCACACCCATGCGGGCAAGGGACTCGACGGGTTGGTTTATATTGCCGTCGCTCGGGCAGGCGAGCGCAGGGGCGGGGGACGTACGTGTCGGTGCCGTGGGGGAAGGGCCGAAACGGCGTCTCGGCGCGATCGTGGTGGAGCACCCGCGCCAGGCACTGCAGCACCCACGGTTCGTCCCGCGCCGCCATCGGCCGTTTATTCCACCGGCGTGGCGTTGGTTCCACCGGCGTGGCGATGGTGGCGATGGTGGCGATGGTGGGCCGGCTAAGGGCGTCGCTGACTGGCCCACGAGACGAGACGAGAGGCGCAGGATCTGGCGCTTGATGATGGTGTACACAGTATCCCTGGCGGCAGGCATGGCATCCCGGTACGTACTCGGTACCTGCGGACGCACCATTTTCCGCGTGTGGCATGCGCCGGGCCGGCTTATCTTATCCCCGCGACGTTGCAGCATAGTGCGTATTCGCACGCATCCCCTTGATTAGGTCATCTGCGTCGCCACGGCCGAAACCGCGCGGGGCGTATTGCCAGGGGGATTGCGCGTCGCGGTACGGTGACAATGCCCGGCTGCTGCCTGCGTCGGACCATGGGTGGTAGGATCACGTGGCGGTGGACGCGGGGCTGCGCGACGACGTGTGCAGAGGTACAAGATAGCGGCGGGCCACACGATGCACCAAGTGACGTATGATGTACACCTTAGCTGGGGATGCCCTCACGGCGCGACATACGTACTATCTTGATCAGGTTAGTTATACAAATAACTCCATTTATCGTGCCGCTCACTTACCATGGAGACCACAGTACGAGGTAGCTTCGTACGAAGTACTTTATGGCTGTGTGGCTCCGATAACGGGGCTTGTGCATGAGAATGGGTATGAAGTACTTCCTTGTACATAGCACCGTACCTTGTGGCTTTGCTGCACTATCCGCAGGCGCCACCCACCTGTTGCTCCCCCAGCCGCTTGTGCTTGCACAACGCTCCAGGCACAGCGACAGGCACAGCGACATTTACACCCTATGGGATACCAGCATCAGCCAGCACCTAGTGGAGCATTCACAACACTAGCGATGCATGCGACAATGCCGGTCCTGCTAATCGCGCCTGTGTGCAAGGTGACATCTTCCTATTAGTAAAACCACTTTGGCCTATGTACTGAGTGCACCGACCGTGACGGAGAACGGCGAGACCTTGGGTCCGGCTGCGTTTTCCTCGGCTGTCAGCCCCCGCTCCGTGCCCTGACAGAAAACCGCTCACTTTCGCTCCGCATCCAGATCCCCGGGTGCCCCGGCCAGTCTACGCCCTTTTGCCATTCCGGTCCTGTCAACATCGCAATGGCGCGCTTCCTGATCGTTTTCTCGGCTGTGCTCGCGGTGCTGGCCGCCATCGTCTACCAGTCCAAGCTGTACTACCTCCCAATCGTCGCCTTCGGCCTGAATCACGCGCTGGAGCCGATAGGCAGCTTTCCGTACCGATGCCGACGCCTCGAGGACCCGCGGCTGCAGGCCTGCGAGGACATGTGGCTGTCGGAGCGGACGCGGCAGCTTTTTGTGGCTTGTTCCGACTCGCTCGCCCGGCAGCAGTGGATGCCCAAGTAAGTGTACTGGGGGGCGGAATGACGGAGGGGCCTTTCCCGTTCTTTTCTTTCATACACTGCCATTCCGGGTTCGAACTCACGCTTCGCTAGTGCCGGCAAGTACAACGCATCTGGACGCAGCCTGCGGGACGCCGTCGTAGTGCTGGACATTGACAAGCCCGAGGGGCTGGGTTTCCGGACGCGCTCGGTGGCGACGCCGGACTTCCACTCGGGTGGCCAGGGCGGCGACAAGCACTTGTACCTCGCTGGCATGGGCGGCAGCGAGGGCGACGGCCCCGACGGCGAGATTCGCCTGTGGCTTGTCAACCTGAAGCCTTCGCTGGATCCGACGACGGGCGGGTACCGCGCGGACCAGTCGGCGACGGGCCCCAACCAAACCGTCGAGCTCTTCCGGACAGGGCCCGAGGCGACCGAGCTGAAGCACCTGAAGACCTTCTCCAGTCCGGCCATCAGCACCCCCAACCGCCCGGCCCCGCTGGGCGGGAACACCGACGCCATGTATGTGACCAACGACCATGGGCCTCACAAGGCTGGCTGGGTAAGTTCTCCCTCTTTCTCGGTGGTTCTACCCCCCGGAGCTAACGAAATGCGTGCAGAAAAACATCTTGTCGCCCATTTTGAAGACCGGCAACGTTGTATTCTGTGACGGCTCGGCCACGGGTTGTAAGGAGGTTGCTTCGGGACTGCAGTTCCCCAACGGACTCGCACGGGGCGCCGACGGGCTGCTTTACGTGCCGAGCTCGCTGCTAACCACCATCGATGTCTACCAGCCCCTGCCCGGCGGCGACCTGCGCCAGGTCGACTCGGTCTACACGGGCTACGTACTCGACAACCTGGCCGTCGACGGCCGCGGCGACCTCTGGGCCGCCGCCATCCCCGTCGGCAAGCGCTTGCTCGACGCCTACGCAGACCCTCACGGCACCGTGCCGCCCGCGACGGCGCTGCGGGTGCGCCGGGGCGCCGACGGCGCGTACCGCGTTAACAAGGTCGTCGAGGACGGCCGGGCCGAGGTCCTGCCCGGCGCCACCAGCGTCGTCCACGACGCCGCCACTGGCCGGCTGTTCTTCAGCAGTGTCATCACCCCGTTTATGGGCGTGTGTGAGCCCGCCTAGTTCGACGTCCTTCCGCGGCGGGATACAGGATATGGGGTCGGCTACGCAGAGCGCGTAGGGAGAGGAAGACGTGTCAAAGTAGCCGTGCCCAAAGGACATCAAGCCACGGCCGAAATGCATTAGAACCTTTGGCAAGTCTAACTTAGACACTATAGAAGTATACAAGGTTCCAGGAACGCTGATAACCATGGGTTGCGGGCTGGTTGGATTGCGGGGAGCAAGTGTAGTCTGCTAGTTGTGTGGGCTTTTCTTCACAAAGTCAAGACGTACCAATTGAGGGAACCTTTCGTGTAACGTTTGGCTGCACCAGAGGGAGAAACAAGTCAAGTCTTATAGAGTGCATATTTTCCTCTCGGGGTGTGCACAGGCGGAAGGATAAGCTGGGTGGCGCTAAACCAACAACGATGTTCCGGAAATGGCACGAAGGAGGCGAATAGATCCAGTGGTTTGCCTTTATGGCAGCACTTTTTCTGGTGCCGATGTTTCCTGTCAACACGTGCCCAATAATACGAACTGAAATGCCATCTCAACATATGGACCCTACAGCGTCACAACTGGTATGGCGATATCGCCGCGGAAAGAGCAGAGATTGAAGGTTCATCGATTATCACTGCTGGCAGAGAACTATGGACGTTCCAGGGTGCAAATAACCGGCCCTCCCGGGTATTATGAACCAAGAATGGTCAAACGAACAAAAGACTGCTTCGGTACTCTGAGTACTCGTTGGAAGCCCGCCGTACTGTTCAGTGCGTCTGGGATCGGTTCGAACTTGAAACTCAAAATCAACAGCGTGAGACTAATCCTGAGCTCCTGCAGAGCAAATTTCTGGCCTACAACACGCGGCAGGTTAGTCCATATCACAAGCGGCCGAAAGCGGCCAGAACATACCGTAACAGATTCTCGGGCCGGCCGAGAAAGCCATACGTGGAAAGGCTTTAGGATCGTATTTACCATCCTCCGTCAGCCACCTTTCCGGGACGAAGTCGTCCATCCCTTGCGGATCCCAGTGTCTCTTAAAGTTGTTCTTACACTGCTGCGACCGGCGCGACCGCACGCCCTCCGGGACGTCCAGCGGCTGCTCGCCCACGTAGGAACTTGAGAGTACCTGGGCCCCCTTGGGGATGGGGCACCCCAAGACCTCGGTGTCGTGCGTAACCATGCGGACCAAGCGCGGGTGGATGTTGCCGAGGCGGACAATTTCCTCCAGGCAGGCGTCCATGTAGGGCACCGACGTGGCGAGGATATCCTCCACCGGGGGCACCTCGCCAGCCCCCAGGCTAGGAAAGGCATCCCGGAGGCTTTGGCGCAGCTTCGCCTGCGCATGGGGAGAGTTGGTGAAGAACTTGCAGGCCCAAGAGAGCGTGATGGCCGTCGTGTCGTGGCCCTGTTCGAGCGGCTGATCAGAATACCTTTCACCAATGCGAGAGGAGGGCACGTCAAAAACGCCTTACCGCGATCAAAAACAGGAAGAGCTCGTCGTGGAGCTCAGCCGTGCTCGGCACCGCCACTTTGCCAAACTTGTCCTTGAACTCGAGACGCTCCCGGCGGATGCCCATGTCCAGGGCGCAGGTGTCGGCCCGTCGAGCGACCTCATCGTCGGTAAGGCCGGCATAGAGGCGGCGCGTCTGCTCGATGTGCGAGTCCAGCAGGTTGTTCTTTAGAGCCCAGTAGCGCTTGTAGCTCGGCAACTGACGCAGGAGCCAGTGGTGCCAGGGCTGGTTGAAGGATCGGAGGGTCTTCTCGATGCTGTGGATGAAGTAGTTCATGCCTTGGTGGATGGGAGGCGTTGGGAAGGCCGGGAATGCCGCCGGAGCGTCCCTGGAAGCGGGCTGGACCAACGAGGCGGCCACACCGTTCAGCATGTTAAGCTGCGCCTTGACGCCATCCAGCTTGGACCCCATGATGGACGTCCAGATGATATCGAACGCTGCCACATCAAAGTCATCGATGACGGGGAACGGATGGCCAGCCGCGATTTCGGCCTTGGCCTTGAACAGGGCCACCACGTCCTGGGCCGACTCGTACATCTTGGGGGCCACGACAGGGTGGAGGAACGATTTGCTCATGAGCCCTTCCCAGTACCGGCGTTGGTCTCTCCAGTGCACATTGGTGGGCTTGACAATACTGGAGTAGGGGCTGAGCGGCGCGAAGACGGCACTGGTGCTCGGTGCTCTGTCAAACTCTTTGGTGCGCAGTCCAATCAGGTCCTTTACCTCCCGCACATCGTCGATGAAGATGATGGGGCTGTGGAAAGGCTTGAGGAACAGCTGGATCACGGGGGACCCGAGCTTTCTGCACTGCTGGAAAACAAACTTGGCAGGGTCATTGGTCGTCCTCACGGCCTCGAGCAAGTCGGGGACGTCCCCCAGGATTCGCCTGGCCGACTTCTCATTGTACGGAATCCCTGGGTAAGGACGCGGGTAGGCGCGTCGGAAAAGCCAGACGAAAATGCACAGGGCAGCGGAGAGTATGTAATAGAGGCCTGACATTGTCCCCGGACGAACTCATGGACCAGGGGGGCACGATGGTGGGTAGCAACGGGAGCAGAAAACCGACGGGAAGGATGAAACAGAATCCCAGAGGAACACGGCGGCATGGTCGAATCAACTGCCTCGAGAAACTCGTCACTCTACGTTCCCTAGCAGCGTTGTTTATAAGAGGCAGTGGGAACGGGCCGGCCCATCGGGGGGGTAAGCGTCGGTTCGCATTGTCGGCTATGGGGCACGGGGAAATAGTTTGCGGGGCTTCCGAGACATCCCATGGTACTTCGCGCTCTCTTCCCCCCCCCGTGGTCTAGATGGCGGGCCAGAGGAGGGCTGTGCAGCATGCCGAATAGGACCGTCTGTAACGTGACGTAAAAGTGTACAGGGTATGAATCCTACCAAACCGTGCGGGCCAGCGGGAGCGGCCTACGCATTCCGGCTAAATTATACGCAGTATGCGCCCCCCACCCCACCCCAAGCTTATGTCAGATGCCAGATGTGGGCGCCGCTGCATTTCTTGGCCCAATTCGACAAACCCCCCACGAAGGGTCAGATCGGGCCGTTCCACGCGGCTAGCGGGTAAAACGCCACCGTAAGTCTTCAGCGACGTACGTGCCCATGCCCCATCCCCTCAGGAGAGCGCTTCACTCTCCCGCATCCCAGCAGAGGGGCAGGGGACCAAATGATTCGCCACCAAGGAAACGCAACGCGAGATGCGCACCAAGTACCCTGCAGAAAAATGGCATGTTGGTTATCATCATCCTGGACATCAAAGGCCGGATGCCGTGAGGGACTTTTGCGATTGGCCATACGCTCGGGTGGACAGCCAAACAGGAAGGTGAGGCAATCTGCAGTGCTGTGATGGAACCATGACTGCAGCCTTCGTATACAGAGTTCGCAGATAGGCGGAAAGGAAGATAAGGCGATCTGCTGGCTTTTAAATGCATCCAAGACTGCAGCGTTCGTCTGCAGCATTCGTCTGCAGCATTCGTCTGCAGCATTCGTCTACAGAGCACCACACCATCGCAGACAGCCAATTAACAGGTTGCCCGCGATACAGTAAGCATCCAGGGCCTTGACCTGCGTCAGACGCGTAACAGAGTGGAATTCCCCCACTACGGAGAGGAAGAGGGGTGCCGTTGAACTACCATACTTGGCACCTTCCACTGCCATTGCCACCAGAGGCTGAGTGGCTGCGCGGCTGGTCGGATTCGGTCCACGATAGTGTAACTCATGATCTTATTGGTTTCCACGTTGCATACGAAATGGGAAACCGGGTGGGTGTAGAGGAGTCAGTGGGGTCTGAATACATCGCGGCGCGGACGGAGGGGCAAAGAACCCGACGTTGGTCCGTTTTCTGCGAATGCAACCATCGCTCGATACGCTGACGAACTTGATTCCACACTCCCATACGCGGGATGCATCGGTTGGAGGCAGTATATTGTCGATGGTACCATGTGATAGATTCCCTGGGCTGGGCTTGGCTGCCCAGTTTCATATGATGTGCACGATGTGTCGGTACGCTCGCGGGTGTGGGAAAAGCTGTATAGAAAACGAATGCCACAGCTGGAATGTTTATATAAACTCTTGTCGTGCGGCCCTCGAATGTTTCGAACAGCATCCTGAGACATCGGCAGGCACCCATAGCAAGCACTCGACGACTCAGAGAGGCCAGAGGTCTTGTCCCACGCTTCGTTTTTTTTTTTTTTCTTTTTGGCACTTTTCCCGACTTCGGTTCAATGGATAAGTACAGCGGCGAAGATGTGGCCATTGTTGGTATGGGCCTCCGGTTCCCGGGTGATGCCAACAGTCCCGAGTCTTTCTATGAGTTCCTCGTCAAGGGCCGGTCGGCGCTGTCGAAGACGCCCAGCGAGCGTTACAATGTTGATGCTTTCTATCACCCGGATCGGGAGCGGCCTGGCATTGTGGGTAGCCAGGAAGCGTGGTCGAGACGCAACGACAGACTGACACGCGGCAGGTCAACACCCAACACGCCCATTATATAAACGGGGACATTGCAGCTTTCGATGCTCCGTTCTTTTCCATCACCCCGAACGAGGCTGTTTATCTGGACCCTCAGCAGCGGGGGCTGCTGGAGGCGACCTACCATGCATTGGAGAATGGCAAGTTGCCCGCGTGTTGGTTGTTCTGCCCCCTTGCTGACCGAATCATCGTTAGCCGGCATTCCCATGTCCAAGGCCGTTGGGTCTAATACTGCAGTCTACATGGGTTGTTTCACGAGCGAGTACGAGAAACTGATCCTCAGCGATCCGGAGATGGACATCAAGTACACTGCCACGGGTGTGCCCCAGACCCTTCTCTCCAACCGGCTGAGTTGGTTCTACGACTTTCGCGGCCCCAGTCTCACCATTGACACTGCCTGCTCCTCCAGTCTCAACGCCGTCCACCTAGGCTGCAACAGCCTTCTGTCCGGCGAGGCGGATATGGCCGTGGTGGGTGGTTGCAACCTGATGTGTAAGTGCCACCCCCCCACACTGCTCCGCATGCAGAGGAGACTCGCTGACTCCCAACAACAAAGTCCATCCCGTGACCATGCTGCCGTTGACAACGCTGGGGTTCCTCTCACCGGATGGCAAGTGCTACAGCTTCGACCATCGGGCCAACGGGTACTCGCGCGGCGAGGGCTTTGGCGTTATCGCCATGAAGCGCGTCTCGGATGCCGTACGGGACGGCGACACCATCCGCGCCGTGATCCGGGGCACGGCGTCCAACCAGGACGGAAAGTCGCCGGGAATCACGCAGCCGACCCGACAGGGCCAGGAAGTCCTCATCAAGGCTGCGTACGAACGCGCCGGCCTGGGACCGGACGAGACGCGCTTCTTCGAGGCCCACGGGACGGGCACCCCCATCGGCGACCCCCTGGAGGCCGGCGCCATCAGCGCCTGCTTCTCCGACTCGCGCTCGCCCGACGACCCCATCTACGTCGGCGCGCTCAAGACCAACGTGGGCCACCTCGAGGGGGCGGCCGGCGTCGCGGGCCTCATCAAAGCCGCCCTGGTCGTCGAGCGCGGCCTCATCCCGCCGAACCTCAACATGGAGAAGATCAACCCCAGGATTCCCGCCGAGGAGTGGAACCTGAAGTTCCCGGCGCAGCTCACCGTCTGGCCGTCGGCCGGCCTTCGACGCGCCTCGGTCAACTCGTTCGGGTTCGGCGGCAGCAACGCCCACGCCATCGTGGACGATGCGTACCACTATCTGCAGTCGCGGGGGCTCAGGGGAAACCACACCACCACCATTGCCCCCGTGTTGCCGGAGGGAATGCGTGGCGATACCAACGGGCTCGTTCAAGCCATCACCAACGGCACCAACGGCACCAACGGCACCCATGGCACCCATGGCGCCAATGGGACAAACGACTCCTATGGAACCAATGGGACGAACGGCACCGAGGATACGAACGCGGCCAACGGAACCAATGGAACGCATGTTCCCGAGAGAACGAACGGGACGAACGGAGTGAACGGGACGCACGGGGCCACGGGCGCGAATGGTGTGCACCACAGCCCCAACGGCAACGGCACGATTCACGAGGCCGATCCGCGCATCTTTCTTCTGTCCTCAAACGACGAAAACGGCATTTCCCGCCTGGCCGAGACCTACCGGAAACACCTGGCGCAGCAACAGTATCCGAGCGACGAAGCGGCGTACCTGCGCAGCCTGAGCCACACACTCGCGGCAAAGCGCACGCATTTCCCATGGAGGGCCTTCGTCATCGCCAAAAGCGTGGCCAAGCTGACCGAGGCGCTGTCTGGCCCCCCGAGCGCGGTCCGCTCCGGGACGGACGGGAACCTCGCTCTGGTCTTCACGGGCCAGGGGGCCCAGTGGCGCGGGATGGGGCAGGAGCTCCTGCGGTTCCCCCGGTTTCGCGACAGCATCCTGGCCGCCGATGCCTACCTGCAGGGTCTTGGGTCTTCGTGGTCGGTCCGGGACATGCACACGAGGAGCGACGAGGAGCGCATGCTCAAGGCCGCCGAGTACAGCCAGCCCTTGTGCACCATTCTCCAGGTAGCCCTGGTCGACCTCATGAGCAGTTGGTCGGTCCAGCCGGGCGCCGTCGTGGGCCACTCGTCGGGCGAGATCGCGGCCGCGTACGCCGCGGGCGCCATCTCGCGGGAGAGTGCCTGGCGGATCGCCTACTACCGGGGCCTGCTCTCGTCCAAGCTCGCCGACCAGGCCGCCGGCCAGCCCAGCGCGGGCGTGGGCATGATGGCGGTCGGGCTCGACGCTGCCGCCGCACAGGAGTACATCAACGCGGCAGGGGGCCCGGAAGCGGCCCGCGACCTGACCATTGCCTGCTTCAACAGCCCGAAGAGCGTGACTGTCAGCGGCACGACAGAACGGCTCGTGGCCCTCCAGGAGCGCCTCGCCCAAGATTCTGTCTTCAACCGTCGCCTCCAGGTGGAGAACGCGTACCATTCGCCGCTGATGCACCCGATTGCGGACGAGTACCGAGCCCTCATCGGCTCCGTCGAGGCGGGCAGCGGCGACGTGTTCCCCGGCGTTACGCCGAAATTGTACTCGAGTCTGACGGGCCGGCCGGCATCACCAAGCGAGCTCCAGACGGCGGCGTACTGGGTGCAGAACCTCGTGTCGCCTGTTCGTTTCTCCGACGCTGTGTCCCGGATGCTCAGCGATGGCGTCGGCTCCACCAGGAAGCTGGGGACCAAGACGCCGTCGCCGCTGTCCAGTCCCGTCACGGAGCTCGTCGAAGTCGGACCGCACTCGGCCTTGCAGGGCCCCCTGCGGGAGATCTTGGGAAGCTCATCGGCTTCCAAGGACGTCGGCTATGCCACCGTGCTGAGGCGGGGCGAGAATGCCATCGACACCGCCATGTCCGCCGTCGGCTGGCTCTACTGCCGGGGCCAGCCGGTCGATGTTGAGCTGGTGAACGGGGCTGGTGCCACGGGGAAGCCCCCCAAGATGCTGGTCGACCTCCCGCCCTACCCCTTCAACCACGGCAACACATACTGGAGGGAGAGCCGCCTCAGCAAGGGCTACCGGTTCCGTGCCAACCCACGGCACGAGCTTCTCGGCGCCCCCGTGCCGGACTGGGACAAGACCAATGCCATCTGGAGGAACTGGCTGCGGCTGAGCGAGAATCCGTGGGTCAAGGACCACGTCGTGGCCGGAAACGTCCTCTACCCGGCGGCCGGCATGATCGTCATGGCCATCGAGGCCATGCGCCAGCTGGCCAGTCCGGACAAGGCCCTCCTGGGTCTCCGCCTCAAGGACGTGGTCTTCCAGACGGCACTGCGCGTCCCCGCGAGCGTCGACGGCGTGGAGACGCACTTCGGCGTCCGGCCCTACCTGGACAGCGTGTCCAGCACGTCGTCGTCGTGGAACGAGTTCCAACTGTCCAGCAACAACGGCGAAGGCTGGCGGGAGCACTGCCGAGGCTTGATCCAGGCCGTCTACGAGACGGCCGTGAACCCCGTCGACAACGGGCGCGAGCGGGAGCAGTTCATCGCCATGACCTCCGAGGCCGTGTCTGCCGCCGAGGCCCAGTGCCAAGACCGGGTCCCTTCCATTCAGGTCTACGAGCTTCTGCACACCATCGGGTTTGACTTTGGCAAGACGTTCCAGAACCTGGCCGACATTGCCATTGGCGCCGACCGCGCCGCCGTGGCCACGATCAGGGCGCCCGACACCAAGAGCCAAGCCGTCGCGGGCTACGTCCAGCCGCACCTGATCCACCCGTGCACGCTCGACGCCATCTTCCAGTCGACCATTGTCGCGTTGACCCGCGGCGGGCGCGACCTCGGCGACGCCGTGGTGCCCACGGTCATCAAGAAGCTCTGGATCGCCGTCGAGGAGGGCGACGGTGCCATCGAGGACCTGCGCGTGTCGTCCAAGTCCGACTTCCTGGGCATGCGGCAGATGCAGGCCGCGGCCACGGCCGTCCACCCCGTCACCCGGAGGCCGCTCCTCGTGGTGGAGGGCTTCGAGGCCACGGCCATCTCCAACAGCCACAGCCAGGCCGGCGCGGAGACGAGCCACCGGCACCTCTGCTTCAACCACGTCTGGCAGCCCGACGTGGACGTCATCAACCAGGACATGGCCGTCAAGATGTTCCGCCCGCCCGAGGCCCTGACCCAGGTCGACCCGACCGAGGTGATTGCGCGCTGCGAGGAGCTCTGCTACCTCTACCTGCGCCGCTACCTGAAGGTGCACGACGACGCCAAGCTGGACCCGTCGCGGCCGTGGTACCGCAAGTACGTCGCCTGGATGCACCACCAGTTCGAGCAGCACGCCCGCGGCGCGTTGGTCCACGCCCGCGACGACTGGGACAAGCGGGCCGAGGACGACGCCCACTTCCACGCGCTCGAGGCCCAGATGGCCGAGGCGACGCCCGAGGCCGTCATGACGGTGGCCGTCGGCCGCAACCTCGAAGCCATGCTCCGGGGCACGCTGGACCCGCTCGAGGTCTTCTTCAACACGCCCATCCTCGAGGACGTGTACGCGCGCGGCACCGGCTCGCAGCTGGGCTACTCGTACATCGTCAACTACCTCGACAACCTGGCGCACAAGAACCCCGACATCTCCATCCTCGAGGTCGGCGCGGGCACCGGCGGCGCCACCGTGCCCATCCTCGACGCGCTCACCCGCCACGGCGACGGCTCGGGGGCGCCGCGCTTCGGCCGCTACGACTTTACCGACATCTCGCCCTCCTTCTTCGACCAGGCGAAGAAGAAGTTCAGCAAGACGGCCGCCCGCATGCGCTTCCGGACGCTCAACATCGAGAAGGACGCCTTCGCCCAGGGGTTCGAGCCGCAGACGTACGACGCCATCATCGCCGCCAACGTCCTCCACGCGACCAAGAACATCGACGAGACGCTCCGGAACTGCCGCAAGATGCTCAAGCCCGGCGGCAAGCTCATCCTCAACGAGCTGACCAACCCCGAGGCCCTGCGGACGGGCTTCGGCTTCGGCCTGCTCACGGGCTGGTGGCTGTCCGAAGAGCCGCACCGCCAGTGGGGGCCGCTCATGACGGCGGCCGACTGGGAGGTCCACCTGAAGCGCGTCGGCTTCAGCGGCGTCGACATCTATTTCCAGGACTACTACGACAAGGCCAATCATCTCAACGGCGTGCTGGTCGCCACCGCTCTGGGCTCGGAGCCCGAGCTGCGCCCCCTGAGCCCGGCCGTGCTCGTCTACGACAAGAGCTCCCGGCTCCAGACGGAGACGGCCGCCGAGCTCGAGCGGTTGCTGTCCGACAAGGTACCGCGTTGCATGGGCGTCGCGCTCGAGGAGCTGGCCGGGGCGGACCTAAGCCAGAAGCTGTGCATCTTCCTGCCCGAGCTGGACGGCGTCTTTCTCGACCGCATGGACGAGGCCCGGTTCGCCGGCCTCCAGCGGATGACGAGCGAGCCCGAGTCGCTCGTCTGGATCACCCACGGCGGTGGCCCCGCCTCGCAGAACCCCAGCGGCGACATGGTGAACGGCCTGGCCAAGGTGGTGCGGCAGGAGAACCCGGGCATCCGGTTCGTCACGCTAGCCGTGGAGACGGTCCGATCGGCCGCGGCCGTGGCCGAGACGGCCATGACCGTCATCCACTCGGCCCTCGCCCAGCGGCCCAAGCTCGCGCCCGATAACAGCTTCTGGGAGTCGGATGGCGTGCTGCACATCTGCCGCCTGGTGGAGGACGAACACATGAACCGGGCCATCGCGGCCAAGACGAGTCACCAAGCGGCCGTGCCCGCGCCGTTCGGGGCGGACCCCGGGAGGGCGCTCAAGCTCGCCATCGGCTCGCCGGGCCTGCTCGACACGCTGCAGTTTGTCGACGACCCCCGGCGCGACGTGCCGCTGGCCGAGGGCGAGGTCGAGTTCAAGATCGCCGCCGCCGGCCTCAACTTCCTTGACGTTATGACGGCGCTGGGACAGGTGGTCGGCAACAACCTCGGCTGCGAGGGCGCCGGCGTGGTCACGCGGACGGGGCCCGGCTGCACTCTCCAGCCCGGCGACCGGGTATGCGGCATCGGCTACTGGCTGGGCGCGTTCGGCACGTACTCGCGCTCCAGCGAGCTCTGTCTCGCGCGCGTGCCCGACAGCATGCCCCTCCGCGCGGCGGCCGGCTTTGCCGTCGTCTTCGTCACCGCCTACATGGCCCTGTACGAGATGGCCAACGTCCAAAAGGGCGAGACGGTCCTGATCCACGCCGCGGCCGGCGGCGTCGGCCAGGCGTGCATCCAGCTGGCCAAGCTGCGCGGCGCCGTCGTCTTCGCGACCGTCGGCTCGACGGCTAAGCGCGATTTGCTCATGGACCTCTACGATATTCCTCAAGAGCACATCCTGGCGAGTCGGGATTTGACGTTTGCCCAGGGTATCCGGCGCCTCACGGGCAACCGTGGCGTCGACGTGGTCGTGAACTCGCTGTCGGGCGACGCCCTGCGCGCCACGTGGGAGTGCATGGCGCCCTTTGGCCGGTTCATCGAGGTGGGCAAGGTGGACATCTACTCGTCGGCCCGCCTGGACATGTCCACGTTCCGGAACAACGTCAGCTTCTCCTTCGTCGACGTCAGCTACATGTGCCAGTACAAGCCGGAGAAGTTCGGCGTCATCATGGGCCAGCTGATGCAGCTGGTGGAGCAAGGCCTCGTCCGGGAACTCGCCCCCATCACTTCCTTTTCCTTCGCCCAAATCCAGGACGCCTTCCGCTACATGCAGGGCGGGTCGCACTCGGGAAAGATCGTGCTGGAGCCGCACGACGACGACATTGTCCCCGTAAGTTGACTGCTCCCCCCCCCCCCGGCCCCGTTCGACGTTTTTGGGTGAGAAGCCCACTTGCTGACGGCCTGACGTGATCCAGATCGTACCGAGCAAAAAGGACCTGTACAGTTTCGACCCTGACGCGTCGTATCTGATTTCGGGCGGTCTGGGAGGGCTGGGAAGAAGCATAGCCCGCTGGATGGCGAGCAGGGGCGCGAGGAACCTGATCCTGCTCTCGCGCTCTGGCAACACCAACGACGCCTCCAGAGCCCTGGTTGCCGACTTGGAGGCCGCAGGCGTCCGTGTCGCCACGCCGCCATGCGACGTGACCGATGCCGCGGCCTTGCAAAACGCACTCGATCAGGCGTACACTGGCGGCATGCCTCCGGTGAAAGGCTGCATTCAGGGGTCCATGGTTCTCAAGGTACGTGCCCCATTGGCCGTTTCCGTCCCGGCATCTTTCTGTGCTCCCCCCCCGCTCACACGGATTTCAGGACGCCCTTCTGGTCAACATGACGCTGGAAGAGTACTACACGGCCGTGAAGCCCAAGGTGCACGCCTCGTGGAACCTGCACAATGTCCTGCCCAAGGACCTGGACTTCTTTGTCTTGCTTTCGTCCATCTCCACCGTCTGGGGCAACCGTGGCCAGGCCAACTACAACATCGGCAACGCGTTTCAGGACGCATTGGCGCGCTACCGCGTCCTTAACGGCTGGCGGGCCCACGTCATCGACGTCGGCATGATCCTCTCGGTCGGTTACGTGGCCGAGAGAAAAGACGAGCTAGTGGATCTGATGCGGCACATCGGGGCCGAGGGCGCGCGCGAGGAGGAGCTCCACGCGATCCTGAACGAGATGTGCGCGCCGCCGACGGCCAAGGACGGCGGGGACGACAAGCCCTCGCTGCTCAAGACGCAGGTCTCGCTGGGCCTGCAGCTGCCCGAGGCGCGCGCGCTCGCCGGCCTCGAGCCGTGCGGCTGGATGAGCGACCCGCTCGTCCGGGTCTTGCACCAGATCCGCACGCGCGAGGGCACGGCCGAGACGGAGCGGAAGACGGTCAACTACGGCGCCCTGCTGGCCGAGGCGGCGTCGTTCTCCGCCGCCTGCGACGTCGTGTACGACGCCATCGCCGACAAGCTCATCAAGCTGCTCAACATTTCGGCGGCCGATATCGACCCCAGCAAGCCGCTGCACGACATGGGCGTCGACTCGCTCGTCTCCGTCGAGCTCCGCACGTGGATCATGAAGCAGCTCGACGCCGACGTGGCCGTCTTCGACCTGATGGAGACGTCGAGCATGCGCAAGCTGGCCCTCTTGGTGGCCAGCCGCAGCGGCCTTGTCACGGCCGAGAAGAGCAAAGAGGGACAGACGGCATAGGGTGGCAACGTGGGGCGGTGTAGGTATTTTGCATCTATCTAATGGAAACGGATCCATCCCTGTTCGTGACATGGTCCATTTGATCGACACCGTCCCTCCCCCTTCCGCCTTTCGGGCTTATACCGACGACTCCACCTCCTCCACCGTGGGAACCTTGACGAGAGCCCGCCCAAAGTGCGAGGACACCAGCGCGATGGCATCCCAGATGATCTGCACGTCTTCCTGCGTGGCGCCGAGGCGCCTGATGCCGCGGAGGTGCCAGCGCGTCTCGAGGGCGAGATCCTGCGACATGATGGCGGCGAGGACGATGATCTCGGCGTGCAGGTCGTCGTCGACGGCTTGGCGGTCGCCGAGGAAGAAGCCGTACACGATATGCTCGCAGACGACGTCGAAGTCGCCGTGGCCGTCGAGCAGACCGGCCGTGTCGGCGGCGTTGCGGCCGTAGAGCCGGTTGTAGAAGGCCCGGCCCCGCGCGTGGTTGGCCGCGTTGAGTTCCCAGCCCTCGCGCGACACCGTGTAGTCCTTGTCCTCGGGGCGCTCCGCCGCGCTGATGGCGCACGCGGCCTGCAGCGGCTTGCAAACGCCCACGAGCGCGATGGCCTTCACGAGGGCCTCACGCAGCCGCCGCACCAACGCCTGCCGCGCGCCGCTGGTCGCGTACCGTGGCTGTTGCACCAGATGGCGGTAGAGTGCCCCTGCGGCCTCGGGACTCGGCCCGGCTGCCAGGCATGTCACCACTAGGAGGTACCAGGCGTCGGTGCCCAGTTGTAGGTGCGGCGTGGTCCGCTGGAAGAGAGACTCGACATCGACGAAAAGTCGCGTCAGGTCGGCGGCGGCAGGGTTTGGGACGGGGAGAGGAGCTGCCATGGCGCTTAGAGACCGTACAGGGGACGGAGGGGGGTAGAGGGCTCGACGGGTGGCAGGTGGAACGCTTGGTAAAAACGGACGAGACTGAAAGATGTGATGGTCGAGAAGGTAAGTCTACTCTCCACGAAGAGCGCAGCGAGAGGGCCCTTTATAGGAGGCTAACAAGCCAGGAGCGGACAAGAAAGGGCCGAGGGTGTAACCGGAAAGGGTGAGCCTAAGGATTTGATAGGGCGAACGTATTGCAGCTTCCTCGACTCTTGTCGGTCTTTTTTTAATCAGTTCGTATAATATATACGTGTATAAAAGAAGCGATACCTCTATTAAGTTAGCTAATATAAGTGTTTAATTAGTAAGAAACGCTAGCTCTAGCTTTATCTAAGGGAGTAAGATAAAAGAAACATATACTAAGGTATCGTTATCTTAAAAAGCTTAAGAAGTAGGAATTTAATTAAAGGTTAATTTAACTAATTAACGGATTATATTACCGTCCTTAAGGTTTTAAAGTACTTATAATAACGTTAAAAGTATATATAAATATATATATACTACTTTTTTAGTTATTATTACTATTATAACTATTATTATTACCGGTTACTATTATTATTATTACTAGTTATTATTACTATTATTATTAATTCTTATTTTTATTACTACCGTTATTTACTACGCGGTTATTATATAGTACTAGCCTTTAACGAACGCTTAAATCTTAAGGTATTACTTAAAAAGCTTAAAGTACTAGTTATACAAGTTAAAATTCACGCTTTATAAGCTTATTAAGATAGCTCCTTACGTTACTATAATATATAAAAGCCGCGATATAACTAGTTTAAAAAGCCTCGTAAGGGTATTCGTTATCTTTTTAATATTTTTAAATAACTTATAAGTTAAGCCTTTTATATATTAATTAAGTTAACGATAAAGATATTATTAAAACGTGTTACTATTTAAAATAAATACTATTAGTAATTTTTTTTAAAATCGTTAAATTATTTATTTATTTTATTATTATCTTTTATTTTAAAAAATATATATATTATATTAAACTATTAAGATAAGGTTAATATAACTTACTTATATATTAATTAAAACTCCTTACTTATATAAAAGAGTTATATACTTATTTTTATAACTAGTTAATATATATAAGTTAAATAAAGATATAGATATAAGTATTAATATATAGATATTAAACCTTTATAAAACATTATACTATAGTAATATATACTCCTTTCTTACACTCTTTTAAGCTTTACGTCTTACTTACTAAGTATAGTATACCTTAATTAAGTATATCTATATTTAAGTCCTTACTATTCTCTTTAAGATCGACCTTACGATTACATCTTTCCGTTAAACCTTTATTTTAATATAAAGTTAGTTTATCTTATTATATAAAAGGATATTATTCTTTAAAAAGTAATTATAATTCTAAGTTTCTTATTATAAATAAGCGTTATTATTTTAAAGTTATATATAATATATATTACTTTATATAAAAAAAGATTAAAATTAAAGAAATATAATAATTTTAAATATTTTAATATTATTTTTTACCGTTTAAATTTTAATTTATAATATATATTAATAATATTTAAAAACGTATAAAATAAATAACTAAAGTTAAAAAATTAAGAACGTTATTTAAATTAAATTTGTAATTTTCAATAACTTATAATATAAATTATATTTTATTTTAATTATTTTTATTAAGAATAAACTTCTTTATACTTTATAATATATATATTATAATTAATAAATAAAATTATAACTACTTTATAAGGTTAATAAAAGATATATTATACTTATTATTTGTATAAACTTATATTATATATAAGTTTTATTAATAAAGCTTATATAAAAAAATTATATATAAATTTATTATATTATAATAAAAATACTTATATATAAGATATATTTTTTATTATTGAAATAAAAGTATTTAATATTAATTATATAATCGATAAAGATTTCTTTTTATAAAAGGAATATAAACTTTTAAATAAGTTTTTAAAAAAAGCTTTTTATTATTTATTTTTATTTTTATAAATATAAAAATAATTTTTAAATATTTTATTAAAAAGAATATAATTTATCTCTTATAAATATAATAAATAAATATTTTATTATTTTAACCGATTAAGTTCTTATTATTAGCTTTAAAAGGCACTTAGTTAAGTTTTTTTTAGTTCGAAAAGTAAGTAAAATATATTCTTTAAGTAGTTTATACATTATTAATTAGCCGTCGTTTTATTATTATCTTAACGGCGTTTCGTTAAGAAGCTATAGTATTAACTTATTTTCCTCTTATTTTTATTATTCGATTTAGCTTATTTATCTTATCTATTTTAAGCTTAAGTAACTATTTAAACGTAGCTTAATATAAGAGGCTACGCCTTAAGCGCGCTATCGGAACGTAGCTGTATTATAGTTTATTTTCTAGATAAAGAGAAGAAGAAGGGAAACCTTATATAAGGGCCTCGTAAAGCACTTATAAAGGTTTCCTTAGTGACGCTTAAGCTAAGTATACATACTATATACGTAAGCTTAAGTATCTACCTTAAGCTTCTAGCTTATTACACTTAATAACTTTACGTTATTATAAATATTAAGATATAATTAAAATCAAGGATCGAGCTTCGTAAAGAAATATTATATTTATTCTTCTTTATTTAATCGTTATAATAACTTTTTAAAGTTATCGAAATAAATATCGAAGTTTTTAAAGTTTTAAGTTAGTTATTATATAACGTAGTTATTAATTTATAATAATATATTCTTAATTCTTTATACTTTTTAATAAAGAGAGGGTTTATTCCTCGAAAGTTAAGTAATCGTAATAAAGAAGGTCGCGTTTTTTTAACGATTTATACTTACTTAAGCGTCGTTTTTATAAGGTATAAACTTTTAACTTTATATAATTTAAGGTTAAAAGATACGTTTCTTATCTTTTTAGAATTACTTTTTTATATATAAAAAGGTAAGCTTTAAGTCTTTAAGTTATTCTTTTCGTTAATAAAAGCTTTATAAATACTTAAAGATATTAATATTATAAGTTTATAAATCTTTATCTTAATTTATAAATAATAAAGAGCTTTAACGCTTACGAATAAGTGTTAATATTTTAGTCTTTATAAACTTAAAAGTAATAAAGAGCTTTTTTCTTTATTTTTTTTTACTTTTATAGATTTTTAAAGATATAAATATATATAGTAACTTTATTTACTTATCGTTAATTTATCGTTATATTAGTAATATTTAAGTGTTATAAAGTGAACTTATAATAAGCTTTAGTTATTATATTAATAATATATAAACGTACGTTAACTATTTATATTAATTATAAAGGTTTATAAAAACTTTAATATAACTCTTTAAGTTACGTTTTATTTACTAACTTAACTTATACTAAATGAAATAAAAACTTAAACTTATAATATAAAATTTAAATTAACTTATTACTTACTTATTTACTTATATTTTAATATTACGTAGTTTCTTTTTAAGTTTAATATTACTTTCGAAATATCGCTTTATTTTTATTTACTATCTAACCTTAAAGAGCTTAAAAAGCTCTCCTCTTACGTTTAAAAAGCTTTTTCCGAATAACTCTTATATTTATAAAATTTAAACTGATATATTACCGTTTTAAAAGAGGATATCGTATTTAAAGACACCGAACTTATAACTTTTCGTACTATAATCGTTAAAGTAAAAACTATTATTTATTATTAGAAAGAATAACTTTAAAAAGAACGCGACTTAAATTATTAATTAAAAGTTAAAAAGATTTAACTTATAAATATTACTCTTTTTATTATATAAACCCCCTTGATTAAACTATCTTTTTATTTTAAACTTATTATTAAAACGTAAGTAAATTATACTTCGTAAACGTTTATACTTACTTTTACTTTACGTTTTAAACCTACCTTTTTTAATAAGAAGATTTTTAACTTAAAAGAGTTTAATAAAACTTAAAGCGACCTTTATAATGTCGTTTCATAAGTTTACTTAAAGATAATCTTTAACGTTAACTAGTTTTTATTTATTATTTCTTACTTAAATTATATTATTAACCGTTTAATTAAACAAACTTATAACTTAATCTTACTTTATATTTAGTATAAAATCTTATAATTCTTAAATTATATTAATATATTATTATACTTAAAAGGAATTTTTAAAATCTTTAATTAAATATAAAACACCGAAAATAAGTTATATAATTTAAAGTAATATTAATTAAACTTTAACGTCTTCTTTATAAAGTTCGAGAGACTTATATTAAAAAGCGAAGTCTTTAAAGTTACTTTACTCTTTTTATTATCTGAAAACGTATCTTATAAAATTTAAGATATATTTTTATATAACTTTACCTTTATATAAGAGTATTAAACGTTTACTTATTATTTATAAACCCTCGATAATCGTTTTTATTAGTATTAACGTTGAGTTAATAACTTTAAAAGAATTATTAAAATTAGTAACTTTATTAACTTTTACGTACTTTTTTAAAACGAGTTCCGTTAATTTATTATTAAGATTAAGACTAGTAACTTTAAAAATTTAAGTTATTAATATAATTAACTTTATTCTTTATTTAATCGGAAAGAAAGAGGAGAATATTTCTATTATATTTAAAAAGGTTATATAATAATATAATATCTCGAACTTAACTGTCGCCTCGTTTCGTTTTATTAAGTTTATATTTTAAACTTTTAAAGAAGCTTACCTTTTATAATAACTACTACCTTACTTATTTATTAATTACTTACCTTTATTTATTTTTTTTAACTTACTCTCGTTATTATAATATTAATTAATTAGTTTTAAGCTTTATATACCGAGAGTTTTTAATTATTAAAAGGTATAAGCTTATATTAAGTTACTTAAAAGCTCTTAAGTTTAACGCCTCGACTTTATTACCTTTATTAATATCTACTTATTTTACTTATAACTTATTTATTTATAAAGAAGAAGATATATATAAAAAACTTATAATTTTACTTATTACTTTAATTACTGATAATTATACTTTACTAACTTACGTTTTAACCGATTTTAAAGTTATTACGAAAATATTTATTAATCTTAATTAAGTTAAAACTTATAAACTACTTATAAAACCTTTAAAAAGTTATTTAAAATCGAAGTAATCGATAACTACTTTAATAAAAGTAAGAAAGTTACTTACTTTATTAAATAATTAATATAAATAAACGATTATTATAAAAAACGATTACGTTTTTTTATAACTTAGTTAGTTTATTTCTTTATTATTTTTAAAATCTTATAACTTAAGATATATAACCTTTATATAAGGTTTATAAGTTATATATTTATATTTAATAACGAGTTTTATTATTAAAATTATAACATATTAAAAACACTTATAAAGATCGTCGCTTTATATAATATTCTTATTTAAGCTTATTTAAAAAACTTACTTAACCGCTTTAAAACTTTATCTTAATAAGATCTCGCTTTTATTATTATCCGCGTTTATTTAACGTACTTAAAAAGAGGGTACGTTATATTTCTTATTATTATTAAAAAGATCGACGAATAATTATATTAAAAAGCTAGCTTATTTTAATTTAAATAATTACTATTTAAATTAAGAGATTTTAAAAACGTTTTCTTATTTAAAAAGGTAAAGAGGTTATTACTATATAAAACTTATAATTATAAAATTAAGTTAATAAAAAAGAAGACGCTTTTTTTTAACTTTTTATACGTTATATCTTATAATAAATTAACTGTATTAAAAAAGTAGTTATAAGAGAACTTTTAAAAAAATTTATATAACTAAACCTATCTTTTATTACGTCTTTTATTTTATTCGTTAAGAAACTTAAAAGAGGACTCCGTTTTTATATCGATTATTACGTTTTAAATAATATTATTATTAAAGATCGTTACTTACTACTTTTAATTAAAAAGACTTTAAATAACTTAAAAAGAATAAAATATTTATTTAAAGTCGATATTATTATAACTTTTAATAAGATTAAAGTTAAAGAAAGATAAAAGTATTTAATTATATTCCGTACTTATTTTAACTTATTTAAGTTATTAATTATACCTTTTAAATTAACTAAAACTCTTATTATATTTTAAAATTTTATTAACGATACTTTACGATATTATTTAAATATTTACTATATTATATATTTAAACGATATCTTAATTTATAATTAAACTTATAAAAAATATATCGAATATTTATAAAAGGTACTTTGAACGTTAAAAGAAGCTAATTTATTTACGAAAATATTAAAGTATAAATTCTTTAAAACCGAGATTACGTTTTTAAAGATACTTATTAGTTATAATAACTTATATATAAACCTTATTAAAATCGAGATAATTAAGAACTAAGTTACCTTAACTTACTTAATAAATATTTAAGCTTTTATTAGTTTTAAGAACTTTTATTATTAATTTATTTATAATTTTTTAAAGATTATCGCTTTATTAATTAACTTTATAAAGAAAAGGGTTAAATTCGTTTAAATTAAAAAATATAAGGCCGCGTTTACCGCGTTAAAAGACACGTTTACCTTTACTTTAATCTTAACTTTTTTCGATTAAGATAAAGAAATTATCTTAAAGATAGATACTTTTAATTATGTTTTTACTAATATATTATCGTAATATAAAAATAATAAGATTTTAAATTTAATTACTTTCTTTTTTAAAAAGTACTTTTTAATAAAGTATAATTATAAGATTTATAATAAAGAATTATTAATAATTATTTACTACTTTAAAGAATAACGTCTTAAATTAAAAAGTATAACGTTATTAATTTAAGTTATTACTAATTATCGGAACTTAAAGTACTTTACGACGATAAAGTTATTAAACTATTAATAAGTTAAATAATCCGAATTCTTATCTTATTTCTATTTTAAAATTATATACCGACTTAGAAAATAAAAAGTAAAGCTTAACGTTTTAATTAAGAGGTTAAAAGACTTACTTAAAAGGGGGGATAAATAATTACTATATTAAAGTAAAGTCGTTTTAAAAAAAGAGAACTTAAAATTATAAAAGAAATTAATCTGTTTTAAAGAAAACTTAACTTAAGTTAATATTATAATTAAAGCGCGATTTACTTTTAATTACTTATTAAAACTAAGTGTTATCGATTTAAACTTTTAACTTATTATTATATTATTTTTATAGTAAAAGCGTTATACGCCGTTATTATTATTAGTTATTTAAAACTTTATAATATAAAAATATAAGTCGGATAAGACTATTTACTTTATCTTAAAAGCGTTATATACTAGAAAACCTTATTACCTTTTAATTTCCTTTACCGAATATAAAGAACGAGTTAGTTTATTATATTATGTTACGAACCTAACCTAAGGGATCTAACTAACAGGTCAGTACGTACGGAC
This sequence comes from Nigrospora osmanthi, assembly GCA_029489945.1. Classification (NCBI taxonomy): domain Eukaryota; kingdom Fungi; phylum Ascomycota; class Sordariomycetes; order Amphisphaeriales; family Apiosporaceae; genus Nigrospora; species Nigrospora osmanthi. The sequence goes on from CP120499.1 coordinate 24,696, forward strand.
TAACACCCCTCTTGTTAACACTACTACATTTAGCGGTCGTAACCGTTACATTAAGATTACATCTAAAAGTTTAGTAACGCGGCGTTAAACATCTAAAGATAGATATCTAAATATAAACGTCTAACTACCGTTAATAAGATAAGATATCTAATATTAGACATCTAATACTAGATATCTAGAATTAGATATTTAACGGTAATATAAGTTACGTGATAAATCACTAAGCTTAACGCCGACCTAGCGGTATAAATTAGTAGAAGCTATAATAAGCTAACACTAAAAGATTAGTTAAATCACTAGTGATCTAAGGTGATTTACGGTATTAGTAAGGGAATAACCTAAAGATATAAAGTAGAAGGATTTCCTATATAGATAGTCATTACCTTAGTGATTAATCTAAGTATCTATCTTACTTATAAATAAGAGTAATCTCTTAACGACTTATTATAAAGATTTAGTTACTAGCTTAATACCTTCTACTACTTTATTACCTTATCACCTTATCTACTAGTATTTAATTAGAAGTAAGCTAGGCTTACCTCGTAAACGCTCTCTATTCCTAATTATATAAACCTTACGTTATATAATACTTAGGTATAACGTTCGTTATATTTTAATTACTCGTACTTAAGATAGTTACCGTTAACTTTAAACACTATTCGATAAGTATTATATCTTCTAGCACCTCTTAACTATAACGTAACCTAGCTAACGAAATAACTAACGATGATTTCGAGCTTACTAAAACGTAGTACGACGCCTTATAATGTAATATCTAAGAAAACCGGAAGGTTATAAAAAACTACGCCGCCGTTCTTAAGTAACTTTAGTAACTAGAGGACGAGAACCGAACCCTCCGCGCTACTATTAATATTATCTAAACCCTTATAAAGGGACGAGATAAACTTAAGATTAACACCCTTAACTCGTATAACGGTACGTTAAGTTAGCTAAAAAGATTCCTTATCTAAGTTAAAACTTATTAATCTTTCCACCCTGACACGTTCCCCGATTAGACCTCACGAGTAATACACGTTATGTCATTCCTTAAAAGTAAAGCTCTTACTTAGTTCGAACCTTACCTCGCCGAGCTTATCGAGAATAACTAGTAGATCGAACTTTATTAAAAGGAAGTACGTAAAATCTTCGAGACGTATACCGGTTTTAAAGACTTATTAAAGACTCTCTTCTAAGAACTTAACGAGAAAAGACGAACGGAACAAGAACTCGCGAAACTCTGCTAGAAAAGATTAGTATCTAGTTACGCCACCGAATTCCGAAGAATCGTAGCTAAAATAAACTACACTAACGACACTAAGATCTTTATATTTTATTAAGGACTTAAAGACGAAGTTAAAGACGAGATTAATCGGATAATTAAACCCTTTACGAAGTTCTTAGCTTACATTAAGATAATTATCCGTATCGACACCCGCTTATACGAAAAACGATAAGAACGTTAAAGTAACCGAGTATAGAAACTAGCCTAGTCTAACGAAAGGAGAAGACGATAACCTACGTAACCTTTCCGAAGAAATAACGACTAAAAGAATAAGACCTCTTACGGTAACTATTCTAGACTTATAAACCTTAACGCTACTTATTATAATAATAAGTTTAAGCTTAAGGGCGATTACTATAACTATAGTAAAACAGGACATTTCGTTAAGGAATACGGATAACTTAAGAAACCACGATTTCGACCGGTCCCCGAACGATATACGAACGTAACTAATAAAGGACTAGCAGTATTAGACGGAATAAGCACTACCGTTATAGAAGCCTCTAGTATACTTTATAGATCCCTCACTTAGACTACTTATTATAATAACCACTATAACATCTACCGGTCTACTAAAAATAACGCCGGATAATACCTTTAAGAGCCACGAAAGAAACGTACCCTCGTTATAATACGTTATAACTACCCCGCTTCGGTACTCTTTATATTAAAAGATAAAACCGACGGTAGCGACTTAAAAAAATTATAATAATAAGTCGAGTTCTTAAAGTATTATAAGTTAAATAAATACTCTAACGAATAACTAATCGAGTAAGCTACTTTCTACCGAAGCCTCGATAATAACGAATAAATCTTATTTATAAGAATACGCTTAAGTAAAGACTATATAGTAAAAACACTTATCACTACCGTACGTAATAATAAAGAATTATAACTACGTAGACGGTTCGGCGATAATAAATAAATCCACCTTTACGTTAGACATTACGAATAACTAGTATAAATCTTATATATCTTCGACTCTTACTTCTATTATATCGAAGAAAAGCTTAAACACTAAGTATTCCCTCGACGTACTACGAAGGAAGCACTTTATCACCCCTATATTATAAACGAGGTCGAATAAGCTGTTATTAAACCTACTAAGCGATAAGGATTCGTCTTACTTAAGATAACACCGGAACACCCTCGAGAATACATAGTAGGGAAGTTAGAATAGCATTAGTATAAGACTAACGAATACTATATCTATAAAGCTAAGAAAGCCGAAGTATAAATAAAGTTAAAGACCTCTTATAAAAAGAAGGTCCACGAATAACGATAAGCACGGCTAGTAGTACTTATAATAAGTTACGAAGCCCGGGAACTAATATAAGCTTTTATATTATTTTTACTTATAGATAATAACGAGGAATCCTCTTATAACGATAACCTTACACCCCGAGAATTCACTAGACACCTTAGGAGGTATTTCGGATAGACGGACTATAAAGTAGTAAGGTAACGTAAAGCCTCTTAACGATAATACTAGAAGAAGACGGGAAACGCCCGTCGCTAGTTATAAAAGGGTTATAACTAGCTTAAGCGAACGATAAGTCCCTATATATAATAGATAATAAGACAGGTAACTATTAAGACTTATATAACCTTTTAGTACTCGAGGTACTAGTTATAAGACGAAAAATACGCACGTTAATCGATAATAAAGTATAAGGAAACTACTTCTCTCCGGAAATCGTTAACGAACTCTAGATATTATAGAAAAGGAAAGACGCCTTATATCGATTTAACGTTATAAATAAAGAACCGTTCGAGTACGACTATAGAATAGTATTATAAGAGACTACGCCCCTCTTAATAACTATCTAAAGAAGATAAGAATACCTTAAGTATAACATCGTAAGAATATTAGATTACGACTTAATATTAAGGATACTTTAGTTATAGGAGAGTAATTTATAAGTTAACTAAAGAATAAGCTAACTTTAGTAAGATATACTAAGAAGAGACTTAACCTTTAAGAAGCGTTAACGACACCGACCTTTAAGTAAACTTATAACCCTTAGAGTGTTCCTTAGAATATAAAAAGCTAAGGAAGACGAGCCGATAAAAAAATACGAAGTACTAGACATGTATAAAGAATTCGGCGACCTATTTAACGGAAAGTTACTTACAGGAATACTAAAGTATAATAGATAAGATTACGAGATACCTTTAAAAGAAGGTAAGGAGCTTTAATTTATATAGACCTACCGACTTATATTAAAACACGAGGAAGAACTTAAGAAGTACCTTAAAGAGAACCTTACGAAAGGTAATATTAAACCTTCGATATCACTAGTAAGGTACCTTATACTTTTTATCCCGAAAAAGAGTAAGGATAGTAAACTTAAATAATAATTATACGTCGACTACCGAAAGCTTAATAAGATCACGATTAAGAACTGCTACCCCTTACTATTAATTAACGACTTATACGATAAGTTAAGAAAGGTTAAGATCTTTATAACTCTCGATCTACTTAACGGGTATAACCTTATCTGTATAAAGGAAAGCGAAGAATAGAAAACGGCATTCCGAACTAAGTATAAACTCTTTAAGTACTTAGTTATACCTTTCGGCCTTACTAATATACCCGCGAGCTTTTAAAATATAATAAACTATATCTTACGAGATTTTATCGACCACTTCGTTATAGTATACCTCGATAACATTCTAATCTACTTTAAGACTCTTAAATAACACTATAAGCACGTTAAGCTTATCTTATAAGCACTTTACGATGTTAAACTACTTGTAAACCCTAAGAAGAGCGAGTTCGAGAAACTATAAGTTAATTACTTAAGATATATAATATCCGTAAGCGAAATCTAGATAGAAGATTCTAAGGTTTTAATAGTTAAAGACTAACTAATACCTTAAAACGTAAACGATGTTCGATCTTTTTTAAGACTAGTAAACTATTATAAGATATTTATTCGTTAATTTAAAAAGATAGTAATTATTCTAACGAACCTAACTTATAAGGATACCCCTTTCTAATAAACGGAAATAAAAGAAATAACTTTTAACGAGTTAAAGAAGAAGATTATAGACGAACTAGTACTACGTATAATAGATCTTACGAAACCTTTTAAAGTTAAAACCGATATATTAGATTATACGCTCGGAGGACAGCTTAGCTAAGTTAACGAGAACGGTAAGTTACACCCGATAACATTCTTCTTAAAGAAACTTAACGGATTATAGCTTAACTACTAGATTTATAATAAGGAGCTGATAGCTATTATCGAAACATTCTACGAATAGAAGCACTATCTTAGTAGTATAACTTACTAAGTGAAGGTATATATTAACTATAAGAACCTTACATTATTTATTATAAAAAAGGAGCTTAATAAACGATAGATCCGTTAGATAGAATTCTTATCTAAATTCTATTTCGTTATTATATACCGTAAAAGTAATAAGAACGGTAAGGCCGACGCTTTTAGCTACCGACCGGATTATTAGTAAGAACCGATAATTAAGATATATATTATCCTTACGAAAGATATAAAAGGAAATCTAATGTTAAATAAGTAACTTAACGTAACCTATAAGGTCTAACATTAAGACTAGATATAGAAAATTAAGGAACTTAACGAAGACGAACTACCTCGGTATAATAGTAAGATCGAGATCCTTAAACAACTTTAAGTCGAGTTAATTAAAAGCCTTTACGAACACCCCGTTCACGGACACTAAAGAACGTTTAAAACCACGAACCGAATATAACGGCACTATAACTACCGTAAACTAAAAAAAACGGTAACTAAAGTAATTAAAGAATATAACGTCTATAATAAAGCTAAAGCCTCACGATATAAGCCTTATAAAGAACTATAACTAATACCATTACCCGATAGAGTATAGAAAATTATTATATTAGACTTTATCGTAAAGCTACCATTATTAAAAGAGTTAATAACTTAAGCGATCTACGATAACATCTTTATTATTACCGATAAACTCACGAAGTATATATACTTCTTACCTTATAAAAAGTTAAGTAATATAGAGGAACTCGTATACACCTTCTTTAAGATTATCGTTAGTTAGCACGGACTACCCAAATAGATCATCTCCGATCGGGATAAGCTATTTATAACTAAATTCTAGAAGTCACTTATAATATAACTTAATGTTAAGTATAAGCTATTTATAACTTATTATTTATAAACGGATAAATAAATAAAACAAATAAACTAGACACTCGAATAATATCTACGATATTACGTTAACTACGAATAGAATAATTAGGTCGAACTACTACTAATAGTATAGTTCGCTTATAATAGCTCGGATAACGAAGCACTCGGTATATCACTATTTAAAGCTAACTACGGATTTAATCTAGAAATTATAAAAGCACCTTTACTAAAAGAGCTCGTACTTATAACGACCGTCACGGTTAATAAACTTAAAGAACTATAGTAAAGACTATAAGAAGATCTAGTATTCTTATAAGATAAGATAAAGATATACTACGACTAGTTAAGGTTAAAGGGACTAACCTTTAAGAGGGGAGATAAAGTCTACCTACTCCGGAAAAACATTAAAACGAAACGACTAAACAAGAAACTCGACTTTAAAAAGATTAGACTATTCGAAGTTAAAGAAGTTATTTTAGTAACTAACTATCGATTATCGTTACCTAGTATAATACAGATACACCTAATATTTTATATCTTATTACTTAAATTAGCATTAATAAACATTAAACTCGAAACTATACTAGAAATCGAAATAAATTAATATAAATACGAAGTAAAAACTATCCTCGATAAAAGGAAGTTCGGTAACACCTAGAAATACCTCGTTAAATAGAAAGGATACCTACTAGAAGATAACACTTAAGAACTTATATAACACTTACGGAATTTATAGTAAACGTTAATAGACTTTCGGTAAGAGGTTAATTAAAAGATATAAAGTCCGCCTCGAAGATAGCCGTTTAGTTAATCACGTTTATAATACTACTAGCCTAAACGTCGGACGTAGCTGCGGCTTCTACCTAATCTTAAACGTCGAGCTCGTCGAGGGAACTAACGTAACGCTTTACTAAGTCGACACCTTAAGTCTTTAAAGAGGCACGTTATTTCCGAATTCGAAAGAGGCGAGCGACAGCCTCGTTAAAGGCTTACTAGGTAGTAAGAAGCTTCTCCTCCGTCTATTCCTCCTTTAACTTTAATCGCTTTTCTATAGTTAATATTTTTTAAATAAAAGAAGTTATAAAAACACTATCGTATAACCGCTTACACCGAATATACTCACGGTAGCGAGAGACACCTTTTATTATTTAATAACGTAGGTGGCGCGTCTTATAAAAAGAATAAGGTATAACTTCGATACTAAAAGAATTAATTAAAGCGACGAGACGGTAACGTTCTTCGGTTTTCTTCGATAACGCGCGCGATTTCTTAACACGACTTAATATAATAAGTATATATTATAAAAATATAAAAGAAAGAAGAACTTATAAAACTAGCGAGGTAAGCGATAAAGACCTCTTATACGACTAAGATTAAACTTTAAGGATAAAAACTTAAAGAAAGGAAAGGTAGTGTTACGAACCTAACTTAAAGGATCTAACTAATAAGTTAACACGTATAGATTAACACCCCTCCTATTAACACCGCTACATTTAGTAGTCGTAATTATTACACTAAGATTATATCTAAAAGTTTAGTAACGCGGCGTTAGATATTTAAAGATAGATATCTAAATATAGACGTCTAACTACTATTAATAAGATAAAATATCTAATATTAAATATCTAATACTAAATATCTAGAATTAGATATCTAACGGTAACGTAAGTGACGTGATAAATCACTAAGTTTAACGCTGACCTAACGGTATAGATTAATAGAAGTTATAGTAAGTTAACACTAAAAGATTAGTTAAATCACTAGTGATTTAAGGTGATCTACAGTATTAGTAAGGGAATAACTTAAAGATATAAGGTAGAAAGATTTCCTATATAGATAGTTATTACCTTAATAATTAATCTAAGTATCTATCTTACCTATAGATAAGAGTAATCTCTTAACGACTTATTATAAAGATTTAGTTACTAGCTTAGCACCTTCTATTACTTTATCACCTTATCACCTTATCTACTAGTGTTTAGTTAGAAGTAAGTTAAGCTTACCTCGTAGACGCTTTCTATTCCTAATTATATAAACCTTACGTCACGTAGTACTTAGGTATAACGTTCGTTATATATTACTACGATTACTTTTATATCTTTAACTTATTTAAACTCCGCGTTAAATTAACTTAATTATATTATAATATTATTATAATAAGTAATTTAAATAAAAGATTTATAAAGTATATTAAAAGCTTTTATAATAATAATACTTATTTTATTTAATATTATTAACTTTTTATTAATTATATTTATATATCGTTTAAAGATTAATTAAAATTATTATTTCTTTAATTATTTATAATCTTTAATAAAATACCTTATCTTATTATAATTATAATATTTACTTTTAAGTTTAAGTTTATTATTATAATAAGTAATATTAAAGTTTATAAGTCTTTAATATTACTTATAAGACGTTTTATTTTACTAATTATAATTATAAAGTTATAAAAAGTTAAAGTTATTTTATCGTTTATAACTTACTTTAATTTATTAAAGTAGTTTTTACGTTTTTTATCTTTATTATTTAATATATTATTTATATAAGTAGTTATTAATTTTAATAACTTATTTTATATAAGTAGTGAAGATTTTAAATTTATCTTCTTTAATTACTTTATTTTTAACTTTTTCTTTAAATTTAATATAAAAGAGAGTTATAAAACCGTCGTTATTACTTTATTTTATCTTAAAAGCGAGTTATTTAAATTTAAAAACGTATTTAATTATAAACTTTTATTATTTTAATTATATAAAATATCGTTTAGTTATATAAACTTTATTAAGATTTTTAAATATTACTTTAAGTTATTTTTAAAATTAAGTATAACTTTAGAAAATATTTTAAGTCTTATTATCTTATCGTTTAAGATTAAAATTATTTAAATAATTATATATAATAAGTTTAAACTAATTAAATACGTCGCTTTAAAAAAATCTAGTAATATATAAAACTTTATATTCTTAATTTTAAATCGTACTTATATAAAATCGGAGGTATATATTTATTTAAGTAAAGAATCTTTAAATATTTCTATCTTTCTTATTTTAAAATTAAAGAGAAGTAAACTTATAACCGTTCCCTCTTAAGTTTATAAGTAAAGAGGTAAGTTAATTCGTAAATTATTAATTATCCTCTTAAAGTTTTTAAAACTTATTATAAAGTTATTAAATAAAAGTAAAAATATTAAATCTTTTTATAAAGTTAATAATATCCTTATTAATATTATTATTAATAATTATAATAATCGTTTATTATTAATATTTAAGTAATATATAATAATTAATTTAAACATAAGTAATTAAAATATAATAAACGTTATACTTAAATATTATATAATATAAAGTTTATATAATTAAAGATAAAAAACGTTTATTTATTTAAATATTATTTATAAAGTAACTAAATAATTAAAAGTATTTAAGTTAATAATTAAATCTTTATAATAAGTTAATAAAAAATTACTTTTATTTATAAATAAGATAAATACTTAAATTAATTATTAAAATAATAATTATTCAATTATAAAATCTTTCTTAACTTATATATTAAGTTATTCTTTTATTAATACTTTAAGAGTATTAAAAACGTTTCGTTTTTATTTTTTTAAAAATATTAAAAACGTTTCGCTTTTATTATTTTAAAATATTAAGAGCGTTTCGCTTTTATTACTTTGGTTATTTTAATCGCTTTAATTATATAACTTAATTTTAACGTAATTATATTACTTATTAATATTCTTAAAATTAGTGTCCGTTTATTTATATAACTAGTTCTTAATTATATATATATTTATCCGTTCTTATAAGATATTTATTAATTTAACTAGTTTATAACATTACCCTTTTTACTCCCTTTTTTATAAAAGGTAATTATTCCTTTACCTTACTTAATATAAAGCCCTCCCTTTTATTATAATTTAAGGTTAACTTTTAAACGCCCTTTAAATTAATTAACATTTTATTAAAGTTATTACTATATTATTTATATTATATAATAAACGATATATACTTATTAAAATAACGATATTTATTTAATTATAACTTTTAAATATCACTCTTTTAATTTATCTTTTTTATTTATTTATATAAGATATCTTATATATTAAGTAATATAGAGGTAAGCCGTCCTAGTAAAGGAAAAAGCACTTTATATAAAGTAATAAGTAACTCGAGCTTAATCGTTAAAAGTAAGCTTATTAACGTTATTAGTAAGATACCTAATAAGCGCCGATATAGTCGTCGCGAGTACCGGACCTCCCCTCCTTTTAAGTACCTACATTATAATTTATAACGTACGCGGCTATCACTTTCTTAACGTGGTAACGTCGAGCCTACGGGCGGGCTATAACGACGACTAGCTCGGGCACGACGAGTAGATATATTCTCGTGTGGTACTTATGGGGGTCTATATTGCTAGCTGTGCGTCTGCTCGGGTTGCTGCTCGGCTTGCTGCTGCGGCCCGTATCGTTGCTGCTACTGCTGCTAGATACACTAGGTAAGACAAAGATATCTTCCTGCCCGTGTCTGTCCCCTCGTGTATATAGTTTATACATCTTAAGAAAGAGAGCATGAGTGCTCTTTAAGAGTTATACATATCTTAGATGTTCCAAGCTGGCGGTTGCGGGAAGCTTTTCAGAGCTCGGTTGATGGAGGCCAAGTCACTCTGGAAATACTCATCTGACTAGAGCAGTTCCTTTCCTATTTCGGCCCACTGGGCTCCTTGGCCACTGAAGATCATGATGGCATCAGGATCTTAGCTGAGTACCTTGCCTGTGGCCGACGTTTCCACGACGCTCCCGCCTGAATTGGCCAGCAGAAAGGCCCGATGGGCCAGATCGTCCGCAGCAAACAGGAACTGTTCCAACTAGCCTCTGATATCCGCGACCCGTTTTTGCAGCGAGTGGGCTGTGTTGGCCGACACAACTAAGAGCCGGGACTACGCGGGGCGAAGCCTTATCCGACACATGTACTGCTGTCTTAGCGGCCACTGACTCATGTGCTGATTCCAGGATTACCTTCCAAATATCAGACAGTTAGCACGGAATGCGTCCGTCAAGTAAGTTTGCCAGCGTGAACGCGCAAGGGCATTGGATCCTTCAATTCCAAACGAGTTGATACTGACGGGCTTGTCGCGGCCGGCAGGCCATGCCTCGGGCTTGACAGACACAGTAAGCTTGTTCTCCTTGAGGAGGACTAGGAAGGCGGGCTATGTTAGTGTCAGCTTTGTATAACACAAGTATACTTAAGCTGACCCACTTTCAAGTTTAGGCTAAGAGAATCTCATGTTAGGTAAAATGGTGTTGTTCTCGAGCGCGAGGACGCACTTGATCAAACTCTTCAGGCCGAATGCACCTTCAAAGCGCCCAACATTGGGCTTCGGCTATTCGCCCCGAAAGTCAGCATTTCCTGACACAGGTAGCCAGTACCTTGACGCATTCTGGACGGAGACGGTCAGTATAAGTACTCACCGAGCCGATGTACACGCACTCGGCTCCAAAACCCCTGCCCAGAGCGTTGGCCTCGAGCGGGTCGCCAGTAGGGGTTCCCGTGCTGTGGCGGTACGTTTATGTCGAAGTTAGCGACTGCTAATTGGCACGTGGCCTTACGTGGCATGACGAGAATCAAGCCTCACCTCGACAAAAGCCTTCTTGCATGGCTCAAGCCCGGCTTCCTCGTAGACGTGTCGCATGAGCGCTTCGTGCGCCAGGTCATTGAGCATCATAATGTTCTAGCTTCACCCGTGACTGTCCGTGCCCAAATTCCGGACCACGGGACGGGTGTGATTGTCGTCGCGAATAGCGTCGTCGTGGCTTTTGGTGTAAACGGCGTTCACGGTCTCGCCCCGGCCGTAGCCATTGGCCACGGTGTCAAAATACTTATACGCACTGTCGGGCGCGAGTACACCTTCCGCCGTCATGGCCGTCAAGTTGGTGGGAGCGATGATGAGGTTCCCGCCGCAGACAAGGGCCCCCTTGCAATCTCCGATCTGCACGACTCCGAAAGCCTCGTCGAAAGCAATGAGAGATGCTGAGACTTGAGCTGAAATCGCGAGAGGCGAGAAGCGGATGACGTACTGATGAAATAGACCATGTAATGTATGGTTCCATACCAGCACCAGAATAGGTACGGATCCTAATCAAACTGCTAATCAGGACGCGTTTATGACGACTTCATGATGAGCCTCTCAGCAAATGCAAGGGTGGTGAGCTGTCGGTTCAACCCAACCGCAAGGTCATAGAGGAACCATTACGTACCAAACCCTTTTAACGCCGCCACCTATCAAGACGATGCTACGGAATCCAGTACGGAGCCGATCGTCCAGCCCATAGCGCGGCGAAGTCCACTTAACAGCGACACAATCCACGACGGTGGCGTTCCTTGAATGCTTGCCTCAAATTTACCCACCTCGTCTAAATACTTCGGGAACTAATTTAACTTTTATTGAGAAATCTACTAGCGCCTCTGACGGGCAAACGGTAAATCATGATGTCGGTGTTGAAACTCTCTTCTAGCATTATAAGGTTCAAAATACCGTATTACTGTGCTCACCCGGTACTTCGTCACCTAACTAGGATTATATTTACGTCCTTCTAATGGTCAAACACATACCTCTCTTCTTATCTTTACTCAGTTATTCTCTTCCTCCCATACTTCGTGTCTCCATCTCTTCACAAGACATGGAGCCAATGCAGCCGATGAAGCCGATGAAGATGGAGCCAATGAAGCCAATGGAGCCGATGAAGCCAATCCAGCTAAGGCAGCCCATGGAACCGATGCAACCGATGAAGCCAATGCAGCCTATCCAGCTGAGGCAGCCCATGGAACCGATGCAACCGATGAAGCCAATGCAGCCTATCCAGCTGAGGCAGCCCATGGAACCGATGCAACCGATGAAGCCAATGCAGCCTATCCAGCTGAGGCAGCCCATGGAACCGATGCAACCGATGAAGCCAATGCAGCCTATCCAGCTGAGGCAGCCCATGGAACCGATGCAACCGATGAAGCCAATGCAGCCTATCCAGCTGAGGCAGCCCATGGAGCCAATGCAACCGATGAAGCCATATTTCATTGAGGAGCCTCGCAATACTCGTGAGTCACTTTGTCAACTACCTAGTTATACAGGTCATTCACTAACCAGCCGTCTTTCTCGCCCAGTCTAATCTCTGCTGTCACAGTTAGCGGCTGACTGTCCATGCGAGAGCCGGGCAACGGGAAGACTGTTTCCTGAACGCTCACCTGAAAAACATGTATCCAGTCGACGTATAGCGTTCGATAGTCTTTAGGTACACTACCTCTAGTTCGGACGAAAGGCCGATTACCGTTGTCACCGGAAATGAAAGGCACCCATCGAGACGGCGTTGGTTTGAAGGGCAGGGACACTAACTATATTTGTTTGCGGATAGTTCAGACGGTAGACTTCGAGCTACATCGGGAAGTCCGTACCACATTACGTAGTTTAAAGGGAGTCTTTCCCCTTCGATATATTCCTTTTATATTTCTCTTCAATTAGTCAATTGCTACTTCTGCACCATAGCCAACGTCTAACAGCACACGAGGGGCAGTCCCGTTGATCGTCGGCTCGAGGAGAGTGAGTTAGGTCTTCCTAAATGAATTGTCGCATGTATGAGAATATTCTCAAGACTTAGCGCACGGTGAAGGGCACGTGACGCTCCTCGAGGTGGATAGACAAATATAGAGCATCGTTTTGGCATTGACTAGCTACAATATATACCGCAACACTTCTAGCAACCGTCTCTTGTTGCCTTCAAATAGATGACTTGAACCTCTAGCCTGCTATGCCCTCTACAGTGCGACATCTATGTAATTAATCGGCTACATCGGAGTGGACATCCTCGAGTGCGTGGCTCATGACTAGACGTATCGACTGCACAAAGTTCTCGTAAGCCATCAGATCATCTTCGGGGTTCTTGTGGTTAGTCCATTGAATGTTCGTTTCTTTCGACAACGGTCCCACTTGCTGCTTCGAGAACCGGCAAAGCTTGGCCTTCGAGGTCCAACGCTGCCTTGCCATCCCATTGGGACCCTAACTCAGCCCTGCCATCCGTCCCACGGGGTTGAGGTCCTCCAAATCGGCCAGCGCGAATCGGTGGCATTCTGTTAATGACTATCGACGAGGGATCCAAGTACACTGGCCTGCACGAGCGTCCGCTAAGGGAAGGTGGCAACGACCAAAAATTGTTTGCGTTCCTGACAGAAAGACTGACATGAAGGTAAAGTATGACCTCAGTTTCTCACCATAGGAGGTGTTGCTTTCTCGTTCTCCGACGTATTCTATCTCTTGCTCGCTCGTTTTCGCCATGATTAGTAGTGTACCAATGACACTCGTCTCTGTCTGGTGGACGTCACGCTTTTTGCCGAGGTTTCGACTTCATAAAGCCTCCCCCGGAACCCACTGCACAAGCCTACACCCAATTGAACGCGTTGTCGATGACGACGAGTACCAATGCTCGCCCGCGCCCGAACGCCCCCTGTGATACGCACCTCCGTACTCGCCTAAGCTACTGACCCATTACTTCCAAAGGCCGCAATGCGTCCCGATACCAAGCACGACATCTTCCTCCAGCTGCCCAAGAGGGTTGGGCCCATGCCCCTGTCAGGCGACAGCCGCATTCCCGGCTGGGGAGTGCATTTCGAGGAGGATTGGCACCATCCCACGCCCTTCCTTCTGATATGGGTCTTCTTCCTTCTCAGCGGCCTGATCTTTGGGATAGCCTGGTCCGTCACTAAAGGCGACGTGTCCAGCGCGTTCGCCGTCACTTCATCCTGGATGGCCATTGACCCTATTCTTCCAGTATGTTTAATGGCGAGAAGTAGTTCACGCGGGGGATGATGCAACGTGTGATGAATAGGATCCACTTGAGCATAGGCACGGCTGGCCGCATCTTCCTCCAAAGCTCTCGGAACAAGTACGTAAATCGTCGTCCTAACAACCATTATTGCTGTAATTATTCGACTTCTTATTTATTTCGAATAGCTACAGCTTTCGAGGTTAAGGATCTGTCAGACAGCGATCTCGGTCTCCCTCCTTAGCCATACGCTGTGACATTGACATGTGTATATATGGGAGTCTCCTCCCTCTTCAAGTGTCTGCAGTTTTTCTCTTCTAATTAACCAATCTATCCTACAACCTCCATCTCAACACTCCTATCTCAACAGGATCTACATATCGGCCAGGCCTCGGTGGGCCTTTCGGCTGTCGTTAACCTGACCTAATCGTTGTATAGTATAGCGTTTTTTGACTCCCGCGTTTACAGAAATCACACGTACTAGCACCATCACGGAGTGATAGAATGGGATTAGAGAGCCTTAGCTTATTACTTGTCTATATACGACGTAGTAAAGGCGGTGACTCTGTGAGTACGAGGGTTAACGCGAGTGAAGAGCGTGAGGCATCCTATCTAGTAATTCTGCTAGAGAGCGGTTTGATTAATTATTGGCAACGTCAACTTACATCGTCTTAGAACCCTTCAACACCTCCTGCCAACCCTTAAGTTGATCAGCCAGGTGCGCCGACTTCCGGAGTGCCATCTTTCTCAGAGCGAGTTCTAACACACGAAGGTTTCGTGCGTTCTCTCTGTTCTCTGTCGCGAGTTTCTAGATTTTGTAGACTGGCTCTGAACTTGTCAGACAGCAATCTCGGCCTCCCTGCTTGAGCCTCCCTCCTTAGCTATGCGCTGTGACATTGACATGTGTATATATGGGAGTCTTCTCCCTCCTCCAGTGTCTGCTGTTTTTCTTCTTCTAACTAAGCAATCCATCCTACAACCTGAACCTTAACAGTCCTATCTCAACAGAACTGACGAGTCGCTGCTGTTGTAGCACACACGCCTTTCGATAGGTTTAGACCTAATAGGAGATGTTAGGCCATTTCCATTGCTGCGGTGATTTCAAAGACTGCGGCGACAGGAATAAAAGAGGGCAACGGCAGTAGACTTACCTCGAGAGACTAACGGGGATGCGGCTGTATTGTAGGACTCCCACCATTCATTGTCACTGGCATGACCGCGGCCTGCATCGGGCTGGCCAGTTCTGTACCATATACTCGTCAATATTCTGGCAGGGTGGGAACAGTAGTGCTGATTGCACACGATGAGGGCGGCCGAGGTGTAGAACCCTCCTGTTCACTATCATGTGATGGTGGAAAGCGCGTGTCGTTGGTAATGGATGGGAGGTCGCCCTCTTGTTCCAAAAACGCGGCATGGGCGGCCGGCGGAAACCCCAGCCAAGTGCGCGGTCATAAAGCCTGTTTTCGCAAGCAGTGGAACGGTAAGGCGTCGGCCAGCGCGCAGGCGTACGAGCACACGGTAGCCGTTGCCAAGGGCCACCCAGAGCCCGGATTGGTCGGTACTATTCTTCTAGTGTCTGCATCACCCACCCGGTAAAGCCGATGTTATATGACGGGGACCATTCACCTACATTTACCGAGCTACCTCAGAGACTTCTGTGGCCATATTCTCTTTTCAATCATTCACTCCTGTCAGCACTGCTTACGACTCTATCTCAACAACCAAGGGGGCCCGCGAGCCAGCCGCTAACGCTATAGGAAGTCTTTGGTCATGTTCCGCAGCACGGTAAAGGCAGCAGGCTATACATTCACGTGGCGGCTCGGAGTACCTGTCGGACGCTGTACGGATGTGCAGCTATCGCCCGAGCGTATCCCCGCTAATTTCAGGACGCATAGAGAGAAGTAGCCGAGGGAACCAGGGAGGAGAAGCTCGGCGACGGCCTCAGCAACGCCAGCGAGATCGAGCCCGGAAGAGACACGTTAGGCCCCGCCTCCTCCGGCCGGTACTCCTACGCCACGAGACTGGAGCTTTTACTTACCTACAAGGTCTATCTTGCAGGGAGGGCGGGACGTGCAGCAAGGTGTTACACGAATCGGATGCGTACGAGCCCGATAGTCTATAAGGGAGCGGATACCAAAGGCAGCGGCATAGAAGAAGTCCCGGTCGGGCCAGCACAAAACCTCATACGAAAGTCGGTGTAAGAGGAAGCTAGCTTATGTGTAGGTATATATTCTTTTGCTCTCCTAGACTACCTCGGCCAAGGAATGCTTCGACTAATAAACCTAGCATCTTCGGAGCAGGGTGTTAACAGCAAATGCAGGAAGTTAGAATGCTGCTTATCTTAAAGAGGCTGCGTACCTTCATTCTAGTCTCCCTATCCTCGTTAGCCCCCATAGACCGCGCCGCCCTTGAACTAATTGTTCTACTGTTTGGCTGTCTGTCCGTACAGGCAAAGGCGGGGACGTTGTCGATGTGTATAATCAGCCCGGATTCTGCGAAACGTACAATCAGATTTCGCTCACTTTCCTGTTTTACGGCTCCCGCAGATAGCTGCTGGCTAAGCCCTGCAGCTTGAGATGCCCTGAACGTCTTGGTAGCCGGCCAGCTCGTCAAAAATATATCGGTCATGGCGCCATGCTATGTGGAACAAGGGCTACCGTACAACTCGGCGGCCTGTGCTGACATCACGCGGGATTAGGGCAATACCAGTCTTTACTTCGAGTCGCCGGTTAGCTACCAGTTTCCGACTGAGACACCCTGCCCGACGAAAATGGATACGATCCGCCGCCAGTGTATTTGGGGGAACGCGGGCCACGATCTGCTGGGTCGATATAACAAGTCTTGGCTCCATCCAGCCTGATCTCCTTTTTAGCACCCACCCCATAAATGCCAGAAGTAGCACGGTCCGGGCACCGCGTACGCCCAGGGGCTTCGTGCTGACGCCAGATCGACCCATGAACGCTTGTTAATTAGCGCTTTTACTCACGAACGTTTCCACCCTCCAGATCTTCCGGGGTTGGTAGCCTGCAGATCTGGATTCGCTACTTACTAGTATTAGACTAGCCGATAGGGCGCTCTGAGGGGTGGGTGGGGGGGAGGGGTCTCGGAGCGGACCAAGGGGCCGGAGCACCGCGTCTTGGGACTGGTGCTTGACGTGCACAACCTTCTGACCGGCCTCGGCGGCCTGCTCTTTCAAAACCCAACCTGCCATAGCGCCTTCGCTGCGGTCCGGGAAGCTGGGTAGCTTGCGCTTCTTTAGGGATGGATGTTATCGGGTTCCAGTTTGCGACACGTGTAACAAGTTGGACTAGGGTTAATGTTTACGTCGACGATGAAGTAGGACGCTTCCTCTACGTGGACGGACGACGCGAGCCGGGGGTATTTCCAACCAAATTACAGTGAGGGTTGGCTTAAAGTGCGACGAGTTTGATTCAGCCTTTATAAAACCCGAGAGGATATCTCATTAATCGCGAAAGTCTTAGAAGACCCGCAGTACTTATACCTCATCGTATATACAAACCCTCTTCTCATGCGAGGTCCCCCACGTACCCCAGCCTGTCGCGTGCCGGATCCGTCACGCGCGCATACTCCAGCAGCAGCGGCCAGACGTACAGTAGCATGTCCTCGCGGCGCAGCACGCGCTCGGCCCAGTTCTTGCCGGCTTGGGCCAGGGCGCGCGCCGCAGCGTCGCCCCGGGCGTCGCGCGTCAGGTAGTCGAGTACGGGGTACAGGTCAACGAAGGTGTTATCTAGGGGCGCGAAGTGCAGCCACGGTTGCAGCCGGTCGTCATGCCACTCAGCGTAGATCGTGGCATTGAGCGGGAGCGCTGTCGAGAGGAGCAGCGCCCGGAACCGCGCGCTGAAGCTGTTGCCGTCCACATCGGGGAGGAACTTGGCCGCGTATTGGACCTTCATGGGTATCGGCCTAACAGCCTCGTAGTGGGGTGCTACATAATCACACTGCGTCTCTCCCGCACATAGCAGCTCCGTAAAACCCGCGTCCGTCAGGGCCGACAGCCACGGCCCCAGCGTCCCTGGCGCCCGGCTGATCGACTGTCCCGACTCGCCCCGCGCCTCTTCAAGCGCGAAGGTGAAGGGCCGTGCTAGCGCGCCCTTCTAAACGCGTCTAATGGTGGTTCCATTCAGCATCTCCAGGAGCCGATGCCGTTGGAAGCGTGTCCAGTTTTTCGGCCCATTGTGACCGCCCGACGCGACCCCGCGCCAGACAACCTGGTTTTTCTTGTCCTCCCAGGGCGGGCCATGGCCGCGGCCGCCGGAGTACCTGGCATCCTTCGTCAATACATGGCGCCCGGGATAAGGATGTCATTGTTCGTCGGCAACTTGGACCCACTGAAGATGGGGTAGAGGCCTCGGGCCGTTGACAGACTGATGGGGGCAATGAAGCTGCCGTGCATGCCCCGAAGGTGCGGCTGTAGACACGGATCGGCCGCCGCCGTGAAATTTTCGATGAAGCCCGCCTTGGCGAAGGGAGGATGCCAGTCACGGAGGCTTTCGGGTGGTCCCTCGAAGTTGTCCAGGGCCGGCACGCTATGGCCGGGCGTGTCGTCTGGGCAGGCGGCACGTACGTGCTCCCAGTAGCCAACACCACCGGGGCCATGCCACTCAGGCGGCGGCAGGACCGCCAAGTCTTCCTCTCGGACGCGCGGCCCGAATTGTTGGATGGTTGCCGCCTTCGGGGTCAATATCTTTTTCGCCTCGGCCCTCTTGACCAGCTCATCCATCTCCTTGGATGGGACCAGGAGTCGCGGCTCGTCCATGTAATTGATGGGGATGTCCATGTCCGGCAGCGACGGGGCCGCCTCCCCGACAAGCTTGGTCCACAGCTGTAGCCATGGAGGCCGGAGCTCCGTGTTGCCGATGCCCTTGGCGACGCCTTTCCGTATCTGCACGAAGTCTTTCTTGACCGCGGCTGCCCGCGCGATCGTCTCATTGGGCTCCAAGCCCCAGTATGGGCGAATGTCGTGCTCGATGCGGTCGAAGTAGGCCTCGACAACGACAGCGTTCTGCTCCTTAGCATAAGCAAACCATCTGTCGAATCCGGGCGGTGGGTGGCGCCCACGCCGCTTGCGGTACCCGGCGGCCGCTGACGCGAGCGTGGTCGGGCGTTGGCGCAGGAGGATCTCGTGTTTCTTTCGGGCGTCGAGGATGAGGTGATCGATCGGATGCCATTCCGGGCTGGCGGTTAAGCGGTCGAAGTAGTCGTCGAAGGCGCGGTGTGCCTCGACCAGGCGCGTTTTGGAGCTCGGCGGCCAATACAAGAGGTACGCCGTCAGGGCCAGCGAGAGGACCAGGCTATAGAGAGCGGGCACGCGTAGCGAGAACGGGGATACGCGCCCTAACTTGCGGTACAGCGTTGCGCCGCATTGGACAGCAACCTGCGGCACCTGCATAGTGTGTGGTTCACAGAGGACTTTGGTTTTCCCAGTTCACCTTCAAGAAAACATGGAATTGGAGAGCTTAAGCGCAGAGGGAAAGGAGCCTCCCTCCAGCTATGCTTGGGACACCGGGTGGCGTGTTTAGCAGCGGGTCGGAAGGCGCCCGGGTGACAGCCCCCTCTCCATGGGCGGGCCGGGGCGCTGCTTCTGCCTGCTGTCCCTCCGAGCGCTAAAAGGGGCCCTTCACTTTATATGGGGTCCTGGAGAGAAAATAGACCAATCGGAACATAGGGCGAACAACTCCACTCTCCTCTTACCCCCTACATACGTACACAGTACTATGTAGTAAGTAGTATGTAGATGGATCCAGGACTGTGCGCGGGCCTGGTCACTTTATCCAGCCGAATTTCCATTTCGGTGGGCAGCCCGAGCAAAAAGACGGATTGGGTACTGAGTACAACGTGCTATGCAGGAAGGTCCATCCTTATGCAGAATGCAACGGTTTTCATCACCAACGGCATCCGCTGAGCTGCTGCTAGGCTCGAGATGGCGCCCTTATGCGGCACATGCGGCACCGTACGCGCCTTGGTAACGGCCAGGCGTACCTCGTATAGGCAACCGTTCCATGCATCTCCGGTCCTTTTGCTTTTGGTCGCATACTGCACCGCGCTGTTTCCAGAGGAAAGCAATGGTGACGGGGTGAGCACATCGGATACCGTCGGTCGAGAAGAAACGGCATCATGGTCGAGGTTAAAACTCTGCCGTTACCCTCTGGGCCGGAGATTTATGTTTTAGCAACTTTGAAAAGAGGCCACCACGTCGCCTCAGTGCAGAGCAAAGCAAGTAACACTGACCACGCTTTATTTTCGCATTTGACCTAAGCCCTCTAGAACATCTCAGAGTCCTTAAACTATATACACGCATAAGATCAAGTAAGGATTTAACTTTAGTCAAAAGGTGAAGAAACTATATAATAAATGAGTAATAGATTATAGTGACAGCAGGATGGTCTGTGTGCCATATAGTTCATGCACCCTACCTAGATAGATAGACCTAGCAGGAGCTCTAGCTTAGGCTTAGAGCTCTCCAGCGCACACCACACATCTTACGCTAGCTTCTAGCAGCCCTGCCTCTTTTCTAGTCCGCGTATCGTGATAATTAAATATCATTTATGCTTATTATATGTTATATTTAAATTTCTAAATATTATTAGTAGTAAATTAAAGACTTTATTATTTAAAAGTTAAAAGATTATAATTTCTACTTATATATTTTAAAAAAACTTACTTTATAGTTTTAAAATAAAATAAAAGTAAAAATTAAACTTTAAATTTTAATATAAAATTAAAAAGTTTATACTTTATATATTTTCTTTTTTATATTTAGTAATTACTTATAAAATTAAGTAGTTTAATTTAAAATTACTTTTTTAAAAGGCTTAAACCTTAAAGACTTTAGTTATACTTATTATATATATTATATAACTTTTTATAAAGAATAAAAGTTATAAGGCAGGTGTAAACTAATATTTATTAAGGATCTATATACGTGTTTACTTATTCTACGCTAAGAGCATTTATTATCTTCCTACTATAAAGAGTTATAATCTCGTAGTTTGTGAATGCTAGATCTATTGACAGCATCTTCTCCCTTTCTACCCTTATGACTTACTTTTATCCACCTACGTCATAATGAAATTCTTCGTACTTCTCTCAGCCTACTTCGGGACGGTAGAGGCTTGGAGAGTCTACTTATACCAGGGCGAGGACTGTACTGGACAAAGCTTCTACATTGAGAACCAATCGCCTTGTCGACAGCCGGAGAATTTACCCAACGATTTTGACGCGAAGAGTATGCAGGTCGTCGACGTGCCGGTGGACTATGCTGTCTGGGCGTTTACGGATAATAACGTCCAGTGCAACCACGGATTTGGGGCGCCGACTAATACTTACGTGGTCTGGGGCTCCAATGGGGCTACCGCATGTCACCCGTATGCAGGCATTCCGAGTCCGGTTTGATTACGGTACTAATAATAAACGATAGGTTGAAATCCTCTAAGACAGGAAAGTGGCGTATTGTTTCGGTCGAGCATGTCTGATACATGCGCACGATACCTTAAGGCAGGAGAAATAACGGCTTTAAGGAATATAAATGCTTCGAAAATGTATTAGGCTTTATATTTTGGCATAGGGCTCTAGGAGAAAACAGGCCAAGGGGTAATCGTGGAAGTAATACTTCACAGCAGATTCAATTGCATGTTCCACTGTATTTTCAACGTACACCTGTTAGATCCTCTAACTACCTCTCTTCTCGTTAGCTGACATAACGAGTATATTATCGATTCTTCCCGCTTAAAGCGATACGTGCGGATGTCGCTCGTAAATCTGTTTAAAGTTGAAATATTTCCTATCAGAAAGATTCGTTAATATGCCTTAGTAGAGATGCATTATTTCGTCTGGAATCTCCCAGTGCTCGTAAAATTTACCAGATAGAGGGTTCTACCTGAAACCTATTGGTGGGTGAAATAACAAGTAAATCCAGTCCTCGCGCTCCACGAGGAGATTTCGCTGACGCAGGTTCTCAGTTGTTCCGATAATCCAGAACGCGCGCGTCCTATAAAAGGCCAAGACACCTACCTCCGGATGCACGGATGAATTGAGCATTAGTGAATTAGGTAATCACCTTGGTCGTCTCGCTAATCTTACTAAAGATTGCGGTAATCATGATATATAGGCGTCTGTGTGGGATTCAATCATCTTAATATTCGGGAGCATCCCAATTGGACTAATAGTGTTGGTTGTCTTGTAGGATATTCTGACCATGAAATTCGTCAATAAATGGAGTTCGGTTTTGGCCAGGGAAACGTCGCAATGGGTGGAAAAACACATTGTACACCACAGTTTCCCCTGCGGACAGAGGCGAGTGTAGCTTCTATCAGAATGTCTGCAGTAGGGTCTGAGAGAGATACTACAGAGATGAAGTGGCAAGAGATTTTTCGTCGTACATACACGGTGTTTTTTCATTCCCTTCCTGTTGGCGCACAACCCCCACGCGTTTGGTATTGGGCCAGCGGGCAGTTGTGCAGGAATGAAGAGGCCGACCCGCTATAGCCTACAAGGCTGCTACACATCAAGTTTAGCGGTAGCTTTGCGCGTATAGGACGGCTCAGAGATGGCCGCCAGAGCCACGCCGAGGGGAAGGAGTCCTGCACCAAGTGTATATCAGCACCGAACGGTACGATTTTTCTTCCATTTCGTCTATCTCGATGACCCTGCCCAGCTCTAGCCAAATGACTGGCACGGAGATTACCACCAACGTCCTGTTCGATCTACTGCTAAAAGTCTAAAGCATATGAGGCAAACCGCCCGCAAAGCAAAAGCGCCGCTGGCAAGGCTTTCATGAGCGTGCAGTCACCGCGAGCACAGTGACCGACCACAGCGGTGGGGAGGAACAAGCCACTGAGAGGACCATGGCACCTCGCCTCGCCTTAGCTTCAAAACTACCGAGCATAGGGCGGCCGCTTAACCCTCCGTCCCACATCCACGTCCCGTCCGCTTGCCGCAAGACCGCCGTGGCTTTACCTTACAGGGGCCCAATGCTGCTTCGCCTGCTTCGGTCAATGCCTGCGTTGCACTCGTGGCTGACAAACGTGGAGTATGGAGAATTAAAGCAAAGCACAGATAGCGAGCTGGTTGCTGGGTGGGTGTGGCTGCATGAGACTATTGTAGGCTGTGCTCGAACAACACCACAGCGGGTTAGGTATTATTACACCCACATTTCCTCGTCGTAGTGAAACGCAGATGCTCTTTAGAGAACCAGATTTGCCTACAGTTCGAGGGGACCCTTGAGACTCCTATATGCCTCAGCTCTTACCCAGTTGCACTGGGGTGATATAACATCCGTGAGGCTATCTGAAGGCGCCCATCTAAGCCTGAGAGTTTTTGGTCTTTTAAAAGAACCAAATCACCGCAGCCTTCAGAAACGTTAGTCTGCTGACTTGCTAGCGCGTAAGGAGGAGCTCAACAGCGTAGTTCTGCAATCGTAACTGATGAGACAGGGTGACAGGTGAGCTGCAATACGACCAGCACTACGACCGGTACATAGACTTGGCAAAGCAGCTGCACCGCTTTGGCAATCTTGCCCGTTCCTTAGGCTGCTGGGCAACTTGGCTGTGTTAAGTCTTAGAATAAGCGTGTTTAACGCGCTTTTTTCTACATCATCTTTCTGATACTGACGGCAGGGAGAAATAGAAGACCGTGTCACTTGGCTGCCCCTCGGTCGAAAAGCGGACCCAGTCCGCCTTTGATCACATTATATCGGCCACAATAAAGTGATAACAGCTTGAGAGACTTTGCAAAGGGATTCACGCCACTAATACGGTTTGTTTTGAAGACTAAGGTATTTAAATCTTTTCCTTAAATGTCATCACAAGAATTATGAGAGTATAAATTGACGAATGATTTCCTGTCAACCACTAATATTACGTTTCTATACATGAAAGGAGGGTGTTTGTAATCCTCTGGTATTTCTCTCAATCTCTCTTGAATCCATGAATGCCTTCCATCACACTCACCATTTTCCAACAAATATCAATCTCACTATCCCTATCCCGCTGCCTAATCTGGGTTGCCTCATCCTGAAAGCTATCCCTCGTATGGTACAGCCACTCAACCTGTCTTGTTGCGAGCCCAGTCACTCAGCTCCGGGCTTGGCCAACTTTTGCGGCCTCGACCAAGATATCGGCAAGCTCCTTTGGTTTGTTCAAGAAGGGCGAGTGTGCTGTGTCCATGTGGTAGACCGGGGCATCAGGACCGAGCCTGCCGATGGCGAGCTCCTGGTAAGCAGGGACGACAGCCTGGTCTTGGTCGCAAAAGATGTAGGCGCAGTTCACTTCATCATTCCATGGCTCGTAGGTAGCCTTGTCCAAGAATGTCTGCGTTGAATGTGTCGAAATCATTTGCATTGCTTCTTCTGCTAGCTCTTCAGGGACGTCATGGTAAAGGTATTTCACAGGATCAGTTGCTGTGAAGGTGTCCACCTGGGTGAAGAGTTGGTCAGCACAAGTGCAACATACTCCACCTGCTATCACTCATCCAAAGCACTGCCTACTACGGGCCAGCAGTTTGTCGAGGCTTACCTTAACATCCATCCAGGGCAGGTACCCCTCTCCCAGTTCATTGTAAGCGCTACGCCCTGCGGGTACCACAACGGCGGCCAGATAGACCAGCATGATGACGCCTCCGAGCTTGCCGGCAGCGGCGCGGTGTTTGGAGCCCAGCTTGTCTGCGGGCTCGACATTTGCGCCGTCGATGTTTGGGGCGGGACCTAGCGCGTTCGGCCCGGGCAGGCCGCCATATGAGTGGACGCAGAGCACGATCGGTCTTCCTTCGTCGGCCAGGCGGTGGACCACGTCACGGACGACGGTCACATCGGCGTCAAGGCCAGGGGGCTTCTGGACCCCGCCCGTTTCGGGTACACCTACGGACGGGGTAGTAATGGCCTCTGTTGCAAACCCCTGGGCCTCGAGCTGGGCGCGCACCAAGTCGAAGCACTGTGGTGGGTGCCAGGCACCAGGTACAAACACGAATATAGGGGTCGAGGATGTCATATGGAATAACAGGTGAGGTTACGTGGTGTCGTTTCTTGGCTAGGCGGGTGAATGCGGACAAGACGCTGCTGGATGCGGGGTAGTGTTTGACGATAATGGTGCTCTGGCAGTAGGCCTGGGTATATTTCAGCAAGTGTAGGCTGGCCTTTTTTGCCTTCTAGGTAACTTAGTAGCTACGTACGTACTTATACGCGCCATTATGTCTGGAGTCAAGACCTTGTTTTGGATCCCAACAGATGACCCACGACGATATTATGTGAGGTCAGGGTCGCATTACTGTACCTTTTTTTTAGCTATTCACCCCCATTGGCCAATTCTTTACACCACTGACATTCCCTGTGACTCCGCATGCAACGGGCACCCCGATGAAACATTGTGCTACACTACACCGTCTATAAGGTTATGCCTACAGGGAGCTGCAAGCAGCTGAATTTGAGCAGTGCCTGTGTCCCAACCTGCGAAGCTCATAATCATCTGGCTGATTCCTATGAAGGGCGCTTTTAATTCAACCGAGTAATAACCCCCGCAGGACCTGGGCCTCACGATCGGTGTATCAAATGAAAGGTGTATATACAGGGCCAGGCCAAATGCAGACGCAACGCAGTTGAGTGGAGCCCTTGAGACAGCTTACGGCAGATTCACATATCATTCGCTCAGCGCTCACTCAGCTCTACGCATAAGCGCTTACGGCTTGTAGACACTTGACCAATTATCACAGACACAGTGGGAGTCGAACAATACGGTCGGATAAGCGTGCATGAGACCGCCGGAACCCCGGAAACACCGGAGGGAAAGGAGCTCAAAATTGAAGGACACTGGAGGAGTGGATAAATGCATACATAGGTAGGAAAAGAACAGGATGTCCAGAGAAACTCAGGGAGGGGGCAAAGCCCGTGTCGACTTATTTTCAAAAACAAGTATGCAGCTTGAACATGAATCCTCTACTTGAGCCTGTCCCTTAACCCTCGCTCAGACTAAGCCAGGAAGAATGAGTAGGATGTTCACGCCATGACCGTTTTCCTCAATGATATATAAGAGGTGCACAACTTGGAATTCTCGCTTAGTAATCTGAATTTAGCACCAGGGCGTGTTTCAGACTCGGGTGCTATTGACCGGAGCCCTGTGGTGCCTCTTCTCCTTAACGACAGGCGAGCCGGGGCCGTCGCGGTAGACCTCGCGGTCCGGGTCTTGGCGTCGATGGTGGTCACGCACCTCGTGGAAGGCGGCTGTGGCGGCGTGCAGGAGGCTGTCAAGAGTATACGGGGAATTAGCATAGATGGATCATGTATATCACTGAAAGACAAAGTGGTGAGCTAGGAGATGGAGAGGAATATCCGAACTGGATTGTGGCTTTGTCGACTAGAGTAGGTAATAAGGTTTGACTCACGTGCTGATGACAGCTAAAATGAACGACCCCCAAGGCAGGCGGCAGTTTAGGCGACCCCGAACAGACGAGGGCAGCACGCGGCCGGCGGTCTGTGGAAGGCGACGACAGGCACCACCGCTGGGGCCGGCTACGCCGCCGGAGGGCCGGGTAAGGACGGCGACGGCGATAAAAGCGCCGACAAAGAGGAGGTCGACGATAACCAGCAGCCAGCGCAGCCAGCCCGGGTTCCCGCGTCGGATCCCGACCTTGAGCGCCGTGGCCACCAAGCTGTACAGGGAGGCGGCGGCCAGGATACCCTCGACGGCGCCGTCGGCCGAGCTGTACTCGCCGCGTGTGTGCCGCAATATTTTGGAGAGGCGCGCCGAAAAGAGCCCCAGCGAGATGACGGCCGAAAGAAACTGCAGCACGCGCAGGACCGTCTGCAAGATCGAGTTGGCCTTTGATGCCCGAAAAGACGCTAGGTACGACATGGCGGTATAGATTTGAGAACGCAGATGGGAAAAGTTGTTGTAAGGTACGCCTTAATAGGGGTGGATCACTGGGTCCGCACAAGCACAAGACAGCCAGACGGACTTCTAAGGGAGCGTGTGTGAAGAAGATATTTAGAATGAAATATAACAATTAGCATATCATCTCCTGGGCTCCGCTGGCGTTTTATGCGACTGTTCTTATACACAGTGTACGGCCGTGGCATCGTCATGGTCACGTTTTTGTAAGGAGTGTCTGCCCTCGCTGCGCCCTTTCTCCATTGGCCCACGTAATGATAGATGTGCCCGTGTACCTACTTCCCTATCCCCTGGACAGGAAGAAGAAAGCTACGCGGCAGTGTAGAATTTCCTCGCGATGCAAGCGATCATCTCGATTGTTGTGGCCTCTTCGTTAGTCTCTTGCTTCCAGCCAGAACAGAGGCGGCCGGGTTCCATCAGACGCGATGTTGTGTGTAGTGGAGGCCCCGGCAAACGTTACCGCGATTTGGGAAGCCTGTCATTCAACGCTCATCTATCCAATTCTAGCTGACCAGGAAGAGGATATGTCGGGTGTGATGGGGCCATGGAGCAGTTCTTCCGCCCAGGCTAGCGCGCCAGGCCGGGATGACGTACAATTGATGCTGAGGCTGGCACGTCAGTTCGAGACCGATCTTTTCATTTATTCGACGACAGCCCCTGCTGTACGGGAGATCTGCCATCATGCGCCCCGTTTTTCACGGTTATCCGGCTCCGAGATCAGGCCAGCTGCATTCAAACCATGACCCATCTGGCTGGGTTCTCGTCATCGATTTTGTCGTAGCAGCCACTTCCCTGCTGTCTGCACTGACAACGCGGGTTACCGCCGCAGACAAGTACTATAAGGGGCACTACATGGCCGAAGCGGGACACCAAAAGTGCCGAGAAAGCCAAGGCAGTCCCACAGTACATGTGAAGTGGAAGTTTTTCAGCGGGCGACGAGCTTGAAGCGCCTTGGATGTATGTATCGAAGCACGTAGTAAATGAGGAAGTAAACGGCGCCTTCGTGACGGAAGACACATATGATACCCACGGAAACGACACGCCGGTTCAAGAGCCGCGCCACTAAGAGAGCGAGCGCGCCCTGGCAAAGTTACAAGCCACGAGGGAGGGCGGCGGGAAGCTCAGACCCGACGAAAAGGCGATCGCGTCGGCTGATGCCTGAGGCTTGTGAGTTTCTGCATCTGTGGTGTACAATGTGTTTTTCCACCCATTGCGACGTTTCCCTGGCCAAAACCGAACTCCATGACACGCCCCCCAATGCTTGAGCATGTTGTAGGGCAAGGGCCGCCCGATCAAATATGAGTATGCCATAAAATACGGCCATTCGTCCGTGTCGCTCCCAAAGTCCTTTCTGTCAGCCATCCTGGCGCCATGCGGGTTGTCCGTGGTCACAAAAGGGGTGGAATAAAGGATAATGGCGGAGTTCCCATTTCTATGCACGGACTCGAAAAGAACCTCATCGGCGCGGACCGGCACCAGCACAGCGTATACCGTCGGCTTCTGCCGCGGGATTTTCGAACCAGGCCGTCGTCTAACAGGAGCCCCTGTTCCGCAATTTCGGCTACAAGGTGGTCCAATGACTGCGGGATCCATGTCGGAGCACTCCTAACGCCGCCAAGCACGTCAACGCGTCAACAGTTGGTACAACTGGACCACACTCGATGTCGTTGGTAATTTGGCGTTCGGCACATCGTTCGGCTGCATTCACGACCAGAAATACCACCCCAGGGTTGCGAAAGTCTTCACCAACCTGAAGGACAGGGCTTTTCACGTGCAAGCGCTGTATTATGGCCAGTTATTGGCTCCAATCTAGACGAAGATGTTACTAGTCGGAGAGGCATAATACCACAACAAGCTTAGTGCTGAAAGAGTCCTCAAGCGTCTGGCGATCGAAACAACCACCGCCGGCTACTCCAGCGCCATAGTTGCAGGTAAAGGGGAAGACAATGTTAGTAACCTCGCACTCAGTGTGATCCAATAAAACAACACGCTGAGGATGCCGCCACGTATATTGATGGGACATGTTGCGCACTCGATGTAAAACGGCTTCAGGGCTTATCCTTCGAAGAGCATGCTTCACACGCCTCAGCTTTTACCATAACCGGCTCTGAGTCATCAGCTATAACTCTAATGGCGGCAACATATTACATGGCCACATAATGTGAAATTCTCGCCAAGATCGAGGGCGAAGTGAGAAACGCCTTTGCCAAAGAGGACAACATCGGTGTGGGCAGCAAAAAGCATCTACCTTACATCCAGGCGATCATTGAGGAGGCGCCACATATTTGTCCCCCCTGTGGTTCTGCTCAGTGGCCGCCTCATGGGGAAATCCAGGGAGACAAATTGCCGGAATGTATATATTCGCGAGTAAGAATACTAACGCCGGTCTTGCTTTCTCCGGCCTGGCAATTTGTCACGGGGGATATAATGGGAGTTACGCTGACTGCTCGGATAAAGGTCAGTCAAAAGCCCCATGTAGGTAATTAATCATCACCCAGAGCTGTTTGTCCGGCCCTTCGAGTCCCTGCCGGAAAGATGGACTCTGGAAAATGACGCTTACGATAATGATAGGCTTGATGCCTGCATGACCTTTGGATACGGACCTCGCGTCTACATTAGTAAAAAGTCAGTGCACTTCAATACGACCCTCTTATCCACAGTCAATCATATAACTAATGCTGAGTACAGCCTTGCCTTCGCGGAATTGCGCATGCTACTATTTAACATGCTCTAGAATTTTGACATAGGATTACCTGCCGAGATGGAAAGTTGGGAAAATGAGTGCAGGTGCCATGTGACCTGGGAGAAAGGACCATTTTATGTGCGCTTCAATACCAAGGAGAATGCGTAAATGTAGTTATTAGGATGCTTAAGTAGAAGCTCCACCGCCGAAGCACCAAGCCAGTTCGACATGAACGATTTGGGCCTTTCATCAGCTCGTTTTTCGATACGATAGATTGGGAGTGACTTGGGAGAGGCGGCACACTGAGGCTAAAAGTATGGTAGTATGCGGATGAGTGCAGCCGCCGTCTCACACGTCTTGGCGGCCTCCATGCTACCCAGCCTCCAGCACATCTGCCTAAGAGGTCGGTAGGCAGGGCCCGCATTGCACCGTCCCAGTAAGCATCTGGGGGTTCATTTGTCAGCACTCGTCCTTCGGGCCCGAGGCTGCCAACGGCCCCGACAATGGCAGAGGGTTCAACTGCAAACCCGCATCGTCGACGTCACAATAGCTACGTCGTCGGTGCGCACAGCACCGGTCGGACACTCGCAATGATTCCCGATTGCTGAGAGACTGAAATTGACAGCGAGAAGGATCTTAATGCTTGTACAATGCTAGCAGAGACTCAGAAGATGCACAGCCGGTACAAGGTATTGCACATGTTGCACCTGAAGAACTGCATATAAGAAACACAGCGTCGCGCTCTGGAATGGAGAAGAGTGAGGATTAGATCACACGAGGCAACTTCCAGAGTCTAAGGCCAGAAGCCCGAAAAAGTATGCCACCAGTCCTCTCTCACGCGATCCTACCCGTACGTCTCGCCCACTTTCCGGCCTATACAACGTCTCTTCGCCCTACGCTCAACATGGCGAAAATTTCGCAAACTGCCAAAGGTCACTCAATCAGCATGGCGGCGGCTATTCAGACTGGAAAACGGTCCCTGCTCATCACGGGCGCTACGGGCAAGCAAGGCGGTGCAACTATCGATGCCCTGATAGCGGCTGGTGCCCTGACTACACACAAGCTGCTCGCCGTCACACGGACTCCCGGCTCCGGCGCAGCGCAGAAATTAGTCACACGCGGCGTCAAAGTTGTGCAGGGCGATCTCAAGGACGTCCCGGCTATCTTCGCCGCGGCTGAGAGAGCGCTGGTAGAGACTGGGAGCGAACCAAAAGTGCATGGCGTGTATAGTGTCCAGGTAGGCCTCCTCTCACACCCATGTGCTACCTTTCAGTTAATTCATGCAGCGTGCGGCAGACTTTCGCGGGCGGTGGTGCTTCTACAGAGACAGAGGAGGCTCAAGGCAAGGCGCTCATCGATGGGGCGCTAGCGCATGGGGTTGACTTCTTCGTTTACTCGTCGGCCGACCGGGGCGGCAATTCCAGGTCGGGCGACAACCCGACCAAAGTGCCACATTTCGTCAGCAAGCATAACATCGAGCAGCATCTCATGGAGCGCACTGCTGTCACCACGGGCGACAACTGCCCCCCCAGTAACACAAGTATGCGTTGGTCCATCCTCCGCCCTGTCGCCTTCATGGAAAACATGGAACCCGGCATCGGCGCACGTCTCATGGCGGCGGCGTGGCGTACACAGCTCGGAGGCAAACCCTTTCAGCTCGTGTCAACGCGGGATGTCGGCTGGTTCGCGGCGCAGGCCTTGTTGCGACCCGACGCTTTTGCCGGCCGGGCCCTTTCGCTCGCCGGCGATGCCCTGTCGTTCACGCAGGCTGACGAAGCCTTCCGCGCCGGCGTGGGCCGCCCCATGCCGCTGGTCCCCGACCTGTGTGTCCGCGCCGTTCTCTGGATTTCGCCTGAGTTCGGCGAGATGATCCGCTGGGTCTGCGAGGACGGCTTCGGCGCCGACATCCCCGCCTGCTGTGCCGAGCACCCGGGTATGACGACGTGGGAAGGTTGGCTTGGGCGCGAAAGTAGTGGATGGGTTAAAGAGAGTGTGGCTAAGACGCAGTGATGAGACCCAAAGCCATGGGCCGTTCCACCCAAGGCGACTGACATGCCCTTGTTACGTCAGTCGCAGCAGTACGACTCGATATCAGATGAAGTCGTGCAGTGAGATTCTAGCATCCAATTGGCTCGAGGTGTTTGATTCGTGGTTTAGACCATTTCTTCTTCAAAAAATAGCTACGCACTTTTGGCAATGGCAGATTTCGCCGTGACAGTCAGTCGTCTTACTGGCGAGGTGGTCTCTGCTTGCGACCTGACATTGCTTGTAGCCGTAGGTGCAAGCTCGGATGTTCGCAGGTCTCGGACAGCGAGGCCCGCCCTTTAGCGGCGGTTTTCCCTTCAATGCAGTTGTTTCAACCGCTTGCTGGCTAACGGCAATATCCGAGTCGCTCAGATTATCACCGCACTTGTCAATCACTATCCCATCGCGGCTTAGCCAGTGTCCACCCTATCCAGTGGAGCCGGTGCGGCTCCCGGACGGGCATCCCTCAATGTGGCCAGGCTCCCGGAGCTTGAGTTCAAAATGGCGGAGAGACCACAATAGATGGTAGTGTTGGTGAGTGGCGCAGCAATTGCATCGGAGCGCAACGCGCCGCGGAACACTAGACATGATCCAAATTGGGGGAGAAGCCGGCAACCTTCTCCGGACAAGAATTTGCCAATCGGCAGAATCACTGGTGGGTCGCTCCGGAAGTCGGCACGCTTGCTTTTTCACACATCCCATATTACAGACCATGGCCAGGGCACGCAATTATTCTCTGGGAGCACATAAGGGAACCCTCAATATCTCTGCATCCGGGTTTTCGCATCGAAAGCCACTCGCCCAAGCCCTCTTATCACCATGTCCAGCCCAATGCATGACAAAATGCAGCTGAATGAGTCTGTCCTCGCATGCCTCAGCGAGGTTTTTACCGCGCATGGAGGCTCCGGCGGAAAATGGGACGAGCACCAAGCTGCCGCTTTCTTCCAGCACATTCAGGGTGAAGAGGCCGACCGTTTGCCTATCGACGACGGTCTGGACTACGGCGCATTCCTCCGTTACTTGACCTCGCCTGCGGCCAGCGCCCGGGCGCCCCCCCTACCGCAGAACAACCTGTCGTGGCCCCTCGGTAGCTACTTCTGCAGCTCCAGCCATAACACCTACCTCACCGGAGACCAGCTGGCCAGCGACTCCAGCACGGAGCCCTACAAGGATGTGTTGCTACGCGGATGCCGCTGCATCGAGATCGACGTATGGGACGGCACAGAGCACTTCAAGGAAGACCAGGAAGGGGAAGAGAAGGGAAAGCGGAGACTGGATTGGAAGATGCGGGCCATGATGAAAGCAGGCGGCTGGGCCATGGACACGTTCGCTAAGAGCGAGCAAGCCAAAGCAGACTGTGCCGGCATCAAGGCCAGGTGGGCAACTATGATCGGCATCGAGCCCATCGTGCTTCACGGGCACACCCTGACCAAAGACGTGCCATTCCGCGAAGTCTGCGAGACAGTCCGAGACTACGCCTTTGTCACGAGCGACCTCCCCGTGGTGGTTAGCCTCGAAGTCCACTGCTCACCTCCGCAGCAAGCCATGATGGTGGAGACCATGACCCAAACTTGGGAAGGACTCCTGCTTGACCCGTCCGAGGAGGCGCCCGAGGTGCTTCCGCCGCTCGAGGCCCTGCGCAAGAAGCTCCTCGTCAAAGTCAAGTACGTGCCGCCCGAGGGTGATCTCACGCCGGTGGACACCCGGGACAGCGAACTCGACGCTATGCCCCAAGATGGCGCGCCGGCTAAAAAGCTGAAGCCGGTCAAGATGACGCGGGAGCTGAGCGAGATGGGTATACACACGCGTGGTGTCTCCTACAAGTCAATGACACAGGAGGAGGCCGGGATGGTGGGCCACATATTCTCTGTTTCGGAGCCCAAGTTCCCCGGAGCCTTCGAGAAGGAGGCCTCCCTGTTCTTCGCGCACAACAAACGCCACCTCATGCGGACGTACCCGGCCGGCACGCGTGTTGACTCCTCCAACATGGACCCGTCGAGCCACTGGCGGCGGGGTGTGCAGTTCGCGGCGCTGAACTGGCAGACGCTGGACGTGCCCATGATGATGAACGAGGCCATGTTCGAGGGCACCCAAGGCTACGTGCTGAAGCCGGACGGATACCGCGGCGTCCAGCCAGGCCGCGAGGACGCCGAGGCCGAGCCCATGATTCCCAATTATGCGCTGCACGGCGTCAACGTCACGGTGCTGGCGGCACAAGGCCTACCCCTCGAAAATGCCGGCGAGCTACGTCCCTACGTCGACATTCAGCTGTTCGCTGACCCGCACCCCCTGCAGCTCCTCCGGCGCGAGCAGCCTCTGTCCGGCCGCACTCCTGCCGCCGAGGGTATCAACCCGAACTTCGGCAGCCATGCCATTCAGTTCGAGGACGTCTCCGCCGTGACACCCGAGCTGTCTTTTCTGGTCATTCGCGTCATGAACGAGGAGCGGTTACTGGATTCACTCCTGGGGTGGTCCTGCATACGGTTGGATCGGTTGAGGACAGGGTACCGTCTTTTGAGGCTAGTGGATCCCCAAAACAAGCCTTCCAGGAGTGTACTGCTCGTCAAGATTGAGATGGCAATGACAAGGACAGATGCGTGATGTTTGAACAACGTAGACCGGGAAATAGCTACCTAGATACAAAATTCTTTCGACACTATAGTTTCTGACTTGTTCCTTTTCTATCATGATGATGTCTCTAGCGAGATTGCCTATTGTAGAAAGTTTGATGTAGAACTATCAGCGAACGACCAGGAAGTAAGACATGGGAGAAGGAGAACACTGCGTGCCTTGTTAACGAAACCTGGGATGTAACAGCCCGTAAATTTTCCACAGTTTGTGTAGTCTGCTCCGCCGAACTGCAGGGGCCTTGCTAAGCCACAATTAGTAGCAGCCTATGTCCTAGATCCCTAACTTCGCATGAGGCCTCCAACCCCATACCCCCAGGATTTCGCCCTCTGGTTCGGTCTAGAACGGTAGACAAAGCAACTCCGCTCCGCGCCGAACGGCACGGATCTTGCCGAGCCACAGCTTGGTTGCAAGTGAGCCTCTGGGTCACAGTCCAGCTTGACCGGAGCAAAGAAGAAAACATATGGAGAAATCCAGACCGAGACACCGGCTGATCCAGCGAAACGGATACTGCAGTGGCTAGTGCCGCCGAGCCTCCGAGCTTTGAAGACACACTTTCGTCCCACTTCCTTTAGTGGGTGCGGCTCGGGCCCCTCAGGTACCGAGGAGCCGAGTTTTTGCACAATTGCATGCCGTGAAATGCAAGGGGTGAAATGTTAGGCTCGAACGCCCCGAAAGCTTACATCGCTTCATACTATCTGCCTCTTGCGGGGAAACGAGTCCCAGCGTTCTTCTACCTATGCCCCCTTACAGCCCACGAAACCGTAGGTTATACCACAAGGACCAGAGTGAGGGATCACTTGAGTTCGCGGGGCAATAACGAACGAGGCTCCATGACAGCAGACCCGCAACCCCATGGGTCTTCACTGATGCACTGTCTCCCCTGTCTTTCCCGCTGATCCAAGTTTTGCTGCCGCTCGTCTGGATTCATGAGAGCAGCTATAGTACATACAGTGATATGGATTCCCACTACTGTAAAAACGAATGATTTAGCCACCGCTAGCAGGATCCACTCGTTTGATTGTGACCGCCCTGCTGATGTAACTGGGTAAAACGGCGCTTGTAACCCCACACCGTCTGGCCGTTCTTGCCGGGCATCAGCAGCCGTTAACCGGAGTGGATTTATGGCATAGTGGTAGTTAAGAGGCGCGGACTCTTTATATGTACATCTCCTCGGCAAGATAGTAGCAGGAGATATTGCAAAACAGACGACCACCGCTATCTTCCCTATCAGCCTGCCTTTCGACTTATTAGTTTTCCTACTCTTGAACACAATGGCTGGTCTAGGCGGGCTAGTTTTAACAGCAGAGGCTGACGCCCGCAGCACCATACCAGACCATGACATCCAGCGGTTCGGGCCGGGACTGATGTCCTATCTCAGGCAGATCTTCGACCAACACGCCAACAAGAATTCTAACTGGACTCGGCATCAGGTGGACACGTTCTTGGAGGAGTTCCAGACTGGCCACGACCACCTGGCCGACCTCGCACGCGACGATAGGCACCAACTCACTGGAGATGATGTGGATTTCGAGTCCTTCGTGCGCTATATGGGCTCACCCGCCGCCAATTTCCTGAAAGACCCTCCAGTGGATGATTTGGATATGGAGTGGCCGCTTAACAACTACTTTATCAACTCTAGCCATAACACTTGTCTCAATGACACCCAAAGGTCGAGCAGCGCTGGAAATACTGACGCGGAAAGCCGTAGCTTCAGCACTCAGTCATACAAAAAAGCCTTGCTGAGTGGATGCCGCAGTATCGATATCAGCATATGTGACGGAGACTGGGTGCCCAGCGAGGACAAGAGCGACGATCAGGCGGAGAAGCTGGTACAGGAGCTGACGGGGATGCAGAAGCTGTGGTTCCGAGGGCTACAGAAGGCCTTGGACAAGATGGAAGCCCATGCTAAGGATGAAAGATTCATCAGCGACATCCGGGACATTCGAGAGAGTTGGCGGACCGTGTACCAGCACGAGCCGCGAGTGCGTGACGGCGAGGGCGCGGCCGTACAGGAATCCCTTTTCCGTGACGTCTGCCAGACAATCAGGGAGCACGCATTCGCCACCACCGACCTGCCGCTGGTGGTGAACCTCGACATCCACTGCGAGCCGCCACAACAGTTGGCCGTCGTCCGCATTATTAACAAGGCTTGGACTGATTTTCTGGTCCCGGCAGCCGCTGAGGCCGAAGTCATGGTGCTGCCCACGCCGGCAGAGTTGCGCCGCAAGATCCTGATAAAGGTCAAGCCGCCGCACGCCGAGGACGACCTGGTCCGGACGTCCGACTTTAGCAGCCTATTCCGCAAGCAGGTGGAGAAGAAGAATCCGGGAATCCAAGTCATCGAGCCGCTCGTGCAGCTTAGCGTCTGCACGCGCGAGTTTCCGTTTTCCTCACTGGAACAACCCGAAGCGGCTTCGGCCCCGCACATATTTGCCCTTTCGGATTCGTCCTTGGCCCAGTTGCACGCAAAACAGCCCACGAAGCTGTTTCGACACAATCGCCATTTTCTTATGCAGACGATGCCGTCGGCGCCGGGTGAGAACTCGAGAAGTCCACTTGGCCACTGGCAGAAGGGCGTGCAGATGGCGGCGCTACAACCCTGGCCGACGATGACGACGGCGACGACAAGCGACGACGCCGTGGGCCGCATGATCAACGAGGCCATGTTTGCGGGCACGGGCGGCTTTGTACGCAAGCCCGACGGCTACCGCGGCCCACAGATGCCGGCAAGCCGCCCGGTTTCGGCCGTCGACGACGTCAAAAACAAAGCCCACGACCCGGATGCGCAGCGCCTCGTCCCGCACCACCACACGCTGTCGCGCCTCGCTATCCACGTCCTCGCCGCTCAGGACCTGCCGCCGCCCTTCCCCGGCGCCGACGATGACGACGCCACAGCAAGCGGGATCCGGCCGTACGCGACGCTCGATTTGCATGCCGTGCCGCACCCATACGAGGCGCTGCGGCGAAGCGGCGGCGAGCCCGGGTCGTCGCTAACGGGGCCGTATCAACAGCTCCCGTTCCCGGGGGCCGGGGCGGCGCAGGTATGCGACCGCACATGGCCGCAGCGCGGCTTGGCACCCGACTTTGGCGGCGCGACGCTTGACGTCTTCAATGTGGACGGCGTGGTGCCCGAACTCGCCTTCGCTGTTTTACGCTTCTGGCACGAGGAGCGCCCGAGCGACCTGCCCATGGCCTGGGCCTCTGTGCGCCTTGATCGCCTGCACTCCGGGTACCGCGTGATCCAGCTACGGGACATGCAGGGCCGGCGCAGCCGCGGCCTGGTCCTGGTACGGATCGAGAAGAGGATGTGGTGAGGAAGCGGTGGGTATCCGCGGAGTTGGAACAATGTCACTGGGTGGTTACGATCTGTTTCTAGTGATGTTGACAAGACTCTTGCTCGTCATGCTTACGTATACGTGGTCTTTCGGGAAATTTATCTATGCTTCGCCTAATCGGAATACAGGGAAACGTCTTTTATAGTACTCTATTGCTTCGTATGAGGAAAGGACTGCTGAAATTGGTACTCTGGTAGCTTTTTGGATGTTCGTACTGATAGCTAGTGCGTCCCGTGTCATCATTCCGGTGAAAAAGCTGATAGGCATATACGTAAGTAAGACACAGTTAAAGGGTAGGT
Organism: Nigrospora osmanthi; assembly: GCA_029489945.1. Classification (NCBI taxonomy): domain Eukaryota; kingdom Fungi; phylum Ascomycota; class Sordariomycetes; order Amphisphaeriales; family Apiosporaceae; genus Nigrospora; species Nigrospora osmanthi. The sequence goes on from CP120499.1 coordinate 62,816, forward strand.
GGTAAGTACGTAATAAAGCTACATAATCACGTCGAAGGACAGAGACAGCTCCGATGAATGGCACCATCACTGGTCGCCGTATGCCTCTCAAGGTCGGGAAATCCAGGGCATAATATCACTTCATAATGATCCAGTAGGCCTCCATGCATTTCCCCTCAACGGTCTGCGTGCCGTCAGACCAACAGACCAGACTGGTCTGTTGGTCTTGGTTCATCGCGCCAAAATCAACCTTCCCAGAGGTCAGAACCATGAGATCGCGCAAACCCCGTCAGGCACGTTGCTTGGCAGACTACAGAACTCTTTTATTGCGTTGTGTTCATTGCATCTAATCTTGCCGGACTGCCGTTACACCAGATTAAAGAGGAAATGGCGGAAGAATGTCACCGCCTGTGCCTCAGTCAATCCTGATGCCAAAAGTACTGTTCATGCTGGAGCCAAAATTGGATTGAACCTTCTCGGCTGACATGTGAGCGGGAAGCGGAATGCACTGACAGCATGTTATCTATGGCGAATTAAGATGCAGTGTCGGGTCAAGAACACCGCGTGTCTGCTTATTTATCCGAACTGTGTATGATGCTAAACGTCTTGATAGGCGGGATGTGGTAGATGCACCCAGGTAGTGAGTGTAGTCTGCGCGACCCTCCGTTCGATCCGCACCGCTGCGCTGCAAGCTAGTACTGATTGCTAACCCATATGCGCCTGTGCCCTTCTTCAACGCCCAATCGATCACGCTATCACTGTGGAAAGATGCAGTGCCTTTACTTCATATGTGGCCTCCGTCTAAGAGGTGGCCTCGGTGAGTCTCGCTCCGCCTTTTGGCATCTGCCGAGTGGTCATGATACCTGGCTTTTCGGCTTACCACTTCAATTGCCTCGGAGGCCGCCGCCGTTATGCTCGGAAATACCGTGATCACGGTGTAAGACTCGGCCCGGTAGTCCCTTGGCAATATCTCTCGGATCCCCCATACTCGCGCTGCCAGTAGCAATTAGTACCGTTGCCCCGGCAGGCGGAGTCGGCAATTCTTCCGAAGGCTCCGATAAGGCTTCGAGCTCCTGGTACGCAGGTCAGTCGGTACGGAGTGTCCTGTCCTCTTCGACAAGGGCATAACCTGGGTGTCGTCCGAACCAGCTTGCGTATCGCTGCAGCGAGATCCCAGGATGTGGATGCGGCCTCCAGGGACGCGCCGTGCTGTCGCAAAGGCTCGGCCGCTATAGCCAGGCTTCGCTGACACTTCCAATGAACGCCTTATTTCCATCGACTGATTTTTCTTGTCCCTTCTTACGCCGTGGCAGAGGAATAGTCGCCGCCGCCGCCGCCGCCACCGTTGACGACCCACCCGGGGTCGGCGAACCAGGAGATGGCCTCGGAGCCCGTGTTGCCAAAGGACTCGAAGTTGAAGTCGAAGCCGTCCATGGCACCCTCAAAAGCGTTGTTGTTGTCGAGGCCTTCGGGCGGGTCGACAGGCGGGAGGAGGGGGTGGTGCTGGGCGGCGCCGGCGGGCTTCGGCAGGCTGACGACGTGGGCGGGCGCCAGGTCGGCGAAGGCGGCGGCCCGCGCGGCCACGACAGGTGGCGTCGCGCGGTGGTGCTGCAGCGGCGTTGTCGCCGCCGTCGTTGCCGGGGCGTTATAAACCGAGGGCGATGACGCCGCGGCCACTTGCAACGATGGCGACGCCAGCACTGGCGGCGACGGCATCAGCTCGTTCATGTCGCTGATGTCCATCTGGCGCACCGGATTGTGCCGCGAAAGCACCTGTTGCCCGGGCACCGCCACCCGCGTTGCATCGGGGCTGCCGGGGTAGCTCGGCGTGTTGGCGGCCGAGACACCGCGGGCGATGAGGTTTTCCAGGTCCGAGTGCTAGGCAGCGCCAGTTAGTACGAAAGAATGTCCTAGCCGGCCATGGTTGGAGGGGATACGTACAATGGCCTGGACCGCCGGAAGGTGGGACATGTGTTGGGCGATGCGTAGGCAGCGCTGAGCGTGCTCATGAATCTGCTCGACGGTGGCCTGGCTTTGGCCGGCGGGGGTACGGTGGCCGAAGAAGAGCATGCGGGCGCATTGATAGGCGCACATAGCGAGGTCGGTGTCGGTCACGGGTAGGCCGCCGTCGAGCGACATGATGGTGCGGAAAATGTCGGCGGTGGCCAGGGCATGCTCGAAGCACTGGCGCTGACACATCTCAACAAAGTGCGGCGGCAGGCGGTCCAGGGCCGGGCGCGGCAGGGCCTCTTTGAGGCCGGACAGCACGACGCGGTACAGGTCGCAGTGGCACTGGCGCCACCAGATGTGGATCATGATGAAGACGCACAGGCGCGGCGAGTAGGCGCGCAGCTTGACGTTGTTATCGGAGAAGCGGAAGGAGGCGGGCAGGTGCTCGTTGAAGGCGCGCAACTCGCCGGCCAGCACGTCGACGAGTCGCGGCAGCTCGCGCAGCTCCGTCTCGGGCATGGCCAGCACATTCTTGGTGCAGTAGAGCACGCGGCTGCGGATCCAGAGCAGGCGGACGTGCAGGGCCAGTGAGCCGACGTCGTCGGGGAAGGGGCGCGTGGGGACGGGGCGCAGGTGCTCGGTGACCTGCGGCAGGTCGAACTCGAAGTTGCGCTCGTTGCAAGGCAGCTGGATGTGCATGGCCTCGGCCGGCAGCAGCGTGAAGTCGGGGTAGCCGCCGTTGATGCCCGAGTCGATGGTCATGAAGGCCCACATGAGGCGCCGCCGCGACTCGCGCGCCAGGAAGCAGAGATTGGGGTTCTCGTAGTTGAGGCGCAGCGCGTACGCGAAGCGGCTGGCCAGGGCCGCGAGCATAAAGGCGCCCGTGAAGCGGCGCGTAAGCATGCGGTATTTCATGATGAAGACGAGCGCCTGGATCTTGATAGTCGACGGGTTCTCCAAGTCGCCGAGCACCATGCGCTGGCACTCGTCGATGCACCGGCCCCCGTACTCGCGCGCGCCGGGCCCAAGGTCCGTCAACAACGACGTGATGCCAACGAGGGCCAGCAGCAGCGCCTTGTCCATCATACCGGCATGGTAGCGCTGCATGAGCGAAGCCCGGTGGAGGAAGGAGAAGACGGGCACGTGGTGGACGTGTCGGAAGAAGTGGTCGAAGGTGCGGCTGATGAGGGCCTCGTCGGGAAAGGTGATACTACCGGGGTTGGTCAATGGGGGAGGGTAACCCGACCCAGAGAGGCGGACAGGGGGAGTGCACTCACGGGTCGTGGTTCAGGGCCCAGGGCCCGTAGGCGCCCTGGCCGTGGGAGAGGCTGTGGGATTTCGCATGGGCCGGGACACGGTCGTCGCGCACATGGCGTCTCTTCTCGGGCGGCTCCGACGCGGCCGACTCGTGCTCGGAGTCGCCGGCGTGGCCCGGCGGCGTCATGGTCGCGCTCGCACCCTCGCCGCCGCCCGGGCCGCCTGACCGTTTGGTCGGCCGGTAGACGCACTCGAGGCCCTGTGACTGGCAGCGCTTACACTTCGGGGTGTCGCCGCTGCACCGCGCCTTGCGGGAGTGGCAGCTGCTGCAGGCGAGACGCACGCGGCGGCGCGGGAGACTGAGCGGGCCGGCGTCGGCGCCGTCGCCGTCGGCCTGGGGCGAAGGGCCCGCAAAGGAGCACGTGAAGCCCAGCCGCTCGCAGTTGGCGCACGCGGGCCCGTCGCCGGCGATGCACTTCACCTTGCGCAGGCGACACGGCTGGCAGGTCCGACGGTGGCCGGCATCGGCCGGGGGCGCGGCGGGGTTCGCGCCGCCGCTGCTGCTGCTACGGGCGTGATGGTGATGATGGTGGTGACTGGGACGGTGGTGGTCGTGGTCGGGCGTGGACATGGCGGCGGTGGCCGAGGTGGTGGTGACGGCAGCCTCGGCGGCGATCTCGGCGGCCGTGTCCCTCTCGGCCACCTCCAGACTCATGTCCTCCATCTCCATGTTGCACGCGATTGTCCAGGCGCGTGGGTGGTCGTGAGGGGGAGCGGCTGACGCATGGATGGGCTTCGGCGTCGCAAACCCCCGCGATTCCACATCGGCGAGCATGAACAGGCAGAAGAGATGGGATGGCGTAGGTACTTACCTACTTGGTAGCCCAGCCTGAAAGCGCGGGGGGGGGCGCGTTGGCATGGGACGGCATGGGTCCCAACCGGTGTGGCCTCCAATGTCACGGATGGGTTGCGCAGGGGCGCTGGAGCCGCTACGATACGCCCTGGTAGCGGTCACTCTGGGGGGGTGCTTATGGGGCCCAGGCGCCCGTTCTCGCCATTAAAGAGCGCTGTGATTTGCAGTGGGGTCAATTCAAGTTGCCTCTCATCCCATCGGGTGCTGCTGCCCGGCTAAGGCTTGAAGGAATGAATCCAAAGGGCGGCGGGATTGCTTCCGCCGCGACGCCAGCGCACAAGACAGCAAGCGCCCACTGTATAGCACTGGCCCAGCGTCACGTATTTGTGCTGTCCCTGTCTTTCATCGCATCTGTCTGTCTGGTGGAGGTTCCCCGCGGACCTTAAAGCCTCGCGGACCTGAGCTTCGAGCCCGAGATCCCATATTTTCTCAGAAACCAGGTACCGCCTGCTGTGCGAGTGCACCGTTATAGATTTGTTGGGCACTCCTCACGTACCTAAGTAGGTACTTAAGTAAGTATTTGCCTTAGTGGGTACTTACCTTAGGTACCTCTCACGCAGGCAAGTACTTCCAAGCCAGCGCATTACCAGCCACGGACAACATTCATTGATCTGGAAATGGATGGCGAAATGCCTCGAGAAAAGCACATCAGCCTGGCCGGCCGCGTTCTGATTGGACAGCCGGCCAAGTTCGGGTTGTTTGCCCCGACCTCGCAGCGAAGCCCAAGATAGGATGGCAAGAACATCCCATCTTTCTCAAACCAGTTGCCTCCACTGCCAGTCCAGCTCTTCCCTCTGCGATTCGGACTCCAGGGCTGAACGCCGTACTCACCTAACCCAGCTAGCCAGCGTGTTCCGATGGTCTAGATTTACTCCATCATCTCGCGTTTGCCTCTTGTCACCGGCGCCGCTCCCCTGCAGGTTTTGCATCATGGCGTCCGGGGTGGCGGGTCTCTCGTCGGCTGTCGGCGGCCTTGGCGGCTGTCGGAGGGCTGTCGGGCGGTCGTCGGCTCTTGCCAGCTCCGATTACACTACTGAAAAATACAAGTACTTACTTATGCAGACATCCATTAAAAAGTATACTTAGGTATGACTAATCTGTGGGTAAGTACTTAACCTAGGGAAGTGGACATTCTACTGCACCCCTATGAGCCTTCATAAAGAGAATCAAGGCGAAAAAACAGGCTTTCAAGTGATGCATTAAGACTTATAGGAAACATGCAATAAGGTACCATCCGCATCGGGCAAAGGCGGGTATTGGCTTTAAGTTCCAGTTCGAGCACGGTCATGACCAGTTTGCGTGGCACCGCAGCTCTCAGCTCCGGTCCCTCTGCTTCGGGCGAGACGCTTCCCGGGTATGGCAGTTTTGAATGGTAAAGGGCAACGAGTGCCTTCAATGTTGGTGATGATCGGCTTCGTACGTCTACACCCCTGGGAAGCGAGGACACGTGTCGTATCGTATGAATTTGGTTGATGCCATCGAAGTCCCTGCGCCCTTTATGGAAGTGTTTAAAGCTGCTCTTTTCACTGAGGTCCGTTGTACAATAAATGAACTCATAGTCCCTGCGTCCCTCCTCTCTAATCACCATCTACGCGTCCAAGTTCGCAGCTAATATCATGACCAGACAACGAAACGCCCAGCTAGCTGCATGCTTGCGACGTATATATTGGATATGATCCAAAACCCGTCAACACAAATCCAGCCAAACCGGGTTTCAGAATACCAATGATGAACAGCCGTGAAACCCCATCATGGTCCTCTTCCTAGACCCAACGGGTGGTGGCGCCGTAGTTCCGGCCATTGCGAGGACGAAGGAAGTCACTTGGGGCGATCTTGCCGTTTGACTGACGGCTACCCTTCACGAGGCTGGTGCTGGAGGTGACGAAGTCGCCGTCGCGGAAGGAACCGCCGTCCTCCCAGTTGTTGCCGCCGCCGGTGACGCCGCCGCGCAGGTCGTTCTGACGGCTCAGATCACTCGTGTCCTGGTTGTTGGCGGCGAGGTTGTTCTGGTAGGTGGCGCGGGAGGAGCGCTGGTTGAAGCCCTCCTCGCGGTTCTTCCAGGCAGTGTTGTGCGTGAGCGTCATGTCACCTGGCATGTTGTTGTCGCTGAAGCCGCGCCGGTTGCGGAAGGAGAAGTTGTTCCGCGCCACGTGGTTGACGGGCCGCCGGTTGGCCGTAGAGCCGCCGCCGAACTTGATGCCGATGCCGTCACCTCGGTACGGGTTGAAGCCCCAGCGGTTGACGCCGTTATCGAAGACGACGTTGTCGACAATGGTGACCGAGGAGGTAAACTCGTACAGGTCAATGCCGTCGTCGGCATTCTCGTAGCTGCGGATACCGCGGATAACGTTTCCGGCGCCGGAGCCTTCCTTGATGGCCATGCCGTCGGCGTTTTGGCCATTGTTGCGCGGGTCGGCGTTGTTGTAGGTATCGAGGTAGACGATCTCGTTGTTCGAAACGCTGTTCTGCATGTGGAAGCCTGTTTCCCAATTCGAGTGCGTGGTCAAGCGCTCAAAGTAGTTGTTGTGCGAGTTACGGACGTAGACGCCGTAAGGTCCCTTAGTGAAGGTAATGCCTATGACGCGCCAGTAGGCGGCATCCTCGAGGTGAAAGATGCCGCGGTCGCTGCCCGGGATACTGCTACCCACAGGTGCCGGAGTGCCAGGCATGTTATTACCGTCAATGATGACGTTGTCATTCTGGTAGTTGCGTATGGTATAAGGGGAGCCAGACGAACCCTTTTTCCGGATTTGGATGTTTCTGGAGGGCTGGTAGGTGCCGCCACGGAGAAGGATGACATCCCCAGGGTTGGCCGAGTCGATGGCCGCCTGTATATTACCTCCGGCGGAGACGACAATGTCCTTGGCTAGGACGGACGGTAGACAGGCCAAGGCGGCAAGAAAGATCTTGAACAGAGGGGCCATGGTAACAGCCTGAAACACTGGCCAGAGACCGAGTATTATACAGTGGTAAGATAAAACGGTCCAAGAGGGGCGAGACTCAGGATAGCACTCAAGATCGACGACCTGATGAGACAAGCTCAGGAACTCGGTAGCTTAGCAATCACTCTTAAATATATGTAGCAGAGCAGTCACCCGCTTAGTGGACAATCCCTATACCTCTCCATCGTCTTGCCGGGCGGACGGCCAAACCCAGGTCCATTGTAAACTCCACAGGAGGGGAGAATGCATGCCAAGGGCGCAACAACGTTCCGAATACAGAGTGAGCGTCTTGGCTGCTGGGGACAACACGATCATAATGGAGAACGTTGCCAGATGTCGGACGCCCCCCGATAGGGGTCGGGTACTGTTCGGCAGACGGTCACCGTTCCACTTCGAGCGCAACACGAGCGCGGTGGAAACAAAAATTGGCACTGACTATAAAATGGTGGGTTGCAGCCGATGGGTGCGGAAACCCATTTCCAAACTGGAGGGCCGAAAGCGTCACGGAGAACTTCAGTGCAGTTCATTGGCGCAATTTCCTCTCTAACGCCAAGGTTGGAAGCCAGCATGGTCAGTTTTGGGGACAGATACCCGAGTCTGCGACGCAGCCAAGATGCCAACCAATATCTACAAGTGCCGTCTTTCCGGGTCGGCGGGTATCCAAGCTGGTGGGTAGCCTTGGCAAGGCCGGGATGCCGGCTTGGCCTTTCGACGGCTTCGGACTTGAGAGATATTATCACTTCGGAGTGCAGTATGAGACCGGAAGTGGCCTAGGGGACCGTTCAATGCGGCTTTTATTTTCTCCATCCACTAGTCATGTGTGCCAAGCTGCCTTTGTGGTCGTTCATGGTCGGGAGACTTAAGCGTACCGCCCAGGGCTGCCAGCAGACCGGTGAGCCGGGGTGCATCTTTTTATACAGCTTCTAATAGATCACTTCAGTTCGCCAGGGGGGCAGAGCGCGTGTCGCTGGATCGCAGGAGCTCAGAAAAGGCGGGTCGGACTGGTGCTATTTCACCACCAGGTTGCCAGGTTGCCATACAATTACTTCCCAGTACAGCGGAGAGACCCAGTTATTGATAATCCACGCAGCCGATGCCACGCCGGGCCTTCATTTTCATATGTGCGGCAGCTTCGAGCATGTCTACCTGAGTGACGACGAAGATGTCGGCGAAGCAGGCTTCACGGGTGAAGACCGCGCCTGGCCCGAGCTGCACTCTCCACTCGACACCGCGTCTCTATTCAAACCTGGGACGTGGGCTCAAAGTCGCACCTCGATCCCCTTTGATAGCGGGGGGCCTATTTGGCACTCTCGTATGTACGGGGGTCTCAGATCCCTACCCATCGGATCCTGGTCGATGGCCAGCCTTCAGCGTGAGAACCAACCTCCACGCAGCCTTGCACTAGCTCCAACAATGCGCCATGGTTCTCGCGGGCTTCAAACTATGGGTTGACGCCATCCGCATCCATCAGGAGGACGTGGGTGAACGGAGACAGCAAGTGACACTCATGCGGGAAATCTACGACAAAGCCTGGCGGGTGGTCACCTAGCTTGGTGACGCTGAGAGGAGTGGTACAGCTTCGCTGGGCCTGGCGGCTCTCCGCTGTATGGGCCATCCGAGCGAGCTTGAGAAACCACTGGAGGGCTTCAAGAAGATCAAGAGAGGATTTGGTGCTCGTCCGTTCTTCATCCGGTGGGAAAGCTACGAGAGTTCGTTTCGCAAAGAAGTCTATGAATCGCTCCTTGACTTCTTCCCCAGGTAGTACTGGCGACGGATGTGGATCCTCCAGGAAGTCGCCATGGCCTGGCCTGACGACCCCGTTCTTTGCGGCAATTGGCGCGTTTCCTGGGCCGAGATCCAGGGCGCTACCGGCTCATTACCCGTGACGAAGACTGGCTCGGTCGTGATATTATGGGTTTGCGGCTTTTAAGCTGCTGGAAGTACGCTTTGGTGATGAGCCGGTCCCTCCAATTGCGCAGAAAAGGCGCCAGAACGACTGTGAAGGCTCCTGACGGAACTGTTTCACGTTCAAGCCAAGCAGAAAGGGCGCGAACCATCATTGCGACCGTCTTTGGGGCAGGAGTTTCCGCGGCGTCTTCTCCTGGGACGATACGCAGTAGCCACAGAGAAAAATGACCGGGGTTATGGTATTATCAGCATCAAGGCTATTGCTGATGGTGTCACAATCCTCCCCAACTATGAGCAATCCCTCCGGACCATAAGGAAGCCAAGATACGCCATGTCAGTGATTGGCTTCGAGCTAGCTGGCTGCTCTGTACACAAGCCATCAGTAGTACTGTAGACCTGAATACCCTGGCACAAAATGACGAGCAGGCGGCCTTCTAGATATTCTGGACGGGCACGCCTTAATAGGCGTGGTGTATGTGTTCATAAGTGTTTGAGACAGCTTGGACCTCGGATGACATATGAGGCAGGGCCGCTGGTTTGCTCAGGCCGACAGGTCACGTTGACTTTTCGTATTTAGCGATTAACGAAACATATTTCACTCTACGCGAATCACTCTAACGATTAAATAGGCTAAAGTATTTCGACATAAGCCCTCACGAGGGAGTCAGTTACTTGGATCTAGGGATATAGACCTCGGCATTGCCTCTATTTTCACAAACAACTCCCGCTTGACGCAGTGGTTAGCGTGTCGTTCTTATATTCCCTGAGGTATCAGGTTATATGGTAGTAATGCGAAAGTCGCCAGTTCGACCCTGGCAGTGGGAATGGTACCTTTTTTATGATCTAATCACCGAGGGCTCACGAGAGCCGTTCTCGTATTTTGCCAGGATACCATCAGTCCTTAGGTACCCTTAGCCAACGATAGCTCATTCTGCCAAGGTCTTTCCGGGTTGTGGCTTTTGTTTGATACCTGTCTTCACAGTCCTGCACCGGCCTTCGGCCGCCCGTCCGCGCCTGGCGACACCCGGCGGCCCCCCGGGCCGACCCCTTTTAGCCGACACGCACGCCGTCGGCGCGAACGAACTCGAGGCGAGCGACAACCATGCGGCGGTTCCGGGCGCCGATGGCGATGCAGCGGGCGCCGGAGCCGAGGTGTTGGCGGTGGCTGGTGGCGAAGGTGGCGTAGTGGCGGTCGTCGGGGCTGCAGGCGACGATATTGACGTGACCGCCGCGGCCGACAGCCTCGGGCGGCCAGGGCGCGTCGTGCAGCAGCAGCGTGAACTGGTCGAGGCCGGCGAGCAGGCCGACGCGGGCCCAGACGCGCAGCTCGGCCCCCACCGAGCCGCGCGTGAAGCCGGCCGTCGTCAGCGCGAGCTGGTGTAGCCCCTGGGCGTCCTGCCGCGCGATGTAGGCGCGCAGCGCCTCGAGCCGCCGGTACTCGAGGGCACCCAGGATAACCAGGGTGTCGCGCAGCGGATCGAGATAGAGGCGGCGCTCGGGATTGGTGGTTGCAGCAGGCCGGGGGACGCGGTGAGGGTTGGGGTCGTCGCCGTCGTCGTCGTCTTGGTCGTCGTGGGGCGGTCCTGGATCACCACGGCCGGAGGGCGGCGGGTTGCCGCCAAAGTCGCGAAGGCCGGCGGGCGAGACGACGGGCAGGGCGACGGTGTAGTAGCGGCGCAGGCCCTCTTGGCGGGCCTCGGCGCAGGCGGCCAGCGGCGGTGGGTTGCCGCTTGAGCTGTGCCACGGGGCCGGGGTGGAGCGAGCGTAGTGCGAGCTGTAGCGGCCCGAGTGGAGCTCGACGGTGCGCGGCGGCAGCGCGGCGCGCCAGATCTGCAGGCGGATCTCGGGGGGCAGTTGGCTGAAGAGCGGGAATTCGGTGGCCGCCGAGGAAGAGGGCGCGTTCGGAGGGGCAGGCGGCAGGCCGGGCGACGTCGGTGGTATCGTGGTACTGGGTTTCGCCGCAGCAGTAGCACCAAACGCCTGGGGCCTCGGCAGTACCTGTACCTGTGGTGGCGGGGTGGGTTTATGCTCGTCTGGAGCTCCTCCAACCGGCTCAGGTTGAGGATGAAGTGGCATCGTCATTTCCAACACCGGCGACAAAGCCGACGACGACACGCCAGGAACGCCAAAAGGCCAGCGTGCGGAGAGTTGGGGAAGCGGGAGCCGCCTTTCCAAAGTGGTGGTGGTGGCACAAAACGATGCACCGGGGCTACCTAAATACGTACGTACATGTACTTACTTGGGTACTTCAGCACTGAATCTCGCCAGAGGCACGGCGCAGCAGGTGTGACGTCAGGCAGCGTTGGAGCGCCGCAGCAGCGGCAGTAGCAGCAAGAGCAGTAGCGTATGTCGGCGGTAGCAGTGCAGGCAAACCCTTGGTGATATTGGATGGGGTTTGTGGAAAACCTCCGAAATCCGTGATGCGACACCTCTAATTTTACTTGGTTTTCCCCGGGTTCCGTCGTTCTTGCCCGGGCTAACTAAATCTACGCGGCCAATTGGGCCTTCGCCGGCTGTGGTGTCCATAGAGGCCCTGCAGGGCGCGCCCTGTGTTCCCCGGAAAGGCGGGCAAGCCGCCCAACATCCAATCCCATCCATACCATATACGAGCATGGATCCAATGTCGCATCCCATCACCATCACCATCCACGTCGCCCGCCCGCAAGCAGCATAACACCCCCTCACACGCGCAATCCTACGCTAACGACCTTGTCATTGAAGCCAATTCCCTCCCTTTTCCCTCCTTCTCTTCTGCCATCTATCCCACTCTTTCTCAAGCCCCAGTTACGCCCTACACCACCCCACTCGTCACTGATACGGACGTGCGATGGTCTGGCACCAGCAAAAGATGTCCGTAACAACCGTGTGTGGGGTTCGTGTGTTTGGAAAGAGTACCATTTTATCTGCCTAACAATCTGCATGTACCCTGCGTTGACACAAGAAAAAACCCATCGTATTCACGGTCCCCCAACACCGGGCCATCAATTCATTGCCGGTATGAAGAGCATCACAGAGCCAGCCGCCCCGAGAGCGATGAAGCCCACATGATCCTGTCGCTATTTTCAACCGCACAACGTCCGCGGAGCCTTTTGCGACACCTAGAGCCGCGTTATCCTGCCCCGACTGGCCGTCTTCCACGCTGTCAGCTCTGTCCCTTTTCCCTGGACTCTGGCCACTAGGTGAAGACGCCGTTTGAATCATTTGGAGAAACCTTACCTGAAATAGCAGGTTTCTCACCACCATGGTCCACAAGACCATGCCTCGGGTTCGCCAGGTTGCACCCAAACTTAGTGAATCACCTTGCCTCGTGCTCGCACACCAAAGCGTCCCAGACTAAGGCCAAAACCCCTCACCCCGACTGAAGTGACTCCATCGTGGTATCGCAGGTTGGTATGGTCGAGCAGTGCAAGCAAATCATGTTGGCTGCCCGTTACGGCACCATTTTGGCGGGGCGCGCACCCTCTATTCGCTCTTTCGTTTCATACCGGGGATACCGAGACGGCTATCATGGCCTCCGAGGTTCACGAATGTCTGAATGACCAGGCCGCTGTCATAGCTCGGACCCAGACATCGGAGGGCACCAACAATGCCGGTACCATACGGGATGAGTGCCCTGGCTCTGATGCCGTATGGCTGGGCTCTCTCGACTGTCTCATCAGCGTGCGTTTGCCCGACAAATGTGACGACGCCGACCCTCAGTGCTCTGGGGATAAGTTGGGAAATGCTGCGTAAACTTAGCAACCGTGGTGAAGGCTCTGGCGTGGGGACCGAAGAAGTTAGAACGCACGGCCGAAAAGCGGCACTCCTCCATCCTAATCGGTTCCAACGCAGCGAAGCTGTTGGGCGGAGCTGACAGTAAAGTTGCCCGTAGGCAGTGTAGCCCATGGGAGCACGGAAAAGAGCGGTGTGGAAACAATTGTAATATTCGAGGACTAGAGAGGCCATGCCGGGCGGAGTGACCCTGTTCCAAATTGATTCGGAAATGTCAAGGCAGCCCGTATGCAGAGTGCAGGAGACAGCGATAGGTCAAGGTAGGCGCTCTTGCAACATGACATTTGCGTAGAAGTGCGGTGCGCTCCGTGCTAATCGCGAAGCAGTGGGGATTCTTCGTCGGGCACCGATCGGGTGGGCTCGTCTCCAGCATCCTGCGCATCGTCCGGATATTTCTCAATCGCCTTCTCCCTCAAGATCCACCCTCCGCAGAGACCTGCGCCCGGGCCCAGGACGAAGGAGAGAACCAGAGAGCTGAGTGTGAGGAGCACGCCGGCCTCGACCAACAACCAGTAGACAACTGTGGCGGCCACGATGGCCATGTCGATCTCGATGAAGCGAATAACGGCACGCGTCATTTCCCTTCGGTCCTCACGGGCGAAAAAATTGGCGATGAGGGCCCCATGGGCCAGTACTGAGCACGCGGCAGGCACAGCATACACCGTCAATAGGGCCGGCCAGGACGACTCGAGATGAAACGGCCCCGGGTCCCGAACGGCGTTGACCCCGACGATCTGAACGATGTGGCGGGTCACGGCCACCCAGAGCGGGAAGAAAAGCCACACGGCAATGGCGATGGGGTGGTGGGACACCAGCATAGCCACGCTCGGCACCACAAAGCCTACCCACACGGCGATAGGGATGGCGAGCACCTCGACCTGGCTGGACAGGGCGCGCACCTCGCGGTCGATGTCGGGGTTAGCGTCACGGACCTGCTCGGCGGTGGCCGACTCCCGGCGGAGCTGGATCTGCTTGGCGCGTCGCAGAAAGGACGGCAACAGGACCAGGTCCCAGACCAGGGGGCCGACGATGGGGAGCAGGTTAAAGAACAGCCAGGGGATGGTGGGACGGGCGAGGAGGACGGTGCGGCGGTTGCTGAGGCGCTCCGACTCGACGAGGCTGACGGTGAGCAGCGCGGCGAGGAAGGCAAGCGCGGCGCTCATGCGGGCCCAGGCGCGCGCCGAGGCGAGAGCGAGCTCAAAGAAGGAGACGAGGAAGCAGGTGGGGGCGCCGAGGACGGGCACCTGGGACACGTAGGGCAGACGCGCGTGCGCGCGGCACTGCGAGTAGAGCGCCGCCATGTTGAGCGTGTCGTCGGGCAGGACGAGCAGGAGGACGGTGGCGACGGCCAGCAGCACCGGCACGATGAGGAGAAAGGGCAGCCGGAGCCGGTGGACCAGCGGCCGGTGGCCCGACGCGGGGAGAAGAGTCCGCAGCATCGCGGGCAAACAACCTGGCAACGGGACAGGACCGCAAACTCAGTTGGTTTCCGGGGTAGAGGTTGCGAGACGCCTCAGGGCAAGGCGCATGATGAGAGGATAAGAAAAGGGCAGATAGATAGATGAAGGAGATGATGTCGTTAGCAGCTCTCCCTGAAGGGTGGAGCTTGCCGGATTGGGCAAGCGTCATCATTGGAGCTAAAGGTCCGGGGAGAAGGGGCCCTGGGGGAGGGACTGGCTATGGGAAGCTGAAGGTGCGCCGCATTGGCTGTACATAATGAAAATATGCACTTGCTAAAACGCCCAACTTCATTTAGTGTCCTGCGTCAGTGCGTCACAGCCCGATAACCGTTGAGGCGCCAACGACCGCTGTCAAGTTTTCTTTGCACATGGCAGTCCAGCAAATACGTTAGCGACTTCATGAGGTATCTATTCGGAGCGGGGTGTGTGCAAGCTCAGAAACCCGACCCATGTACGCCAAGTACGGTGTGTGTACGAAGCTCTATAAGAAGAGGCAGGCACTGCCGAACGCATCGTGATGCTAATGGTGGTGGCAGGCCAAGTGTCCATCCGTTGCGTCGAGATGGAAATATCCCATTCCACTCAAGGAGGCTGGCGGCCCGAACACTGGCCAGTCCAGCCCCACGGTCATTTATCCGAGCCATGATCCAGGGCTCATACCCCCGCCTCTATACAGGTATACAGTGATTTGTACAGGGTGTTAGTTACATGCCGCCCGGCGCCTAGACGTTAAGCTTGATTCTCCGGAGGATTCGCTCTCGCACAATGCGACTGGCGACCTTGCCACCGTGCTGCAGCGAAATGGCCCCGAGGATGGAGAAGATCGATCCCGCCATCACCGTGTGCACACCCGACTGCTTGGGAGACTCGGGCTGGACCGCTTCATCAGCAGGGCTGGACTGGGAGAGAAGGAAGGGGGGGGGAGCAAAGGTATTTCAACTTACCAATCTTGGTTTCCACCGTACCACCTCGGCAATGCCGGTTTCTACGGCCAGTTTGTGCAGTTTCCTCACCGACAATACGTTCTCTGGTTGTAACACGCTCAACTTGTCGGCCTGCTTGAGCGACGCGGGCTCAAAAGGCTCTCGCTTGTCCTTGAAGATATCCTCGGGCATGCTCCTGGCCATCCGGGCCTCGGAGGCCGTCAGCTCCAGCGTCTCGCCCACGAGAGTCTCGGGGGCCGACTCGGCCACTGTGAACTGCGAGGCCAAGATGGCCTGCACGCACTCGACGGTGGCGAGCCGACGGCCCAAAAAGGCGAGCCTGTCGTTCATGCCGCGACGGCCCTGGTCGAACGACTTGTGGGTCACAGCCAGCCACTTGAGCTCCTCGGGCAGCAAGCGGTCGCCCGACTTGCCGAGGAGGTTGACCAGGGCCATGTTGAGCTTCTCGGGCGACTCGTTCACGCGCCAGACGGACCGCGCGGGGTCTTTGGTGATGTGCGGGCTGAAGGGCGCTTGCATGCGCTTCGGGGTCTGGGCCCAGCGGGGCATCTCGGACGTCTCGGCGGCCGGGGCCCGGGCGAGCGTGGCGGCATCGTCCCGGGGTGACGGGGTCGAGGAGAAGGAACGCGGTGTGGACGAGGCGAGCAAAGGTCGTGTGATGGTGGCGGCGGGCTGGGCTTTGGCCGTCTGCAGGGCCTGGCGGGCCAGCTGCGCCGCCGACCGAGATGCGTTGAGAGCCATTGAAGGTCTCGGAGGTCGGGCAATGGGCGAGCCGAGCGGATTTCGGTGCTACCACTACTGCTTCTGCTGCTGCTGCTGCGCGCGGGCGTCGTGTCGTCCTCGGCGTCGGCGTCGGCGTCGTCCACTTGACAACGAATTTCCACCTCGCGATTGGACCATTGGGAAATTTTCGAGCTCCAGGGCAGCCGGGATGCGCTGTCACGTGGCCGCGGGCCCAGAGCCAGGCTACCGGAGATAGAGGACGCGGGGCTCTAGGGCTTATCTCCGGGCCCAATGACAGTGATTGTGCTGGGCACTAGCGGCGTCTTATCCAGGATCGGGCCTCTACCCACACTGGGTCCCCGCTGGAAGGCCCGCCAATTTACACGCCTGTACGCAGTACCTTCAGGTCTACACGTCGAAACGCGTCTTCCAGCCACCCAGTTCAGGCTCAGGCTGAGACCCCCAGCCCATCCGGGTCGAGGTCCGAGATCCTGCAGTTGCGAGCCGCTTGCCGCAACCCGTTTTCCCTCAAAATGTCGCCTCATTTCCGACCTACTTGATTGTTCTGCAGTTGTCGCTTTCTTTTCCCTTTTTGCTTTCCGCCGCAAAAATCGCTCCGCCATGGCCGCCTCGAGGCAGTCGCTCGATGGCGCAAAGGGCCCCGTCGCTGGCCAGGCCCTCGCTGACGAGCTCGCCAAAGCCCTCCCTAAGGGCGTCAAGTTCCAAGCGCACCACCTCTCGACGCCCCCCGAGGCCACCGACGCCCTCTGTCATCCTCCTGCCTATGTCGCCGCTGCCACCGACGGCAATGAGCCCGAGCGACGACCCCGAAAGCCCCTCAAGACGTACTGCGAGAAGCACTTCCTGGCCCTCTCGGTCGAGGATCCGGCATCCAAGCGCCAGGTCGCCGTGGTTGCCCTGGAGATTTACGTCTACACAACGTCCTTTTCTACCATCATCTTCGTCGCCAAAGCCGACTCCACCGGCTATCTGAGCCTGCTCGGCTTGCCCAAAGGCACCCCGTCCCCCATCCGACAAGCCACCGTCGCCTTTGTCTCCTTCCTCCTCGCCCACCGAAAGCGCAAGGGCAAGCAATGCGTGGTGAACCTGTTCGCACGCGCCCAAAGCCAGTACCTGTTTCCCGGCAGCGTCGAGAACCCCGGCAAGCATGTACTCGATGACCGGGGCCTGGTCAAATGGTGGTGCCGTATACTGAACCCCTTGCTGGAGGACCAGTACACCACCAACCAAGGGTGGGAGCGCACCCATGGCTATCTTGTGGTGCCGGGACAGGACGAGTACGAGACGCGCGCTTTCCTCCCCCGAACCCCCAACGTGGCAGCCAACTGGACCCTGGGCGACCCTCTGGAGCATCTGTCTCCTTACGCAGCCGATCCGCAGAGCTACGGGGCCAACATCCCTCCGCGGTGCCTCATTCCCATGTACCCCGACGACCCCAAGGCGCGCTTCGTTGACGAGCTCGAAGAGGCCACCTCCAGCAAACAAAAGATGCACCGCGGCTGGTCATCCCCGAAGACATTGGCTGAATTCTGGGAGATGATGTCCTACCGACAAGAATGTTCAAGCGGGAGGCTGACAGGCTTCATGTGGTTAGTCTTCGATCCACCGGCATCTACGTTCTTGGCCTCCGGCGCCACTGCTTCTGAGGGACCCAGTCAAAATCCAGCCAGGTCCATTCCTGCTTCCCAGACGAGCTCAGTGTCACAGTCGGGTCCAATTGAGGAGCGACCGCGGAGGCGGAAGAGAAGGGTGTTATCAGGTCCCATCATTCCCCGTCAGCCCCGTATTAAAAAGCATCGGCGTCAAAATTTCCCCAAGCTCAAAGAGACTCCGCACTACTACTGGCCGGAACATGGCAGAGGCGTGGTGGTTCTGGACGACTCGGATTACTCCCGTGCCGTCGAGGTGCTGTTGCATACCGAATTTGCCTCGCTGGAACAAGCGGCGCAGAGTACTGAGAAGTGGCTCACACAGGTCAACCTGGGAGAGATGTGGAGTGTGGATGTTGTCGGCCGCCGCCCAAATCCCGAGCCCGTCGCCAGCATGGTGACGGGAGCTATCAACGATTTGTCGGGCGTGGTCAAGCGGAAACGTTTGGCCGAGGGAGCAGCCGCCCCTGCCACGGCTATTCCTATCAACACCCTGGGAGCTGGTCTGGTTAGGAAGAAGCCCAAGGCGCCAGATCCATCCACCGCAGACACCGGTGCCATGGACGCAAGGCCCGAGGCTCCGGTAAATACTCTCTGTACGGACCTCGTCAGGAAGAAGCCCAAGGATCAGATGTGATCGTGCCTGGGAGCCACGTGTTCGTTTGGAGAGCTGGTTTTCGTTTTGCAAAGGCTGATTTTCGGCCTGGAGTCGATGGCAGCAGGGAAGCTGCCGTGATACCCCTGAATGAGGGCCATGGTGTCGGCCCCGTGTACAGTAGTGCCGTAACTAGGTACCTAGGCATTATCTCAATTCGAATTACTAGAAAGCTTCCGTCGCCCTCCGCCCGTGAGCATGATATCGGTTTCACTGTACCTACATGTCAATCTCACAGTAGTCATAGATCACCCGGGATGCCAGCTACGCCGCGTGACACGGATCGGATTCACTCTGGCCCTAGCTATTGCTCATCGTGACCATCATTAAATTCCCATCTTCGTCAAATGGACCCCGTCGCCAGTTGAAACCGATTTCCGGCCATCGACTCCTCTCTGGCCCCAAGCTTTGAATCGTCATGACCTGGCCAGCGAGTTAGATACCACGAATCACACACCGACTCCTCACTCACATCGTGTGCTTCCCTGGGCGTATTCCCCTCTGCTTGGGGGCATTCTTCTGACAACCAGTGACAATACCCATTCCCAGCGGGGGTTGGTGCCAGTTCAAGGAGCTTGGTGGGGGGATGCAGCTAGACACCTGTAGATGTAGTTGCCTGCTTCACCTAAGGTACGCGTGGCGGAACAACCCAACAAGCAATACAAAGAGGACTGTCGGGTTTCTTTTCAGTACGTCTGCGGGAACCACTATTGTGGTATATGACTCCCCCAAATATTTGGACTAGTCAAAACCCTCACATTTAGATACCACATACGACGAGATCCGGGTAGGAAGAGAACCCCCCACCAACGCTTTCCCTATCCGCTTTTCTCCCTCTCATCGAGTTGCCTATTCCGAAGTCGTCGCCAACACTGGAAGTGCTTCCACTTTTCATTTAATAGTTTCCTTACCGCAGCCGCTTAAAAAGCAACGATGACCAGGGCAGCTATGCCGCAACCGGTTGGGGATTGCGCCCCCGTCTGGGTGCCGCCCAAGACCAGTGTTCCCGATTCCCCTCTACGTTCCCGTCAAGCCACCAAAGCCGCAACACCCAACATCCGGGATCCGGAGCCGACGGCAGCTCAAGCCAACAGCGGAGTGAATGGCGAGGCGGCGCTGAACCAATTCCGCGCTCGCGACCAAAGGGCCATGACATGGTCCAACAGCTGGGAGAATTCGCTCACCTGCGGCTGGGTTTCGGGAGTATCTTGTACGCTGGCAACCCATCGGTCCTTGGCCTTCTTCTGCTTGCTCCTCGTGCTTGCTGACCACCGAAACTTCATAGCCTACCCTTGGACCTGCGCCGAGGCCTGGCACTGCAAAACCAACGCGGACCACGCCGTGGGCTGCGTCTCAGGTACCTATTCGCCCCTCTACACCGAGTGCTACGACTACAAGGCGTGGACCAACGGGCTTTGCAGCGACACGGACCCCTTGACGGGCTGCTGGTGAGTTGCACCCCTTCCCCACATCACCATGTCCACGCAAAGCTGCCCCTTGGACGTACGGGCTTCATAGAAAAGAGAGACTGACCCAACTGCCCCTTACCCCTGGGCGCCCCCCCGCCTCGACAGCGAATCGTCCCAGAAACCCGCTTGCGTGACCTACCTGTGGACCGGCACCCCGCGCCGGTCCATGTTCCGCTGCGGCGCCGTCCCGGCCATCACGTCGATGCTGGACGCGCCCCAGTACGTTCTTGACGCCTCCTCGCTCTCCGCCTCGCGTGCCTCGGTCAACAACAGCACCACCCGCACCATCTCGTCTTCCCCCAGCACAACGGCGCCTTCCTCCACGCGCGACGCCAGCCCTGGGGCGCTCCTCCGCGGCCTTTCCATCGCCGGCCTCGTCGTGCTTTCGCTGCTCCTGTTGCTCTGCTGCGGCGGCGGCGCTGTCTACCTGCGGCGGACGGGTCGACGAAAACGGGCTGCGACGGGCACCCGCGTCGATGCGGCTGATGGCGTGGAGCTGCGGGACATGCGAGCCCGTGGCGGCGGCGAAGATGGCGGCAGCACGGCGGTGGCGGGAGTGGGCACCACTCGTCGCTCCGACAGCAGATGACGAGGTCGATGGATGGTTTGCTCAATTTGGCGGCTGTGGGAAGGTGGCTGTCGGTCGGTGAAAGTCACGGGGACACGCGGAGGAAAATGAAGCTGCGACAACCTAATGACACAAAGTAGAAGCCGAGCCGCTGGGACGCATGCCGCATCACCCGCGCAGATATGTGCGGGGGCATTAAGGCCGGTCTCGTCTCACCCAACGCGTCCAGTTCATCCCAGTCCCCGGATTCGCGTCGAGCATAGATACTCAGGTAGTCCGTCCAATGTTCATCATAGCCGCTGGATCTTCAACATTCTCACCTGCCTGCTCATGCCCTGATTACAGGGGGGGGGGGTACGGAGAAGGAGACGCACCCCGCGGGATCGCCCGGCCAGGCTTGGCAGCGATCATCGGAGCCCCTCCCCTGCCTTATCGTCCCGTCGCCTTTGCCATGTGGCACTCTTCCCACCACCCAGAACTACCGGGGGGTCGGGCAGCCCCAAAGGGGCATTCCGATCTTGGAGGGGGCCCCTCGGAGGGCGTCTCTCTACTCCCCGCGTTTGTTGTACTTACGTAGCCCCGCGATGGAGCCCGACGAAAGTGGCGGGACGACGAGCAGCAGCAGCTGTGAGTGAGTGAGTGAGTAGGGTGAGTGAGTGGCCCGGCCCTGATTCCCTCTTTCATCTCCCCCAATTCCCCTCCGCGTCCTTCGTAGGGCTGGGCCTCATTGTCTTGAGCAATCCAGTCTTCAGCAATCGGCCTTGCCTCTCCACCTCGTTCCGTGGTCCTTGCATTGGTTGTTCCCAGGTTCCGGCATTTGCATAGCCCTTTGGCCGTGTGCGCTTCAGCGTAGCGCGGGCAAGACGCCGAGCAGCGCAACCGGACGCACAACCAGAGACACTCTCATCAAACCTTTGCCCGGGGTTCTCACGACAGCGAGAGGTGAGCGGCACTCCTGTCCTGCCTCTTCCAATTTGCAAGGTCGGGATTGCGAGAGGACAACTTCGTCCATCCCCCCCTTTGTGCTCCGTATCGTGGGACCGTCTACCGTTAGCTCACCGCCTCACCGACGGCGAGACATCTTCACCCTCGAGCCCTCCCCACCACCTCCACATCGTCAAGCCAGCCATGGCGGAACCAGTCAACACACCCTACCCACCGTCGACTCCCATCTCCGCGACCCCGCGCTCCGCCTCCCCCGCACCGCCGCCGCCGCCGGCACTCCCCGACGTGACGACGCCGCCGCTGGGGGCCGCCGCCGCGGGGGGGGCGAAACCCATCGTCCTCCACATCGGGGACGCCGTGCAGTACAACCCGCACACGTATGCGGCCTTCAGCACCATGTTCGAGGTGGTGCGGCCGACGGCGGCGGAGCGGGAGCGGTCGGCCTTCATGCAGGCGCTGCGCGAGGGCCGCTGGGGCAACTTCGCCGCCATCTTCCGGCCCTTCTGGGGCAGCGGCGGCGAGATGGGCCGCTGGGACGCCGAGCTGATCGCGCTGCTGCCGCCGGGCGTGCGCGTCTTCGCGAGCGCCGGCGCCGGCTTCGACTGGGCCGACGTTGAGGCCCTGGCCGCCCGCGGCGTCGTCTACTGCAACGGCGGGCTGGCCGCCGCCGAGGCCGTCGCCGACTTCGCCGTCGCTCTCGTCGTCGGCACCTTCCGCGCCCTGCCCTACTGCCTCGCGAGCGCCGCCGCCGCCGACCCGGCCCGCTTCCAGCGCTGTCACGAGTCAGCCACCGCGCGCAGCCGCAACCTGCGCGGCCAGGTGCTTGGCCTCGTCGGGCTCGGCAACATCGGCCAGCAGCTCGCCCACAAGTGCGGCGCCGCCTTCGGCATGGACGTGCGCTACTACGACATCGCGCGCAAGGACACGGCGCTCGAGCGGCGCCTGGGCGCCCGCTTCTGCCCCTCTCTCGAGGCCCTCTACCGCGCCAGCGACTGCGTCGTGCTGTGCGCACCCGCCGGCCCCCACGGCCGCCTTGTGACCCGCGAGACCCTCGCCTGGCTGCCGCCGGGCGCGCGCCTCGTCAACGTCGCCCGCGGCGCCCTTGTCGACGCCGACGCCCTCGCCGACGCCCTCGAGGCCGGCCGCCTCGCCGCCGCCGCCCTTGACGTCCACGCCGACGAGCCCCGCGTACCCCCCCGCCTCGCCGCCCTCGCCGGCGACCGTGTCCTGCTGACCTGCCACAACGCCGGCGGCACCCTCGAGACCCATGTCGGCTTCGAGGAGCTCGCCATGCGGAACATCATGGCCGTTTTGGGCGGCGATGCCCCTATCACGCCCGTCAACACGCAGTGGCTGAAGAAAGAATAGCAGGGAAATATCTAAGGGGCTTTAATGACTAAGTGCTTCTTTCCGGAGCGCAATGTAGATATTGGTGGTACACGTAAAATACTTTCGATCATGTTGCTAATTAGGACTTGATACTTAAGCATGAAACAACACCTATGCCCTATTTTCTTATTACCACCCGTCTAATATTCCATCTTTTCCCGTTTTCTTTTTGACATGGGTATGTCCTCTGCAGCGCGGCGGAACTCTACATAATAATGCATCTTTTTACTTTGCCCTCTGCTGTGGGGGCAGATTAGGCATATCATCCGCCGTTGTTCTTACCTGCACCGAGAAGCTTCAATGGAATACCTCACGGATCAGACAGGATAGGAGTGTGGTGTGGTGTCTCAGCGGGCCCGTGG
Source organism: Nigrospora osmanthi (assembly GCA_029489945.1). NCBI lineage: Eukaryota > Fungi > Ascomycota > Sordariomycetes > Amphisphaeriales > Apiosporaceae > Nigrospora > Nigrospora osmanthi. Next base: position 85,721 of record CP120499.1, read on the forward strand.
TAGATTCTATCGGTCTGAGAGTTGAGTGTTTTGGTACTTACAGTCTCCTTCGCCTACGTTGGTGGCAGCATTAGTACAGCTTAGTTGGAAATGGCTTCTCTGGACCCCGAGTCCAAAATGCACTTCTACGAATACTAAAATGAAGCATTTATTGGTTGCTTCGCAACTCAGAGAATATGCGAAGGTTTCTCAAAGAAACTACATTCCTGTCTACTAAGCCTTCATTTACGGTATCGAGCGTCTTGTTAGCCTTCGACATTTAAACCAAGACACCTTACTTACGGCGAGCAGCACCAACCTTTAGAGGCTTTGAAGGCAAGGATTTCAAAGGAAGGCGAGCAGAATCTCTGGTATAGAATCTCCAAGCCGCTAGACCCAATAGTCATCAAAGTAATCCCCGTGCAAATCCCGCTTTCGATGCAGGTATACAAAGCTCTGCTCCGCAAAGACACTACTTTTCCGAACATACTTACACTGAGCATGAGTAGTCTCTTGGCCGCATGTGACGGCACACACTTTTGCGTCTGAACAAGTTGCGTTGTGTTCCTGGCCAGCGGTCCCCGTCCACTGATGATCTTTTCCTACCCTCTCGAGTGCGTCAACTAGGAAAACGTTACATGCTGTAGATGAGACGGGTGCTCAAGAGCATTCTATTCTTTGCAGCGATACTAACGACGTCTAATAATATATCTTGGCGTTTGGTTACGATGGATGTATTTGCCTTTAGTTGACATCGTGGCGGCTAGAAGCGAGCCCGTGCATGGAAAAATATCTCCTAACATGGACCGAAAATCATGTGGACGTCAGACAAAGAGAATGACCCAAGCGCTGCTCCGTTGAGGCTGCCGCCTAAAATGGGCGACCGCGTTCTAGCAGCTTCGCGTCTTTGCGGTTCTTCTTCTTATTGAATCATCGGCTGCAAGGGCGTTAATGCCTTCAAGCGGAGTTGTGCGCGTGGCAGTGGCTCTTGGTTCAGGAAAGGACAGCAGCAGTGACTAGGGAGAAACCCGACTCGATGCGTGTGTTTTGCTCGGAAGGTCGAGGGACTTGATACGACCTTGAACGGCTTTTCTATGTTTCCATCTACAGTTAAATATTGGCATTAGGCGCCGCATCACTAATTTCAGAAGCACTATCTCTCCTTTGGGCCATGGCTGGGACATGATGTTCCCCTGGAAATATCTGTCCAGTAACTGGTCCAGGTTTCCATGCCTATGCATTGGCGGACGCGTCCTCCTTGATCATGTCCGCGGCGCGCTCGGCAACAGCGTACACAGTGGCCTGGATGTTGCCCGCAGGCTCCAGGGGAAAAATGCTGGCGTCGATAACACGGAGGTTGGTGGTGCCGTGCACGATGAGCCGCGCGTTCACGACACCACCGTCGGACTTGGGCCGCATGCCACAGCTACCGGTGGGGTGGTACGCCGAAATGGTACTCCGGCGCACAATCTCTTTGGCGTCGTCCAGCGTGTCCCCACGCAGATCGGGCCACCGGTTGCCACCCGTCAGGGCATCCGAGAAGGGCGCCGTGCTCACGAGCTGCTCGCTGAACTGGCAAGCCCGAGCCAGGAGCTCGAGGTCCAGAGGGTGCGACATGAAATTGGGATCCCACATCGGCTTGACTTCGACGTTGGAAGAGGTGATGTGGACACTGCCCCGGCTCATGGGATGGTGCAGGACGGAGAGGATGCCGACGTGCGGTTTCTCGAAGGTGGGGTAGACACCCTCGCCGTCCGCGATTGGAAGCGAAGAGGGGAGGAGGTGGTACTGAATCTGGTTGGTGTCCTGCTTCAGCATGTTTCTGCGGAGAATTCGCATTTCCTTGGTGTCGTTTGCCGGGTCTCCAAGATGCGTATCGAGGAGAGCTTCGAGATCGGCCGGGGCCAGGCGCCCTTGGCGACCCATCCAGGGAGTGTACGCCGACGCGACCTCCGACTCGGAGAGGATGCCGGTGCCGTTGGCCTCGTACTCGGCCATGGCCGCGGCCATAACCTCGGGTTGCTTCAGCATGTCCCTGGTAGGAATACCGTCCTGGACCTCAAAAAGCTGCACGCTGGACGCGTGGTCCTGAATGTGTTCGCCAACGTGGGCGTTATCGATGACCACGGGAATGCCATGACGCTCGAGGAGCTCCCGGCTGCCAATGCCTGACAGTTCCAGGATCTGGGGGGACTGGAGGGTGCCGGCGGAGAGGATGACTTCTCGCTTGGCGAATAGCATGCGGTCAATGCCCGACTGTGAGCGCGTGAGCACCCCAGTGGCGACCACACCGTGGTCAGTCTTCTCGGTCATGATTTTCTTGGCCGTAGTGCTCACGAAGACGGAGAGATTCTTCCGAGCCCGCTGCTCCGTGCCGTAATGGGCCGTGGCAGCGTAGCTGCGCGTCTTGGTCTTTGGGTCGACGGCTTGCATGTTCTGGAAGCCGCCGATAGCGTTACCAGATCTGGGATCATCCGTCATGTTCAGGCCAAGGTTGCCGAATGTCTCGGTCCAAGCCCCGTTCAGGGACGCGGGATAGCTCTCACCCCAGCTGAACTGTACCGGCCCATTCCCGTCCCCCAGATTCGGGTCGTACCACTCGTCGACGTGCGTGATCTTCTTGGCATTGGGCCCCGGGGGTGTGACGGTGGCCATCTTCTTGTAGTAGGGGGCCAAGGTGTCAAAGGACCATCCCTCGTTACCGAGCTCGCCCCAAGCATCTAGGTTGTCACGTGTTTGGTGCATGACAACCATAATGTTGATGGCGGAGGAACCGCCTAATTGCTTGCCCCTTGGCTGGTTGATGATGCGGTTGTTCAGGTTTGGCTGCCGGCACAGCCTCGTCAGCTTGGCACACACGGTAGTTTTTCGCGACCATGGGGGAGGAGACTACCTGTCTGGCGGAATTGAAAGACCAGTCGTACTCGGGTTTGGACACCTGGGCGCTGTGAAGTCCGGGGACTAAGACGTTGGGGTCGGAGCTCTGGTCCGCGCCGGCCTCAACGACGGCGATGCGTACGCTGTCATCCTCGGACAGACGTGAAGCGACCGTCATGCCCGCCGTGCCGCCACCCACCACGATGTAGTCGAATTGCGCGTCCTCCTCAACAGGAAGCGATGCTGACCGCGCCCCCAGTGCCATCAGACCGGCATACAGGGTGGCCATGTGGCTCAACATGACGGATAGGAAATGTTAGGCGAGACGGCAAGGGTGCGCAAGTGTCAGCTTAAGGGTCGGAGAGCTGTGAACGAAGAGCATCTGTGCCCGGGCAGTTCGTCTTCCCGCACGCCATGTTGGTGGCTTTGACATTTTAATTAACGTAGCCGTATAGCCATGAGTTGCATTGGGGCTGTCTTCACGACCCCATAGGTAGTTTGTCCGGCCTAACCCGCGCGTGCATCTTACCCCTGCGGTGAGCTAGCCTCACTGGCGGAATGTTTACCAAGTCGAGCCTCGTGCCGGTACGCCGCGAGCAGACGTGCCGGGTACCTATACATGCGAGGAAGCGAGGGGTAGATGTGATGGGTGGGACTGAACAGTTTCCGGGCTCACGGGGGAGACGGGCTTGCATCCGCCAACCCCATATCCGTCCATCATTGCGGTGTTGAGGTGCTTGCTGCCAAGCAAACACCCGCAAGCGAGATTGGCGGTGTCCTGAACCCAGAGTAAACCGTTGCGCTATCTATCTCTTGGCTGTTCTAGCCGTCGGCTCCTGTAACAAACGCCATGCATGATGGCACAAACCGCGTCGACATCTCCAGGCCAAACCCTTGGTTCATTCGACGGCCAGGGTCGATTTGGCTTAGCATCTGTGAATATGTTATAATCAGAGCGAGGATCGGGCCGTCTTGGCATAGGCAACGGTCCATCAACGCTTGCAGAGCCCATGCAGGCCGGCCACCGGTGCTCGCGCTGAAGTACCTAACGGAACGCTGCACCCGCAGGAATACCAGCCCCGAGCAGCCAGTGGAGCGACGATGGAACCAGACACACGCCATTTCCCCCCATGCCAAGCAGTTCGAACCAACTGCGTCGCACGCGATGGAACTTCGCCACCAGCCACCAGCAGAACCATACCAGATTTGGATGGCAGAACCAAGCAGTCGGGCTCAATAGCGAGCAATGGAACAGAGTGCTGCAACGTGAATATAGCCTGATGGCGGTGATCCCTTGCCTCCTCGCTGCCCATCGACGGCTTTCAGCCGTGAGTTGCATGACTGCACAAAATTGCTGTTGGCGGCCCTTTCGCCTTGCGATTCGTGGTTAGGATGCCATTCGCAGAAATCGATCCATCTCCTTGGGACTGAGCCCATGCGCCCGTGGCCTGAGTTTCGTTGCTTCACAGTATGTTCCAGGGCATGGGAGAGGGAGGCAAGGGGTATTGGCCATTTATCAAACGCGGTGGAAGAGCAACTGCCCCTTCCCTCGACTCCAGTCTATCGGCACCGCGACCGGACATCCCTGCGCCGAGCCCTGGCGACCAGAGCAAACTAGAGGTTCTCGCGTCATCGCCTCGGCATCGCGAGACTGAATAAGAGAGCGAAACTGCCGGTGGGAAGATGGCCGGAAGTCCCCAGCAGCTGCCGACCATCACGGTCCGCAAACGTGATGGAGAATCCCGTCTTCCTCCCCGTCAATCCCAAGGTGCATGCTTTGTTTCTGGCCAACTCGGCAGTTCTGGGGCTGGCAACCCTTATCGTTGCCCTGCGTGTCATTGCGAGAGTCCACTTCGCCTCCGGACTGGGCCTCGATGATTACTGCGTGCTCGCTTGCATTGTAAATATCTTCTCCCCAAGGCGCCGCGCCCGCCGACCGCTGGCGAGGCCACGCAAAGATATTGGGTCATACTGACTTGCTATTGACTTAGCCCGTGGCATTGGCCATGCTGGTGATTACGCGTTATTGTGAGTGCCCCGGATCAACCGCTGGTTCGTCGCGTAACACCCCTTATCAGTCAGCCGGCTCTGGATCGGCCAGCATGTCTGGGACATTCCCCCGTCGAACTATCCCCTTATCCATCGTGTATGTGCGCCGTCCTTTTATAGACAGTGATAAGTAGGCTAACATTTAAATCAGCTGTTTCTCTCGTACGAGATCCTGTACGTGGTCGCCCTCGGTCTCAACAAACTATCGATACTATTGTTCTACCTCCGGGTATTTGTTCAGCCGTGGGTCCGTTGGTGGTGCAAGAGCTTCCTGGTCCTTCTGGCATTGGGGGAAATGGCCATGGTCGTCCACCCACCTCTTGTTTGCGGCATTCACAGCAAAGACTCCAACATCAAATGCATTGACCTCCACATCAGTGCCATAGCATTGGGTGCCTGGAGCTTGATAACAGACATTGCTGTTCTCGCGCTCCCAATACCAACTCTTATGGCCCTGCAGGCCAGTCGAAGAAGGAAGGTTGGTCTGGTGATTGTGTTTCTCCTGGGGCTATTGTAAGTGCTGATGAGAAGCCAGCCGAAACTAAGAATGGTGAGGAAAGAGACTGACATACTTAGTGCCGCGGCGGTTGCTATCGTGCGTGTGCATACAATGGCAAAGGGGTACAAAGATGGGCTCGAACACAAGCCCGACATAACGTTTACTGGAATATGGTCTGATTTTCTGGCTCTCCTGGAGCCCAACGTCACTATCATTTGTATCAGCCTTCCCATGCTGGGACCTTTCGTCAAACGCTGCGTGTACAGGACAAGGAGCCAGGCAGCTTCAAATTGCAACAATGGACGAAAATCGACCTCCTTTTCTGGGCGGAAACCCGCACACAGGGATGATGGCATCAGTATGGTGGAGCTGTGCCGCGAAAGGGGAGGATATCGCGCCGACGCGCGGAGCGAAAGTGGCAGCGAAACGGCCCTCGCCCCAGCGGTAGAGTGAAATAAAATGAGAAGCCAAAAAATAACAATGACTTAATACCCATAACCAGTATCATGGTGATGGAAATCCGCTGCACCGTAGCACATCATGGATCTAGCATTAGACGATACTTTCCGCGTTGCAATCCGCGCGGGGTCCAACGCCACGGGGTCTGACGACATGCCCCGCCGTTGCATCGTCCGCGCCGTGATGAGATGTTTAATTCGACAACAGGCGATTAACCCTTCCATATCTTCCCGCCCGGGTGTTGCCGCAGACTTCAAGGGCTGCAGTATCACCTTCCCATTGCGGTTTTCCATGCGTGAGGGGTAGGCTTTGTTGCCACCGTCTCCCACTTATCGCATACCGCCGTTTCCGGGGGTTGCATAGCTGGAATCCGTCCGTCGCTTAGACCAGACCATTCTTGTTTTCTCCACATGTAGAGCGCTCTCGCATCATGGCCGAATTCAGCATCGACGACAAGGACTTGGTGGGACTCCGGGACAAGGTAGTCATCGTCACCGGGGGCTCCAACGGCATCGGCCTGGCCATGGTCAAGCTGTTCCTGTCGCTGGGCGCCCTGGTCGCGAACGGCGACCTGGAGCCGGAACGCGAGACCCAGACCAGCCCCAACTACCGCTTCATTCGGACCGATGCCTCATCGTGGGCCGACCTCGTGGCGATGTTCAAGCAGCCCGAGGCGGCGTTTGGTCGGTCCGCCGATCATGTCGTGGCCAATGCCGGCGTGGGCCCCTTCGCCGACTACTTGTCGACCGAGGTTGACGCCGCCGAGGATCCGAAAGAGCCCAGCCACGCCACTCTCGACGTGAACCTCAAAGGCGTCATCAACACGGCCACCCTCGCCATTTATCACATGCGCCGCCGTCCCGAGGGCGGCAGTATCGTCATCAATGCATCAGCAACGGGATTGCAGCGCTTCCGGGCGGTCGACTACTGTGAGTCCACACTACCTGCTCTAGCTTACCGAAGTCGGCTAACGACGCATCCTTCCGAGCCAGGTACGTCCAAACACGGGGCCATCGGTTTCGGCCGGGGCCTGAAACCTCTCCTCAAGAGCGCCGGGCTGCCAATCCGCATCAACACGCTGGCGCCAAGCTGGGCCGAAAGCAACATCGTCCTCAGCCTAGGAGAGGTGCTGCGCGCCATCAATGTCAAGGCCCAGCCGACTATGACCGTCGCGCGTGCGGCCGCGATCCTAATGGCCGACGAAGCCCGCGACGGCCAGTTGATCCACGTGGCCGAGGGACGCTACCAGGAGATCGACGAGGCCTTGCTGCTGCCAGCATGCGACGCCCTCATCCCCCGAGAACTTAACGAGGACGGCGTGTATGCGAAAATGCTTCAGTTCCGTCTGAGCCAGCCTGCAGGCCAGTCTGGTGAAACACCGTAGAATTCTACTGCACGGGTATGGAGCCTCTCCTAAGCTAGCAGCCTATTTTTCTGGTTGCCAAGCCATTTTCCCCTCCTGTATAAGGCTCGCTAGTCGATCTCGACGATTAGCAATGTTTCCTTCAACTTCACTAATGTTGGCTTGATTTGCCTCGGCTGGGCCATCCGAGCCATTGAGAAGTAAGTCAAAGCGAGCCTAGACTTCCTCGCCAAAGGTTCAGCAGTAGCCCCTAGGTCGGAGGGGAGGTTGACGGTGGCTCAAGGATGGCGGACGGGGCTTGTGGGAAATAGGAACTCACCTACGTACCTAGGTTTTTCAGATGTATTCTGGCCTGATATTCAGTATTTCCTTGAGCGGCCGCCACGGCAGCGTAGGTAGTAGCATGCCTGTATTTGTAGGCATCCACGAAAGGAACATGTGACCCGTGGCAGCAAAGTTATGTCCCATAAGAGGGCTGTAACAAGGAGGTAGTTATCTTCAGGTCAATGCTTCCTGCGAAATCCTGCGTGAAGCATGTTCCGACAGCTTTAAAGTGCCCATGTACGGTAACCTTTGTATTGCATAATTTACTGTTCCCAAATGTAGCTGGCTTCTCACCCCGGCTACTCGCGATAGGAAGGCACAAGTCAATAAAGCGGGTTGATATTGCAATAATGTGGATGTCAAGGACATAATTACTAAGGTATTTAGGTATGCCCCTAACTGCCTCTAACTCGGTTACCCTCTGATATAAGCCTTTTAATCAAGGCAATAACGTTTCTGGGCCGGGCACGCACCGTGAGACTCCTATTTTGGAAGAAATAGGCCTATGTGCTCTGCCTCGGCTGGGGGTTTACCAGTCTCAAGGTATTTATGAAGTAGGGCGGGCAGGCTTGAGATACTTTGAGTAAGGTGTCTTGAGGATCGTGTCTTTGGCCTGGTTGTTATGACCTGAGAGTACACATCAGTTTTGATGTAAATAAAGCGTTATCCCGTCTTCTTGATTATCTTGCCTCTTCTTCTCAACTGCGGCGGCAACAGCAGTAGCAGGGGCAGTATACTAACCTTTATATTCCTTCACTTCATCGGTTATTTCACGTCGAAGCTTACTAGAATCAGCAGAATAACCACAATAGCAACGACAGCAGTAAAATGCCAGCGTGATAACCATTAAGCCAATCATAAGTATATCCCAAAATCATACTAATGGTGTCTTAGGCGGGATTTCCAAGTCATGTTACTCCTGATCGGCTTGACCTCCCCTGGGCTTCCCCGCCACCACCGCCGCCCCTTTCAATCTGAATAACCCCATTTATATTCCGGTCTCACTTCTTGTCTAGCTTGAAAGCCTCAGAGACCTGGGCAGACGCGTGTGGCAACGAGGACTATAGCAGGGTATTGTCCGCATTATAGAAGGTGCGGGGCGTGCGCTCGCACTGCAAGTAAGAAATGCTCATGAAAAGAAGCCGATGAGGATTGGGGAAGAGGTGGAAGCAGCAGCGCCTGCTTGTATAAGTACTCAAATCAGAATCCTCATCAAGTACCGAGGCACATTGAAACACTTTTGACCGGCTTCCCTCGGGTCTGTCTGTAACTTCACATCGAAAGGCGACTCATTCTTAATGAGGATACAACCCAAAAGGCGTAGCAAATGACAAGGGGTATAACTGTGCCATTGCGCATCCTTGGCACGAGTGCAACTAGATGCGGATGCTGGACTGATAGCGAAAATATAAGATGGTTGATTCCCCTTTGCTGGGCAGTATGAGACCTCCCGATGGCGCCGCCGTGGTTGCCTGCCTACTGGGGTAGATTCAAGGCCAGTCGAGAGTGCAGGCAGTGAAAGTTGCGGAGCAAACAAGTACTTAAGTACCTGGGTGCTAGACGTAAAGGATACCATGTACTGCCCTGGTCATTGAATGGAGTGGAATGGGTGTGACTGTTGCTCCGCAGTCCTGAAGCGCTACTAATTGGATCTATAGATGGGATAGATGGGATGGAACTTGGGAGGGGAGTAGGACGGGATGGATGGACCCTTAGCTGTCTACATAGGTATATATTCAGTGGGTGTTCCATGGCCCCCATCACGAGCAGGTGGATGCACGGGCTGGTTACAGGTGCTGCAGGGGTGCGTGCAGCACCACAAAGCTACCTACATCATAGCCGGGGGTTTCCCTTCAGAACCCTCTCATGCTATTCCGCTTTCACGAGACTTCGTATGCTCCTGGGTTAGTATTTATATTCATCACTGCTGTGTATTGTTCATCCCTTGAGACCGGGAGAAGTGAGCCGAGGTCCCCTTGGCCCGGAACACGTGGGACGTGGAGGCCCCAAGCATTAGGTTGCCCCGCATTCGACTTAGGGTGCGACTGTGAAGATTACAGGCCCTGTCAGCCTGAATTTCAGAACCCTCTCCACTTCCTGGACTGCTATTAGTGTTCCGGGGATGTCACCACAGGTGGTGGCCAACGCGACCAGCGCTGACGGGCCAGCAGCTCGATCCCAACAAAAGCTGCCCCCCAACGCAAACAAAAAAAAACTAACATGCCACATTGCCTGACATCGAGGTAAACCGGGACGACACCCAGGCTACCACCCCGCCGCGCATCGCCGACATGTGGGCTACCGGATGAACACGCTGGACCCCAGGCGATCCCGACGTTGCGCGGGCGACCCAATTGCGTGCGTGGAACGATGGGCTGAGCCGGTGGCACCATCATGATATCGACCTCCTCCTCGGCAGACTGTCATGACGACGAATGCCCCCCGTAGATTCCATGGGATAGATCCCACCAAAAACCCTCTCGCGCCTGATAGCAGAAACGAAACTTCACATGTACCGTCCCACTGTACTTGTGAGGCCCTGGTACGCGCAGTCTCAAGACAGCTGTCGCAGGAGGATATTCCCAACCGACTCGGTCTTTTCTCCAGCCAGTCCATTGCAATGGATGCCAGGCATGTTTGTTGAATCACCATTGATTCCGCGCGGGCGGCGCATGAGTCCTCTGGCGAGGATGGCTGTTGTTCAGAAGTGCTATATCTCAAAGCCCTCCCTCCGCGCACCCTGGATGTCGTTCGGGAAGAGGCTGCCCTTACGACTCCTATTCGTCTCATTGCACGACTGCCGCAGCACCACCACGGCATCGCCTCCCCCCTTCAGTCGTGCGCAATGGCTCCGAGGACTTCGAGCTCGGCTACGGCCGAGAAGAGGTCTCCTCACATTAGCGACCAGCCCTTTTCTTGGGCCAAATGGTTTCAGCACATCAATTGGCTGAACACCTTCTTCGTCGTCATCATCCCCCTCTACGGCTTCATCGGGGCCTATTTCGTGCCTTTGCACCCCTACACCGCGCTCTTCGCTGTATTCTACTACTTCAATACCGGTCTGGGTATTACCGCTGGTACGTGGCTTGGTAGCATCTTGTGCTGAAGGTATCAGGATGGCGTGGCTGATTTTGGAAACCGCTAGGATACCACCGGCTTTGGGCCCATACGTCGTACAAGGGATGCCGCCCTCTGCAGCTGTATCTAGCCGCCGTCGGCGCCGGCGCCGTCCAGGGCTCTATCCGCTGGTGGTCACGCGGCCACCGGGCCCATCATCGCTACACCGACACCGACAAAGACCCCTACTCGGTCCGGAAAGGCCTGGCCTACTCGCACATCGGCTGGATGGTGCTCAAGCAGAACCCGAAGCGCATCGGCCGCGCCGATGTCGTCGACCTGGACCAGGATGCCTTGGTGGTCTGGCAGCACAAGCACTATCTCCTCTCGGTTTTGACCATGGCCTTCGTCTTCCCGTCCCTAGTGTGCGGCCTCTGGGGGGATATGCTCGGCGGTCTGGTGTATGCGGGCATCATACGCGGCTGCTTCGTGCAACAGGCTACCTTTTGCATCAACTCCCTGGCCCATTGGTTGGGTGACCAACCCTTCGATGATCGGAACTCCCCCCGCGATAACTGGATTACCGCGCTAGTGACGCTGGGGGAAGGATACCATAACTACCACCATGAGTTCCCTTCGGATTACCGTAACGGTATCGAGTGGTATCAGTATGATCCTACCAAATGGTAAGCATCTGGCCCCTCCTCCCATCAGACTATCATTTTCTGTGGCATCAGTCCCGCCTACCATGCTCGACCCCCAGTGTTGTTATTCTCCGATCAGTGCCTAACTCAGCAATCCATAGGATGATCTGGCTGTGGAAGCAACTTGGCTTTGCCTACGATCTCAAGCAATTCCGGCAGAACGAGATCGACAAGGGCCGAGTGCAACAGCTGCAGAAGAAGCTGGACCAGCGCCGGGCCAAGCTTGACTGGGGCGTTCCGCTGGACCAGCTGCCGGCACTGAGCTGGGACGAGTACGTGGCGGCGGCGCAGCAGCCGGGCAAAGCGCTCGTGGCCATCGCAGGCGTCATCCACGACGTTGCGGGTTTCGTGGCTGACCACCCGGGCGGCAAGACCCTCATCGCGTCGGCGATCGGCAAGGACGCCACGGCCATCTTCAACGGCGGCGTCTACGATCACTCCAACGCTGCCCACAACCTCCTCTCCACTATGCGCGTCGGTGTCCTGCGTGGCGGCGGCGAAGTCGAGATCTGGAAGCGCGCCCAGTCGGAAAAGGCCGCCGTCGCCGACCTCGTCCACGACTCGGCCGGCCGCCGCATCCTCCGCGCCGGCGACCAGGTGACCCGGATCAACTTGCCCTACGACAATGCGGTGGCGGCTTGATCTTGCTGGGCCTTGGTGTTACGTGAGGCGGCAGGTTTCTTTATAATGCACCGAACTCTAGCGCAATTGAGCACCTTTGAAAGACATTGTTGGCCATGAAACCCCCTCCATACGTGCGTCGAGGTTGTTGTATCTGACCTGGCCTGGCCTTGTGGATTTACTCGTACTTTCTTGCGCTCGACTGTTGTCATTGGTCCAGCGTCTTCACACTACACACTCACTATAGACTACACACACACACTAACACTCATTATCCTATGTACCTGCCTGCCTGCCAGGCCCATGACAAAAAAAAATGCCCCAGCCGCTCTACCAACTACTGGGGCATTTACTTTGTCGTAGGCCTGCCTCCATGGATGTTTTCTCCTCCCCGTCCCCTCTTTGCCTGAACTGCTCGCTGGCATGACCCGAGCCGTAAAGGCCACAGGCATTTTCCTTCCCCATCAGCGCCTCTACCGTTTTTAAGCTTCGGCTCGACGGCGGCGGCGGCGGCGGCGACGGCGGGATCAAACCAGGGCCCCCGGCCTTGGCCCCGGCGACGAGACCCAACCCCACCTTTTGTGCGCACGCTCTGTCTTTTGCCGCACCGGCGAACAGCTTGATTGAGTCGGTCGTTTTTCCCGCTTCCTTTTTCGGTTGTCAAGGAAACCGGCACGGTTTGCTAGTCTGTCGGAGGACAAGGCGGCGGGATATAACCGACCGCTCGTTTTTGGTCCGGGAAAACCTAATAAAAGGCCGACGAAGTCGCGCGCGCGCGCAGCGGGAGGGTGGCAGGGTGGTGGGGTGAATTGCTGAGTATCGAGGAACGGCCATGAGGATGAAAACGGGGATCGGCAAGGCGTGGTTTGTGATGCTTAGGGACTCGGGGTAAGCAATAGCCCATCTTCTATACCCACTGCACTGGTTCAAGACGTGGGTTTGGTGAATTTACTCGCTTTATTCTGTTCTGTTGTCTGAGGGTATCTGCCAAGAACGGGCAACAAATCGTTCTTGCTTAAGTACTCTTCCGGTCTAACGCACAGCCGCGTGTCTCTCTTTCTCCTTCTTCCCCCCGTCTTCGCCTTCTCCTTCTTCTTCTCCTTCTTCTGTGCGAAAATGGCCACCCACCGATCCTATTCAGGGAGAGAACAAAAGAAGAAAGAATAAATCATGACCCAATGAGTCAACGCCCGGCCTAAATAAACAATCCAACCCTAAAGCGCCAATCGCCGTTTTTTCTCCCGAGTCATGATGGTACACACGTTCCCGACTTGTAGCGGCGCCCCTTCCCTTCTCCGGGGGGGGGGGGGGGGGGGGGGGGGTGGCTTCGCTGTCTCTCTTTTGCCCCCCTCGCGTGACTACACGCGCCCGCCTCTGGTATGCGCGGCGCGCCCGCGACAGAAGGGAGGGCAGGCGTTTCCTGTTCGCGCCGGTTCGCTTGGGTTCGTCCTACTTGGGGGGCGCCCTCGTGTTGGTTCCGTCGTGACAGTGCGGCTTTCTTGGGCAGGGAAAATAGAGCCCCCCGTCGGCGCAAGCTGCCTGCCTGCAACGGGGTTACCGGGGATGGGGGAGGGTTCACGTCCGTGACAAAACGGTCGGCTTCGGATTGAATCGGAACCCCCCGCGCGACCCCGGCTCTTCCCAACTTTAACATCGGAATTGGGGCTCTGCTCTCAGAGCGAGCCAAAACCGACGCCGCCGCCGCCGAAGGCTTGCTCCTGGCTGTTCTTGACGAGGTCGCCAAACTTGGGCGCGGGCTCCTCCTTGGGCAGCGGCGCGGCGAAGCCGCCCGGGGGCGGTGGTGGTGCCGCGGGCGCCGCCTGGGCTTCGGCCTGGGCCTTGGCGTAGTCGGCGAAGGTGGTGCCGGGCGGCACTTTCTGGGGGAGGGCCGGGGGCGCGAGCACGGGCTTCTGCTGCTGCTGCTGCTGGTCGTTGGCCTTGACGAAGTCGGCGAAGCCGGCGCCGGGCTGGGCGTGGCTGGGCGGGCCTTGCGCCGGGGGGATGTCGGGGAAGTCGGCGGGAAAATCGGCAGGGAAGTCGGGCGGCAGGCGGGCGAGGGCCTCCTCCTGGGCCTGCTTCTTGCGCTGCTCGTCGGCCTTCCGCTCCTTCTCCTCGGCCGTCAGCGAGTCCCAGGCGGCGATGTTCTCGTCCCACTGGCGCACGCACTCGGCGTTCCAGTTGCAGCGCTCGACCTCGCCGTAGACGGGGTGGGCGAAGCGCGCGTGGCGGCTCGGCCAGTTGGACGCGTGGTAGTGGTGCTTGACGAGGGCGCCGCGGCTGTTGTGGTTGCCCGAGTCAGAGTGGCCCTGGCCGGCGGCGAAGGCCTCGACGTTCTGCACGAGGATGCGGCTGACCACCTTGGATTCGTCGAGGTCGTGGAAGTCGGCCCACGAGACGAGGCTGAGCCGGTTCTGCTGCTTGTTCATGTAGTCGAGGATGGCGATGGTGAAGGCCGACGGGCCCGTGCCGCTGATGACCTCGTCGAAGTTGAGCTCGATCTCGTTGAGGGGCTTCTTCTGCTTGGCCGCCACGTCGTTGAGCCAGTCCATGATGTTCTCCACCAGCTGGAGCATCACCGGCTGCTTGGGCTTGGCCATGAAGGTCCACTGGCAGAAGGACTGCGACTTCTTGCCCAGGATCGGGTGGTCCTTGAACTCGGGCTGGTCGATCTCGATGCCGATCACCATGTCAATGTCCATCTCGTGGTACCGCTCCGGGATGAAGCGGTGGACCGGCCGGAGCGCCTCCACGTCAATGTCGGCGTAGACGCCGCCGTCGGCGTACATGATCAGGTACCGCAGCATGTCCGCCTTGATGATGGTGGCGTTGATGGTCCGGTACATCTCGACAATGTCGAGCCGGTTGAAGCCGTCGGGGCCGTACTTTTCCTCGACGTACCCCAAGTCCGTGTTGTCGGTCAAGACCTCGTACCGGTAGTCGGGGTTCTTGGTGGTCCAGGTCCGGGCCGTCGCCAGGTCGCGCTCGTCAAAGGAGAGCGGGTCCGTCTTCCAGGTCTGCCAGATCTTCTTGGGGAAGCGGGTGCCCATGTCGAGGACCTTCATGGGCTTCTGGGACTGGCGCTTGGAGACGGCGGTGCCCGGCGCCAACGACAGAATGTCCCAGTTGAGAACGCACATGACCAGGACGAAGACGAAGCCGTAGATGACGCCCTGCCGGCGCAGCTGGGCCGGCACGCGGTTCTTCAGCGCCGATGTCGACGATGCCAACCGCGGCGACAGGGGAACGCTGGCCATGTTCATCATCGCGGCAACCGGGTGCGGTGATGAGGGGGGGCGGGAGGCCCAGATGGGGAGGGGGGGGAGGAGTGACGGAAAGTGAGTGAGTGAGCCACCTAGTGAACGGGGAGCGATGGGGGGAAAATGAGTTGAGAGCTAGTCACGATGCTCAAGAAGGGGAGGGACGTGGGTGCCCTGGGCAATTTTGAAGGCCGGCGATCTGTGGCCGGGCCCAATGGGTATCTTCCTAGCCTTGGGCCGTCGATGGCGAGGCGAGTGGGCTGGAACAGAGTTTCTGGACGCTAGCAACGGACGAGGACCGTCGAGAACAGTACCCGGTTTGTGACTTAGTTTTGGCTATGCGCACTCGCGTGGTGACCGGGGGATGGACGCCAGGAGACAATGGCTCGGGAGGTGGGCTGTTTCGTAGCACTCGTCGCGACAGCGGGTGTTAGCTGATGAGTGCCTGTACGGCTGGCACGATAATGAGTACATGCGACAGCATATGTGCGTATGCAGGCAGACGAGTTCGGAGAAAGGAAAGAGGAGGGTGCGTGCAGGGGTGGTGACGATCGGGGAATACGATGCCAGCGGGTAATGATGGGCTGGGTAGCGGCGTTCCTCTCCATCCGGCAGACGCAAAGCGAGGGCGAGAGAGGGAGGAAGAAAGACCGGCTCGCTCGCGGGCTCGGGGGATCATCGTCAATACGACCTGCCTGTTACTGTTGATGCGTCGTGGATTCTGGGGCGGATCGGCGCCGGCCGGGGGGGGGGGGGGGAGGAGATTCGCGTATGTACACAGTTCATACTATGCAAGGCCGGGCGGGTGGGCGGGCAGACGCAAGCTCGCCAGGCAGTGGCGCCGCACTAATGCGAGCAGTATAGCTGTGCCGGACCAATTAGGTGCCCCGTTAATCAGCATTCCACCACGTAATGTTAAGGGGTCAGGGGTTGAGGGCAAAGCTGCAGGGAGAGGCTCGGGCTTCGAGTCCAGTCTGAGTAAGGCGCCAGGCTCAGCAGCCCAGTCGCAGCCCTGCCCTGCCCTGCCCATCTATCTGGCAACCTGCTCGTCGACTGCCAATGCAGCCGGGCCAGCCTGCCTGGGCTGCTTTTCTGCATGCCTCGACTAGGTAGGTAGGCATGTAGTACATAGATGGATGCTACACCCCCCCCCCCTTCCCCCCCTTTTCACATGTTGCCGAGAGTGTGCGATCGCCTTCACTGTCTACTTCTTCTCCGATATCTCCTCTTTCCCCGCGTCTACACGGGCAAGAATCGACAAATACGAGAATTACGCCATGGTCGTGGCCGATGGGGCTCCTGACTGACATACAAGAAAAAAACCAGCTGCGCTCGGTCTCTTGGCCCCCCTCCCGATAGTAGATAGATATCGACAAGGCCGCAGCGGGAACGAATCACGGCTCCGTAGGCGCTGTAACCCCCCGCAAACGACCCACGTTCTGCTCCTATCTGTTCACCGCGCGGGCCCCCCCTTCAATCTGCACACGTTCCCTAGCGGTATGTGCGAGCCCGGGCCTGCGAAAGCTTAGCCGCGTCGAGGCCCCTACAAAAACCACCGGGGCTACACAGTCATGACGCCGCCGGTTCTTTTTGGCAGGCTTCGAGTCCGGCGAGCCTGGCATTCGCTGGAGTCACCACTCTCACTTAACTTGGTACTTACAGAGCAAGCATGTATATTAGTAGATGTACTTGCTACACAGGAGTAGAGTATGTATGTACATATTTAGATAGATTACATACATATGTACATATATGTATGTAAGTATCTGAAGGTTCCTGACCGGCCTGGCCTGGCCTCTTCCCCCCTCCACCCGCCCACTGCCGGCCTGAAAGCCCACTCGCAAGCGAGGAATTGCACCCACATTCACTGCGACCAGCCATCTGCCCACCGCGCGTCAAGCTTGGACTTGCGGGTAATAACCCAACAGCCCAAGTCGTACAGCCCCTGCCGGGCCCTGTCAGGCCCTGTGTCCACTTCGGCGCTGGCTTCGTCACTACGTGGTAGTGGTACAGCCCGGCCGTCGATCGCGCCGGCTTCCCTCGACTGGTACCGTGTCGGGACTGTAGCAAAAAGAGGTCGAATCTGGGACGGGCGACAATCCTCTTACCGCCCCGCCCCCTGGCCCTGCCGCTGCTACACGACACACACACTTACTCAGTCCCTGCCGGCCTTTATTCGTTTGTTTTTATGCCCATCACGGTACCTCGTATGAGTACCTGGGCTCAGGTTTTGGATTGATAGAGAGACGTGGATGGATTCACGGCTGGATAGAGGCCCGTCGCTGCTGCTGCTGCCGCCCTCCGCGCCTACTACCACTACTGTATCATCATCAACACCACCCTTATCTGTCGAGGCCGCGGACCCTGAGGACCCGAGCGCCGGCCACAAACCACCCCCCAAGAAACCCGTGCCCGCACCCCTGACGCTCCCCGCCGCCATGGGGAAAATGGACGACCGCTACGACGCCGAGCTGGTGGACGAGGACCTCCGGGGCGAGGCCGGGCTCGCCCTCGCCCGCGGCGGCCCGGACGCGGCGGACGACGCGGCGGCCTGGCGGCCGGCGACGCAGGCCCGGCTCCAGGCGCGGCGGGCGCTGCAGGCGGGGTCGTCGCTCGGGCGGCGCGTGCTGTTCCCGCTGCGGCCGCGGGGGGCGGCGGCGGCGGCGGCACCGGAGAAGCAGCTGCGGCCGACGGCGTACCTCGACGGGCTGCGCGGCTTCGCGGCTTTCCTCGTCTACTGGCACCACCACCAGCTGTGGGCGCACGAGGGCAGCGGGCAGGCCAAGTTCTTCGAGAACGGCTTCGCCTACGAGGGCAACTGGCACTTCGCGGCCCTGCCCGTCGTGCGCTTCTTCTTCATGGGCGGCCACTTCGCCGTCTCGACCTTCTTCGTCATCTCGGGCTACGTGCTGGCCAGCAAGCCGCTCGCCCTCGTCCACGAGCGCGACTTCGCCCGCCTCGGCGACAACGTCGGCTCCGCCCTCTTCCGCCGCTGGCTGCGCCTCTACCTGCCCTTCATCGCCACCACCTTCATCTACATGACGTGCTGGCACCTGTTCGACCTCTGGATCTGCGAGCGGCCCAAGGAGCCGACCTGGCCCGCCGAGGTGGTCAAGTGGTACATCGAGCTCAAGAAGCTCAGCTTCGTCTTCAACACCGGCGGCAAGCCGTGGTTCTGGTACAACTTCCACCTGTGGTCCATCCCCGTCGAGTTCAAGGGCTCGCTGACCGTCTACACGGCGCTGCTGGCCTTCTCGCGCTTCTCGCGCAACGGCCGCCTGTGCAGCACGCTGGCCCTCATCTTCTACTTCATGTACGTCGCCGACGGCTGGTACTGCGCCATGTTCCTGGCCGGCATGCTGCTCTGCGACCTGGACCTGCTGGCGCGTCGTCACCAGCTGCCGCAGGCCCTCGCCCGCCTCGCCCCGGCCAAGGACTTCATCTTCTACCACCTGCTGGCCGCCAGCCTCTGGCTGGGCGGCGTGCCCGAGGCCGAGCGCGACATGGACGTGCTGCGCGGCACGCGCGGCTGGTATTACCTGTCCTTCCTCAAGCCGCAGGCCTTCTACGACTACAAGTGGTTCTACCTGCTGTGGGCGGCGACCTTCCTGGTGGCGGCGATCCCGCGTGTGCCGCGGCTGCGCGCCTTCTTCGAGACGCGCTTCTGCCAGGACCTCGGCCACGTCTCCTTCAGCCTCTACCTCGTCCACGGCCCCGTGCTCTGGACGCTGGGCGACCGCCTCTACACCGCCGTCGGCTACCACCAGGAGACGCAGCTGCTCAACCTCGCCGCCTGGGCCGACCGCCTGCCGCTGCCCAAGGCCGGGCCCCTCGGCCTCGAAATCGCCTTCCTCGCCCCCCACCTCATCCTCCTGCCCCTGACGCTCTGGCTCGCCGGCGTCGTCACCCGGCTCATCGACGAGCCCAGCGTCCGCTTCACCCAGTGGCTCTACGCCCAGATGCTGCCGGACCCCGCCGAGCTGCCCACGCGCGCCACCAAGGAGTAGCCAGTTTTAGGTTGAGCCGTGCCGTCGCTCTGTTTCTTCCGCTCTATAGTTTGTTATCATTATGAACCCCCTTGTGCCACGATGAATCATGTAATATCCCTGGTCAAACGTGAGGGCCGTGAAGCCGCGGGCCGTCTTTGCAACGCGGCGCTCTCCCAAGTTCGGGACGCCGTCTCGTCTGGACGGGGCCAGCTAAGGTTAGGGGCGGGTTCAGGCTTTTCCTAGCCGGGCCTCCGGCCGGCCGTCAGGGGGGTCCAGCTTCGTGCTAAGGCAGTGTCAAGCTGGCTGACTTGCATACTAGCCGGTCCTGTCCAGTCCAGTGCAGCCCGTCCACCCACCCTGATCCGTATCGTAGAAAGATCGGTACACAGTAGGAAAATCGGGGAGGAGGGGCGGCACCCGCACCACCCACCCACGCCATGTGGGCAGGCGATGCCCTCGTTCCGCGCCCCGGCTGGGCCCCCGACCTCGAAGATAAGGAGAGGGGACGACGGAGGGGAAAACCGCGAGAATAGGAAAAGGGTTTAGAGTTTGATTGCCAAGGGAGAGTGCGCAAGTGTGAAGGGAAATGCGGTTCGCGCTCCTTCATCTACAGCCTGGGATACTAAAATCGCGTTCATGCCCAGCGGTCCGCGGCACCATCGAAGCCTGGCGCGTGACTGAACAAGCCGCTGAAATGGGGGTAAAAAAAAAAAAGCACGTTCCGACGAGTGGGATCTATCCCTTTGACCGTGCACGTACCCACGCGCGAGAACACGCCATCCAAGCTCTTTAATCTCAACAAGGCTTGGTTTCTACACACACTGGGTAAGTAAGTACCTACCTAAGTAAGTACGCAGTTGCATCTGGCTAGACCTGTGCCTCATCTCATAGGCTTTGCTAGAGGGTGCAATTTCTAACAGCACCCATGGGAAGGTGTAAGGCAGCAAACCCCAGGGAGCGGGCGAGAGCACTTGTTCCTCTCCGTATGCCGGGCAAAAAAAGTACCTACAACTACAGGTCCGTTATACCTCGGGACGTGTATGGTTGCGCACACGCGCGCACGCATGGACGGGAGGGTGGTTCGGAGGCAGGTTCCCTATTCTGGCAAACGCCTCCTCCGTGGAGGGGCACGAAGTGGACGATTGGATGCCCGAGCGATCTGCTGCAGGCCCCCCTCTCGGGAGGGATGGATGGAAAAGGCTTGGCAGGCTGAGGGTTTTCCCAGCTTGGGCCTTGTTCCCAGCAGCGATGCGACGTGACGGCTCGGGGTAGCTGGCGCTCGAGGCGATTGGTCCATGGCCCATCGCGTGCGCGCACGACGTGAGGCCCTCGGGGATTCGAGCGCCACTCCCAAGGCTGATCCGGTTAAGGTGTCATCTCATCTCCGGAACGCCCGCCTGGCGCCCTCCAGCTCTTCTGCGGGCAACCGGCCCGGGAGGGGGGGCGGCCTGGGTTGCGAATGCGCTTTTCCCTTCCATATGTGCTACACAGTATCGGGGAGGTGGGTTTGCTTCCTCCCTCGTGCGCTCAAGGCCTCATCGTTATAGTCGTGTCCGGTTTTGAGGTATGGGTTCGTATTTGTCTCATCGCACAGCATCGGCCGTCATACCGCGGGCCGCCCGCTGCCAAGTCGGCAGCCGATGGGTGACCTCGACAGCGCGATAGCGGGAACGGGAAGGAAGGAAAAGAAAAGAAAAAGGAAAATGACGAGGGAGAGATAGGCGTCCGGAACCGAGGCTGTTGTGTAAGGCCAAGGCTTCCGACCGTGACACCGACTCTACCTACTCCCATTCTTCACTTCACACCTTTAGTAGGTAAAAACCCTCTCTGCCCGGCCTGCACTAGTCACCCTGCCCTCCCATAGGTCTCCCGTAGCATCCATAGTAAGAACTATAGGTACGTCCTAGGTGTCTTTATAGATAGGACGCCTCCGAAACCGTCGGGCCCCCTACCAATCGCCCAGAAGTACCTACCTGCTTACCTCGCATAGGTACCTCTCTCCTTCATTCACCCCCCACGAGCTCTGCATCCCATCCAGATGGGTAGACCACAGGTCGCACGCATATCGTCAAGTCATAGCTATTGGAGCCTCATTTCACCGGCACGCCAGTATTCGCGCTATGTCTTGTTCATGTCAGACCTGCATCGGTCAATTCCCGCTTTGCTGCACCGGAGCGGATCCCGCGCATTTCGCTCGATTATTAGCTGCTGCCGGTTGCGTGCCGTAGTGGTGGTCAGCACACCACACACACACACTCCAAGATAGAGAGACGGGGGCCACGCCAGCCGGGGGTTGGCTCATCATCGCCCCCACGTTTTTGCGCGAGGTCAGGGACTGCCTAAGGTAACTGACGTCGGAGCTGATTCCTGCGCAAGCCCGCAACGGGCGAGTAAGCGCATGGGAAGCTAGGTACCTTGTCTTACTTATAGAAGGTGAACGGGAGCCCGCGCGCCTTAGTAACCTCGGCTACAGTGCCCGTCCACCTACACAAAGTTCCATGTCAGGGACTAACGTTGCATTGCCTCGAAGGTGCTTACACACCGGGGGGGAGAAGATGAGGAAGTGAGGGCGTGGGAAAGAAAGAAGGAGAGAAAGATAGGGGGAGAGAGAGAGAGGTAACCCCTCGAGCAAGGTCCCATTCCAGACCCCGAACATCTCTTACTCGAACTGCCGCTAGACTGTACCCACCACGTCTTCTGCGACCCCTGGCCTGTTCGCACGTAGCACCCTGGGGGCGCAAATCAAGTCGCGATTGTCGGCCACGTCGTGGCAACGCCCTGTACGTACGTCGTCGTTCCTGAACCAAAGGCAGCAGCTGCTGTTGTTCAACCAGCGACCCCGTTGCCCCCCCCCCTTTTCCGCGGCTTGTCTACAGGCTGTGACCCTCTCTCACCCGCACCCGCCTCTTTCTTGCCCATCCCTGCGCGCACTCAGCACCGATCGTGTGTACCCTTCCACGATGCTGGTGCGAGATTCCAGGCGGCTGGTGCTCCTCTCCGTGCTGTTCATCGCCTTCGTCTATGGCGTCCTGTGGTACCGGTCCCACGACGGCCCCATCCTGGCCAGCGACACGGTAGGATGGGTCGGCGAGGCGCTGCCGGGCTCCGACTACGAGCAACCGGCCCCGGCGTCGCCCGACCGGCCAGAGGCACAGAGCGTCCCGGACCTGCACGCCGCGCCGGAAGCGCCGGCGCCGCCAGAGCCGCCAGAGCCCCCCTCGGCACCAGCGGCGCCGTTTCCCCCGCCGCCGGCCCCTCCCGCAGAGCCTCCGTTGCCCCCGCCCCCAGACGCCATCCCGGCCCCCCCGCCCGCGCCGCCCGGGGATCCCATCGCGGCGGCGCTGGCGGCGCTGCCGTCGGTTGACCCGCTCGCAACGCACCACGAGCTCTTCTCGACGTCGACGGTGTCCCGGGAGTACTTCGAGCTCCGATTCGGGGACCAGAAGACGCTGAACCCCAACATCCTCCCACACCCGACCCGCGCCAACACGTGGATCATGGTGGCGCAGAAGCACAAGGCGGCCGACGAGAAGCCGCAGTGGTGGTTCTCGGAGCTCGCGTGCGCGGCCGAGTTCGCCGGCGACGCGCTGGCGTGCACGGGGCCGCCGGCGACGCTGCCCATCGCGGCCACGGGCGGCGGGCGCTGCGAGGGCGCGCTCGACTACTTCAACCTCAACGTAGGCCCGCACGACGCGCGCGTCTTCTACGGGCCGGGCGCGCCCTACGCCCTCTACGGCTCCAACTCGGGCCACACGTGCTTCGGCGAGTGGCTGCAGGACTTCCGCGCCCTCTGGCCCTGGGACCGCGAGGGTGACCTGCCGGGGCCCGAGGCGCCCTTCCGCCTCGGCGCCGAGCTGCAGCGCCCGCCCCCCTGGCCGCGCCCCGTCGAGAAGAACTGGTTCCTCTTCTGGGACGCCGCCGGCAGCGCCTACGTCCACCACGACCTGGCGCCGCGCCGCGCCTTCGCCGCCCTGCGCGCCGACGGCTCCGTGGGCCCCGACCTCGCCGCCGCCGACACCGCCGCCGCCGCCCGCGACGCCGCCTGCCTCGCGCGCCGCCTGCCCGCCCTCGCGCCTGCCGACGAGTCGCTGCACCAGGCGAGCAACTCGCTGGCCGTGACGCTGTGCCGCCGCGCCGACGGGCCCGCCTGCGCGCGCCGCCCCGACAACACCGTCCTG
The DNA here is from genome assembly GCA_029489945.1 of Nigrospora osmanthi. Taxonomy (NCBI): domain Eukaryota; kingdom Fungi; phylum Ascomycota; class Sordariomycetes; order Amphisphaeriales; family Apiosporaceae; genus Nigrospora; species Nigrospora osmanthi. Next base: position 109,077 of record CP120499.1, read on the forward strand.
CTCGCCCTCTTCCACCACAAGCGCTTCCGCCACCTGCACGCCCAGTACGAGCCCTACGCCGTGCTCTTCGACGACGCCGCCCCCTTCGCCCTGCGCGCCCTCTCCGCCAAGCCCCTCTGGCTCGCCGGCCGCCGCCGCTACCCCGAAGACCCTCGCCGCCCCTCCGACCTGCTCTTCGTCACCTCCATCGCCTGGCGCGCCCCCGAGCAGACCTACCACGGCTTCCTCGACGACGTCCTCTTCATCGCCTTCGGCATCGAGGACGAACGCTCCGCCGCCCTCGACGTGCGCGCCGAGGACCTCCTACGCGGCATGGGCCTGTGCGAAGACGAGGCCTGAAAGCAATTATATATATATATATATATATATAACAACACTCTGGACGGCAAGAGGTAGAAAGGGCAGCAAAGCCCATGGGGGTGATGGGACAACAAAAGTGGACAGGTACTAACTAGCGACCTATTTTACCAAGTACGCCAACGACTGCCCGGCCTCGCGCCTGTAACCAAAAAAGTGCATTTGCCATGTACCAGTCTTAATAGCAGTCTGATAGTCCCCCAAAACCGGCTAATAAGAGACGCATTAGATCTCAGTTAGCAACGTCGTATTAGTTTAAAGTGGCTGACAGTGCAGCCATCTGTTAGATAACCTGGGTTAAGGTACGCTGCTAATGGACTTCTTTGGTATCAGGCGCGAGCCAGCACAGTAAGGAGCTGTAGTACGGTCGCATTGCTGTGAGGTGAGCAACCGTCCATCGCATCAGCAACTTGGAGCCCGGAAAGACCACCCGCGGTTCGACAAGGCGGGGAACGCAGATTCGCGGTACAATGAGCGCGGGGCGAGAGTGGGTTTCAATGGTGTTGTTTTCGGCTCGTTGGTATTTCAGAATCATGCAGGGAACCGGGCTGTCCCCCCTGCCTTCTAGGTATAGAATGTACATCGTGTGTGCTCGATTTACGCTTGCTCTCAGTTCATCAAGGGAACAAAGGGAATATACCATCACGAATCCCCGTTCATCAGGGCGAAAAGGCCCGTAGCAAATCGAGGGAGTTTTCCCTTCTTCCTTCTTCCTCTTCTGGTTTCTCCCCGTCCTTGAACGCCAGGTATATCCCGTGAAAGTATCATGATGTGTACGGTGCTGTTGCTGTCGCCAAAAAGCGAACCAAAGAGAAAAGAAAAGCAAAAGCAGACGTTTTCCTCCCCACACTCTCTGCGTCTTTTCAATCTCCCCGAAGCAAAGGGGGGGAGAACAGTTCTACTGGTCGTCGTCGTATAGTACATTTGGGGGCCGTATTCATACTTGGACGCTGGCGCTGGTGCTGCCCTCGTGGCGCATCTTGCCGGCCTCCTCAGCCCAGAGGCGAGCCTCCTTCTTGAGCTCGCGCTTGACGTAAAAGATAGTGGCGACGGCCCAGATGCCGGCCCAGACGAAGGGCAGGGACCACCCGATGACGTAGGCGATGTCCTTGCTGTGAAGGCCGCAGACGAGGGCCGTTGTGAGAACGGCGCAGCCCTCGGCGCCGACGGCCCAGAAGAAGCCGAGGCGGCGCAGCATGGAGCGGAACACGTGGCTCGCGGCGTAGCGGCGGTCGAGCGCGACGCGGAATTCGGTCCCGCCCGACCCGTCGACGGCGCACACGTCCTCGATGAGCGGGTAGATGCCCGGCCGCAGCTGCGACCCCTTGGGGATCGACGAGATGCGCATCGGCGCCGGCACTGAGAAGTAGTGCATGGCGTCCATGACCAACAGCACCGTGCCGAACACGTACAACATGGTGGCGAGTGGCATTGACAGAAGGCGCACGTACGGCTCGTCGTACGGGTTGTGCTGCACAGAACCGCTGCCGGGGAGGGTGGATGTCAGTTGGTGCTTGGAGGGTATACAGAGCGAGGGCCGGTAATAAGATGGGAATGGGGCTGGTGCACTTACACGATGAGCTCGATCATGACAATGATCCACGCTCCGCTGTACCACCAGTGGAACCAGTCCAAGTACCACCGTCGTGCGCCGATAACCTACCGCGAGAATCTGTTAGCCAAATTGCTTGAAAACGACGCGTTTGTACATAAAGCCAAGCCTAACGTCAACTCGAGGTTATGGCTCCGCCCCGGAGACGGGGCCAAAGAAAGAGGGGACAAGGTGACGCAGGATACGGGCAGGGGATACGTACCCGACAGGTACTGCCCTCCTTGTACAGGCGCCAGAAGCGAACAAAGTACTCGAGGATACTGGCACCACCGATAGCCGCGGTAACAACACTGAAGACGGCGTTGGCGCTGAGGCGCGTGTCGTCGGGGTTACCGGGGCCGACGCCGTACCAGAGGCCGAAGAAGAGGGCGATGGGCATGACGACGCTGTCGAAGACGATGGTGGTCCAGAAGAAGGCGATGGTCCAGAGCCGCGTCCGCAGCGTGTAGTTGAGCGACGGCGGCACCGGCTGGAACGCCGGCAGCTGCCGCGCGCCCGGCGCCAGCTCAAGCGGCGGCGCTCCGCCCTCGACGCCGGGGGACGCGGGGCTCACCACGCCGTGGAGATCTCCGGCTCCGTCCGTCTGGTGACGGCCCGCCGGCAACCCCTCGGCTTCGTCGTCGGCCGCCGCCACCGTCGGGAGCGAGTTGCCGCTCGACGTGCGGGCCCCGGCGAACTGCGAGGAGCGCCGCGGCCGCGCTATGGTCAGGCTCGGGCGCCCGAACGGCCCGTCGAAGCGGCGGTCGAACTCGGCGCTGGCCCGGATCTTCTTTTTGGACATGCCGGCGGCGCCGTTGGTCGCGGGCGCGGGCGCTGCTGCTGCAGTGGCGGCTGCAGGCGGAGGCGCCGGTTCTTCCGTGGGTTGTGTCGGGAGCGAGTCGCGATGGGCCATGGGCACGGGCGGTGGACTTTCGTCTAATCGTGAAGCCTGCAGCTGGTCAGGCTCGCTCTGGGTTCGGCGGTCGCGGCCGGCGTGCCGCGCCAGGCCTTCGTTGTTTGCATCGGCGGCCGGCGCGCCCGGTGCCGGGGCACCAGCGGCAGCGGCGGCAGCTTTCTCGTCTTCAAATTCGACCATGGTGCGTCGTGGTCGTCTGGTGGGCTCGTCCACCGGTGCGCATGCCTTTTCCCCCTCCTGGGATGTGTCGTGTGGTGAAGGGTGCGTCTCGAGGGAATGGCTGGTATGGCGTAGCCCTACGTTCTGGTGTTAAAGGGCCCACACGGGTTCAGACGCCGAAAGGTTGATCAGCGGGCGATTGGCCGGGACAAAGACAGGAGGCGAGCGTGAGAGGTAAAACACCGGCGTGGATAACGTAAACTTCGATGGTGACGATGTAAGCGAGCCAAAGGTCGATGTTCGATCGGCCCAGTGGGATGGAAGATGAAAGGGAGGGAGGGCGAAGGAGAGAGATGGAGAGAGATACGGGGATGGGGGGAGGACGGGACGGAGATTTCACAAGGGCCGGGAAGCTGGCGCCAAACAAATCGGAAATGATGGAGGGACTACGGAGCGGACAGCACGGGAAAGTTAACAAAACCAGGAGCAGCTGGCATCGGTCTCTCTCCCCCTTGGGACTCCTCGAATGCACTGCACGTCAAGACTTCGCGTTCCCGGGACCAGAATTCCACCCGGGGGTCGATCGCGGACGATGATGTCATGGTTTCATGGGCCCCGACGGGCCTATTTCACGGGCGCGCCAGTTCGGACGGGAGAGGTGCTGGAGCGGCTCCAGTTTCGCCTGCTGCAGGCCCTGCACGCCATGGCCCCATTGGCCCAAGCGAGCATAAGCTCGACACGCCCAGAGCGGGTGCCCAGGCTCTAGTAGTCGAGACTCCTCTCCGCCGCCCCTACCACTGTAGATGCTTGCATACAGTGAGCCGCTATCTCTCTCTCTCTCTCTCTCTCTCTCTCTCTCTCTCTCTCTCTCTCTCTCTCTCTCTTTCTTTTTCTCTCTCTCCCCCTCCCTCTCTCTTCTGCAAAGTTGGGAGTTGGGGGGGTTTGAGGGAATCAAGTGACAAAGGGAAAACAGGAGTGCCATCCAATGTAAGGAGGAGATACCTAAGGTGGTGAGGAAGTGAGGAAGGAAGTGCACACAGATCGGGCGGACGTTGTTTCCAGTTCTATTAATGTCCGGTCCACTCAATCGCCCTACTTAAAAAGCCATGCACGCGTACGTATACATACGCCCCCTTCGCTCCCACGCGCCACTGGCCCGCGAGAGAAAAAAAAGCCCGCTCCGGCTGGGATCCTCCCCCCCCGAAGCCCCTTGGCTGATGTCGCGAACGCTGGGCAAACGCTGGGCAGCGCCGAAGATCAGGAGACCCCCCGAGAGCCCGATCACGATTTGGCTGGCTGCCCGGCCTTTGTCGTGTCACCCTCGCACCAGCTCCCTGGACTCTCTCCCTCCCTCTCTCGCACATCCGTCCCATCGTTACGGAGGGTCGGATACGTATGTTAACAGGTGGCCAAGCTTTTCGGCCCTCTCCTTATCACCACACACCCCTGCACCATGTGAGCGGTACCTCAGCTTGCAGGACGATGACAGTATCCCGTCGCGCTCTCGTGTATGCGCGCACACATGAGAACTCACCCAAGCCCCCAAAGGCCCTCTCCAGCCTCCCGTCTCTCTCCCACGGTCAACCGATACCACTGTAGCCGGAGCCATACTTCTGGGCCCTCATCGGCCCTCCTCCCTGGACGGCCTAGCGTCTCCACAAGGCAGTGATGGACTGTGAACCAACATGCCCCATCCTAACGCTTACGACCAGGACGACCCCCAGTATGTACAAGTAGATAATGTAGTGGACGACGGGTGGACGGTTGGGCGGGGTGGCTTGTGGGCAGCTCCCCTTCCCTCCGGGGCGCTTTTCCTATTATTTGTCGAGTAAGTACATATGTACGCATACACCCGCGGCGGCCCGGTCGTCATTCGTCTTTTTTCCCCCCCCCGATCCCCACCCTCCCCCGGCTGTTCTTTCGTCAGAGAAGCGCCCCCCTTCCCCCAAAGCGCATCTGCCGCCTGCGCCCCCGGCAGATGCGTGTGTGCGTACCGTGCGTGAAGCTCCAGCGGGTTCGTGGGGCCCCTCGCTGGATGATTAGGACGCGGCCCGAATACATCCGGCCATCATCACGTTGTTGCCCTCCCTCCCCTCCCCTCTCTTGATCGCGATCAAGAGAGGGGAGAGTCGCGTTATTTAGGCCCTGATTTCGCACCCCGCGAAACGCTAAAAAGTGGGAAGAAGGGAAATGGTGTCTGCCCCGTCGGATCCCCCCGTGTTTCGCTGTAAACTATTCGCCCTCATGTGTGGTTTTGTCCGTCTTGTGTGCTTTGCCGGTAGCGCCAAGGCCAGTCTATCCTCACGTACGCCGCCAACTTTGGCCGGTGTGCGAGTGAATTGGATACATCACTTGGCGATATGGTTGTATGTGGTATGTAGGTGGGTTCAAGTTATCTATTTGATGAATCTCGCTATGTCTTTTTCGCTTGTGCGGCTAAGCGTAGCTCCCTGGCATTTAGGACCTCGACGGCATCTGTTCTGTTTCCGCCTGATCCATGGTCTGCTTCCCGATCCGATCCGAGCTCAACCCTTGCTCTCTCCGAGGTGCTCGCCGTTTCAAGGTTTTGAGGTGCCGAATAACACTGCCGTGATACTGACTTAAAGCAACACTCCTGAAGAGTATCAGCCGCTGCGGTCAGGGCAACGGCCGAATCCCAGTCTTTATCCGCTCCCTGATCCTTCGACCTATATTCTCCAACCCATAAACGCGAGGCCCTCGAATCCCGAGCTGTTATCCTCTAGTTTTTACCCCTTTTCACTATTATGTGCGCTGGTGCTTTTCGTTGAGTGTTGCGGGCACGCCCAAGCTGCTGGGGCCGATTGAGTAATATATCCTTCACCGGCCGATGTTCTTGTGAACTGCCGTGACAGCAGCAGGAACAGCCTGGTCGAAAGCCATGCCCAGTCGTGCACTAGCAGCCAATGGGAGAAGCCAACGGAAAGCCGCAGTGAGGCCGATGTGGTCGACGACAGACTCCGCAAGTGCGCATGATGCCTCGGCCAGTTCTGGCCTGGCAATCTATGGTTCGCCCAAGAGGCGGGCGGTAATATCCCCCATATAGGCCTCTTCCAGTACGTAGTCTCGGCCGTCGTTCTTATCGATCTGGTAGTGCACAAAAGCCTCGACCACACGGTCAAGGTCGAATCCCATGTGGACGAATCTGTCGATGAGGTCCTTGCTATATCCTTGGTATCTGCAGCGGCCCATGTCAGTCGGCGAGTTTCAGAAGCCCCAGGGTGGGTATGGAATGATCCTACCGCGCCTCGTCGACTTCCTGGGGGGCGGGAGCAGAAGCCCTGGGGGTAACGCTCGAGTATCTGTCGTTCCTGGGCGCTCCCGCGTGCTTGACGGCCCACTCGTGAGCCTTTTGGTTGAAAGCGTCCGGGTCGTGCATCATCATCTTCGCTACCTCGGCGTCTTGCGGGTCCTTGGGCTCGGGGCTCTCGAAAAGGGACTGCAGCGAGAGCAGTGTCGACTTGATGGTCAGAACGGGCGACCACGCAGTGCTAAGGGTGTCAAGACATATGGCGCCCTGCAGCAGACGTCAGCGCACAATGGGCGGGTATAGGCATACGGCAGGCGGCAGGGCGGAAACGCACGGTTTGGCTGCTGATGTTGGGATGCCAGACATTGGTCTCGAAGCGCATCAGGGGCGGGCGGAAGGGATACTCGGTCGGGATCTTGACGTCAACAATGAAACTACCACCCTCATACGGCGTGCCCGGGGGGCCCGTAATGCAGGCTTTGAGATGGGTCAAGTCGCCGGTCTGGTCGGCGGGCTGGGCCGTGAGGTTGCTAGTGGAATCGGCCTCAATGTCGGCCAGCTCTTTGGCGATTCTTCGGGTTCGGCTTGACATGTTGACGGCGGCGCGTGTCGCTACCCAAGAGGTTGTTGCCCTAGTCCAGCAGAGTCCGTCGCAGTCGCTGCTCTGACCGAGGCTACGGGGAGTACGGATGCGGTGCTGTGTGGTGCTGTGTGGTGCTGCGTGGTGCTGCGTGGTGCTGTCGAGGGAGGCCCGGTTTGTGGTGGTGGTGATGGTCGTCGTCGTCGTCGTCTTTGCCAGGGTCCTTCCTCCTCGGCTGGGCAGATGGAGGGGTTACGCACTTAAGTATGGGAGTCAGTGTTAGGTAGCTGGGCCAGGTGGGCGATGAAGTGGGGGGGCGGGAGATGGGGCCGTGAGTACCTAATAAAAAGTGCTGGCGCTGGGGGCGCTGGCGGCAGCAGCACCGTTGGACGCCGCCCCAGGCAAAGAGAAGATAGAGTACGATAGCAGGAATTAGTCAGTTACTGATATTCCGACGATGGGCAGCAGCTGAATGGGAGGGATTCCAATCCAAAACCTGGGCCGGTCGGTGGGATCAAGACTCCGTCGTCCTGCGATGCGCCCTGACCTCCCATACTCCGATGTACTTTCCATACTATTACTGACGGCCGCCCCTGCGGCAGCCGCTGCTGCTGCCCGAGCTAAATTGGGAAAGCACAGCATCATCCCATCGCACTGGAAACATGGATCTATTAGTACACAGTACCTGATGGGGAGTGCTTACCGGCCCGTCCTAGATTTATCTTTATTTTTAGGGAACGCGGTTGCCACACAGCGAAGCCACCTGTACTATGGCGCTCACGGTAATACAGTGCTTTACAGTGCCAGAGTTACGGTGGCGGAGGGGTCCAGACCCGTCACTTTTCCATCAAGCAGGCACAGATGTGGGTCCAACCATCTATGTATGTACTATGGGAGGTAACCTAAATCCATTTGTCGCAGAATTTCACGACTTCCAAAAACTACCCCGCGGAAAACCAACCCGCCATCCTCCATAACCGTCCGCCTCCCACGCCCCCCTGGCTGTCGACGCAATGGCGACAACGACGGTGACGGCGACGGCCACGGCCACGATCCGCAAAAAGGACGCCAACCTGCCCCCCGAGAATGAACGCTTCCTTCGATGCTGCGCCGATGTGGCTAACGCCCTCATCGAGGACTTCGAGGCCTCCAAGGACCCCAAGGCCCCCAAAAAGGACATCAATCTCAACACGATGCGCGCAAAGCTCTCGCGCAAGCACAAGCTGCCCAATCTACCCCCCCTGACCGCCATCATCGCCGCCGTGCCCGAGCACTACAAGAAGTACATCTTGCCCAAGCTGGTGGCGAAGCCTATTCGCTCCTCGTCCGGCATTGCCGTTGTGGCCGTCATGTGCAAGCCACACCGGTGCCCTCACATCGCCTACACGGGCAACATCTGTGTCTACTGTCCGGGTGGCCCCGATTCCGATTTTGAGTACAGCACCCAGTCCTATACCGGCTACGAGCCCACGTCCATGCGTGCCATCCGCGCCAGGTACGACCCCTTCGAACAGGCCCGCGGGCGAGTAGATCAGCTCAAGGCCCTGGGCCACTCGGTCGACAAGGTTGAGTACATCATTATGGGCGGCACCTTCATGTCCCTGGCCCCGTCGTACCGAGAGGAGTTCATCTCCCAGCTGCACAACGCCTTGAGTGGCTACCAGACCAACAACGTCGACGAGGCCGTTGAGGCGGGCGAGATGAGCAACTCCAAGTGCGTTGGCATCACCATTGAAACGCGCCCTGACTACTGCTTGCCCTCCCACTTGACTGACATGTTACGCTACGGCTGCACTCGCCTTGAGATCGGTGTCCAATCACTGTACGAAGATGTAGCACGCGACTCCAACCGAGGACACACGGTTGCTGCTGTGGCCGAGACCTTCTGTTATGCCAAGGACGCTGGCTTCAAGGTCGTTTCGCACATGATGCCCGACCTGCCCAATGTGGGCATGGAACGTGACCTGGACCAGTTCTGCGAGTACTTTGAGAACCCCGCCTTCCGGACGGACGGCCTGAAGATCTATCCAACCTTGGTTATCCGCGGTACTGGTCTCTACGAACTTTGGAGGACGGGCCGTTACCAGAACTACACACCCAATGCCCTGGTCGACTTGGTGGCGAGAATCCTGGCCCTCATCCCTCCGTGGACCCGCATTTACCGTGTGCAGCGAGATATTCCCATGCCGCTCGTATCGTCGGGAGTGGAGAATGGCAACCTCCGAGAGCTGGCCCTCGCACGCATGAAGGACTTCGGTACTTCGTGTCGTGATGTACGCACGCGCGAGGTCGGTATCAACGAAGTCAAACACAAGATCCGGCCAAACCAGATAGAATTGGTGCGCCGAGACTATACTGCCAATGGAGGATGGGAGACGTTCCTTGCATACGAAGACCCTAAGCAGGACATCCTTGTAGCATTGCTACGCCTACGCAAGTGTACTGAGAAGTACACGTACCGCGAGGAACTCACCGGACAACAAACCAGCATGGTCCGAGAGCTCCACGTATACGGCACGGCCGTGCCGGTGCATGCCCGGGACCCCAAGAAGTTCCAGCACCAGGGCTTTGGTACGCTTCTGATGGAGGAGGCGGAGAGGATCGCCAGGGACGAGCACGGAAGCGACAAGATCAGTGTCATCAGTGGCGTGGGTGTCAGGAGCTACTACCGCAAACTAGGTTACTGGTTGGACGGCCCCTACATGAGCAAGTGGCTCGACGGCCGGCCACAAGAGGAGTCGTGAAAAATTCACCGCCGGATGCCATCTATCGCACAAGGATCAGAGCGATCAATTCCAACATAAAAGCGCCCATTCAACGACGTGAAAATCGCATCAAGATGGAGTGCCCCTCCGCTCTGGGCACCGTCACCTCGACGACCTCCCTGGGCTTACCAATCATCGCTCAACGGATAGCATCTTTCGCATCCTCGGTACAAGCGGAAGAGCAACCGAACTGTCTATTGCAGGAGAAGTCCTGGCCAAGACACCATTCAGATTATCGCTGCCTCCGCATTGCCGCCGCGGAAAGTTGCCGCCCTTGTCGGCTCCAGAAACACGGTAAAAGGACAACACAGGAGGCCTCTTGGATCCGTCCATCTACGGACGTCAATTCGCTCGTTAGGAGCTATCTCTAGATGCTGTCGAGCGTCAAGGGCTCAGCCGGCGAGAGTTACGCGAGCCTCACCAACGACACATCGATGGGCCCGGGTGCCATGGCGATGGGATCGCTGCTGCGGGTGCAAATAAAACGTGCTGCGCGCATCCAGAAGTTGCTCCACCCGTCTTATCTGGTTTCATACAGTACTAGCTGTGCTTACTAGTCAAACAGATGCAGCGACGGTTTTCTTGCTTTTCTTGATATGTTATCACCGGGCATCATAATGCCGACGTAGAAAGACTGGATTCCTCAAACCCAGGCCCCAGCACGAAAGGCTCGATGCGACTTCTTCCCTTCATTTCCCTTCGTACATCTTTTGGTATTGGATGGACCCCGATGAGAAGAGGAAGGGGCGGGTTCCCATGTCGTACTTACTTTGATAAACTACTACTGAATGCCGAGCTTCACACTCGTTTCCATGAGACGCATTCCTTATCCCGTGTATGTTGGATGTTGGATGTTGGATAGGGGCATGGGGGCTTGAAATTTCGACTTAACACTTGATAGGCTCAGGGGCGTGGCAGCACTTGAGAGGACCGGAGACGTGACAACGGGTATGGAGGGATATCAATTCAATCTGCACGCTCGAGTCCGCAATGTACAAAGGCACACCCACACACCTTACAGCATCAGCAAACCCGTCGCCGCCAACAGAGCAAGCCAGCCCGGTCTCGGCGGCCCCGCCGCGGCCGAAGTATCGTCGCCATCGTCATCACGGTCGTCCTCGTTCTCGTCAGCATTGTCGTCGTTGTCGTCATCACGGCCACCCTCGTTTTTCTCATCGCCGTCGTTGTTTTGGGGGCTCTGGCAGAGAAGGTCGCCGCCCACGTCGACGTCGGCGAAGTCGTCCTCGAAGGCGGTGCAGTTGAAGTTGTCGTGCGACGACGCGACGCTGACGACGCCGCCGACCTCGGCTAGCGCCGGCAATTCGATGGAGCTGAAGGCGCCGTCGAGCACCAGGTTGCCGCCGACGCGCCTCAGCGCCGGGAGCGCCAGCGCCTCGAGGTTCTCGTTGCCGGCGATGGTCAGGTTGCCGTCCACCGTCTCCAGCCGCGGCAGGTCGACGGCCTCGATTTCGTCCATGTTCTCGATGCTCAGGTCCCCGGCCATGGACTGCACTTCGGGGAGAGAAAACTGTTTCTCTGCGTCATCGTTGTCCTGTCGCTGCTGGACGCGCCCGAAGTTGTTGTGCCCCGGCAGCGCTTTGCGGCTGCTGATGTCCGTGTTGCTCGCAACGATGGCGCGGCCCTCCTTGCCTATAAGGTCGGCGTCAGTACAGGTCAGAAGGCCTTCTTCTCGTCCTTTCCCTAGGGGTCTCTCGGCATACCGGCAAGGACGCCCTGCAGAGACAGGAGCGTCAAGAGAAGCGTCGATCTCATCATTGCGAGAGGTTCTGGTAACGTTATGATCTAAGGGCGGATTACGACGAGGCTCTATTCACTGGACGGACTCTGGGCTGGCCATGTTTTCCCCTTCTATATGTATTCGTGTTTACCCATCCCAAAACAGGTTCCGCAGCCTGCGCCGGCGCAGACGTCCAACGTCGTCATAACTGGCGATGAGGTCACAAAACCCTCGAATCCGTCACCGAAACGACAGTGCTTGATTGGGCGTACTGTTGCTGCGAACCTTGGCGGCTGCCGGGATTGGCAGCCCTGCTCCCGTCAGCACCGCGCTCATTGTGCGCGTGATGTCTGAACACAGTGCCGGTTGCCGAAAGGGTTGCTTCATCTTGGACATCGGCCTTCCTTTGTGTGTGTTATTACTGGCTCTGGCCGCCTCGGTCGTCCCACCGCCTTGGATGAGACAGGTTGGCCATGGTATATAGTCTAACTGATCGGCGATGCGGTCGCTTACTGCAGGTACGACGTATTGCATGCCTCCCGCTAGCAAATCGGGCTCTTTACTTCTGCCAAATCACGGCGGGACGGGGCGGTTGGGGGCCACTTACCAAGCAGGGAAAAAAGACGACCACGTTGTTGACCCGACAGCTTCTCATTCCTGAAAACACGCCCGCCCACGCTGCTCGTCCCTCAACCTCCGCGGTCCCGTCCACGCCGACGCCGGCGCCGGCATCCGGGGATCCCACCATTCGCCTGGCGCCGTCTCGTCGTACCATATCGTCGGCGGCCCGTATACCGGAGGCGCCAAATAGGGCGGCGGGTTTGAGACTCCGTGGTGACCGAGCGGCTGGTAACGTGACGCTGCCTGGATTGCCGGCGGCGTCCGCGGTACGTATCGTTGCTCCCTGGGTGGTAGACCCGGAGCCGGCTGCACCACTGTCATCCTCACCGGCAGGAGCGGTGGCGGCGGCGGCGGTGGCGTGTCTCGCACCACGTACACGGGTGGTGTCGGCGGCGGCGGTGTATCTTGTACTACGTATACGGGTGGTGGCGGCGGCGGCATCTCGCGCACCACCACCGGAGGCGGCGGCGGTGGCGGTGGCCGACGGACGACGGGCGCAGGGTCTCGATTCTTCCTCGGCTCCGTCGTCGCCACCGCTGCGGCTGGGAGTCCTCCTCCCTCTTGGCTCGCCGGCGCCGCGCTACTCGGCAACGCGGCCTCGATCTCGTCTGGCAGCGGCCGCCACGCGCCCACGTACAGGTACGCGCTCCACGGCACGACGTAGGGGTACCAGCCCGTCTCGATAACCTTGCGGGGCGGCGGGCCCTGCCACGCCGGCGCTGCGAGGCTTCGCCAGTCGTTGGTGGGTGTGAGAGGCGCGAAGCCGCCGATGTCGAGATGAGTCTCTCGGGCAACGGCGCCAACCGCCGCCTCCTCTCCTGGTGGGTTGGGGTAGAGCTGTGCTGGTTGTGGCGACGATGGCATCGTCGGCCCGGCATCTTGGGCCGCGATTTCGAGCCAGTCCCCGGCCGCATCCTGTTCCAGCAGCTGCCCGCGCATAGCGCGGTCCTCGTCTTCCGTGAAAACTGGCCATGGCGTTGGGCTGGGCTCGGCGGCGACGGCCGTGACCTCGAGTCCCTCCGTTTCGTCCCCGGTGCGTCGTCGTTCGGCGGCCTCGCGCTGTCCCCCCTGCCACTGCTGCAGCAGGGCATGATCGTGCGGAAAGCAGAGGCGCGGGTCGATGGTCGACATAGAGGGCGGCTCTGGAGCTCTGTTTTCGGGCATCGTCGGCCTCAAGTGGTGTCAGTGGGGGGCTTTCAAGGCATAGTCGCTCTTATAGCGGTGGCTGCGTATGATCTCTGCACATAGGGGAACCTGCGCCGCGGCTTTCTGCGCCCTCGTGTGCGCAGTTTGTAAGAAAGAAACAGCTAGCGAATACAAGCGGATTATTCGTTTGTTCTCGGCCACGCGCGCGCGCGCGCGCGGCCACAGCCTTTTGTTGCTGTTCTCAGGCGGAGGGACCTCCATTGTTCGACGAGGACAACAGAATGGTGTAGCGTATGCTCGCTTCACGGCTTTGTTGCGCAAGGAAACAACAGCCAAAGGGGAGGACTAAAAACGTGTTGTCTTTTTTTGTTTGCGTGGCGAAGGACGGGGGTTGTGGACAATGACAAGAGGTATGTTCAAAACCCATGCTGGATCTAAGCCCTCTGCTGCAGGCGGTGAGACTGGTTCCGGGTGGTTGAAGCTTCACAGCATACCCGCTGATTGGGAATCATCGTCTCTCAGGTTTGGTTCGGAAGCGGGAGGTTGCGGAATCGGCTGGGAAATGAAGGAAGGGGTGTCAACGAATGCACTGGTCGTGGCTCTGCAACTATTTCGGGCACCAAAACAAGCTGCTGGACAGAGCGCCATGGCGCTCGGAAGGGTATATTCGCGATCTGCGTATCTCACAAACAAATTAACAAATCAAGTAGGCCCGCCCCAGAATAATACATCATGCCAACAGTCCTCTGGCCCCCCGACAAGAGGCCACCTGTCCCCCGCTCAGCCACCTTTTTTGGTATCCCAAGGTTCTATGTGTTTCGCTCCCATTACCAGCAGCGGAAGCAGCTCGCTTCTCACGCTCAGACGGCATCGGTCGCCACCTTTTCGCTGCCCTTGGAAGAGGCCGGGGCCGGCGTACGGGGTGCGCCGCCGACGATCTCGGCGGGCAGGCTGTCGGTGGGCTGGCGGCGCAGCTCGACGTAATCGTAGGCAAACTCGCCTGATGGTCTTCGGTTAGCAAGCATTCGGGCAACAGGCACAGGCGCGTGGAACGAGGGTGAGCTTACCCAGCTGGCCATCATCCAGACCCAGCTCCTCCTCCTCGGGGCTAACGCGGAGGCTGAGACCGGGCACCAGGTTCATCAGGAACAGGATGATGCAGGTCATCACAAACGAGTACGAGAAACCGGCCACCGAGTCGGCCAACTGGTAGCCGAGCTGGACGTAGTTCTGGTTGATCCAGCCGCCGGCGATCTCGGTGCTGCCGTCGAGATGGGCAATGTAGTCACTGCCGTACGTATTAGCCCCCGACACTCGCCAGCGCGTTCTCCTCTCCGTGGTTCCCAGCAGGTAATGACTTACGCAGCAAACAGGCCGGTCAGCAGGTTGCCAACAATGCCGCCGACGCCGTGCTCGGCAAAGATGTCGAGGGCGTCGTCCACGCCGACGAAAAACTTGATCTTGGTGGCGAAGTTGCAGGCGACGCCGCCAACGACGCCGAATATGACGGCGGCCCAGGGGGTGACGAAGCCGGAGCCCGGGGTGATGGCGACGAGGCCGGCGATGGCGCCGGAGCAGAAGCCGACGGCGGAGAACTTCTTCTCGAGGCGGTAGTCGAGCAGGCACCAGGTGACGGCGGCGACGGAGGCGGCGATGTGGGTGACGAGGCAGGCCATGACGGCGCGCATGTTGGCGGCCAGGGCGGAGCCGCCGTTGAAGCCGAACCAGCCGACCCACAGGAAGACGGTGCCGAGGATGACGTGCGTCACGTTGTGCGGCCGGTACGGCAGTCCGTTGGCGTTGGAGTAGCCCGTCCGCTTGCCGAGCATCAGCGAGTACGCCAGCGCCGCTGCCCCCGACGAGATGTGCACCGGCGTGCCGCCGGCGAAGTCGAGGCCGCCCATAACGAAGGACCAGCCGTTGCCGTTCCACGTCCAGTACGCGATGGGGTCGTAGACGATGGTGGCCCAGACGAAGATGAAGACGACGATGGGGAGCATGCGGGCCCGGTCAACGGCCGCGCCGATGGCGAGGGCGGGACTGAGCAACGGATCGTGTTAGATCGGCGTCATATCGATATAGCAGACGCAAGGGGAAAGGGGGCCACAAGAAGAAAAAAGCGAGACACGTACGTGATGGCGGCGAACATGCCCTGGTATAGGCAGAAGAGGACGTCGGGCATCTTGGAGCTGCCGACCGAGGGCTGGCCGAGGACTTCCTTGAGGCCGAAGTTGGACAGGTCGCCGATGAAGGGGTTCGTGCTCGTGTGCGAGAAGGTCAAGCTGTAGCCCCAGAAGAACCACTGGAAGCTGACGACGGCGACGGACATCATGGACAGGAAGATGAGCGACAGGGCGGACTTGCGCCGCGCCAGCCCCGAGTAGAAGAAGCCCACGCCGGGGATCATCAGCAGCACGAGTGCCGACGAGGTCATGATCCAGGCGAAGTCGCCATCCTGTTACGGCCGGGGACGGCGCAGGTCAGCGGACGGGACGGCAAGAAAGTTGGGAGGAAAAGGCGCTCGGTGTCCATGGGCGAGGAGCGGATAGGAGTAAAGGAGGATGAATCGACGCGGTCACATACGGAGTAGAAAATGTTCAGGTCCTCGGTGAGCGAGTCACCGCCCGTGGGAATGGTCCCGTTGTACTCGACAGGAGAGGCGGACATGGTGGGCGAACGTTGCGATTTGCTATGGCGGTTGCGCCACCACGAGAAAAGACTCTGCTGACGGACGAGCCGTATGGATAGAGGTTCGAGTTCTCGCGGACGGAAGACGTGGATTCGGACCGCAATGCCTGACTGAGAGGAAGGAGGAGGAAGGGGAATACCCTGTACACCACGCCGGATCAGGCGGACAGACAAGCAGTCGACTTCTCTAGCCTACTGGACACAGCTCGCGGGAAGGCAAAAGCAAGCAGCGAAGAAACCGAGAGAAAGGGCTCTCTCTCACATACATACACACCGAGAGAGAAAGAGAGAGGTCTCGAAGAGGGACCGGGGGCGGGTGGGTGTCACACAGGCTAAATAAGAGCGCGAGTGAGTCGAGCTGGGCGGCACAACACACGTACGACGACCGCCCACATGCGTGGTACTTACATGCGGTCCTACCCACGGAGACGGTCCCAGGGCGGCGCAGGCGCATGGGGATGGGACGGGCAAAAAACAGCCAGGCGAACCCTGAATAGCAGGGACCCCCGGGGGGGGAGGGTTCGTGTCACGTCAAAATGAGCGCCCGTCTGGTCCGATGGCCGCATGCAGACGTCCCATTGGGAAAATGCCAATGCCAATGCCAACGCCACGGCGATAGGCCAGGCTCTCTCCCCCCCTGTTCCGCCCAATGAAAAGGGGGGGTTATAGCGTTCCGGTTGGGTGTATAGACCCGCGTGCCCTCGAGCTGTATCGGTCCAGGACGGCCGAAAGGAGCGCCGGCCGTGGTCGTCGGGAGATAATACATGGCCCTGGATGTTGCTGGCGCATCCGCCCCGGCGAGAGTACCCTGATACGGGCTGACAACTCGCCATGACCAAGTGGGGTTCTCTGATAAGAGGTCCCCAACGGGGGACGGGCAAGGCTGCGCTAGTAAGGATCGTGTACTGGCTCTGTGGCAGGTACCTTTTTTTTTTTGTCGAGATTGGATCATTCGCTTGATCGATTGCCTGCCTTCCTGCTTGGGGTACTTACGTGCTTGTGGTATCGCAGCTTTTTGTCTGGGACAAGCGCCGGCTTGGGCTTGGCGGGGAGGTAGGTACAGTACATACACTGGGACGTATTCCATCCATTGTTATGTGTTTGGACAGGTTCGGAGAGAAGAGAGATCCATATCCACGCCCTCTAACCCCCAACCCCCCCGTCCCGTGTCGATGATTGATCACATCGGCCCGGCCACAGCAGAGACAGGGTCGACGGGAAGCAACGTCTGCGGCGGTCACAGTCAGGGCCGCGACGGCAAAGCGCGCTAGACGGGTTAACTGACTTTGGAGGCAACATGGCGTCGTCTTCCTATCCCGCGCGCTTACGATGCGGGACAAACGAAACGTGTTCCAAGGGAGGAAGAGAGAGAGAGAGAGAGAGAGAAAGGCATCGATGTCCAAGCATGGATCCTTGCTCTCTCCCTCAGCTTCTAAATGAGTTACCTACCGAACAAGTCAGGCTCCCCAGATGCGGAACCAAGGGAGCAAAGGCGCTCTGCATGACACAGCCCTCAGCCCCCCGTTTAACCTCAGGACGCGCTCACACCCTCGTCGGCGACCTTTCAGCTGAAGGGGAAGAGGAAAGAAAAAAAAAGGAGCAAACGGGCTGTTACACCCAAACACCAACATTGGCTCGGCGTATCATGAACGCATGTGCGACGGTTATGCAGGTCGTAGGTACTCTCTCCTCCCAATCGTAGGCTTAGCTGGAGGCTGCTTGCTGACATTGAGCGCAAGCGAAAAGCTGCACTGCAGGTCGAGGAGCGGAACATCCCACGGTTCCCTTCTGCTGACCTCCCTCTTTCCATAGACGACGACAACGACGACGCCTTTCTCGCCCTTTTGTTCTCCGTCCATCTTCGGCCGCAGCGTCGTCAGTGGTCGTCTTGGCGGAGCTCGGCTTCCCGCTGTCACGTATGTACCTATACATGCCGTACTGGACTCTCAGTGGACCGTGGCCGTGCGGCCACGCGCTTCTCGCCAGTTCCAAGCACACACATACACATACACGCATCCCATCCTTCTTCTTCTTCTTCTGCTTCCTCATTTTGCCAACTTTCGGGCCAGGTTTCTTTTTTCCTGCCCGTCCCGCGGCGACGGTTCGCGCTGGAGCCCCCCCCCTCGACCACGTAGCTCCACTCGCACGCTAATACTGTGATCCGTAGTGGACCTGCAACTAGTGGTAGACGGGCAGCCTATTTTGGGAAGGGAAGAAGAAAACAACATCGCTCGCCGTCAATGGTCGGCCTGCTTACCGTACAGTAGTGGCGACGCCGAAATACACGACGACGGCAGTGCCAGACGCTGATTAGTTTAGTTCTGCCAGCCCAGAGAGCCCAGGCTGGGCGGACCTTGGCCGCCCGCCGCGGCAGTTGATGCTGCTGCCGTCAGCGTGTCTGTCTATCGGATGCGAGGCCGCCCATTTCTGTCTGTCAGACGGGAACACACACGCACACACACACACACACACACCAACTCCCCCCCCCCCCCCCCCCGGCAAAATCATCCACACGCACTTCGGCCACGAGGACGGCGAACCTACGTTCGAACCGACGCGATTCCCCCACCCAGAACGCGCTGGATTACCTCGATTCGGAGGTTCCCCGTCTTTTCTTCCCACCCACTCTTGATCTACGCCCCCATGCAAAGGCCCAGACTCTAGAGCCGCCAAGGCCCGTCCAACCCCACCCGTGCCTAGAGATAAGGGAGCTGGCCCGGCCAATCCCGCTCCTCTGCCATCACACATGCCTCTTTCATCTATGCATCCCATTTCCTCGCCCATTCTTTCGGGGCCCCAAGGCACGGCCAGGGGGCCTCTGCCCGGGTTGAGAGAGGGAAAGAGGGTGAGAGAGAGAGAGTGTGTGTGTGTGTGTGAGAAAAACTCAATATGTCCTCCCGTGGTAGTCCGCTCAAAGCCGGGTAATGGGCACGTATCCCCTTGACCCCCCGGCGCGCAGGCAACTTCCGTCCGTCTTATTGCGCAATGCCTCGTAAGCACCATCAGCAACCCACGGCCGCTTCGGCATTCTCTGTCCGGGCGTCATTCTGGATTAGCCCTCCAGCCTCGAGAAGCGGCTCGACGGAGCGCCGTGCCTCCCCCGTTTCTTCACCTGCCTCGTCTCGAGCGGGGAGCCAGCTCCTGCCCTCTCCCACACCACAAGATTCTTCATCGTCGCCTTGGTTGCGCCCAGAGATAACCGACTCGCGGCTGGCGTTCGCGGGGAGGGGGGGGAGGGGAAACACCTATGTTCAGCTGGGACATCCTTCGTGCCCTCCGCTGTCTCGGCAACTCCTCCGATAAGACTATTGACGCCGCCGATGGGGGTCATGCCGCCCCTCCTCCTCCCGCGCTTATCGTGGAAAGAGGCACGCGGCGCTCCCTTCTCCCCCCGTTCGGAGGCGACCCGAGCAAGTTCACCGGGGTCGGCGAGCTTTGCCTGTCCCGCTCGAAATGATGTCGTCGCCCGAGCTCCCCCCCGATGACGGCCGCGAAAGGTAGAGTGATGTGAGGATTCATCCCACTCGGCTGCCAACTTACTTATCTCCCGCAATCTCTCGCCCAGCCAAGATCCGGCTGCTTGGTCATCCGCCGGCGCCGCGGGCTTACTAGCCCCATCCGGGCGGCTGTGTGTCTCGCATTTGGACGTGTTGCCCCCTCCTCCTCCTTCGCCTCCCGGATCGTGGCTGGGCAGGCTCCTTTCCCGAGTCTTTGGGTCCATTAGGAGATTCTGTTACGTTCTCTTATCTACCTGGGAGGATATTGCGTGCAGACCAACTTCGGGCTGGCGCCCGTCGCGATTCCAGAAGCATGCCCGTTTCGGGAAAGTAGACGAAAAGGCCAGGTACCCGTTCGTTGGGTACTTGCGCGTAGAACCGGTTACACGCCGGCAGCAGGACCTTCGAGGGGCCATTCGATGCTGGTCTCAGAGAGGGCCTTTCGCACATTGTCAAACACAGCGTGCCCCGAACGATCCGGAACGTTCGGCCCCGGCCTCCCGGAACCTACGGGCTGGCCTCTCCCCCGCCCGTGCTGTCTCGAGGTCCAGTGTGGATGGCGGCACTGCAAAAGTCGACGGCAGACCCCCCCGTCGCGAGAGAAAGAGAAAGAGACCCCCGGGGCTTGGTAAGATTCCCTTGGTTTTGTAATATCGTCCCCGGCTGTGGCGTCTCTCCCTGGCCTGGTTCATTCATTTGGGCCACGACCCCGGGAGATGGGCCATGCCCTGGCGAAATCATGTGCTTTTCCTCCCCCCTGCCGGCGGACGTGGCGTTTGTTGCTTCTGCCGTTCCCGTTGCAACGGAGCGTTTTGTTCAGCTGCGGATCTGTCTTTTCTTCTTCGCTTTTTTTTCTTCCGAATCCCCCCACCCCCCTGACTGGCTTGGTATGTAGGGGTCCATGCCGGGGGAAGGGGAAGTCGTATGTGCACCATATGCCATCGTCGCAAGGCAAGGGAGAAGGGGGCAGGTAACGTACAGTCCACTCAAGCAAACCACTAGGCCGGAGCCGCATCATCGTTTGGCGCAACGAATTGACGTTCCTGCAGTACGCCGGCGTACCTTAATTATGACGGACGTACAAACCCCGGCGCGCAAACGCCGTTCCCGTCTCTCGTGTCCTCGATTCCATCCAGTGCGATCCTTTTCGTGTGACGGCACAGAGTCCCCGAATGCAGTTTCCCACAAAACAAGGGATAGCATCTTGTCTACCGCTTTGGCCGCCTCTGCGCGACGTCGATCTCACTTAGACTATGCGTATTGACGAAGAAGCTCGCACTGACATCGTCGCTGGGTCGATTGAATAGCGGCTGTCGGTTGGGGGGAATGGTTTAGTTCGCCCCGACCAACCTGAAATCTGTTTATACCTGGGGCTACCCGTACGGACACAGTCGTACACGAAACCATGTCCACCTGGCGGCGTGTGCCCCTCGTTTCCCCCCCTACGGCACTGTTGTTCTGGGTCGATGACCTGTCATACGTCTTGTGTGTTGCTCCCTTGTGGCAGCATCCTTGTCTTGTTACGGATGAGACCAACAACAACACACTTGCAAACGAAGAAGACAACAGCGGTCCAACCGGCCATCCTGGTTGATGGTTCTGGGAACGGCGGCCGAGGCGGTCGAGATGGTCTTCCGCCCATAGATGTCGGAGTTTCCCACTCGAGCTAGAACCGCCATAAGCCAACGCGCTGCTTGACACGCACGCACGCTTATACTCGATTCCAACGAACCAACGGCGCTCCGCCATGGGCCGATGTAGTCGCAAAGAGAGACCGGGACAGTCATGCCACGGCCCGAAGCGGCGCGGTGTCCCCCAAAGCAGTAATGCCGTAGATCTGTGGTCAGGTACGGATAACGGATCCATGGAATAGACGGATGAATGTATCAGCCCGCCCTGCGGCTCTGGGCGGGAGTGACGCCAGTGACGCAGTAGCTACCCCGCCAAAATTCCAAAGTGCCCCGCCATGGAGGGCCGACTGGGCCAAAGGCTTCAGGTACTAAAGTCATCCAAAGTCAGTCCGTCCCTCGCCGACCAGAAAGTCCCAAGGGGCAAGCGCATCCATCGCGAGATCCGAGATTCCTTTCCCATACCACGTCTGTCGCGCCCGCCTTTCCGCCAAGATGGAGTTGGATACCAAGACCCGTGCGTTTTCCGTCCCCTCCCGTGCCCTCCGAAGGCGAGCCCCCAATTGACTTTGTCGTCGACAGCCCCGTACATGACGAGCGACAAGACGTCGTTCGCCTACGTGTCCGCGCGAGATCGGTGGCCCGTCATCATTGTACGTCCCACCACAAGCGACCCACGGCCCCGGGTGACGAGGCAGGAGAGACGAAAGATGTACTGACCCGGTTCCCCTCACCCCGAATCATAGACGGGCGCCATCGACGACACGTACCGCACCATCGTCAGCTGCAATGACGCCGAAAAGGAGAAGGAGGGCAAGAAGATCGTCGAGGAGCTGGCGCGGCTCAAGTACGAGATGCAGCACGACCGAGCGCTGACGCCGATCCGGGACGACGGCGAGGCCGACGTGGCGGCGTACAACGAGGAGCTGGCGCGGCTGGGCACGCCGACGTGGTTCAACGTGCCGTGGCTCTACTGCGAGTGCTACCTGTACCGGCGCATGCACACGTCCTTCAGCCTGTCGACGCACTGGAAGCAGTACGACATCTTCGCGCGCCAGAAGATGGCGACGTTCCGGTCGTCGCGGCCGGCCGTGCTCGAGCTGGCGGCGCGGTACAAGGACATAATCACGCAGCTGGCCCAGCGGGGCGGCCCGGGGGGCGCCGCCGGTGACGACGACGCCGCCGAGGCGGCCGAGCGCGTGCTCTTCGACGAGATGTGCGAGATCTGCCTCTGGGGCAACGCGACGGACCTGTCGCTGCTGACGAGCCTGACGTACGAGGACATCCAGAAGCTGCAGGGGTCCGAGGCGCGCAAGGCGAGCGAGAAGAACATCCTCGTCAACGACCTGGGGCGGGCGTACGCGGCGCTCAAGGCGGCGCAGCGCGCGGGCCGGGCGGAGCGGCGCGTCGACATCGTGCTCGACAACGCCGGCTTCGAGCTCTACGTCGACCTGGTGCTGGCGGGCTACCTGCTGGCGGCGGGCCTCGCCACGCACGTGGTGCTGCACCCCAAGGCCATGCCCTGGTTCGTCTCCGACGTGGTGCCGCGCGACTTCTCGGACCTGCTGGGCGCCCTGGCCGCGCCGCGGCCCTTCTACGAGACGCCGTCCGAGGACGAGCAGCTGCAGGACAAGACGCCCGCGCCCCTGGCCGACCGCGAGGCCGACGAGCTGCAGTTCCTGTTCCAGGAATGGGCCCGCCTGCACGGCGACGGCCGCCTCGCCATCCGCCCCAACCGCTTCTGGACCCAGGCCGGCAGCTACTGGCGCCTGCCCGCCGACGAGGACCTCGCCGCCGACCTGCGCGCCAGCGAGCTCGTCATCTTCAAGGGCGACCTGAACTACCGCAAGCTGACGGGCGATGTGAGTAAACCCCCTTGGTCTTTTCGCTCCTCATCCTCCTCTCCACCTCCCACCCCCCCAACCCCCATTGTCCCATTCTTCCAAGCTGACCCAAGGCAGGCCGCCTGGGACCCGACGACGCCCTTCACCGAGGCCATCGGTCCGCTTGGCCCCGGCTCGGGCATCAACGTGCTGGCGCTCCGCACCTGCAAGGCCGACGTCGTCGTCGGCCTCCCGCCGGGCGAGGACGAGAAGCTACGCGCCATGGAGGGCGGCGGCGGCGACAGCGGCGCCCGCAAGTGGGCGTGGAGCGGCAAGTGGGCCGTCGTCTCCTTTTCCGGCGGCAAATAACGTGTGCACAGCAGAGGGGGGGGGAAACGAATATCGGGTGGTCTGGGCTCATCACGCAGCGTGCGCGAGGCCGCGTGTACATAGAGAGTGTTTTGAGAGACAGATGTAGATCAGGCCGGATCAGCGCGGCTTAGATTATAGACACTGATTTTGGTCCATGGACTGGTGCTACTGTGATTCTGCGGCTCTTGCGGGTTTATGTTGTTTCTTCTCATACCCGGGGGTTTCAATATTTCTAGCTTGGAATGATGGAAATGGGTAAAGCATGCTACTTTTATTTCTTCCCCCCCCGCCCGGCTTAGATCCCTTCTTTTTTTTCGGTCCTTTTCCCCCCAAATTCTCGAGCGCCGTCTACCCAACCAGCCGCCAAAACCAAAACAAATCCAACTTTTTTTTCTTCCAGCTATTCGTCGCCGCTTCTCTTTCTAATTGAAGACGACGGTCTTGGTGCCGTTGAGGAAGACCTTCTTCTCGCTCCACCACTTGACGGCGGCGGCGAGGACCTGGCTCTCGACGTTGCTGCCCTCCTCGACGAGCTCCTTGGGGCTCATGCTGTGGTCGACGCGGGCGACGCGCTGCTCGATGATGGGGCCCTCGTCGAGGTCGGCGGTGACGAAGTGGGCGGTGGCGCCGATGATCTTGACGCCGCGGTCGTAGGCCTGGTGGTAGGGCTTGGCGCCTTTGAAGGAGGGCAGGAAGGAGTGGTGGATGTTGATGATCTTGCCGCTCATGGCGCTGCAGAGGCCGGGCGAGAGCACCTGCATGTAGCGGGCGAGCACGACGAGCTCGATGTCGTGGGCGCGGATGAGGTCGAGGATCTGGCGCTCCTGCTCGAGCTTGGTCGCCGGCGTCACCGGCAGGTGGTGGAAGGCGACGCCCGGGTACGCGGCCGTCAGCGCCTCCATGTCGCCGTGGTTGGAGACGACGAGCGGCACCTCGATGCCAAGCTGGTGCGTGCGGAAGGCCCGGAACAGCAGGTCGTTGAGGCAGTGCCCGATCTTGGACACCATGATGAGCACGCGCGGCTTCTGCGCGCGCGGCCGCAGCTCGCAGCTCGCGAGGCTGAAGCGCTCCCGCAGCGCCGCCAGGGGGCCCTCGAGCGCCGCCGTCGACGTCGCGTGCCCAAAGTGCACGCGCATGAAGAAGGTCTCGGACGACGGGTCCGAGAACTGCTGCAGGTCCAGGATGTTGAGGCCCTGCTCCGCCAGCAGGCCCGTCACCGCGTGCACGATGCCCGGCTTGTCGGGGCACGACAGCGTCAGGATGTAGTCCTGGGGCTTGGCAGCGGCGCCGGCGTCGGAGGCGGTGGTGTTGTCGGCCATGGTGGTGCTGGTGCTGGCCGTCTTTTGGATGTCGAGCTGTTCGCGCGCCTGGCGGATCGTCTCCTGGAGTTCGCGGTTCGGCGAGGGCGGAGAAGCGGCGGCCGGGCTGGCGCTGGTGCTGGTGCTGGTGCTGCCCTGCTTCTTCGTGGCGGCGTGACGCGACGGCGACGACGACGAGAACAGCGCGAGCGGCGCGGCGGTAACGGTGGCGGACCGAGCGGCGGCGGACGGCGCGGCGAGGATGCGGTGCGAAGCAAGGAGAGCCTGTCCCAGAGGTTGCGGCCGAAGAAGAACCCGGCGGCTGTGTCGCGCGATCATATATTCGACTGGGCCCGTCGTCGCGTGCCTGGAGGGAGGGAGAGGGGCGATCTGGCTCTTTATACGACAACCCGATGCTCTCTCTCGTTACACACGGCACGTCCAAAGAGGTAGGGAAGGGGAGCAGGCGAGAATAAGTCGGTCGTTCGGGTCCGTCAGTCACTAGCGGTCGCTGACCTAGTAAATCGGGGGGAAAGGGAGAGAGAGAGCGCGCGTGTGCGTGCCCTTTTTCTCCGCACCGGAGGCTCCCCAGGCTCTTCTAGACTCTTTTTGTTTCTTTCTCGTCTCTGTCCGTACTTTCCGTGTCCCCTTCTCGGCATCTCCAGTCTCTCTCCTCGTAGTGCCTGTGCCGATATCGACTCACAACCCGCTGGAATTTTTGTCAACTCCCCGAGCCAACGCCGGCGCAGCGCAACCCCACTAACCAACCCATCATCCTCCCCCACCACTGACGATCCAGTCAATGGACACACATCCGTCCATACTATGGGGGATCCCATTGAATGAATGCATGTACGCATTGGGTCCTCGGCGTGTGGGCCTCCGCTTTCGGGCGCGCCCATCGCCAGCAGCGCATTATTCATCAGCTGCCTTTTTGTTTTCCAACCCCATCGCGAAAACAGCTTTCTTCCTACTGCCACCGGCTCGGACGCGCGCCAACGCCGCGTTAGGGGGGTGACTCGTGATACGTGGACTGCATCGGCGTTGCAGAAAACCCTAGGTGCAGGATCTTCACTTTATGTATGGGATGTATGTATCTAGAAGGGTCCTGCGGGTGCACTAGGCCCATTTACGAAGGTAAGTAAACCTAATTGACCTGGATTGCCGCGCTGCTGGTGACAGCAGCTCGACATCCTTCCTCTCTCATCTTCTCCTTCCCCAAAGGTGCACTGCATTCAGCGGGACAACGCGTCTTGGCGTTCCGTCGT
This sequence comes from Nigrospora osmanthi, assembly GCA_029489945.1. Taxonomy (NCBI): domain Eukaryota; kingdom Fungi; phylum Ascomycota; class Sordariomycetes; order Amphisphaeriales; family Apiosporaceae; genus Nigrospora; species Nigrospora osmanthi. The sequence continues at coordinate 134,792 of CP120499.1, forward strand.
GATGCAATGGAAGGGTCCGGCTGGGCCTTTTGTCCCGTTCTGGCCCCACGACGGGAGACCAACGAGTTCCAAACCACGTTCCCCTGCCACCCGCGTCACGGCAGAGGGGAAAGGCATTCGAGGGCATTGTGCTCGAGCGCCGTCTTGGACCAAAGGGGTTGCTGCACTTTGAATTGGAAACGCCCGACGACCGCGCGTGCCCCTCCGGCTTGAAAATTCGGACTCGATGCGTGACTGTTTCCGTGCGTCTGGTTGCTTCCTTCCGGTCCTCCAACCCGCGGCTCAACTCGGACTGGATATCCTTTACCTCGGCCTACACTCACCTCTTAGGTGCCATCATCCACCATGGGACAGCCCCTGTTGGACCCTGTTGCTCGCATTCAATTAGGTCGAGTCGTGGCTGCTGGCTCGAAATGTTAGATTTGCGTGCCTCCCCTATCAGTTTGGACCTTCCTCACCATGCTAACATGCATGCAACGGGCATGTAGGTGTTGATGACCAAGAGATGGGAAGTCCCATTTCCTTGCTGCTGTTGCTGCTTGCCTGGGTATCGTCGCTTGCGTGGTTGATGGAATTGCCGTTGTTTCTACTGCAGGAACATGTCGGAGTCGTCATCGTAAGTACCTCTCTGTCCGCACATTTTGGCAATGCCGACCCAGCAGGTTTAGCCAGCCAGAAGCCGCTGTTTGTCATAGATGAACCTCCCATAGGCAGCTGTTCCCGCTGGCTCGGGTGTCCTAAGCGTTCAGGAACCGGAGCTGCCATCCACGCTGGGAGGGACGCCGAAGGGAGGGAGGCGGTGCCCACGAAATATTCCCCGAGGAGGCACTCGCCTCCCGTATCGAGGCGGAAGTGTCTTCGGGGACCAAAGGGCAGGCCATCGGTCCCTGGGAGTCTTTAGGAGTTGGACGACAGTCCACCGTATCCTCGAGGATCTTTTCCCATCTACTCTCACCCGGCACACCATTGAACCACCCTTCTCCTCCCCATCCATACTTCAGGCACACGCATACATTGAGATTCGTCTCTCGCTCGCTTACGTATACACATACACAAGCATTCTCGCGCAGACATAACTAAGTACTTAGCCAGCACACTTCAGCCAAGATGCCCATCGATCATTCAGCCGCAGCGCAGATCGGTTTCGGAACTCTCGCCGGTGTAGTTGCGTTGGGTGTGTGCGTACTGAGCTATGTACAGATCCGACAAGCGGCCCAAAGAGCGAGGGGCGACATGGAAGCCACCGTCGACGCGGAAGCCCCCGCCGACGCGTCTCGTTCACGCTGGCCGTCCATCAAGATCAACAGCTTCCGCAGCCCCCGCGAAGTGCGGGTCGACCTCCGGATAGCGCTGCTAGACGCCGGGATGTGTCTGGGGCTCACCGGATGGAACCCCCAACCCCCGTACGGGGAAGCCCTGAACGCGATTCCGGCGGCGGCTACGGCTCAGCCCCCGCCCCCTGACCCCGTCGCGCGGACGAGTACGGAGGGCGTTACGGCTACACCCCAACCACCCTCATACCCAACACCCTCGTCACCCTCTTACCCAAGACCCCCACTACCCTCGTACCACTCAGCCCCGTACCGATCACCCTTGCACCAATCACCCTCGCCCGTGAGACGCGAGTGCCCTAGCGGAGAGGGGAGCAACACGGAGCGGCCGGCCTCAATCTGAACAGGCTGTGTCTGAAATGGTCAGCAATGCCCCGGAGCCACGACCATCACGTGGTTGGGATGTTGACGAGAGGCCCATTCAGAAGCGAGGGAAAAGGAAGCATTGAGGATGCCGTGAGGACACGGGGATCATACAGCGAATGTTGTCGATGTTGATGGCGGCGCCTGGGTCAGGGTACAATGGGCTATCAGTTCACATCTCACAGCGCTACACTAATAATTTATTCATTTGCTCATCATCAATGAACGAGCAGAAGCGACCGCTGACTACATCTGCTTTCTGCCCAAGGAATACCGGCCCAGTTGACTGTGGCCCTGCATATGGGGAGCTGGTTGATGGGAAGCCCGGCCAGCTACAAGAACTGATGCCAAAGGGGACAGCTGAAGACAGTGTCAACACGGCTTTCGACACCAAGAACCAAGCTGCTCCATATCTTAAGGTAAACAGGTGCCTCCAAAGTGACGAGTCGCCATGAATTTGGAGACGGGAGGGAACCCGAAGCATGCTCTTCTGGGTCCTGGTCGTAGGGAACGCAGGCCGTGGGCACGCTACTAATTGCTGCGTCCAAAACCATTCTTGATCCGAGCGACCCCCCCGAGTATCGAGCACAAGGATGGGCACTACACGGTTCGCCCCGGTCCCGCTGCCGGATCGACAGAGCCCGCCAGCTCTCGGTGCCGGCATCGGCTCTGGTGTCCACGACGTCCCGCCGATGGGACCTGCGTAGCCCACAAGGCAGATCGACCTCCAATGAAGGGACTAACTGGACACGCTTGAAAACTTCTGTACGGGCAGGCAAGCTGCCCGCCCCCCCGCCGACGGTGGTAATGACGGCATCAACACATGTTCAGGCTACGCAAGCTCCGGATGTAACGCAGCACGACAGACAAATCATGTAGGCATGCAAAAATCACACATCTACTCCGAAAGCACGTGCAGCAGCAGCAGCAGTCGTCTGGATCCAGTCCATTGCTTCCTTTACGCGGAAAGTATGCAACTAATATCGCCATCATATTGCTTCGCCGGCCGTCCCGTGCGCTAGGGAACGGCAGCATGTCATTAACGCCCTGAACGCCATGCGATCAATCAAGAATCACCTGTCAATATCATGTTTCCCACCCTCTCAAGACCGGGGCCTGCGCGGAAGCGAAGAAGCCGCCACGGCCATCCTGTATCCCCATCACCCCTGACCTCACGTCTGTTGTTTTTCTTTTGACTCTTCTCCACTCTGCCTGTCTTCTTCCTTAGCGGATGAGGCCGCTCTTCTGCGGGATGGGAGGCGGGGGCTTCTTGGCGCGGCTGGGCGGCGGCGGCGGCGGGGCCTTCTTGGTGGATTGTTGCTGCTGCTGCTGCTGCTGGAGGGCGACGTTGCTCGTGGTGCGGCTCAGGCTGCCGTAGCTGGTGGCGGGGCTCTCGGCGCGGTCGTACTCGGGGCTGCCGCCGCTGTGGCTCGTGGCCGTGTCGTAGTCGTCGCCGAAGACGTCGCCGCTGCCGCCGCCCGTCGAGATGCGGCTCACGGGGCGCAGGTTGCCGCGCAGCGACCCGATGTTGGGCGGCGGCGCCACCACGGCCGCCGGCGTCGTGTTGGCCTTGCGCATGCCGCTGTCCTGCGGCAGGGGCGGCGGCTCGCGGTACGAGGGCGAGCGCCCCGCCGCCGTCGCCGTCGGGCCCTCGAACGTGCCACCCCCGTACGTCGACGACCGGCCGATGCCCGGCCGCGGCGGCGACACGGGCGTCGGCGTCGCCGCGCCGCTGACCGACAGCCGGCCCTGGGAGCGGATGGCGGGGCGCGGGCCGGGCGCCGGCGGCGCCTCGGCTTCGTCCTCCTCGTAGATGTCGCGCGACGAGGCCCAGCGCTCGGTGCGGTCCGAGTACGAGTGGGCGGTGCCGCTGCGGCTGCGGGTGGAGGGACGGCGCGCCGCGGCGGCCGGGGACTCGGCGTCGGGGCGCGGGCCGCGGATGAGAGGCACCGCCGACGACGACGCGCCGCCGGCGGGCCACTGCTGGCGCGCGCGGCGCAGCTCCTCGACGCAGCGCTCGTGGTAGTCGAGCTCGGCATCGAGGAAGCTAGTGAGGTCCTGCACCGTCTCGGCCTCGGCCTCCTTGATGTCCTGCATCCGCCGCAGCACGTCCTCGGACGACTCCTCGTACTTTGCCTTGGCCCCGCGCAGCTCGTCCTCGAGCCTGAAGTCCTCCCGCTTCGCCTTCTGCACCTTGGTCATGCTCGCGTCGTACGCGAGCCGCCGGTTCTCGAGTTTCCTGCGCGCAGACTGTTGGGCCACCACCCCGTTAGTTGTCGGGCTCTTGGGAAGGGCCGGCCGTATACGGCCTGTCGGGGAAACGGGGGAGAAACTGGCGAACTAACCTGGTATTCCTTCATCATGGCAAGCGATCGCTCCAGGCTCTCCAGCCAGTACGAAGTGGCTTGCTGAACGTAGGCCTCCTGGGTGCTGGCGAGCTGCTCGTTGGCGCGGCCCAGAACTGTGGGAAAACCTCGCGTAAGTCATTTGCATTCCGCCACTCGTGTACAGGCCGGGACGACGTACCAATCAGGCAGTTTCCAAACTCGGAGTCGGGTTCAAAGTCCTCGCCGTGGGCGGCCATTGTCCGGCCCATGTAGCCGATGGGCAGGCCCTTCTCCTTGTCTTCCGAGGTCTCGCATCGCTTCGAAACGGATTTGACGTAGACGTTCATCGATTTCTGCAGACGGTCCATGCCTGTGTAACACAAGTCAGCCTCCGCGGGTGTTCGCTCTCACATGATCGCCCGGCTGCGGCTCAGCCGACGCCGCCGCTTTTATTTAACGTACCATCGTGCCGGAGCGCCATCTCCGTCTCGAGGTTCTTGAAGTCGTCCGACATGCTCGTCTTGGCCTCGTTGCCCATCTTTTCGCCCGCCCATTGGAAGGCGCGGTCGAATTTCTTGGTGAACTGCATCTTGGGCAGACTCTCCGTTGGGTGGGTGGGTGTGATGGACTGGCTGTGTGGTTGGGGTGGGGAGGGGTGGGAAACGCAAACGGGATCGTAGCAGAGTCTCGGGACTCTCTCGTCGGGATGGAAAAGGGAATAAAGAGAGCAGCAACAGCAGCTCAGATCTGGCGCATGGGGGAAAGGCGAGCGGGCTACTCGACTATGTATGGTATCCCATGCGACGGTACGAGCACAACAACGAGCACAGCTTCCCGTGGTTGGCAGCGTGGCTATGCCGGTGATACCAAACACTAACCAGCCAGGGGGTAGCGGTACGGGGCACGGGGCACGGGGGAACTGGGCTCGCCTGGTCCAGAAACGTAGATCAGGGCCAAGTGGACGACAGTGTTGCCGAGATTAAGGTGGTCGTGGCAGGTGGAGACCGATCGGCTCGTGTTGGGATGGAGACGTGCTCACTAGGGCGGCAGCGATGTAGCTTTTTTATCACGGGCAGAGACAGCCGTCGTGTAAACATGCAACGTCTCGAGTCAAGCTCGGGGCGGCAAGGGATCGAGGGGGAGGGGGAGGGGATCTGGGAGAAAGAAGAAGATTCACGAGGGAGAAAGGAATGGAAGCAAGAGAAGGGGAAGAGGGAGAGAGAGAGACAAAGGGAAAACCGACTACGTAAATTATGTAGCGACCAAAGTCTGAGAGTGCGTGGCCGTCGAGCAATAGCCATACCGGGACGTCCAAACGAAACGGGAACAAAGCTGTGGTGCTTCCGCCGCAACGTCGAGGTTTAGGGATGGGACAATTGAAACCTTCCCGGATTGGCATGGGCTGATTGGCACATCCGGGGAGGGGGAGGGGGAGGGGGAGGCAACGAAGTGGTTGGCAAGCTTATCGCGAACAATCCATTTCCACCTCATGCATTGGTGGGAGGTCACGTCGTTGTACTTACTGCGTGCGGTACCTTACCTCCTCCCCATGACGACCTCCTCCAACGGGTGGTTGCTATTGCCCGTAGGCCCCCCCTACAAGAAGGACTCTGGTCACTGGTATGGAGTACAGGATCGGGATGCAGGGGAGGATGACGGGCTCAATGGCTTCCAGTGCCTCGAACACAATCGCCTGCAGCGTGGAGAGCGGCAAGGAACACGGTGCCAAGAAAACCCAAGGACGAGCCCGGTTGGGAGGGTGGCAACGGAACTGGGGCCCACGAGGCCCAGAACCGCTGCGAATCAGGGCCGCTATGCCACTGGCCTGAATGTCGTTGGGATGGAGCACATGCAGCGCCGCGCTCCGTAGAAAGCCTATCCCGTGGCCAAGTATTCGTATCCCGGTGCCTTTGTACGGGGCAGGTACCTGTCACGTAGGTAGATGGAGGCGATAGAGGCAAAAAGAAGAGGCAAGAGGCGAACGGACCAAGCCCGGAGCAGAAGTTAGCCAGCCATCGAACTGGAAAGCATAGACAGAGGTGTCCTGCCATTGGGGGGGTCGAGCTTGTCCGCGTGTGCTTGGCATGAAGATGGACGCGTACGGAGAGAGATAGCTTCAGGGACATGGGGGGGCAAAGGCGATCCGCCGGTGCAACGACTGCCCATCTTTTCTTCTTCCTTCCTAGTCGCCCCTCTAACCGGTACAGGTGGTCGGTAATGCTCGCGCCGGCGAAACCGTTGGTCGGGGTGCAATGGAGAGGGGAGGGGAGGGGAGGGTGGCTAGACGGGATATGGACGGCGGTTGCGGAGGGTTAGGGAGGGTGCCAGGAACGGGCTTGCGCAATGCAATTCGTCCTCGTCAGCTCGTGTTTGATGGGAATCAACACCAGGCGCAACAAAAGACCGACCGAGAACGCGGTGAAAGCCGCCCGGGGGTGATTTGGACACGACATCCAAAACCCGTCTCCCCTACGGAGTAAATTCGCCCGCCAAGCCACCTTAGTGAGTACAGTACTAACACCCATACCTACCTATGTACTTATATACATAGTACCTATCTAGGTAAGAAGTCCACTACCTATCCGCCCGCCATTCCCACCACGAATGCTGGGATCGGGGGGTAGGAAAGGGAGAAAAGTGCCCGAGAAAGGTCCCTCTCCCTTCCCCCCTCCCCCCGCCAGCGTAACGACGGCGTTCATGCCGTCCGACAGAAACCACAAGGTAACGGTTGCACTCCAAGTCGGCCGCACCGCCGGGCGCGTCCTCGTCAAACATACGTCTGTCTCGTCGGCGTCGTACTCAGCCTCGGTGGCCCGTTTCCAAAGGCGCGCGCTTCTCTCCACCACCTCGCGAGGAGTGGGAGGGGCACGACGTTCCAGAATGTCGCTAGCCCTTCTCGTACCCAGTACCGCGTGCCCAGCAGCGCCAGCACCAGGGATCCAGCCTGCCAGCCCAGATCCAGTGGCTCTCGCTGGCCAGCCGTGTCAGGGGTTTCCCGTCCTGCCGGCCAGCCTAGGGCAACCTGAAGACGAATGAGAGGGGGAAGGGGGGGCATCCCATCAGATGGTGGGCGAGAGAGCAGAGAGCCAGGGCGAATGCAGATCCACCAAGCTCGCATTGGAGGGAACCTTTCACGAGCCATCCTGCCATCCTCTCACCGTGTGCGCTCTCCCCTCTGTCTCTCTTTCCCCTCTCTCCACCCCCCCTTGCTGCTGCAGGGACGCATACACGCGCGTGGTGCCCTACGGCAAGTGCCTTTTACTCATTCTGGGAGCACGTTTACGTCCCGTACCCTTTTGGGGGCACTCATTTGCGCCGTCACGAGGGTGGCAGGGCCACTCAGAGCACCTTTGTCTCTTTCTCTCCCTTTCCCTTGCTCACACACACACATTGATTGCCCTTGTCAGTACCATGGGAACTGGGCACCTTGCGCAGCGAACTCATGTCTTTCTCGTGCCATGAGCAGCACACCATGACCACGCCACTGGTCCCCGGGGCTATTGGCACCGCCCGCATCGTGATCGGGGGCGGTTTCGCCGTCGTGGGAAACGAGCAGGCTGGCGCCACCCACCACCACGGGTCCCACTCGGACCTGCTGCAGACGGAATAGCCTAAAGAGCCCGGGCGGGCGAGGCTCGAGACTTTCCCCTCCGGTCTGGGGTACACGGCCCGACAGCGTGGGAGAGGGGGGGAGTGGTCGAGAGGCGCGCGAGACGCTGCAGGACGGCGCGCAGGAGGATGGGAAGCGCCGCCGCCAACTCGTCCACACCCACCAGTTCATCCGTTTGGTCGACACGCTCGAATCCTCTCCCGCTACGGGCAGCTAACTAACGTTGGGGCCCCTCCGGCCCTCCCATCCTGCGGTCATCACCGCGCCCGTCCGGTTGGCAGACGGGCGTCGCGCGCAAACCAGCCAGCCCGCCGGCCCATCGCAATCGGGCTTGGCGACTTAGGCTAGCGGCCCTGCATCGCTCGTGGTAGGGTCATGTTGATCTGCTACCCAGGGACGACGGTCCGGCCAGTCGATGCGCGCCAGCAGTCAATCTGTCCAATCTGTCTCTTGAAACGCCCCAGCAAAATGGCCCATGAGCCTATTTTAAGCTACCATAGTAGAGTTCGTGGCGATCCCATGCTGGCTGGGTCTCAAACACGGCCTTGAAACAAGACTTTCGAGTGAGTGGACGTGTGCAAAATATGTAATAATGATGACTTGCAAAAAGGAGACACACACAGAGAGAGAGAGAGAGGGAGACCAAGCAGAAGACAGACATTGGGATGGATCCGTCCGCCTACCCAATCCGCGCGTACTGACGTACGAATCTACGTAGAAGCTCCACATCGTAGCCACAGGCCTGGAATGGCCCCCAGCAGCATCAGTTGCAGCCCGTGAGCCCGTCCTGACAGCATGGGATCCCATAGCACAGCCCTATGACATTTACAACCACAGCGGGAATCCATACAAGGGGATCTGACGACGACAAGCGGCCCCGATACCGATAGGCCCCCCCCGTTTGCCGTATTGGGAGCGGCGACGCGGGCGGTGCTGGTTCGACGGGGGGGCGGGCGAACTGGCGGCGGTTACGTGGCCCCCGAGCTTTCCCGTGCGTTGCTGCCGCACCGGTAACGACGATCATCCGACGGTTTCAGCATCAAGAGAGCATCACCAATGGGTCGATCGTGCACCACGCGCAGCGCGTCAACAGGGCGGTGCCTGTGTTGTACGACGATGACGCGCACTGCGTATTCGCCAACGCCCTGCCCTTCTTTTTTGTCCCCCTTTCCGCGTTCCCCTCCCCCACCCGCCACAGCCATCAACACGGTCCCCACGGCTAACGGGATATGGGATACGACGCACCACGCTTTTTATTTTTAGAGCCTCACTCAGCCGCCGCACCGTATCCCTGTGAACGAATACGTTTATGCTTTCTACAAACGCCTACGCGCGCGCCGTAGCCACTGCCGGTGCTCCCTCTTTCCTCTCTCTCCCTTTCGGACCTCGACCGTGTTCGCTGTTGCTTTTGTGGTGCATAGCGCCCTCACCTGTATAGGCGCAGGAGCGCGCATGGGATACCTCGGATTCACTGCAGCTGCACCCTGGGTACCTCGCAGGGAAAGCCTGCACTCCTGCTCTCCCGCTCTCCCGATGGCTGACTCTGCCTTTGCGGAAACCCCGGCGAGCCGCATCTCTTGCTTGTTCCCGCCGGACGACATCATCGAGCAGCTACTTTAGGTAAGAAGAGAGGTAGATAGATGGCCATCGAGCGCCTCCGCGCCGTTTCCCGTGGCTATCTCGCCGCTCTTCTCTCACCCGGTCCGCCGTGGTGACGACAGCGGCGGCTCGATTGCGTCCTAATTCCCAACTTCCCCCACGATGTCAGACGACAAAGGCTACGCTTGCGTGGCCATGGAAGGACGGCCGGACAGCATTGTCCGCGAGCTGAGTGATCAACTACCACTATCGCCGCCGCCGCCGCCGCCCTGGTAAGCCCGGTCACCACGCTTAAAACGGGGACGATCCAAGGGGGGGGAAGCGATTCACCCCCACCAAACATATCGGACGGTATTACGGCGAGTCAGGTTGATCACCCGGGGCCTGTTTGGGTGGGTGGCTGGGCGGGAGAAAGCCTCAAAACCATAATCGTAGCCAAGTCAATATGAGAGGCAGACAGACCTTCTCGCCAGCCTTTGGCCGGCCCCATCGGGAACAGCTTTGGTTATAACTTCTGACGTCCCATTGGCGAGCGCTGCTGCCATATGGACGCATTGGTGAGGTTAACTCTAGAGGGGATGATGGCCTGGCGGCAGATTTTCCGCCGGCTTGTCTCGTCTTCAATCAAAGAACACTCTCCCTAGGGACACAAGTCTCAATCACAGCCAAGTCAAGACCCCAGGCTGCCCATTTTGACCCTGTCGCCCAAATTCCCCACTGGGAATAGCAGAAGCAATGTTGAATCCATCGCATGGCACCGCTGCCGGGGAGGCGGATTGCGATGGGCTTCTAGTCAGACTCCTGGCCGATAACGCCGCTGGGTCAAATACCGGGGCCCCGACCAGCGGACACCGGCGGTCGGCCTGAAGGCGTTCAACCACCTTCTTATGAGGGCATCGCCCGCCGCCACGTGCGACGGGGCCGAGCCATGCGACCCTGCAAGCAAACTACCCCGACAAGGGACCGCCACTACCGCCAAGCCAGCTAATCAAGTAGCCAAGCGAAGGCCAAGTCATGGACTTCCCGCACGTGGCCATGTGATTCGTGATGTCGGCCGTGGCTTGCTCTTGGCCCTATCTCCCCGCCGGTCTTGCTGCTATCGCCGGCAGATCAGCGGCTGACTGCAGCCTCACGCGTGCCTTGGACGCGCCCACCGCGCCGTCGAAGGTGAGAAGGCGTAGTATCGCGGTACGGACGGCTATCTCGATCCGGATGGACCCCGTGTAACCTCCGGGAGCGAGACGAGCCGGGCAGATTAAAGCATACTTAATACTGAGGCGCTTCCGCCGACGTCCATCTTTGCCCCAGCCGCTCGTGCGCGCCTCGTCCTGCTGTTTGACAGGATCGTGTAGATTGTCGCCATGGTCCGCTCCGCCTCCAGCCTCGTGTCGCTGGCCCTGACGGGCCTGGCCCTCGCCGAGGATGCTCTCTACAGCCACCGGCTGTCGAAGCGCTTCGTCGACGACGCCGGGCACTTCAACATGTCCTTCTACCACATCAATGACGTGCACGCGCACCTGGACGAGTTCAGCTCGTCCGGCACTGACTGCACCAAGCCGGAGCGCGGGTGCTACGGCGGCTACGCGCGCGTGAAGACGGTCCTGGAGGCGACCCGGCCGGAGCACCCCGACAGCCTGCTCCTCAACGTCGGCGACGAGTTCCAGGGCACGCTCTTCTACACCTTCTACAAGGGCGAGAAGATCGCCGAGACGCTGAACCAGATGGGCTTCGACGCCATGACGCTCGGCAACCACGAGTGGGACGGCGGCGACGACGAGCTGGGCGATTTCCTCCAGAACCTGACCTTCCCCATCGTCGCGGCCAACGTCCAGTCGGACAACCCGAAGCTGAACGCGACCATCAAGCCGTACCACGTGTTCGACGACTACGAGCTGGCCGTCATCGGCCTCGTCACCGACACGACGCCCGACATCAGCAGCCCCGGCGAGGGCACCACCTTCGCCGGCCACGTGGCGAGCATGCAGGCGACCATCGACCACATCCGGGAGACGACGGACATCAAGCGCATCGCGGCCATCACGCACATCGGCTACGAGGAGGACCTCAAGCTGGCGCGGGAGACGACGGGCCTGCACCTCATCATGGGCGGGCACTCGCACACGCTGCTGGGCGACATGGAGGGCGCCGAGGGCGCGTACCCGACCATCGAGACGAACCGCGACGGCGACGAGGTCTTCGTCGTGACCGCCTACCGCTGGGGCGAGTACCTCGGCTACATCGACGTGACGTACGACGCCGACGGCAAGGTGCTCGCCTACCACGGCGCCCCCGTCCACCTCACCAACGCGACGGCCCAGGACGCAGACCTGCAGGCGCAGGTCGACGAGTGGCGTGAGCCCTTCGACGCCTTCGCGGCCGAGGAGATCGGCGAGTCCCGCGTCGAGCTCGACCAAACCAAGTGCCAGAAGGAGGAGTGCTTTCTGGGCGACTTTGTGTGCGAGTGAGTTGTCCCTCCCGGTCTTTCGGCCCCCCTCCCTCCCTTCTCTTCCCGACCTCCCCGCGCTCATGCCCTATCCTCGCCCAGTGCCATGCTGCAGTACCGCCTCGACGGCGGCTCGGACGCCGCCTTCGCCTTTACGAACGCGGGCGGGATCCGGGCGACCATCGACGCGGGGCCGGTGACGCGCGGCGAGGTGCTGGCGGCCTTCCCGTTCGGCAACGCCGTCGTCGAGCTGCAGTACACGGGGGCGGACCTGGTCCGCATCTTCGAGGGCGCCGTCTCGGGCGTCAACCAGTTCAACGGCAAGGAGCTGGGCGGCTTCTTCCAGGTCAGCCGCGGCGTGCGCGTCGAGTACAACCCGGCCAACGCCCCCGGCGCGCGCCTCGTGCGCCTGACCGTCGGCGGCGCCCCCGTCGAGCCGGCCCGCCGCTACACCGTCGTCACCATCGACTTCCTCGCCGGCGGCGGCGACAACATCCTCGAGCCCGTCGCCAACCCCGTCGTTCTGGACACCATGGACGAGGTCCTCGTCGCCTACGTCCAAGCCCAGTCCCCCATCGACTTTGAACTCGAGGGCCGCATCGCCGTCGTGGACGGTCAGGCCACTGGCGGCGGCGGCGGCGGCAACGCTACGGCCTCCGCGACGCCGCCCCGGTCCACCGATGGCGGCCCAGCGCCCGTGAGCGGCGCCACCAAGGCCCTCGGTCTGGGCGCCTCGGTCGCACTGCTCGTCTTCACCGCGATGCTGTATGTCGTGGTGGCGTAGACCTGGGAAGGGGTCAGGTACGGGAGACTCCGCACGAGCGAGTACATACGTGCGACGTAGAAAGCATACACCTTACCTAGGTACTTAGCTGATGACACGACTTGAATAACAATTCAAATCATGATCGTATACGAAATCCACCTTTTTCCCGGGCGGGTGGTTTGACTGTTGGGCGGACACGTCTCCCCCCTGACAGGATAAAGGAGGGGGCTTTCTCGCGCTTAGATGACTATGAACCGGGCCGCAACTCCTCAAACAGGCCATAGACTTAGTAATACCGCTACATAACGTTCCTAAGAGCCAAAACGACTTTGAGACTTAGTAGAGAGTTGCCATCAATCTACCCTCAATGAGCATATCGCAGAAATACGTCCTTTTTTTAAATGTTCCTACTCTTCTGCGCTGCTGCCCACCCCCCTTCCCTCCTTGACGCCCTACGCTTACCACTGCCTTTCTTTTGATGACTGTAGGTATAACCGGTGAACTTGCAACGGGCATTATCCCACAACAGCATGTGTTTGCCCATGGAAACTCCAAGTGCTGAGCGAAGGCGTCTATACAGTGTGCCCCAGGATTTGCTGCTTTACGAGCAAGGAAATTGATCTCGCGGCAACTGACCTATCACATATACATGCCGGGCTGCCCAGAGATCGACTATATGTGTAAGCACTTGCCAGCTTACTTACCCCCATTTCCCGTACCCCGGGGGCGCAGCCTCCTCGGCACTTGGCATCTGTGTGGGCTCGACCTTGACTGGTCACTCCCTTATCAGCTTACCCACCAGCCCGCCCCCAAAATGTTGCATTCGGACCCCAAGAGGGCCAAAAGAGACTGCAAGAATCGGCATCGCAGGGCCGAGGCGATGATGATAGGCTAGTATACCTTGGCAAATGGCTGCATGGCCGCCAGCCCGCCCGCCTGAATATGCAAGTTGCATATCGGCTTGTCCATCTTGGGGGCAGAATCACACACTTATGCACCTTGCCAGCTATTCTGGGACTTCGAATGACCTGGAGCACTAACTCGAGCAGGGAAATGGCCGACTTATCGTTGCTCGAGTCTTCACTTAGCAGGGGGGGGGGGGGTGTTATGCTGGTTCTTGTCTAACAGTTCCCTCCTGTCAGCGCAATTTAAGTAGTCCAGCTACACCCCACACCTTAACCGGTAGCTTAGTGATCCTTCACGAATCCTCGCCCGGCTGCTTTGCCCCCCTAGCCAAGGTTGACCCATCACCCATATGCCCTCTTCTTAGTACTCTCCAGGGAGATAGTTCCTCGCAATGGACACCGAAACCGAAGCTTCGGTCTATCTTGGCATCTGGACGAACTGGTCCCGGGGGTCGGCTGTACTGGGCGCGACCCTGACCACGACGCGAGCATATGGAAATCTTCTCATTGCCTTCACCGCGTTCTTCGTGCCGTTCGTTGCGTCCCGGTTCTGGAGGATCTTCTCCATCATTTTTCATCAGTGTTATGCCACTTCGGACCCCCGCGATGCGATCCACCACCAGCGACAAGTCTTGTTGCGGAATTCTTACTCGCCCGAGTCGGGGCTCGTGTCTTTTGTCCACCTGTTGTGGGCATGGCGCCGCCGAGACCGGTCGGCGTGGCCGCGCGTCTTGCCCATCGTCTTGTTCCTCGTATGCTACATCTGTGCGTTCACGGCGGCCGGTGGCTTTTCTTCGCAAATTTCCACCGCCGACGAAGTTCTTCTTCGTGGGGACGCCTGCGAGGTCGCCTCTTACAGCGGGGGAAACGCTACCCTGTGGAATCAGCAGACAGCGTACTGGTCGGTCTACGATAACAACCTCAAGGACTACGCCCAGACGTGCTACTCCAACCCGGGTGCGAGTCTGCTGGAGTGCTCCAAGTTCATCACCAATGCCGTGCCGACGGCAGTGATGGATTATGACGCGCCATGCCCTTTCAAGGAGGGCGCTTGCGTGCGGAACAACTCCAACATACGATTTGATACCGGCCACCTGAACAGCAACGATGTTTTCGGGCTCAATGCCCCCAAAGACGAGACGCTCACGTATCGATTCGTTCTACAAGTTAGTACCCTGCGTGCTCTAGAGGGACATTGCACACCCCTCAGGTAATGCTGACACAAATTTAGTGTGCTCCATTGGTTACAGAAGGGCGCAAAGGCAACCTAACGAACAGGAACATCAACTTTACAACCTACGATTACGGCACCCAGTCTCGGACTCAGAACAATTACACCTACGCTGTTCGGGACGCTGACATCCAGTATGTTTATTCAGGGCCAGGGCTTGCTAATTCAGAGAATTTCCTACTCACGTAAGACCCACCCCTCCCATGGCTACCAGGAGTTGTGTCGATCTTGCCCCCTTCCGCCCGGAATTCATGTATGTTTTCCTACTTGAACCCGGGCTAACTCGAAGATGACAGCTCCAGGATCTTCACTCCAAACACAGGGATGAATGGATCCTCCTCGTTCGAGCTTGACCCAGATATCGCTGAGCCGAAAGGAGAAACGACAATCTTGTTTCTTTCGGGCAACGGAGTTCATTTCATGGAAAGTACAGAAGACGATTGGTATCGGGCAACAGTGGCCGGGGGGACTTTGAATGCCCCAAATGATCCCAATCCGAAATACTGGTATCGACCCGAAGAAGCCGCATCGCCGATGGGCTGCATAGAGCAGCACCAGTGGTGCCGGGATCCAGCCCGGAGCGAGTGTGGGAATCTCGAGGACCTTGTGAGCTCCCTGCACAGTGCCGCTCCGTGGTTTGGCCTCGAGGAAGAAAGCTTGAAAGCCGGCCGGCCCGTGGCACAGACAAAACTCGGATCTCTGCTCTTGTGGGCGTTCTACATGAAGAACTTCAGCGGAGTTACCCTCCATTGGATCACCCAATCCCTCGGCCCGGCGTCGCTTGCTTCCCAGAGATCCGTCCAATCCAGTTTCCTATACGGAGTCGACAAGAACCAATGGCATCTCGACGCGACGCAGTGGTGGCATATCTTGGTAGCTGGGGCTCAGTCTCTCTACGTCACTACTGCGCAAGGGCTTGCCAATTCGCTGTACAAACCTGATACCATCCGGCCTGCGAACGAGTGGGAATGGGAGTTTTGTCGCAACCAGGTACGTCTCACTACTGAAATCTGAAGCAAGGTATCACACACCTTGGGGTCATGCCAGCTGACATAATGGCCAGAAAATCCGGAGTACACAATACAGCTCCTTCAGCGTCTTTGGTCTGGCATTCACCTACGCCATGGGAGTATTGGTCATCACGCTATCGTTCATCATCGAACCAATTCTGCGTCTTCTACAACAGGGCGGCCGGTACAACAAGTACGCTTACCTCGAGTGGCAAGGAAACACGGCGATTCAGCTGCACCGCGTGGCGCAGGACCAACTCGGTCACGGGCACTGGGGTTATTGTGACGAGGATATTCCCACCACACGACCTGGCGATTTCCTGGCCCCTTTCGATGTCTCCGACCCCAAACACCCGATGCTGGCTCGTCATGCCGCCATAGACTCGAAAGAGCTCAGTCCGCAAAGCAGCTTGCAGGGATCCCCTGATGTAAAAACCCCGTGGGGTGGTTCCCCCAAGCCTGGGGACGAGCGGTCCTTTTCCCATACCGACGAAGGCGGTGGCAGCCAGGATATACACTTCATTGGGAAAGATTCTAGATCCGAGACAAACACCACAAGGCGGAATTCTGTCCCATGATGCACTGCCGACTACTGGCAGTCTATTCACGGTTGTCATACGCCACGAAGCAGGCCGTTACTCTAAGGTCGATTTGCCTGTCTCTGTTTACCGTCACTGCACACGCAGACGTTTTCTGTGGTATGCTTCTGCCTGGGAATCATACAATCGGTTGATTGTGGCCAAGGCAAAAGTTTTATTACAGTTACATAGTTCCATCTCTTCTTGCCCATGCCCAGGAAAACTTTGGTCACCAAGGCATCAACACGTGAAAGGGCAAGTACTAACTGCTATAGAGGGTAATCATAAGGAAATCTTTTTGATGATGCATTAACACCCAACGGCGCGAGTAAGCGCTATACAGTCTTGATAAGTAATACGTAGCGGCGCTAGTAGCTACTTATCTACGTGTCCGAGATTCTACTTGGATCCGTTATTCATACGGTGCCACGGGATGCGAATGTTGCCGCTTTATTGTTGCAACCCGTGACGTGATTCCGGTAATATGTTAGGGGGGAGTAACGTGAGTAACGTAGGTACTTATGTATCCACAGAACCGGTGGGTACCTGCTGAAGCATAAATAGAAGGCCGATATCGGCTGCCCTACGCAGTGACATTTATAAGTATTGTATCCATAGATGTATATAATTTAGTGCAGCCCTATTGGCGACCAAGTGCGGGCGCGCCCTTCTGTTAACAAATAGAGGGTCCCTTAACGTCGGTTCATAAATCTGGTGGGACACGCCTCCCGCCTCCAATAGAATTAGAGGGTAAAGGCCGAGTACTGTTATATACAAGCGTCTCTAGTGCTTTTTTTGAACCAGCGAAAGAAGCTCGAGCGTCTAAGACTAACTGTTCTTCAAATCTACCAAAAAGGGGATATACGAATTTTCAGCCTATGATCTTGTGTGGTTGCGACAGTCTCAGAAACACATCTAACTGCCCGCTTCTCTAGCCGTCTACAGAATGATTAAGAGTCTATCGTTTGCCTAGAATAGCCTTCAGCTCTCGATTCGACGCGAACCCCTTTCTGTCATTGACGATCCGTCCACGCCAGGAAAACCGCCAGGACCGCCATCATGGCTACCGTCACCACTACCGCCGACGCCACCGTGGCCTTTGAAATGGCGACCCAGAAGCCCACCGCTGTCGGAGCCACCGCCACCATGGGTGGTCCACTCCGGCCGTCGTCCGGTGATAACAAGTTGCTGGGCCCCTCTCCCAGCCGGGCCGTCGCCGAGGCGGGGCCGCTGCACTCCCGACCGGTCACGCCGCCCCCTTCCCAATCTCTCTGGGCCACGACCCTGTTGATCACCACGCTCTGCGGCGTCACGTTTGCGAGCAGCATGACGACGGGTCTGCTCGCCGTTGGGCTGCCGTCCATGGCCCGGGAACTGAACATCTCGGCCGGGCTGATGCTCTGGTAAGCCAGAATCCCCTCCCGGCCAGAGGCGCGCCCTGCTTTCCGAACACTGACCAAAATTACGCCGTCTAGGCCTGCTTCCATATATGGGTACGTTCCCATCCCGTCAACGATTCTTCTCCCCCGGCTGTGACATCTTGCTGACATGTCTTCTCCAGCCTGACGTGCGGCTGCTCCCTTCTCATCGCGGGGTCGGTCGCCGACATTCTCGGGAGCCGCAAGGTCTACATTACCGGCTGCCTTTTGCTGACGGGCTTCGTGCTCGGCAGCGGCCTGGCCAGAAACTTCACGCAGCTGGTCGTCTTCCGCGCCGGCCAAGGCATAGCCGCCTCTATGTGCCTGCCGACCGCCATCAGCCTGCTGGCCTCGTCCCTCCCCCTCGGCAAGCGCCGCAATGTCGGCTTCGCCTTCGCCGGGGCCAGCCAGCCGTTGGGCTACTCGCTCGGCCTGTTCCTCGGCGGCTTCTTCGTCGACTCGGTCGGCTGGAGGTACGGCTGGTACATGAGCGCGGCCGCTTCCTTTGTCGTCTTTTTGGCCGCCGTCTTCGGCATTCCGAAACCGGCCGTCGACTCTCTGCCAGGGTCCGCTGCGAGACGTCTCGCATACGACATCGACTGGGTGGGTGCCGTCTTGGCCAGCGCGTCCTTCGGCATGCTGTCGTATGTTTTAGCGTATGTGCCCCCCCCCCCCCCCAAAGTACCTCAGATACTCCGGGTACTCACACACTGATTCGCAGGGTCGTATCGAACGACGGTCAAAGTATCAAACACAGCACACAAATTGCTCTGCTCTGTATTGCCGGTGCCTGCCTGCCGTTATTTGTCTGTTGGGTGCAGCGCCAAGAGAAGCGTGGGAAACCCGCTCTGATTCCGAATTCGCTCTGGAAGGAGTTGGCCTTCTCATCCATCTGCCTCATGGTTTTCCTGACCTGGGCTATTGTCAACAGTCTCGAGTACCTTTTCAGCCTTTTGTATGTCATGAATGATCTGCACCCCAGGAGAGGACAAGTTCGCCCGCTAACCAGCCTTGTAGTTTCCAAGAAGTGCAGGGGTTGTCCGCCGTCGAAACATCGATCCGTTTCGTCCCCAACGTGGCCATTGGCATCGTCCAGACGCTGGCTGTTGGTCTGGTCCTTCACCGTACCTCTGTGTACTGGGTGGTGTTCCTATCATGTCTGTTGACGGTCTTATCACCTCTCTTGATGGCCCTCAACGACCCGGCCTGGTCCTACTGGTACGCTGGGTTCTGGTCGGTACTGTTGTCCCCAATTTCAGGCGATAGTGAGTGCATTATCCCTCTTTCGTAACCCATTTTGCACACAGCCCAACCTCCTCCTCCCGGTCTCAAACTCGGAGCGTCTAAGACTGACTCGTTATCTCAAAGTTTTGTACGTTGTTTCGGCACTCATCATCACCGGTAGCTTCCCCGACAACACGCATGCTGTAGCCGGTGCCGTGTTCAACACGCTCGCCCAGTTCGGTGCATCGGTAGGGCTCGCCGCCGTGTCTCTCATATCCACCACTGTGGCCAAGCAGTCCCATGATCCAGCCGCCCTACTCCAAGGATACCGCGCATGTTTCTGGACACTTCTTGGCGCCGCCACTTTAACTTGCGTGGTTGGAGCCTTTGGACTCAGGAGAATGTCGGACAAGGGCATGAAGAAGGAGTGAGCCATGGCCAGGGGGAAACACCACCATCTATGCAGACCCGTTTGCTTTGGCGCGGGGGATCACATCCGAGTTCCGACCCGGGAGTGCCAGGGTAATGGCCGACACGAACCAACTTCCCCAATCGGAGCCTTTCTCAGTCCATCCGTATTTTCGTCCCCTCATACTGTGTAAGCCACCTGCCATAGCGGGGGTTCAGAGTCCATTTCGCCACTGCCGTTGCATTGTCCAATGATAAAGCCCATCACACCTTTTCTCCCGGCAACGGTGCTGCCGGGCTCTGCCACCCCCATAAGGGTGGGAGAACAATTACCACATAACGTGCCCATCAGCGCATTACTCTTAGCCTTCTGGAGCAAGTGACGAACTGAGTTCTTAAATAGATACCCACTCGCACCGCCTCTTTCATATTCTTGACCCAATACACACCCAGGCCCTTGTCCTCAATCTCTGCGCTATGACGGCGACCTCTACAGTGGTATCCTCTTCCCAGCTGATGGGCAACGATCTTGCTGTGAGTACCCTCTGAGCTTCGAAAGTGATCCTCTACGCGAGCGGACAATTGACTCGGCCAGTGCGACCTGCTCGAAAATGCTGGCCTGACTGTCTTGCGACCCCACACCGAAGAATATGAAGCGCGCGAGGCGGACTATTACTCGGCCTCGGCCGCCATGGGTCCCTCTTGCATCGTCCAGCCCAAGACAGCGAAAGATGTCTCCAGGATCGTGGCGACCCTGGTTGCCAACACGACGGCCAACTGGGCTGTCCGTGGTGGCGGCCACACCGCCTGGGGACCGGCAGCTGATAGTACGAAACTCATACACAGGGGCTTGATAAGGCAAGATCGTCACTGACACCGAGCATTTGCAGTCCACGAAGGAGTCACTATTGACCTGGGTAAATAACGCACTGCTTCCATAGATCCACGGCGCACAACGTGTCTAATCCCAGCAGGGCTGATGAGGAATACCGAGTACGACGACAGCAACCAGGTGGCCAAAATACAAGGCGGCTCGCTCTGGGCCGACGTTTACAGCATTCTTCAACCGCATGGCGTCATGGTTCCTGGAGGTCGCACGTCAACTGTCGGTGTTGGCAAGTCTCCTATCTCATCGACTCTTGTTCATCAGGCCTGACACCAACGCCGAGCATAGGTGGCTTTACCCTGGGAGGCGGGAACAATTTCTACAGCGCCAAGGTCGGTTTCGGCTGTGACAGCGTGGTGAACTTCGAGGTAGTCTTAGCAGACGGGCAAGCCTATCCCTGTCCACGATCTGGATCTTGTCTCACGCTCTCCGCAGTTCCATCGTCAACGCGAACAAGGACGAGAACGCCGACCTCTGGAAAGCACTCAAGGGGGGCTCTGGCAACTTTGGCATCGTCACCCGCTTTGACATGCAGGCCTTTGACGCCGTCGATATCTACGGCGGCCTCGTGACACACCCCGCCAGCGCAAGCAGTGACATTATCACGGCCTTAAGCCACTTTGTGGAGAACATGGTCAACTACCAGGGTGACTCTGCTCTCGCCTTCTGGGCGTGGACTCCGGGCGCCACTGAGTCTGTTGTCATTTCGGCGCTGCACGACACGACCGGCACGGTCGCGGCCCCGGCCTATGCCGAGTACGCGGCCATCCAGCCTTCGATCGCATCTACACTGCGCAAAGTCACGATGCTGAACTTTGCCATTGAGCTCGAATTTGCCAAGGGTTTCCAGTGCGTTCTTCAGACGGCCATGGAAGCAGGAGGCTCTTGGCTGACTCATGGTACACTTTCAGGAACGTCTGGTTCGCCATCACGGTGAAGAATGACCCTAAAACACTCGAGTTTATGGTCGCACAGCATGAAGCTTTCATCCCTGCCTGGAAGGAAGCCACGGGCGACGATTCCTTCGGACTTTACACCATCCTGCAGCCGCTTCCCAAGGTTCTCTTCGACCACGGGGTGGAGCGGGGAGGCAACGTGCTAGGCATGGATCGCGAGCCTTCCGATAGCGTCCTATGCCAGGTTCTGATGGTATTCCACGGGGCCGAGCACGAACCCGAGGCCCGCCGTCGCCTGGTGGCGTACCGCGAGGCTGTGCGAGCCTTCAGCGTAAGGCAGGGCACTGACGTTGAGTTTGTGTGCCTCAACTACGCCGACAGGACCCAGGATCCCATTGTGTCGTACGGGCGGGATAACGTGCAGTTCTTGCGTGCCGTAGCGTCCAAGTACGAATCTGAGCGCATCTTCCAAACACGAAGAGCCGGCGGTTTCAATATTCCTGGGGATATTGAAGGATAGGCTCGTTGGATGGTGGGATTCCGGCTATGAAAGTCGCCATTATCGGTGTGCGCTACAGTGCACATAGCTATCTTCTTAAACGCCCTATACATTCTGCTACCTAGTGATTATTCATCCGCCAGTTGTGTCAGCTGGGCCGCTGGGCCAGTTTGAAGCCTGACTGGTTTCACTGCGTCTGTCCCCCACTGTTTCCTAGATGATCTCGATGCTCTATTGAAGGACTTTGTACCTAAAATACAGTAATTATCTTGATGTAATCGTGAAGACTTCGAAAGAAAAGTAAAGTAGAAGAGGCGCGCTATTGCAAATAATATGTCGATAATTCAAGAAACTAAAAATAAGGAGAGTGTTCTATATATAGCGTGAAAGAGAGATCTGAGTGTGTGTATTCCCAGTTCCTCCCAAATCTGGCAACAATAGCACCAATATCATCGACCACCTGCGAAGCGGCTTATCACCCATCTTATTTGGCGTTGCCTCCGCCTTCTTAAGAAAGACACAAAAAGAAGTCAGCAAGAGAAAGAGAAAACAGGGACAAACAGGGAAGAAAGCTCGGAAAGATAGAGAGGATAGGGAAAGGAAACGTCATGGGCATTTAAGGTGAAAAGGATTTGAGGGAAAATGGAAAGGAAATGACAGTGGTCCTAAGTTGGACAAGGATGAAACCGGCAGCTGGTTGCATCGACATCCTTTGCTGACCTGGGGAGAGGTCGAGTCGAGCTATGGGTTTGCCTTCTCTTTCTCCTTTCCGCCCCTTTTCGGCCGGTGTGTTACCTGCAGGGTCGCGGCGTTTTCCTCCTGGTCTGGCGTCGTTTCTTCCTCCAACGTCGTCTCTTCTTCTTCTTCAAGCTCCTGGAAACGGGTGCTACGCCGGGCCGGCGGCCGCGCCGCTCCCTGTCGACTGGACTCGGGCTTGTCGGCATCGCCATCCTCGTCGTCGGATTCGGAATCGGGCTCGGACGCCGGTTCCTGGTCCGAGTAAACCGCATCACCGCTCTCCTCGTCGGGGCCCAGGCTCGGGTATTCGTCTTCGATGCTACACTGGTCGTGATCCTTAGCCAGCATGGCTAGGGCCCAGAGAGCGAGCTTGGCCGTCAACACTTCGTCCCCCGCCTGTTTCCAAAGGATGATCTTCTTTTCCATCACGAACTTAGATTTTAAATCTGGGAAGTATCCGGGTTTGCTCCTCTCGCTCCTGTCGACCTTGTGGGGCTCCGCGAGTTTGATCCGAAGCGCCACAAGCTCTCTCTCTGTGATGAGGAACCCGTAACGGGCGTTGTTGAGTACCATGTATGCCGATACTTGCTTCAAGACGCGTTTCCATGTGTTGTACTTGCCACGAGTTTGGCTGGCCCAATTCGGATGCCACTTTCTAGCAGGCTTGGTCTCTCCAGGCACTCGGTTCTCGTACCTTGGGCCGTCGTTCTCGTAGATCCAATCTTCCGCAATGCACGACCAGTCCGGCCGGTCCTGCCCCCTCCTGGTTTTGGTTCGAGAGCCCGTAGAGTTCTGTGTAGGGATTGTCTCCCTGGTCTGGGTTCGAGAGCCCACAGAGTAGTGAGGAGGATTTTCGTCCTTGCCCAAGGAGTTTAGGGCGTAGTTGACGATGGAAGTCCTATAAATTCGCTGTGCAGCCTCAAGGGAAGCCTCATTCCAAATTTGAATGTCTTGGTCGAGAACCTGGGGCTCTCCGTGGCCGCGGTACCTCTTTGCGAGCTGACGAGGGAATTTGTCTTGGATGTTTTTGAACGTAAAGTCTTTCCAATCAGACCATTCCTGGATATCGGGCCCTCTCCTTTTATTCGTAACGCTGGGGCCCCCTGGTAATGATACAAAGAGTGTGCAAGGATCTTGAAGGACTTTAAGGATCGTGGAGTCGGCGGTGGTCATGGCTGCTAGTTGCTTTGATGGGACGCTGCAGATCAAGTGAGTTTATTGAATGGATGCGTGCCGGTGGTCATATATCGTTACAGCGGGTAATCGACGGGAGTAGACTCAATGATGATAGAAGAGTGTGTGGGACTTTGATTTCAGATACCGGGTGTGTGGCTTTCACTGAATGCTTTAATAGAAATCAGGAACCTTTTATAACCTACCTCTGCACCTAGTTGACTGAAGTACATATAGCACCTGGCTTTTCCTTTTTACGTAGCTTCATTGTAATGGTTGCACGAGAAATTGTAAAGGTTGTTGTTACTTAGAGGGTACGATGCTTACCTCTTGGGGAACTCGTTATACGACCGCGGCGATGTACCAGACTGATGCTGTACATGAAAACAACGGTCAAGAATAGTCGCTGCTTTTCGATACTGTTTTTTCCTTATGCTGAATTTTGCCGGTGGCGAAGGCTTGCACATACGGGAAGCGAATTTTCAACATACTAGAGCTTTGAATGGTCCATTCTGTATCGCTGATGTTTACGACGGCCTGGGTAAGAATCCTATCAATCCATAATTCATGTCATCGGGGTATCCGCGATTCCTCTATGTCACACAGTAAAGAAGTACTTATTGAGCGAAGTTGGTGTATAAGCTTATGCCCTCCTCGGTTTCCTTTGGTCGACTAGGTACTTATCGGGAAACGCTGGTCTTCCTACGTCACGGGGATGCGAAATGGGTGCATAAGCTTACATTGGTTTCCGGGTTGTGGTTGAGCGGCTTACGGTACAGTACATGAGACGATTTTCGGGGACGGCGGTTCGGTTAGCCGTCTAAACTTGGCGAACCGTCGCTAACCGAGTGGCTTTCCAAAATTACAATAGCACAACAAGATCTATTGACACGAGGTCTAGAACATGGGATATACAGGCATCACAAAATGGTCAGAGCATGTGAGGGGTACTTGGTGTCATCTTCCACGGGGAGCGGTACGAATCGGATCCTCCAAGAGTTCAAAGCCCCAGCGAGTCGCTTCTCACCCTGACAACCAGATCATCTGGAAAAAGATACGAGGCTGGACAAGATCGAAGTGCCCCCCCTGTGCATGATCACTTTTGCTTGAGGTCTCTTCAGATAGGGCTAGCAAGGCCCGAAAATCTTCGGCTTTTGCGAAATGAAAAGTCATCAGGACGTCGTGCGAGAAGGCAGGCTGAGTTGGTTTGAGATAGTTCATTGGGTGCCCCCGTTTCGTGGATACTTGACCAGACTTGCCTGGGGGTCTGCAAAAGCAAAAAGTTGCAGACATACCAAGGAACTACATTAAGAACTTCATAGTGGGATGACTAACTAGCTGAGTTCGATTTGGTTTAACTGTGAACTACTTATGGAGTTGACAATATCGTGTGGTGGTATCTGTGGAGCTGCAAGTAGTAGTAGAGCCGCTACTCTTCAAGTATGTGCCTTGCCTTCCGGGGACGAGAACGTCCCCAGCCCCAATCGTCCCACTCAAAACCATTGTAATGAATTATATCCGAGTAGTCCAACAAAACCGAGCTTTCCCAATTTTCGGCCTTGGGGCTCAGACAGAAGCTGAAGCCGAGGCACCACAGAAAGTTCAGGACGCCCTGGACGACGGCCCGGTCGTTTTCGCCCTCTTCTACAAACTCGTAAACAAGTGCCGTATACGTAGCCTTTTTGTCCAGCTCGTACGTAAACTCTTCGATCTCGATGGGTTGCGGCCAAAGCTCGCCAGGCAGATGCTGCCGGAGCTCGGCGCCGGTGAACTGCATCCAGCCGTAACAACGCCGCATGCGAGGCATTTCCGAGAGCGGCTTCAAGTAGCCGGCCTCGTCTCCGCTTCTTCCCTCTCGCCGTACCTCGTCGGAAAAGGCAAAGAGGTTGGCCTCAGCTGCCTCTTGGCTGGCCGGACGGGGACAAACTAGAATGGGCCCTATCTCGGCTTTGTCTTCCGACAGTGCCGCCGTCATCATCTCAAAGAGGGCAGCGTTCTCGCACTCGCGCTTAGCACTGTAGTAAATGTCGGGCTCGGGGGATTCGGTATCCCAGAACTGGCGAGGCGAGAGTCAGTGGCAATGTTTGATGGCGGGGCGACGTCTCCCCTATTGCATCGCTTACCACTTTCAAGACGTAGTCCGGGCCGTCGTCGGAGAAGCGGACTTTCCAGTTGTAGCCGTCAACACCACCGTCGGCTTCGGGGTCGTCTTGGTTGATGCAGCCGACAAATGTGGTCGTGTCCAGACTGTGCGGGCTTCGCCGAATCCGAGGCTGCTTGAATTCAGCCAAAGTACAAGCAGGCGGGCCCTCATCTATGAGGGCGTCATCAAGGAAGGGTTCGCTCTTTAGCACGCGGCCTGGCCGTCTCTTCGTTGCTTGGCGCTGGGGCTTGCGCGGCGCTTCTGAGGCACTTGGCCCAGCCTTTGGCATGGTGGGCGGTTGGAAAATGCGAAAGCGAGTCAGAGTGGCAGGTGATTGATGTGTGGGCGACTAACGAGTAGAAAGAAGCATCCCTTCTTGCTTTACGCCGGATGAAAAAATAGGCCGTACCTTATGTCTCACACCGCATTTGGAGTACGTAACGGGCAACAGTCACGAGTGTGGTGCCTTAGCTCCTTGGCAGACTCGCTTAAAAGGGTAAGTAAGTGACATAAGTGAGTATGTACATTTGTACATAAGCTGACACACCACGATAGAGGTGTGAAGAAAACAAGGTAAGGTACGGAGCTAATACTTTTGAGCTTACTTCACCTGGACCTCTACACAATCCATGCGTGGAAGCCGTTGCCAGCCGGCGTTCTAGGCCTGCTCAGCACAAGTGTCCCCACTCCTGTAGTATTTCGAACTTCGAGCTGCTACTGGTGCGTGATGAAAACCTGCCTTGCCGACAATGCAAATCCTATAGGAACCGAAGCCAAGTAGAATCGAAACCGGGAAAGATATTACCCCCCTTAACGCCACCTCCAGTCAGTGTACGAGCTGCCACAGACGACGGGGACTAGAAGAAATGACAACAGTGTTCAGTCCGCCCAGCCGCTTCGGGCCTCACTGAAATACAATCCATGGCCGGGCTTGGAAATCATCAAGAAGAACCAGGTGGATAATGAGGTTGTAAAATAGCAGAAGAATCAACTTTAAGTAAAACATAAATAAAATTAGACCTATGCGTATAATCACAGACGCTATACCCGCAAATACCATGCTGACCTGGAATATCACCCGCTGGGGAGAGTAAGAGAAGACAGTTTCTGCGTGGCCCGTTAGGTAGGTCTGGGCGGTGCTTTCAAATCCATTTGGCTGATACGTAACAGCCCCAAGGAAATCTCCATCGCTCTCATCAATCGGTAAGAAACAGCGAGACTGGACAGAAAGCGGCGATGGAAACCGCCCTTGAATGACACTCACGTCGTAAAATATTATTCAGCTACTGAATCGAGTGTTTCCCGTCCGAGAGGATTCCGCCCGCTACTGAATGAGGAGATCGATCGGCCGTGCCGGTACCACGCGACTCGAGCCTTTCCGTCACGTACAGCCACTGAAGGATGTGGGATGCGACATGGCTTGCAAGGTTCCCGAGGCGTTCCCAGAGGTGTTCCCACGGCTGACCTCGCGCTTCGGACTGTCAGACAGGGCTGAGAACTGGCATTAAGGTGCGAGCTGACTAAGCTTTGAATGGACGGTGTTGCTTACGGTTCGCCAAGCGGGTCAGCTCGTTCTAGACCTCGTACCACTCAGTAGGGGAGACTCTGTCGGATGCTAAAACCGTGTCAGATTGATCACACCCTCAACGTGATTGTTTAAGCCTAGATAGGAACAGGCCCGCAAGGCTGAAAAAGCTTGTCAGATCATACTGTTAACAGCAGGAGCCACATAGTGGTGTATAAGCTCGTACTCAAAGATCCAGGGACATACATCCCAGTACAGTTACTTTTACAAGGGCTCCGGTACACTGTGCTTGCGGACACACTCTGGAATACTCATGGAGGCTGAGATTCGTAGTGGCTGTTATAAGCACGCCAGCTCGTATATTATTTCTATTGTTAGAATCAATTGTCTTGGGGGAGGGATCGCGAACAACCCCATCTTCACCCAGGCTTTGAACAGATGAGAAGGGTTCATTTATTCAAAATTGGAACGGTGGAAACAAAGTGCGAAAAGATATAAAGGCTTCAGCATCCACAGGATGTTAGTCTACTGATTCTCAACCACCACAGCTTGTTCTGACATAGCTATCCGTCCACCCCACCATATATCATTCAACCTCCCTTTTCCTAAGAGTCCCACCAATATGCCGCGCTCGACAGCCGTTTCCAAGAAGTCTGCGCCCAAGGCCAAGGACCACAAGGTCATTGCCCCCGAGAAGAAGAAGAAGAAGCAAGCTGCCCCTGAGTTATTGTCAGATAATGAGATAGACGAGAACGAGACAGAGTCACAGGACGACGACAGGGAAGAAGACGAGAGCGAAGACGATGTTGACAGTGAGGAAGAGGCCGAGAGCCAAGAAGAAGACGATTCTGAAACGGATAATGACATGGAGGAGGACGTCGAAAGCGAGGAGGAAAGTGAGGAAGATGCAAGCGAGGACGGCGAAAGCGGCGATGGTGAGAGTGAGGAAGAGACAGGAGAGGATGAGGACTCCGGTAGTGAAGCGGATGAGGAGCCCAAGACCAAGTCTAAGTAAGTCGAACTGACATGCTATCTTGAGGTTCAAACTAACATCCCGCAGGCGCATCAAGCCCCCCTCAGATGTCTTCAACCTCAACATACGACAACCTTGGAGAAAAGAAAGGTAGCCAAACCAGCCGCCAGCAGCGAAGGACCATTAACTAACAATTAAAAAAAAAAAAGAGCTTCGTCCAAGGCCCGAGGCACGGCTGCCAAGGACCCGTCGCGGACTCGAGAGGCTGACGATCGTCGTGGACAAGACGCGGACGTCGCCAAATCCAAGAAGGACAAAAAGAGCCAGACCGAGGAGGAACCGGAGGAGGCAGACACGGCCAAGGGCAAAACGAAAACGGCCGGAAAGGCCGCTGCCAAGGGGAAACCCAAAACGGTCAAGCCTAAGGAGCAGGCTGAGAAGCCGAAGAAAAAGAAGAAGGCAGTGGGGGCGGGTGAAGATGCACAAGCTGACAAGCCGAAGAAGAAGAAGAAGGCTGGGACGAGGAAATAAGCTTCCCAAGTCAATAAGCCTAAGACGAAGTAGGAGAAAGGGCCCCTGAACGCTCTGTGATGGAGTCGGGAGTGGTAATGGGTTGAAGAAAGCACGCACACATTTAGCTGTCTCGATTGTTCTTAAATAACTTTTACTACTGTGTGTTCTTACTAGGGAAGATTTCCCGTCCTTGGAAGGAGGGTCAGATGGTTTTTATGTTGGAATACTCGGTCTCGCATACTTCTCTGGCTATGTCTTATGTGTATATAATGGGATTTCAACACAGCCTCGGCCTAACGGAAGCTTCTGCCTTTGTATCAAAAATGGGGACCATCTGGAAGCTAGCTGTGGCTGTATGTATTTGTCAATTTGGGCTTCTTTCTTATGGAAATTTTATGCAGTATACGCATCTCCACCGGAAGATTGGAACTCTTAATATTTTCTTATCCAAGTGAGCACGTAAGCACTCAGTAGTCGAGAAACTATTGCTATCTAGGATCCAAGGCCGCCGCTGTTCCCGTATTTCTATTGGAGACGCGATATCCTCTTCAGTGCTTTGAGGACTGTTAAATGCGTGTTTGAATACTATTTATTCAACTGGCTTCCTGGAATGAACCCCCAATTATTATCCCCCTAGGCTCTGTTCTCTACTTGGAATGTTCCCCGACGTAGCCCAAAACAGCGAGAGAAGCGCCGCCACGACTGTCATCGGAACCGAAGCGTTCTTCAAATCATTCGGATATGCCTTCAGCCATAGCGCAAAGAACAGAAACGGCCCCGTCAACATGAAATGATGGCAAGCCACGACGTAGGCAAATGAGGGCTCGTGGACGGTGTGAAGGCCCCAGATCTCCGAAGTCTTGTCCTTTGTTAACAGCAGGTGCCACTTGGGAATCCTTGTGATATTGGCAGTATCGATCGGGCATTGGATACAGTCGTGGGGTAGCTTCCACTTGCAGTTAGGTCGCACTAACAGAAGGACGTTTCGAAGACGTGACAGGAGATAGGAGGATTCTTCGCGTGCGGAACACGCGGGGCGTACTCATACTCCTCTTGATTTGGAAGATCGCAGTACTCGTGCACCATGCGGTTCGTGGCGAAGCGGTTGAACTGACCGGGGCGTTGTCAGTGAAGGAGAGACGTTGCAATTGTCTAATGGGCTTACCTGCAATTGGCCCTTCTTCCTAGGATTGACCGTAGGCACGCGACAAATACAAAATACTACCGACCTGCACCGGATCACCGGCTAACCACAGAGAACAGAAGAACCAGGCCATAGGGGTTCTTGGCACTTGAGTAAATGGTGGGAGGGATGCACGTACACGATCGCATGCTTGCTAGACATTGACATCGTTTCTAAAGTAGGTTATTGACTATCTGAAGAGAGGATATCCCGTATATTCGGTACATCCAGTGAACTTAAGAGCCTGGCCACATATTTACCTACCTAAGTAGGTTGGAGGTAGTGTTTCATCTCAAGTTCTCACTTCGGTGGGTGGGTGGCTGTACCTTATCTTGTTTTCACCTCCGGGCTTCGATCTTCCTCGAGCGATATGTCATAAGCGTCCGCTTTGTATGCAGAGCCAATCGGTATCAGAATATACCTGAGTCTCAGCGCTCTTATCCGACTGGTTGACTGGTATTATCCCCTTCCTAGGTATATATCTGTCCGTAAAGGCCATGCTATAGTCACTGATAAACACAAGCTGGCTATGACCTCACCCTACTGACAGTGACTCGCCGTTCATGGGTTGGTTTTCATTTATTGGAAAGAAGTGAAGTCGGGAAGTAAGCCACATCGGCTCCGCAGCCGCTTTTCGATCTCTGTCAGTGGATTGATATATGATTCGTGTCTGAATAGAAAGCAAGTACGGCCTAGAGACTTCACAAAAGAACTGATAACTATGCTTGCACCGAAGAAAAAAAGACTATCGAGTAATCAGCTTAGTCTTTCTGTACTAAACACTGGTTACGACTAATTAGCGACAAGAAGAACGGAGATGGGCGCTAATTATCTAATGATGAGGTATGGAAGGGGAAGGAGGGACCTTGTGGGGATATGGTCCCATACCTTCGGTCAAGAAACCCTTATTGAAAGGATAAGTCCCGCGGGCCCCTAGTAAAAGTTTGGACTAATAAAGCCTGGTACTTCCCGCTTCGTCGCACATTATCCAGATTGTTTTCCCAAGTCCCCCTGGTGGCATTTCACTTTATTGGAAGTATGAATTCCCTTTCCCAGAGAAATGAAATACGGATGGGGCATCTGGTGGGTAGTCAAGAGGTATCAGCAACAAGCTTGTATTCGACAGAGGGTTCCGTGTTTTTCATTAGCCTCTATCAAGACTTGAATCAAAATCCACCTCTCGTCTTTTCAGCACCAGATCAACGAGTGGAACAGGGTCAGCTAAACTACCCAGACAACGCCTCAGCCCATATTTCCATCCTGCAGCTAAACCCCAAACAAACAATGAACCTCGAGAGAAGAAAAGACAGCGCTACTCTTTAGAGTAATTATCCAAAGTACGGAAAGATGGTCTACCCGAACCTGACGGAGTTCTGGGTGCCCCTCTCAACGCAACGGCCGGTGTAGCGCTGGAACTTGTGAGACGTGCCGCCGCAACCATGGTTGTCGAAAGCTGTGTCGCTATGTTAGCCCATCTCTCCATCTCCCGGCCTCCCTTGAAGTGGCTAGATTAAGTACTTACAGTAGGACTGCGCGTAGCCGCCGGTGTTGTAGAAGAAGGCTCCGGTCTGGTCATCCAGCTCGACACACTGGAGTGCGAGCGGGGCGGCGTGGAAGAGAATGTCGCGGTCGTTCTCACTACGTCGCAGCGGTTAGAGGCCAGATGTCCCCTGACTTACTCTCATGGGCGGCTTGTGGCTTACCAGTCATCCATGGTCTTGTACTGGTTCAGCTTGACGGTGTCCCGGGCCGCCAGGTTGAGGCCGCCAGAGACAGGCTCCGGAAGCGCCAGGGCGGGAAGGGCACAGGCGGCGGCGAGCAGAAGGAACTTCATTTCGAGACTGTTTTGCGGGAGTGCGAATTGGGAAAAGGATAGAGTGAGCTTGGAAGAAATGGGTAAGCAGTGTTGGATGTGCTATGACTTGATGTTTAAGATCAGTCGAAATCCAAAGGTCGTGCCGCTACATCATTTATATACAATTTTTTGGACAGGGTTGTTGTGTGATTCTGGTGTATATTTCGGATCGTATAAGGTACGTACAATGGATGGCTATGCTTATCGTGTTGGTCTCGTGTATTCCTCCTGTTGAATTCTGTTGCCTGAAAGATCGGCATAGCTGAACACCGTCGATCGCGCAGGATCAGAAGCTGTGACATCAACTGAGATGTGCCCGTAGCTGCAGGTAGCCGCGGAACTCCGGCTTCGTATTCCCCTACCGAGGCCGCTTACATCGTGAATTGCTTTGCCGAACCCTTATACGGCCCAGGGTCGAGGTTAAATCACCTACCTGCATGGTATACAACAGTTCGCATCCATCTCGAATGGCATCGGTGTTGCCTGTTGTGCGACCGTTTATACTAACGTGGCGAGGCTCACTTGACTCACGAGGCGACCCTATGGAATTCGCAGATCGCTTAGCTTCGAATACGGGCTGGTTTATACATAAAAAATTGTTATCTTGAGCCAGTGGATAAGAGCGGGCGCTGTAAAATTATCATCGCTCCGGCCATACTACGCCAAGCCGTACACGGTTTTTTCATCGAGCTGCATACAGGTGGTGATATCATAGATTTGGATATATGGCCTTTCCATGCAACCCTATCGGTACTTTCAAAACCAGCCCAACTCCGTGTAATCCTCCGGTAGGTGATGCAAATATGTTCCCGTGTAATCCTTCGGCACGTTCCCGCGTTACCTTGCGGGTGCCTTACTTTGAATAGCAACTGTGGGGGCTGTATTGCCAATGATCTACACATGACTGTACCCGTTAGGGACTAGAAGGATTCTTCCCCAGGTTCCTATGAACTGCCCGATAACGTCCCATACTTGTGTGGGGGCCGCCCCGGTAAGCAGCTGGAACCCCCACTGCCTCTCTTGTATAGTGATCTGCATGCTCGCTGGGGGTATCATCCTTTCAACCCTGGAAGCAAAAGCGGCAGCCGTGTAAATACAGGCAGGCTTTGTGATCGACACACCGAAGGAGTCACGGCGATATTGTATTCCTTCTATATTGCCACATCATGATGCCTGTGGGAAAAGGGGAGGGGGGGTATCGCTGCACGGCCACGTACTACGGGACAGGCGTCATACAAGTCATTAAAGAATCACAAGGCAGCAGTGTAATGGCTGTAGGTTCTCCAGGTATAAAGGGAACGCAAAGCAAGCAGTGTTTTGGTTTCAAATCATCAAGACATCATCACTATCATACTATCTCCCTACATTCAGTCACTCCACAAACCCAGCTCATCATCCACCATGAAGTTCATCCTCGTCGCGACGGCCGTGGGCCTCCCCCTCGCCATGGCTTCACCTACTGAGCCGGCGAGCGGCAGCAACCTCTTCGCCCGGGACAAGCCCAAGCTCAACCAGTACCGCACTATGGATGACTGGTAAGAAATCTTTATCTCGCGCCGAGGCATCCTTAGTCTGGCTAACCGATTGAAATTGTAGCAAGAACGACCGCGACATCTTGTACCACGCTGCCCCGACCCTTGGCAACTGCTATGATCTCGACGGCCAGACCGGTGCTTTCTTTTACAACACTGCTGGTTTCCTCGCCAGCAGCGGTAAGCTGACCCCCCACTTCCTCACCTCGGGCTTGATGATTCTGATTCGCTCACAACTTTTGTCGTTTCCCCCCTGAAGCCTGGACCGATATTGGCTGCAATGGCGACTACGTTGCTCTGCGTGGCGGGGACTGCATGGAGAAGGGTGGCCTGAAGTCCGTTGACTTCCGTTGAATCTTTTGCCACGGAAGCACGCCTACCTTCTTTTTTATCGGGGCTTGGGAAGAGTGAGAAGGAGATAAGTGCGAAGGAACCGGTGGGGAAAGGGACTCTCTTTACATACATGAACATCTGCGCATCCGCGGGGGTAGGAAGGAGTCGTCTTCCCACACTTCTGTGGGTGTTGCAGGTAGCTTGACAGTGGATGTTCTGGACAAAGAATATGATTTTGCCAGAGAACCCTCTACTCTGTCATTGTATGAGATGCGTGTTGATAGCAGAACCGGGAATGCCGGTCTTGGGTAAATTGCTGATGAGGAGAGGACCACCCAGCTTCTTGGCGCCAGTAGCAGTGCCTGCTGGGTAGTCAGTGAAGAAAGGTTGAAGTATTAGGTTGAAGTATTGCTTCCAAGAAAATACCATCAGCGTATTTGATTTCGAGGAAAAGAAGGTAGGGCAGTGCAAATGATGGTGGATGTAACCGGCACGTGTGGTCGGACGTACAATACAAGGGCCTATGGAGGTCTTTGCCTGGCCCCATCGTTGAAAGCAGTGCAACTCATGGGCATGATGTACTGAACCGCAGGACTAAGCACACTCTGGAGAAGTTATTCTGGGAAGTATGGTAGGGCTTGGGTAGCTTGAAGAGATCGGCACGTCTAATTTCGTTGCATGATTGATCTAACGTCTAACTCCAATGCACTGTCGCGAATGCCAAAAGGCGGCAAACCGCCCTTCCCCGACATGGGACGAAAGATTGTTCGGATGAAAGGGACGTGATGGTCTTTAGGCATGGCTTTCCTCACCAAGAACCCCCTGCCTCATTAGGGGCTGGGCTAGACCGAGCCACTGGATCGCCGCCTTGGTGGGCTTGACAGCCTCCCGGTACCGACGCTCCGACCCTGTCCAGGCCCGCCGCGTGGTGTCGATCGAGATCTGCGTGACCGAGGCGGTAAAGGGCGATCCGGGCGTGGCAGACCGAGCCGGGAGCCCAGTCTCGTCGGCCACGCTATCTCGGACGAGCGGCTGTCGGGCTGCTGCGTTCGCGTCACGCTTGCGACGTGGGCGTTTTATTAGATGGCGAGGCTCTGGTGTGTGTGTCGGGTTACCACGGCAGTCCGTGGGTTGGTGAGGCCGGCCAGCCAGCCCTATTGTTTCGCGGGACGCTTCTGGATGAGCACAATGCAACAGGGGGAGTACCTGGATGCCGACAGCCGCAGGGTCGTCGTCTCCGAGGCTTCCGCACCGCGCCACGCCGCCGCGTGGGCGGTTTCCGCGCCGGCGAATGGCCACGACCTGTAGTCTGTCGACGTGTGCGCTATAATTAGGGCGAGTCGCACCAGCTCGCCAGATGATCAGCGGCAACCGTGCAGGACCCGCGGCGAAACAGGCCCAGCTTTGCACTAGGGGCTGTTTGTCATTTGCTGGCCTTCTGTGGTCCGGCTCGCTAGCCTCGAGCCACTTCCCCCGAATCGTCTCTAGCTTCCCCAGACTCCCCCGGCTCCTATGTCGCCCTCCCCCATTCCGAAACACCACGTCATCATGAGAAAACGTGCCGGGTCGGGGATCATGCTTGTCGGTGCCGCCCGCGCCCCATCACCTGTCAAACCTGCCACTCTTGTCCGGGCCGCTCCTTGGCCCGCGTCCCGAACAACGTGGCGCCGTGCGCTGGTCCCGGCAGCTCCGGATAGAGTAGCGAACTACCATCTTGGCGTCTATGGTGTGTCGACTGACAGCCTTGTGTGTCCACCGCGTCCGTACGTGATGCAGATGGCGTGTAGTAGATGGCAGGTAGTAGATGGCGTTTAGATGATGTTTGGGGTTCGAAGCAGCGAGACCGGATGTTGAGGAAACAGGACTATATAGCCATCTCACATCTCCCGCTATACTGTCCAAATTTTATACCTTCATCATCAACATCTTCTTCTTCGCAACAGCTTCATCTACTTCATTCACCACCTTCTTTCTTCAGTCTCACTCTCTCTACTTCTCAACCAACCACTTCTTCTTGACCACAGCTCACTACACTCTCTTCTATCCGGATTTCTTCCTTCTCTCACACCTTTTCCAACTTCTTTATCCATCTCCAGCAACTCCACCGCCAGGATGCAGTACTCGACCATCTTCTCTACGGCCCTGGTCGCCTACGTTTCGGTCAACGGCCTGCCTGTGGAGCAGCGCAGCCCCCAGGGTGTCCTCGGCGGCCTCCTCGGCGACGGCGGCTCTGGTGGCAGTGCCAACGGCGGCGCGGAGGGCCAACAGGCCGGTGGCAGCCACCCCGGCGGCGCCGGCAGCCTTCTGGGCGGCCTCACAGGCAAGCGCAGCCCCCAGGGTGTCCTCGGCGGCCTCCTGGGTGACGGCGGCTCGGGCGGCAGCGCCGAGGGCCAGGACGGTGGCCACCCCGGTGGCCTGGGCAGCCTGCTCGGCGGCCTCACCGGCCGCGACGCCGCCAACGAGAAGCGTGCCCCGCAGGGTGTTCTCGGCGGCCTGCTCGGCGATGGTGGCTCCGGTGGCAGCGCCAGCGGCTCTGAGGGCCAGGCTGGCGGTCACCCCGGCGGTCTCGGCAGCCTCCTCGGCGGTCTCACCGGCAAGCGCAGCCCCCAGGGTGTCCTCGGTGGTCTGCTTGGCGATGGTGGTTCCAGCGGCGGTGCCGAGGGACAACAGGGCGGCCACCCGGGTGGTGTCGGCAGCCTCCTGGGTGGGCTTACGGGACGTGACACCGAGAAGCGCAGCCCCCAGGGCGTTCTCGGCGGCCTTCTCGGCGATGGTGGCTCCGGTGGCAGTGCCAGTGGCTCCGAGGGCCAGGCTGGCGGTCACCCCGGTGGTGTCGGCAGCCTGCTCGGCGGCCTGACCGGTCGCGACGCCGAGGAGGTGGAGAAGCGCAGCCCCCAGGGCGTACTTGGCGGTCTCCTCGGTGACGGAGGCTCCAGCGGCGGTGCTGAGGGACAGTAAGTTCTCTTTCGAAAACGCCCCCTTCCCCGCGCACGATTTACTGACTTTTCTCTCCTCGCAGGAACGGTGGCCACCCCGGCGGTGTTGGCAGCCTCCTCGGCGGCCTGACTGGTCGTGATGCCGAGGAGGTCGAGAAGCGCAGCCCCCAGGGCGTCCTCGGTGGCGCGCTCGGCGATGGCGGCTCCGGCAAGTAAGTCACCCTCTTGATAAGATCCACCATACAATCCTGGGCAACAACTGACTTGGCTTTCTCTTCAGGAACAGCGGCTCCGCTGCTGGTCTCGGTGGTCTCCTGGGTGGCCTGACGGGCGGTGCTCAGGGCGGTGTTCGCAGCGGCAACGGTGCCCCCGTCCGTGGCGACAAGCCCAGCGCCAAGCCCAGCACCAACACTGCCATCTAAGCTTGCACCCAAATCTCAAGGACCGACCGGTCCAGCCCGCAACTGCTTCCCCACTTGCGTGGCATGACAGTGCTCTGTTCATATAGTCTCATGAACTTGGTTGATTCCAGGGGCTGTTCCTCTCAGACAGGCACTACTATATACCCTCTTCTCTTTCCTTACATACATGACTACCAGCGGAATAGAAGATTTTGATGCCATCTTGTAGTCTTCCATCTGTTTCCAGAAGTCTCATATTCCTATGTGAAATGTGTCTCCCTCCCGCTTGGAAGCTTTGTACTACTCCTCAAGCATGATCAGTTCACAATCAACCAGCTTAACAGACGCGGCGAAAGATGAAACTGACAGTAGTGTCGCCGTACAGAAAGCTAACAACCTTCATATTTCTTCAACGACTTCAAATACTGCGGCTACTCTCGAGCAGTTAATGTAACCCGCAGTCCAGGGCTCAGATATGCGATCCCCCCACAGGCACAGTAGCGGCCCTCGTCGAGGACCTCGAAGTCGAAGCGGCGCAGGGCCTCGGGGACAAGCTTGTGCAGCTCCATAAGGGCGAGCTCTTTGCCGAGGCAGACGCGGGGGCCCATGCCGAAGGTGAAGAGGGCGGCGTCCATGCGCACGGCGCGCTCCTCGCTCTCGAGCCAGCGCTCGGGGCGGAAGGCGCCGGGCGCCGGGCCGAAGGTGTCGGCGTCGCGCTGGACGACGACGGCATGGCTCAGCATCTGCGCGCCCGCCGGCACGGGCACGCCGCCGACGACCTTGCCGGCCGGCGCCGGCGCCAGCCGCGAGAACAGGTTCGGGATCGGCGGCTGCACCCGCAGGCTCTCCCGGATGCACGCGCTGATGTAGGGCAGGTGCCGCTTCGTCTCGTCGTACTGCACCACCGGCCGGCTGAGAAGCCCGCGCGCCGAGGCCGAGGCCAGCTCCGCACGCACCTTGGCCAGCACCGGCGGGTGGCTCAGGATGAGGCTCAGGGTGGCGCCGAGACCCGTCCCCGTCGTGTCAGCCCCGGCCTGGATGAGGAGGGTCATGTGCGCCAGTGTCTGGGTGTCGGTGAGCGGTTCGTCGTTGATGCGCGCGTCCATGGCGTGCTGCAGCGCGTCCGTGAACGGCTCGGTCGGCGGCGGCTCCTTGCTGAGAACCTCTCTACGCGCCGTGATCTCTCGCGTCCCCTGTGCCATCAGCCAGCCGTTGCCCCAGTCGTCGGACACTTTGGGGAGGATGAGGTGCCGGAGGAGCCGAGAGCCGAGGATGACCTCGCGCATGAAACGCCACCGGTGGGCAAGCCCAAACAGGCTCGTGCCCTCTCGCCAGGCCTGAAGCATTCCTCGCTCATCCCGGTCATTCTTGACGAACCCCCACGAGTTCGTGAAGAGGACCATCGTCATGACATCGGCTGCAAATTCGCTGATGTGTGGTGGGTATTAGTGGCTTTCTTTTCTTTTTCTGCAACATCGACGTCTGTACTATGCGACTTACGAGGTTTTGTTACTGAGAATGAATGACTCCCCGCTGACAGCGTGTCGTCTCTGGTTCTCGACCCAGTTCACAATAAGCTGGTCGATTTTACCTTCCCATGACTTCTTCAGTGTCCCGAGGGACCAGAAGGCGCCCCCAAGTGCCTTGCGTAGCTTGCGGTGGTCTTCTGCACCGATCGTCGTGAAGATAGAGATGGGACCGATTGCTTCGTGCTGATAAATGCTGCCTTTCGTGTTACAGGCTGCGTCTCCGTAGATGTCGCGAAGCTGGCTACCCTTGTGGAAGAGCAGCATATCTGGGGCAATTCGGACAGGTGAACCGTTCTCTGCCGGCTTTGTCAATTACGCCACGCCGTGCCTCATGTCCCAGCGAAGTTGAAACGTTCACGTACTCCCGTACTTTTCGACTAGACTCCAAAGCCATTCGGGTTCCGATCGGGACAGGCCGGCTATTCCGAGGGGCAACGACGAGCAAGCGGTGTACCACGGTCCCGGGAAACTGCGAAGTGGATGAAAGAAGAGGCTGTAGAGGACACGCCAAGCTGCTGCACCGACGAGCAGAAGAATCAACACGCCAAGGCCTACGAAAAGCTCGGACCCGCGTGCTGGGAGAATACTATCGGTGTAGGGCGCCATGGCAGTCCCTCCTCTTTGAAGATGATGCCCTGAAGGTGTGAAGGAAGTTTTGGCGACGGGTTCAAATTTTCGAAGATGAGCTGTGATGCTCAAGGTGCTAACGAAATATTGTAAGCATCAGCATCTTGTAGCCAGCTTTTGGGTCTTCTTTATGTTTCCCAAAACGCCAATGGTTCAGTACCAAATGATCGTTCTTTTGCGTTGCGTAATATCTCGCGGGGAATTGCCTGGATAAACGTGTCCATGCATGATGCTGAGTAACGTACCTGGAGTTCCAACAATCGGCCGCCCACGTCGTGCCCACCATATCGCTTATCTGCTGAGCGAGTAGGGCCCAGCGACGTTGCTATTCGGTCGAACCCCGCGGGGGTTCTTTTTCGCCAAGCCGTGAATCGATGATGATTGGAGCTTTTCACGTAAGCCCGACCGACAGTACGGGATGATCACAGGGTGATTCGTATCTCGTTACACAAAGCACGATGATCGGCGGTTGTACTTTCGACACACTGCGACTCCAGTATCCAATCGAAATGGTCTCCCCCCGCAACACCCCTCCTTTTCCTGCGCAGGCTGGGCCGGCAACTAGTTTCCGGCTGGGGCCGTCCCTTTCTTCCGCATTTTCTCTGCCGAGTACTTTTTAGCGCTCTCTGAGACCCAAACTTGGGCGTCCTACGACTAATAGTAGCGTTTCAATTCGTACTAATATTTTACCTATGAGGAGTTCGTCAGTCTGGAAGTATAGCTTGGCTAAGACGAGCTCCGCGACTATGCGCCTCCACCATGGTTTAAGGGGTTTCAATCCAATGACCTCCTGGCTTCTTCGACTTTATAGCACATGGTCCGCCAACATATGGTCTCGATAAAATGGAGCCTGCAGGTGGACAGAGCCGGCAACTGCCAAGGTCTATCTTTTGGAGATTGTGAGAATAAAACAGTGGTTAAAAAGACCCGCCCATTCCAGGCAGACAGGCAGCCACCCCGAGGGGTTACCAATATGCAAGATGATAAAGAGTTGCATTTGGCCCTGTAGCACATGACGCGTCAAGGTTGCATGTCTAATGGGTTCCTCCTCCCGCGTCTTGGAATACGGCTACGAATGTGACGAGTGCCACTGTCACGCTCGAAGGCGACCGCATCATCTGCACAGCTACGAACTATTATACAATCCCCCTGCAAAGCGGTACTTACGACATGGTTTCGTCGCTGTTAATCCAGCCAAAGCCGGCGCTCTTAGCGACTGTCTCTACCCTGTTTAGCTCAGCCCATTCCCCAGTCCCTTCAAACTCGAGCCTGCCAGAAACGACCAGGATTCTGCAGCGTCCGGTCCCGTGATCAACGACGCAAGGACCGGCGTGGGAGGCAAACCCGACTCCAGCGGCTGGCTTGACTGATAGGGATATCTGGTCGCCCTTCCTCTTGAGAGTAGCATTGGTGCTGCCCTCCATTGTCTTGATCTCCTTGCTTCTTGAATATGATAAACGCCCCGTGAAACCAGCGCAGACTGTCTATTGAAGCTCCCCTTACGTGGATAAGGCAACTCCTTTCGCCGGGTATTGAGGCTCGCTCCTTGAGGATTTGCACTAATTTCTCACGACGACGACACTCGGTCACAATCCCGGCAAGATCCCCTCTACAATAAAAAATAAGAACTCAATGCGATAACCTCAATGTGACAACCTCAACGCGAAGACGAAACTCAGCGCGGTGAAACTGAAGGAAAGAAAGCTGGTTTATTAATCATGTACCTCTGCTGAAAGCCCTTCGCTGGAGCCCGGATTCCGCCTCCCGCAATCATGCGCTTTAGGGACCTCCGGTTAGGGGACGATCCACCACAAGCTGCGGCCGTCCTCTTGCGGCCCCGGGGGAAGGGCGCATCCTCCTCGACCTCACCCTCCTCTACATTACCCTCCTCGTCCTCGTCGTTCTTCTCTCTACCACCCTTCTTCATTCCAATCTCCTTATCAATCTTTATCTCGAGCACGCGGGCCATGTTGGAGTCGGTATTACTGAGGCCTGATGAGTGTGCGAGATGGTCCTTGCCGTGGACCGCCGCATTATTGTTGCCAGCGAGCTGCATAGCGTCGACGGAGATCCAGCAAGGCAAGCAGTAATATTAGTAGAATAAAGGCGATAAAATTCTCAGTTTCTTCGGCTGAGTTGATGGTATGGGTTCGGCAGATACGTCCACTCTTGCAGCGCTCTGGCGAGACCGCAGTACACCCTGTCGCTCAATCATATGTAGTTCTCGAGTCTCTGGACGTCCACGACGCCGCAGCGAGGTCCGGCAATAAAACCAGGGGGAGAGGCGTCGACAATGGGACAGACGTGAGTGGACTAACGTCATTTTCTGGGTATTGATTTGAACCCCCCCCCCCCCCCCCCCCCCCCACACCACCACCGGTTCCTGTATTTGTAAGGGAGGTAGAAGAGGGTGGTGGATGGAGGGTGGTGGATGGTTTGATACCGAGCGGCTGTGGGGTGGGCCTTGCAAAAGCGAAGGAGCCCACCCAGGAAAGTGAACAGGAATGAATTGCCATCTTCGTGCTCGTATGGGACCTTGGCTTGAGGGTCGGTGAGGTCGGCGAGTGTCTCTCGGTGGGCAGGTTCTCGGAGTAGGTTGAGGTGCCGGTAGATCGTTTTCAACTCCCAACTGGTGATTTTCGTAGCGGCGGTGCGCGCTTTGCCCTTTTTCTTCGCAGCGTCCTCTCGGGCCTGCTTGATGTGGCGCCACACCGGTCCTAGGATGTCGGCGGCATAGAACCGGGACAGCTTCAAATATTAGACCGCAAAAGCTTGTAGAATTAGCCGCCGTCTTACCCGTTACGTGATGTGCGTTAATGAAATGGCGCCAATTAGTAGGTCAAATACACCCACACACTGGAAGAGGGAGGCAAACCGAATAACCGTCTGGTGTTTCTCGGCCATCACGGGACTGCTCCAAAGACACACCTCTGATGCAAGACCTACAGCGCATCGGCGTCGCCGCAGACATCACAAAGGCATATCTGCAACTCTATGATCTGCTTTTCTTGACTTCGGAGCGCTCGCGCTGTTCGATTGGGTGGTTAATGTCGAATTCTCCAGCCCGTCGGTGGACGCCCCACGTGCTGCGCCGCCGTCACGTCGATGACTTTCACGACCCTCTAGGGGTGAACCAGAACGACCAGGGAGGGAATTTCCATAGCTCTCTGACTTTGAGTAGGGTAAAGGGAGCGAGGATGTTAGTTGCTAGAGGTTTTGGGCTCCTTTCTGTAGCACTCAATGGTCACGCGCCCAGCGAGCCCCCAGCCCGCAAGCCTCCACCCAGTTCGAAGCTGCAAACATTGAATGTGCCTTTGTGCTCATTGGTACGGCGTATTTGGACCGCATGTTCACGGTATCCGTAGGGCCGGTAGGCCGATTGTCGGCCGCTTTTCCTGTATGCTGAAATGGGCGTACGTAATAACGTGAACAGGCTAATAGTATTGACCGGGCGGCTCAACTCCAAATGCGCATCCACTCCACCTTCAAACACTGCAGTCTGCATAGCATGGCGGTAATTCTGGTTGTGTCAGTGGAAAGAAGAGGTTCCGATACCGAAATCTGCATCGAAGGCGTCAAAGCCGCCCCTTCAGTGTTCAAAGCGTGGAGTGCCCGTCAACAAGACGGTACATAACGCGGGCTTAAGGATCAAACCACATCTTCCATCTCTTCGACGGAAAGTTTGAAGTTTGGGGTTCTGAAGACGGTTTAAGTGTGTTCAATGCTGTGTTGCAAGACCGTACGCCGGCCGAGGTACAAAAGGATAAGATAGAACTTTTTGAAAGTCTTGCGGGGTTTCCTGCCCTTGTAAAACCCTGACGATGCGAACTGACCCCACACAGCTTCAGCTTCGCATAGTGCCTCTAGCAGTGAAAGTTTCTCTCTAAAAAGAAAGGACGGGGTGTTGTTCAGATGGAATCGTTGGATTGGCAGGATTGATCGATCGATTGAAGGTGAAGGAGAAGCATGTACGGATCGGTAGCCAAGGGCCCACGGATAGAGCACTGGTGGTCTTAGTCACGTGGCCGATACATGATATGAAGCAGGTATTTTAATGAAGGTCCGACTGATGTTTGAAAGCTACTGCAAAGCCAGTTAGTTCCGAAGGAACAAGCTCCTGTGGCCAGTCTACTCGTTAGACGGTGATATTGAATCATATGGTGCTGGCAGTATTACAGGTCTTGTATTAGTTAACGGTGTTTTTCAGCAAATAATGGGTTGAGGCTTTGGCCAGTTGGGTAGCATACTCTGCTATAGAAAGATCAGAAGTGATAATGGAAAACGAGGTAGATGTATTCGCAGAAGATGTATTGGTGATATAAAAGAGGAGAGCGACCCCCGGGAGAGCGTTGCCGCCTTCTAAAGGACGGAGTACGATAGCGCCGTGAAGCCGTGAACGAGGCGGGCGCAGTAGTCGTCGTACCAGTGGCGGAGGAAACCGCGTGTCATTTCAAGGGTAAAGATACACGGCCGCATCGCACGAAAGAAACAGTATCGAGTGAAGAGGGCGGCGGCGTTTCTCTCGTCCCCCTATCATCCGCGCGTATCGGTAGGTTGAGTGGATGGTGGGCAAAGTTAGAGCTCCGCCAGTCTTCTCAGTACTCCTCATGGCGTGGTTAGGCTTGTTGCCACCTGAGGCGGTCCCCGCTGTTGCCCTCACTGAGTGGGGCACTAACACCAATCTTTGGGTTGGGAAGCGGTAGCCAGCATGCCTTAGATATCTTGAAGTCTATCCTAGCCGTAAGCGACTGGAGGAATGAGCAAGGGTTCCAAGACATGGACACAAACCAGAATGGCAGACTAGTTCTCAGGTTTCAGATATTTCTTCTCGTGAGCTTTCAATGGCCTTCGCTCTACTGTGTATGTTTATGTGGTATTGTTATAATATTGGCAAGTTCCTTGGGAGCAACCACAGTCTACCTAAGTACCTTAGGATGTAAATGGTTAATGGACTATGCTCACGTAGCCTAGCCACTTATTTTGTCCAGGGTGGTACAGGCGTCTACGCTTTGTTTCGAATGAGATCTTCTATAACTAGCGTTTTGGTTGCTATAACCGTCCTTTGTGTAGTTCTGTAGGGTACTGGCACAGGCCGAGAGTTTGTAGTACAAGACTATCGTCCCTATTGAGCGTGGGTTATTTGGAGAACGCTTCGCCGCATTTTAAAAGGATGAGGGAGAAGTAAAAGAACCGGTAATATAAAAGTCAGACAGCATGTGATGGAAGGCATAGTTAGCAGACGGGCAGGCCCGCGGTTGTGCGTGCGTATGTGCGTGTGTGTGTGACAAGGGTTGTGTGTGAAGATAGTAGTGCTTATTGGGAGTGTCGTTTCCGACCGGGCATTTGCTCATTCCGACCGGTGTGGCAGTGTAAGGAACTTAGAGACTGTCAGTACGGGTGTATAATACAAAATAGCAGGGGGTCTGGTACTTCACGTCGCTAAGGGAGCCACGCTGCTAACGCTGCTAACCGCCACACCGCACACGCCAAACCATCAGATGGCCTATTTTTCCGCGCCCCTCGAGGAGCTACGTACTTTAAATACTGCTGAGAGAATGTGGCTGACCCAAAGGTTCTTTTCCAGCCACTCGGTCGGGACGTTCGAGAATTCGGTCTGAATTGCCGCTCCGGTGTTTATTGAGGTCCAATTCTCGTAGGGTTGTTTCGTTGCCATTTGCGCCGAACCCGCCTTCTTCATTCTCCGACGACTCGGAAGATACGATGTCCGAGTCGCTGCTGTCCTACTCCAAGATATCGACCGACCTAGAGGGGTATAGTGGTACAAGTACGTCTGATCAGGATGGCCCGGGATGTTCGCTTCCGAGGCGGCTCCTGCTATTAGTTTTTGTTGTGGTGTCGCACTATCAAGATGTCCTCAGCGAGGGACAGTATAATGTGAAAAGGCGAGGTAGGAACGGCGACAGCCGCAAGTTCGGGTACAGCTCCTACAGCCAACGCGTCAGTTTTCTGGCCTACAATGGCTGTATATTGTCCCGACGGCGGACTCGGGCCGCGAGACGGAAGACGAGAGGATC
Source organism: Nigrospora osmanthi (assembly GCA_029489945.1). NCBI lineage: Eukaryota > Fungi > Ascomycota > Sordariomycetes > Amphisphaeriales > Apiosporaceae > Nigrospora > Nigrospora osmanthi. The sequence goes on from CP120499.1 coordinate 179,782, forward strand.
TCTTGCGCCTGGTGGCGGGAGAATGGAGCTCCAGGGATACTTACAGAGAGCAGAAGGCCGCGTCTTCATCCTCACCCGCCGTTTCTTGGCCTGTTAGGGACAGTGTCTAAGATGTGTCTGGCTGGCGGTGCGCCAACGTCGTCATGCTTGGTCCCGGCTGTGGGTGAGAAAAGTATACGGGGGCTTTATACAGCAAGTCACTAAAGGAACCAAGAAAAGTATACAAGTAGGTTGTAGGCCCGAAACTTGTATCGTATCCAACCCCGAAGAGCTTGCGCTCTATGCCCAATTCGGAAATAATAACCTGTGAGTGAGGAAGGGTGAGGAGAGTGCGAGGGCTGGGGGTGAATAGTAGAAGGAGAGGATATAGTCAGGGAAAAGATGTGCTAACAGCGTCGTGAAGGATGTCTTTTTATAAAAAAGTGGGCGTGAAATTATATAACACAACTAGTTGTATGTTATTAAAGCCTGGGATAATTAACTATTAGTTTTGTACGTTTGTTCTTACAATCAGTGGAACGGGGGTCATGCTTTCAAGTTACTGCCGAATGTTGGTGTGGCGCTGTCAAGGTTGCGGAACGGGATGCCCGGAGCAGAATGTAATAGTGAGGTAGAAAGACATTTCGCGGCAGCTGCCATCGTTAGCGTTGTAATAGTCTCCTAGCTACGTAATTGCCAGTTGATTGAAGGTGAAGAAGGTGCTTGCCATATGTACAGTGGCATGCGCAGGTGGTCTCAATCATGCGACCTCGTTCTCGCATTGGCTATTCCAGCAGAGTCCCGCCTGCTACGGGGAGGCTGAAAGGCATGGGATGTTTCCTAGTTCGTTTATGAGAGTAAGGGAACGGTGATTTGGTATGAGAGTGGATGTGATATTCCGTGTCCTCTCGCAGCGATGTTGGAAGTCCCGTGTTGGGTGTGGTTTAAGGGCTTGTTATACATAGGTAATTATTCAGGGCAAAAAGAACTGTACCTTTGTCAGGTCTGAAGCCAATTCCCTGTATCTGGCGTCAGGAGACCTCTGAGCGAGTCATGCAGCTCTAGAAGGAAACGACCCCGGGTCCTAGCAAGTAGTGATAGCAGGCAAACGAGCATACGCCCCGAGGCATAAAATGGGGGCACTTTTGGAATCCCACGCAGTAGGTACCTAATGGAGCGTTGTGACCCATGCAGGCGAATATTAGCGATCTTGTCTCACTTAAAACGCGGGAATTAGATAAAAGCCCGACAGCGGTAGGTCTTTCCCCGCCTGTTTGACACCTCAACTTTCACGATCACTTGTTGTGGCACGGTGCACGCAGTAGTGCAGCACTGATGCGAGGCCTGTTTGCTTACCTCTTGTAAATGGAGTGATTGATATTAAATCAAGACCTCGTTGAATATAGCGGGCAGTTACACTCGCCCCTTTGCTGCTAACTTGCAGACAGCTGTTTTGCCTAAACGGTTGTAATGTCGTCGACTTGTACCAGTGGTTTATAGCGCCCGCCGAGGCAAGGAGTTTCGGTAATGTTGGATGAGGATGCTTGTCGAGGTCATAAGGCATGACCGCCCCGCTACTGATGAGGAGGTTGACAGGCGATGATGGAGGCGGAAGGAACTCGCTACGTCTGTAAACAGGCGTAGAGGTCGTATCAGTTGCAACATCAGCTGGTTCAGTCACTGCTACGTCCCTACCTAGGTATGCCGACGGTGCTTGGGAGTCTTATGCACGTACGACTTTGAAAGTGTTCGAGTTGTATACTGCTATTGGTTACTTGGTTGAGGATGTTTGTTTATGAGTCAGTTTTCCCACCTTCCACTCTGATGGGAGTCATCTAGGTAGGTTTCTCCGGTCCAGTAGAGAGACCGGGTACAGGCGGGGGGTCCCGCTCTTTCCGAGGTCGTGCTTCCAGGCCAAGACTGCGTAGCACCCGCCCGAGAACCTCAAGACTTACTAGGACGTACTAGAACATATGGCTTGCGTGGAGAGGGGGCGCACTGAATAGATAGATAGGTACTTGAGAGGTAGGTATATAAGCAGGGAACCATGTTTTCCCGCTATAACCCATAGGGTGCCCCAGCCTTATGCGCCCCCTCACACACTGCTTCCAATTATACATGCGTCCCGAGGCTCCGAGCCTCACTTAGGTAAGTTACCTAGGTCAGGCAGTAGATAGTAACTTGAGCCAGGGCCCGGTCGGGCGAACCATTCGGCCCCAGTGCATCACGAGGGCGAAAGAAGAAAGCCTATCTACTGACACAGCCGCTCGGTACCATCGTGCCTGATGTATCCATCTGGCGATCTGGCAGGGTACATGGAGATGAATGGAAAGGACGGGAAGATGTAAGGCATCGTCAAGGGAACTGTGTGGAGTCGTCCAATAGGACCACACAGTCTATTGTCTGCAGGTGGACAGTAGACCACACGGCCCGGACGGAGGTCCCATGACACGCTCCTTCTCGGTTGAACTTGGAAGGCGATTGCCTTGACGAAGGGTGTTGATGCGCATCTATGGATACTTGGGAAAGTGACGTTGGAGGATTGCCGGCTTTTCGGTTGCAGATGGGGCGCATCGGAGCGCATCGGAGGCCGCCCCTGCAATGCAGATGGGAAGCCGCGCCCTGCAAGGTCACCAAGTACCTGAATACTTAAGTACCTACTCAGGTATTAAGCAGCCGTCTCACGTTCCTCGCAAAGCGACCTGCCTGACGCATCGCGGTGATGAAAAGCATTCGCTCGCATCCAATCCCCCGTCGTTTGGCAGTGAAGTTGACGCAAGGTTTGACGCGTTTCCAATACCGGGTGCGCCCGACCGTTCTGTTGTGCATCCTGGCCCGGCCCACGTTCAGCTTATCGACCTTCCCTAACAGGCAACGATGCGAAGCCGGGATGAGAGGTAAATACCCAAGTAAGCGCCCAGATCCCCGAATGATTGCAGGCCGACTGACGGGGATGGACGAGAACAGGGCAAAAGTCCAGCCTCCAGGATTTCCTCGACGGCCAGTCGTTCCATAAGTTAAGTACACTCGGGCATCTGCTCCCTGCCGGACCATCGCGTGACCATCTCTCGTTACCCTCGTCACCGACGGACCCAAGCCCACGTCCCAGAACAGCAGTCGTGCCAACCCATGCGCCTCCAAACCAGCACCTCCAGCAGCCGCTGCTGCTGCGTGCCGTTGACACTTGTGCTAGGGCTAGCAGCAGCACGAGTCACAGGCGCCCCCAACGTCAACCCCATTCCCGGCCTGCAATGGACCGTCTTCTCCGGCACCAACACGACGCAGCGGTTCCGCGGGCTCGCGCCCGTGTCGGCTGAGATTGCTTGGGCGGCGGGCACGAACGGCACGATCCTGCGGACCGAAGACGGGGGCGCAACGTGGGCTTCGGTTGGGCCGGCGCTGGCGCCCGAGGACGCCGAGCTGCAGTTCCGCGACATCCACGCCTTCGCTGGCGGCGCCGCCGCCGTGGCCCTGACTATCGGGGCCGGCACCGAGTCGCGCCTCTACCGCACGGCCGACAGCGGCCGCACCTGGGCCCTCGCCTTCGCCAACGCCGACCCGGATGCCTTCTACGACTGCCTCGCCTTCTCTGCCGACGACGACGACGGCGACGCCAGCAGCCATCACGGTCGCGCCCTCGCCGACCCCGTCGACGGCCGCTTTCGCCTGCTCGAGACGCGCGACACCGGCGCAACCTGGGCACTCGCCGACCCGGCCGCCCTGCCGCCCGCCCGCCCCGGCGAGGCCGCCTTCGCCGCCAGCGGCACCTGTCTCACCGCCGCCGCCGGCCGCTGGTACATTGGCTCCAACGGCGGCGACGCCGGTCCCGCGCGCGTCTACCGCAGCAGCAGCAGCAGCGCCAATGGCAGCGTATGGGCCGTGGCTGACACCCCGCTCGCGGGGGGCGCGTCTGCCGGTGTCTTCTCGGTGCGGTTCCGCGACACGCGCCGCGGTGTCGTCGTGGGCGGCGACTACGCGGACCCGACGGCGACGGCCACACCGCGGGCCGCCTGGTCCGTCGATGGCGGGGCTACGTGGACGGCGGCCTCCCCGTCGCCCCGTGGGTACCGCTCGGGCGCCGCCTGGGTGCCGGGGCTGTGTGGCGCCGTCGTCGCCGTGGGCCCGACGGGATCCGACGTCAGCTGGGACGGGGGCAAGACGTGGGCGGGCTTCGACGACGGCTCGTTTGATGCCGTCGAGTGCGTCGAGGGCCGCGTGTGCTGGGCGTCGGGCGAGAATGGGCGGATCGGCCGCCTGGTTTTCGAGTGATTACTAAGTACCTGCCTACGGGAGGCTCGAAACTGACTATCGTTCTCGGAATTGCTAATGATGCAGCGTATCCTGCTAGAAGGTGTAGGGGAGTGGCCTCCAATGTAGAGGAAAGGAGTACCGATGCTCGGTTCTTACTTGCTACCTGGAGATACTGGACCGGTCCCTCGATACGCCGCTCCCGCCCCTGAAGCTGCCTTGTTAATGTATGTACATCTTTATGTACATTTAAATGTAGATGAAGACTCATCGGGCACCAAGGAAGTTGGATTGTAGGTGGTGAGGGCTGTTCCACCTGGATCTTCATCTGTCTTTCTACTTGTCACCACTCGAACCCCTCGCGACACGCGACGGCAATTACGTTTCCTGTGCGACACCGGCAAATCAAAGCCAAGCCCCAGTCTCTCCCACTGTCTTCCACCCTCTTCGGGCTCGCCCATTCCCGGCCCGCAAGACCGTCCTCCCCAAGATCAACCCAAGCCGTCCGATTCCCCATGTCGCTCAAGGCGAAAAAAGTGCCGCTCTCTACGGCCCCGCGGCCGCCTGGCCGCCCGATCCAAACCCACCAGCAGCCGTTCCGCGACCACTGCGGCGCCGCGGCCCTGATGGTCTTTGAGGCCCCCGTCGGCCAGCCGCTGCCGCCACTTTACAGCTTCGCCATCTACGCCACTGCGCCCGGCGCGACGGCCGACACCCTCGCCGCCCCGGACCTCTTCGCGGCGCTGACCGCGTCGGCGTATACTTCGCGCCCGGCGCCCCCGTCGACGCCTGCACCGCCCACTACCGCGGCGAGAAGGCCGCGCGGGGCACCTACGGGGCCCAGGTCACCGCATCGCCGGCCGCCGCCGCCGCCCTGCCGGGGTTGGTCCCGTCGTACCTGCAGACGCCCTCCCACTGCCACCACGACGTCCTGTTCATCTTCCCGGGGGACTGGAGAGCCGGCGACGTGCTTGTTGTCGAGTTCCACCCTGCAAGTGCCGACGAATACCAGCCGCACCCGGAGGATGCGCCGGACGTCGTTGCGCCGGCTAGGGTGCAGCGGTTGTCCGTGTGTCCGGATCCAGCCACATACGACGGCGCGGGGAGGGTGCCCGGGAAAATGTACGAGCTGTCTTTTGTTCGTGCCCAGAATCTAAGCGATACGTTCACCGAAACCCTGGAACAAGGTTGGTCGTCGTGGTGAAGTACGAATATGGGTTGAAATAGCCATAAACCCCCCCCCCCCCCCCCCCCCGGCGCTAGATAATACGAGAGATTCCCAAGTCGCGAGAGATGCAACCAATCATATAGTGCATCATTCCATTCTTTGCTTGCTGGCCGTAGACCTAGATACTACCTATTGAACTGAGGTGGTTTGAGGTGTATTGATTGAGTTATTTAAGGGAAGAGCACAGGTCTGAAGGCGTCCGTTCGGGCCCTTCTATACTTAAGTATATATGCTCTTAAGGGTACTCCGAGAAGTTTTAGCTCGAAGGCCTCAACGCTGGCTTTATTTAATATAAGTTTCTGCTCTCGCATGTTCTGGCTGTGGACTTCATCGACATCATCCACCCCCTTGGCCACCGCCTAGCGATGACAGCCCTCCGACGCTGGCGTGCCTAGGTTGATCAAACACCGGCCACCCCGCGGCGATAGCACGAGTGTAGACACGGGATCCATGTCCCTGTTGCTAAAGCCCTCCAGCGCCGAGATAGTCGACCCCGGGAACGATAGAAAGAATCGGGCCGCAGCAATCCGTATCTCCAACCGAGCTAGATTCACACCCAGGCAAGCTGCAGGTCGTCAGCTGTCTCGTTGGTAAGCGCCTTGGGTATCGCTCGGGGGGTTCTTGCCTCGACTGCCGGCGCCGAAAGGCATGAAGTAGTCTTTCATGAGCGGGGTGGGCGACTCCCACCTCTCTGGGCGAAACCTCGACGGTTCCGGGAAGGCGTCAGTGTGCCTATGTAAGCTCCAGGATTGGGCAGACACGGTCGTCCCGCCCGGCAGCCAGTAGCCCGAGATGAGCGCGCCCTCGGCGGGTACCTCCCTGAGTAGCCCCGTCGGTGCGGTCGGGTACAGCCGGAGGGTTTCCTCTATGACACATCGGAGATACGGCAACTTTTTCAGATCGTCGTCGTCGAACGCGGCGGGCAAGCCTTGTAGCTCCTGCACCAGCCTCCTCTTCACTGCGTCGTCCCCGCAGACCGCCCACACCAGGTATGTCAGGGTGTTGGCCACCGTGTCAGTCCCGGCGACGATGAATGTCAGGGCCTCCTCCCTCAGCTCCTCGAACGACATGCCGGTCTGACCTGCTTCGTAGAGCTTCGAAAGAAGCGTGGGCGTGGCTTCGGGCCCGTTCTCGTGTACAGCCTCAAAGTGTCGGAGCAGTAGCTCTCTCGTATGCTCGCGGATCCGCGCGCGAACGGCCAGAGAGTCCCGTATCATGGGGATTGGGAGGCGCAGAGCTCTGACGACACGACTCAGGCGAGGAAAGGTGGCGTGAGCGGCACCCGAGATGCTCAGAAAGGACAGATCGCGCATCAGTGCGTGTTGCTGCCATGTGAGGCTCGTCAGTACATCTCGTGGCATCGCCGAGAAGGGGTACGACAGTGGAAAGCCCTTGTACCTCGCCGGCATCCAGCATGTTGAACGAGGTCCCAAAGCTCAACTCGCTGACCGCGTCGCCCACGAGGGCGAGCCACCAATGCAGCACGTCACAGGCGCCCCGAACCTCTTGTTCCTTGGCCATTTGTGCGAGGGCCCTCCTAACCTTGCTCTCTATGGCTGGCTTGTATAGTACCAAGGCTGACTCTGTGACGCCAGGCGCCATAAGCTTTCTCTTCGTGCGGTGCGTGTCGAAGTCGGTAACCAAGAACACGTTGGGCTGGGCCGTGGCGAGCTTGGTGAAGAAAGAATCCTTCTTGAACTCTCCGCGGCCCGACTTGTAGATCTGGCGAACGGCTTCGCTGTTGTTCACGCTTGCCTCGCGAGGGCTCAGGCGGACCACACCGTCACCTTCTCCGTCAGCTCAGGAAATTCAAATATCGTGAGTCTTCAGGAGCTGGCAAACCGTATTGGCGGTGTAGTTCATGCACGTATACTGCTCGGTCTCGCGACAGAAGGTGAAATGTAAGAACCCAGTCGGTCCAAACGGTCAGCCATTGGCCTGGAAGGTTTGAGAGAGGCCCCGATTGGGCGGCGTACGCGCTCTGGAGCTATTTAGTATGGATGCTTTGAGCGATCAAGTAGGAGCCTTCAGAGTTACCCTCAGCAGGTACGCTAGTACTCCGAGAGCACTGAGCCGTACGAAATCTGTCAACAGTGACATTTTTGAGTGTTTTACGGAGTTGTAGGCCGTAGTAGAGGCTGGGTAGATAGCCAGGCAGAAGCGTGCATTATGGTGTGAAAAGATAGCTTGGATCAAACTCGAGGATTACCGATGGTGGTGCTTGTTTAAAAGCACATTTAGATCACCACCTTGCCTCTTCCGGCTTTCGCACCTGTTGCATACATTTGCGTAATTGCACGCTGGATTGAGCTTGTTATTAGCCGGAACATTGCCTAGCGCAGTAAATACATGAAGTCGAGGCGCAGGTACCCCTTTACGTAGGGCATTAGATGTTTGCAATCTTTAGAATTCTAGTACTATTACATGCTGCTACATGTGCTTTTATGTCGGCTTACGATCTTTGATCGTGGCCCATCTAGCATGAGGCACAAGAGTGTTTGTGGCATTCACGTAGACACGGGGCGCTGGTAGCGATAGCCGTATTCATGATAAATTCACTGTTTTGCAAGTGTTCCCGCGTCGGACATAACGGGGCGATCCAGAGCTCCTCCCTTACCGGTTACAACGAAGAACACATGGCAAGACGCAGACGCCATACATCGCGCTTTCAAGAGACAGGGGCAGCTAGGGAATAGTAGAAAGTGATGTAAACACCGGTTTTAATCGAGTACTGGAATGACGCGTAAGTATGGACCTGGGTTGAGTCCAAATCATCCACGCCACTGTAACCGTTGGTCAGCAATAGACGGGAACTCAGGAGGCAGGCTACCAAACGCCGGAACATACAAGACACGCTGGATCCTCCGTTTGTATCGTCCGCCGTCGGGCTCCCAGGCTCTGGCCTTCGATATGGACTCGACTGAGCGCACAACAGATGCGTCGCTACGGTGGAACTGCCACAGTGGCACATAAATCTTCACGTCGGGGCGGACCCTGCCCACACGGACCTCGTAGCCAACGCAGAGGCCGTTCATCCTATGGCGGGGATTCAGAACGGGCTTGTCCACAGTCCGGCGGTCACAGGCCGGGTCCGTCGTTGCGCTGTCCATGGGCTGATCGTCGGCGAGAAACAGGTGCCAGATGGCCGCCAGCTCACGCAGCAGTGTCTCCGTCTCCTGGTCGTGAAAGGCGCCGCCCATCGTCACGGCATCGGTGACCGAGACGAAGGCATTGGAAACGCAGCGGAAGTAGAGCTTGACTCGCTTGTCGGCCCCGCCCTGGCAGTCAGTGCCCAGGAAGATGAATTCCAGACCGGGGGAGCGTATGCGGCAGCCGTGGTTGAGGTATTGCTCGATAGCATCCAGCGATGGGCCCAGCCCATCGTGCAGCCGACGAGCAGCAGCCAGCGACAGGTCTCGTGCTCTGGAAAAGGCCTTGACGAGAAGGCCTTTCGCCACGAACTCATCGTGGGACTCGACGTTGGGCTCCTCAGCGGTTTCCGCGCCAGAATCGGCGTTCAGGCAAAGAAAGGCCCGGGCTACGGGTGTCCAGTACGGCTTGACGTTGGTGATGGTGCCGTTGGACCGGCTCCCGAGGTCGATGCCGAAGTAGCCCCTGGTCAGTCGTGGTACATGCGGGGGGAGGCTCGCCCGGACCTTCTCCATTTCAGCCTGACTCTGCACGCTGAGGAGCTCGTCCAGGACATGACTGCATGACGCGTCGGCGCTGCCCTCCGGGGTGTGGTCCAACAGCATGCGGAAGCACTGGCGGTACAGCCGATCCAGGTCGACGAAGCTGTCGGCGTTATCACCGAGCGGCTCCAGGATGAAACGGACAACGGGCGGCTTTCGATCCGTCAGGTTCATAGAGAATTCCAAAGGCATGTTGTTGTGGGTGCACTGCGACAGAGTCGGCGGGCCACGGTACGATGGGTCTGACCTCGGCGGTGGTCCCATCAGAGGGAACAGCGATCGGAGCAGCCGGGCATGATGCTGCACCTCGTCTTCCGTGTAGGATCCGCTCTCTGTCAGCAGTCGCTCGAACTTGGCTAGGTACAGGTCGCACCAAAACGCCGAGTGGTCGTTCGGGGTCGAGCTCTCATGAGACCCCATGATGATGGGCCAGCTACTGCTGAATCCAGCAGGCAAAACAGTTCCTACAGAGAAGCGTGGACCAGTCAGGCGGAACGGCTGCTGGGCTAGCATCAGCATGCTTGTGTGGCCCTATACGAAGATGTCACATTGCATACGCTATTATTATAGGCAGACTGTATTACCGGGATCCTGGTGCCTTCTGTCCTCTTTGCCTAGTAAGAGTTACAGCACAAGAAAAGTATTTGGCTAACAGTCACTAAAGGGCACGCCTCCGACCCTCCATATCAAACCAACATATCTCGTCAGGGCCTCTCATTCGATGTGTTAACAGAAGACCAAAATTTCTCGGTAGAAAACCATCAACCAAGCTTTATCCCAAGTGTCGGTTTAGAGTTCGTCACATTTTGATATGCTTCTTTAGGGGGACGCGCGGACACGCATGCATACGACGCAACCAAACCGCCCTGCAGGGCTGATTGCCTTGGGTCATCTCGGCATATACCATTTCCCATGTTTCCTCTAGCACACGTACCGGGGTGCACTGCGTGCGAATACCCAGCGAATGAGGGGCCGAACAACCAGCATTAGAAAGTACCTTTAGACGATAGTTTCCTTAGTGGAGAACACCATGTATGGCCCGGTGGCGTCGATGTCAGACTCTCCTCCGGTCCCTCCGAGACCATATTCACCATGTGTCCGCTTGTCCTTGGCCCACACAGAAGGCCGCGCTACCAGACTGAGCCCGGCATAAGGAGCATGGCCATTGCCGCGATAGTTTACAGGATGATTCTCCGATGGCATGCGCCCCTCAGCCTCTTCTCGGCGTTCTTGACAGCCAGAAGCCAAGCAAACAATGCGGAAGGTCATCCGGGGGTATCTTAGTTTATTTCCGTTACGCGGGAAACCACGTGTGAAAAAGCGGGAACAACCAAGTCCCTGAGGCAATGCCGATGTCTGGGCTGCTTTAGAGGTCGACGATGAGCCTCTGTTACTGCCGGCACTGCCTTTGCTTCTATCCTTTTCCCGTGGCGCCTTTTCTGATGCATAGGTTACTTCTGGTCTTGCAAAGGTCTCTTCTCTAGCTATGGCATTCATATCGAACTCGTAATACTCCGTCGGCGGCAACGTCAAATGTTGCGCTCGCACAAGACCGCACAGAGTTGTTGCGCAAAACTCTCCACATGCTGTTCAGCCAACATAGTATAGTGCCCACCACCTACATTGCAGAACCGCACGTCTTCTCGCACAAAGTCTTTCCACGCCCCTAGCCGCCTCTCGATCCAATCTTGCCTGTTCTTGGCGACGTGGGCTAGCGGGTCGGCTACCATCACATCCAGCCGCTGGATAGTACCAGACGGCTCGTAGTCGCAAGCCATGGCCTGCATGCTAGACCCTATATCCACCCACAGCAGATAGTACTCTTCGCTGAGGCCCAGCTCCTCCCAGCGCCGTGCATCACAGTGCTTGCGAAGAAGGCGTATGGCGTCCATTCGGCAGCCCTGCCTGTCCAGCTCCCGCAGGGCGGGCCTGTGGACGTAAGCCCCATCCTCGTCGAAGAGCCCGACGAAGAAGAACAAGTGAATCGTGCACTCGGCCCAGTCGAGCTCGCGCATGCGGCCCTTTATATGCGGCGGCAGGTTCCAGCTGCCGCAGTAGCGGACCACATCGCCGTTGGCTTCCAGCGCCTTGGTCAGCTCGAAGGCCACCATGCCCCCGAAAGAATACCCGGCGATCGCGTACGGCCCCGCTGGCTGACGCGTCTTGACGGCGCTGTAGTAGCACTGGATGAGCTCGTCCAAGGAAGAGAAGGGCGTCTCGTCGCTGTCCGTGTTGAACCCCCGCGCGCGGAAAGCGTAGACAGGTCGATCGGGGTCAAGGGCCAGGAGCTTGGCCGTCATGTTGACAAACACCAGTACCTCGCCGACGCCAGGATGGACGAGCCACAGCGGCTTCTTGCTTCCCTGGGGCTGTAGTACCACGACGGGATCATATTCGCCCCTATGCCCGTTTTCCCCGCCAGTTGACAGTATCCCAGCAACATGGCCTGCAAGCCCCCGGACAGTAGGGTCACGGAGGATATCGGTGACAGATATTGGCACGGCAGGGTGGAGCGTCGTGTTGATGAGATGCATAATACTGATCAAATCCATGGATGTTGCGCCTCGGCGGAGAATGGAGTCGTCCACGGATAGCTCGCCGTCCCCGTCCTTCACTCGGATTTGTGCACTCACGATTGCCAGACAGGCCCTCTCCTCCGCCGTGGAGGCTTCTCGAAGACCCGAGGGCCACTGGCATTGGTTGTGCTCGTGGTTCGCGGCTTCTTCCCCGGCAAAGTCGCCTCGTTCGAAAGACCTCTGGAGCTCTGCCCGGGAAAGCTTCCCGAGAGACGATTTGATCATATAGTGCTGGTTGAGTGGAAGTACGCGCGGGTGCGTTTGCGTATGGAGGCTGATTGTACGGGATATCGCATTGTTTGTCTGCCGTCGAGCCTCGAGGTCATCCTGGACGTACGAAGGGACGTAGAGGACATGGACCGACTCCCGCCCAATGCCCGCGTCCCAGGACCCGAAGCAACAGAAGTAGCTTGGCATGGCGCCGGGAATCCCGGCCTGCTCCAGAGTCGCCTCCAGCTCAGATGGTAGGTACTTGACGCCGTTGATGTTGATGGCCTCCTTGCTGCGTCCGTCGATCCGCAAACATCCATCGCTGTCTATGAGGCCCAGGTCGCCCGTCCGGAACCAACCATCTTCGGTAAAGGCCTCGGAGTTGGCCTTGTGGTTGTTCAAGTACCCTTCGCACACGACCTCGCCCTTGATCTCCAAGTGACCTCTCTCTGCGATCTTGGATCCGCAAACTGGCGATTGCCCTTTGACGTCAGACTCAGGTGCGAGCGGCGTAATGCGCATGCTAATACCTGGCATGCAGTGTCCTAGCGACGTGAAGGTCAAGCCTTTGGCGACGTCGTCGCTGGGGCAATGGCTGTTGAAGATGCATCCCGCTCACGTCTCCGTCATGCCGAAGGAGGGATGTATAAAGTCTTTTTGGACCCCGAAACGACTGAGAAGCGTCTGAACGCCGACACATACATCGACAACATTGGGCTCCCCGCCCGTATCCAGGTACAGAGACTCCAAGTTAAGATCAGAATCGAGCCCCTCTGTCGTTGTTTTCAGCATACGCTCCAACTTCGCTAGCAGGAAATTCGGAGCGAAGGCGCGGGATACCTTGTGGCGGCTCAGAAGGTTTAGAAAATGGAAAGGGTCCGACGTGACAGCCCAAGCAGGTACCTGGACCTGGGACACACCACTAGCGATAGCGAACAGATGACAGTGAACCATGTTGGCTACGTGGTCCATGTTCACCCAGCTGAGAAATGGACCGGCCGGATAGCGTAGCTTGGCAACTTTGGCCTTCCCGCGGAAAGCCGCGAAGAGCTGGCGGTGCCTGATCGGGACTGCCTTGGCCTGTCCGCTGCTCCCAGACGTGAGCGCGATCAGGGCGATATCTGACTTCTTCTCGGGAAGTTCATGAGCCGTGGGTGAGGTCTGCAGCGCTAGGATATGCCCCTTAGCCCCATTGATAGACTCCTCGGCCCCTACACCGTCGATGATGAAGATTTCGATGCGCTCATGCTCGTCCTGGGTCTTGAACGGCTCGATTAAGGAGGCCCTGGTTAGGAGTATTGGTCTTCCGAGCGTCTGGGAGAGGCCTTTCAACTGTGCCTGTCGGTTGGCGGCGTTGGGACTAAGGATGGATGGCGTCGTAACACAGGGCGTCCCGCCTGCGAGGAGAACCGACCAATACCACACAATGGCGTCCATGGCATCTTCGAAGTGGACAATGAACACCCAGCTTCCGGTGTCTAGGCGCCGCCGGATCCTTCCATCGCTCAAAAGACGCAGAGCATTGAATTCGGCGACTTGGAGAAGCTTTGCATACGGAAGTGTTTGGGCCCCGTTGTTGTTAGCTTGCTGAACGAATGGGTACGCAGTAATGCCCTGGGAAGGTCGTAGTGTCGAGACGCGCCTGAGTGCCTCTGACACCGAGGCAAGCTCAAGCTCGGTCATTGCTATTTTGTATATCTTGTATTGGACAATGGGTTTACAACGAAGACAGTAGCAGAGGAAGATGGAGAGCTGATTCTGGATGGTATTTTGGTCCTCTCCAGCACAATGGCACCCCCTCGCGCCGTCGGAGGTTGGCCGAACTTTAACAGGGTACCGTGGTGGCCATCTCCATGTCTTTTGGGTGCTATAGCCTCGGCCGGCGGCAGTTGGGACTCCCAACTCATCGGGTTCTATCGGGCACAGCAACTCGCAACTGCAATGAATCCTCAGATGAGCGTCTGTCAAGCCTACATGTTGTAGTTTACCCGAGCTCATGGGTCTAACCTACGTTTCATGGCGATCGCCGGGGGCACCCATAGAGTAAGCCAATTGGCTGGCCTCTAGTCACGTCCAGCATCCGGCTAGGATGGGCGCAGTGCTACGTGGTTGGTTGCAAACTTCTTCATTGCATTTAGACAAGCCGGAACCATACATTCATAAGCACAAACAACACAAGTAACCCTTTAAATACTTTCTGTCTTTACTACGGCTCATTAAAACACTCGCCTTTCAGGGCATATCTCAAAAGTCTTTCACGCTGCATAATGAAGCAACCCAGATGTCTGCGCATTGGCATCGTCGGTGGGGGGCCCGCCGGCCTCCTCCTGGCGCAATTACTACAAAGGGCGAATGATAAGCTGGCGACAACATCATTTGGCGATGCCAATGGCTATGGCCTTCCTACGAAAGCCTTGGACGTTGTTGTGTTCGAAGCCGACGCCTCTCCAACGGCGCGCGAGGATTTGGGAAACGACTTGGACCTGCAACCTGACACGGGCCTGCTGGCGATTCGGAGAGCCGGCCTGGAGGCGTCCCTCGAGCCACACATGCGCTTCAGTGCTTCTGTGGTCCGCTTCAGTGACTCCCGGGGCACCGCCTATCTTCGTGTTGGTGGCCCAGCCAGTCGCAACTCGGCCCCAGAAGTGGCGCGCGGCGCTCTGCTCTCGGTGCTCCGGCAAGGCGTCGACACCATCCAGTGGGGCAGCAGGGTGGTCGGGGTTCGGGTTGAGCACGAGCAACAGGTGGTGCTCCGCCTGGACGGCGGCGAGGACAGGGGCCCCTTCGATCTCGTGGTCGGCGCCGACGGGGCATGGTCTGATGTGCGGCGTGCCGTGACCGAGGCCCTGCCGCAGTACTCAGGGTATACCGGCATGGTCGGTACCATTGTCGATCCAGACACCCGGTTCCCTGCCATCTCTCAAGCCGTAGGGCTCGGCACCCACTTCGTTTTTCGGACTGGCCAGAAACTGACTGGCCACCGGGCTGCCGACGGCAGCCTTGCGATAGCCGTTGTACTGCGAAAGCCCGAGGCGTGGGTTTCTGCGCTTGCCGCGAAACCCTTGTCTTCCGAGGGCCGCATGGCCCGGGATGCCGGACGAGCTTGGGATGACAGAATCCAGGAGGCGATACTTTCCGAGCTTGACCCCACGGAATGGAACGCATCGTTTCGGCAGTGGATTAAAGCGGCTTCCGCTTGGAAGATATACCCACAGAAGGAAATCGTGGGCGGCACGACGTGGCCACACAAGCCGGGTGTGACGCTGCTCGGTGATGCGGCCCATCTCCTCACGACCTTTGGTGGGAAGGGGGTCAATCTTGCCCTGGTGGATGCACGTGCGTTGGCAAACTGCATCGAGGCTTCCCTCGATGGAGCTTCGCCCCTTGAGCGAATGCAGGTCCTAGGCCGCCTGAATAACGCCGTTCGCAGCTACGAAAAGTCCATGTTCCGCCGAGCCCGCCACACCTACATATTAACCAAGAGGAACCAGAACGGTGTGTCTGGAAAGTTTGCCCCGGCAGAGTTACTTGCTACCATGGTAACCACCAAGCTACTAGGTGAATGGGCGAGCAATACGGTGCTGTGGTGGCTTATCGGCACTGTGGTGTGGTGGTTGGCTCTGCTGTATTTTGTGTCGGGAAGAATCAGGTTTCGTCAAGTGCCTATGCAGAAATCTGAAAGCACTTAAGGTTTCCCTCCACTTGAATCATCTAGTAACTACGATGTGCTTCTTGTAGTTTCTTTTATTTACAAACCCTGTAGCTTGCCACTACCGCTCCATAGAAGTACTACATGATTAATCTTCCCCCCCGGTGAATTCTAACATAAACAGCGACCTTCATATCCTGCACAAGGAATTCTGTATACAGACTCCGCCCTAAAGCAGTGACATGCACACGCAAACGTTGAGAACCTTGCATGGCCTCGCGGATTGAGGCTGTTCACCACTGAAGTTAGTAGATATGCCATTAACAAACGTGTCAGATACATTAGGACTGAGTGCTGAATTAACATATTAGAGCTCCAGAATCTCGATCGAGCAAACAATGAGTTTAACGCAACATTCAATGGCCATCTTGTAGAAATTTCACAAGTCTTTTCTCTTTGCAGGTTGAACTTGCCTTATCTATTGACCTCTCAAAGTCTGCGTGTCTTGTACCGTCATGACGCCCAAAGTACCTGATGACGATGACGTCTTTGACCCAGCACAATTTCGCTCGTCATTGATGCGAAGATTGGAACCCGCATCAAGTTGGTACCCGTATCGATATGTCGCCTTTCCGGTAGGAGCCAAAGGGCTGACCAGCCTCAAGTTCGCAGTGTATTGCCACTTGAATCTCTACCGAACATGCTTTCTTTTGCCGCTGGTATGTGAAACCACCAGGAACCGAGATAATTCTCGTATATATGCCATATATTAATATTTATCGTGGTCAAGGCATGCCACATCCTGATCTGTTTCCAATCGCGAGGATGAATTTGACGCTGAAGGGGGCTACTTCCTCGGTCCTGCTGATCGAAGCTGGAGATATACACCAAGCTCTCCAATATGGCAGAGCGGAGGGCAACCGTGGAGTGATCAAGGTATCTATCAACACGCCACCAGACCCCTTTCCAGTTGTTCCTTTTGCAGAGGTGTACAAGGTGTATCACTGGTGCCTAAGCTAGGCGAAATACTAATCGTCTTTGTCGCACCCCAAGGGCGCTGGCAGGCTAGTTGTAAGGTAAATAAGGTTAATTCTTCTAGAATAGTAATAAAGGGAAATGCTAGATGTGGCTCGCTATATATAAGTATGTTAGGACCCCTGCTATACTCTTACACGTGACTTGACTAATAATCCCTGCTTAGGAATAGCCTCACGGCGCGACACACCCCCTTAGGAAATAATAGAATTAGTTCTTAAAATAGTCGTATGTTAAGTCTCTTACCACGCGCCCGGTCGTATTATACTTTAGAAATTAGTTCCCGTAACACCTTAATAAATCCTAAGGCGTTACAGATAGACGAGTATTATCCTTTCTAAGTATTATTACTAACCTATTGTTCCTTTAAGGCCCTAAGATCAGCCTTATATACTCAGGGTATAAATAGATACTCTAGGCCTCTTAGTTACTGGTTTCCTCTATTCCTCGTGTAACTTCTAAACCTTGTAAGTATCCTTAAGGAACGCCGCTAACGCGTTAGTTCTACTTACTGACGCTTATAGGGGTGCCTAAGTAGCTCTCTCGTATATACACACACTCCTCTCGCTAGTCGAGACCGCCGTCACTACTACTATGTCTACCGCCGGTTAGTATTCCTTAAGGGGGCCTAAGGAGCGCTACTAACCGAATTTTCAGCTCCCGTCGCTCCCACTGCCCCCGGCGTTAACGCGGTCGCTACCGCTAGCGGTGGCGGCCCGCCTAGCGGCCGAAAGAACGAGAAGCCCGGCCGCGCCCACGAGAAGGATCGCGTGGTGGTGCCCTCGGAGGGCGACTCCGAGTCCGGCTCGGAGGTCCGTCGCGCCAGGGAGGTCTTACAATGCTACCGCGCCGTTAAGAAGAAGGCTAGCCTTAAGACTCGCGTCTCGCGCCCCTCGCGGGGCGAGCGTAGCCGCCTTCGCCGCTAAAAGGGCGCGAGTAACTACTCGCCGTACCTCCTTTACGTTCGGTCGTTACTACAGGGCCCTCGTGGCTACTACTACGGCACTAAGCTCCCGGGCGCCTCCCGCTATTAGGAGTGCGTTTCGTATAATTATACGTACGTTAGGACCCTTATAGAGTTATTATAACTTACTAACGAGTCGTAGGTGTACCCCTATGCCCGCCGTCGCCTTTGTCCCGGCCCGCCACCTATTTCGCGCTATAGCGCGCCCCGAGGCGACGTACCGCTAAGTAAAACGCGTTTTCCGGTTCTGTAACGCTAGATAGCTGCTAATACGTTATAGGCCCTCGTCGATTCGTTCCGCGTTACCGTACGCACGTTCCTCGATATCGACGTTATAGGCGCTAACCACGTCTTAGCTAGGGGCGTGGTAGGCCCCCCGGAGGGCTTCGTGGGCTCTCCGGAGCCTGTTACCCCTCCCCACGTCGAGGAGTATAAGAAGGCTGCTCCTAACGTCGCTCGTAAGGGCCGCTCCCGCCGCGCTACTCGCGCCGCTAGCGTTTCGTCGCTTAACGAGGCCCCCGCCGAGGAGGAGGAGGACGAGGACGAGGAGGAGTAAGAGGAGGAGGATGAGGAGCGAGAAGATAAGGAGGAGGAGGGCGAGGAGTTCCTCGACCTTATTTCCCCTAAGTAGTAAGGCGAGGGCTCCGAGGAGCGAGTTTAACGTGTGTGTTTAGTTTCGTATACTAAGGGCCGTTAAGCCGACTTTTCTCGTTTCCTGAATTAACACTAGCCCCTCGGGAGGCTTAGCGGGCGCCGGGTTCGAATCCCGGGCCCTACCCTTAATATAACACTCTGTAGCGGTCCTCTTATACTACTCTTAGTGCTTAATATATATCTTATAGGTTAAGGAGGCTCCTAAAGTGCTTAAACTTCGGTCTAGATAAGTTCTTAGTTAGTTTATCGGCCGGTATGTCGCTTATTAGCACGTAAGTTAGCTAGAACTAGCCCTTAACATACTCCTACCTTAACTATAAGTTATAGATATCTACGTGGCGTAACTTAGTAGAGATCCTTTCGGCCTCCTTAACGACTAAGCGAATAGTCTGTTAGTTATCGTAAGCTATACTAAACGGCGTATCTAGCACTAGTTAAATAGCCCGGAAGAAGCGTTTCAGCGCGATTATTTCCTTTACGGTTTCGTTAAGCACGAGGAGTTCCGTTTCCGTAGTTAAAGTAGTGACTATAACTTACCGGCTCGCTTTCTAGACGATAAGACCGCCGAATAGTTAGATAAGGTAGCCCTACGAGGAGCGCCTAGTAGCCGGGTCGTCCGCGAACGAGGTATCTAACGTAATAATAATCGTCTACGGAGTCCCCTACGAGAGTTCTTTCGGTAGGGTTAGTTTCCCGTAACGTATAGCGATATACCTAGTGTTATATACGTACCGAATACACTAATTAGCCGCTTCTAAGTACTCCTACGAGGGGTTCGTGAGGTAACGAGATAATTACGATACGGCGAATATTAGGTCAGGCCTAACTATAATTACGTTATATAGTATGCTACTAACCCTCTCCTAGAACGCCTTAATCTTATACTTCGGTGCCGTCACCCCCGAGGGCGTGTGTAAGTCTATTTAAGGCATTAGAGTCGTAGGTGCTCGCCCCTTATAAAACGCGAACCTCTTTATAACCTTTTCTAAGTACGTATCGTGGTATATCTAGAGTAGCCCGTTCTGTCGTTCCCTAACGACCTTAACACCTAGGTAATACTAAACGTTTCCTTATTCTTTTAGTTCGTAGGTGCTTTTAAAGGCTTCGATTAGCCGGTCTACTTCCTATCGATACTTAAGGTGGTTATAGACGAGGAAATCGTTTATATAGAATACTATAAATATCGTGCGTTTCTTATTAAAGTACAAGCATAGCTCTTCCGGCGAAGAGAGTAACCCTAGCTTCTTAAAGGTGCTTAAGAAGTCTTTAAACTATAGTAACGGCGATTCCCGTAGCCTATAAAGGGCCTTAAGGAGTTATAAGACGTACCCCTCCCTTTCGAATCTTAGAGGGTACTTAATATAGACCGGTTCGGAACCTTCGTTAAAAATAACGTTAAGAAAGGCGTTAACCGCGTTATATTACCGAATGTCCTATCCGAAGTACGTAGTAACTACGACGATAATACGGAAGGATCTAGATGCTAGAGTAGTAGCGTAAGTGCTTTCTAAGGTGTTCTTTCCCTACTTGTCTCCGCGGACGTAGATACGCGCCTTGTAACAGATATAGGCGTTATTTTTATCGAATTTATCGCTTTAGACCTATTTCACGGGTAGCACGAACATTCCTTTCGCTTTACGAACCGGTCGCTAAGCGCCTATCTCTTCTACCTTATTAAATTCCACCTTCGAGGCGGCTACGAAGAGGTCTCCCTTAGGATAAGTAGTTAGTTTATGCTAGTGTCGCGGCGGAGGGTCTTTAACTGCCGAATCCTCTACCTCCTCTTTCGTATACCTCTCGAGGGCTTGTTATAATCGACTTAACGCGAAAACTCGCGCGTGAGTCGTCCTATAGAGTATATCGCCGTTTTTAACGACGTCCTGTCTACTTAGGAAGGTCTTAAGGAACGTATCGAGTAGATTAGTCTCGTGTACTAGTACCTCCTTAGGCTTATACTCGACAACTATGAAATTAACGTCTTATAGCCTCTACCGGTCTCTACCTCTAATCCTCGCGCTTCTCCGTAAGGTTAGCGCCTCTAGGGAGTGTGGCCTAGTGTTAGAACCACTACCTAGCTAGGATCGCTCCTCAGTAAGTCTTAAGTGCTCTTCTTCTTCTAGAAGTCGAATAATGATCTTATCTTAGATCGCCTCGTTAGTCGAATCCGGTGTAGCCCGTGAGGAGCCTTACAGCTACTTTTCGGAGCCCTACGTATCCCCCGTATCAAGGCTTTAGGCCTAACCGGCGAATGTTTCGTTAGCGTTCCTATCCTCGACCCTAAGTCCTAGCGAAGGTCTAGGAGTAAGAACTCTAGCTTATATATCCGGCCTACTAGACTTATAAGCACCTAGCAGGCCTTTAGGAGCGCTTTCCACCCCCGAGTTCTTATCGACTGGTCCCTCGGCGGTGTTAGCGTCCCCTGAGACCTCTAGTAACGGTTATAACGCTGCTAGAGGCTCCTTAGGACGTAGCGTCGGAACGGTTACGTTATCTAGTTATTTTAGTTAGTCCTATAAGCTAATTGTATCCCTTATAAAGCCGGAATCGCTTAGCGGGACGTCTACCGGTCGAACTTCTAGGTATTTAAGAACCTTTAGCTCTAACCGGGGCGTCTCGCCGGCCTTATAGAACTACGTTTCGTTAAATATGACGTCTCGCGTCTAGATAACCTTGCCGTGCTTCGGTAGCTAGATTCTATAGATATTAGAGGCCGAATAGCTTACTAGATACCCTATCTAGCCCTTAAGTTAAACCTTGTAAGCTCGCTTATAAATACCCGCAGCGCGCTCTTTTTCGAGTGTAAAAGCCTTACACTTAAAAATATAAATGTTAGACTAATCCGGTCTAAGATCTACTTGTATAGCGTGTACTATAAGGGCCTCGTAACGCTTCGAGTAGTCCTCGAACCACTTAAATAACACCTCATCTAGGCTTCTAAAACGTTATGACTTAGCCGGAGATATATTAATAAGCTTAGTCGCTACTATCGCTGCCTCCGGCTATAGCACCTCAAGAAGGTTAGTATACTTCAGTATCTTTAAGGCACGTATAATAATCTCTTAGCCGGCCCTTTCTAAGCTGCCGTTCGGCTTATATATGTATAGAGGGGAAAGTTACAACTTAATACCCTCGTCGTGCGCTTATTATTTATATTCGGTTATACCTTAGATCGTTATCACACCTTTCTCCCCGTCGTGCTTAAGGATATTAATGTGTAGGTTATAGCGCCTTAGAACATGCCTTTTAAAGCTCCTAATAATGCCGAATAGTTATATGTAAGCCTTAGTGGCCGTCGGGAACGACTATAACTTGCCGTAATAGTCGTCCTTCAGGACTAATAACTAACGAGACCTATCATACCCTTTAGGGTAGTTAAACAGGTCCTAAAGGACCTTATAGAAAGGTCTTAGGGCGCGTTCTATAGGTCGTCGGCTGATAACACGGCTAGCGTGCGTTAATTTGCAGATTTCGTACGCCTCTATAAGCTCACCCACTATACTAACGTTTTAGCCTCGCTCCGGAAGCCTCCTTAGGGCCGTGACTCCTAGATGTCTAGTTCTAGCGTGCTATAAGGCCTCTAAGTCCTTTCTTACTATAAGTCTTCTAACTTACCTCTCCCTTATAGGGGCTCTACGTTACGTCGCGAATAACCTCACGGTTCTAACCGGTGCTAGGAGGTCTTAAGAGTATATATAAAGCGGAGTGTATTCGAGGAACGAAAGATTCGTAATAATAGTTAACCGTCGCACTATAATACTGTTATACTTCGACTTAACGTTTAGAGTATTATCTTCTTTATAATGCTAAATCTTAGAAGCGCGTAGTAAGGCTGTTAACACGATATTAGTATAGAAACCTTCTACTAGGTCCACGTTCCGTAGCTCTAGATCCACCTTCCTGCCACCTATCTTATTAAGGATACCCTTCATAACGCGTGTCCCGGTCCTTTTAATGTTAAAAGACGAGGTTCTTACTTCCACTACTCTCTTAGGGGGAGTAGGGACGAAGGATCCTTCTTATAGTAAGGTATAGTTATTAATAAGGTGTGAAGAACTACTAGTGTTATAGACCGTAGACGTTAATAGCGTGTGAGGGCTTATCATCACTATCACCGCGAGGTTAACAGCCGGGTCTGGTTTTAGGAGGTCTAAATTGATACCTATAGTAGAGACGGTATACGAGAGCCCTTATAGGGTGTTAAAGGTCTAACCGAGCTTGTTAAGGGTCTTACGGAGCGATGCCCACTTAGATTCCTAGAGTTTAGCCCGAATAGCTTACATATAGTGCTTAACGATAGGTCTATAGGTTTTTCCGTCTAGTAAGGCCCTTGTAGAGCTTATAAGGGTATACTCTAATCGACGGTAATCTATTAGTGGCTAGGCATGGAATTTCGCGCACGGGTAGCCCTTAGGGGAGTCTAATAACTTTCGGGAAGCGCCTAAGGGCGTTTAACGCGCGTCTCTACTCCCTAAAGAGGCAAATGACCGGTTTTTCGACCCCTACGAGCCCTTAGAGTGCGTAGCTTACTCTATAAAAATAAAGTTCAACTACTATAGCGTCAGGGTCTCCTTACCCGTAATTTCCGCGGTAATTAGGTCGTTAAGCTGCCCTTAAGCCCACTAGGGAGCGAATCGCTCCCTAATAGCCTTAAGGTACGCCTTTTTCGCCTAGTTCCCTTAGACTTCCGGTAGCTTGTAAGCGACTACTTTAACGTGTATAGACGTTTATTCTACGTTCTATACCTCTAGAGAGACGTTACCACGCTTCGCGGCTTCGTAGCTCTTCTAGAGTAGGTCCTAGAGATAGGATATAACCGTCGTCGTGCCTAGCTCGAACTAGCCCTTTAGCTCCCTAAGGAGCCTCTAGAGGTCGTTTACTACGGTAGCCGTTAGAGTGCTCTTTAAGGTGCCCTTAAGAGCGCCTAGAGGGAACGCCGCTACGGCGGGATCTAAGAGTCGACTATGAGTAGTTATAGTGTACTCCTTTTTAACCGTGTTCGAGACTTATTAACTTATAGCTACGTAATACGTATAAGACGCTTCTTAAGAGGATTTTCGTATAGTATACTCTCTAGAGGCGACTATGTAATCGTCTTTTTCGAGCTCGTATTAAGCTGTTACGATTTCGTCGCTTAGCGGAGGTCTTTTAAGGCGAATAGGTATCGATAGCGGATGGTTAAAATAGTCGCTGTTCGGAGCGTCTAAATTAATATGTTCTTAGATTATTTAACTCTAGGCCGCTACACGAAGCGAGTCGAACTATTCGGGCTAGTCGTGCTTACTAGTAAGCGCGACCTTAGTCATACTATAAGCTATGTCTTAAGGTATAGCTGAAGTAGATTACGAGAGGGCTTATAGATAGAGGATAATAGAGGATGTAAGGAAAGGTAGCGAGGTAAAGGCCTTGCTAGGCTAAGGGTGTAGAGCGTAGCGTTATAACTTAACGTTAAGGTGTGTTACGAACCGGGCTTATAACTGTCGCACCCTAAGGGCGTTAGTAAGCTAGTTATAAAGTAAATAAGGTTAATTCTTCTAGAATAGTAACAAAGGGAAATGCCAGATGTGGCTCGTTATATATAAGTATGTCAGGACCCTTGCTATGCTCTTGCACGTGACTTAACTAATAATCCCTGCTTGGGAATAGCCTCACGGCGCGACAGTCTTTTTTTACATGTGGCGAATAGTGGTTCGAAGAATTACAGCAAAAGGTCCATGGCATCGGACCCAGCATGAACTGGTCATGCTGCGTGGGGAGCGGCTGCCAAGACCTCCTCTACAAGGCTTTCCAAGCCTTAACGAACCCAGGTGATTGGGTTTTGATTGAGACGTAAGGTTTCGGGTTGTCTGTCAAGGTGCACATTGGCTAGCTTGCTAACAAACATGCTGCTAGGCCTGGTTATTCGTAACCGATCCCTGGCCATGCCGAGGTTGACACAACGTACATGCCTACTGACTTCGGTCTTAGCGGTGTCATCGATTTTCTGAGAGCCACCGACCGTAAGCTCGTCTCTGTGGATACGGATAGCGATGGGATCATTCCTGCCGATCTCTTCCATATCTTGGTCGAGTGGCCTGCTCACGAACCGCGTCCATCGGTCTTGTATACCGTACCGACTGGATCTAATCCGACCGGAGCAGTGTGCAGCGTGGACCGCAAAAAGGAGATGTGAGAACTTCAGCTCTCCCAAATGCCGGTTTCTCGCTGTCATTTACAGGTCCGAAAACTGACAGCCTGCTGTGATTCACAACGTGGGCAGACTTCTCTTAGCTAAAAGGTTCAACTTCATGATCTTCGAAGACGATGCATACTACTACCTCGACTATCGCGAAGAAAAGGGAGCTCAAAGGATGCCCAGCTACATGGCGCTCGAATCAAGCGTGATCCACGAAACCGGCCGCGTCCTTCGCTTCGACTCGATGAGCAAGGTCTTGGCACCCGGGCTCCGGCTTGGGTTTGTCACGGCCTCACCCACCGTGCTGCAGATGATTACCATGCTTACAGCACATATGAAGTGAGTCCATTCCCGGTGGAGTGCATTGCAGCGTTACATGCGAGGGATTCCCCAAGTCTTCTGGGCCATTACCACTAACGCTGCACGGCAGTCTCCAGCCATCGTCCTTCTCGCAAACCATCGCGCTGGCGATCCTACGGGATTGGGGTCACGATGGTTTCCTTCGGAATTGCGAAGAGGGGAAACAGCTGTACCGCCGCAGGAGAGACCTGTGCGTCGCGGCCGCGAGACGCTTCTTGCAGCGCAAGGCAACCTGGCGAGTTCCTAAAGCCGGCATGTTCCTTTGGCTCCGCTTACTACTTCCACCCCATCAGGACATGATCAAACTTCTACGGGACAGCGCCATGGCCATCGGTGTACTAGCCGTTCCCGGGGTGTGTTTCATGCCAGACAGGAGAGAGAGTTGCCAGCTGCGTCTAAGCTTCAGCTTGATTGCTGAAAGTTCCATACCGGAGGCATTCCGACGGATAGCCCGGCTGGTGGATGAGGCCTGGCTTTGTTTCGGCAGCGAGGAGGATGGAGAGAACCGCGCATCTATTTTGACTTCCAGACCTGAGCCGAAAGTTCTCTAGCCGAAATATTAGGCCAAGTTTGATAGTGGCGATTTTGCTCCCGACAGACCAATACCGCAAAACCTTCAATTTTGAAAGTTCTCAGACAAGGTAACAAGCGCGACCCTGTCAAGTATACCCTCCACCACCTAGCGTGCCCGCTATCCAGCCTCACTGGGATGGCCAAAGCGATAAGCTCTGTGTATGTCACCCTTCGCCCTCGGTGCTGCTCTCGCGAGTAGCCTCGCTTACAGTAACTCTCTTTATCTGGAGGGAGTGCAAAGGTTTCTTTAGTAGGGTATACGCTAATTGCAGACTGTGGTAGTGGCACATGGACTGATAGGACTCAATAAACCAGCCTCGCCTATGGGGGGACATAGTTACGTTCAAGTAACTTGGTGAGTTGCCTACCGCGGCTTTCGCCGGGAGCCTGGTTCGTAGAGCTTCCCGCAATGAGGCCAAACACCCGCCCCGGACACACTTCAGAGCTGCAATTGCTATTTCGTAGTAACCCAGCGAGTTTGACATAGTTGGACTTCAATCAGCTGATGAATGAATGCCTTGTGACGCAGTGCACAGCTATTGAAAGGGTGAATAATAAGTCTCAACGCCTATTTTACCCCAATTCCACCAGCGCGCAGCAGTTGGTAAATACCCGACCCGAAATCAAACCACCTCACGATGGCCTCTATCAAAATGGATCGGGAGAGTAATAGTATGTCATGTAGACTCCCGATTTGTCAGTATAGCTGTACGAGATGTAGGTGTGAATCTGCGTCTTTCCGAGATCTTCCACGTCGCTGTATCGGATGGCGGCGTGGTGGTTAGCGCCAACCACGGGGAGGCAAATGAAGGGAATGAGGAGGCGCAGGCAGTGACCACTTACAATACTCGCTTTAGCAAGGCCGCATATTTTCCGTGTCCGAACTCCCACCCCCGGGACTCACACAGTTCCTCAACCATTCGGGCCACCGAGGCATCATTCATGTGGAATTGCCAAATGGGTATGTACAGCTTGAAGTCGGCTCGACTGTGCCCTGCGCGAAGCTCGTAGGAGAAGCCGAGCGCGTTCATTCGGTGGCCCGGCTTCAACACTTCCTTGTGATTATTCTCGTCGGGGACAGCCATGGGGTCGCATCGTATGAGGTGCCAAATTGACTCCAGCGTCTCTACGCCTCGCATCGTCTCCTCATCCAAGGCCCTGCCGCCAAGCGTCATTGCGTCTCGGATGGCGGCGAAGGCGTTCGAGCGGCATCGGAAGTAAAGCTTCAGGCGGGCTCCATCACTAGAGGGGATGCAGTCGATGGCAACAAAAATGCCCTCGAGCGTGGGACGCGTTTTGAGATAGTGCTCAAGTGAGTCCAGTGCTGGATGCAAGCCGGGGTCGAGACTGCGTGCGGTCTTCAGGACGGCAGCCCTTGACGTGTTGAATATGACATCGAACAGCGCTTTCTTATCCTTGGCGCCAGTAGACGCGCCTGTAGCCGGTAAGGCGCTATCCTTTAGGGACAGGAGTATATCCTCTGGAAGGGCCATGATGCCGAGGCCGACAGGCGCCCAGTACGCCTTGGCGACAGTCGTTGCCCCGTTCTCCTCGCTGCCAAGATCCATGCCTAAGAACCCTCGTGGTGGAGGCGGAAGGTGCAGCTTTTGCATCTTGTCGATGACTGTGCGGTATCTCGAGTCGTCCTTGACAGTTAAGCTCTCGTCAAGTTGATCCAGCCAGTTGGTATCCAGGTTTCCGCAGAGGCGGTCATTGAGGAACAACTGGCGTCCTCTTTGATATTGAGCTTCCATCGCGCCAATGTCATCGTAGCTGACAGCGAGGGGTTCCAAAGCAAACCGTACGTTAGGGGGCTTACGATCAGTCAGATTCATTGACAGTTCAAGCGGCATGCCCTTGTGTGTAATCTGGGCGGATGTAGGTGAATCTCCACGTCCCGGTGCAGGACCTAGAAGTGGAATGAGACTGCGCAGAAAGTCCACGTATTTCTTTTCCTCGACTGCCGTGTAGGTTCCATTCTCCTGGAGAAGTCGCTTAAATTTAGGAACGTAGAAGCTGGACCAGAACTTGACAGCATCTGAGTCGTTATAGCTGTTCATTTCGAATCTTAGTGGCAATACATGAGTGGCTGAAAATGGAGTAATTCGAGCATTATTATGTATTCAAATTCAAGTCTTTCCTCTGTGTGTGTACTATATAAGACGCCGATGGATTCACTAGAGGTGTCCTGGCGGTACGAGTGAGACACGACGTGACTACAGGCGTTCCAGCACCGTTGGGAGTAACCTCGTCCTCAATGAGAGGCAACTCCATCCAATCAAGACAGACATAATTGAATACTTGCATACACAATACGCGAATCTGGCGAAGTGTGCGTGTTTTCCTCTGGTCGCGACCGCGACCAGCATACTCGTGACCTTCAAGAATCACATGAAAGGTACTGTGCATGAGAGTTGATGCAATAAGCACGAGAATGAACAAAAGACTCAGGTTCAATCTCCAGAGTCTTTGCCTTCCACCAGAGAGCGCTAGAGCAGCGTCTGAGGATAAGATGGAACTTCCCGTCCAGAGGGGGCCGCCCACATAGACCCCACCCAGCAGTAGGGCTGTGAAAAAGAGAGACGGAAGCGGCGGAAAACTTGAAACCCTACAAACCCTATTAAGACATACATAGAAAAGAAACGGCATGATAGGTCTGCTTCAGCTAGGTACTTTCCGAGCTCTCCCTTCCTGTTGCTTTGACGATGGGTTTTGCGTTTGCAAAAAGACAATTCCAGTATTTTCCTCCCGCTGGAATCAACCGCCAGTCCGTTCTTCACTCTTTCACCGAACCAACCGGGCTTCACCCTCTCACCGAAAATTTAGAGCTTCATCCATCACCCAAATTGCCGAGTTTGGCCCTCTCCACCGGACTTCCGAGTCAAAGTCAAATGGCTAATGAACAAGGAACTAGCACCATACCTGTAAAGTTACAAGGACCGAATAGGTGACAAGCTTGTTCCAACAGACGTAATTTGCGGTCGGGACGAGAACAATAACACTTGGGCCACATGCGGCAGGTTAAGCCAGTGTGGCAATCTCTTCCACCGTACCAGTGCGGGCTTTTTCCTCGTTATTATTGCAGTACTGTGAAACTATGCAAACTCCTGAATTTCAGTATCAATATGAATCGATTAGGTATTATACTGGAGAGAAGAGAAGAGTAATACCCAGAAAGCCAGTGTCGGCTTGAAGAGTCACCAACAACCATAATGTTCGCGCGGTGGGCAATCCAGGTTCCTACATGAACTGTCTCAACTGCAACAACGATACTACATCACTGACTTCCACCCTTTTTGTAGCCATCCCCATTCCTGTCTGCATCCTGAACTTGTCCACCAAACCACTCCTTGCGTGTGCAGCTTTCCGGGTCAAAGTAAGGCACCTCACCGACGCCCGAGACATGCATCCCCAGACGCGTGATAGAATCATCGTAGTCATATGTCACCGCATGGAAAGCACTGCGGTTATCCCAAATGGCCACATCATCTTGGCCCCATTTGAAACGCAGTTGTAGGTCGTGGTTGTTATGGATTATACCCCACACAAAATCCAAGATCATTTCACTTTCACGGGCTGTCACATCCGCGACGCGGGGCACATGGGCACCTACTCCCCAAGCTGCCTTCCAGCCCGTCACCGGGTTTGTACGGATGAGCGGGTGTCTTACGTCGATGTTGGCGCCCACGTTGAGAGGGCTTCCCCGCGGAGCTTGAAAAGCAGGGTCATCGGGGTTAGGTGGTCTCAGCTCGTTGCAGCTGACCGTCAGGCTCTCAAGGAAGCGACGAACGGGGAGAGAGATACGGTCAAGTGCCTCATACTGGGAGGCGAACAGTGTATCTTCACGCTCTGAATCAGCCTTAATCGTCTCGAAGGTTGATCATCGAGCTCAAAACAGGTTATACGTACCGCCCCCGGACTTAGGCCGTTGATAGATGCGCAAGAGAGAGTAATCCGGTGGCGCTGGCTCGTTGGGGTGTTCCGTATGCCAAAGTTCCCGACCAGTTTGGCGTTCCAGCAGGTTAAATGAGGTTTGGAACTTGCTCTTCAGCATTTTGTGCCATACAGAGGAGTCCACAAGCTGAATGAACGGATCATTGCCATATAAGATGGTCTTAGGATGTGTGTAAAGACCTGCGTCGGCGGGTCGATAGGTCAAGCGACCGAGCCGCTCTATCAGTTTCTTGCCCATCTCGGCATCAAGTTCTGGCTGCTGTCGAAAGAACACAACACCGCGATACGAAACTGTCCATACCATGATTAACAATTTTTCCCTGCAGTGAAGTCCGGTCGGGGAGAGAAATTTGACCGCACCTGTGATGGCGAGATCCCGTATCAACTCATCGGAGTTAGGGGCTTCCAACCAATCCTTGAGTTTCGCGTCCGGGAACTCTGTACCCAGCCCAGGGGTAACATCAAACGACTTGAACCCCTTTAGTGAGCCATGGTCAACGAGTGGTTCGTAAATCAAGCCCATAGTCAGCCTTGTCACAGTTAAGGAACCGGAAAAGAGGCAATGTTGTTAAACGAATGGAGGTTGGGTGAGATGACTCAGAGGTTAGACCCTATAAAGTTATTGATAGGAGGGCAACGGAGTCCCTATATATACAGGTACATGACTAAGTCGGCGGAGTACACGATTGCGCCTTTCCAAGAAGCGCTGCTTGAGGTTACAAAAACGAGGTTGGACGCGACGAGAACCCTTAACTACTCCAGGAGCTTTCCTCCAAGGCTATCTATCTGGCTGGTGTACGGGCCGTCCTAGCCACCAGCGGTGTGTACTGTAAGTACATATGTACATAGAGTGACAGCAGCAGCAGCAGGTGGTCCGTGCCCCAGGAGGTCCGTGCACAGGGATGGCATGGCATAAGGTCTGCCTGGCCACCGCTGCCCTAGCACCTAGCTCCTTAGCGTAGTCAACACCTTTTTTGCCGACCTCTTGCAGCTAGGCCTCATTTCCGGTCTGCGATACGTGACACATAGTCTGTTTACTTACTGACACCCTAGGGAAAGGATATGATGAATAAAGTTGACTGTTCCAGTGGTTACTCTTTTGGTTGAAATTAAGCCTTCATTACGGGACATCATGTAACACCACTCCAGATACAAGCAGTCGCCAGACGAGACTGGAGCGAAGGAGCACTGGAGGTGGAACTTTCCGCTGAACCGATATCTGTCCTGCTGGTTGGTTGGTTGGTCATGTTAAACGCTATTTAACGGGTTTGCCAGGCCCTAACACCCAGAGTGCATATAGCGCGTCAGGGACCGCCCGAAAGCACCTGACTGTCATTCCCCTGTCAAGCCGGGGGGCGTTCTTTGTCCGTGTTGTTCCCGGCAGTTGTGGTCGTGTCCAGTGAGGGGAGGCCAGAGGGGTTGGGCCTGCGGAGGTGATTACCGTCCTGTCTACATGCATTGGCATAGACGCTTCGACTATGGTGCTGAGGAAGTCAAACGGTAAGAACCATGCTTGCGGAAAGCCAGGAAAGTGAAACTCTGGATTAGGTTGACTCTGTGCTTACTCTAGCGTCGGGGATAGTTCTGTGTGCACATTCGATAAACCGTTCCCGTTATTTTGTGTCCCGGTACCGGTCACTATCATTGGTATGTAAAACATGGCTCTGAGAGAAGGCTTCGTCGTAAGTCTCTTGCCATCCATCACCTTTCAGGGCTGCCAGAGATCCGTGGCGAAGGAGAAGGGGCCGAGCTACACACAGTTCGTAAGACTTGTCAGCGGTGGTATCAAAGAGCAGAGAAATTAGCATACGTTTGTAGATTATCAAGAAAGATAGCACTTGACTTAGGCATCGGCTAAACGTGCTGCCAGGATTTTCATAGGGTAAAAAACACGCTGTCTCGAGTGACAACTCTCACTAGGCACTGAGCAATCGAAAAGGCTGGATGTGTAGATTTCATATCAAGAAACTCATTGAAATCTTTTACGACTGATTTTTGGCACCGCGAATATGATGATAGATTGTGGTTTTAGGCCCCGTGTCAACAGGAGATGATACCGAAAGGACGGGACTGAACTGAGGGATTATATATAGTTCCCCCAGCTAGTAAGAGATAATGATAGATATATCCTGGTAGTACTGATGTTCCTCCCCTCGCATGACCGCAGCCCCAATTACGTTGTAGACAACGGGTCTTCCGCGCAATGTAGTTTCCAAGACTTGTTCCGCATCTGCCATGTTGCGATCTACTCTCCCGATGTAACAGATTGCAACCATCGGAAGACGAAAGACGAGGCCTTTGCCAAAGTCACTGAGAGAACTCGTCAATAAGCTTTGTGAGAGATTCGATCGGGTCCAGTGAGTCGTTCTCTTCCTTGAGCTCCATCGCTCGATTCTTATAGACCAGGTCAGTCAACACTTTGTCGATTCCGCGAAGGATCTCTGCGTCCGTCGGCGAACCGGTGCCCAGGTCCAATGCGATACCGGCCCACGCGGCACGCGCGCTGACCTCTCTCTTGTCCGCTCCCTCCCCTGCCAGCACCATCGGTACGCCGTAGGTGAGCGCCATCACGACACCCCCGTAGCCCGAATTCGCCACGAAGACATCGGCATGTGGCATCACGGCCTGATATGGGATAAAGTCGGCGACATGGACATTGGCGGGAGTCTTCAAGCTGGCGGGCAGACTCGCGCCGCGTTTGCCCAGGGAGGCGATAACGACCAAGTCAGCCCTATCAGCCAAGGCACGGATCACGGGGATGATGAGGTCGTTGTAATTGAGAGCGGCGGTGCCCTGGGCCACGAAGACGACCTTTCTTTTTAGCTGATTTCCAATCTCCAACGAAGCGTTTTCCTCGATGATGTGCCACCACGTCGGAAATTTGAAGTCCTTGTCCACAGGCTTTATTGGGAGTGCTCCCACATACCGAACACTCGGATCCAGGTCAGACCTCGGATACTCCAGGCTGGGGGGGTGAAACAGCAGGGTCGCGTCATACCCCCCTATGGCAGCATCCCACAGCGGCCGGTCGCTGTCCAGCTTCTTTGTGACATTCAAGGCTTGGTAAACTTGGTTTCCGTAACGCGCGATGTCCTCGTACATGGGTTGCATCTTGCTGTGCATCATCTTCATTTTCCTCCGTCCCTCCTCGCTGCGGTCAGGATGGAGGCCAGGACCAGCCGGGAAAAGGTCAACACTCGACATACAATTGACCGAGGGGCTCACGGTGATAACCTTGGGGAATTCGGAATAGCCCTCGGGCGGAGGGGAGCCATATATGAACGGTAGAGGGCCCATGTAGCCAGATTCGTGGAGAAGGACCACTTGTCGGTCGGGATACCTTGAGCGAACGGACTCTAGCGTGTTGCGGAGCATCGCCATGGCGGATGGCGTAGCATCGAGAAAGAAGTGCTTAAGGTGATACACAAAGCGCGGTGGTCCATCTGGAACGTCAAACTGGCCATTAATGACGTCTGGCGTCATCCACCAGGATGTCTCAATTTGAACCAGGCCAATCGCCGACTTGGCGAGTCTCTCCTGGTAGTTGGCGGATCCAATGAACGCCTTAACATCGTAGCCGCGTTCAACAAGATCCTCCATCAGCCGGAGAGGCAGTAGGCTGTGGCCAGCCACCGGAAAGGCTGCCCCGATGATGATGGGGCGCTGCGCCAGGGAGCACTGGTCTGGGCGCAATAACGCCTCCCAATCGTTCTGGACCTGTGGAAGTGACCCAAATGCCGTGGGCCAGGAAGGGCAAGATTTTGCATCGCTTGAGGCTGCAAGTGGTTTCTGGCTCTCGTGGTTGCTAGCATCGGCAAGGCCTCCGACTAGTGTGAAGGGGCCGAAGATCAAGAGGAACGACAATGTTACGAAACGTAACATAACTAGAATTGTGCCTAGAGGACCGTTAATCGGACTCATGGCATCAATGTTTAGGAAAACGGAAGAAGTAGATGCTGTCTTCTCTGGAAGTGCAACAAAAAACACTGAGACGAATGTGGGTGCAAACATGCCACCACACGAAGTACCTTTTATTCCTTAATTATTCGTACGCCTAGCGGCCTTCTTAGATTATGAGGCCACTTTGCGTATCCAAGCCCTCGGAAAGGGTTCCGGGCTGACGTCCGACCGGATGAAAAACCCAGGTTCCACGGCGTCGCACCGCTCTGGTCTGTTCTTTGACCTGCCATACCGAGATCGGGCTCAGTGTGGCAGCTTCCTAGCTGATCAGTTGCTTTGCAAGCCGTAACACTCTCAGCCACACACGGTGCATAGATATAAAGTTCGTCCGCACACCGCTTTTAACACATACTTGGTCCGGGCCAAGATACATGGCTATGTACTTTTCTTTTAGCTTCGCATATTAGTGCTACGTCGGGATGGATACTTGCATTGAATCGAATTCAAAATCGCACTAGGAGAGTTAATGTTACGTGTACGTGGATCTAACCCAGGAACCATGGGATGATCGACCATCAATGTAGCAGCGACAGCGTGCAGCCTGAGTACGCGGATGCTATGCGTGAGACCTGACCAGCTATCCGTCCCCCGCTGTCGTCTTCGTCGTAATCGAATCAACAATCTGCATGAAAGAAAACATCAAACTCCCTAACAAAAGTTCAACAGCGACGTTGGCAAGCCAGTCCTGCCGCTTCTATTTGCTAAAAATGGCTTCTTCTACCGACTGTAGCGATGATAGTTTTGGCCCGTGGGTGGGGTCTTCTTGCCGTGGTGGGCTCGATTTTACTCTGTTCTTTGAGCAAACGGTCCTCACTATTGTCCCCGCGACGCTCTTTCTTCTGTTACTTGCACCAAGGTTACTTTTTCTAGTCGGAGAAGCACCCAAGACGGCTAAGAACTCGACTCGCTATATGAAGACTGTGAGTAACAATCCATCAACCGTCTGGGGGGCGCCTAAATGTTGATATTCCTCTCGAGATCGTGGTGACTCTCCTTGCGGCGGGGCAGATACTGCTTCTTGTCCTATGGGCGGCTCGCTCAGTACATGCCACAAAGGCCACGATCCCCTCTTCCGTCTTGAATTTAATAGTTTCTATCACACTCCTAGCAGTTTCGTGGGTCGAAGACGTTTTCTCTTTTCGTCCATCCACCCTCGTGTCGTCGTTTCTCCTTTCCACCGCCGTCCTTGATATTGCCCAGGCTCGGACACTATGGCTCGCGTCGAACAACCCGCTATTATCCTCTATTTTCAGCACCATTATCGCCTTGAAGGTAATCCTTTTAGTGCTGGAGCTGCGGAGTAAAAGGTCGAGTCTTTTGCCTCAGTATCGGAGCCTGCCCGTGGAGTCCACAAGCGGTATTGTGAACAGGTCCCTGCTGTGGTGGGTGATTAGTCTTCTAAGAAAGGGCTACAAGGGCCAAGTTAAGCTCGAATCACTTTTCCCCGTCGATCATGCTCTCCAGTCGGATGTCCTTGGAAAGAGGATTGGACGAGCCTGGAATGCCCGCGCCCTACCCGAGCGCCGCCTGGAGCTCTTTTGGGCGTCCCTTTCGGCTTTGTGGTTGCCATGCTTTCAGGCTACAGTGCCGCGTCTCGCCTTGATAGGGTTCTGCTATGCTCAGCCATTCGTTATGGCGACCGCGTTGTCCCTACTCAGTGTGCCCTCGGACGCAATAAGGGGGAAGAGCTATGGCCTGTTGGCGGCCACCGCCCTCGTTTACGTCGGAATTGCAATCACAAAACAGTTGTCAGATCATCGACTGTCCCGCGTGGTCACAATGGTCAGAGGGATGGCCGTGTCGCTGGTCCACGACCACGCCTTGCAAGTGCAGAGCGGTGAGCACGATCTCGCCGCCACGATCACGCTTATGAGCACCGACGCAGAAGCCATGGCAGAATCAATCACGAGGCTGTACGACGTCATGGCCCGAATTATCGAGATACCCATTGGTGTTTACCTCCTTGCTAGATATTTGGGTTGGACCTGTGGTAAGCAAATAATCGTTTCTCGTGGACCCCAACTACCATTGCCCGTATCGGCTTTTCAAACAACCACCGCTTAAAGAGACCACTACACCGTCAGTTACTAAATATTTGGACTTTCAGTTATACCTTTAGTGGCAGTTGCTAGTAAGTTGCCTTGTACCAATCCCTAAAAACTCATTGGATTAACAACTCGTACGGCGACTGATATTGGCCAGTTCCATTCGCGATGAATCTATTCATTCGGGACAAGATCAACGCCAGCCGGACCGAATGGGTGAAGGCTTTACAACACCGCCTGAATTACACGCGATCGATACTCGCCCAGATGCCAGCCGTGAAAATGCATGGCCTGGGCGGACTGCTCGTGGATTCAGTCCAGACCCGGCGCGACACAGAAATGCGCCGCATGAAAGAGTACCGCACTAAGCTTATGTGGTGCAATCTGCTCGGCTTCCTTCCCACCATTTGGTCGCCTTTTCTTACCTTTTCCGCTTACGCGGCAGAGGCCCGTGGGAGAGGGACCGAACTGATTGGTCTAGCGAAGGCTTTCGCAAGCCTGGCCATCATCGTTTTAGTTACGGAAGCTGCTAACAACCTAATCACATCTGTCGTCCATCTATCGGCCACTGTGGGAAGCTGGGAACGCACACAAAAGTTTCTCCTTGCCCCGCCCCAAGAGGACAAGCGGGTTCAATTCCCCCGGTCACTGTCTTCCAACCGCTCGAAAGCCACTGATGAAGAAAAGGCTACTGTCGGCTGTGGGTTTCCACGCAATGTAGCCGTTCGGATTCAAGAGGCTCATTTTGGTCCC
The DNA here is from genome assembly GCA_029489945.1 of Nigrospora osmanthi. Lineage (NCBI taxonomy): Eukaryota > Fungi > Ascomycota > Sordariomycetes > Amphisphaeriales > Apiosporaceae > Nigrospora > Nigrospora osmanthi. Next base: position 215,834 of record CP120499.1, read on the forward strand.
TCTATCACCGGCGTGCCCTTGCTCCGTGATGTGAATCTCCAGATTCCCCGTGGAACTATAACCATGGTTGTAGGGCCTACGGGCTCGGGGAAGTCGGCCTTGCTACATGCCATACTCGGAGAACTGCCTTTGTACAGTGGTCGGATCGAGCTCTCGTCTACCAAGCTCGCTTACTGCTGCCAGACCGCCTGGTTTCCCACCACCGAAGTCCAGCACGCTATATGTGGCCCTTCTGGCATGTGCGACAGTCCGTGGTACCACCAAGTCCTTCAAGCTTGTGCCCTGGAGGAGGAAATTGCCGCCCTGCCGCAAGGACATAGGACCGTCGTCGACAGCACCAGCACCCTTCTAAGCGGTGGACAGAGACAGCGTGTCGCTTTGGCACGAGCTTTGTACTCACGCGCAGACATTGTGGTTCTGGACGACATCCTTAGCGCCTTAGATTCTTCTACTAGGGATCAAATTGTGGCGCGACTCCTGGGCAATGCCGGTCTGCTGCGAGTCCTGGGGTTGACGGTGATCCTTGTCATCCACGATAGTGAGTTTGAGCCCTGCGACTCTGTTTTGATCCGTTGAAATCCACATTCCGCTCCTGACACCGAAGCAGCCAAGTATCTTGGTTTCGCCGATGCTGTAGTCTTTGTTTCCGATGGAAACGTGAAGCAAGCACAGTCCTACCAACAGCTGGAGCTTGATGAACCCCATCACACTCTCGCCTTGGCTCCGACCTGCCGCGAAAGCGGCGACCGCTGTCACAGCAGCACAGCCGTCTTGTGTACCTCGTCCCTGTCGGGAAGTGGGGATTGCAAGGCACCAGATTCACCTCAGCAGATAGGCGACGGGGCTGTCTATAAGTACTACTTCAGATCAATGGGCGTCGGAGCGTCGGCATTGTTCATCACCTCTTCCGCCACGGCTGTCGTTTTCACCCAGTTCCGCAGTGAGTACCGCTCAAACAAGCAGACCAGCTGGCTTTTACGGGGCCCACACTGAACTTTTCCAGGCGTTTGGCTCAAGTGGTGGATGGAAGCAGGTGGTGGGATAATTAGCTACTATCTTCCAGTCTTCCTCTTGTTTTCATTTCTTGCTACCCTCGGTCGGCTGGGTGAGCTATGGTGAGTTGTCCTCTATCCTGTGATAGATACCGAGGTCGCGTCGGAGGGGCTACCAAGTCTGATTGCGATGCATCCAGGTCTGTGTTTTGTGGTATAACCCCATCATCCGGTCGAAAATTACATTACAGGTTGTTGAAAACCGTCATGAGGTGCGGTATCACGTGTCCTGCCCATCGGCCAGTCTGCAGACATGTTTCACTGACATGAAGCCAGAGCGCCGCTGTCGTTTTTCTTATCGAATGCCAGCGGCACGATTCTAAATCAGTTCAGCCAAGACATGACGTTGATCCAGACGCATTTGCCAGCAGGCCTTTCCTGCACGGTATCCTGTGAGTTCACTGACCGACCGTGACATCGGTACGCTGGCGGGCTCACCAGATGGCAGTCGGATTGTCTACCATGGCAGCCGCCGTGCTAGTCGCCGTGGGATCAAGCTACATGGCCTTCAGCGTGCCTCTTCTTATCGCTGTTTTGTTCGTTTTGCAACACTGCTACTTGCGAACTGCGCGTCAGATGCGCCTGCTTGACCTAGAAGCCAAGAGCCCTCTTTACTCACACTTCTCAGAATGTTGGGACGGCCTGGTAACCATTCGTGCTTTCGGCTGGCAGCAGGCATGCCGTGATGAGAATCACAGGCGCCTTGACATGTCACAGCGGCCGTACTATCTCATGTTCACCGCACAGCAGTGGCTTGAGTTGGTCCTGAATCTGATCGTTGCCGGGGAGGCCGTCACCGTCGTCGGTCTGGCTCTGTGGCTGAGACAGACAACCAACGCTGGCAACCTGGGCGTCGCCATGACAGTTGTACTTAGTATGTGGCCTCGCTTCCGATTTTCATCTTCCAGCCGGACTCGCTAATAAGTCGCATTGTATTAACAGCTTTCAGCACATCTATGTCAAATCTGATGAACGGTTGGACCTCATTGGAAACGTCGCTCGGGGCTATCGCTCGCCTCATGCAACTAGAAGCTCGTGTCAAACCTGAAGATGCCGAGGACAGACTTGGCAACATTCCAACATCTTGGCCGGAGCGTGGTGATATCGAATTCCGAAACATGACCGCGTCACACAGGCATGCCAGGCACTAGTCCTTCCTTTGCCGCACCAGCAACGAGAAGGCTTCGCTAACATCCTCGATTCTTAGTGACAATGCTGTTGCTCTCCGAGAAATTTCTGTCCGGATTGCTCCTGGGCAGAGAGTAGGTATATGTGGACGCACTGGGAGGTAACGACCCCCTCCCCCAGTTCCCTGACGTTGCCACCAACGGACGAGAAAGACCGAGCGACCAAAGTCTGACCTTAGGTGCTTTCACAGTGGCAAAATTTCGCTCATTAGAAGCCTCCTTCGGCTCATAGAGGTGACATCCGGCTGCATCGTCATCGATGGGACTGATCTCGCCGCCGTGCCGCGGGAAGTTCTTCGGGAGCGCCTCACCACCATCTCCCAGGACGCCCTGATTCTTCCGGGTACTCTCCGGTTCAACCTTGATCCTCGGTCCCAGCACGCTGATGAATCCATCGTGGCGGCCCTAGAGCAGGTCGGGCTTCGAGCTACACTCTCTGGGATGGGGATTAGCCTGGACGACTCGCTGATGGCAGCATCCAACGTGGTACTTTCCAAGGGCCATCAGCAGCTCCTCGCTCTGGCCCGCGCGTTGCTGGCCAATGGGCAGCTGCTGTTGCTGGATGAACCGACAGCCGCCGTTGACAAGGAGACGGAAACAGCAATGCAGCGCGTGATAAGCGAAGCCTTCTCCGATAGGACAGTCTTGATCGTGACGCACCGCGTGGGGTCTCTCCTGAGCAGCGACATCGTCCTTGTGTTAGATCAGGGCCGGTTGGTGGAGTTCGGGGTGCCGTCGGAGCTACTTGCAATAGAGGACGGATGGTTTAAGAACCTATTGGCTCACTCGGACGCCTCAGAAGACAGTAACGTTTGACTTCTTGTTCGGCTCTGTTTAGGAGGGATAATGGACAACTTTATGTTGAACTAAGGAATCATAGAATTCTCTAATCGATCCTCCACCCGCTTACCCTCCAACTTTCACATGGAGAAGTTCGTGTCTCCATAGCTTCCACTACAAGCATTCTGCTTACTTGCATCCACGAGAACACTGAGACTCGCTTTTTCCACCAATATCAGTTGTCGCCAGCCAATGCTTGATAGAAGTAGTCAAAAGAGCCAAGGAGACTGTCTATGACCACAGCAGCTCGGAACGGGCTCTCTCTTTCCTTCTCTGTCTTGTCCGTGTGGCGGCTGATGAAGTCGCAGAGGTCGAAAAGGCTGCGCTTGTACTGCCTCTCAAGCCTGCTGTTAGAGACATTGACCGACTGCAGCCCAAACCGATACCGAAAGCCTCCAACCTCGTAGCCGTCCCAAGCACTCCAAGCTAAAGCGCCCACCACGGGGACGCCATCGCGGTGTATAGCCTTTAGTACCTCAGCCAAGTACGTCTGGAAGTAAACGGATCGTTCAAAGTCCATTCGTTGCAACACAAGTGGCATTTGTGCGTCGATGTCCTGGGCCAGCCCAAACTCGGAGACCATGATACCGCCGGCGGGCCGGAACGTATCCCAAACGTACCCGAGATGGCTTCGGACGTACTGGGGCGTGATCAAGGGCCGGATATCGGACGGCCCTATAAGAGAGCTGAAGGCGGGAAGATTACTGACAGACATGAGCCAGCCATCAGGTCGCGTGCTAGTCAACGTGGCGCAAACGGGCCAAAGACGGTTCGTCGGGTCAGCCGCACACGCCTGGTAGCCGCCAGGGGGCGGAGCGGCGAACTGCGCTGTGTATCCGGTCAAGGCAAAGAAGTCGGCAGTGCCGTTGATGTATGCCAGTTCCTCGTCCGTCAAACCGCCGAGGTTCAGGTGTGGCGTGTCCAAGACACTCTGGGGTATCTGCTTGCCTAGGAAAAGCGGGTTCCCGTGAACGCCGAGGCTGAACTCTTGGACTCGCTTCGCTGCCTCGACGTCAGACGTGTCATTGGGGTCCAGCGGGAGGGCTAGGTTATTGGCGAGCTTGATGGCCACCTTGCCGGTTCCCCCGAGCTCATCCTTATACCAACGGTAGACTTGAGCGTGCGCGCGTAGCTGCGCAGTGAAGATGCTGCCATCCTTGGTGAGAACAGGGGCCCATAGGTTCGCATCATTGATGGTAAACCAAATAGGGACACGTTGGCCGTAATGGGCCATGACGACCTTGGCATAGTACAGGAAGTTCTGGGGGAAATCCTCGACATCCGCCAGAAGGGCTTGGGGCGGGTCGTTGTGAAGCAGTGTCACGATAGGCGTGACGCCGAACTGGTAACAGGTGTCGATTACATCGGCGTAGTGGTCCAAGGCTGCCTGGTTCACCGGCGAGCCGGCAGTACCGAACGGGACAACCCGCGTCCATGCAATCGAGAAGGCGTAATGAGGCACGCCGAGGGCGGCAAGCCGCGCAATGTCCTGTTTGTACATGAAATAGTGCATTGTTGCTGTGTTGGCGTCGGTGCCGGCCATACGCGAGCCCACGGCCCCAAACATGTCCAGAACAGAGGGACCGCGGCCTTCGACTTGCAAGCCCCCTTCCATTTGCCAAGCACTCGCGCCCAAGCCCCAGACAAACTCAGGCGGGAATGTCAGAGACGGGTCATCGCTGAGCGGCTGCACAGGCAGCGGTTGTGGCGGCACAAGTTCCGAAGAAGCCACAGGGGTTGGCGACATAGTTGTCGTGAAGGGTGGCTCGGCAGAGTAGGAAAGCTTGCCCCAGAGGGCATTGTAAGCGCTTTGTCCGAAGGGCCCATCATCGTCAGACTTGTCAGTAGGCGCGGGACGAAAGGCATATGTGGTGTATGTCACCGTGTCTGGTAGAATGTCCGAAGGCGGATGCGGAGGAGCGAAACTAGCCTGTGGCAAATGGCTAGGCAGTGGTTGAGTCCAGCTAGACGTCAACGATGGTGTATCCCCGACAACATCAACCGAAGCGACCAGCTGGATCAAGGATATCAGCCCCAGGAAGCCAAAAACACACACTAACAACATGATTAATAATGGGCATAGGTGACTGGCAATTGTTTACGAGTTCTCGCAAACCGAGCTTAGAAACAGTTAACTGAAAGCCCCGCTACCTCCTTAAGTCTAAACTATTTGTCTTGGAAGAGCTTACACAGACCAGCGAAAAGGTCAAATACGTAGCACTAATGCCCGTTGTCAACGATTCAACCTTGGGAAAAATAAATTGACCTTGGAGCTAATGGGATAGGCCATACCAACTGGCTATGGCGAATAGGCTCAGGGTACGCAGTCCTCGTGAAAACTATCTCAAGTTCACGGCAGCACCCCGCGCGATCCTTACCTAGGCCCCGGAACCCAGATATTCTGGCCGGATTCGCATCTCGCGATTCGGAGAAGGCGGACCTGCGCCCAGGGTTCAAGGAGTGCTAGGAACCTTGGGATGAACCTTAACCTGTGTCTGGACTGCTGTGTATTGTCCTGGTCGGGGTTAAGGGGTGACGAGCCAAGGCAGCTAAGTTCCGGAGATGCCTATTGGCTGGGGGTGTGACCCGAGCAACCTGGACCATTTCTACGCCGAAGTACAATGTGCGAGGGGTTTCAAAACCACAGGGTCAAGGCTAACCTTGCAGGGTAGAAAGGCTTGAATACGGCAGAAAGCTCTTGTTGATTTCCAGCTATTTACTCGAGCAAAGGTAATATTGACCCGCAGAATGTCAAAATTGGTAGCTCCCCTGGACAGAACTGAAGCGATGCTGACGCCAGCGAACATAATCTCGACCTGATCTCCTGCCAGGTCGCCACCCCTATAGTAGCCCAGTTCAAGCCCGCCGTCTTGGCGGTGCGGGAGATCAGGCACTCCCATGTTTAACGATGTCCGAGAGCCTCCCATTAATGCTGTCGGCCGAAGCTTTCTCTTAGACTAGGGGACTAAAGTTCCTTCCGTCCTTCTCGTGGATGCTCAGGTCCGCGATATCCCAGTCGTCAAGCATGCGCACCTGCACTCGCCCAGCGACGAAACGGTCAATTGCTACCGAGGCACGAGACCCAACGCTGCCGAGTTGGGACCACCGGGAAGGGGAAGATAGGGGGCGGGGCATCTGGAGTTATGGAGGGGGCGCTTACGTTGATGCCCACAACATCGCCCGCCCAGGCGTTCCACGATCATTCGGGGTCCATGCAAATGGTGCTGCCGCAGCGGGCACAGAAGCGGTGGGCCTTCTTCCCGGTGGCGAAGCGGTAGGTCGTCATGGCGTCGGCGCCGGCCAGCCACTCGAGCTCGGCCCGCGCCGGGTAGATCATGAGGTAGCCGTTGCGGGCGCAGAGGCTGCAGTTGCACATCTTGACGAAGACGTGGAAGCCCGGCTGCCGCGTGAGCGGCTCGTGCTGCACCCGGAAGCGCACCGCGCCGCAGTGGCACCCGCCCGTCTGCGCCACCTTGGGCATTGGGTCGTCGTTGAACCGCCACGCCGGCAGGTCGAAGCGGCCACGCCGCGAAGGAGCGGCTGGCGGTGCTGGAGTTGACGGTGCCGATGCCGGCGCCGGTGCTGATGCCGGTACCGGTGCCACAGGGGCTGCTGCTGGTTTCTCAGCCGACATGGCTGTCTTGCTGGTGGGGGAAAGAGTCAAAGAAGGACGCCGGAGAGACGACGGCTGTGGACGAACGACCCTCAGGGCATCGATCTCTACATCACCAATGTTGCCCGCGGCTCTACCCCGCACGGAACCGATAAGGCGAAGTGTATCTCTATCGGTTAATTGGCATGTGGGCTGTGACCCTGCATACGATATATGCCCCAAACAGCCCTGGGTTGGTCCAATCCCGAGTATCTGGTTCATTACTTATTACTTGATCCATTTAAATTGAGGAATCCCAGTAGGCTTCGCTTCCTGCTTTGTGCCTCCCTTGAAGCGCCCTTGTCGACTAAGTACAGATTGGTACGGGGAGGCAACACTCGCTGGCTTGTGGCATCGTTTTGGCGCCTCTGCTGTCCGTCGAGCTACTCACCTCGAGACCGTCGTTCCTGAAGTCCTCATCCTCTTTTTCATAGTCACCCGGCCCCTCGTCCTTTTCTCAGTCCTCCGGGAGGTGCTTTACTATGATATTGATCAGTTGGGTGGATATTATGACCTCGGCCGGCTCGGGCGCCTCGTCCTTTGTCGCCATGCAAAGTTGGTAGGGTCTGGCGCCGCAGCCGGCGCATTGAACAGCTTCTCGAGGACGTCGCTCTCGTCGTGGAGGACGTCGAGGTGCAGGGCGGCGAAACCGTCGTGGTTTTCATGTTGCAGCAGCAGCGGCGCGACCTTCTTGGCCCCCCAGCCACACAGCGTGATTAACTCCTCGTACTCCTCGCTCCGCTCGTTGGCCATTGTCACCTCTCCTTTGCGTGCATGGAGCATACAGGACTGCTGTGCTTACGATAGTATCGCCGGCTGCTCTTGGGCATCTTTGTCGATTTCCCACTGAATCGCCTTCGAGCAGATCCGGAACGCCTGAAGGTGGAACTTTCCCTGGGCGCCCTTGGAGCACTCCAGGCTCAAAAAGAGCTTGTTCTGCTGTCCGAGGACGAATTTGGCCACCGACTCGTGCATACAACGGATCACTTGCCGAGGTTTCCTGGGGTCGCTGGTGCACTTCGGACTCGCCCCGCCCCCTTGGACCGAATGGGAAACTGCGCGATAGCTCCTTGGTGCTCATGCTGTTATTTTTGTCCAGGGACTGGACCAATGATAGGTTCGGCCCGCTGCCCGCTGTCGCCGCCGGCCGCCGTGGCCAAGCCGGATGGCGGGCTGGTCTCCCGTGTTGCAAAACGGGTCAGGGTACCCGTTCCCAATTAACCGGCAGGGTCAGAACTTTTGGGTCCGCATACCTGGAGTTGTGTGCGGAGAGGCAATCGTGGAGATCTTAGACGTGACGATCCACCACCCTTTCGCAGCAGAGACAGTTCAGGAGGTCTGGGTGTCTTGAAAAGGGCACTTTTGAATATGGCTGCGAGATCAGTTCCAGGTAGTTCACACAGACCAGCAACTGGCAAAATTTCGAAGCAGTTCTTTCACCGTGGAGGTGATGCTCCCGTCTCGGGGAAAATTATAAAGAAATGATGCTGGACTTTATGTCGTTGCGTAGGCCGCTCCCTTCTAAAACTAAAATTTGCAGTATGCTTGCTCGTTTTTCGCGCAGCCAAGAAGATATTGAAATGTGTTCCGCTGGGAAACGCAGACCGAAAACTCTTCAATGCTGTTGGCATTGGTGAAATCATAGCTGTAGTATTTCTCAGTAAAATTGCTGTCGATCTTGAGGCGGGAGTCCGCGGTGCAGCAGGTGATAAGAAGAGCTAGGAGCCCGATAATGAGCAGGAGAAGCTTCATTTTCGCCTGAATATGGTGCAGTGAAGGTCTAGCCAAGCGACATTTCCTGCAGGCGGACTCTTTTAAGTCCTTTTTTCTTTCTTTCTGATTTCCTTTCCGGCACCTGGGACCTGGCCATTGTTCTGTTACTTTACTCAAGGGTCCGTACTTACTTAGATACATAAGTTTCTATATATGTGCTTCTTCTTGGGCTGGAGTCGATTGACTTGGTTTCACTTCAGGTTTGTGATGAGCATTGCCTGTGTGTCAAGTTCAAGCAAGCCCTTGACTTGATAATGCCTTACGAGATCCGACTTCAAGCAGTCCTGGCCGGCCAATCGAAGTGAACTTATATGCGGAAGGTATACACCCAATAGGCAGGGAGGTCCAGCGGAGCAGCACTCGTGGCCGTGCCGGTGATCCTTTGGTCGATGGCCAGGGTTTGTTTGGGGCAATAGGCCGAAAGCTCAGCCCTGAACCCATTGGACCGGGGGGCACAAGGGGGCTACCCATGTAACTAATGACACCTTCCTGATGGGTCACAGTATAGCCTCGTGCCTTGACTAAAGCTGCCGGTTTTCCCGCCGGAAGCACCCTGTGTGGCACGACCAGCGCCTTTTGGTCAGGCCGCTGCCGGCGGCCCTATCGGACCCCGACGTCTAGATGCGCGATGAGCGGCTACGGGCGCCCCCCGGCGACCCCTACATACGGAATGCCGTCCTTAGCTTCATGCCCCGGCCGACCCGCTACGTAAGATTCTTCGAGCGTAGCCTGTTCTGGATCATCGTTTCTTTTGTCCACATCAGCCTCATTCTGTCGGTCCTACAGGTTGCCTTGTCCACTGACTGGTTGGCGAACGATACTGACTTTCCAGACTTTTCGTACTGCACATGCATCCTCTCCCTGTGTTGTATCCTGCGAGCCCTGGTGCTCTTGGCCACTGTATGGGCAGTTCTGTGAGGGTATGATCACTCGTCTACACGGCAAAACCATAAGAAAGCTGAGGATTCCTGGACAAAGGTTACCATCTAAAGCGTATCGAGCAAGTAATGTAGGAAATACAGACGAAGGATCTGGCTTACCAGTCTGGTGATTCAGGGCATTCTTTCTTGCCGTTGACAAGTTGAGTCATCCTAGAAAGAACTCAGGAAACCGCATTCTTTCTACCCATATCGAGTCGCCAAAGACAAATGTGTAAGGAAGAAGTCCAAGGTCAATTTTCGGCAACTATGTCTAGTGGGTGTGAACCCTTTGAAATGATCGCCAGTGCACGTATTTGCTTGCTCAAGACCGTTTGGACAGAGTCACATCAAGACCGGGATTATTGCGTCTAGCCACAGGGCACTTTTTTTCCATGTCCCCTATATAGTATGCATCGTACCTTGTCCAGGGCGGTTACATCGATGAGTTTCACCCCACCTTATCCGATTGATTTCGGAACATTTTATTCTGGAGAAATGCCGGTAGATAGAGATACGATAATTTCAGTGTATCCCGAAATCCTGGTAATAGTGATAATGGCGGAATAGGTGATTAGGTGAGGTGATATATATAAAATTGGGAGAGCCATTCCTCGCAGTTATAAATCAACATACAGTGCCTAACTACAGGGTCTGCATTCGCTGAATATGCGTAGGTACTACGATGTTCTGAGTCAGGGAAGGCGTGCGCCTATGTTGGCGTCTCGATTGATCCCACTTCTCCATGTAAATTGCAAGCGAAATTCAATCTAGCAGTTTAGGAATTCAACGGGTACAAGGTCCCATTGTCGAAGTGGTCTTGAGCGACTGGACTAAGCCGAACGGCTGTGATCGGCTTGAGGCCAGGCCATTGCTGTGCCCTTGACATTGGCTGAGAAGTACGCTGGCTACACAAGTTGAAAGTAGTACGCTTGTTGCTTGTGGGATAGAAATAAGCTTGACAATGCAGCAACGCGGGATGTCACGCTGGTGGCGTTTTTATGCCTTGAAAATCCAGGGACCCAATGCTATCGTGGCATTGAACCCAGCGTGGCGGGCCCTCGGTCTGCCAAGTGAAAAGAGGGGGTTTTTAATGGTTTAAGCTTCCAGGACTATCGGGTGTAGGTAGGCATCATCACACAGACTCTTTAGTTCCTGACACCGAATAGTCAATGCGAAATTCTGCAAAGTGATCGATCGTGACGAGTCGGAAGTGGGATGTGGTCTGGGTCTGAAGTTCATGGACAACCAAAATGGGCTGCCGCTGGGGGCCTTCGCAACCTCACGATGAAGGCAAAACTGGTCTAAAATTGGCTGGCAGAAGGTGCACTAATAGGATTGACCTAAGCTCACCTTCTCCTGTCGACGTACAGAGAGGCTCAGAATAGCGTGTTTCTTTCAGGTCCTTCGAGTTTACTACCTAGCTGCTAACAATCTCAAGCCCCTCAGGACAAAAGGAGGAGAGAGGAGGCATAAGAGACATCTCGAGAAGACGTACCGAGTTGCGAACCGATCTCTCATGGGTGATAAAATCGCCAGAGAACACAACAACCGGGGAGATGATCGACCACTGGCCCCAAACCCCTATTTTCACGGAACGTTCCATGCACAGGTCTCCAGCAGAGACGTGGCTGGCACTATCGCAGTACCGTGCTTTGTATCACTGCTTCTGCCGGAGGGAGGAAAGGAGGGGCATCTAGATCGAAGAAGGGCACCGGGCCCCGATGGGGGGTTGGATCGTTGGGGGGCGTGTTATACCGGCATCAGACCAACGCCCAACGGGGGGGTGACGAGCCTGGGCACGGGAAAAGTCTACGAAACGGTCTATCGGCCGCGCACAGGGCAGCACGCGCGCACACACGCTTGGCTCTCTCCCCCTTTCGCAATCCGGGTCAGTAGAACTGCCCCCCCAGCGGTCTCGGGCTGGCCGCCACGCGGGGGCGGGTATTTGGGAAAGCAGGGGGGAGAAGGGACGGCGGCGCGCGGTAAGGTTTCTGCGCCGGACGGATGTGCGTGCGAATATATTGGCGGGCGCCGGCCGGAGGGTGGTCCATGTTTGCGTGTTCTTTTCGCACTTTGACATTTCTCGGTTCTCGGAGGGGTCCGGCACACGGCCACCGGCGGGCGGGGAAAAAGACAACAGGAAACGATCCGGAGAGAGCCGGTGTATCACTGCTGGCTTGCCGATACGAGGGCATCGACCGAGGACAACCGGCGATGTGCGGCTCCTCCCCGCCCCGAAAGGCCGAGGCAGCGATGAGGAGGGAAAAGGGGGGCGAGGTAGGGGAGAAGAACGGTGATGCGCCGTAAATCGGCCCCCAGATGCCCAGGCAACTACGACGTCCGTGTCCTCGGGAGCCCTTTCTCTCCGCAGAACCGCAACTATACCCCCCCCTCCCCACACTCATTCACCCCCAACCATAGGGCGGCGCCGGGAATGCGCAGTCTCATTCATGTGTTGCCTCGGAAGGGCGGAAGGAGGAGGTTTTCCCTCGGGCCCAAGACAGTCTAGTCGAACATGCAGGCGCTCAGCTCGAACAGCGCAGCGCAATATCCGACGGAGCCGGACTCCGCCCCGCCCCCTTCTTCCCAGGGCTTACCATCTCGCCGAAAATGGGGGGAGGGGGCAGGGAAACGGTCCCAGGGGGGGTGGATGGAGAGAAAGAGAAAGTCCCCTTGGGGTGGGCACTCTTTGACCGGCCGGGTTCCGGAGGGGAAAAAAAAGAAAAGAAAAACGGAGGGTTCGTGCAACGCTGCACAACCAGGGGCAGGGAGAGGCTAGGCATAACAAACTGGGGGATGGGGATGGGCAAGCGATCGGCTCTCCATTTCGCGTCCTGGTAACCGGTAGAGGATGGGAAGTTTGTTAGTTGCTGCGAGGTTTTGGCGGCGGCAAGCGAGCCCGGCCAGCCTGCGCCCCAGGGCCGCTGACTCGAAAGGGAAGGCCTCCGATGCCGATCCTCCCTATTCCGCGACGCACCGGCGCCATCTTGCTCTCTCGCTCCCTCTCTCGCTGTCGCTCGGCTATCGCTTGGGTAGGTACCTAGGTAGGGGACGCGGGGGGGCGTGAACCTAGTTTCTCTGGAGGGAGAGGGTTTAGTGTTGCTAACGTTCTTCTTTCCTGCTGTCACCTACGGTCTTTTCCGCTTCTCATCAAACGAAAGGCGAGGCTGCAGGGAGAAGGGGGGACGCCAGCGCAGCCCGGCCTCGCAAGCCCGTGTGTGAAAGCGGCGACCGGGCCTGTTCTCCCCCCTGCGTCTCTGCGCCATGCATTGCCACATGGTGCGGAGGAGCGGGTTGCCCGCCGGTCTGTGTCGGTAATGACCGTTGATCGACCGAACGAGCGGGTGGGGAGGGGGCGACGCTTGTTCTATGTTTTGCGATCCGTTTCCCACGAGAGAGGGCGCAGCCGCGAGCGACGTCGGTCCTTGTGTGTGGGTGTGTGTGTGCGTGGGTGTCCCACGCCCGCAGCGAAACCCTAAGTACCAAAGCGAGCAGTAGCCTCGGCTTAGTCAGTGAGAGGGGCGTCGAATTACAATACGGTACAAGGCCGCTCTGCTGCTTTGCTATCCAGGGCGCGTTGGCCAGGCATCATGGTTGTTCGTCGATACCCAGCGTTCGGGCTGGCTTGGGTTTCACCGTTTTCAGGGGGCCAAGCTTCTGTGGGGAAGCGCCCAGCCAGCCGTTCTACTGTCGGTCTTGGGACTGGAGATTCCAAACGTTCCTTCCAATGGTCCTTCTGCCGCTCTGTGTAGCCGCTGAAGGGGCACATCTTTTCTCTTTCTTGCTCCCTCTCTTCCGATTTAGCGCCGCCCATCCTCGGCCCCCCAGGCTGAGAGGCGTCCCACGCAAGGCCTTCCAGGGACCGGGCCTAGAAGAATGTGAAACGAGCCGCCGCGCTTCCCAATTTGCCACCTCGCCACGGTCTCCCGGCACGATGGGCACGACGAAGCGAAGCCGCCTTTCGGGCGGGGACGGCGACCAGAGCGGGGCTTGGCTTCGATGGGCCGTCTGGATAGGGGGTGGGTTCTCTGGTTATCGGAGAGGGCTGATTAGAGTAGAGACCGACAGACAGCGCGGCCCAGGTGGATGGATGGACTTGGCCCAGGAACCCCCCCAGACCGATCCGTACTACGTAGGGATGTTGGCTGCAAGCCCGCGCTGGCTTAAGTCCGATACATGTCGATCGATGCGGAGGAAGCCGTGGAGAGGGAGGTGAAAGTAGTAGGACTTTGCAAGGAGAATTCAGTCTCTTGGTCTCTGATGGTTTGTGCCCATCGACAGATGGCCTGAAAACGAGCAAAGGACACGCGACGGTATTCGGTAGCGCCTCGCCGGTACGCCGACTAACAAGCTACCCTAACCCCTTGGTCGATGAGGCGCGTCAAGAAACAGACGGCGCGTGTGCCAGCGCGCCATGGCGTCTCCATCCCAAGGCCCTATGCTATGCCACGCCGTGCTGTGCTGTGCTGTGCTATCCCGTATGCGTAGATTGCTCGCATGGCGCTCCGTCCGACCAAGGATGAATCGCGCTCAGTCGGGCGTGGGGGTCACGGGCCGGAAATGGTCGCGGCTCGTGTGTCCGTTCTTTGTGTTCCACCGCTTCCTCGCCCTGTCCGTTTCTATAGCCTAGGTGATTATTGAAAGGTTAAGTATGAAGTACCCAGTATTCGGTATGTATTAATATCGAGGTGGTGGGTTGTGCGTACGTATGCATCGGTTTCCAGCCGCACGCAGTCCACCCATAACCCACAGTCTTTGTATACCAGACTTATATCTGCGTAGCAGCCAAGATATCCGAGAGCCAACTGCGCCCGTGCCTGGACGTGACGTGGGGCGGGACTGACGGACGCGACGGAGGTCTGCCGACGGAGACGGGAACGGAACAGCGAGGGTAAAACGGTTCATCATGACCCCGACATGCAGGCCAAACGCGGCCGGCATGCGAATCTTTTCCGTAACGCTGGGGTCCCAGCCCACCATGCCCACAGCCGTATCTTGATTTTTGTCGTCGGTCTTTTTTAGATCGACAGCCTCAAAGGCCTCGACGGCCTCGACGGCCCAGCAGCCGGCGTAGCCTGTCCATGGCTCTTTGGACCGTACAAACCAACAACAGTCCTTTTTGGTTTCCCCTGGCTGTCTCCCATTCCTCCCCCCTTTTGCACCTCGGATTTTTGCTTTTCAGGGACCTGCCGGTCAGACCGCCCGGCAAACTGACTATCCGGACGTCTATAGAGCGGGCGCGTACCCACAAAACCAGGGCAACGACCCGGGGAGGGGGGCCCCTACGTAAGCTGGCGGGGCGGGACTGCGCGTGCGAGGCTATTCGCAACTTCCAAGGCAGTGAGGGGCCGGAGGAAAAGATGAAAAAGGGTACTCAAAGCGAGACACACATCAAGGTTAAAACGGCTTGACACGACGGGTTGGTCGACAAGCAAGGGGGGTCCTGCCGTCCGGGGTGGGTGTGGGTGATCATCCATGCCGGTTTGGTGACGTCCACCGCCTCGGTACTGCGATGCGATCTGCTTATCCCCCCGGCCCGGCAGTTCGTTCACACACACCTCTCCCGTCTCCCCGTCTGTCCGCGCTGGTGTGGCTGGGCCGTATGCTTGTCGTCGCGGGCCACGACAGCGTCGCATTGCCACGGCTCTCTGTTTTTGGGGGGGAGGGGGGAGGGGGGAGGAGAGGGGAACGTACCAAAAATAGGAACCCGTCTTACCTGTCAGCGTTGCCCAAGCCGGTCCTGCATTGGGTTTGCCCACCTATAATACGGAGAGGCAGGGTCGCGATGCGGGCGGGTGGGCAAGAAGTGACGGAGGACGGGTTGCAGGTGGGTAACAAAGGGGGCCGATGGTGCGGGTGAGAGCTGAATGAATGGCTGGGTGCGGCCCGCGGGGCCGTTGTCTGGCGTTGCGGATGGCGATGCAACGCCCCGTGTAACACGAGGTGTAACGCGCAAGCACATGGCCAGGCCGCGTTGCAGAAGGCAGGAAAAAAAACCGGAAAACCAGCAGGAAAACATATACACACATACGCAAGCAAACACCTACACATACCCTCATACATACACACACCCCCCGCTCAGCAAGAGGCACGCCCCCCGCCGTCACCTTCAACCCAGCAGCAAAACCCATCCATACCGGCCACGACAAGCCGGCGTCAGGACCCACGGCAAATGGGCAGCATCGCAGGAACAATTGTCCACCCAATCTGGGATATGCCTCCATCGCCATGGTCGTCGGTCCGTGCGGAAGCGAGGGGAGGGGCAGCATGTTCGCTTCCGGCTCCGATTGGCGAAGGGGCGCCCCGAACGAAGCCCTGGCCGCGCGCGCGCCGTCAGCCTTTGTGTGTTTTTTTTTTTTAACCGTTTCGTCCTCAGCCTGTTTTCCCCTGGGCTGCAGGTCAGCGGCAGGGTGACGTAAATGGCGTTCCCGTCCGGCCTTGGAACCATGACCGGGGGTTTTCAGGGTCCTGGCTCTTTGGTCTGGGTTCTGGGGGGCCGCCGTCGCGTTCATTCTGAACCCAAGGCCGACGTAATAAAGCGATAAATGGGAAGAAACGGCGCCGCGGGCTGGGACTGGGCCGAGGTAGAGAAATTGCATCACCTGAACCGACTAGAGTGCGCGCTATCTCTACCGGCGCGAGACGGGAGGGCGGATGCCTCCCCAGTGCCAACAGGTAAAAGCCTATCGGTCGGCCAGTGAATAGAGAGGGGGGTGGTTGTGTAGAGACGGTTCCATCACTGTGCTGTTCCCTAGGCGCGTCAGAGTGGAAGTTTAAGTGAGTGAGTAACCCGGGCCGTTGAAGAAAAACCGACTTCCGTTTCTTCCGTATCGGTGGTGCCCGTGTCACCTTTCCATTCTCATGCCGTCCACCCATCTCCGTTCTAGTCGGACGGGCGCCGTCCGTTGCCCATTTCTGCCGGGTAGGTACAATGGGTAGGTACTTACATACCTAGCGTTTTAATTGTACCACCAGTACTTCCTTCGTTGGTAAGCTAGCATTCGAGGGTCCCCAGGACCCCTATGACCGAATTTCAGGAAAACCAGCCAATTGTCCGTCACGATCGGCTGCCGCTTGGCCGGCGGCGCCAGATTTAGCAGCGGCCAGACCAGCGTCCAATGAGCGGGCCAACCGTAAGAGGAAGACGGACAGGCGGGCAGTGCACGTCTCCGTCCGTCGACCGTCCCCGTCCGTCCCGCCGTGTTTCACGCTGGGCCTCCGAGACGACGACGGCGGCGGCGCCGGTTCCCCAATCCAGGGCATGGGGGTTCCATGAGTCGCCGGGCGCCGGGTTTCCTACGTACCATCGGGGAGGGCGATCTTTTCTTCCCTTTCCCTCGTCTTCGGGAACAAACCGAGGGCTTCCCCGGTCGAAACCAGCGTACACCCCCTTCGACGGAAGCGTGCCCCGGGAAACCGTCGTCGTCCCGACGCCGTCCCGACGCCGTCCGTCTTGAGCCCGCGTGTTTTCATTCCCATCGCCACGCCCCTGCCCCCCTTTTCTTCCCTTTCATCCCTCCTTCCCAGCGCGGTGGATGACGGGGGCCGGACGGGGAGGCTGACGACAAGCGCCATGCAGGCACGACCCTCGCTTCGACTGTTTTTAGAGTTACGGGCGTCGCATCGCGAAGGGGAGCCTCCTCTGTAGACGTCACAAGAAGACGGACGGCGTCCCTCATTGGTGCCGGCGGCGGCCAGGGCCACAGGGAAAACTACCTACTACTTCCCGTACACGCGCATCTTACATGATTCCTACGGGCTACTGTGCTGTACGTAAGGGACCTAAACGTTTCCGGGCGAGGCTGGCTGGCTCGGGCTTGGCCCTGCAGGCCGGCCAAGGAAAGGGCTACAATGCACGGAGCCCGGGGAGAGGGGGTGGAAGGGGGAGAAGGGGGGTTGCGTAGGGGGAGTGCGTGCAGTTGCGATCCCGTGGCCCGGGACTAGAGCCAGCGCCGTTGGGTAAAGAGGCATGTAGGTGTCCCGTTGCGGAAGCGCAGGGGACACCTCCTGACCACCCACGATGCAAGCCCGTCATGGTGACAACTGGGCCTGCCTTACCGAGCCTACCTGCGTTTCCGCGGGCCCTTTTTCCCTACCCATCGTCCAGCCTCCGCGGGCTCTCTCTCTCTCTCCTCTCCCCACCCCCCTCTCACGCACCCATAAACACGCCGCGTCGCGGATTGGACGGCGAGCCAGAGCTAATCCGCGAGGAGAGCTTGTCCACTCTTAGCCTGCCCGCGAACGAGGAAAGCGGGCGCCAGTCTCGGAGGATCGACGGCCAGGGCGTGCACACGTCGCAATGGGCGACCGAGGGCGGACGGGCGCGCGCAAATGGCGAAAAAAAAAAAAAAAGAATGACCCTTGGCTGGCGTAGTAGCGTGGCCGCTTTGCTCTCTCCCCGCGACCGCATTGCAACCCGGGACAGCGACCCTCTCTTTCCTTTCATCATCGGCATCATCGTCGACATCATCACCATCGTTTGCGGCGGGTTTGCTGTCCATAATCCCCCTCCCCTCCACCCCCTCCTCGCTGCTCTGGAGGGCTCATCATTACCGTGGCCGGGGTTTTGGGCCGCCGCAGGCCAAGTAAGCGAGCGCGGGCAGCCAAACAGATGGTGCCAGCATCGTACGGGCGCGGAGGAGGGAAACCCTCGCCCCTCCCCAAGACAACATGAAATGGAACCGAGCACTCGGCCGCACGCCATTGGCCCACGGACCAGGCAAGCCAAAGGGCCATGGATGCGAGAGCTCTCTCGCAACGGGAAAGATAAAGAAACAGAGACGGAGAGAATGACGCCTGTGTGGTGCCCGGTAGTTGGGCGGGTTTGTCCTCCACCCGGCCGTCCACTCACGAGCGGCCAGCACGCCAAAGAGACGCCGAACTAGGTAATAAGTAAACTCGGGTGCAGGGGAGGGGGGGGGGGGGGGTGGTGTTGGCCTAAATAACGACCAGCAAAGCCCGCACAAGCTGTAACAAGCAGCAGCAGCACGACACACAAGACACCCATGGGGACGGGATGAGATCTTCAACGAGGGACCAGAGGCCGGCCCTCACCACCACACCGAGCATCACTGGGGGGGGGGCTTTGAAATGAAAAATGATGAAATGAGCCGACTGCCGCTTTGCCTAGGCTTGGCCACAGCGTCAATTTGGCCCTTCCCACCCCCGGTTCCCGAGAGAGAGAGAGAGAGACAGTGAGTGAGTGAGTGTGTGTGTGTGTGTGTACGCCCCGGCACGATGACGACAATTTGCAGTCTCTGTCTCTCTCTTTTCTTTTTGCCCGGGACCCTGATCGACCTTGTGCCCCAACCCTTGATCGTCATTTGAAGGACACGCCCCTCCCCGCCGAACCACCCAGCAAGCTTCGGAGTCGGGGTCGGGAGGGAAAAAGTTTGGGTGGGCGGTCGGTCGGGCGGTGTCTTCGTTGCTCCCCTCTCTCATCGAGCAACACACACAGCACAGATCGTGTACACACCGAGAAATCATGATTCTCCCTCTCGGTTGGTAGGCTTTTTTTTTTCGCCTGCTCATCTTGCTTTCTGGGAAGCCGGAAACCCGATTATTCCCGGGCGACGTCTCCTCTCGCCAACCTCCTCCTTCCCCCAGGCCCTGTCCGTGAGTCCCCGCTCCTCGTCCGATCACCAAAAAGCCCCCAGCATGCGAGCTCCCATTGGGGGACCCATTTTCTCGCCGGAGGGGGGGAGCTCCTCCTCCAGAGGAGGAGGACCCAGGAAGCCAGGGCCCCAAGCCGCTTTTGAGATGGGAAAGGAACCGAACGAGCGGGAGAAAAAAAAATCCCAATGCTGGGTCGATGGGCGAAATGAAAACGGGGCGGAGCGAGGGTGAGAATGAGCTCACAGGCAGATAGATGGATTAGACAATTCGGTCTTTCTCTATCAGGTGGGGTCTTCATTCCTTGCGCGCGCGCGCCCGGGTGGGCATCTAACGAGGCAGAGATCGGGAGGGAACAAAAAGAGAGAGAAAAATAAAAGACGCGAACCCACACCTACACCTCCACGGACAACGCCTGCACAGGCTCACAGGTGAACAGCTTCCTCGGGTGGGCAAGTTTCAACTCGATGGGAAGAGATAGGATCTACGGTGTGGCCCTGGGGGGTCCCTCACTCATCCCGCCGGTTCGGGACAAAGATGGGCGGGCAGGCACCTGTTCCCACGGTGGCCTTACGTAGTTGGGCCACAGTTGGGCCACCTCTACACACACACATACACACACCCTCTCTTTCTCTCTTTTTATGCCTCTCTGTAAACTTGGTAATGCTGCTTGCTGCACGGCGGCATGGTACACTTTGATTGTGCCCAATGCCTCTTTTCGGAAGAATGTCGGTTGATCGGTCGGGCGGACGGGCGGTCGGGAAAACTTTCCCTATTATGCACGACCTACCACTGGATCGTGGCCCGCTCCCCATTGCCCGGGAGGGTCCTTTTCGGCTGGGCTACCTCCCGGGACCGGGGGGGGACAAATTACTGTACGGAGAATGATAGGTAGACAGGCCATCACGGTCCGATCGTACTCGCGACAGGTTGAAAAGTGATGGACTCTTGACTGGGGGCGGTGGCCGGCCAGGGGAGGGGCCCAACCAGCTAAACCGAGGAGGAGAGAAAAAAAAAGAGAGAGAGAGAGAGAGAGAGATCAATCCACACCGACGCAACCTCACCAGCAAAACCCGCGCCAATGCAACGCAACATCAGAAAGGCCCGACGGGTAACTAAAATAAAAGAGGACTTGGTTTTTATGGAGAGCAGACCTTTCAGAGGAAGAGAGGGCGCGCCGAACGAGATGCGGTCCCCCGATCTAGATGCATGCAGGCCCTCTGTGCCCAGCCAACAGCAGCATGACACCATGGAAAAATGATTATAGTAGCCCGGAAGAGGAGGAGATGCGGGAATACGAGAAAAGCCCCCCTCTCTCTCGCTTTCTCTCCCTCTTTCTCCCCCCTCGAGTCCCCTCCTCTGCAGCACAAGCCAAAAGGCGGAGAAGAAAAAGAGCCATAGTTTCGAGTGCATGCACGCACGTACAGAAAACAAAAAAAGGCCCGCGGCGGTATTCACGGTGCCTCGATGCCGGAAAAGGAGCGCGGCAACAAGAGCGGCGCCCGGGATTGGAAAAGCAGAAGGCCGAGAAGTCCGAGATATGCCCTCGGGGGGCCCCCAAAAGCGAATTTGGGGGAAGGTCGCGCCCGCGGAGGGGCTGGGGGGAGGAGAGGGGGGCTTGCTCGACCATTTTAGCTGACTAGCATATGGTGAAAACGAGTAACTCGAGAAGAGCGATCATCATCGGCTTTCAGCCCGGGGAGGGGCCTGCGCAGCACGGGGCAAATCAATCCATCTTTGCCAGGGTCATATCAAGAGACAAAGACAGAGAGAGAGAGAAAGAAGGTAGGCATGGCATCGGGCAGGCAAAAAGACTAGGTCAGGGGGGGTCCCGAGGTGAATTGTGTGTTCAAAGTACAAAGCGTACAGCCCTGGTCAGCGTTTCCCGGCGATGACTTCAAGTGCGGAGAGTGGTCCTATCGGAAACTATGGACGGGGGAGTGCAGGGGTGGGTGAAAAAACACAAAAGGACAATCAATGGGCAAGGGCCGCAGGGCACGCGGGCACAAAAAAGGGCGAGCAGGGGTTCGCTTCCCAAGGGCCCCAAATGCGCGGGCGCCCGCCGACACTTTTGCGTTGCGACCAATTGCCCACTTCAGACGGGATCCCCATACGCGACCGACATACGAGTAATGTCACCCGACTCAAGCGCCCAGGCCGCGACGGCCCATGTGGCTGGCTATGGCCGATGCTCCGCGAAGGGGACATGGCATCAGAGTCATGGTTTGCCCGGGTGTGCACGTAGTGTAGGCGATAAGACAGAGTGGTATCGGTTGTGAGGTCTCATTTCATTTTGGCTTTCTTTCGCCACGAGCTATATCGTACACAGAAACAATGCACATAAAAGTGCGCCAGGGTATATCAAGAAGGGAGGCAAGCATGTGCCAATTTGTAGAAAAAACAATCAAGCCTCGACGCCGGTCGGGCCGTAGACAAGGCCAGCCCATCCACCAGAATAAGAAAAGAGAGTTAAGAAAGTAGGAAAAGAAGTCTCCTCGTACAGCCACCGCGCGGGTGCGGCTCGCGGTGCGAACCGCGCGTGGTGGGGGATATCCATGTTAACATGTGTTTGTGTGCAGCCGTTCCTGGTGAGCGGGAAGATAATAAGAGAGAGAACAGAGTCGGCTCGGAGTGCGGCAAAACCGAGGAGCGCCGGGCCTCCAGTGCGACGTCAGAGGCTTCGGTAGCGCACAGCGGGCGAATAATGTCCCCAGAGACGATCCGGCCTCTAGTCGCGTATGCGTAGTAGTACAGGCGAGATGAGGAAATGAGGATGGGGGCCAGGACATGGACGGCGACGGGGCTCTGATTGGACGGGCGCGGGGCACGCCAAGCTGGCACGTTGTGGAGGCCGGCCAATCTTGAACATGGGTAGAAAGAGGATGGGATCCACGGGGCCACGGCTGCCACGGGCCATGGGCAGTTTGGCGATGGGACGTGGATGGGCGGCCAAAAGAGCTGGAGATGAGGACCAGCGGCGGCTGCGGCCATGGCTCTCTCGATGGCGTCGAGGCGGTGTTTCAGCTGGGCGCCCTGGACCCTGGCGGGATGGGCCACCGCGACGGGGCCCGATGCGGGCGCGGTGACTGGCGATCAGCCGGAGACGGTGACGGTGGTTGACGATGGGCGACGTGGGTTGGGCTGGCGGCGGTATGGTGAAGGTGAATGGGTGTGCCGCCTTCCGGGTGGGCAGGCGAGGCATGGCCTCACGTCCACTTCCTCTGCCGGGCCTATGGCTGCATCTGGGATCGACCAAAGAATTGCGGGCGCGTACGGCGGGGCCCCTGGTCCATGGTGGCCCTTGGTGTCCCTTGGCCGGCTGCTTTTCGACAATTCTGTTGCCTAAGCTGCTGCTCCTCCAAGCTGCCCAGCCAGCGCGCGGGCGCACACAAACAGGTGGCAGGGGGCGCTGGTCGCTGGCCGCCGGTCGGACCATCGGGCAATGCAACAGCCCCAGCCAGCGCGCGCTGCCCCAGAGCCCGAATGGAGACGGCTCGATGGAGACGGCGAGCTGCCACTGCGACTGGCCGGCTGATCGGCTGTATGTACCAGGGCCAGCACCAACGCCAATGCCCTGCCAACGCGACGTGCCAATGGTCCAAGTGCCAGGGCCCTCGTGCGACGCGCGCTTGCTGGGGTGATACACGCTGAATCGTCGCGGGGCCCGACATCGCGGACTTCAGACGAAGGGAAAGAGAAAAAAAAAAGATGGGGAGAGCCCGGCCGTCTAGCGACCGGGACAAGCCTGCCATTGCTTGGGACGAGTAATAGGTATCGCCCCTCTGGAAACACGACTGCCGTAGATGCCAACGCGCGATGTAACTATGCTGTCACATGTCGCGGATACGGCTGGCCTTGCCCAGCCCGCCCATCGCAACTCTGCCTTTCCTGGCCGCCGTACGAGGCTACGCCCGCCGTGGCAGAGCGCCCTATGCATCGTGAGTAATGTCGGTGCGGGCGGGCAGGCCTGCGGTATCGGGCCATCCTCCGCGCTGGCTCGGGGTCGTGGGTGCGGGTCTGATTGCCCGTAGCAGAATGCCATGTGTCGGTCAGTCTCGCTGCTTCACATGATGCCACGCAGCAGCGGCAGTAGCAGCAGCAGCAGCAGCAGCAGCAGCAGCGCGGGCGGGCGGGCCGGCGTCCCACGTGCAAACAAGGAGCGAGCGAGCGAGACCTGCATCCCTATCTGCAGGAGGCTGCAGCTGCTTCTGCGTTGGTGTCTCTGCGTCTCTGGTGCGGCGCGGGCGTGTGGAGGCTGTGTGCGATGCGGGGCGGTGCGGTGTGTGTATGGTGTGCGCTGCGAGGCATGGCTGAACAGCAGGAAACTGGTGCTTTGCTTGGTTAATAGTGGTGGTATGTAGCCCGACTCGGGTCACGGGACGACGGTGCTGTCGTCGTGGATTCCATGGCCGGCGGGTGATGAGCTCGTCGTTCATTTGTAGCCGACCATCTTGGCGCATCGCTGGCAGTAGTAGATGTTGGTGCCGACGCGGATCATGCCGGTCGAGGCCGGGTCGTCTGTGGTGGTGGCCTCGACGGAGCGTGCGCAGCGCATGCAGCGGAAGACCTCGACCGAGGCAATGGGTCGCGCAATGGCCTCCATGCTGTGACGGGCGATGGGCGAGGGCGAGGCCAGGTCTGAGTCGGAGAAGGAAGCCGAGGAGGAGCTGGACGAGGAGCTGGAGAAGTGTGTCTTGGGAGGCCGGGTGGTGGTGGACATGGTGGCCATGGTGGTGGTGGGTTGCTGATGTATGGTTGGTTCTTGGTGGAAGGGGAGTAGGGGTGAGGGAGATCGTCGGAGGGGAGCGGGCGATGATGTAGATATAGATAGAGAGAGGCAGCAGCTGAAGATGGGTGGTGGTAGGTCCGTCTAGATGTAGTGGCAGCAGCAGCAGGTGTGGGTGCTCTGGCAGGTATTATGGATGGTCTGGCCTGGGCAGGTGGGCTCGATGAAATGGACGAGCAGATGGATGGATGGGTTACCCTGTCCGAGAGTGGTACAGCACTAGCACCTGCTACTGTACTGGGAGAGGTACTTGGCGTATAGCGCTAGGCTGGTCGGGTACGCGGGTACGCGGATTAGTACCCAAGTACTGCCTCGAGTGGGAGCCGCGCCCGGAAGAAGGTAGTGCTGGTAGGCAGTGCCAACGGGCCCCAAAGGCTAGCGCGGAAACGCGATGGGGGGGGAGGAGGGGGGGGTGCCAGTAGCGACGAGAAAAAATAGAGAGTCGTCTGGCTGCTGACGGAACCAGATTGATTACAGGGTGCGGCTAGTCCAGGCCCCAGGGGTTCCCGAACAACGACGACCTTCTGGAGGTCTTCTGGTATGACGGTGCTTGGGGGGATCTTCCCTGTTTGCAAAGGAAGGGAGGGGGGTGTGAGAGGTCCGTGTTCGAGGATCCCGAAAGCGATGCTGGATATTGTGTGCACTCCGAGAGCGAGAGAGTGAGAGAGAGGGAATGAGAGGGATTGAGGGATTCGCGGCTGCTCACACTCGGACGGGGCGAAATATAGGTACAAAGCAGGGGAGGGGGGCGTGTGAGTCTGTCTGTCTGTTTGCACAGCAAGAGAGAGAGAGGGGGGGGGGAGGGAGAGAGAAGACGCGCAGGGAGCGAGGGGATACGGAGACGGGCCTGCAGACAAAACGGAACGATGCAGACGAAAGGGCTCCAGGGAGTGCTGGTCGGGATCCTGGTCGACTCTGTGGGGACGGCTTGGCTTTCTCATAAAACGGACAATGGCACGTCGACACCACACGCACGCACGACGTCCAGGGTTTAGGCTGTCTGACGGGGTGCTGCTGGGCTGGAGGAGGAGGCGATGGCAGGACGGATGGATACCCACCCACACACACACAAACACACACACACCACACAACGCAATACGGCAGTCCGTCAACCGCAGGCAAAGCAAGCAAGCAGTGAAGGGCCAGTCTTGTCGTCCTGCCGGGTGGAACGGTCGGGCTCGAACGGGCTATTCGCAGACGAACAACCTCGCCTCCTGCTGCATGAACCCCAACGGACGAGTGGATGCGAGGTCCGTGGGACGCCGATGTGGCTGACCTGGCCAGTTCCGGGCAGACGCCTGTCGAGACAAAACGGACAAGGACCTGGGCGTCTAGACTCGGGCAGGCTCTGGATTTCGATGGGCTCGCTGGAGCAGATAGAAGACGTTTGTTACCCACGCGCACGGCGGGGGGCTGGAGACGGCCGTCGGTCGCCTGGTGGATGGGATGGGATGCTATCGTTTTTTTTTTCCCTCGCCTGGTCGGGGAGGCCCTGGCCGCGTAGTCCGTTCGTCAATGGGTTGGGGGGGGGACAGGGAACGACCGACGGTCAGTCGGCGTACGCGGGCGTAACGGTACGGACACACACACAGTATCGGTGAGCGGGCGGCGTAGGGGGCAGGGCACCGAGTACCGTGGGCAATTGGTACAGGACTAGGTTTCTCTGTAGTAGCGTGTCGTGTCGTATCGTATCCTCTCGTCGGCACGCACGAGATGAGGGGCTTCCGTTTAATTGCGCTCCGTTTAATCAGTGATGCTGACTGTTTTGTAGATAGTGTGCAGGAAACATGAGCAAACTCTGAACAAGGCCGAAACGGAGGTAGAGAGGGGAGACGAATGCTTTATGGCAAGCACCACGGATGCACACCCTGTGTGACTCCCTCGCGCGCTGTCTTCTTCCCCCCCTTTCCTGCCGCGGCCAGGGCGCTCTTGGGAGGGAGGGCTACATCCCAAAAGGAAACACGCCCGACAGAGATCGCGATGGCCAGCGACACCAGAAGCCCCCGAGTACACTACGGCAGGCCGAATCGTGATGGCCCAGCGGCCCGGGTTTCACGCCCATCGCCCCAGGTTAGGAGGAGAGGGGGAGAGGGGGTGCGGCCGCCCTAGTTGGCGAATCTGGCCCTCGATATAGTATAATATCCATCCATCGGCCGCCCGACCCCTAAAAAAACCCACGGGTTGATCACGGCCAAGGCCCGGCTATTGGGCATCTGGGAATACACAATAAATCCACAAAACCATCGTGATGCTCGCCTGGTCCCCCGGCCGTCGTCGACAGCACGACCGACACCATCGTGGCCTCCGCGGCTCGCATGGCAACGCGCCGCCCTCGCGCGTTTCACCTCGCGAAGCGGTACTGACGGGGCCCATCGCAATGATAGACGCCAGCAGGCATGCACTCGTCGGCCTGGATCGGCATCGCAACTGCTGCGTATGCTCCCACCATCTGCCCATCTGAGCCATCACGGCATCGCGGCGGGCAAGGTCTGACCCCAACTTCCCCCAAGTCGCCCCCCAAATCGACCGCCAGTGTCCCGCCGGCCGGGAACGCATTAGAGACAAGGAGCGATTGACGCCTCTGGCCCCGATGGCTGAGCCGTATCGTCCTTAAAAAGCGCCCTGCGATGGCCGTCCGTCCAACACCCGACTCAGCCAGTAGCAGCGCCGCAGCGCCTGGGCTGCCGGTCATCCTGTGCCTCCTACTGGCTCCCTCGGGGCCCTTCTTCTGTGCTGCCGTATGCGATGCGATGCGGGCAAGCCATTCAGCTAGCCGAGCCCGTTAGCACGCACGCCGGGTCGCCGCGCTTGCGTACGCAACGGAGCAGGCAAGCGTTTTGGGTATACGACGTCGTCTGAGTAAGCGGGCAGCCGACGACGACGCCGGATACCCTCTACTCTACTCTACACAGAGGCATACGCGCAAGCACGCACAGGTAGGTGCTAGGGAGCAAAAGTACCTCTCGTCCCCCTCTTCAGCTTTGCTCTCTGTACTCTCCAGGGAGGTCGATCGTGCGCCCCCTCCGGTATAGACGTCTCCTGCGGCTGGGCGAAACCGTCCGTTACCAGCCAGCGAACCTAGTGTCAAAGGAGACGGAGCCTCAGCCAATAATCAGGGGGCATACGTGGCCGGATGCGGCTTAGCGTTCACAAATAGCGATCAAGTCACCCAATGCTCGATCCTGCCGGCGGGCTTAGCAAATACGTGATCATCGCAGGGGTGCAGCAATCTCGATGAGGAGGCGAGTCATCCGTCTGATCAAAACTCTCCTCACTGGCAAACTGGCAGCAATATCCGGCCGTCGGAAGAGAGAGACACACACGCTGGGCCACGCTGGGCCACGCTGGGCCACGCTGGGCGCTGCATACATACCAGGGCCTTGCGAGTCTAGACCATCCCAACCGACCATTCGGAACCATCGTACCCGTGAAAACTACCTTACCTAGCTCACAGGGAGCGGCTGCTGCTCGATCTCCTGCTGCTGCTGCCTTGCTCCGCCCGTCTAAGCAATCCCTGGTCTGGCTCCGTATGGGTGCTTGCTTACGTGCCATGCTACGACTACACACCCCCATCCGACGACATCACCTGTCAAACCGGCCATCGTGCTGGCCCACGGGGCTCGGTGCCCGCCCCCGGGCTTTTGCCAGCGGCCGCAGCGCCGAGGCTTTCGTTCCTCGTGCTTCGACGGCGGGGGAAGAAGAGGAGACCGACCACACGCTCACGATCGCATGCATTGCATAGAAACCCTTCGACCCCGGACGACCAGCCCGAATTTAACTACAGGGCCGCCCGTGGAAGACCACAGAAACCAGCCCATCATAAGGCATGCCCTTTACGGATCGCCGACGGGGATGCGCCTATAGTATGGGCAATAGCGGGCGCACCATCGCAGCCCAAAGGTGGCTTTCTGGGAGCCTGGCCGCGCTTGGAGCCGGGCCCTGGCAGCTTTTCCCTGGCCCGGTAGGGCAGCCCAGCGTAGACCCCCGAGCCCAGGCCCATGACATACCGGGACAGGCCTGACTATTCAGCTGGGCTTTCACGCTGGGCATACTGCTTACGGAATCGGGCAGTGGGTAGGGAGTGAATAGATGAAACGAAAAAAAAAAAAAATGCGGTCAGTTCAGCAAGACCAGCGCATAGTGACTAATGAAGCTCTGCTATTGCTGCAGGGTAGGTACACCGTACCTGGCAGGCCGGTCTTCGGTCGGCTAGCTGCCTTTTCCTTTTTGTTACCTGCTGTGCTGTCCCCCGGCGGATGACTGGCCGGCCAGGCTCTCTGCCAATGCCGGGTACTGCAGGGACTGCGCGATCGCATGACCCCCGTTTCGGATCGGAAAGGGGACCCCATCGTCGAGCCAACCTTTAGTTGGCACTTTATCGGACCTCGAGCCACTACGGCAGTCATGGATGTCAAATTGAGTTGGTTGTTTCCGTTCCGTTGCATTCGCGGAGAACGACCACCGTTTCCCCCCCCCTCCCCCCCAGGAGAAGGGGGAATTGAATGGATGGATCCGTCGAAGCCGTCCGCCCCCCGGTGGCCGCCCCCTCGCTGCCTTTGGGCGATATATTTCCGACCTGGATCCGTCGTGTCCCCGTGCCACCCCGTGCCACCGGGGGCGGCGGAAGGGGTAACATTGGCCGTGTCCCCCGTATGGAATGCGTAACGTAGGCGTCGTGTCATTGCGGCTCGCTGCGCGGCGGACACGCGTACTGACGGCCAGCCCCTTGGCCCAGCCAGCCCTGGCAGGCTGAGGTGGTGGGGAGGGCAGCGAAAGAGGGGAGAGAGGGCGGGGAGGGGAGTCGCTGGGACGCTCTGACGCTTCGCTTCCGCTCGCTCCCCTGGCGACGGCCACCGGCGATTACATGCGTGTACAGCGAGGTTTCCAAGCTTCCGGGCGACACAGACGCCATGTATGATCTCACGCCGTTGGCTAGCCGCGCTGCCAGGCCGGATTCCGGCTTGCCCACCTGGCCCTACTAATGCTGTTATGCTCACTAATCCGATCTACGCAGGCGTGGCGATTTGCCGGGGCGGGGGGGTACTAGCTAGGCGCGTCGTTCCCGGGTTCCAGCAGCGCAGTGTGAGCAAATGTGTGGAGTTGTTTCCGTCTGTTTGCTCCTCCTGGTGAGGGGCTGCCCGTCTCCAATGGGCCTCGATGTTCCGGATCAGCAGGCTCTCCTTCTCGAAGGGAGGATTGCGACGACCACTAGAGGGCTGGCCCAGCGCCCGCCAGACGGCCCCCCTCCGCAGGGCCAGTCACAAGCTGGGCAGATGGGCAACAGCAATGAAAGAAAAAATAGCCGGGGTGGGCCAGGGCGCATCGGGACTTGATCGACAAATCCAGCCCTTTGCCAGGGCCTGGGCGAACCGCCGACCGGCCTAGACCGTTGGTTGCGCCACGGTAATTCCAGCCCCAAGGCACCACGTTACGTTACGTGACGATGCCATCCGTACGACCTCGCCCGATGACCACATCATAGACGGTCTTTCAGAGTGACATACGGAGAGGACGGACAGGGGGGGTGTGAAGGGGTGGAAGGGCTATGGGCAGTCCACCAGGCAGGCTCCCAGTGAAGCCCAGCACTGTAGCCCGTAGCACGTCGTTTGCACGCTGGATGCACGCACGCACAAAGAACAGGGCACGCACACGCACGTGCTGGCAGACCATCCATTTCTATCCTTTCCGTGTAAAGTGAGGTACCCGTTCGGGGGAGTGTGTGAAGAAAGACCGGAGGGCCGGAATGAATACGCTGCCGCTGCTGCTGCAGCCGGGCAGGTGAGCAGGCCGTCAGCCCCCCCAGTCCGGTCATTTTTTGATCACAAGGTGGATGGAATTGCCTGGAATTGTCGGCGTCCTCTGAGGGAATGAACGTCCGTGATCAAACTCCGTGCCATTTCCGTCCGAGCCGAAACGTTTTCCCTCGTATCCCTGCCGGGCCCAGGTCAGTACGGCTCATACGGAAATAAACACCGCACACACACACACACACACCGCCGGCCACCCGTGATAGCGAGAACCAACTCGCGCCTTCGGATGCCGATGATGCGTTCCCGTCCCCTCGCTCTCGTTCCCTGGCCGACGGAGGGGCGAGAAAAGCGCGACGGGGCGACGGGCGTCTCGACCGGCCCCCATCGGAGCGACTACTGGCAATATGGGCTAGCCCTACCAAACCAAGCTTCATCAGCATGCTCCGCTGGGCAGAGGTGGGCATTCTGGATGGCAGCTCTCGCAGGTTGGTGAGGTAGCAGTCAGTACCAAGGTACAGCCCAACGGAAAGCCGCACCACCACCGGATCCATTTCCCATCGACGGCCATCGCGGGGGGTGCGGCAAGTGGGTGGCCCTGTACCTGGTGATCACTTCTGCCTTTTGGTCTGATGGTCTCCCGACCCCAGGATAAGGTTTTGGCTCGGCATCCCAAGTCGCCTCCATTTTCCCATGCCGCTACCCAAGCCCCCGCGTGCCAAAAAAAAAAAAAAACACCTATCCCATTTGGCGCCATCGCGGGCAGCACTGCAGCAGACCGGGCAGCAAACCCAGCGCACGACGACGTCGAGCAACGTCGTGGACCAGCGGGGCTGTGGCTAGGCTCGAGTTGGGCTCCAGCTCGTGCCCGGCAGCGGCGTCGTCGTCGTCGTCGCCGAACGTTCAAGAAAACAGGCGCCTGTGATTTCCCCGAGACGGCTGTTGTCTCGCCGACCCGATCTCTCGAACTTGGTCGAACGAGCCCGAACCAACAACCCTTGGCCAGAGCTCCCTCGCCGTGGCCTTCTCTACGCCGCAGTTGGTTTAGCTGACCCCCTTCGGTCTGGTCTCCATCCTCAGTTGACCCAGCTGCCAATGCGCACTATTGAGGCCCGCCGCCAAGGACCAGCATTAGATGGTTATGAAACCTCGCGTCGACCGAACGCCTGACACCTCGTAGCCCGGGGCTCCGATCGCGATGCCTGCCTAGAGCCCGGGCTTCTTTCGTGACCGACAACCCAGCCCAGCCCCCATGAGCGCCTCCCCCGCCTGCTGACCCTGTACCCAATGGCGACGGAGAGACTTCTCCGACCTCGCACCCCTCGCACGCCGCCGTGTTTCTATTTGCGCATGTGGTTCGGCAGTGGGCGACGGCGGCGCGGGGGTTCTGCATGACTCCGCGTGTCCGGAAACACGACGTCCGCAGCGCCAACACTATGCCTGCACATGCGGACCAGGCCAGACTTCTCCCACGACGATGCCCCCCCCCCCCCCCCCCCCAGCAGGTAGGCTAGGCCCAGGCCGCGCTCCTCCTCCCTACATGAGCGCAATGCGAAACAAGCGCTGCGCCTCTACCCCGGATCACCGTCTCATGCCAAGCCGCCGGTCAGCCCGGGCTCTCCCACCCAATCCCCCATACGGCACCACGACAGTTCCCTTGAAACACCGAAACATGGCAAACAACAACTCACAGCAACCATGGCCATCCCATGTTCTTTTCGTGACCGTCTTTCTCTTGTGCGCCTCTCCCGTGCCCCCCCTCAAAAGACCACCAGACGGCCTCCGGAGGTCCCTGAACGCCCTGGACCCTGGCGATCCAGGCAAAGGAAATCATCACCAGCGCCCGCGGTCCCGAAAGCAAAGGCCTGGCAAACTTTACGTCCCGACGCAGCCTAGCTTACACGCGGAGCGGGCCCATATGCGCATCTTGATTGAACCTTACTTAACCTACGCCCTCTAGTTCCCTTCCTTCATAGAAGCTAGTAGGCATCGGTATCTCCAACTCCCCGTCCTGGCCGCAGCAGTTGTGGCCCCTCATGGGTGTGCTATTTCGAGGGGATGCCAACGCACTTGGGGGCCCTGCCGAGACGCGATGCCGGCCGGTCGAAGCACCTGTCAGAAGGTAGTCCGTCCTCTTATCCCTGTCCGCAGCTCCCCTCTTTCCCTCTCTGGTCAGTATTGCTTTCTCTCTCCTTTCTGCCCCTGGCTACGTTTGGCAGCGACCATGAGCGACCTGTCCGAGGGGCCAGCAGGTAGGTTAATAACTGACAGGCTTTGGCGCCTTTCGCCGGCGGGCTTTACCACGGTGGGAGTGCAAATCGGCCGTTGCGGCTGTGTCGGCAATGTTGGGGAGAAGAGCCGAGCTGGGCTGGGCGACGCCAGGAAGGGAGGAGACAAGCGCCGAGGAAACGCAGCGCATTCGACGGCGGCGGCAGCGCGGGTGCCGGATTCATGGCCTTGGGGCCTGGGCGTCTTGAAACCGCTCGGCGGTGGTTTGTTTGTCGACGTGGCTGAGCGCTAGGGGAACTCTGCAGAGGAGAGGGGAGGATACGGGAGGGGGAGGGGTAAACAGACCGTTTCTGGCATGTGAGACGGGACGAGGCTTTTCCGATGGTTTCGCGACGAAGGCACGCGCGCATGGACGCCAGGGTCCCGGATGAGGCGACGGGGTTGGGAATGGTGCAGGGAAAATCACGCCATCCCATCATCCCTCATTGCGCACCCGGGCATCCGGGACGGACGGGACGCGCGGGCGAGAGAGGGGCGTTTTTTTTCCCTCTCCCCCCTCCCTCCCCATTCTCGCAGGGCTGGGTCTTTTTCTCTCGGTCTTTCGGCCTCATCGATTCGATCCCGCGCCGGCGACCCTGAATAAGGGTACCCAAGGCGGCGAGCGTCGCATGGCCGTGCTCGTGCGCATCGCCTCGGGCGAGATTGGACAGGGACGCGCTGGCAGCTGGCCCGTTCACGACGCCGGTCCAAAAAGGCCGTCCCGTACGCGTTAAGCTGCCCTTCATCCACCCCCCGCATCCACACACGCGCGCACACCCACCCGAGCTGTCAACTCTCGACAGCCCTTCCGTGACAGCCCAGTGTCTCCTTGGCCGTCGGTGGCCCCGCCCCGTCCTGGGCCCGGCTTCTAGCGCCAGGGGTCCAGCTCGGACTTGGCCGAGGCGAAGCCGTGGCCGGGTCTTCCCTGCCGCCTCATTCGTGCTGGCCTAGGCACCACACGACACCGACCGCCTGGGGGGCCCGACCCGCGGCCGGCGGGAAGGAGTGAAGGATGCCTCGGACTGCTCAGTGCGCCGGTCGGAACACCGACTGACTCAGGCAGGAGGGAGGGGTGTGCCCGGAGGAAGAAGCTGAGGAAACAAACAGCACGGAGGGGAAGGGGAGAGGAAGAAGGGTTTTCAGGCGCCGTTGTGGGTCTCCATCGCGGCACCCTATGTCCCCCCGTGTCCAATCCGACGGCGAGAAGCTAGGGGGGACCCGGCATCCCGAAGCAGTGGCCGTACGGGATGAACGTAGCACGCTCGCACGACGGGTGGGAGCGAGGGGCAGCGCCGCCCGTGGCCGCCGGCCGGGCCCGCCCCGTGGCCTCTGCTCGCCCTTTTGGGAACTCTTCATGCCTTTCTCTGCGACGTGGCAAGTGCCTTCCGATAGTGCGGTGGCTGCCCGCCATCAGTGCTTGGCTTCCTCTTCTTGTTCTTCTTCTCCTGCTCCCTCCTCCTTGTCGTGGGGCCAGGGGGCCAGGGGGAACGTGGCTGGTGCTGCCAAGTGCAGAACCCCAACCCGTGGCTAGAGCGGTTCGCTCGCCCTGGCGCGCGTGGAACCGTATTGGACGGCGAGACGGCGGCATAGTGCTGTGGCCCGGAGCCCAGGAGATGAGGTCTTATGCTGGTTGTGCGTGGGATCCCGGAAAGGGGAGTGCCGCAGCCTCATCGCAGGCGACCACCGGGGAGGGACCTAGAAGACCGCAAAAACTCGTTTCATGCCTCGCGACGTGCTGCAAATGCCAGAGTCCAGTGGAATTTTCTTGGGGGCGGGGGGACTAGGGATGAGGCGTGTCTAGAGGGAATAAGCGATGGTGCTCGTCTGGGGCCAAGGTGGTCGCAGCCGGAGAGCCCTCGACCGTCCACTTTCTCGAAAGCCCCCTGGTCGGCCTGGTCAAAGCAGTTTGTGGAAGGGATATTCCTATGCCCTCGCTTGACTCGCGATGTACCGGAGATGGACCGGCACCCAATGTCGGACGCTTTACGTGTACCTCCCCCCCCTTCTCCCCTGGGATGAACCACGAAGCGCCGCGAAGGTGGTGCTTACGGGTAGCTGAACACGTATGCATGAGGAGGGTCTTCCCCTATCCTTTCGTCCCTAGGCTTGCTAGCTTCGAACTTGTCGCCATCGCCCAAAGTACCACACCTCTCCCACCTTCTGTCGACGCTGGGGGTGGAACACAGTCTCAGTGGGAGTATCGGGCTGCACTCTGGAAAGCGACTTTCCTTGTCTTTGACAGGTTTCCCCCATCCACAGTCAAGACATGGACCCCGACCGTCATGACGGCAGTGGCTTGCCCCGTGATGGCCCTCACCATGGTCGTCCATCTACGACTCTCGTCAAAGGCGAGTCCACGTACCCGGAGGTTCATAGTGTCGGGTCTCTCTTGTTGTTGTTCGTGATAGGGGCTAATGCCAGTGAACAAAAAATGGGTGGCGCTCCGGCTTTGCTTTGCAGGCGGTAAATTCATCGCCTTGGTCGATACATGCATAGCCCCTATATCATTTCCATCTAGAGCTGGTAAACCCACAGTTCATGCTCCTTTACTTCTGGTGGTGTCCATCGCCTGACTTGGGCCTTGAGTTACCACTTTGTGGAAACGAAATGAGCATTTGGGGGAAAGATTCGAATGTGCTGCGCTGTTGTATTGTGAGACGCTGCTGGTATCGGAACCGGCCACAATTGAGAATTGCTGAAGTCTCCTCTCTGGCTGGACTTATAATCCCATCATTTTCTGACCGACATATAGGCACACCAAGTCGTCGACCATGAAGCAGGATGCCCAACCCCCTTAGGCAAATTGTATAAATGTTTTGCAGCTCTGAAGAGGGTTGAAGAGGTTTATCCGGCGTCAATAGCGTTTGGGGAAATCAATACGTGACCTACTGTTCTCAAATCTCTCTAGGGGGTTGAATTTTAGTTGTGCTTTGCCTTGTTTCAAACCCACGGGCACCGGTACTTGGCACGCATCATTCAAGGGTAGAAAGGATCACTACTTAAGACCACAGCGATTATGGCGAGGTGGCATATAAGACGCCACACTTCTTCTATTTCTGCCTTGCGGGATCGTCTAGTAGAAATGGATTGCACTCACTCTGACCACCCAAATCCACAAGGGCGCTATAAAGAAATTGGCTTGATGTTCCAAACTACGAATGTCTCGACCGAGCAAGCGCGGTAAACTCCATCCCCATCCAAAGCTTTGGGACGACGAATCAGGACAAGGCGGCTGTCGATTTGAGGCAGTAGGAAGTAGAGAAGAAACAAATATGAACTGTGTTGGTGATAGTCACACTTGACTTTTAACAGCATATCTATCAGAGAAATGGGACAAAGGGGGTGAATGAACAGTCATTAGAGTCAGCACATAAAGACATTTACAGGACACGACAACAAAAGACGATACGACAGGCGACTGAACACCATAACCTAAACAGTGGCCATGCTCACACAGCGAAGAATCAGCCGCACCGAGGCCTACTAAGCTCATATTTGCTTCAGTCACGACAGCCGCTCCATCGCGAGGTGCCAGAGAAGCGGGCCGTAGCGGCCGGCGGCCCAGACGGCGCCACCCAGCAGGGCCCAGGAGCCGAGGCCGCGGGCGATGACGATGTACTTGACGATGCGGAAAGTGTCGGCCTCGTTGAGGCGGGGGAAGTCCTCGGGGGGGACGTCGGCGCCGAGGAAGTCGCACAGGGGCGCCCAGCCCTGCTCGGGCATGAAGTCGAGCAGGGGGACGCCGCGGCGGGCGGCCTCGGCGCGCGTGCGCTCGAGGTAGCGGTCGTGCATCGCGACCGAAAAGATGCTGTCGACGCCGTACTCGCGCTGGGCCCGCCGCTTCGTCACCATGTTGAGCCGGTACCACAGCCGGTCCGGCCGCACGAGCAGGCCGACCAGCCCGAACGTGTGCGACATGAAGAAGCCGAGGCTTTCGTACGCCGACTTGGCCCCTGCGGCACCCGGGAGTCAGTCTGGGCCGCCCCGAAAGAGAGGGCTGCGGAAGTGTTGGGTCCTCGGTGTTCTCTCAGGGGTAAGCAGTGAGGGAGGACGCCCGTTAGACGTTTTTCCGGGCTGTAGAGGGGGATGAACTAGAGAGAACCCCTCCCCGCTTCCTCCTACCCAGGAAGAATGAGCTTACAGATGGCGCCGCTGGGGCGCTGGTTCAGAACGACGCGCACATCGGGGTACATGTCCATGAAATCGGGGGTGTTGAAGACGACTGGTAGGTCGGCGACGGCGGCGTAGCCATCGACGAGGCGGGTGAGCAGCTTCTGGCGGCGAGCGGTGTCTTCCGTCTCGGATATGATGTCGTGCAGTAGCTGCGTGCGCTCCGGATGCGGGAGAATCTCGGCCATGTGCAGGCACGGCGTGTAGCCCAGCCGCTCCAGCGCCGCCTGTGTCGAGCTCGTGGCCGAGCGCGGGACGCCCGCTGCGATCACCTGCAGCCGCACGCCCGACCCCGACGCCGGCGCCGTGCGCTCGTCGTGGATGAACCGCACCATCTTGCTGACAAAAGAGGGGGAGGGGGAGGGGGAGGGGGGCCGAGTGTTCAATTCGCGAGAGGGCGTGACGGTCAAGGCCACAACCGCATATGCTCAGTCTCGCAAAATTAATGCCGGCTTCCTCCCAAAGTGAAGAAAGTCGCATGGAACATTGAGAGCCCTGGGAAGGACACCTACCCTACTTATAGGACACCCACCCTATTTATAGGACGACTTTGGCTGAGGTTCTCGCCAAGTCGACTGTATGCTGGCAGCCGAGCCGCTACGGTCGATGCATGCAGTGGTTCCAACCACTCATCAAGCTACTCGTATATTTAGCGAGTAAAGACCTGTCTTCCTCTGACCATTTCGTTCACTACTGTACGAGTCCTTGGCAACTTACTAGGGTCGTGCTTAAAATCTCACAGTGACATCGGGGCTGATGTCAGATCGGTTCGCTGTTCTGTTCCAGCGTTGTTCAATCCCAAGCGTTTCTTGGCTGGTCATACAGCAATCGAGCGGGGGGGATCTTTTGCCGGGAAATTGCGAGACCTTCAAGCACTCATAGAGAATGCGAATTTGAAAAGGACAGGTTTCTACCCTCACGGCCGCCATCGTGGTCACTCTCCAGTTTCGCCGAAGTCTGAGTAGATGCGTTGCTCGATATTGAGAATCCGTATGCGCCAATAGATGCATAAAAGGTACTTATTGGATGTACTCACCTCCAGGACCCTCTAAGCGCGACAGCCCCACTCCATATGCATTAGCGGCTGCTATTGACCGCCTTCCTTTTCTAACCCACAGCCATTCTGCCAATCCGCGAGAGAAAAAATTGGTGAAGCTGGTGGAAGAGCTCCGACAACATCCCTCCATCACCCGCAGTCCCCGTCTCTCTATTCGCGCGCGCCCGTCACGAAACGACCGACGTCACCTCCCGACACCTTTTCTAAACGACCCGTCGTCACCCCCGTCGCCCACCATGCATCTGATGTACACCCTCGACCCGGCCGGCAAGCGCATCTACACGCTCAAGAAGGTGCTGTCGGGCGAGGTGACCAAGTCGGCGCACCCGGCGCGCTTCAGCCCCGACGACAAGTGGTCGCGCCAGCGCGTCACCCTGAAGAAGCGCTACGGCCTGCTGATTCTGGGCGATGGTGAGTTTTGACAACCAAGAAACCCCCCTCCTCCACGAAGCTACGGCGCTTTGCGAAGAAAACACCCCCCGATTCCGGTTTGCTGACGGGCTGTCCCCCCAAAACAGAGTCTCGCACCAAGCCTCCTGCCAGCTCGGAAGCAAGCTCGGAATAAAGATACAACATTCGGCGGCTCGCCGATCGACCAACCCCAGGGTTCCACGGTGCCATGGCCGCACCCCAACGCTCCGTGGCCCCGCGCAGCCCGGGCGACAGTAAACGGAAGAGTTAGCCAGTGAAGTCGGGTCGCGCGCCACCTACGCCAACAGTTTCGGAATGATGGGGAGGTCGCGTTATCATCCAGCTCTCGCGGACGGCCGGGGGAGAGGGACGCTTTTCTCCCAAAACGCGTCGGTGGCGGGAAATCGGAAGGGAACAGAGGAAGAGGGCTCAAGGGACACAAAAATGGCGTTCTAGGCGTGAAAATGAAGCATTTCGTCAAATGATCTTACCAACCAGCAGCTGGGGTGGATGGATTGTCGGACTTGGTTTGGCTACGTGCTCCAAGCATGATTTTTGGACCCGCGTCTCGAGGGGCGCGGCGACAGGCGCTTCGGTCGAGGGGCAGGACAGGAGAGCCCGTTCCTTAGTTTGGCAAGGGCATACCGTCCGTTCCTCGTGCATATCACATGGGAAGC
The DNA here is from genome assembly GCA_029489945.1 of Nigrospora osmanthi. Lineage (NCBI taxonomy): Eukaryota > Fungi > Ascomycota > Sordariomycetes > Amphisphaeriales > Apiosporaceae > Nigrospora > Nigrospora osmanthi. Next base: position 253,986 of record CP120499.1, read on the forward strand.
GAAAACGGCGCGTCTATCCGTGCAGAAAATCCAAAACTGTATCCAGATGCTCCCGATTGCCCAACGCCCGTTGATCATTACGTCCGAGTTCTATCTAAGCCATGCGCTCCTCCCATCTAGTGGTTCCTCTTCTTCGCGTTGATGCCCCGTCCGGCGCCCACCTTGATGCGGCCGGCGCCACCGGCACCCTGGCGGCTGCCCGTCAGGATGCCGGGCAGGTAATCCTCGTCCATGAGATCGCGGGCCTTGGCGCGGCGGTTCTCGTCCTGCTTGCGCGTGTACTCCTTCTGGTCCTCGGCCAGCAGCAGCTCGGTGCCCCAGCCGCCGCGGCCGCCGCCCTGGCCGCGATACTTGGCGTTGGCGGTGCCATGCACCGGCTTGGGGATGCTGTAGACGTTGCCACGCTTGTTGAACTGGAAGTTCTTCTTGAGGTGCAGCGTGAAGGCGCCGTGCTGGTCCGTCGTGCAGCTCACCCGCGTCAGCGTCGGCTGCCCGCACTTGGGGCAGAACTGCTTCTCCATCTTGCGCGTCACCTGGAAGCACCCGTGGCACCGCAGCACCCACTGCTTGACCCGCGTGATGCGCGCCATGCTCGGCGACAGCAGGTTGAGGTTGATGCGCATCGTCACGTTCTGCATGGCGAAATCCGACGTCAGCAGTGCCACCTGCAGCACCTTGCGGATGGGCGCCTCGGGCGCCGCCAGCTGGTCCTTCTCCTTGTGCTTCTTGAGGTTGGACGGCGTGATCCAGCCGTCCTCGTCGTCATCTTCCTCGGCGTCAGCCGCTGCCTCCATTTCCACGGGATCCGCGCTCATCGGCTTGGTCTCCGAAGTGGGCTCCAGTTTCAGCTCGTCCATCTGGTGTGAAATCTCCTCCTGCTGGACCACCGGGGCATCATCCTCCGGTTGCTGCGTAGGGGCCGTCTCGGCCGCTGCTGTCACCTCTGTCGGCGCAATGGTGTCGCTCTCTTCCTGTGAAGTTTCTCCGGTTGGCTCCGAATGTGTCGACTCCCCTTCGTCTCCATTCTTCTCGGGCTGCTCGGCGTCCTTGGCGAGCTGGGCTGGCGACTTGCCATTCACGCCTTTCTGATTCGGCTCTTTCCGCAGGCGCCAGTCGCCGCCGTTCTTCTCGCACTCGAGCTCGTACGTGAGCGCAATAAGGTGTAGATCCGGTTTGCTGAGAACCTCGAGGTCACCCGTGCGGCGCGCAAAGGCCGTGACGAACTGAATGCTCTCGGGCCGCGGGTTGCGCAGCTTCAAGAAGGGGCGCAACTGGGTGTCGACGCGCGTGCGCGTCGCCTCGTCGCGAATCTCGGTCAGGACGCTGGGGATGGTGTAGATCTCGGTGGCCTTGGCGAGGAGGGTGCTTATGGACGGATCGTTCTTGACCAGGGGGCCTGTGTCGACCACGAGGATGTTGATGGGTTTCTGGGGGACATCGGGGGATGAGGTCGGCGGCGACAGCTGGGCGTCTGTGGGCGCGTCGGCGGCTGGAGTTTCAGTCGATGGCACCTCTGCCGCCGGCGGCGCTGCGACCACGTTTGCTGTTGAGGTTCCCTCCATATCGATCGTGTGGGATCTTCGCCGCGCAATATTGGTGATGTCTCTTCAGCGGTATGGCGGGGCAGCGACGACGGATATTTTATTTCTTGGGTCGCCACTAATTAATGCTTATCGCTGTCGCAAAACCCCGCCAAGTCCGATAAGCCCTGCGCACCTGCATTTTAGGGTGCACCGACAGTATGGATCGATTGTCTTCAATGACATCCAATCCGCTTACAACCTCCAACCTGTAACATCCCATCTCACCACTGTTCGGATTCCAACCTAACGTCGAGCTGCTTACCTCTCGTGGTGGCATGTCTGCAAATATCTTTCATTTTCCTCTTCATTAGAGGTGGCGACGCCAGCGTTGAAGTCTTGCCGGGTTTTTCACGGCACTCCGAAACCCTCCGCCTATCCTCCGTGTCCCTAGCGATGTGAACCCTTCTTCAAAGGACTCATGGTCCATCCTCCAGCCGACTGGGCACTGATCATCGGCTGCCTTCATTTGCAGCTGCAATATCCCTCAAGCGCGGGTATGGCGTACACTAACCGTAATTTGGTAGGTATATGAAGCGTTTAAAAACAAAGTATCGTGACGCCCCGAACGCCTTCCTAGAAACTCACGATCTTGCTCTTGACACACACAGCCTTGGCCAGCGTCTGCACGGAACCGCTGGACAACAGCTCCAAGACTTGGAGCGTGGCCTCGAACTCCCTTGTGATGTAGTTGCGAACCTCGATGGCCACGAGCGAGTCGAGGGGATAATGCGACAGCGACCGTGTGACATCCAGCTCGTCCAGCTCCATCATCATAACGGCGGCCAGCTTCCACGCGAGGCCCTCGCACACGACCTGCTCCGCCTCTTGAAGGCTCTGGGCTGCTTTGACCGCCGCGTGGTACGAAATGACCTTCGCTCCCGCCGCCGCCGACGACGCCTCCGCCGCTGCGGCTTCTGCCGCCAAGCGCAGCTGCTTGAACTTGGCATCTGGCGTCCAGAACGGCGGTGCTTCAGGCGCGATGCGCATGCCCGTAACGGTGTGACCGTTGCACGCCGTCGCGAGTCGCCCGTCGATGGCCGCCCCCAGCAGAGCCATAACCTCGGCCTCGCAGATGGTGTCGCCGCCCAGATTGCGCGCCACCTCGGCGGCTTTGTTGGCGTCTTCGGCCAGGTACCCCGTGTCTGAGATGGCCGTCAGATCCAGGGACGAGGCCGGCATGCTCTGCGCGCGGCGGTGCTGGACCAACGCATTTAGGAAACAGTTCGCCGCCGCATAGGCTGCCTGGCCCCGGTTGCCCACAGCACCCGCTGCCGACGATATGGCGACGAAGAAGTCGAGGGGCGCGTTGAGCAAGGCGTGGTGGAAGTTCCACCCCCCTTGGACTTTGGACTCGATGACAGCCGTATACTGCTCGTATGTCATCTTCTCGAAAAGAACGTCCTGGCGCTCTGTCAGTGGACGCCACGATTGCGATACAGACCGCGCAGAGGGAGGAGGTAGGCCGGCTTACATGCAATACCATGGCTCCATGCACCACCCCCCGGACCGGTGGCAAGCCATCGAGCTCATACTCGACGAGCTCTCCCACCTCGGCCGGGTCCGCAACGTTACAACGTCGCACCACCACATGCGCGCCGGAGTTCTCGGCTTCCGTGATGAGTTCTTTGACCTTGCCAGTCGCCGAGCCGCTCCGGGAAACGAGAACAAGCGTCCGCGCCCCGCGGCTAATCATCCACCGACTGATACTACGTCCCAATCCGCCTGTGCCACCAATTAGGATGTATGTGGCATCGGGTCTAAGAATCTGCCGGGGCGTGCTTGGGGGAACGGCCTAGTATCGGCGGTCAGTCGTTTGTATCAAGAGCACCACATCTCTCCTGCCCGGGTCACTTACCATCACCATGTCGTCCGGTTGGGGCACCACGATGATCTTTCCACAAGCTCTACCGCCCTGCAGAGCCTTCAGGGCGGCGGCAGTCTCGGATATGGAGAATGAAGTTAGAGGCGACACAGGCCGGGCCTTGTGGTACACGACAAGCCTGGCGACGTCTGCCATCACTCTCTGCATCACCTTGGGCTTCTCCGTGGCCAGCGTCATGAATTCCATCGACGTGAAGCTGGCGTTGTGTCCAAAGGTGCCCATCTCCAATTTGGTGACGCTCGACTTGGCGTCTCGCGTGCCGACGTCGATCAAGCGGCCAAACTTTCCAAGACAGTCCCAGCTCTGCCTTGCGGCCTCGCTCGCGGCGCAGTTGAGGATGACGTCCACGCCCGAACCCCCGGCCGCGCGCTTGACCGAGGCACCGAATGCCTTGTTGAGGCTGTAGAATATGTGGTCCTCTTGGATGTGATGTTCGTTCATCAGCACGCCTTTCTCTTCGCCGTTAGCGACTGTGGCGAAGATCTCGGCCCCGACCATCTGGGCCAGTATCACGGCCGCCTGCCCCACAGCCCCCGCGGCTCCATGGATCAACACCGTCTCGTCTTCTCGGAGGCGACCGAGCTCGACGAGGCCGTAGTACGCCGTGCCGTAAGCGAACGGCAAGCTCGCACCGGCCTCGAACGACAATGCAGCTGGCAGCTTGAACGCGAACTTGGCGGGCGCGCTAATTGTGTTGGCAAAGGCACCGCCGCGGGGCAGAAGAGCAGCCACGCGGTCGCCGAGGCTGTACTTGGTTACGGCCCTGCCCATGCCGGTGACGATGCCGCTCGCCTCGCTTCCAAATGTGGCCTGGCGGTGGGCGGTAGTGAGGTCGGCGTCGTTGACGCCGATGGCCCGGACCTGGATTTGGATATCGTTGTCCCCTAGTGAGGTCGACAGCACGTCGTCGGTAAAGTGCAGGCTATCAAGGGCGCCGGTGTCGCTGCCGAGCATCCTCAATGGCCGGCCGGCCTCTGCAAACGGCGTGGAACGCAACGAGGTCAAATGCGTTTCCACGTGGACCATTTCGTTCGTTGCGGCGTCATCGACGACACGGGGCGTGTAGAACCGCCCGGATCGCTCCATGAACTCCATCTCCCCGCTTGCGGCAGTTGCGCAGAACACGGCCTCGAAGACCTTTGTCACGGCCTGCACGACGCCCGCGGATGGATGCGCCGGGTTGCCGTCTAAATCGAGAGTGGCGAAAGGCAGCAATGTCTCGGACCTGATCGTTCTGCTGATTCCCGTGATCATGTTCAAGTCGGGTGACGTGGCATGGTCGTATGCCCCGCGGACCACCCACAGCACGCCTCGAGCCATGGTAAGCATCTTCTGCAAGGCGCTGAAGTCGTTGGGTTTCATGTTCGCGAGCAACGGTCTTTCCAGCTCCACGAGGACGATGCACAGTTTTCCCTCTGGCTCCACGGTGAAGAGGGTGTCGCGCTCCGGTTTCTTACCAAGCTGCTCCTTTAGAGCCTCGGCTAGGTCCTGAGCCAGTCGTACTTGGGATTCGCCCTGCGAATGAATGATGACGACCTCCCCGTCAAGCGGCTTGGAAAGCTGACCATTGCCTGTGGCCGTCTGTACAGGTTCGTCGAGCTTGGATGCGGCATCCTCCAAAATGGGCTCCCACTCGAGTTTGTAGCAGAGCTCTCGGCACGCTTCCTCTACCCGCGCTTCATTGTCCAGGATTGGCGACGCAACGAGCCCGTCGAGCATGATTAAAGGCTCTGTCGCCTTCGAAGGTGATTGAACAAACATACTCACCCTGATTGGTGTCGAACCGTGGGATGGCACAGAGCCCTGACAGAATGCCCCGAAGGCCCGTCCCGGTTTCGCTGTCGCTTCGCTCGTTCGGCTCGATATGCTCACCCTTTCTACGGATGACGGAAGGTAGACGGTGTCGATCGCATTCTCCCCTCGGTCAGCGATGGGCCAGTACAGCGAGATAAGAGACTCGATGAAGGCCGGCTGAACCACGGCGTCGGTGATGTGGTGATTGGGCATCTCCTGCGCCACGTCGGGGGTTAGGAGATCAGCTCGGGAGCAGTCTTCTCCCGTTTGGCAGTTCGTGAGACCACGGAACGTTGGGCCGTAGGAGACCCCAAGCTCGGCGAGGCGATCGTACAGCCTCTCCGAAGACACCTTGACCGAGGCGGCATCGTTGACAGTAGCGATGCAGGACTCTACGGCAGCCTCAAAGTCTTTGGCTCGCCTTTCGCTATCGACTTCGTTGGACTCCTCGCCCACTGCCGTGACTAGTCCTTTGCAGTGCTCGGTCCAGCCCTTGGTGCTGGTCCAGGAGCAAATCGCAAATTCATGATCAGTTTCGAGCGAGTAGATGCTCTCCTGGCTCGGACGGAGAGTGGTTGTCATCTCGACATCTTCATCCGAGATGACCAGAGGCGCAGTAACGGTCACGTCCCGTAATTCGTACCTGTCGACCCGGGCTTCCAACTCCAGGGCTCTTTGCTTGGCAGCTTCCACGGCCATGGCAATGTAGCCAGACAGGGGAAAGACCGTCAGAGATTGCACCCTGTGATGTTGCAGCCAGGGAAGGTCGTCAAGGCGGACAATATTCCTCCACGTAGGCTCCAGGTCGCTCGAGTAGTTGGCCAAGGTGCCGAGGATATCGCTTCGCGGCGCGCTGCGGTGCTTATGGGTCAAGGTCATTCGCGACTCGTGCCAGTAGCGAGACGAATGATTCCACGGATATCGCGGAAGATCCGTGAGCAAGGCCGGTGTCCTTCCAGGCTTCGGGTAGTTGATGGCGTCGAAATCCAGAGCGGCCCCCTTGGTGAAGAGGGCCCCGGCTACCTCCAGAGCCGTCTCGACTGCGTCCTTCTTGCGCAGGAGTGCCGATATGTACGGGATCTTGGCCGCGTCTCCGCCGACGGCCTTGAGGATCTGCTTGAGGGGGCCCTGCAGGGCCGCGTGGGGTCCCAGCTCGACCAGCATGTTGATGCCCGTACGGCGCTCGCCGACGGGCTCTAGCATGCTTTGTACGGCCTCGCTGAAGCGCACCGGGCACGTCAGGTTTTTCACCCAGTACGTGGCCTCGAGCTCCTTGCCATCGATGCAGCGGCCGACCAAAGAGGAGTGGAATTTTGTCTCTGTCGACAGCGGCGGACTGCACCCCAAAATCGACTGCTGGTAGTCCTTGGCGACCAGGTTCATGTGGTGGGAATGGTAGGCCGTATCGACGAACAGTTTGCGGCTGAACAACTGCTTCTGCTCCACGATGGCCTTCAGCTCGTCGATGGCTGCCTCGTCTCCCGAAATGGTGAGGCTAGTCGGGCTGTTATAACAGGCGATGCGCAAATTGCCTTCGGTAAGCTGGGATATCAGCGGCTCCATGTCGTCCCTGCTGCATCCAACGGCCATCATGGAACCGCGCAGGTCAGGGTGCTTCTGCTTCAGGACCGGAATCAAGCGCCCGCGGTGGTAGGCAATGGTCATACACGCTTCGAAGGTGAGGATGCCCGCCGCATAAGCCGCGCTGATCTCGCCGCTCGAATGGCCCGTGACGGCGGCAGGTCGGATGCCCCACGAGTATAGCAGGTCCGTCAGCGCAAGCTGAATGGCTGTGCAAGCTGGCTGGCTGATGTGTGCGGCGCCCACCGCCGTCGTCTTCTCGTCTTTCCTTAACTCCTCTGTTGAGAGCAGTCAGTACTTGTACGCCGGCCGCCAACAAGAAAGGAATTGTGCTTACCAAGGAGGGACCAGGAAGCACCCAGGGTACGGAGACACACGTCGGCACAGTCTATGGCCTCCGCAAACACCGGGTACTGATCATACAACTCCCGCCCCATGCCGTACCACTGCGCCCCTTGGCCGGTGAAGATGTACCCGACACGCAACGGTTCGCCCTCCTTTCCCGGCGTGGCCTTCTGGCTGTTGATGGCCTCGACCAGGTCGAAAGAGCGCAGGGCCGGGATGGCCACCCGCCACGGCAACAGCGAACGCCGCTGGCCAAGAGTGTATGCCACGTCGCTCATCAGGTCCTTCTGGAACATCTCGGGCCGCTGCTCGAGGTAGATGACGAGGCGCTTCATGGAAGTCTCGAGGGCCACCCGGTCGTGGGCCGTCAGCACGAAGAGCTTGCGCCCCGGCTTGTCGTCCCGCAGATCGGCGTCCTGCTTGGGGCCGCGCTGCGTGAAGGGGACGCGCTCCAACACCACGTGGGCATTGGTGCCGCCGAAGCCGAAGTTGTTGACGCTGACGTACCGCTTGTGCCGCGGCCATGGGCGTTGGTTGATGGGGACCTACAGGTTCTTGTCAATACCAGGACACCCCTCGTTATGAGCAAGCGAAACCATCCGGAGTGACTTACCTTCATATTCCATTTCGCGAACGGGATCTTGGAGTTGGGCTGTTTGAAATCGTAGTTGGGCAGGATGAAGCCGCGCTCCAGCATCAAGGCGGCTTTGATGACGGCCACGATGCCCGACGCTCCTTCAAGATGGCCGATGTTGGACTTGACGGAGCCGAGGTAGAGAGGGTCCCGCGGCGATCTTCTGGCTCCAAACACGTTATGGATGGCGGTGGCCTCGATCGGATCGCCGACCTAGTTGCCATGTCAGCAAGATTTTCGGCCCCAGGCCCTGAATCCTCTGGAGCGTTGACGCACCCTCGTTCCTGTTCCATGCGCTTCGACGAAGCCAGTGTCGGCTGGGTTTATGCCGGCGTTCTCATACACCTGCCTCATCAATGTTTCTGGACGGCATGTCAGCATGAGTGGCCGGTCCTCTTGGGTAGGCGGAGATGGAATCACCCTGAGCTGTCCCACACGGCATCGTGATGCCCGGTGTCCTGCCATCTTGGTTGATTCCACTACCCAAGATGACAGCACGAATTGAGTCATTGTCCTTTCTCGCCTGTTCGAGCGGCTTCAAAACGATAACGCCACAGCCCTCGCCTCTGCCGAAGCCGGTACCCCGGTCGTCAAACGAGTACGATCTACCTGAGTCGGAGAAAAGCCTGGTGGCTATATCAGAACCTGCATACGCCCTAGGTCATAGCAACAAGGGCCGGTGGTCCTACCTTGACTTGGAAAAGGAGATCCAGAACTCCGGGAGCGTGTTGAGATGGCACCCGCCCACAATGGCCAAGCGAGACTCACCACTTCGGAGGCTCTGACATGCCAGGTGCAGGGCAACTAAACTCGACGAGCAGGCCGTGTCGGCCGTGAAGCTGGGGCCCTTGAGATTGAAGAAGTGGGAGATGCGGTTGGACTGCATGGCGTAGGCGCACCCCGTCGCCTGGTGCATCGGAATGGTGTCGGGATCGCGAAACAGGTGGGCTTCGTACTCGGGGAACGAGCCGCCGACGAAGACGCCGACATCGCCGCGGCCGACGACGTGGTGCTTGGGCGTGCCCGCGCTCTCGAGGGCCTCGAAGACGCACTCGAGCAGGAGCCGCTGCTGTGGATCCATGGCGACGGCCTCCTTCTCGGTCAGGCCGAAGAAGGGGGCGTCGAAGGCAGCCAGATCATCGGTGAGGAAGTGGCCGCCGGCGGCGTTGGTGCACCCCGCCTTGCCCGGGTTCGGGTGATGGAAGGCGGCCGTGTCGAAGCGCGCCGCCGGGATGGCGCTGTAGCCGCTGCGGGCCCGCGCGCAGAGCTCCCAGAACTCGGCCGGGCTAGACACGGAACCAGGAAGCCGGCAGGCAAGACCGACGATGGCGATGGGGAAGGGGCTGGGTTTGGGCGGCGCCGGGGTGGTGTGAGAGGCGGCGTCGTTGGCGTGGGGAGAAGGGCCCCTTGGAGGACCCTCGCCCACACGCCGCCGGCACCTTTCGTCAATCTGTGGTGGAATCGTATAAGTTGAGTGAGACGTGGTAGAGTACTCGCTGGCATCTGTGCCATTGGGGCCATGGGAGGGCTCGCTCGATTGCGAGCTGGACTCATCGCAAGTCCCCCCGTTCAGGGGCTCATGACTCCCGTTGGCATGCCCATTGGCACCACCACGGGCATCTTTGTCACTGCAAGCCGAAGAAAACATGATGGCGGTGGATTGGAGAGTCTTGGCGCGTTCCCTGAATCGCAAACACTTCCAACGCGACCTCCAGGGTTTCATCGAGACTTTAGCAAGCGACGACCGGAGGCTTATATGCAACCAACCTGCAGGTCGATTTGGAATTGCCCATGATGGTTTCTTACCCAAGCCATGATCTCATATCGCACGAAAAGTGCCAAGTGGCAACGGGCTCAACATACTCCGTGATAACCGGATCGACTTTCCGCTCTGAAGGCATGATATGCGCGCCGGGGCTTTTAGGCGCCAACGCTCTGCGGACGCCTGCTCATTCTATTCGAGACCAGACCCGGGGAAACGGAGGATCTACGGGAGACAGATCCGGGGGAAATGCGACGCAAGGAAAGAGCACGATCATCTCCAGATTCAGATGCTTCCGAGACGCAACCCCTGGATTCAGGGAGTTGGTCACGGCAGCCTCTTTTGAAACTTCCGACCGCTTTCCCGCTGCTTCCGATGTGTCTTTCCAACGTTCCTGTCTGCTAACGCCTTCTCATATCGGGCTTCATTTCTTGATATTGCGGCTTCTGTCACTCATTATCGAGGTGGCGGAAACGAACACGGGGCAGAAGGGGCAGGACTAGGTGAAAGGTGTGCGATGGCGTCAAGATAGGGCCCCTTTGGTCCGGAAGAGTCGCACCTTAACCGCCCTTCATGATAACACACGCCCCGGGTGCCGGGACAATGAGCTGCAGAGGAAACTTTCCCCAATACCCTGCCGCCACACCATCACCAAGCACGAGAATCCAGGCCGGCATTCTCGGAGGCCGGGATGCGCGGGTCAGACGAGGTGAAGATAAGGCTCGACATGCAGGGCTACTTTTGCCGTTCTCCTGCAGTGAGTGGGCGAGCGGTCCAGTTGCTCCTACCGATACCGTACCCGCCGTAAGGTGACGTGACATGACGAGACCAAAGCCACTATAGACGAGTATCCGGCAGCAATGCAAACCAACAATACGGCCAGCTCATCGCGACGACATGTTCCAGCAGCCCAGGGCCTGGAGCGGCTGCATGTAGGCGCAACAGGCCGGCGGCACCTGTGTATATTGCGGGTAGATTACTTGCACAAGGCTCCGGGCTTGGCGCGCGGCACTTGGGGCGGCAGAGGGCATTGGCACTTGTGAGTGTGGGGGGTGGGGAGGAAAACGAGGAAGTTCAGCCCCTGGCGTCCACCCAGAATGCTTAACCTCTGTCCAACCGCGGCCGGCAGCCGATTTTCCCTCCCGGCGTCGTAAAGTTCGGCTCGGCTCTCGGGCGCGGATGGATGACAGGCACGCAGACTGTGAATTTCCCGTTGGACATACCGCGCTACTTTACCCGGAGCACTGTTCCCCATTGCGACCCTGTTTGGGACCCCAAATAGCCATTCGTCCTCGTCGCGGACGTATAGCCGATCACAGGATACGACGCATCTTGGGCCAATCAACACCAGGGCGGGAGAGAGCGTGGTCGCCTTCCCGAAATCTTCCCCTTCTCCCACAAGCAACCCTGGGCTACACGTCGCCTATTCTCATTGCTGCGGTAGATCCGAGGGCCTAGCCATTGGTTGGGCTGCATCCCGGCATGCATCGAGCGCGGCACTGCAGGAGCCGCCTTCCGCGTTGGGAAGTTGTTCTGTTGCCTTTGTGGGAAAGAGTCCTGCACCCCTGATCGAGCTCAAAGACAGCGTCCCTGGGCAGGGCGCGGGCCTGATCTTGACTCGGGATAAGTGGGTTTGATAGAGCCCTTGATTCTTGTCCTGTATGGCATCAGTCTGAGGCCGAAGGAAGCTGTCGCCAGCATCAGCAAGAGAAGATGAGGTTCCTGTGTCTCCCTGGCGCCTACGGCAGTGCAGAAGTGAGTGTACTGAGGCGAAGCCGTATTACTTCTTGGGCTCCCGACAACTAACATCTGATCGATTAGAAATTCCGCGTACAACTGGGTAGGTGATAGGGAGGTGATCGAACCCCCGTTCCCCCCCAAGTAAGGGCCGTTTCGAGGCTGACGAAAGGGCCCCCTCCCCCAAAGCACCCCTAGTCAACGAGCTGACGTCGGACGGGTCGGCATCGTTCCACTTTGTCGACGCGCCGTGCGAGGCCGTGCCGCCCGCGGGGTTCGAGGACTTTTTCGGGGCGCCGCCGTACTACCGCTTCATCGAGCCAGACGACGAAGACGACGACGACAAAGACAAAACCGCCGGGCCCGGGGGGCGCGACGACGGGCGAACCGACGTGCTCACGCGGATCCGCGACTTCCCGGCGGGCGCGACGCCTGAGGACACGATGCGCGAGCTGCTCAAGGAGGGCGTCGCCGGCAGCGCACGTAGCACCGCGCGCGCCCTCGCCTTCCTCGACGGCGTGCTCGCGTCGGCCGACGGGCCCTTTGACGGCGTCCTCGGCTACTCCGAGGGCGCCACCGTCGCCGGCACGCTGCTTCTCGCCCAGCAGCAGCAACGGCAGCGCGCCGCCGCCGCCGATGGCCGCTCCCCGGCGCCGCCCCGCCTCGCCTGCGCCGTCTTCTTCGCCGGCTGGCCCCCCCTCGACCCGGCCTCGTACGCCATGGTCCTCGCTGATGAGTCAGACCTGATGCTCGAGTTACCCACGTGCCACATCAGTACGTCCTCTCCCCCTCTTCCCTTTCCATTCCCCTCCTCCTTCTTCCCCTCTATCCACAGGGGAAACGGGCTACGGCATCAGCGGCTGAACGATGGCCCCCCCACGTTTTGGGGAGGGTTTCTCCAGTCGGTTCCCTGGACCCCTACGTCGCGGGCTCCCTGGCTCTGTACAATACGTGCGACCCCGACAAGGCCTACATGTTCGACCACGGCAAGGGCCACACGCTGCCACGCGAGAAAGGCGTCATAAAGGAGCTGGGCGACGTAATTCGGAGCATGATGGCCGAAGTGGCGGCGATGACGCCTGGTGACCCGTAGAGCTAGTTTCTCTTTTGCCTAGAGCCGCAAAAGAAGTGAGGGCGGTGGAAAGGGGATGAAGGGAGGAAGCAAAGGGGGAGGGGAGGGGGGAAGGCAGACACACTGACCGGCGCACACGTCTCGGGCAATTAGTAGCATATACGACAATAGTAGGGGAATGGAGGGGTACGTCAACACTGTCCTCGACCCAAAGAGAGCGGCCCTTCATCCGTCTCGCTACCCTTTCCCGTCACGTAGCCGACAAACCCCGGCCCCCGAAAAGTCGACCCCTTGTTCAGCCGTGTTAGCCAAACCTGTCCGTCCGGCCCGTATGCACAAAGGTTACATGAAACGGGCCTTTACCCAGCTCCCGGCGCCTCCAATTACCTCCCCAATTGCCCGGCGGCACTTCGTCACCGTCCCTTTTGGATTTACCCAGCCCGGCTAGTCTTGCTGCAGCTCGCCTGGGACATATTCCGTCTAAAGGGGGAACCCTCCGCCCTCCCTTCGAGTCCCCCCAAGTGCCGGCCGCCCACCATCGCCGCCCCATCGGGACCTCTCTGTCTGCTTCCCCCCACCGGCGCGTGTACACATCACCTCCCGGCCGAGAGATACACAGGCGCTAGAGCCACCTGGAAGCCGTTGAAACGGGGTAGTGTAGACAAGTGGGTGGTATGCGTGTGCTCCGGAGGGGGGAGGACATGATGGGGTTTGTCAGGAAAGCCTATCTTTCGCCCTCGTGGTCCCCATTCCCCCAGAGTTCCCTAGAGGTCCTGCTTTCCCACGTCTCGGGGTTGTTGGTTTACTTCCTTCGTCCTGGTCCGTACTGCGAATAGACCACGACGCAGACTCCCTCTCCCCCGCTTCAACCCTTTGCCCCTACACGAACCACCATGACCGCAGCAGCAGCCGCCGCCCCTCCTCCCGCGGCCCTCTCCGCTGGGCTCGGCCCCTCGTCCCCACCGCCAAGCCCGCCGCTGGCCCCCGCAACCCCCGAGAAAGCCGCCACCAGCCCGTCGTCCATGCCTCAAGCCGACCCAGCAGCCACGACGACGACAACAGCACCCGGCGGCCATGGTCCCGTCCCCCCGTCCGGCACTCCGGCTTTGCCGCCACCGGTATCCTCGCTCGCGCGGCGCAAGAAAACGCTAGCTAGTTTCTTCGTGAGAAAACCCAACACTCTTCTCTTTCTCGGATGTCATGTCCTGACTCACGTTCCGGGGGGATCCAGCGCATATTCACCTACACGACGCGCGCGGAACGTGCGCTCCTTTGCGCGGCTACCCTTGCGGCCCTGGGCGCCGGCGTCGCATTTCCGGCCATGACTTTGGTGATTGGTACGTTCTTGCGTCTTCTTTGGAGCGCGCCCCTTCCCCCACCCCCCTTTCACTTCCTGTGTGTGCACGGGAGGGCATATGCTGATCACGAGGCCCCCGGACGGGGTGGGAAAAGGACGGCTGATCGGCCGCTTCACCTCCGTGTGGGCGGACGGCGTCGCCGACAAGACGGCCGACGAGGTGCAGCGGGAGATGCGGCACGCGATTGAGGAGAACGTGTAAGTGGCTGGCGTTTCGGAGAGTGGGGAGAAGTAGAGAGCCGGAGAAGAGAGCGGCGGCGAGGAAACCGGCCGAGGACGAAATGCTGATAAAGGGGGTTTGACAGGTTGTATATGGTGTACCTGTTCATCGCCCGGTTTGTGCTGGGGTACATTGCCATTGTGCGTTGCCTCCCCCCCGTATTTCATGTCTTCTCCCTCCCCCAACCTCGCTTTCGCCCCTGAGCCCCCCTCCCCACGAGGCTCTCTCACTCTCCCACTTCCTCTCTTCCTCACTCTGCGCCCGCTCCAGGGGACTGACTGACATCCCACCCCCGCGCACCCTCCAGCTCGGCTTCCACACGCTCAGCCTGCGCCTCTCGGCGGCGCTGCGGCTGGCGTACCTCGAGGCGCTCCTGGCGCAGCGCGTGTCGCTGCTGGAGGCGCAGCCGGCAGGCCAGACGGCGGCGATCCTGACGGCGACGGCGGCGACGCTGCAGGCGGGGCTGGCCGACCGGCTCGCCGCGCTCGTCCAGGGGCTGGGCCTCGTGGCCGCCGCCGTCGCCATCGCCCTTGCCCGCAGCGCCGAGCTGGCCCTCGTCACCGCCGCCGGCCTCGTCGTTGTCGTCGCCTGCTACGCCGTCGCCGTGCCGCGCGCCGCCCGCGTCCTGCGCGCCGTCGAGGCCGCCCACGTCGCCGCCGCCGCCGCCGCCACCGAGGCCTTCGCCTCGGTCCGCATGGTCGCTGCCTGCGGGGCCGAAGACGCCATGGCCCGCCGCTATGCCCGCTGGGTCGCCGAGGCCCAGGACAGGGGGCGCGTCCTGGCACGCATCGTGGGCCTTCAGCAGGGAACCGGTCAGTGCTTCATACCTTTTTCGGTTTCCCTTCTCAGTGTGTATTGCGGCTAACGCGACCCCAGTCTTCTTCTGCGTCTTCTCGTGCGTGTCCCAACTCGGTTATAGACGCCATCGTCGTGTCCACGCGAACCAAGGCTGACTTTTACGGTGCCCAATAGGACGTTTGCGCTTTGCTTCTGGTACGCGGTACGCATGCTTTTGCAGGGCAAAATTCCAGATGCCGGGACGCTGGTTGTGTACGAACCCCCCCACACCCCTTTTACTTCCAACTTGCTCATTGAGGACATGGAAAACTGACCCAGATCCCGCCCCCACCCCTTTTCAGAGTCCTTATGTGCGTCATGATGATCGTTATGGCGGTGGGAGGCATCGCGGCACCCATGTCGGCGGCGTCGCGCTCTGCCGCCGCGGCGGGGATTCTGTTCAACGGCATCGACGCGCCACGGCCGACGACGATGGGTCTGCGCCCGCCCGCCGTGTCGGCCGCGGCTGACATCGTGTTGTGGAACGTCAACTTCACGTACCCAACACGGCCTTCGCTCAAGGTCCTCGACGACCTGAAGCTCGTCCTCCCCGCCGGCAAAGTGACGGCCATCGTTGGGCCCTCGGGCTCCGGCAAGAGCACCATCGTCGGCCTCCTCGAGCGCTGGTATGAGCTCGACGGCGACAACGGTCCCAAGAAACTGGTATGTGGAGGTCACCCTGTGTTTCGCTCTCGTTCTTCCTCTCATCTCTTCTTTGTTCCTCCCTCCCGAGCTGGGCACTCACCCCTCGTGGCTAACCCTGCCCCCTTATGAGCAGATCTCGCACTTCCGCAACGGAGTTATCAGCGTGAACGGCACCAAACTTCACGACATGGACCTGGCGTGGTGGCGGTCGCAGATCGGCCTCGTCACGCAGGAGCCCTTCCTGTTCCAGGACACTATCTTCCGTAATGTCGCCTACGGCCTCGTCGGTACAGCGTGGGAAGACGCGCCCGAGGACCACCAGCGCGAGCTCGTCGAGGCTGCCTGCCGCGAAGCCTACGCCGACGAATTTATTGCCCGCCTGCCCGAGGTCTGGTCCCCACCGTTCTTTTCTTCTCTTTCGCTCCAGGCGTTAAACCCTTCCCCCGGTTCCCTCCTACCCCTTGTGGTCTTCTCTGGGAATACTTCGCTTTGCTGAAAAGACTGCCGGTTGACGCGTGAGTACAGGGACTCGACACCCCCGTCGGTGCTGCGGGGCTGCAACTGAGTGGCGGACAGCGGCAGAGACTCGCCATCGCGCGGGCCATTGTGAGGCAGGTCAGTCCCCTCTCCCCCCTCCCTCTTCACCCATTCGCCCAAACGAATCCTGCGACTCATCCTGTATCAAAGGCTTTGCTGACAAACCCGGGTCCGCACGCACGCGCTCCCCCACGGAACAACAGCCCAAGATCCTCATCCTGGACGAGGCGACGAGCTCCATCGACGTGCGCGGCGAGGCGGTGGTGCAGGCGGCGCTCGACCGGGCGGCGCGCAACCGGACGACGCTGCTGATCGCGCACCGGCTGGCGACGGTCAAGCGTGCCGACCACATCGTCGTGCTGCATCGCGGCCGCGTCGTCCAGTGGGGCACCCACGAGAGCCTCATGGCCCAGCCCGACGGGCCCTACTGGCGCCTAACCCAGGCGCAGCAGCTGGCCCTAGGCAGCGAGGAAGAGCACGGCCCCGGCGAGGCGCCTGGCTCCGAGGTTGCCGAGGCCGAGAAACACTCGGCCAACGCCCTTCAGACCCCGAGCATGGCCAAGGCCGCGCCGGCCTCCCGGGCCGGTGGCGGCACGTCGTCCCAAGGCCCCGAGCCCCGGGTCAAGGGCGTTTCGCGGAGCTTCGGGACCATGCTACTCGAGCAGAAGTCCCTCTGGCCTTGGTACCTTCTCATGATGTCCGGAGTCCTGATTGCCGGAGGTAAGCTGGCTACTGCCGTGCTTTCGTCGCCCTTGGCGAAGCGCTCCCGCTGATCACTACCATCGCAGCGAGCTCGCCCGTCCAGGCCTATCTGATGGCTGCCCTGCTGTCTTCATTTGGTCTGTGGGGGGAGTATCTGGTCGCCGTGACCAACTTCTGGTGCCTCATGTTCGTGGCCCTAGCTAGCGCCGTGGGCGTGGGCTACGGCGGGCTCGGCTTTGCCGCCACCCGTATCGCCTTTGTATGTTTTTCTCTTCTCTTCTCTCTCCTGCTGCTGGACCCTGGACGGGGCTTTCCTCCTTCCGTCCCGTTTTCCGCTCCTGCTCACACAAAGCACCCTCGCGTCCAGATGGTCACGTCGGCGTACCGGCGCGAGTACTTTGGCAACCTGGTGCGGCAACCGACCGCCTTCTTCGACCAGGCGGGCCACTCGCCGGGCGCCCTCGCGGGGCGCGTGGCGACGGAGCCGGCCCAGCTGCAGCAGCTGCTGGGCACGAACCTGGCGTTCGCGCTGGTGGCGGCGCTGGGGGCAACGGGGAGCCTGGCGCTGGCCTTCGCGTTCGGCTGGCGGCTCGCGGCGGCGGCGCTGGGGGCCGCTGCTCCGCTTGCCGTGGCCGCCGGCGTCTTCCGCCTGCGCGGCGAGACCGCCCTCGCCCGCGACGCCCTCGAAGTTTTTGCCGAGGGCGCCGCCTTCGCCACCGAGGCCGTCCACGCCATCCGCACCGTCTCCGCCCTCACCCTCGAGCCCCGCGTTCTGCACCGCTACGATGCCCTGCTGCGTGCCCACGTCGCCCGCGCCGTCCGCCGCCAGCGCTTCCAGGCTCTCGTCTTCGCCGGCAGTGACGCCACGCCACTGTTGTGTATGGCATTCGTGCTTTGGTCAGCCTCCCCACCTCCCCTGACCTCGGCCGTTCAGGGTCCGGATCCAAACTGACATGGCCTTAGGTATGGAGGGACCTTGGTCGTGAAGGGCGAGTACACCACGTTTAATTACCGTACGTCAAAACATACCATCCTGTGGAATCTTTGACTGAGTCCCAAATAACTGCAGTTGTCGTGTATATTGCCGTCATCCAGGTAGGCCGTTCTCGTCCTCCCCTTCCTAGTAATGATTCTGACAAACATATCCGCCCAGGGATCCCTTGGGGCTGGCCAATGGCTCAGTTTCGGTCCAAGTACGTCCGATCCCAGATCACGATGAATTCTGAAGGGCTGAGTCGTGACCTAATCTTCTTCCATAGACATCGCCCAGGCAAGTGTGGCGGCGAACCGTATTCAGGCACTTCGGCGAAAACCGTCAGACGAGGGCGCGGGCGTCTCTTTGCCCCTAGACCCCTCCGAACCCGAGGTAAAGGGCGTCAAGGTTGAGCTGAAGGACATCTGGTTTCAGTACCCGACGCGCGACGTCCCGGTGCTCTGCGGCTTGAACATGAAGGTAGGTGTGTGTGTGTGTTGGGGGGGGGGGGTGGGAGAGCCATAGGTATGCGCCATTGAATGCCTGCTGACTTGGCTCGGCCAGATCGAAAAAGGGCAATTCGCGGCCGTCGTGGGCCCGTCCGGTAAGGAATTCGCAAGATGTTTTTGGCTAGTTGTGGCACTGACGGTTTCAAAGGCAGTGGCAAGACAAGCATAATATCGCTGCTTGAAAGGTCCGTACGTTCCACAGTCACGCCCAACTTGCCCCAGCCACTATCTGACACTTGCCATCCCCTCCCCTTTCTCTTCTTAGCCCGACTAACGCCTTGCCCCAGATTTTACGAACCCGTATCGGGGGAGATAACCGTGAATGGCACGGCCACGGCGGCTTTCGCGCTGGTGCCGTACCGGCGGGCGCTCTCGCTCGTGGCACAGGAGCCGTCGCTGTTCGAGGGCACCATCCGGGAGAATATCTTGCTGGGGCTCGAGGAGAACGAGACCACGGAGGGGGCGGCCCAAGCAGCAGCCGAGGCGGCGAGCCGGGCGGCAGCGCTCCACGAATTCGTGGCGGCGCTGCCCGAGGGCTACGGCACCCGCGTGGGCGCCGGGGGGTTCTTGCTCTCGGGCGGGCAGCGGCAGCGGTTGGCGCTGGCGCGGGCGCTGGCGCGCCGGCCCCGACTGCTCCTGCTGGATGAAGCCACGGCCAGTCTCGACTCGGCCACCGAGAGCCAAGTCATGGCTGCGTTGCTGGACCAGGGCGCCTGCACCCGCATCGTTGTGGCGCACCGCCTCGCCTCCGTCCAGAACGCCGACGTCATCTTTGTACTCGGCGACGGCCGCGTTGTCGAGAAGGGCTCGCATGCCGAGCTGTTGCAGAAGTGCGGCGTGTATTACCGCATGGTGAGTACCATTGCCCCTTTGCCTCTCCACCGTTCGTTACCTAGGTCAAGTAAACGCCAGGTAGGTATCGAATATCAGGTGTACGAAAGCTGACATGGGTAACGATGCAGTGCCAAGCCCAAGCCCTGGATCGGTAGTTGCGATCGGTGTCATAGCACATATTCAATGAAAACAAAGCACCCGACCGTGGTGGCGGCAGCTGCTAACAGGACCACGATACTAAGCACGCAAGAAACGGTGTATTATGCCTGGCGCAGTATGCCGTCGGTATAAGCTGGTCTGCCATGAGCTGATTAGTCTGCATCAACGGACGAAGGGACATTGTGAACAAGGCTGTGTGATCGTAAAGCTTGGGGGCGGGTTTCCATCGATCCAGGCGTTGTTGATCCCTCGGGTTGTCTGTAAAGAAGCGCATGCCACTCAACATCGCCCTGCCTTCTCCCATTCAGGTCCGTCATGTCGGTGCTGCAATTCCAGATCTGTCAAATTTTCCCTCCACATTGCCTCGACTTGGGCATGCGAGGTGGCGCGAGCCCTGCAGGGCGCCCTTTCAGTCGGAACCGTAGCCGAAAAACAACACACGTTAGTCTCGATCAACCTGCTGCCGGCCAACCGCCCCTATCTGCCTATCTGCCTATCGCACGCTGCGGCAGGATCAAACATCTGCATCGGAAGACGGCGGATGAGGCCGCCCAAGCCACCCCTGTATCCACGCTGTCGTTTGTTTGGCTGACGCTGAGACCTGCAGTGAACCCCGCGCGTGCGGCAGACTGGTGGCGGCAGAGCGCAGTAGAAGTGTGTTGATCAATAACTCAAGATCGAGTTGACCAGGCCTCGGTCGCCCAGGTCCGTTACTAGTGAAAAAGACCTCCTCTGGTCATTGGGTCAGTTGTTGCTCGGTCGTCTTGTATCCTGCGTAACCATCACGTCAGACTAAAGTGTCGTGTAGGAAAGCATCAACGCCCGAGTGAGAACAAGGCGGTCACTCGCAACCGATAGCCCCAGATCCTGCTCGGTGTCCCGTGCGATTACGCTCTCGCTGAGACTGAAAGAGTGAGCAGGAGTGTACGAGACACCCCTCAGACAAGCGTTGTTGGCCCAATTGCTGTTGCCATCCTCTCATCCCGTGTTATTCGGCGACGCTATGGGCAGCAATACTTACGACCCCGGGCCGCTGTCCCAGGACAAACCACCACAGCCGTACCCGGATCCTGCGCCGGCTGCGGGGATGGACAGCCATGAGTATGGCCGCGACCACTACACGGGGCCCGGAACGATCAACGACGTATTTGGGGACGAGGGGAACCACGACATCAAGTACAAAACGCTGAGCTGGCCCATGGTCGCCGTGCTCATGATTACCGAGATCGTTTCCAACGGCATGCTCAGCCTGCCCAGCGCCCTGGCATCCGTGGGCATGGTGCCAGGCATCCTTGTCATATTGTTCCTCGGCGCCTTCGCGACATACACAGCCTGGGCCCTGATCGAATTCAAGCTCCGACACCCAGAAGGCAAGTAGGTCCTGGCATGCATGCCCTGGCAGCGTGGTCATGGCGGGATTGTGGTGCGCCGGTCGAGGCAAGCTAACCGACAACTTGTCCGCGCAGTGCATACAATGGGTGACGCGGGCATGATCCTCTTCGGACCCGTCGGCCGCGAGATCCTCGGTCTCGGCACGATCCTCTTTGCCGTGTGTGGCGCCGGCAGCCAGTTCCTGGCGGGACAGCTGGCTCTCAGCGTGCTCTCGGACAGCCGGCTCTGCGCCGTGGCCTTTACGGGCATCTTTGCCATCGCCACTGCCGTCTTCAGTTTCCCGCGCACGCTGGACCAGTTCGGGTGGATCGCCATTGTCGCCGCGGCGTCCATCATCGTTGCGGGCACCGTGGCCATGGCGGCAGCGGGCGCGCAACCGGGGGCGGCAGGCAACATTGCTATCACCGTGGCGCGCGGCTTCACGCCGGCCTTCATCAGCATCACGAACCCCGTGTTCGCGTACGCAGGCCATTTCATGTTCTTCGTGCTGATCTCGGAGATGCGGCGGCCCGAGGACGCCATGAAGGCGGCATGGACGCTGCAGATCGTGGCCACGGCCTTCTACATCGTCTTCGCGGCCGTCACCTACTGGTACATGGGCGCTGACGTGGCGAGCCCGAGCCTACTCAGCCTGCGCCCGCTGTGGTCCAAGATCAGCTTCGGACTGGCGCTTCCCAACTTCATGCTCGCCGGCAGCCTGTACAGCCATACGGCGGCCAAGCTCGTCTTCGTGCGCCTGTTCCGCGGCGGCCGCCACGTACATTCGCATACAGCGACGGGCTGGGGCGTCTGGACATTGCTGGTCGTGCTGGCCAACGCGGCCGCCTTCGTCTTCGCCACTGGTATTCCCGTCTTCAATTACCTGCTCGGTATCACGGCCGCCCTGTTCGCCGCGTGGTACACATATGGTCTTGCCGGCGCATTCTGGCTCCACGACGCCTATTACTTCGAGGGCGGTTCCCGTGCCTGGCGCCGTCGGCCCTTCATGGCGCTGCTCAATGTCTTGACACTGCTCGCCGGGGCCTTCATCTGCATCGGCGGTCTGTATGCGACCATCCGTGCGTTACAGATGGCGGCGGACGCTGGGGAACTGCCACCTCCATTTCAATGCTGATATTGTCGCGAGAGCCCGTACACCGTTAGTAGTACGCCACGGGGCAGTGCGGGACGGAGGGGTCAATGAGGGTGGCTTGAGAAGCGAAGAGAAGATGCAGAATGGGCGAGCCAGACGGCCATCCGTCACATAGCATCCCCGCCAGGCCGAGGAGTCGCCGTAGCTTTCTCTGGCGCCATAGAACCGCGAGAAGAGCTGGCAGACTGAGCTGATGTGGAAGTTAAGGTGGCCATCAGGTACAACAGCAGCACAACCGGTGAGCGAGATGGGATAGCAGAGGGGCAGGGGCAGGGACAACCTTGGCAGGAACAAGAACATTGGCAGATTGGCAGGCACAGGCAGTACGGGAGAGGATAGAAGGTGGTGAGAGGTACCTACATACGTCGACGTAAGATCTTGGATCCGATCCCATTCACCACCTATGAAGTACACCACGTATGCACCTTTTTCAGTTCGAGTAGTATGAACCATGGAGCCCCAACTATAGTGGATAGCGGGCAGGTAGGAATAGTGGAGGCTGAATCTTGATGAGCCGCTACGGAACACCAGGCGCAGCGGATGAAAAGCTCCGCGGAAGGGCGGCTAGTGATTGACCTTAGCTGCATATACCCGCTCAACCCGCCTCATCACGGGCCCTCGCAACCTCTCATCGCATCCGGATCGGCAACAAACAGCCGGACGTCCCAGTGCCAACCCACAAAATGATCCAACCCGGCTGATGAGCTTGGCCAGATATTCAGGTGCGCCCTGATGCGCCCGTACGAGTGAAGTCATAGAGCACCCCGCCTGACGTTTGGCTGTTGCCCGCCCTGGCCTGACGTCATGGCCTCCCCGATGTCATACGTAGTAGACAGTCTGCGGAGAGCTCTCCGACTGTTGGGAGAGCTCAAGGAGGGGTTGTCTTTAAGAAGGCCGTCCCAGTCGGGGAGGGGTCGGTTGGTTGGCCATATTACTCTCTCATACACACACACACACACCGTTCAACTACCGCAACATCATCATAGGCAACCATCCAAACCACCAACACACACCATAACCCCCGCCTCACATACACACATATCCAAAATGCCTTCTTCCGCAGGAACCAAGGTCACCGCTGGCCAGAACGCCCCTGTCACCCAGGAGGGACCCGGCGCCGTCCCCCCCGGCTCCCTGGCCGCAGAGTCGCAGGCCTTCCAGTCGAGCAACGACAACCCGGGTACCCAGAGCAAGCCCCAGGAGGGCAGCAGCGGCACCGCCAACGCCAACGCCGGCACCGCCCCTACCTACGTTGAGAACCTGTACCACAAGGAGGGCGGCCCCAAGGGCAAGAACCTGAAGGAGGACCCCAACATGGAGGGCACCAACACCAGCTTCACCGAGTTCGGCACCGAGAACGACCCGGCCCGCGCCGCCGAGGACAAGATCACCCGCCAGACCATCACGCCCGCCGCCGCCGCGCCCGAGGGCGGCCGCCAGCAGGGCAAGGACAACCAGACGCCGTTTGATGCCCTGGGTGCCGAGAAGGAGGCCTAGATTCTGATGCGATGTTCTCTGTTACGACATGATACGAATTGGGATGGGTGGGACCAAAGGATAATCAGCGATTCAATCGAAGGCGTATGGCCCGAACTGGCACGTTCGGTCGGAAAAGGGGCTCGATTTCGGTAGCTTAAGTACCTCTTAATTGACGAGGCCATCACCACCGACATAACGTGTGCCCTTGCTATCCATGCGATGTTCTGTGTGCGGAACGTACATGAACTCAGGAGAGGTATTGCGGTCCGGAATGGGGATTGTAAGCTCTAAGAGGGTCCCCGTTTGCGACTGAGGTAGGTACCTAGGTACGTAAGTACCTAAGTACCTACCTGAAATCGATCTGAATACGATTGACAATTTGGCAATTGCTGCCCGTAAACAGGCAAGGAATAGCAAGAAGGGTTCTTAGCACCCTACCTCTTACCTACAGTGACTTACCTTGAGTACATACTTAGCCAATGGTTGACACGCAACATACCACACTCACGATACATAAATGGATGCCTGATCCAGGGCCTGCAGTGGGTCGGGCATGACCTCTGGCCGGTCCATCCGTTGAAGTGGTCGGGTGCCTGTAATGAGGCTCATGGAAGGTAGGTCGTTGGCGATACCATCCCAAGGTAAGTAAGTAGGTACTTACTTTTAAGTACTTACTTACCTCTTACCAAGTAGAGAGCCCTAGCAAGCCAGACTTGGCCAATAGTATTGAGCCTTCCAGCTCGCGGTCCCAATCTTACAATGCTGTCCAATGACATCAACTCGGTAGGTCAGAAGGCCCAAGCTCCTGCGGGGTTAGCGGACCCTTGGCGACCTCTCGGCAACACATCGCAGGCGCAGGGCCGGAGCTTAGCAGCTGAAGCCGCCGTTGGCCCAGAAATTTCACGGCCGATGTCGCTACCGGGGATGGATGGATTCGACTTTCCGCCAACGGCTCACCTCCCACCATATCCAGGTCTCGTATCCTTTGCGCCCAACACCAATTGACGACGGTGTGGTGTGATCGGACAGCAGCGAAGAAGGGACGGCCATTGACTCACCCCTAAGCCACCTACTCCCGTCATAAAGGGAATCTACCCCCTCCCTCCTCCGCTCCATACCCAGACCGGTCCTTCAGCAGCTTCGTCGCCATGGCAATCCAAGGTCTCCTCCGTGCCAGGGCCGCCGGTGCCCTCGCGCGTGGCGCCCGCGTCCCCTCGCCGCAGTTCACGTACGTCCACGGCCTCCCACACTGGGAACGCTGACTGACCCAGAGACTCCCCCTGCCCAGCCGCCTCCTCAGCACGACCCGGCCGCTGCGTGCCGCGGACAACAGCGATGACCTGAACAAGATCTCCAAGCACATCACCCAGCCCAAGTCGCAGGGCGCCTCGCAGGCCATGCTGTACGCTACGGGTCTGACGGAATCCGACATGGCCAAGGCCCAGGTCGGCATCTCGTCGGTGTGGTACGAGGGCAACCCATGCAACATGCACCTGATGGACCTGTCGGCCATCTGCAAGGAGTCGGTGGCCAAGGCGGGCCTGGTCCCCTACCGCTTCAACACCATCGGCGTGTCCGACGGCATCTCCATGGGCACCACGGGCATGCGCTACTCGCTGCAGAGCCGCGAGATCATCGCCGACAGCATCGAGACCGTCATGGGCGGCCAGTGGTACGACGCCAACATCTCGCTGCCCGGCTGCGACAAGAACATGCCCGGCGTGCTCATGGCCATGGGCCGCGTCAACCGTCCCAGCATCATGGTCTACGGCGGCACCATCAAGCCCGGCTGCAGCCAGAAGAACCCCGGGGCCACCCTCGACATCGTCAGCGCCTTCCAGGCCTACGGCCAGTACATCACGGGCGAGATCACCGAGGAGCAGCGCTTTGACATCATCCGCAACGCTTGCCCCGGCAGTGGCGCCTGCGGTGGTATGTACACAGCCAACACCATGGCCTCGGCCATCGAGACGCTGGGCATGTCGCTGCCCGGCAGCAGCAGCTTCCCGGCCGAGTCGGCCGCCAAGCGCACCGAGTGCGAGAACATCGGCGAGGCTATCAAACACATCATGCGCGAGGACATCCGGCCGCACGACGTCATGACGCGCCAGGCGTTTGAGAACGCCATGATCGTCGTCAACATCCTGGGTGGCAGCACCAACGCCGTGCTGCACCTCATCGCCATCGCCGACAGCGTGGGCATCAAGCTGACGGTGGACGACTTCCAGGCCGTCAGTGACCGTACGCCCTTCCTGGCCGACCTCAAGCCCAGCGGCAAGTACGTCATGGAGGACGTGCACAAGATCGGCGGAACCCCGGCACTGCTGCGCTTCCTGCTCGAGGAGGGCATCCTCGACGGCAGCGGCATCACTGTGACGGGCAAGACGATGAAGCAGAACGTGGAGGACTGGCCCGACCGCTTCCCGGCCGACCAGAAGGTCATTCGGCCCATGAACAACCCCATCAAGCCGACGGGCCACATCACCATCCTGCGCGGGTCGCTGGCGCCCGGCGGTGCCGTGGGCAAGATCACGGGCAAGGAGGGCCTGGTCTTCACGGGCAAGGCGCGGTGCTTTGACCAGGAGGACGACTTCATCGCGGCGCTGGAGCGGGGCGAGATCAAGAAGGGCGAGAAAACGGTGGTCATCATCCGGTACGAGGGTCCGCGCGGCGGCCCGGGCATGCCCGAGATGCTGAAGCCGTCGTCGGCCATCATGGGCGCCGGCCTGGGCCAGGACGTGGCCCTGCTGACCGACGGCCGCTTCTCGGGCGGTAGCCACGGCTTCATCATCGGCCACATCGTGCCCGAGGCCATGGACGGCGGCCCCATCGGCCTCGTCCGCGACGGCGACACCGTCACCATCGACGCCGAGAAGCGCGTCATCGACTGGGACGTCAGCGACGCCGACGCCGACGCCCGCCGCCAGCAGTGGTCCCCGCCCCCGCCCCGCTACACTAAGGGCACCCTGAGCAAGTACGCCCGCGTCGTCAAGAACGCCAGCGAGGGCTGCATCACCGACGGCCCGGCTGCGTAGAGGATAGGAGAGCAACATACAAAAGGGGTTGGGGAGGGTGGAAAACTCTCGGGCAGGTGTACATAATACTACAATTCACTTGGATACTTCTAGATTTCATGGCAGGGCTGGCTAGCTGGTAGGCGCCGGGGGCTTTGGTATGGCTTTCAAAAATGGCAAACATGAGCTTTGATTTTCATCCTCTGGTTCTTCGTCAAGCCCAGACCGGTTTCCGTTCCGGTTCCGTCTCTTTTCATGGAAGGCGACTTTTTCATCCCGCGCCCCGCGCCCACTGCTTCAAAACCTCGGGGTCGCGATACGACTGCGGCTAGGTAGGCACCTAAATAGGTAGGCAAGGCAAGCGTACATCGTACATACCACCTCCAACATCAATGGCCATTCATGTCTCTCTCGCTCTCTCTCTCTCGTCGCAGAGCTCCCGAACGCAGCGCGTCCATGCGTCACGCGCCCGCTGCCATATCCGTCCACGGCCCTACAAAACCCGCCGTCCAGGCCAATTGCGCACACTGTAGGAACGGCGACACGGTAGATTTTGAACGCTCAGCTCGAGTGGCTATTTCCCCTTCCATACAAGCAAAACCATGCAAGCCAAATGCACGCATGCCCATCTAAATACACATTCCGTTTTTCCGCTCTATGTCCGATACAGCAGATGCCACTTGTCGTCCGCCTCCTTTTTGGGGGGGAAGGGGTCGCCTCATTTCCGGCCCTTGTTCCAGGCCTCGACAAAAGCGGCCTTGTCACGCAGGGTCAGGCCGACGCGCTTGTTCCGCGCCAGGCGGGCGAGGGCCTCGCCGATGCGGTCCAGGACCCGGTACTGCTCGCTCGTGGGCTTCTCCTCGGCCTCGCTGTCGTCGTTCTCGTCGCTCGAGCTCGGGGCAAGGGGGTCCGATCGGGAGTCGTCCTCGCCGACGACGTCGCGGTTGGTGACGGCCTCGGCGATGCGCACGCGGATCAGGTGGGTGGGGCGAGAGAGCAGGTTCCAGAGGAAGGTGGCGTAGGTGGCAGGCACGGGGGTGGTGATGTCCTGTGGGGTGTAGCGCATGCTGAGGGGGAAGATGGGGGCGGCGGCGGGGGCGGCGGTGAGCGAGGGACTGAAGGGCAGGATGCCCTTGCCGTTGGTGGTGCTGCACTCGGGGAAGACGACGACGACGCGGTGGCGGTGGCGGGCGACGAGGGATCGGAGCGTCGTCAGGCGGGCGCGGTCGGCGGGGGCCGGGGCGAGGCGTACGGGGGCGAGAGCCTGCAGCACGGCGCCCAGCAGGGAGACGCGGCGCACCTTGGTGGTGCCGGGGTAGCTGACGACGAAGACGGGGTCGAAGATGGCGGCCAGGTACAGGGCGTCGACGGGGCTCGTGAACTGGGCGGCGACGATGGAGCCCGGCTGCGGCACGCGCGACGCCGGCTGCTGCGACAGCGACCCGCGCTTCACGCCGTCCAGCTGCAGGTCCACCCACCAGATGCCCGGGATGCCCAGCATGCCCCAGAGGAGCAGCTTGCGGACCACGGCCGGCAGCGGCAGGTATGTCAGGAACAGGAAGTACACGAGCGCGTACGTGACGAACAGCGGCAGCCGGAACAGGAAGATGACGGCGTGCAGCGCGAGCTTGGGCGTCGAGACGCTCGTAGTGTGCGGTAGGAAAGGCGCGATGCCCGTGCTGCGGTCGCGGAACTGGCTGTACTTCTCCATGATGGGAGAGAAGGCCTCTTCGGCGGCGGTGGTGGAGGAGGTTGGGGGACGCGGACGCGGTGATGGCAATGCCGGCCGACTACGTTGGCGAGGAAGGACGCGCGCGCGCACACGCGCGCGGTTGCTTTCGCGGGGGAAAAGACAGGTGTATGCAAGGCAGCCCAGCACTGCTTCGTGATGTGTGGTGGTCAAGAATGCAACGTCAAGAGGCCGGCGGCGGGGCTAGCGAGACATGACAGCCCAAACAGGACCAAAGACGGGGCCGAAGGGTGCGGAACGGGTGAGCAGGTGAGATGGGAGGAGTAGTGAGAAGCCCTCGGCGGGGGGGCTGGGCGGTATACGGATATGTAGCAGATGGTCGTGGGGTGACGAGAAGGACGGTGGTGTCCGAGTCCGAGCAGGCCGGGTTTGCGGGGGAGGGGGGTTCAGCCCATCAGGATTTCCGATCCCGTGTCACGAGAAAAAGCTGGCGGCCAACGTTGGTGTCAAGTCCAGGAGGAGGCGCCAGCACAGCAGCGAATGGGCGGGACGATGGATGACATGTGAAGACGGACGGGACGGCTGATGAGCACGAGGGCAGCGCTGGCATGTCGACGGACGACCTGATGGCCACAATTGTGCAGTGGGGACATTTTAGGAAGTACTAAGGTGTAGGTCGGGTAGCAGGTAGTATGGTAGGATGTAGACAGTTGCCCCTCTGTGACGGGAGCTGCTGAGCTCTCCAGCTACGTAAGTGGTATGGGATCCCATGGCATAACCCTAGCTGTGGTGGTCCAATGGGCGTAGAGCGACCGATAACGGTCATCTCGTCGGGTTCTACAATGCCAGAGGCAAAACATAAATCTCATCCAGTCCATTTTGTACACGAGTGCTGTTTGCAGGACGAGGGAGGGGCTCCATCCCATGGGATGAGACTGGAGGCTGAGAAGATAGGTACTTCATTGCGGCTGATGGCAATTGAGAGGTACTTTACCTAACACGGTGGCTGACGGGTGGCTGGTGAGGAGAGGTCAGTGTGTATAGTAAGTATTAAAAGTACCCAACTTCAATAAGAGCCCTGTAAAAGTGACTAAGGTACTTTCTCAGTACCAGCGGGTAGTGCTGGCGTGGTCCGAGCTTCCCCGCCCAGCAACGGTCGCCCTTTACCGGATCGGGCGGGAGAGTAAACACAGAAATTGGACGCTCATCGCAGCAAATTGAGCAGACCCAGACCGCCCCGCCCAAACCGCCCGCCTGCTGGTCGTCCATCCCTTCTCGTCCGGCTCAAATCCACCCCGTCATTCCCCATCCCGAGTGCGTGAATGACCAACGCCCGCACAATCAATTCGCTCCCCTCGAATAGCCCATAGCCCCCGTCAGCTGGTCGGTCGCCTGCCTGTGCGTAGGCGTGCGTGTGTGCCTGTGTGTTGTCGCCGTCCCCCGTCCGACTCCCATCTCGCCCGACGACGATTCGCCCGTCGCCCCTCGTATATCCATCCGCCTGCGCTGGACATCTCCATCCGCCATACAGCATACGCAGCGCCTCTCTCCACCCAAAACAAACAACCCATGCCTCCACCAGCGCCGGCACCAGCAGCACCGACCACGCTCTGATTTCCTGCCTGGCAACCGGCGCGTCCTGCAACCCCCCAGCACCCCCGTCCACACCCGCCACGACGCCTTCTCCTGCTGCTGCCGCCGCTTCTCCGTCCGGAGCCGTGCTTCTCGCTTCAGTCGTCGCCTTCCAGCTCGTCGTCCGTCGCAAGAACACCGCTATGGACACGGAGAACGGCCCTCCCAGGCCGTCGGCCTTGCGCCCGCCCTCGCGCTCGCGCCTGCCGACGAACCTGCCCTCGGCCGTTCTCGCCCAGCAGAGCCACCAGCAGCAACACCACCTCCAGCAGGCCCAGCCCGCCACCGGCCTGCACGAGGTCTCCGACTCGCAGAACAATACCCGCGCTCAGAACTCCCTGCTGCCCGCGCCCAGCGCCGGCATCAAACGCGCCCTGCCGCCGCCCGGTCCGTAATATCCCGTTCCATCTCCCGGCGCCCCGTCGCTCCTGCTAATAGCGACGCAGGTTCCCTACCCGAGCCCAAGCGTAAGACCCTTACCGAAAGGGCAGGTGATTTCCCGGCTGCCAAATCTCATCTGGTCGCGCCTACCCCTGCCCGGAATATTGCCAAACCAACTTCGCTCAGGGACATTGGCATGTCGGTAAGTGCTGCTGCATCCCCTACCTTCCATGCTACGCCTCGTCGTGATTGGAGGTGTCGATTCCTCGGCATCCCATCGACTCGTTGCTTTCTTGGACTCGACATCGTCTTCTCTCTTCCCAAATGCATCCAAACATGGCCCACCCCGATCCCGCCCCCTACGTCGTCACCCTGATACTGCGCCTGCTGTTCGAGCTCGCCCGCCTCGCCTGCGCGCGTTGCTACCGCAGCGTCCGGCCCTTGCTGTCGCGCCTGTGGCACGCCCTGGACGACCACCGCCAGCTCCAGCACCTCGTCTTCTCCGTCATCACCTGGGCCGTCCGCCGCCCCATCGCCCCCTCGTCGGCACCGCATGCGCCGTCGGACGAGCCGTCAGCCGAGCTGGTTTCGCAGGCTCTGTGCGACGGCCGCGATGGCTACGACGTCCGGGGCAACCTCTTTGACGGCCCGGGCCGAGTCCGCGGCTTTAGCCTCAGCCTGGCTTGGCTGGACAAGGAGGACCAGGGGGCGCAGGGCATCGCCCTGCAACTCAATGCCGGATACGCCCTCCACAACCGCAGGCCTTGGGAAGAAGTCGATTGGTCCGAGTCGCTCAATGTCCGCCAACACCTTCAATCACGCCTTGATTACACCCCTGGGTTTTCCAGTGGAACTGCGTGCTCAAGAATGCTGACGGTCGTGGCTGCTACAGGTTAAGGCCCCCGCCACCGCCCGGCCCGTGTCTCACCAGTCTACAAGCTCCCGAGCACCCTCCAACAGCAGCTATGCCAGCAGTATCGCCGGCGGCAGCCGGCCGCCATCTCGGTCCTCCCACACGTCATACCACACCCGCTCCGCCAGCGTGCGATCGGGCACCTCTAAGAGTAGCGCCCGCCCCTTGACTTCGATGAGCGTTCGGGAAGAGGACAAGGAGGACAACAAGAAGCATGGTACGGCACATCCACACCCACCACTCCAGAAAAAGCCGAGTTGCAGTGGGTTACCAGTCAGCAAAACGCGCAAGTGCCGCTCACAGCATGACATGTCGGCGCCTTACAAAACACCCCTCTCGCCCGACAGAGAAGTTTCTTTGTCGCAGCAACTGTCGTCGCTCTCGCTGAAGGATGGAGCGCCGGCGATCGGTGACTCGGCCCGCGAACGTAAGGTCATCACCGGGCCAGAGCCGAAGACGCCAGTTCGACGACGTCCAACAGCCAGCAGCCACACGCCTTGTGCTAGGGGCAACGCTACAGGAAAGAGAGGCGCAGTGTTGGACGGCAGCATCCGCGGGAATCCAGTGGTTCCCAAGACGCCGTCGGCCAAAGACCTGCAACATCAAGCTTTCAGACTCGAGTGGTCCGCGAAGAATATGGCAGAGTCGAGAGGGGCACCCTGCCCACCGCCTACCAAACAACCCGCATATTTGACTAAAGATTCTAATGCCACTGGTTTTACAGCATTCGATGTCGACGAGCGGCTGGGGAAGTTTGAGTCCGAATTCAAGGCCATGCAGAACATGATCAACACATCAATCTCGGGCCAGAAAAGTCTTGAAGAGGATGTCGCCAATGTGCGGCAAAAGGGTAAGTGGATGGTGAGACGGCCTGTGTTTGCTTATATTAATGCATCCTCCAGCCACCGAGCTCGAGCAACTGCGGAGCGACCTGGAAACGAAGAAGTCGGAGCTTCAATCCGAGCTTGATCAGGCGGAACGTAAAATCTTTGCGCTTGAGCGGGACTTAGAGGACGAGAAGAGAGCTCGGCGTAACGCCACCGAGGACTTGATGCGCGATCACAGGAATGACATTGATGCCCGGATACGCGAATTCAACCGGGAAAAGGACGAGCTCGAGCGGGAAGCCCGCCAACGCATTGACAACATCCGGGAGGAGCTGGCTCAGGACTTTGCTCGGCAGCTGAACGAGTCCCACAAGGCTTTTGAGGCGCTGGAGAAGATGCTCGAAGACGAGAAACAGAACGCACAGCTACGAAACCTGGCCAGCGGCAAGGACATGGAGGTGCAGCTGGCCCAGCTCGAAGAGACGCGGAAGGAGCTCAGTCGCGCCAAGGCTGTGCAAGACGACCTTAATGCGCTACTCGTTCGTAAGGAGGCGCGCATCTCGGATCTCGAAAGCCAAGTAGCAGCCGGCCAGACGGCACTCATCCATCTCAAGGGCGACGAGCAGAAGCAGCTTGACAACTTCCGAGTTATGTCCCAGGAGAAACAGGCTGCGCTGGACCAGGCTGCTGAGGCCCTCCGCCAAGCCGACGAGGCCAAGGCCAAGCTCCGGGTCGAGGAGACGCGGCGACGCAAGCTATTCGAGCAACTGCAGACGCTCAAGGGCAATATCCGCGTCATGTGCCGCATCCGCCCCGGCCGCAACGACGGCCAAAATGCACAGATCGCGACCGAGATTGGCGACTACGACGACCAGTTCGGCAAGATGACGGTCATGGTGCCCACCAAGAACTACATGGAGCAGGAGGTGCTGGAGCCGCGGCAGTACGATTTCGAGCGCGTGTTTGTCCAGAACGAGTCAAATAAGAAGGTGTTTGATGAGATCAGCCAGCTCGTGCAGAGCGCTCTGGATGGCCAGCGGGTGTGCATCTTTTGCTACGGCCAGACGGGCTCGGGCAAGACGTACACGATGAGCAGCGGTCCGGGCTCCATCATCCCCAGCGCCACCGAGATGATCTACCGGGAGACGGAGTCGCTCAAGGATGCGGGGTGGACCTACAAGATGACGGGCTCCTTCACCGAGGTGTACAACGAGAAGCTCTTCGATCTGCTCGGCTCCGACGGCACCAGGAACCAAGTCGACCTGCGGCAGGACCCCGTGACGAAAAAGTTCTTTGTCACGTCGCAAGAGGCCGAGCTCGACTCACCAGCCGCAGTACAGTCGATGCTCGACACGGCCATGCGCAACCGCACTGTGGCGGCAACCAAGATGAACCGCGAGTCGTCGCGCTCGCACTCGGTCTTCACGCTCAAGCTGATGGGCACCGATGTCGACGGCAACGTGAGCGAGGGCGTGCTGAACCTGAT
Organism: Nigrospora osmanthi; assembly: GCA_029489945.1. NCBI lineage: Eukaryota > Fungi > Ascomycota > Sordariomycetes > Amphisphaeriales > Apiosporaceae > Nigrospora > Nigrospora osmanthi. The sequence goes on from CP120499.1 coordinate 287,095, forward strand.
CGATCTGGCGGGTTCCGAGCGGGTCAAGGAATCGCAGGTCGAGGGCGAGAACTTCAAGGAGGCGGCCAACATCAACAAGAGCCTGTCGACGCTTAGCCAGGTCATGACAGCGCTTGCTGACAACTCGAGCCATATCCCCTACCGCAACTCGGCACTCACACGCATGCTGGAGAGCTGTCTCGGCGGCAGCTGCAAGACGCTGATGTTCGTCATGATCAGTCCGCTGAAGGACGACATCAAGGAAACCATCAGCAGCTTGGACTTTGCCACGACGGTATGTTTTTACGCCCCCCCCCCCCCCCCCCCACCAAGACGGCTCCTTGATGGATGACTAACTCTTCTTCCTTTGCAGGTGTCGAAAGCGAAGACGTCGTCGCAGCAGTCAGGCCCCCTTAAGCCGGTCAAGACGGGGAAGTCGATGATCGCGAAGAAGCGCTAAGGGACGGCGTGAGGCTTCGTCGCCTTTTGGGGCGGCTCGGTCAGGATTGCATCTGGTTTCAAGCGTGCGAGTGAGAAGGAACACCGGTGTTCTCTTTGGGAAAGATACCTATCTGTCGGAGTTGGCATGTTTGAATGCGGTTTTTGTTATCCTCCGACTTCTCTTCTGCTTCTTCTTCATTACCTTTTTTGCTTGGCAGCTAGGGTCAGGAAAGGAGGAGCGGAATGGAGGAGGTGTCTCTTATGGAGTCTGGCGTGAACGGATGGGGGAAGAGAGGAAGGAGTGCGGATGACATGTCTTTTTTTTTTGTTCTGTGTCCCCGCTCCCCATACGCTTCGAAAAGGCCACCCGACCGATGCCAATGCTGGATGCCGCAAGGGGGTGTACAAAACCTACCTATGGGTATTTTACCATGCCCCAACAATTACCGCGCGAATCGCGAAAGAACGCGACAGGGCCAAGGGGAAGGGGCGGCGGAATTGTAGACATATAGGCGTCCCGTGACACCGTCTATAGCACATAGGGAGCACTGAATACCACGGAATCCTGCGTGGGCAGCGACCTAACGTTTCACCCTCGACGTGGAGGGAAGAAAGATTGGTGGATGGGGGGGGCCACGCTCCTCCTGTTGGTCTTCGGTCTTGCGCACCACGCGCAGGCCGGGGGGCTCGTCCACCGGCCTGCCTGGAGAGGGGAGGCTCCCTTTTCCTTCCCTCGCGGGCCTAGGTGTGGTAGTTGTTGGTCTCGGTGCCTCAAGCCTCAAGCACGGCCGCATACGGAAGGGCTCAAATAGGGCTGCGTGGACGCGGTTGTCGCGCATGGGCATCGGCTTCAAGACACTCACCCACCCCTTCCTTCTCCGTCTCTTTCCTGGTGCGGTCACGGTCGCCCATTCTTGACTCCATTCTGCGCCATCGGGAGCCGACCTGGTGGTCCCGATGGCGGACATTATCCGCGGCGCTGGCCCCTGCCCAAACATCTCCAGCGGACGAGAGTTCCGGGATGGAGACGGGATCTGCCTCATGCTGGCTGGCACTAGGATCCAGGGCCCGGCCTCAGGGCACACGAAACCTCCCCTTCTCGAACGGCTGGTGTATGGAGGTATCTATCTTAGCCCCGGCAGCGCCAGGCTCGGTTCGAAAGGGGAGGAGTTCGGGGGTTTGGCACCGCGAGCGGTCAAAAAAGCGTCGATGGACGCTGAGGTGAAAGTTGGGCACGGCTTCAGAATATCGTTTTCCCGGCTGCGAAGCCCCGGGCGGCAGAAACGGCGTACTCGTCGTCAACTGTGTTTCGAAGAGGGACCAGGGGGCGATTTGACGGCTGCCGCGGCGATTTGGCGGGAAAGTACGACGAGAGGCATTCACTTATGTGCGCCCCCCTCCCCCCTCTTCAACTGCCTAGGAACAACTGACGGCCCTCTGAATTCAACCACCTCGACCGCTACGCCGTACACCCGGCGTGTTGCTGCAACGCGAACGAGCTCCTGATAGAGTAGTCACGCCGGGGGTCCAAGGTACTGATATAGGCGGCCCGGTGAGCCCACGAAGACCGCGGCCGTCGCTGTTATCCCCGCGTAGCCTCGGGTGCCGGGGGAATCCTTGGCTGTCCTCTCCCGCCGGCGCGCGCGGCTTGTCGCTCGTTCGCCGAGGAAGAGCCCGGCTCGGCGGCGGACGTGACGGGGAGCCTGGCTCCGCGGTCCGGCAGGACAGGAGACGGCGTCTGCCGTGGGCCTGGTCGCGCTCCGCTGGGTTTCGACATACACGAGCTGTTCAGGTGTAGACCGGCGTGTGTCTGGGACCAACGGCGCCCCGACGACGAGTCCAGGGAGGCCGCCCAAGCTTCGTCGGTCTCGTAATGAGGCTCCTGGCTGACTTGGGTCTCCGGCGAGAGTATCATGGTCAGCCATGGTGACTGCTGGTCCTCCCCGTGAGCTTCGACTCAGACGCGGCCCGGGATCCATTCCCCATGAGGAAATCAAGCGGCCTCATCACTGTTCTCGTCGCGGATGCTCGAGCGCCGCGTGGGCAACTGACCCGGCTTGTCCATGGCTTCTCTAGCTTGGGGAAGACGGTGGCAGTTTGGGTGGATGTCCAATCACGAGAATGCAACACGGAACACGGCAAACTAGGTCCCTATCATTTCTTGGAAAATTGTTGGCGACAGCATGGCATCGGAGTCAGGGCCAAGAACCGAGGTCGGGAAGCGTCATGGAATAAGCGAGCGAGCCCCATTGCAGAACATCCATGGCCACATCCAACTTGGCACCCACGCCAGCAGTGCTTGATATCCTCCCAATACATCTTACCTACCACGGCCACTGCAGCATCGGCCCACCGCGGTTGCTTGGTACCGATCTATCTGGATGGAGTGGACCAACGAACGGCATGAGAAGTGCCCGAGGCGAGATCTGACCCTCTGTAAGGAGTAATCAGGGAACCTGCCTTGGTACCACGAGAGGGTCCCAAAGCCGGTATGCGGTCGTCCGTGGCTCTCTCCCGCGTAGAGTTTGGACGGGCTGTATGTCCTCGTGACGGCTTTCCGGAGTGGGGGGAACAAGCCGAGAAGGCATGGACGAGATAGGCATGGGTATAGTGAGATCAGCGTCACGGGTTGCGAAGGGGTCCAGCCAAGGCCTGTCATCGGATTTAAAGCCGGTCGCAAGCCGCGATGGCACTCTGTCCGGATTTGGGGATGGCCAGCTAATATCGGCATTGTGCCTATCGAGGAACGGCCTTGGCTGGCAGGTAATAACAAGCTAACCATGGCGGGCTCACGGGAGGGCACATACACACACACGGGGTCGGCGGGCGAACAAGGGGAAAAGACAGAGAGGTTGCCCCCCCCCCCTCCCCGGTGTTCGTCGGCCCCTTCCCCCATGCGAAGGAGAAAACTGGTCCAGCGGGCAACCAGGGGGGGCAAAACGGGCATGCGAAACGCCTGAGAATGGCACGATGGGAAGGGCCGTACTCCGCATGCTGCTGCTGGCAGGGCGTAGCAAGGGCCACGAACGGCATACTACCTACCGCCCTTCCCCGCCCATTCTCTTCCTTTTCCATGCGGGTGGGCGCGCGTGCAAATGCCCTTCCACGAGAACTCCCTCCCCGAGATGTTGCAACGAGGCCACACATGCCGAACGCGCGCCCCGGGGGAGCCTCTATCTGTCCTGCGCGACGATCACGAGGGGGGAGAGGCCTTGGGAAACCCTGTTGGCGGATTCCCGTACGAGTCGGTGCCGCGTCCTGCATTTGGCGATTACGAGGCCGTCGGCCCCCCTCCTCCTCCCATCCCTCCCGCTTTCGGCATAGGAGCGGGCGGGCGGGCGGAGGAGCTGAAGGCCAGGGAGTGGCGGAGGCCAAGCCCCGACAGCGAAAGGCCGGGTTGGCGATTTGCTCGCAGCGGGCGTGTGGCCACGGGGCCAGAAAAGAAAACAAAAAAGGTCGGCCGACGGCGACGGGATAAGAGGTATCAAGGGAAGCGGCGGAAGAGGCTGACCGCTGATCGGCTGTCTACTTCCGCGCCCGTGTGTGGTGTGTTCGTGCTCAGAATCAATAGTGCGCATGCTGGCCCAGGCAGCTGCCGTTGGCTCTCTGCCTCTTCAGGCGAACCATCGATTTCGGGAAACTGAGGACCAGGGCGTTGGGCCCTTTGCAGGCCAACGGGAGGTTTTTTCTTCTTCTTCTTGTTGCTCTCCTCCCTTGCCCCCCTGGTCTCTCTCCAGGATCAGGTCATGATGGAGCTGAGAGGCGTGGAGAAGGGACCAGGACCAGGACCGAGCCGCAGTCTGTGCGTGGGAGATGGAATTGCCGCCCCGGCAGGTTCACGCCGTCCGGCACGGCACAAGAACACCGACAGCCCTGTTTGCTGGCTGGCGGCCGGCGGAGCCCTGTGACGACAGAAATCGGGGGGGCGAGCAGAGCGTCACACGAGAAGAGGGCGATAGGCAGGGGAAGGGGGGGGAGGGTTATGCGTGTGTACTATTGGACACGAAGACTAGAGAGAGAGATAGAGAAGACCCACGATGTCTGCCTTGTTTCCTGGGCTACGGGGCCGAGAAGGACACACGGACGAGAGAGCGACGAAGACAGAGGCCGAAGAAGCTCGACGGGCAATCGGGGGGACCGCCGAAGAAGCAATGGAAGCCCCGTGGAAGAAAACACTCTCTCTCTCTCTCTGCCTGCCCGGCCGTGGGGACGTTCCCGAACATGGGCCATCCCTACGGAGGAGCAGGGACAGCGTGGCAAAATGTCGTGGCCAGCCCACGGGATGCGCAGGGCAGCGGGAGGGGGGAAAAAAACCAACAGGAAGGAAATAGGGTCCTGCAGGCTGAGATTTGGCCAAGGGGAAAGAAACGGGGCCCGGCGACGGCATGTGCCGTTGGACCAGCTCAGCACCTGCATTCCCATTCCCGGACTCGATACCACCTTGTCCGTCTCCGTTTCCACTCCATCGTGAGGGGGAGCCGAAACGGCAATTGGAGCGCTTCTTCTGCTTCATCTGTTTCGAGGACTCTGCTTTCCATACTTTGGTAGGCCGTATCATCTGCATACTAATAGATGGATGTATCCGGCGACATTACTACGACTAGTAGGCGTTTCGCTAGCTTCCCGTCGGTTGGACGCTCGTTTTACCGAGCCCGTTGGGCCTGGAGTTAATAAGTACTTAAGTATGTACATTGAGATACCCTAGGTACCTCTTTAAGGTAAGTTGGGTACCTCTTACTGTCTTAACGAGCATGGGGGAGCTGCTATTGTTCTCTCTGCCATCCCCATCCCATATCAGCGGACGCAGGGGCACCCCCTCCCCCGGTCGCACGGCGGCTGCCGCGTCTTCTTTTGCTTCTTTTTCCTTTCATTTTGACGGCATTCTATCTAGTCTACGATAGGCAAAGTACTTGATGTACTGTAGCTTCATAAGCATGTACTTTACTTATGTACCTACCCAAGATTCTAGGTACCTATCTCTCAGCTATCGGGGGCTGTCAATCGACCCCCTTTCACACCCCCGCCTCCGTACTTGTGTAACGCCGCCTGGAGCCTCAGAGCCCCAGCCGCCAGCCCTGGAGGGCGGCTCGACACAAACACAATGCCCCTCCCCGCCAAACGGTTGTCCGTGTGCCGGGACCATCAGAAAGAAGGAAGAAGCGAAGCGACAGAACAAAGCAGGGGGGAGGAGACCGAATGCCGCTCGTCACATTCGACGAGATCGAAGGGAAACCTCAGGTCTTTCTCTCTTTCTCTCTCTGTGTGTGTACCTCTCTCTCTCTCTCTCTTTCTCGTCTCTTTCCCCTCTTGCTACATATCTTAACGAGGGCTGTGTGTGACCCGTTGTAAAGCTGGCTGATGTTTGCGTTACAGCGAGCAGTGTCCACCAGAACGAACGAGCGACCCCTGCGTGTCCGGGGCCCTGGTCGGCCCTGGGAGATGACGATGGGCGTGGGGATGGCTTCCCATGGATGTCGACGACTGAGCCTCTTTGCCTCCCTCTATCTCTCCTCTCTATCTACTTATCTCACTACCCCCTTCGCTAGGTACTACTTGTACCTACTAAGTAATTGCGCAAAGTGGACAAGGAGCCAGCCAACAAGCCGGCAGGGGAAGAGACCCAACACCCAATGCCATGGCACCATCTGCATGCCATCCAACCATCCTTTCGCGAGCTGTAAGGTTTCGACGGCGTTGGACCCTAGCCATGGGCCAGCCTGCACCAACGGCAGCCCGTCGTGCGGCCAGCTTTCCGCACCTGCGCAAGCCAAAAAGATGCTCTGGCGGCCACATCTCCTCTTTTTTTGCCTATCCCCCCCTCTCTTCGTCTATCTGTATCTCGTCGCTTGTCCCCTTCCAGCTCTTGGCAAACCCAGCAAACCCGTGTCGAAGGTTGGCCATCGGCTGGCAGATCGGACGCGGATGGGGGGAGATAGAAGGGGAAAAAAAAAAAGAGGACAGGGGGCTCCGCATAGCCCGCAAGCGAATCCCGACGAAAAAAGGAACTGCCATCTCTCAGAGCCGATTCCCGTGATGATGCCCACCTGCCCACCACCACTAAAGTACTTTACTCATGGTTCTTGGCCTCCCGGCCGAAAGCTGCCGCCGTACTAACCCCAGGCGTTGGCGCTGGCGTTGGCGGGAAATGGTCGCGCGCCCACCGGCTCTTGATGTGCGAGATGAGACGGCCAACGTCCGACCCAATCAACACGCAGACGAACCGGGGAATCCATGACCCCCCCTCCCCAGCCAGGCCAGGGGATGGATGGCAGAGAAGGCGATAGCTGTGTGTGTGTGTGTGTGTGTGTGTGAGCGAGCCGCCCGATAGCGCGCCCGTCGTCAGCCCAGCCCAGCTCCGACTGTGGCAGGGGGGAAGGGGAGGGGGGAGGGGGAGACGCCGCCGGCCGACACCCGCCAACAAAAAAGCAATTGCCGACGGCCGTTGGATGGATCGTGATGCCCGGCCGAACCCTGGAGCCTGCTTGCGGTCTCTGCGTGCCAACTAGTCGTCGGTTGGCTCGCTCTGCCTCTCCCTCCCGTCTCCTCTTCCCTCGTGGCCCTGTCTCTCTCGCGCGCGCCGGCGTATCAGCGGTGGTCGTGCCGCCCCAAACGGGTTCCATGTGTCCGAGGAGAGACCAGTCAAGTGTCTACGATAGTCCCTGTCTTTTCCTTTCCCCTTCCCCCACGTGCCCTAGCGGTCCAAGGCCTACGCGCTACCCTACGTACCACGGGCTGGGAAGAGGAGGAGGAGGAGGTGGTGGTGGTGGTGCTAGCCCCTCCCCCTTCCCCCCCCCCCCTCCCCGACCCAAAGGGTAAACAAACGCACGTAGTCGTGCATGTTACGTATCCATCTATACCTTAGTATGATTGTGTGCAGGTCCGCAAGTGCGTAGCGAAGCGGGCGCGCGCGCAACAGAGAGCCAAGCTTCTATTCTTTTTTTGGCCCGTCCCCCGTCCAATTTCCCCTGGACCCCCGACCCTGTCGAGGCTCGCCCGTTCCCATCCATTTTCGGCGTGCCCGAATGGGACGAGCAAGGGCTCTGGGTTATTTGGACTGCGCATGCCGGCCGAAGATCAGATGAGGTATGGATAGGTAGAGCCGGAGTGAGGGTCAGGGAAAAATAAGTCTGGTCGGGGCCAGCGGCATATTCTTTCGTCACCCTCGTCGTCGTTGTCGGTTCTCGTGGACGAGCGAACCCTCCGTACCGAGCCCCTCCCTTCCCGGAAAACCAAGCTTTACACACACTCCTTTACCGATCCGGCGAGCTGAGAAACAGGTGACCGGCGTGCCGTCATCGCCCGCTGGAGAAGAGAAAGACAACCCCCCAATCGAGTCACGGGAGAAACAGACCGGCGCTCTAGCAGCAAACGAAAAAGCCGGGACTATCAACGCGCCGCCGTCCGAGGAACCACCACCAGCCCAGCACCGCTTTGCCGTGGGAATCCGGCTGCATACTAAAACCACGGTCCACACATACCCATCTAGACCCAAATTCACAGACACACAGACATACATCCTGCCGAGACCAGACGCAGGAGTATAGCAGCAGCAGCAGCAGCAGCAGCAGCAGCAGCAGCAACAACAGGAGGTGGAGGAGGAGCAGCAGCAGCCGCCGCCGCCGCCGCCGCCGCCATGGCGAGCCATCACACACGCAACCAGCTCTCGTACCGGCCGGTCAAGCCGCACAAGAATGAGGTACGCTTCTTGGAGGTGGCGCCCGCGTCGGGCGTCGACGAGCCCGTCGTCTGCCGGCTCGTGACGGTGCAGTTGACCGACGACGTCGAGTGCCTGGGGCTGTCGTCGCTGCACGGCGACCCGACGCAGAGCGAGTCCATCCTCATCAACGGCCAGCTCCTCGCCATCCCGCTGCACCTGGCCGAGGCCATCCGCCACGTGCGGACCGTCTTCCTGCCGCCGGCCGAGCCGACGGCGTCGTCCACGTCGGCGCCGCCGGCCCGCTCGTCGCCGACGTCGCCGACGACGCCCATGTCGCCCCTGTCGCGGACCTCGTCCCGCGGCAACCAAGGCGGCTACATGGGTCCCAGCGCCTTCCTGCCGCGGCCCAGCAGCCGGGCCTCCGAGTCCGGCGGCGGTGGCGGCGGTCTGCAGCCGCCGCAGTGCGGGCCCAAAGCGCCGTCGTGGCTCCGGCACTCGCTCCGGCACATGCGCAGCGTCTTCGGGGCCGGCCCCAAGCAGGAGCCGCAGCGGCTGCGCCTCTGGCACGAGGCGCTGTGCATCAACCCCGACGACCCGCGCGAGGAGGAGACGCGGCCGCGCATCACGCGCGCCGTGTTTCGGCAGGCCAAGGCCGTTGTCGGCTGGACGGGCCCGCGCACTGTCGACCCTGTCACCAGCAGCGACCTCGCCATCGACACCATCACCTTCGTCTCCGACGCCATGCCGCGCGACTTTGGCAGCGACGAGGACCGCGCCCGCCACCCCGAGAACTACTCGCCGCATCACGCCTGGTTCGAGGCCTTCAAGTACATCTGGGACGAGCCGGCGGGCCAGGCGGCGGGCGACGGCAAGGGCGACGGCAAGACGACAAAAACGGCGGCGGCGGCGGCGGCGAAGCCGTCGCTCGAGACGCTCAGCGCGCCGTGGCAGGCCTCGGTGGCCTTCCTCTCGCGGCCCTTCTTCACGCGGCCCTGGCTCATGGAGGAGATCAGCCAGGCGCGGCTGCCGCTGTTCCTGGCGGGCGACCGCGTGCTGAGCTGGCGCCACGTGCTGCGGCTGACGCGCCTCATCGTCGAGATCCAGGACCAGCCGTCCGACATGTTCCCGCCGCACCTGCGGCCCTTCGTCCACGACTTCGACCTCGGCGTCGTCCACACCCTGCTCAGCGAGTTCGAGCGCGCCCGCCGCGCCGAGATCGCCACCCGCTCCCACGCCAGCCAGGTCTCGGACGACCTCGCCACCCTCGCAAGCACCGGCGGCGCCCCCTCGACCACCCACACCGGCGGCGGCCCCGGCGGCGGCGGCGCCTCCTCCACCGGCCACGGCAGCAGCAGCAGCACCCCCGGCAGCGCGAGCGGCTCCGTCATGTACGTCAAGGACGTTCTGTGAAAACCTCCACCCGAAGGGAAGAGAAAAAGGGGAAGGGGGGGCGGCCGGCGGGGGGGGGGGGGGGGGATGGAAAGAAGAAGTGGCGGGGCAGGGAAGACGGGAGGAGAAGAGGAAGAAGCAGAAGAAGAAGAACAAAAAGAAAGAGAAACACACGAAAAGACGGGAAGGGAAACGACCACGAAAACCCACGATGGCATGGCAGCATTATAACGGGGCATGGGCACAGCGACGAGAGAGGCGTTGCAGGCTGAGCATTCTGCGGCTTTTCTATATCTTTTTTATGGTTCCCTTTGTTCGTTTCATCTTCCGCTTCCCCCCCGTTACGGGTGGGGGGGCGTGGGAAGGGAAACACAAACAGCATGGCACGCATCACGGAGTTCTCTTTTTTTTTCCCTCCGAACCCCCTTCCCCCCTCTTTTTGCGTTGAAGGGGTAGGGGTTGGTTTTGACGATGGGGGAAGAAGTCGTGGTCATCGGCGCAAGCGTACAGATTCAATTCCCCCAGGACATGACCATCGCTTTTTGTCTTTTTTTTGCATGGATCGAGGGGAGGGAAGAAGGGTCCACATGGGGTCACATACCAACATCACGCATGGGATGGCATCATATAGGGGGGAAGGGGGGGTATGGGGGTCACGACCACGGGATGGACGAGTTAAATCACAACCATGCTGTCCTCCACACTCACGCACACATAACTTCTTGCACATAGCTTTCGCTCAAACCAGCCGTATATATACATACACCTCCTAGACATCCCATGTTCTTTCGCACGACCAACTTGCCTCGTCACAACTCTCTCGCATGCGCCTCATCCCCCGCCCCCCCCGGCCGCCGCGCCGCCCTCCTTCGCCTGCATGTTGAGCACCAGAACGTGCTGTGCGTTGCGACAAGGGGGGGCATTGCTGCGTCGCTGCCGCGTCGATGGCGCCGGCCAGTTGTCGCCTCCCTCCGAGGACGCCCTCTCCGGGACAACTAGGCAAGCCCAACTAACCGACTCTTACTTAACCCATGCCACAAAAAGATCACAGAGATGTGTATCTAGTGTGTATTTATGCTTGGTCAGAAGAAGCCGAAAGCTCTCGGACATCCCGGGAATTCATCGCCTTTCTACCACGGCAGCCACACACATACTCACTTGCCCCCCCTCCCCTGTCTTCGCTTGCTTTTCCCGTACCTGCTGGTCGTCGATAACTCGCCGTGCTCCCCTTCCCTTCCCCGCCATCCCCGGTGCGCGTGTTATGATGCTCCCGGCCCTGCCCTGAAGGAGTTTTTATCAAGGCCGTAGGGACCAGAGGCGGGCCGACCGCCCGGGGAGAGCGCGAGATACGGGGACGAGTGTTTTCGCCCTCTTGTGGGCAGAGCGAGAAACTGAAGCACAATATAACCTGGGGTTGGACGAACGGGAAGGCGAGGGAATCTTTCACGTCACCGGCCCTGTCCGTAGGAACGTTGGGAGGGGGGGGGGGTTGCTTTTCTTGTGGTCGAATTCCCCCAGGTGAAAAACACACGACCCGGCTCGCCATACACCCAATGGAATTGCCCCAGTTGGATCCTCACGAAAAGCCCGTCACGGGAGAGCGGCAATTCGCTGGGATCATCATGACGGTACGAGGTGGCACTTCGGACTTTCTTCCCGTCCTAGAAAACAACTGTAAACCAATTCTAGGCAAAACCATGCGGAAACCAGAGCTACGGTCTCCCACCCTCCTTCCTTATTCGGCTGCGGCCCTATGGAACGAAAGCATGAGAAGTGAAGGATAGGATAGCGCGTCCGTTTTTTCTCCCCTTCTTTCTTTCACTTTCTGTTGGTCGTGGGATCTCTTTTCGTGTAGTTGTGCGGCCCCTCACGTGTCAACAGCAGCAGCTAGAAGCGGCATCCGAATCCTAGTTTCCCTTGATTGTTTTCCTCCCGTCTTTCCCCTAAAAGCCGTCAGCTCTCGCCCGAAAATGTAATGTCAGTGTCCGCGATGATGAATAAAGACGAGAAAGCAATCATTATACCTGTCCCCATGCGATCGGACTGTACGGGGACGGTGAACGCGAATAGTGATTTCGACTGGTCTAGGCGATTTTGACCGAGTGGCTACTTAGTGAAGGAACCTACAGGTCAGCCACGTTTTCTAATTAGTACTTTGAAAAAAAAAACATGATATTTTTAATATACTACACTTAAGTAACGTTATTTACTTATTAAAATGTATTTATATTATTTTATTTAAGAAATACGATTTTAAAGTATATTTTATAATATTTAACTTAGTAAATACGATTTTATAATATTAATTTTAAACACTTAATTCACACTAGTTTTATATTACTCCGCTCTACTAACGATCGCTAGGTTTCTTCTCTAGCTATTTACTTAGTTAAAATCACCTAGACCTAGTCGAAATCACTTGCCACGGAAAAGGTAGGGGACCTGCTGTTAGTGACAGGTCCTGTCTCTATGGGGGTACATGTATCCCCGTTCACCATGTATCTCACACCGTACTGGTGGGCTGCACCGCATCATCACTATTCTTAAGAATGAACGATGTCTTTAAAGCTCTGACATTATACTGCGTATTTAACCTTAAAAAAGAACCCGTCCGCCACGGCCCGTTTCCTGCTTGTGGCTTGTTTTTTTTTTTTTTTCCCCGAATTTACAAGTTCGTGTTGTTTTTGTTTCGTGTCAGAAGCTCGTAAGCGCTTAGGGACCGGGTTACACCACAAATGCCAGGTCCAGCTCGCGCAATGATGATGAAAAAGACGCTTGCTTCGCTATGCGGTGACGGTCGGCGTCGTGGACCAATCAACCGGGGTAACATATATACAAGGAAGTGGTGGCCAAACTCGAGGCGAGCCCTATTACCTCATCCCACCGGGGAAGTCCATCTCGGTCGACAGCGGGTTCATGCTCAGGCTGCTAATGGTCGATACATTGTCCGTGTTATTGCGCTGCAAAGCATGGAAATCTCCGACAGTCCGCGGTATTTGTGGGGCTTGCGGGTGCATGCTAAAGCTGTTTTGGCGCGCGGGAGGCTGGCGGTTGAGGATGTTGCTCATTATCATGTGGTTGTACGGCTGCGTATTCCCCGAGGCCGAGGGCGGGCCTGACGTCGGCGGATGGCCCATTGAGTTTTGGCCGAGGCCGTGGTTCATCTGCCCGTGTAGGCCGGTGGGGTTTGGCATCTGGCCTGCGTGCATGCTGTGCGCTGACTGCGCTAGACCACGCGGTGCCTGGAAGCCAGGAAGTTGTTGGGGCGGCTGCTGCTGCTGCTGCTGTTGTTGCTGTTGGGCATGTTGAGGCGGCTGCGAGTTGCTCGATTGGCCCATCGAGTTCATGACCAGATTGGGTATTGGGTTGTATTCGCCCAGGTGGGATTGCTGCTGGTGTCCGTTGTGCTCGTATTCCACGCCGGGCGAGACGACTTGGGGCGAGCTGACGTTCATGTTGGGGAAGGGCGAATTGCTCATCTCGGCTGGTGCGGCGCCGTTGGGTGAATTGCCCGAATCGGTCGCCATGTCATCCATGCGTGACATGGGCTGCTGGGTTTGGGGCGTGTAGGGCTCGGTCTTGAACTGCTCGGCCTTGTAGTCTGTCATTACCGGGGGCTGGGCCATGCCGGCAGTGCCGAAGCCGTCGAAGATGTCGATGTTGCACAGGTTGTCAGGCACGCGCAGCAGCATGGGGTTGGCCAGCCGCGGCAGCACCTCGTGCACCTTGTTCAGCAGCAGGGGCAGGAAGTGGTGGTGCCCGCTACGGAGAATCGACACCACATGAAGGAGCTGCTGCAGGTATTGCTGAGGCCCAATCGTGAAGGGGTCGCCCGAAGAGGGTTGCACCGAGAGCACCTCGGCCATGTTGTAGGCGATGTCCATAAGCTTGCCCTCTAGCGGCATGCCGAGAAGATCGGCGCTTGGCGTTCGGAACACCGAGGTAAGACCCATAACGTCCCGTGACATGTCGAGCTGGTACTGGCAAGCCATGTCTTCACCTGAGGGCACGCAGCCAGTCAGGTTCCAGCACACCGCCTTCAACCACTGTTGGTTTGTCCGCATGTCGTGCGTGTCTATGTTGTTCATGTATGGCAAGTGCTGAATGTCTTGCGCCTGCTTTTGCAAGCCCGAGAGATGAAACGGCGAGGTTTCGTTGCGGGCCTTGTTCCAGAGCACCATAAAGCTGTCATCGAACGGCCGAAACAGGTTGACGAGACGAATGAAGCCGTGGACATGGTGGATCAAGGGATCGGTGGGGTCGTCGCTAATCGTGGGCGGGTTGATGCCGGCAGGCAAAGACAGAGGGCGGTTGTATTTGAGGGCGTAAGACCTGCCAGAACGTCAGTTTGCGGTCCAGATTTGGACGAGAGTTTTTGGATTTCGGCGCAGGGGGGCGTCATACCGTTCCGCCATGAAGACCAGCCAGTACAGGCGTCGCAGACGGGCCGATTCGATGGGGTCGAAATGCACGTATTTATCCTCCTGCGTCATGCCGCTGATGTGGGCCAGTGTAGTGGCTTCGCGCAGGTGGTACCAGGCCTTTTCGTGCAACTCGAGGGCATAGTTGCAGCCGTAGATGAAAAAGCTGGTGCATATAGTGCTGAGCGAGGGGTTCACGGTGTAGTCGTAGCCCTTGCGCACACGGAGGGCTTCCTCGAGGAGTAGGTTGCTGGAGGCGATGTTGGCGCCGTGGATTTCGAAGAGCGGATCGTTGCCCGGCATCGTCATGCCGGGCTGCAGCAGGACGAAGGCGCACAACGAGGTAAGCAGGCAGTAGGTATCGAGGTTCTGGTCGAGGTACAGGGCGTGCTGCTCGAGGTGCTGGCGGTTGAGCACGGGCATGATGGGGTACATGTTGGTGAAGAAGAATTCGATACTCTCCTTGATGAGCTCGTTGGACAGCAAGCCAGTGTTGGGCGACAGCGAGGGCGTGCATGGCGGGCTCGGCATGCCGTGCATGCGGCTGTGGACTTTGGCGGAGAGACTGGTGGCGCGCTGCGTCTCGCGCAGCTCGCTGATGACCTTGGCCCGCGAGCCCTTGGGGCCCTTCTTCTGCGGGATGGCATTGTAGGTGCACGTCAATTGCGCCGCGGAGCAATTGCGGCAGGGGTTAACGCCGTCACATTTAACCTTTCGGCGATGGCAGGCGTCGCACCTGGAGGAGCAGAGTTAGCAAAGGCGGGAATAGGACCGACGACAGGGTGGCTACGGGTTGGCGGCGCATGGGGCAGAAGAACTCACGCCCTTTTCACAGCGGCAGACATGGTGCTGTCGACCGCGCGGTAATTGCCTGGTGGCTCCAGTCCAGTCCGGCAGGGGTGGCGTAAGAAAAAGAAAGCAAGCAAAACCAGACGGGCGTCAAGCAGAGACAGCGACTTTTGACGATGGTGTTTTGTCGCTGCTGGGATTGACGACGACAACGACGATGGTGATGGTGCGTGGTCGAGAGAGACAAATGGTGGAGGGGATAGCACCACCCGTCACACGACACACACGTCGGTTGGACGACACAGGCACACACACACGCACACACTCACTCACGCTCCACGGGCGGGATTGCGGAGAGTTTGGTACGGACGGAAGAATATGGGAGGGGGGGGAGGAGGGCGTGTGGAAAGGAAGCGTTCGTTAATCGGCCCGTCGCTGAGAGAAAGGCGGAGGAGCAGCCTTCATTTGCCCAAAACGCGGGGACCCAAAGTCCGGGGGCTGGTGGTTACTCGGGCGGCCGCGTTTACCGGGCAGCAGGGCCGCTGGACTCGGGACGTCGTCTGGTTGGCGAGAGAGCACACAGACGTGGGCGCAAGCGAGAGAAGAGTTCGACAGCGTGGGGGGGGAAAGGTTCAAGGAGAGACTATCGTGAAGAATAACGATGAGCCGAAAGATACGGGTTGAGGCAAAGTGGATGATGAGGGAGGAGAAGGACTCGGTGGGCAGGACAGGGGGCAGGGCGAGAGGTCGAAATGAAGAGGAAAACACGCACGAACTGGGTGGGCGGAGGGAGAAACGTCTCCCGGCTGGAGTGGTCGAATCGGGTATAGCGACCAAGGCGCTAGTCAGAAACTTGTTCAAGCCTTGAGAGCGCCGCTGGGCTGGCATCCATGGCCATGCCGGCCCGGGGGGAGGGGGGGGGGAGGAGAGGTACTAGTACACAGTAGTCGAGTGCCCACAGTCTGACAGTGGCCACCACATCGTGATGAAGAGGCAGATGGGGGGGTAGGGGGGGCAGGGGGGGCAGAGGGAGGGCCGCTTAGGAGACTGTGCGCCGTCTGCAAGCACTGGCAGGGCCGGAGGGAACGAGGCGGGCGGGCGGGCACTGCCCATCCCATACTATGGGAGGCTGCTAGGCAACCAACCCTCTCTCCTCTTCACGCCCTCGTTCGGGCCTCGGTGAAGCGATGGGATGCTGACGGCGGTTGTTGCACGAGGTTTCGTCACCGTGTCAGACGTCGCGAGGGGCACTGTGCCAGTAATCTACGAGTGGATGCCGGAGACGAGGGCTGGGAGTCGCCATGATGCGTCTGATTTGCTGGGGTTGAAACATCCACATTCGTGACTGGCCTCCCATCTATCCATGGATGTATGGGTCGGGTTGGTGTGTGGGCGTATCGATGTATCCGTCGCGGTGGCCAGGCGGGGGACAAAGAAAGTGACTCAACTGAGCTCTCTGCACCCAAAACCCTTGCACTAATAGTGCGCCGCTTCTTTTGTCCACCCCTTCGGTGGCTTCACAGCCCATCAGCCGCTAGTCATCAGCCGCGAGCGAGTCATCGGCCGCCGCGAGCCACTAGCCGGCTTGGAGCAGCCGGCGGGACGTTTGGTTCAAGAGACATGGAAGGTCTCGCCCGCCCACAGCGTGTTGGGGTAGAGATGGAGCCGCTCGTCATCGTCGCCGTCGTCGGGTCTCGATGTTGGGAATCGGTCAGGCACGAGGAGCGCACATCGGCGCCACCTTATGTGCCTAGGTATGTAGCTATGCTCCGTATCTATGTTCTAAGCGGGCGCTGTGCGTGGCGGAGGGAGAGAGAGAGAGAGAGAGAGCAAAAAGAGAGAGGAGGAAAGAAACTGAGGAAAACGAGAGCTTGGGCGAGGGCGGATCATCACACAGCCAAGCCATGTCTCTGCAGCGTAGAGCAGCATCAGACAACGCAAGCCTCCCAGACCCTCGGGTCCGTAAGACGGTGAGGGCGCAAGTGCGAAGCCCAACGAAGGCCCGCGGGAATGCAGGCGGGCGGACTGCTTTTTCGCTGGGTCCCCATCGGGGAATAGGGTAGACGCAGGCAGGCAAATGGACAAGAATTGGAACCTAGACACTGCATCTGCGGCAAAACAGACAAAACCACTTCATCAGCGGCAGACAGCCGTTGCCGGTGCGGGTGCGCGCAGGCACATGGGCGGCAACCGAATATTCCACGGGAGAGGATGAATGTTGTTTTTGGGTTCCGCGTATGTACATCAACTTGCTGTGGTCTTAGAATCCTCGGCCCCGGAAGCTGGAGGCGAATGTAATGGATATGGACCGCTTCTCTCGTGCGAGTCTGCCCGTTGCCCCGTTCATCCCCTCTCATCCACCACCCGCCCGCTCACCAGCGCGTACGGTAGGTAGAGGTAGGTCAAGTCAATACAAATACCACGCATGACTGAACTGACCATATGCCATATGGCCTCTGGTCATGCCATCCCGGGAACCATGTTTCCGCCAGCTGAAGGGCGATGTGGGCGACCCTCCTTCATTGGCTGGGCAACTACAGTATGCAAGCACACACACACACACACACACACACACACATGGCAACGCTCTTTTTTGTTCGCGCAGGCTTCCTGGCTTCCATTGCATCGGCGCTATCCCCCAAGCGGGCAAAGACGAGCATCCATTCCGTTTCCCATGGCCCGGCCGTTGCCGCCATCCATTGGCCCGGGTGTCGGTGATGGAGGCTGCAGCGAATGCCACACACGTACGCCCCGTGTATGGTTACAGGCCCCGAGAGGCCCCAAACTGCCACGGATACTGTGGGAGGGTGGAGGAGGTACAGCCTGGCGCCATCCTGGTTGCAACCATGCAGATGCAATGCGCGGCGGCACCTGCACTGGCCAAAGCACATCCATCCCATCCCATCCCTTCAGCCCTTGGGGGGGATTGCCCATGCTCGGATGGATCTTCTGTTAGAGCTGAGAGGCAGGGGTTTCCGGCGCCTGTTTTGCCCTAAGCAACCCCATTCCGCGGTGGATACGCGTGGCTTCCGCACCTTGGACACGCCCTGGGCAGTTTGTGTATGGACTCGTAGGCGTGCACTCCATGGCAACCCTACGACTAGGGACGCTGGACCGCACGTTCGCTGGGTGCCCCTGCGCCCTCACGGCTCCCGGCAACTTCACTGTCGCAGTTTGGGTGTTTTGGGCATCGCTGGCAGTTGCTCCAGTTCCAGCCCTGGTGCTGGGGCTCGAGGCTCGGGCCAGGCGAGACTGAACCACCATTGGGACCTCCCCCCGGGGGCCGGTAAGAAGGGGGGCCCGTACAGAGGGGCAGACTATGTAGTAGAGGCCGAAGTACATACCCAAGTAAGAGGTGCCCCTGCACAGTAAGAGAGGTGGCCAGGAGCCGGGCAGTTAGGTCGCTATTCCTTCTCCCCTGCACCGTTCGATGACGCCGATATTTTTGCGATGGGACGCGACGAGGAACCGCCACGACGTCGACCTATGTCTCCAAGTGACTGATGGACTTTGCATCGGCCCAGAGACTCGATTCGAACCCCTCCTCCGCCCTCCCCAGCCACTGACTGACTGACTGTCCGGGGCCGTCGGGTGCTGAAAAGAATCTGCTGCTGCGCCCGCCAGGCCCTGGCTGCTACATTAAGTACATTAGGTAGTACATAGCGCCATCAGCCATCAGCTGGCCCTCGCCCAATCGCCTGCCCGGCTGCTCCCAGAATAGACGGCGCCGATCCTGCTCGTTCCAGGCTCGATCGCCGCCTTCCATGCCCTGCCATGCACGAATTGACTCGTTTCCGTCTCCCCGCGCATCCCTTTCGGTCTGCCCGTCGCAGGGCAGCGCTGCTGGCTCTTTGGCTTGGAGGCTCGGAGGCTCCAGATTTGCCTCTCTTTTGGCCACCGAGACCACCAAAACCTGAGATCCGCAGTAGGGAAGACGGGAATGCTTTGGGTCCCTGACCAGTTTTTCTTCTGGCGATTCTACGCACACATGGCGTCATCCAACGGCTCGAACGCGAACCCTGAACCACCTTCTGCCGGGTTGCCCTCGGCATCTCGGTTGGGACTGTACGGACCGCGGAGGTAATCGTACGTGGGTGGGTGCCAGGGCGTCTCGACCGGCCGGGCGCGCTTCGTGGTCCGAGAAGATGGCATGATGCGTGCGTGCCAGCTCACGTACTAAGTCGCCCGCCCGCCCGCCTGCCAGCTGCTACTGCACGGGACAAATTCTCCAGGCTTCGCGGCGACGAGGGGGAGGGACTGGGTCTCATCGTAGGTACATAGGTTCGTTTTTGAAAGATTGGCACCCTAACTCAGCCAAGTAAGTACATACCTTTCAAACTAAAGTAGCCAACATACCCTCTTACCCATCGCGACAGGTGCTACGGCCAGAACGAGCCATCCGTGGAAACCACCCGGTACGGTAGCGGGCTGACACTATCGGCCATTCTATCCACCTCTCGCGCGACCCGGTGGGAAAAAAAGACATCGCGAAAGGGCCCCCAGTCCACCCTCTGGCTCATTTCCTCGGGCTGCTTACGCCTTCTCCTCCTCCTCCTCCCCCTCTCCCCCAGACCAGAGCCTCTGGGCTGGTCGCTGGTCCTTCTCCCCCGCGATTTCGCACTGCTTATTCCCAGACGTCGGCCCGATTGCCATCTACAAATGGAGACTGCATATAGGTGGCAGCTGCTATAATGACCTCTTGGGAAGGGCCATCTACACCCGAACCAATGTCCTGGACTTGACGTGCTGCAACATGCTGTTGCAACCTTGCTCCTTGCTTCCCAGGCCGTCAGCGGCCTGTCGCAGCAAACCATACGGGGCGAGGGATCAGCCAAGATCAGACCGCTTGCAGCATTTTGAATTTCGATAAAATAAATTGTCGCCATAATGCCAATCGCCTATCCCATCCCCTTCCAGCAAACCAACCCCCGTCAGCCCGTCCACCCCCCCAACATCGCGTCTTCTTCCCCCACAGGGAGCCACAGGCACCATTGTTTGATTAGCTCGCTGGCGTCCCGCTGGCTTCGCTGGGCGCGCGCCGCCGTCCCTTCCAGAAGACCTCTTGTCCATGGTTCTGCTCTCCGACCCCGACAGAAAGAATGGGATGGGATCTCCTCCACCCCCTCTTCGCCCGCTGACCGACATGTCACGCTGGCCACAGGCACCCACCAGCCCCTGGCGTATAGCTTCATTTTTCGCTCAAAAGTGCCAGATCAGATAGATGAGAGGCGAAGAGAGCCATGTCAGCCGGCCGGCGGGCTGACTCTCTTGACTACCTACTTACCTATTGCCCGTCGCAGCCGTGTTATTGAAGTGGGCTGCTGCTACATACCTGCAGGGCTCGCGGGAAGATCGCTATTGATCGTCTCTCTTTCGGGCAAGCCCACGCGCGCGCAGTTTGTTTGGCCCATCGCCATCAATTCCCATCCCAACTTCGGGCTCCTCGCATTTTTCATCCCCATTCCCCGTTGTCAGCCCTCCTCCCAATGTGGAAATTGGTTTCAAACCCGTGACGTCCGGTGTGGGAATCCAGAGGTCCTTCCCCTTCTTCCTCCTCTCCTCGCCCGTGCCACACGCTGGCCCTTGTTCAGCCCTGCACAATACCTTGTGTGTAAACAGCAGCCCCCCCTCTCTTCTTCCTCCACTCCGTATGGGAGATGGGCCAAATCCCATTTCCCACTCACGTAAAACCAAACATAAACAAAAGCATACTAGCCTCCCCCTGTAGCGCTGCGTGAGCAGAGAATGGGCTAAGACAAACCAAAAAAAGTCGGTATGAAGAACTTCATCAGCCCCCCCAGATGGAGACTATCGACGTGGCCGGGCCCCGTACAGTGAAGTGAGGCCACGCTACTTTCCTGTAGTTCTGGCTACTTCTCTCCTATGGCAGGAGTGGCGGCCGGACGAAGGGGATTTGGGGGGGGGGGGGGGGGGGGGGGGGGGGTTGATGGGAAAACGAAGACGGCGTGCGTGCGTGGAACGCCGGAGGAGTACCAAGCAACCTAGGGGGAAAGCCCTGTGAATATGGATGGCATGAGAGAGAGGAGTCCACGGACAGTCCGTTCTCATGGGGCGACACACCAAGCATGGCCTCGTGGGTATATGCGTGTGTACGCGGCCCCCCCTTTATCGGCGGCTACGGTTCGACGCACGCCCTAGGTTGAAAGTGCGGTTGGCAAGATGGCCTGGCGCCCGTATGCGCATGTGTGTGTGTGTGTGTGTGTATGTGTGTACCCTTCTTCTTGATCCGAGAGAGAGACGGACGGCTTTCGTAGATTTCCTCCCATCGTGGAGTCCAGCCCCTTTCCAATACCCGGCGCGCGCGTCCCTCGCTCTCGTCTGACCAGAAACGACTCACGCACCCCCGGGAGGGGGCTCTCGTGATCTTCTCGAGTTGGACTGGCCTGGCCCGCGTCCGCGAGGAGCAGCGGTTCACGGAACCGCCGCTACGGCGTGCGCCTTACCTCACCTTCCCCGCGGCCGGAAGGCCCCCTCCCCCGCTTTCCTCTGATGCCATCATCTCGCTGACTGTATCCGCGACCCTCGCCCCGGAAGCCTTTTCGCGCAACTGATGATAACTGACCTAGGATGCATATCCGAAGGGGGGCACGGGCGCGGCTCCTTGGCGGGTGGCCGGTAGGGCAGACACCCCTCCCCCTCTCGTGAGATCGACGGGGGTGCTGGCGGGCTCCGGATGTGTATTCAAAGGTTGTGTTCCCTTAGCAACTGCTAGTAGGCGCCCCTTCCCCAACCGTTTGCTTGCAAGTATCGAGGGAACTACATGGTCAGGCGGCCGGCCTTCTGTGCCGAGGGCCGAGGCTGAAGGAGATGAGTGTTAAGCAGCACATGAAGGGAAAGGACAGAGAAATCAGTACTGAGGGGCTACAATACCCTGTCCCCCTCCATCGGACAGGCGTCACCGGACCCCTCGCAAATTGATCGTGATGGTTCGCTCGGCGGCGCACTAAGGGAGGGGGTGCCTGTCGTATCCTTGGGGGGCTGGCGGTGGCGGACCGGAGTTGATGTATCGCGGGACTCGCTGGCTGGCCCTCCTCCCGGACTCCCGGGGGTTCGTGACCATCGTAGTGGTCAGGTCAGGCGGCCGGCGCGTGATCTTGGGGGCACCGTGGACCCGGTCCAACGATCGATAAACCTTCTTTATTGACTGGCCCGTCGAGTTCGATACTGTTAGGACGCCACGTGGCTGGCGGCGTCAAGCCTGCCCCTCGATACCCGCGCATCAGAGTTCCGATATCCTGGCTTTAGGTTTCGCAACGTGACGACGTCTGCATCATGCACTGTGGGCGCAGGACCACTCTGTTATGCCTCCCCATGGGGCCACTGTAAGATTATGGGCGCTCGTATAGCCATGGCCGTTACGATACTTATCAAATAGCCGGACCCTGTCTGTGGTTAGGAATGGCGTGGGCATCCATGGTCCAGGCGTGGAGGAAGCTGGGATGACGGTGGCGGGGTAATTTCGCAGTGGAAGTGGAAGCGGACGCAAGATGGACAAGGATCATATGCGTGTCTATATTTATTAGATGGTGAGTTGCTAGATGCATGGCGACAGTAATATTCTAGTTCAGGCCGTCTGCTCCCCAAGGTGGCGGTGTTTCGAACCCTCTTACCACCCCAGCAAGCTGTGCTTCTTCTGCCGCTTGGGCAAGTAGCGGACCTGCTTGGCGCAGTTGCCGTGGTCGCCCTTGAAGGAGTCGTGGGCTGGGACGAACTGGCCGCTCTGCAGGCTGCCCTGGACGAAGTAGACGTACCAGGCCTCGTGCAGGACGTTGTGGTGGCGGCCGCCGCACTTGAGGATGACGCGGCCGCCGCTGAAGGCCGACAGGACGTCCTGGATCTTGTCCAGGTCGTACGTCCGGCCGTAGTCGGGCTCGATGCCCGCCTGCGCGAGCGCGTAGTACGTGTCGAGCATGCGGAACAGGCCGAAGGCGCGCTCAAAGTAGTCGACCACCTCGAGGCCGGGCGTGTAGTTGTCGCCGTAGCACGCCGGCGCCAGCGTGTTGATGCACGACGCGTGCTTGTTATACTCGTGCGCCCAGAGGTGCTCGTTGGTGCCGCTGCCGTAGGTGCAAGTATGAGTTTCTGTGTCGACCTACATAAGGAGTAGGTAGAGGGGAGAGGGGCGGATACGTACTATGAGGCGACCCAGTAGCGCTCCATGTTCTCCAGCAGACTGGTCTGGTTGTACTGCTTCAGGGTGTCGGTGATGTTGTTGAAGCGCGGCGTCATGCCGCAGTACTGGTCGTAGGAGCCATCGCAGAGGTCGGGCCAGAGCCCATGCAGGGTCCAGTCCTGGTCGGAGCCGCCGACGTGCACCGTGTCGTCCCAGAACTGCGTCAGCAGGAGGCGGCCGCCGGGGTAGATGAAGCAGCAGGAATCGGTCTGGGTCTGGTTGTGGCAGCTCATGGGGCCGTCGATGGGGCACGAGGGCGCGCCCGAGAGGGGCTCGTACGGCGTTACACCAACGGGGGTGAAAGGGGCTGAGGCCGAGCCGTCGCCGGCCTGGATATCGCCGGTGGGGCCGGAGAAGTCGGGGTTCTGTAGGGGCACCTGCGAGAACAAGGTGCCCGCGTAGGCGAAAAGCGACCGGATGGAGTTTGCGGGCGCCATCTTGGGAGTTTGGGGGGGGGGGTAGGAATGGTGACGATGATGATGATGATGATGATGGTGACGATGCGAGAAAGACGAAACGCGAACCGAAAGGGGCGAAGAGGCAGGTCGTCCCGTCGTTAGGGTGCTTGAAGCTCCGGTTCAGGCTCAGGCTCAGGCTCAGGCTCAGGCGCTGTGACGTGCGCCTGCGCGCCCACGGGGTCCTGTCACTCCCAGAAGCTCTGCTTAGGTAACCATAGTGGCACGGGGTTCAACTGCGATAAGGTATGTAGGGGAAAGTACCTAACATAAGGCTGACCCCACACCAACAACACCTGACACCGCATGGAAAGTGCGCTGTGATGGGATTGGCCGAGTCTGGTTGGTCCCTCCCCCACAGGACCACCAGAACGGTTTCCATTCCTCTTCTCCCCTTCTCGCGATGTTTCTCTCAAACACGCCCATATACTCTCTCCATCCGGGAAAGGCGGGCTACTATTGGCTCGGCTCGTGCCCGTGCTCGGAACGAACTGGATGAATCGAGCGACACCGAGAGGCAGTGCCGATGCGCCTCCCCCGCGCATCGCACAGCCTTCCCAGCACCTCCTTCGACTCCATCCCGTGTTGCCGGAATGCGCGCCTCTGATTGACTCGCAGCGGGATCGCTGCGCTGCTGGGGCCCATTGCCAAGGCCGGGGGACTGGTCACCACGCTGAAATGACTCCTATCTGCCAGGCAAGGCTGGCCCAGCGTGGCCCAGCTGGGCGCCGTCTGGCTTCTGCGAGCCGTGCCGTCTTTGCCGTGCTCGATGAATAAGACTTCGTCGGTGGGCCTGGGCGGGGCCCCGATTTGCCCGCGACATGGCCGCCAAGCCCGGTCTCCTGGGCTCCTGGGCTCTTAAGGACGCGCGTCTGGCAGATCCGAAGCCCAGAATTGCATCTTGTCCCTGAGGAATTCAGCAAGACCTTCTTGGCCCTCAAAAGAACGCCTTGCCGCTAGCCTCGCCCACTCGTCCGCCCTGGCCCTGTGCCTGTGCCTGTGCCTGTGTCGCCTTGCCCGGGTCTCGACTGCTGATGACAACAACCACCATGCCTGCCCCGAAAGAGCCCGTTGCCGCCTCCCCGAGCCCAGACATCGTCTCTACGTCTGGCGATGTCGAGGCCGGCGGCGAGAAACCCGCCGCCGCCGCCGTACCCGAGATCGTGGACCTCTACCGACCGCTGCCCGTCGCCGCCAATGCCCCTGAGGAGGGAAACCCCCTGACCTTGCGAGCCCTCATCGTGGGCATCATTCTCGGATCGCTCGTGAATGCTTCTAACATCTACTTGGGTGCGTGCCTGGAGACTCCGACTGTCCTAGCAATGGGGGGCCTCGTGATGTTCCCTCCCCTCGCATCAAGGGCCTCCGACTCCGTCCAAGTCCTCCGTCTAACCGCCCTCGCACAGGTTTGAAAACGGGCTTCCTCTTTGGTGCCTCCATGTTTGGTGCTGTGTTCGGCTTTGGCATCATCAGTTTCCTCACCAAGATCTTCCCGAACGTGCCCCTGTTGGGTGGCCCCTTCGGCCCCAAGGAGAATGTCATCGTCCAGGCTACGACTGCCGGTGCGGGTGGCCTCGGCGGACTGTTCACGGCCGGTCTGCCTGCCATGTACCAATTGGACCTTCTTTCGGACGACCCGCGTCAAGACCTGGGGCGAATCCTGACTCTGACGCTCATTTGCTCCTTCTTCGGCCTGTGTCTTGCCGTCCCGCTAAGGAAGTTCTTCATTGTGAACATGGCGCGTGACCTACGTCTCATCTTTCCCACGCGTCAGTTGACTACGCCCGTGCCGCTCGGGAGACCGCTACTGACCCTGTCACAGCCACGGCTACCGCCCTGACGATCCAGTCCATGCACGCCGCCACGACCGAGGCCGTCGATGCCATCAACCGAGTCAAGGTCCTTGCCTACACCTTCACCGTCGCCTTCGTGCAGCGCGTCACCTCGTACTACGCTCTCGGAATCCTGTACGACTGGCACGTTTTCACCTGGATCTACATCTGGGGCAACTTCAGCAATGCTGCCATCCAGGCCGAGAGCTGGGGTTGGATGATCGAGTGGACACCGGCCTTCATCGGCAGTGGTATGCTGGTTGGCCTCAACACGGCCGTCTCCTTGTTCAGTGGCACGCTCTTTGCCTGGGGTATTCTCGGCCCCATCCTGGTATACTACGGCATCTGCCAGGGCCACCAGGTGGCGCCCGAGGATGAAAAGTGGCAGGATTACATGACCTACTTTTCTCTGCGGGATGTCCAGAATCCCAACTCACCGCCCTCGCCGCGTTACTGGTTCCTCTGGCCCGGTGTCGCTGTGCTCGTATGCTGTTCAGTCGCCGAGCTGCTGGTCCACTGGAAGATCTTCTACCGCGGCATCCGATATGCGTGGGAGAACCTCAAGTCGAAGGACTTCATGAAGAGCAAGGGTGGCCGAAGTCGACTCTACCTGCAAAATCAGCCTTCCCGCCGCTCCATGTTCAGCGAGAGCATTTTCCCCGAGGACCCGTCGCCCGAGTCTGACCAGGTGCCGCCTTGGATGTGGGGCGTCGGCGCCCTCGCCATGATCGTCGTGGCATGCATCATTTCCGAGGTCCAGTTCGAGGTCAACGCCGGCTTGGCCATACTGGCGTCCATCCTGGCCATCTGCTTCGCCTTTCTCGGCATCCACGCGGCCGGCGTGACGGACATCGCGCCGTTGACGGCCAGCGCCAACGCCAACCAGCTCGTGTTTGGCGGCATCACGTCGGGCCAGGGGTACCCGGTCAAGCAGGCCCAGATGATCAACCTGGTGGCGGCCAACATCGCGTCGGGTGCGGCCGAAATGTCGCAGGAGCTGACGTCGGACTTCCGGACGGGCTTCCTGCTGAACACGCCGCCCAAGAAGCAGTTTTTCGCGCAGGCCATCGGCGCCGTGGCGGCCATGTTCCTGGCGCCGGGCATCTTCATCCTCTTCTCGACGGCGTACCCGTGCATCATCGAGGGGTCGGACCGGTGCAGCTTCTCAGCGCCGACGGTGGCGGCGTGGCGGGCCGTGGCCGAGGCCGTCACGGAGCCCAATTTCTCGGTACCCGTCTCGTCGGGCATCTTCGCCTGCGTGCTCGGCGCCGTCGCCATCGTCCAGGTCGTCGTCAAGCGCACCCTGCTCGTCGGCGACCGCGAGCCCTACCGCGCCTTCCTACCCAACTGGATGGCCGTCGGCGTCGCCTTCACCCTGCCCCAGACCGTCTACAGCACCGCCTCCCTCATGGGCGCCACCATCGGTTACGTTTGGATGAAGAAGCGCCGCGCCAACTACGACGTCTACATGTACGCCGTCGCTGCGGGCCTCATCGCCGGTGAGGGTCTAGGTACGCCCTTCTCCCCCCCCCCCAAAAAAAAACTTGTGCCCCGAGCAAAATGCTGACAATTTTCTTTCCACAGGAGGCGTGATTGGCGCCGTGATGCAACTGTGCAATGTCGGCGGTGATGTGTATGGAACCCAAGTCGGCTGCCCACGGAACTGGTGCTGGGACACATGATTCTCTCTTAGTTGATTTAGACGAGCAAGCGGTACTGATTTCGATGCCACCTGATGAGAACATGACCAATGTAACGATGCAATAATGTTCATGTCCGTTGCTGTGGGACCGGGAATGCTCCACGGGGAGAGACGGAGTGGGACAACTACCCGGGCCGTCCGTCCCGCAGTGGCTGCCGCGCTCTTGTAGTGATATTCACCCCTCCCGACTGGGCTGAAAACATGGCTGTGTATTTCAGGTCGAAAGACCCTCGTCCGTGACCACCGCGATGTCTCAATATTCGAATGAGTTCAGCACTCGCGCGGTCCAGATGCTCCGCGTCAGTAACCCAAGCAGAAATAGCATCGTTGATAGCGGTGCTCACGTGGTTATGTATTTCGATCTTTACCATTCGTCAAATAAAATCCCTTATCTACTATGTACCTACGTATCTCTCTCCTTGGGCAATTTCAGCAGAAGAGTTCTCTTCTTCACCTTCAATCAATCTGTTCAAAACCTCCCATTTGTTCAATACCATCCTACATGACTCAGTCTCCCCCTTTTCCTTCTTGTGACGTGCTTCTTTTCCACTTTTTACTTGTCTGTAAGCTAGTCGACAGCCTATGTGTTTACCATGCAACCCTCTTCTTTCCTCCTGGGTGGCACGTGAGGCACGGTAGTGCTCTCGGTGGGGAGAGATGGCCGGACCGGGACCCGAGGGCGCGATACGGAGCGCCAAGCTCGATATAGACTAGTGCACAGAATTTTCCTACCGTATAGATCTGCTGCCGTGTGTTCTTGAGCCTCGCAGGACTCTTCAGCCTCCTCGCGGAACTTTCCAGCCTCCTTTCCCCAAAGTGACATCCCGGTGCGGCTCTGCTAGTAAGAGCCGGATAGAGGCTCCTAGCTGTGGCGTCTTATATAGCCATGTATGATACCACGGCAAAGGGGGGGAGGGGGGGGGGGGCACGAGTTCTTTGGTGAGCCTCCCTACGTCACCGGTCCCCGCTCGGCTTCGGGCTCTTAGCAGGGTCCGCCCGGGTTCCCTGTCCTTCACGAGGCCCCGAGGGCCCGCATCACTGCCACACGGGGGGGGTGGGGGATTACACACCGTCAGACGAAAAGGAGAGTTTGTCGCGAGGAACTATGACCAGGATTCTTCAGGAGCAAACTTCACGCCGTCAGTCTTATACTGCTGGCTTTCCTGCCCCAAGCCAACGATACAGACACCCACGCTCGGAAACGGGCCGTAGCAGCAGGAATCAAACAACCACGGAACGACTCAGGACGGGGAAAACCCCGCAGGCCATGTTTCCATCTCTCAGATCAGGTTGACTCCCGAAGTGCATGGACTGGTGGCAAGATTGCCGATGCTAGTCAGTGGAGCAACCAGGGGGCACCACTCTATGTTGGGCTGGAACATTATTTCGCGAGCGTAGATGCCAGGGGCAGTTTTGGCATGAGGCGGGGTCAACAAGACGCCCGGGACGGCATGGCGACCCTGATAGGAGACGCGAAAGCGGGACGGCGCCAGACTGTTTTCTGCTGCCGATACCCGTAGGCAAGACTATAAAGGTCCACGGCCGCAACTCGAGTATGTCCAAATTCGGACTCCTTCTTCATTCTATCGATCACCTACACTAATAGCCAGGGCTTTCTAGATTCGTTTCGACTGGGCCTTGTTCTGTGCTATTCTGTGTCAACCCTCCGCGAGTCATCATGGACGCCTCATCGTTCGTGAAGGACCTGCGGGTGTCCATCCCCCAATCTGTCGGGATGGGCGCACTTGCTGTACGCCCAGTTCCGCGTATACGACTTGGCGTTTATCCGTACTGACTCGTTGGGCAGCTTCTCCTCTACGGCGTGGGTGTGGCCATCTACCGACTTTACTTCAGCCCCCTCGCCAAGTTTCCGGGGCCCCGGCTGCATGCCATCTCGTATGTGCCCTGGCTATTTAAGGACAAGATCCAAGGCACCTGGGTCCATAGCACGACGGCCCTTCACGCCAAATACGGCCCCATTGTGAGGATAGCACCGGACCATCTCGCCGTGGACGGTTCCATCGCATGGCCCGAAGTCTTTCAGCGCCGCGCCCACGAGGCCGAGTTCGGCAAGTCGGTCGAGTTCTACCAGGTTGGGCCGGTGGGAATTTTCCCCGCCGGACGCGAGAGCCACCGCCGCCAGCGCCGGGCCATGGCGCACGCTTTTTCCGCCGCCGCCCTGAAGGAGCAGGAAGAGTACATCCGTATCCACCTCGACGCATTCACCCGGGGCCTATGGGAGCACGCGGGAAAGGACGAGGCCATCGACCTGATGCGATGGTACAACTACCTGACATTCGACATCATCGGCGAGCTCGCTTTCGGTGACTCCTTTGGTTGCTTAGCGGGCAGCAACTACCACCCCTTTGTGGCTATGATATTTGACAGCATCAAGGGGGCTTCCATGGCCTTTTTCCTGAGTAGTTTCGGCGTACTCCGACCGTTTCTCGGCCTCCTTTTCAGTTCCAAAGCCCTCGAGAAGCGGAAGGAGACGAATGAGATGGCGCTGGCGACAATGGAGAAACGAATGGCGCTGGGCCCCGACGCGCGCCGAGACTTCATGACGTATCTCCTGCGCAACCAGGGCGACGACGCCAAGGGCATGACGCGCGAGGAGCTGGTTGTCAACTCGAGAGCGCTCATTGTAGCCGGCAGCGAGACCACGGCGACGGCGCTGAGCGGGCTCACGTTCCACCTGACGCGCGAGCCCGAGGTCTACCGGCGGTTGACGGCCGAGATCCGCTCGGCCTTTGCCTCAGAAAGCGACATCGACATCCGCACGACCGAGGCCTTGCCCTACCTCCACGCCTGCATTGAAGAGACGCTGCGCATTTACCCGCCGGCCGCGGTCACGCCGCCCCGGGTGTCGCCCGGCGCCGAGATTGCCGGACACTACATTCCCAAAGGGGTGAGTATTCAGGGGAGGCGGGGCGCAAAAAGCGAGGGTGTGAGGGAGAAAGCGCAGACTAACACCATGGTTCCAGACGCAGATCACGCTCTACCAGTGGGCGACGTACCGCAACCCCCAGAACTTTGCCGACCCCGAAAAGTTCGCGCCCGAACGGTGGCTGCCGGCGAGCCACGCCCTGTACGACGCGCGGTACGCCTCGGACAACAAGGGGGCGTTCAAGCCCTTCTCGGCCGGCCCGCGCGACTGCATCGGCAAGAACCTGGCGTACGCCGAGATGCGGTGGACGGTGGCGCGGCTGCTCTGGAACTTTGACGTCGACGCCGTCGAGGGCCAAGACGATTGGGTCTCACGCCAGCGCGTGTTCTTGGTGTCCGAAAAGGGCGCCTTGAAGATGAAGTTAAAGCCGGTACAGCGTGGGTAATCGCACGACCGATGAATGGCTTCTTGCCTCTAGAGGCGACAGGGGAGCGGGAGGTTAATGGGATCGGATCCCATGGGATAGACGGCGATGGATATGTTATTCTATACACCTTTGAAGTATCTAGGTTGTACTTGGGTATATGTTCAAATCACCAGACCACTAAGCACTTAACTAGGGTTACCAAACAGGGCTCTCAAATCCAACCTGTTTCCATGCCTCGGAGGGTTGGGCGTCGATACAAACTTTGACCCTTGCCGACAGGCACGAAACGGGATGACGTCTGAGCCTTGGGTAGTCTCCTGCTGATTAAGTGCCCGAGTACCTGCCTACTTTGGTAAGTACTCAAGTACATACCTAGATACCTACGAATAGGTCTTGGGTGCCGGGCCTTGCCGAATCTTGGTTGCACGGGAACTCTGAATGGCCAGGAACGAGGGAGATACTTACATCAGCGAACAGCCACGATTTGGGGCCGACAAAGATCCATCCATTCTAGCCGGAGGTGCCATCTGAGCCCACTTGACGCTTTACATAACAACTTTTGCTGTTGGTCGTCTCCGTTGCCAAAGTGGAGCGGCTCCGATCACAACGTAGGTACTTAAGTACTTCTGGATACGAGCCCCGGGCCTTTAGGCACCCAATCCGGGCTCCACTGCCGCCCCGGCCCTTTTCTGGGTCTTGCATATCCGCCAGCGTACTTCGTGAACCGAGTACCGATCCCTATTTCTTCCTCGTCTTGACCCCTCGAGCCCCTCGCCCCTTCGGACTGGCCGTTTCAGATTTTCGCAGGGGTCAGCCTCCCTGGGGCCGAGACAGGGACAATTCGCCTTTGGGACCCGTTGTCCCGTCACGCATTCCTTTCCGTACTTGCAAGAGGCATACGAGACTGGGCCCTCCGCTTCCATGCTTCCGGCTGCCGCAGGAATGCCGCCCGGCGAATGGCCCCCCGGCTGTCTAGTCCAATTCCCGTGGCACGGCTCACTCGGTGAGGCGGCTGGCGATGCCGTGCGACCTCCCATGATTTCCCACCAGCTGACGTTCCCAGTGGTATAATTTCGGTAGGGAACACTCGCCATCCGTGATCCCGAGTACCGAGTCCCGTTTACTATTTATAGAATTCACGGCACTCAACTCCCTGGGCAAGAATGGCCGTCAAGATGGCTCCTTCTAAGTCGCATACGAAGTGTGCCCTGGCAAGGAGATGGGTCGTTTTCCTCTACCCCTGCGAACCTTTTTCCCATGGCGTTCGCGCAACCTCACCTTACTCCCACCGCTCCTGAGTCCCCCCCCCCCCTCCAGGGCCTTCCCAGCAAATAAGCGCTCTCGCCTGCGGCCACCTAGATCGACGACGACATTGACCGCGCCCTGACATGCAGTGGCCCATCGCCGCCGTCCTGCTTGCGGCGGTTGTGCAAGCCGCGCGCGACTGCTTCATAACTGACGACTGGAACTTTACCCGAGGGAAACCAAGCGTATTATTATGGTTGGACGGCGAGGGATGGTGGGATGTCTTGCTCAGCTCCGACGTTTTGTCACAACCCGAGCCGGCTGGCGTCATCGCTCGTGAGTCTTCGCCCTAATAGGCGGCCTATCCTCCCCAAGCTAACGCTGCGGACGCGTCGCAGGAAACATCACCCAGCATGCCGTTGTCTGGGTCCCTCCCCTCGATATAGCCCTCGGCGAGCCGAACAAGTTGTTCGCGGTGCAGCTCTGGAATCTGGGCACAGGCTCCATCTGCAGCTCACCATCCTTTCGTTTCCCAGATAATGGGGAGACACCTGCTAAAGCTGAGCCGGTGAGTCCACGCTGATGGTGTGAATGAGTCCTGCTGAGAGGATGGGAGGCTGACTAGGAACCAGCTGCCCCCGGGGCCACTCGTTACGACCCTCGCATCATTCCAGGCCTACAACCCAGCGACCGTCACGGCTACCGTCGCGCACTTCACCAACAGCGTCGATGCCTCCTACTCAAGCACCATCCCCACCGGCACCGGTGTCGCCCCAAGCCCCTCCAACGGCGGCAAAGACATGCTGCGAGATAATTCGACATCCATAATACTGGGCACGGTCTTCGGAACGCTCCTTGTGGCGCTCGTCATACTCAGCGTGCTGCTGTGGCGCGCGAAGCGAAAGAAGGCCCGACGGAACACGCTTGGCAAAGGGACGCCGTACGACCGCATCGCCACGCCCTCGGATGCGAGCGCCCTGCAGCTCGGAGAGCTGGAGGTCAGCTCGACCCCTCCGGCGACGCCAGGAAATGACAGCCGGTTCGAGCTGAACGCGCCCGAGAAGGTGCATGAGATGGAGGTACCCCCAGAACCGGTCGAGCTGCCCGCCGAGGTGCCCCGTATAAGACTGTACAACCCAGAACGGGGCCATTCGTTCGTTTCCGCCATAACGACAGACTCCAGGCGGTCATCGATGGAGATTCGCCCTGTGTCACCTTCCACCGTCCACATGCAATAATCGTCCTTTTTCCACATATAATGAAACAATAAGTCGGGAGCTATGAAATGAGATTACCCTGTACATTAGTCTTGGGATCCATGATGTCAGGCGTCTGGGTATAGAGAGGACCGCCACAAGGCGGATATATAGAAGCGGCCGTGCCTCTAAGGCTCTCGGTCATAATTACTAGAGAGAAGGGAGGTTGGGAGCGTCGGCTTAAAGAAGTAATGCTATGGTTCAGAATATATTCTGCCAGTCACCCAGTGAATAGGGGCGCGTGGGACCATCACCGAAACGACCCGAGTGGACTCACGTCGAGGCGGTTTCCCCGACACACGTTCGTTAGCGTATAGCTATGGGCAACCTGTCGTTATGATTGGAGAATCATACGTCGCAACGCTCCTATGTTCTTTGTGAAGAGTGCCAAGGGATTTTGGTTTGTGTGAGACGAATTCACTTTTTCAAAGCAATGTAAAGCTGGACGTAGAATTACCCCCGCAGAAATACCCATGCATTCTTGCACGCTTTGCTACTATCATGATATACGCAGTGTCGAGACCGAGATGGCTTCACCCTTTCTTGTTCTACAGAGCCAGCTATAGCATAGAGAAGGAGACCTCTAGTGTCCTTACCGCACTTAGCAGTAATCACCGCTATTTCTACGGGATACCCAATCAGGGCTCTAGAGTCACCCCTCAACGCCGTCCCTAGAGCAGACACGAGACACGATGGCCGAGATAAGGAAGAAGCCCGGCGAAGTGGCTATGCTAGAATCATTCTTGCCGAATAGGGAGATCAGCGGCACGACTAATCACACACCACTTCGTGTTGCGTACGGCATGGCTAACGTGAATCTATTTTGGGCTGCTGGGCAGAGGGGAGGCCATAGCACTAGAGCACCAAGCGGCCGGGCGAAGCGCTGCAGACAACGGGGGGTTAGCAACTCCTGTCCCCACTCCCCACTATTCTTCGTGATCCGGCTGGGGCTTGTGCCCACTACCTGGCCCCTATGGGAAGTGAAAGCCGATAGGGAGCTCACGGAGCTCTACCTAGCTGGAAACGCACAAGCTCAAAGGGTGGGGAGGGCTTGTTCCTGTAGGGACCGAATAGATACGAGATCTTCTTTGATTTAACGATCCAAAGTGACTAGCTGCCAGGCCGGGGAGTAGAGGAGTGATCTTATAGGTATAAGAGTCTGCGAGCTCAGATGCCCGGTTGCAACTCACTCGGACCGGATCAGACTCGACGACGTTCGTTCTTTACTCGAACCACATTGAAGGCTTACTTTCGTTCTTTACTTTGACTTTACACTCGCTGATTGCACGGTCATTATCCTAGACATCACCTACCCCAATTCCTTCTCCTCTTTATACTCCAACATGCATTTCGCCCACGTTCTGGCCCTGGGCGGCCTCGCCTCGGCCGCCGCGGTGCCCCGGCAGGAGGGCGCTTCCTGCGCGGACCCGGTAAAGCGGGTCGAGTTCCGCACGCTGGACACGGCGGCGCGAAAGCAGTACTTTGCGGCCGTCAACTGCCTGGCGAGCAAGCCGTCGAGCATCGGGCTCGAGACGACGCTGTACGACGACTTCACGTACGTGCACAGCCACCTCTCGGACAAGATCCATTACGTGGCCTCGTTCCTGCCGTGGCACCGCTACTTCACGCACCTGTACGAGCGCCAGCTGCAGGCGTGCGGGTGGGAGGGGCCGATCCCGTACTGGGACTGGACGCGCGACGCCGCCGACGCCGCCGGCTCCGACTTCTGGGACGCCGAGACGGGCGTCGGCGGCAACGGCGGCGACGGGGACTTCGAGGAGACGGCCGACGGCCGCAAGTGGCGTTGCCTCGCCGACGGGCCCTTCAAGGGCCTGCGTCCGGCCTACTCCAAGACCGAGTACCAGCCGCACTGCCTCTCGCGCGACTTCTTCGACGGCGAGAACCGCCCCGGCACCATGCGCTCCGAGTCCTACACCCCCGAGGCCGTGGCCGAGGTCCACGCGTCCGTCAACTTTGAGGAATTCGAGTTCCAGCTCGAGAACCACCCGCACAACTCCATCCACAGCGGCGTCGGGGGCCAGTTTGGCGACATCGGGCCCAACTCGTCGCCCAATGGTGAGCTTTCCTTTCCCGTGACGGTAACTCTGGGGAAGATACCAATGACTAACCCTTTCTCTGCAGACCCCGTCTTCTTCCTGCACCACGCCCAGGTCGACCGCCTGTGGTACCTCTGGCAGCAGGTCGACCCGGCGGCGCGCAACACCGACTACAGCGGTATCCGCGAGCGACTGGACCTCGGCAACGGCAACGGCACCACCAACTCGACGGACGGCGGCAATGCCACCAGCTCGGACGAGTCCCGGCCTCGCGCCGAGCTGACGGACCTCCTCGAGTTCATGGGCCTGGCCGACGACGTGTCCGTCGCCCAGGTTATGACAACCAAGAACGACCTTCTGTGCTACGAGTACTAGGCGGGAAGCCGGGGTGTCCTTTGTTACACGCCCTCCCCTATCTGGGCTATGGTTGCCTCGTAAATACACTCGAGTGAAAGAACATAGTCATCTTACACGGGGAGCTCAATCCATACGGTGCCTCATGATATATTTTGCCTGTTACTTATAAGACCCTGCTTTCGAAATTAATCAACTTCATAGGCACTTACTGAAGTACTAACTTATTAACGACCGTACATTTAGGATTGGAACCAATGCACTGGAGGAAAAGGTACCTATGTATATCGGTGCCCATTATTCATTGCCGAGAACTTGGAATAATACGGGCGGGCTTTCAGGTGTCCATAATGGGACCATCAGCAGCTCTACTAGTGGGGCGTATCCATTCCTAGTGCGATTTGCCGCCTCGGGCTCCACCCGAACCATCGATCTAGACCCATCTGTCGTCGTGCGCTTCCTTTCTGGCCCGACTACAACCTCTTCCTTACCAAATAAATGCCGACATTAATGCACCGAGCGACTCTACTACCGGTTGCCGGGGGCTGGTGAATCGCTGGCCCAAGTCTCCATCGCGTCCACCGACCTTAGCAGCCCTCGGGCCCTCTCTCGCCTGGGCCCTATCACTTCCGTCGTCGCCGCCGCCCTCCCCGGGAAAACGGGGGGCCCCCGCGCGGATTGCCATGCCCACCTACACGCGTACGCGAACCGGCTGCTTCACCTGCCGCGAGGACGGGTACAAGTGCGACGAGCAGAAGCCGCACTGCGGCCGCTGCCTCCGCCTGGCCAAGACGTGCAAGGGCTACGGCGTCCGGCTCAAGTGGCACACGCCCTCGACCCCCGCCAACGCCGCCGCCGGCACCCGCGGCGCCAGAGCCAAGACCAAACCGGCGGGCCGGAGCAACCCGGGCCGCCAGTCCTTGGTCTCGTCCTTCCGCTCGCCCGCTTCTTTCCCTTCGTGTTCTTCTTCGCCTCCCTCTTTGACCTCTCTCGACCAGAGCCAGCATGAGAGTGCTGAGGGGCCCGTGCCCCCCGTGCTTAACGTGGCGACGCCGGGCGGCTGTCGTGCCGTGCCCTCCATGCTCAACACGGCGACGCCCTCGTACTTGCCGCCGGAATTGGAGCCCTCAACCCGGCTGCTGCTCCACCACTGGACCCGGAGCCTCGCCAAAGTTCTCTCCGTGGCGGCCGGCGGTTCAGAGCGCAACCCGTTCCTCATGCACCTGACGCCCATGCTGCTGCACTCGGAAGCCCTGCGCGCCGTCGTCTGCTCCATGGCGGCCTGCCATCTCGCTGTGCTGCGCAGCCACGGCGGCCCCGGCGGCGGGGCGCCCCCGGACCCCGAGGCCGGCCGCTTGTTCCGCACCATGGCCTGGCGGCAGCGCCTCCTCGCCGCCTCCCATCTCCGCCGCGCTGTGGCGCAGGATGCGTCCGAGCCCTCGCTGGCTGCCATCCTGATGCTGCAAGTCTCGGACCGCCTGTTCACCACCTCGGACGCCAAGATCGACCACCTGGCCGGCGCGCGGGCCGTGGTCATGAAACACGGTGCCGGCGGGCGCGGGCATCTAGCCGATTGGACCCGGTCCAGCACGAGCGCCCAATTCCTCCTCAGCCTGTGCTACTACCACGACGTGCTGTCGTCCGTGTCGCGGGGCACGAGTCCCCTGTTCGAGTTTGACGACTCGCTGCCGATCGAGGGTCTGGAGGCCATGCGGACGCTCACCCAGGTGTTGCGGCTGGTGGCACAAATCAGCGCCATGCGCGGCCTGGAGGCCGAGGCGCGGGCCCGGCGCGGCCAGGAGATCGAAGAGGAGCTGAAGCGCACTGGCGAGAGAGAAAACGAGTACGACGAAATGGGGGATGCGAGTGGCGACGATGCGAATCATACCACCTTGGCATACAAGCACGCCGCCTTCATCTACCTCGAACGCGTATGGCACCACTCGGCCGGCGTGCTGCCTTCGCCCTCGACGTCCAGCCCGCCTGGGACCCCGACGCCCTTCGTCACCCACGCCAAGCACTGTCTGCACCACCTCGCGCGCGTGCCGTCGTCGTCGCCTCTGCTCTCGGCGCACATGTGGCCGCTGTGGACGGCCGGCTGCGAGTCCATCGACGCCGCAGGGCGGGGCTTCGTGCTCGAGCGCCTCGACGCCATGTTCGCAGCGCGCCACTTCCCCTCGCTGCTGCGGGCTAAGCGCGACATCCAGGACGTCTGGCTCGCCAAGGACGCCCAGCGGGCGCAGGTGGGCGTGGACAACGTGGACTGTATCAAGCTCATCCTGCAGCGGCGGCAGCGGGAGGCCGACCTGGCTTAACGGAAGGCGCCCCGTGGTTCAACGGCACGCACGAATCATAGCCTCGTCGATGGGCAGCGAGTAACAGGAAAACAAGCTAACGATGGCTGTGGATATGCACAAAAAGCACCCCTTGGATCGCTAACGACGAACGGATAACGCTGTATTCCGATTTACAGCCCACCACTGGGCGGCGGCCAGGACGCCCGGTCTACGAGGATGGAGATCTGGCCAGCGCTTCAGTCGGAAGCCCGGGCCTCGGCCATCTGTACTCAACAGGGTCTATTATGGGAGCAATGAAAAGTCGTGATCATGGGCGCCTTGGAGGTAATCGTACCCTTCGGGCACCCATTCCGCATGGGGGACCTGGGGAGTGCGGTCAGTACGCTAGGTGATGGACGTTTGGGGCCGAGAGAACTTACCACATCGCCCCAGTCGACGGTATCCCTCGCCTTCTCGGCGAGCTTCACCTTCAGATTGCTCCGGTACCAGTACGGAAACAAGACCGAGACCAGCATGATGCGGGGCTCGTCGGTGTGGTTGGGCATGCCGGCGTGCCAGAGGCGGAAGTCGCGGATGACGAGGGCGCCCTTGGGCAGCCTCGGCTGGACGGGCGGGCGGGCGATGCGGCGCATCTCGAGCAGGTCGGTGCGGATTTGCTGGTGGCCCTGCTCGTTGACCTCGAGCACGTCGCCGTCGGCCTCGGCATGCGAGCCGAGCCAAATCTCGGTCGATCCGTTTTCCGGCGCCACGTCGTCGAGGCAGACGTTGACGCACAGGCCGAAGGGTAGGCGCGGCATGCCGGCCAGGTCGACATCCACATGGGGCGGCTGGCGGCCGGCGGCCTCGGTCCTGAAGAGCGTGTTGGCGCTGTAGAAGCGCAGGGCCGGGCGCGGGCCCAGCACGCAGCTGGCGACCTCGGCTGCCCAGGGGTTGGCGAGGACGTCCCCGAAGACGAGGGCCGGGTCGGCCCACGGCGGCTCCTGCTGGATGTTGCCCGTCGCTTCGCCGAAGTTGCGGTGCGTGCCGGCGCGCGCGTACAGCTCCCGCGCCTCGGGCACCATGCGCGCGCGCAGAGCCGCGAGGTGCGCCGGCGCCACGGCGTTGGCCAGCGCCACGGCGCCGTCGGTGTGCAGCGCCTCGAGCGCCGCCTGCAGCGTGTGCGAGTCGAGCCGCCGCGCCGCCAGCTCCGCGTCCGACAGCCGGAGTGTCGCGAGCCCCGCGTTCGCCGCCACGAGCGGTTGTGCGTGTTCGGCCGGGGCCATGGTTCGGCGAGGGCGGCGAGGGGGGGTGGAGAGAGAAAGAGAGAGAAAGAGAGAGAGAGAGAGAGAGAGAGGCGTTTGGTGATGGGGGGCAGGGAAGGGAAGGGGAAGACGGGGGACAGGTAGGTCAAGTAAGTCAGTGTAAAGAGGTAGTCTGTTTAGTAAGCGACTTCTTCCCGGCGTTGTGCTCTTGCTCTCCCCGGCAGTGTGCGATCAATCGTAAATTCGACGACGGGATGGAAATGCAAATTTCGAAAGAAGATGACGAGTCCTGGAACAAGCAAGGCAGCGGACTCCTTTTCCTTTTTATAGTCCTTATGTTGATAACCTCATATCATGTCATTTCTCCTCTGTGCCATCACCTCACCACCTTGCCCTTGGACCCCCACTTCCCGAACGCTGTGGCCCAAGAGCTGTGATGTATTCCTGATCTCAGCATCAGGGAAGCGGGGGGCCATCGCCGGCCGGCCAACCTACCCCTTGCTTGCATAGCGGGTGCAGGGGGGGCTTTCAGCAGGACCGCAATGAAGAAATCAAGGTTGCTGCCGACCGATCGACCCAGGGATTGCGAATGCGGGAGGGAAAACGTGACGCTGTACTCTTTCCGGAGCAAAAGGTGCGGGCGACGGGCCGAGTCCGGAGCAAAAGAACGAAGCAATGGGTGGTGTAGTGTAGTGTGGCGGTGGTGGGGGGCGGGGGAATTGGAGGTATGTAGAGGTTGTTAGGTAGTTTTTAGGGACGGGGGACCTGGGGGCATGAGCAGACGCGACGCAAGAGAAGATAGAACGGAAAGAGAACCATGATGAAGGGAAGCATTGGGTTGGTGGAATCGCGCAGGGTGCATGTCGGGGGATCGAGGAATAAGAGATATGACGGCTCCCAGATTGTGTAAATATCCAAGGTGGTGGTGGTGCTTTAGTAGACACCTACTCAGGTACTGAGAGGAGTGCCCAGCGTGTCGGTAAACACCCTCGGCTCTCATGCAATTGAGTTCACGACCTCTTCACCGGCCCCTCCCCCGCCTGCAATCCGAGCCGACGCGCCCCCGCTTTCATTTCTATCTGGGTGACAGCCGTCGCGACGGACGATGAGGTAGGCAGAAAAGATGCAAATGGCGTCGGCGACTCGTGCTGCCGGGCCTGATCCATTGTCCTACCCCCGCTCGCCATGTACGATCCGTGAACATGGCTGCTTCTCGCCCGGGCTTAACATTCCTAGCGGCTGGTGCCTGCCCCCCTGCCATCCATCCACGGGCCTCTCCCTCCCTGCCTTTCCCTGCTCACGGAAAACCCCCTTAATGAATAAAGGCGTGTGCAGTAGTAATAGCAGATGACGGCGGTCGGCGGCGTGGACTACTAGGGGTCCCTTCGCCTGGGTCGGGGAGCCCAGGGTTTTGCTCTAGTGGCGACGGGACCGTAAAAGAAGGGCGTGTTTCCGAGTGTGGGAGACTGGGCCCATCGGCCGATCAACGGGTGTATGTGGCACCTTGACCATCCCCTGCCGTATGTCCAGGCCGGCTCACACGCGCCCATGGCAGAGAATGGACCGACTGGGCATTCGGCCGCCCATGACGCTCTCGGAAGCCGTTGCACATCTGAAAGTTGATCACCACAGGTCGGGAGCAGATAGGGAGAAACGGCAGGGCGGGAACTTGAAACATTAGCATTGCAACTACCAAGCCCTCGCGTTCTCGTCCCCTTGTCTGGCTATGGCCTGCCACTGTACTGGCAATCCAGTAGCAGTCGCCGCCACGCCACCGTCTCCGCGTCCAATACCCGGAGCCAGTGGACGGTCGGGCCGCCATCGGGCGACTTATTCGTTGGAGTTCGAGTCGACTATCGGGAGCTATCGTGGAAGAAAGTCGGAGGGTTTCCCTTGGCCCCGTGGGGCGAGGGGCAAGGAGAGAGACAGTCTGCGGGTGGCGTCGCCTTTCACTCGAGGCCCTCCATCTTGCGCCTCTTCGTCTCGCGTTCGTCGGGCAGGGCGGCGCCAAAGGAGGCGCCGAAGACGGCGCCATCCTGGCTCAGGGGTGCCGCCTTGGGCTTCTTCTGGAGGCCAGCCTGGCGACGGGCCCGCTGCAGGGCGACGAGGTCGACACGGTCGGGGTCGCGGCACTTCTTCAGCTTCTTGATGAGGGGCCGGTTGGGCTTGGTGTAGGCGCCCTCGTCCATCTTGGCGGGCGGCTCCTTCTCGAGCATGGCGCGGCAGGCGCCGACGAGGCCCCAGACCCTGTCGCGCAAAGCGGTGTCGGCGCCGGCAGCGCCCTGCACGATGCGCTCGGCCAGGGCCTCGTCGGCCATGGCCAGGGCAGCCAACATGATCTGGCTCGGGGTGTAGTGGAAGTAGGCGTCGGTGACGAGGGGGCTGAACTTGAGGATCTCGCGGGCGCGGCCGTGGGCGCGGTCGATGCGGGCCTGGTCGAGGTCCTTGAAGGTGCGCAGCTGCATGACGGCGCCCTCGAGTGCGCGGAAGGGGTGCTTGACGTCGAGGGCGAAGCGGATGCCCTGGCTCAGGATGTACTCGGCGGCCAGGACCTGCTCGGGCGTCGTGTTGGGGAACTTGTCGGCGAAGTCGGCGAGGCGCTGGAAGGTGCCCTCGGCTTTGCTGCCAAAGAAGAGGCACGTCTTGAGCAGCTCCGTCGGCGGGTACGTCATGATGCTGTTGGTGACGTAGAAGCGGCGCAGGAAGATGGCCGATGTCGCGCGAATCTCGGTCGGCAGCTCCATGAAGGCGGCCGCGCGCAGCAGCTCCGACGTGTAGAAGACGACGAGCGACGCCTCCTCCTCGGGCGTCAGGAACTCGGGCAGCGCCTCGTCGGGCGCCGTCATCTGCAGCCGCGCAGAGATGGCCTTGCGTGCCAAATCGTTGCACTCGGCCCGCAGCGACGCCAGATGCGTCGGCGTGAAAGACCACAGCTTGTACTGCGTTGACTGCCGGTACCGCTCGTCCTCGGTCGCCATCGTGGGGGATGTCCTGTGCTGTGGTTGTGGCTGCCGCGCCGGCCGGGAACGTCGTGGCCTCGCTTGTGTCGAAGCTGAAAGAACCAACGGTGGATACGCGAAGTTTGGGTCGTCAGGAGTGCCTGTGCCTCACAACCAGGGTGGATGAAAGAGAGGGAAAGTGAGTGCGATGCGTTTGGGTATGCGGATGTCGCAAGGACGATGATCAGCTCGGCCCGATAAGATAAGCTGACCGGGGCTCCCACCTAAGATCCCATCCCCGTAATTATGTACTTCTTAGTTACTTAGTACCTAAATAGGTACATGCGCATCAGCGTAAAGGGGGGCCGAGGGAAAGAAGCAACCACAAATCCGAGTCGACGAAGCATATGGGATCCCATTCCACCGCATCAGTTGACCATGTATCCGGGTCTGTGAGCATCTTCACAAAAAGACGCATAGCAAAGCGGTGTTAATGAGCACCCCGAAGCTCCTATAGCGACAGAGCACTAAGTCCTTCTGATCTAGCTTAGAGTATTAAGATGTAAGCCTACCTAGGTACCTAGAGTACCAACTCGTCGTTCTATTGTGGCTTTGGAAGGAGCTGGAGAATCTAAATACTTGAGCGTTCAATCGTAGCCAGAACTACGTCCGCTCCAGCGGTGGGAGACGCTATTGCATAATTTGGTTTATGTATTTGGAGCCTAACTTCCTTTGCCTGGCATGATCCTCCGGCGAGACTACGGTGTCACACCGGGTAGGTATCTACTCCTCGAAGAGAGAACTCCAAGAATTTGAGGCTGGTCTTGACTCACGCTTTTCTACCTGGGCCTCGCTTGTGTCGACGAGGCCCGGGCATAAGGATATAAGCAAGATGCCTTCCTCTTCGTAGTCGGTAGCGAGCTTGGCCACCAAGAGGTTTAGAGCGGCTTTGATCGCACAATAAGAACCTGAATTGCTTATCTTGACCCGGTTGGCAAGGCCTGGGGGCGCTTGTCAGAAACCACAAGCCGCGGAAAACCAATCACGGGAGGAAAGTTACGTACCAACGTCGCTCATGCCGCTTAAAGTGGTGACGATCTTCTTGAGAGTTCCATTTTGAACGAGGGAGGGAAAGGCAAAAATTGTGTTCAACAAACCGAGAATGTTGATCTCGATGCTCTTGCGCCTCTTGTCAACCTATTGGTTCGCAACTTTTTCACTAGTCGCCGCCATACTTGTGAGAAGATTTAGGTTAAGACATCTCTGGGAATACCGCTTACTACTCGCTGACGGGCGACTGGCGACTGGCCTTGGGCGACTGCCAAGGCCAGTCTAAGTCCAGAGGCTGGGCTCGGGTTTGCCATTCCGGCTGAAAATCTGACATTTGGCTGAATACATTTCGGCACCAGGAGTTCTGGGTCACGTATCCCACCGGGCTGTGTACTGCCCACGCTGACCCTTACCTCTACTGATCCTACCGTGATTACTGCAGACTTTGACGGCCACATAGAAGCCCCTCGATTTCCTTGGAGCTGGGTGGTGCCCGCGACACCGACCCTGAACGATGACAGGTTTCCAGGTCCGGCCTGACTGAAATTAGCGTCGGAGAGGACGCTAGGTTTCGAAATGGAAGCGCGCGAGTTTTGTCTGGCCTGCCGTAAGTATTCGAAAACACCGCGTTTACAGCCGTTCTATTTGCTATAAGAAGCACAAAAGGTTTTACAGTTACCTACGGTCCTGTACTTAAGTAACTCTTCAGCTTCCTCTATTCATAGCCGGTATCCCACTTCTGAATGCTAGCTCTTAGGATCTACGGGGCCTCCGGCTACCCTGCCCACCTGGCCATCACTTACGCCGTGCAGCTGGGTCT
Source organism: Nigrospora osmanthi (assembly GCA_029489945.1). NCBI lineage: Eukaryota > Fungi > Ascomycota > Sordariomycetes > Amphisphaeriales > Apiosporaceae > Nigrospora > Nigrospora osmanthi. Next base: position 330,527 of record CP120499.1, read on the forward strand.
CGATATTACGCTGGACAAGATGTTCGCATAGCTGCCGGGACGTCTCTTCCGGGAGCTATGGCGGCCATTGAGCGTATTCGACGAGGCCGCACCGCCGCCCTCCTTGTCGGCCTCTGCCTCGATACCGGTGTGCATAGGATAGCTCCCGCCCCGGTGCGTCCGCACAATTCTCAGTCTGAGAAGGCTCCCATCACCTACACATACATTACTCGGGAGTAGGCGGTTGAAATTGAATACCGTTAATTCAAATTGAGTGTAAACAGCACGTTCTCGGTGCTAAGACTGGAAAATCCACTCGGTGGGAAATTTAAGATAATACAATATCGGGTACGCGTCGGTAGGCACAGGGCTCTTGAGAACATTCACTTTACCGTGAACATTGAACGGACCAAAACCAGAGCACGCAGGCCATTATTGCGAAGGCTCATAAAAAGGAGACAGATGGGCATGCAAATACCTGGAGGAAGCGTCCATGCAACCTTTCGACACCTATACAGTCGTACTAACCCCATGAGCGAAAAGTCGTTGTCGCACCTCCCGGGCTAGGCCGGTGCATTTCTCAGCTGCGCGCACCCATGTCAAGATCAACCTACTTATGAGAGGAGATGTGGCATAATAGTTTGGTACGGTGATATGATAGAAGGAAGGAAGACAGAGCTGCCCTGGGCGTCGGCGTTGAGGTTTTGGGGCGTGGCGTGGCCAACCCCCTGGGTACTGAAAGTTCCACTACACCGAGCAGAAAGAACGAAAGATATTCTATGGTGGCAATATGTACAAGCGCAGCTCGACTGCTTGTGTGTTTTGGCGAGGCATGTATGCGACAAAGCGTTCGGTTTCCCTTAGGCTTTTGCCTATTCTCTATTACGCGTCTTCTAGCGTCGAGACTTATGAAATCAAGCAGTTCCTTAACAATACCTCCGAATATGCGATTTTCTCACATACCTGGAACGGGGAAGAAGTCAAGTACCAGGAATGGGTTCCCTGGCTATAGTTAAAAGATGAGGAACTTACCCGCCGGAAGGGCTTCGAGAAGATCAGGGGAGCTTGCCAACAGACCGCGGAAGACGGGCTACACTGGATTTGGCTGGGAACTAATTATATCGACATGACAAACCTAACGGAGTTGAGCGAAGCTATCAAGTCAAAGTACGCATGGTATGGTATTCCGAAAATATGCTATGCATTTCTAGCCGATGTCGGAGGGGGCCCCTTCGCCTACCGTCCACTACAGCCTGTTTGTGAATGTCGGCCAAGCGCAGTGGCCAACCAAGACTCTTTCACTAAAACCTAAGCTTGAGAAACCAGCATTGCTTCTGAACTCCAGGGCCTCTACATTGGGTTGATCGTATTCTCACTGCCCACTAGCAGCTATCCAATTTCCAAATACGGTTCATCAACGTTCACATGAAGGAATGTACAGACGCTATTGGCGGATTGAGTAAGGGGGGCTTTCTGTTTTCAGAGTAGAGTGAAAGGCAGAGTAAATCGTTCTTGACACTGAAAATGCCTACAAGGAAACTGATCGCGGCAAAGGATACGATCACCACATGAATGTCGCAGACGTTTTCCAGGAGTAGCACCGCTAGTAAACTAAGACAGTGGCAAGAGTTAGCTCGCTTAGGACTCATGATGCGTGACCGGTAACATTGGAAAGGCAGTTAGGACCAGAATTCCAATGACGATTCAGTTTCGGGGAGGTATTGCGCCCTTCGGAGGCAAGCGGCTTTGTTAAGTGCCAAGAATTACCCATTTCACGGTTTTGCGCTGGCCGAGAACCAATAGTATATACGCACGCTTACCTCGTCACTGCACACCGTCGTCAACGGCTGTGTTTCCTGCAGTCGACAGCCTGCTTCGAAAACACACCATGTCAATGGTCGGATAAATGTATCGCTTTTGGAGTACATATGCAGCAGCCCTGAAATATGAACACGACGGTTGTAGCCTGCTTTCGGTGTGGGGAAGCCTTGGGAATGGCTGGGGGAGTGGCTTGGAGCCTCACACACTACGCCTCTCACGTTGTGTAACCCTCGCCGACACACACATGCAAATGATTGTTGATGCAGCAATGGGCCTTCGTAGGGACACGTCGAACGACGTCGCCGATATGCAGTCAAAAGACGAACTATTGCCTGGCGCCGATAAGATGCCAGCAGCTCTGGCATGCTGCACGTCAGACTGGCTCGCATTGGTCGTCCACCACGATGCTCTGTATGGTCATGTGCAACCGAACAGCTGACGCGGACGGTTCGCCGACGAGCTGTTGGTCGGAACCTCTTGTCGGTGGCGAGATCACGTTCCCTGTTCCGGTTCGTCCAGAGAACCGAAAGATAACGGATCGGCAGACGAGTTCCCTTGCCCAATGACCGTTGCTGCCATTCAGAGGATGGCGTGTCTGTGAGCGACAAAGGTGAGGCGCAATGCCTACTAGACATGACGGCCGCGTAGATCGAAGTGACTTCATGCGTTCCGAAATGGGTCAATTTGGCGGGCCGAGCAACGGGCGGTACGTATTACTCTCCTATAAAACCGTCTAAATCCCATCCTCGTCGAGCTGGGGTGAAAGCAATTGATACAAGCATCAAGTCAACTCGGAATATCAGTATATCACCCAGATTTCCGCACGTCTTTTACCGAGGTATCGAGACTAACCATGCCTACCACGCCGCCCCCTGACAAAAACTCCGAAGCCGCCGTGGCACTTCTCAAGCAGCTTCAGGCGGTAGTCAACGGTGGCGCATTCGCTGACTTCCAGGCCATTGTGGCGGAGAATGAGAAGCTTGCGTCCGAGAACGACCGGCTGAAGGTGACACGGGAAGAGAACTGCGTGCTGCTTACTCAGAAGCAGAATGAGCTGAATGCCAAGAAGGAGGATGCTTTGAGGCATACCGCAGAGCTGATTGCCGCGAGGGAAGAGACGAAATCGGTGCGTAAGGAGCTTGAAACGTCCAAAGAAGAGGTGACGAAGCTGGCCGAAGAGGTCAAAAGCACCGGCAGCAGAGTGACAGGTTTTATGAAGCAGATTAAGGATGGGGAGGCCAAGGCAGCAAAATGGGAAGCAAAAGCTATGGAACACGAAAATTCGAGAGCCAAGGCTGATGCGGCGGCGCTGAAAGTCACACAAGAGCTGAAAACGAGCAAGAGAGATCTCAGCTCTGCAAACTCTCGGTTGCAAGAGCTCGAGAGATACAGCTACCGCTTCAAAGAGCCTGACTGGGAAGAGATGTAAGCAATCCCTTGCTCCGCAGTCATGGCACCGGATATCCTACTGATTCACACTTCAGAACTCGCTCTCTGCAAGGCTTGTTTGGCGAGGCATACGGCCTCGTCAACGCCTACTTCAACGTCGACTTCGACCCGCTGATTTTCGCCAACCCCGAGGCCTGGAGCCCACTGGTGAAGCACAAGTCCATTCTGCGCGTCCTCCCACTGCCCCGGTCCAACTCGGCGCCCGCGAAGCTGATGCGCGTCGCGGCCGTGCTGTGCGTCCTGGCCACGTCGCTGGCGGAGAACCTTTTCCAGCCCAGCTACCTCCTAGGGAAGAGCAACGAGCTGGCCGAGCTGCTCGACGACCTCCTGCAGGCCGATGAGGCACAGGAGCGCCACGTCCGCGCCCAGCTGCTCAGCTTCTACCCGGAGCAGCAGGAAAGCAACGGCCACCTGCGGGTGAAGGGCGTGGTCGTGGAGGTGTTCAACCTCGTGGGCGACCTGCTGCTCCCGGCCCAGCGGCCCGCCTTCCGCAACGGGCTCGAGAAGCTCTGCGAGTCGGCGCTGAGCGCCTGGGTTCAGGTCCAGCGCCTGGGCCCTCGCGTTGAGCCCACGCTGGACGGCGGCGGCGACCTATGGCTGCTCCTGGCGGCCGCGCCGGCGGCCGCCACCGCGCCGTCCCGGGCCGCCCGCGCTGACGTCAAGCTGGTCGTGTGGCCGAGCTTCATAGTGGCTCAGCCCGAGGGCATGGCTGTGTTGAGTGACGGCTTCGTCGTCGGAGAGAGCCAGACCGGGATCGCGGCCCGTGAGGAGGTGGCCCAGGCGGCCACCCTTGACCGGCACCGCAGTGCTCGCCGCAAGACGCGGGCGAATACCAACGGGGCGTTGCCACCGGGCAGGCCTTTTTTATCTTCGGACTCAGAAAAGCAATCGGGCGGTGGCTGACGAGGGCTTGAATCTTGACTTGCAAGCGAGATGTTGGCGATTTCAAGGTTTACTAATTTCCGAAAGTATGATGATTTTCCTTGCCCCAGTGTGGTAGCAAACCCCGGTTATAGTTCTGTCTCTTAGCTAGGTACTTAATTAGGAAACATCGCCGGACTCCATCCATTGCTGAGTTTAGCTACTAACCCTGTTTTACTATCCCAGGTTAGTTAAGTTACTTTTCAGTCTATATCTAGTATAGTTAAGAGTTTTTTACGTACTTATTTGGTGAACCTAAGTTTATAACATTTTCTTAAACCTTAGCAGATTTTATAATTACAACTAGAATTCCATGTTGGTGATTTCGCGCACGAAGCCGAAGTCCCCTGAGCAGCGTCGGCTTGTGGACTATCGTATGGCCCCATTTGGATGTTATGCGGCCGGCCCTCCGGAATGGCTTTACGACCAAAGCCCCAGCAATGCACAGCAAGAAGATGGGCAGGCATAAAGACCCAAGGGATCTGCGATTATAGGACTATTTCTCTGGCCCGGCTGGTCATCTCTCAGTCACGCACATACCCGGTAAACATACGTTCACTTGCACAGTCCCCAAGACCGCTTCCCGTCGCCATGAAAGCCTCTCAAGTCTTCGCTGGCATTGCCATGGTTGGCAGCGCGTTTGCCGCCGCCATCATCGAGCCTCGCCGTCTCTGTGAGTAAACCGTTCGATGTACCATCCGCGCCTCGTCCCCCAACTGACTGGTTCTCTTTCTTCCCTCCCCAGGAAACTTTCCCGAGCCGGAGCGGCGTATCTGCTACTCGGAGTCAGGCGGGACGCCGCAGGGCTTTGACCTTCGCGAAGTGAATTTCACGGCGCAGTACCTGCGGCAGTACGAGGAGAACCAGATTTCGCTGGGCCAGTCGCCGTTCTGGCGCATGACACTGCCTGATGCCGACAACTGCGGCGAGTGGCAGGTCACTACGAAGGGCCGCACTTGGGTCATGGCCAAGCTCGTGGGCAACGAGCCGGCCGCCGTGCTCTTTTCCGACATTGCTGCCACCATCGACGGCTTGACGCTCGAGGACCCGTCCAAGTCCCTGTTGAACTGCAGCACCGCTGGCGGCCAGATGGGTGTCATCGTGGATGAGGAGAACCCCTTGTACCAGACGCAGCTGTTCGAGGGTTTCGTCAACAAGGGCATCATCATCAAGCTGGTCAGGCGCCCGATGTAAGGCAGTACGGGAGGGTGAAGCCACGCCGGATGGTCACGCGGGGGAGCGTCTCGTTTGACCGTCGCCACGGCGAGTTGGACTCTTTTTTGCCAAGGGAACTTTCGGGACCTGTGCTTTCATTCCCGCTACTTTCAGCAGGTCTTTATATACTTCTATTTGCCGCCATTGGTGTTAGACACGGAGTACCAGAGCCCCTAGTGTTTTATACTGAACCGCCGTACTATTGATCTCAAAGTACCCTTCGCAAAAAACGGTCCAACTGGCCGTGGCGACGGTCAAATTAGACGCTCCTGCCAGGGGCTGGGACGGATCAGGGACTTTTTTTTTTTTTTTTTGGCAAACTCTCGTGGCCGACAAATCTTTTTCAGGGCCATTCCCGTACTTGTGGACGGACATTGATAGTTGTATTCATTTCTCTAACCTGTAGCCCTCGATTTGCGCCCACTCCTTCGCCCCTCGTGCGGCGGGAGGACGCTGATCAGCTCTGCCTTGCAGTCGTCACTAGACGGTGGCGCTACCGTGAGCCAGCCAGTCGGGTACATGGGCAGCCGTGCCTTGAGTAGCTCGATCCGGGCTTTGTCCCAAAAGGCGAACCCCAGCCAACGCCAGTAAGACAGACGCCAGCGCATCCATATGCGCTGGTGGGCGGTAGGGTCGTCCAGCACCTCTCGGCGGAGATGGCACCCCCAGCGCTGGCAGTCGAGGCCGCCGTTCGCGTCCACCCACCCAAAAGGCGGCGATGAGTCGTTGTAGTCTCCGATGTGCACCAACGACGGCTTCGCGTCTTCACTTCGGTATAGCTCGTCGCGGAGACTCCAATCGCCCTGGGATACAAGGTCAGCGCCCGTCTGACAGGGCAACGGTCCGGCCACGAGGAAATTAAAGCGAGCGCCTAATGCACTGGCGGGTCTACAGCGGAAATCGTCAAACTCGACCGACACTGACTGCTCCGTCTCCTTGTGGGCGCCTTCGTCGACGAATTTGCGGTGGAGCGCGCGAAGGCTGCACATGGTCATGTTCTCCTCGGCTTCTATTGACCGCGCGATGCCACCGGATATTAGGGATGAGCCAGCACGGTTCCGGGCCGACGTAAATGCACGGCGTATGATGTTGCCGATGAAAGAGTGGACGTCGGCTAGCTGTTGCATCTCCCATGGTGTCCAGAGGGCGACGAAGGCGCGCAGTAGATTGTACGCATAAGGTAACTGCTCTCCGCGCTCAATACGGGCCAGGAATTGGTGTCGCAGTAAGGCCTGGGCAAATCGCCAGCGCTCTGGGGCCGTCAGCGGACCCGCGGCGTCGTGATGGATATGACCCAGAGCCGTGCGCCGGGCGGCAAAGTCGTCAATGAGGAACTGCACGCTGTGGTTGGTTTTGACGAGGGTGGAGAGGTCGCCATCGGACAGGCCCCTCGCCAGCGTGCGGGCACCTGGACCATGAGGCAGCGTCGCGTAGTGCCGTATAGCCGTGGTCGCTTCTTCGACGGCGAGCCAGGCGGGCGCAAGCAGCGCGGCGGCGACGGCGTCCCGGAGGGCCGGGCCCAAGTCCCGGTCGAGGATGGCTAGCAACACGGGGCGCTTGGCGGACAGGAAGACGCGGTAGACGACGGGCGAGGCGCCGATGAGGGCATGGAGGTCGGGCGCCGTGCGCGCCGCGGCGAGGATTCCCACGAGCACATCGCCAGGCAGGCATTCGAGCGGGGCGTCCATGCGCATCGCGGGCATCATGGGATGCCATGTAAGTTCTGCCAACCGTGACGTCGGATACTTCCCGGATTCCCAGCCGAAACCCGACGGGGCGTGGGTGTTTTCCCGTTGAAAATCCCGTCAAGTCTCGGCTTGGGAAGGCGGGTCTAGTTTACCACCACGTGCCCCGCCGCGACCGCGCGGAGCGCCAGATCATCGCGAACGGTGCCGTCGTCATGCCGCGAGGTGGCCCAATTCAATCAATCAGGAACCTCTGAATCTTCAGGTGAAAGTCCGTTGAATACCGCCGGACGGGCATCCGCGTAGTTGAAACGCCCACTAGAGGGTTTCCGCACTAGACGCCGCTAACTAGAGTTGCAGGTCGCCCTGCACTGCCCTTAGACGCCAAAGCCGGGGCCATCACGAGCTCCCGACGCGGCTCCGTCCTCGTGATGCCCACCGTTTCTATAGCTTCCTGTTCCAGGTTGAGAGTCCTTGGGAGTCGGTGGTTGAACATGGTACCGAGAAGGAGCTATATAACAGACGGCCTTGGTAACGAGCCCGGTTCTTGACGAACCCAGATCGCGGAGAGGTGTAATTGCTCTGTATACTCCCTTGCGTCGCGAGCTGACGGCCTAATCACACTCACAACAACTGCTGGGCAGGCTTCCGAACATTCTCTCTCTCTCTTTGAGCTCTCCCTTTACCGACAGTCCTCTATATAATTTGTCTCGTCATGGTCAGTCTACGGTTCATTGGGGTAGCGTCGCTGCTCGCCGGCCAGGCCTGGGCTGCCGCCTGTACAGAACCCACAGTTCGACGCGACTGGCGAACACTCAGCGCCGAGGAGCGAAGCCACTTCATCGACGTGCAGCAGACCCTATGGCGGCGCGACCCCGACGACGTGACCGGCATCGCCGACTACGACCGGCAATTCACTATGATGCACCGGAATAATACACAATACGCGCACAACGTGCCGGCCTTCTTACCGTGGCACCGTCGCCTCTTACGGGATTACGAGGCCGCCCTGCGGACCATCGACCCGGCCATCTCCTTGCCGTACTGGAACTGGGCCGCCGACGCCGCGGCACTTACCGAGTCAGCCGTCTTCGCCGAGGACGCCTACGGCGGCGACGGCTCCGCCACCGACGACTCCTGTGTCATGACAGGCCGTTTCGCGAACTGGACGCTGCTGCTGGGCAGCGAAATTAATGACGTGCATTGCCTGCGCCGGGTTTGGTCCGGCGGGTTCAATACCTGGCGCTCCGGATGGCCCCATCCCGTGCCCACCGAGGCCGAGATCGCCGGCAACATCACGGACTTCGGCTCCGACTTCGATGGGTTCCGCCGCTGGATCGAGCCCTACCATAATTACATCCACCGGGGCCTCGGCGGCTCGAGCGGCTCGCTCCGGGGCGACATGACCTTGCTGGCCACGTCGCCCAACGAGCCGCTCTTCTGGTTGCACCACGCCTTCGTCGACCGCATCTGGTGGCAGTTCCAGCAGCAAGGCCAAGAGGCCGAGGACGCCTACGGCGGCCGGCCGAGCCAGGGGTCGACACTGGACCGCAACGATCCCGTCTGGTACCAAGGCGCCAAGCGCTCCGATCTAATGCCCCCCTGGAACGAGCCCGTAGAGTGGGCCTTCTATCCCGATGCCTCGGACTACTGTTATGTGTACGATGTTGCCGGGTCGGGCATTGGCATGTAGGGGTGACGACATTGCGAAGTGACTCGAGAAGGTTCGACACAGCACATACTACTACCACATATTTGTACATTGCCTATATAAAAAGAAGACTTAATTTATCTGGCGGCGCATCTGGGTAATGATTTCAGCATTGTTTACAGTTCACATCTCAGCTTATGACCGTGTTGGGCACTAACCATGAGGAGATGCGGAACTTGCTTCTATGTATCCAAGGCTAACAAGAAGGCTCGGGGGTCTTTCTACCGGCTTATTTTCCTCATGTTCCACGAATGTAGCATAGTAGGCTCTATGACATGGCACGTAGACCCTGACCGTGCAATTTGTATTCATAGGTGGGTATGATGGCCAGGTCCAATTCCTTGCCTGCTTCGTTGATTTGCATCTACATACGTAAATGAAATCCTTTTCCATGATTATCGAGTATTGTCAGCGCAGGCTCAGCTTCTTAGATATTACGAGAAATAACGAAGCAAAGACCAGAGCGCAGGCTATAATCAATCATTCCAGTATAGTAAGACTATCAAGCGCATGGATCACGACCGTATTTGATACGGACGCTGTGATCCTCCATCCATTTTTTCCCATGCGATTTTATGCAAAAGTTTGCCTGCTCGCTCCATGAACTGAAGCGTACTTCGACCGATTTAGCTTCCCCAGGGCTTGAAAAGATGATCTCGTCTATCTCAAAGGAGCACGACTGCTTGAAATGGGTTAGAACGTCCTCTTGAGTCGGACGCGCAGTAGGTTTACCCCGTTTCTTCCTACCCCTTTTTTTGACCCTTTGCCCGACTTCTGTTTGGTCCGCTGCAGGCGACCTGGTCGCCGCCAGTCCGGTCACCACCAACACCCGACTGGGCACGTGTGTTCTTTTCGGCCCAGGCAGGTCTCGGCTCGGCCGGGAATCCTCGAGTACTGATTGTGTGACGAGTCCAGAGAAGTCCCCGACTTGAAGCCCTTGGTTCTCGTGCCTTTGCCAGAATTTGTCGGCAGCTGTGTTGTCCCAGAAAACGATAGATGCCGTTGACGTGTGTGGCGTTGTTGTAGACGGCGCGATGCTGCTGCTGAATATTCGTCCCGTTTCTCTGATAGCTCCAAGAAGTTCGTGGTATGTCAACAAAGGCGAAAGCCCGGAAACGCAGAACTGGCGGTGAATCGCTGTAGTCTGGGACGGAGTCCTACTTAGGGTGGCTTCCAATGCAGTAGCGGAAGATTCGCCCGTGGTACCACTGGCCCCCAAACGGTCGTGCTGGCTTCGTATGACACCGCGCCTCCTCGTCCGCGCTCCTTTGCAAGTCCTGCAGACATTGCGGCCGTTATCCAACGCGCATTTAGGACAAGCCCCTCGGTTCTTGAAGCAAGACTCGCACTTCAGGCTGGGCCGACAATTCGCGCAAAGGTCAAATCCTTCAAGACTGCTCTGAATTGTGAGAAGGTGGTTTTCCGCTTCCAGGGATTCCCGCATTGCCTCCCGACTTTGCCGCCACGCGACTAGAGTAAGGCACAAGCTCATCGCTCTGATGCGACAGTTCTCATCACCTTTCACGAGTAGGCCGATAGCGTTGTGCCTAATCTCTTCGCACTGATGGATCATTCCCCGTTGATGGTAAATCGTGGCGAGGACTTTTGTTGCAATGACGAAAGCCAAAGTCATGGACGACCAGGCAAGATTTGGCTCGGACAAAGCCGCTTCCGTGCCTTGAATGACATGTTGAGCTTTGGTTTGACCTTCGTCCATATTATCGCAGATCCAGAGGGCTGTATAGGCATGGTAGCAGCTGACCAAATTGTAGTTTTCTGAGGTCTGCCGATTCGCAACTGTTGAGTTGGCATCAATACACGCGCTGCCCGTGACACTGAACTTGTGCAGAAGGATGTCTCGCTGAATGTAGTCTATCATCCGCAGTTTGGGCAAGGTAAGAGACTTTTGGCGCCGTTCTGCTTTTTTCTCTGATCTCGGTGGGGTTTGTGGATGCTGAGCTTGGTTCTTCCTCACTGACCTGACGGGTGCCCGAGAGAAATACTGAGCGTAAGTAGAACAAAGGCGGAGCATTGCGATGTTCTCATCTTTGACTTTGATGTCTAGCACCGCCAGCGTTTCGTGGAATCCAAGTCTCATGGTGGGTGTGAAGTCCGTCTCGTCAAGCCCAGAAATAGAGGCGATGATGATTGACATGGGTGACTGAACTCCCAGCGAGTTGGATGAGGATCTCCCCAGTCGCCTGAGAAAAGTAGAGAGGGCCTGGAGCCGCGGGGCGCGTCTGTCCATGCTGCGGAGGAGCAGAGACAAATGCCAGATCTTGCCGAGAAACAATGGATCGGGCATTCTTGCAAGGTCATCCAGGTGGGGGAGAACCGTAAGCAGGAGCTTGTGTGCTTGCCTCGTTTGGTTACAGCGAATCAAAGTCGAAGCCGAGTCGCACAGTGTCTCTATGCAGAACCACGTTCTCGTTTGTGCCTCCCCGCCACCTGGACTGAGAAATCCCACGTGGTTTACAGACCAAGACTCTTTGCTCTTCTGCTTGAACATGGAGTCAAGGAAATGATGAATCGAGAACATCATTCTCTCCTGATGTCGGTAACGGAGCGGTGATGGCTGCCGGACGAGCTGTTGTTCGAAGTTGGCCATGCGCAGAGGCATGACTTTGGCGTCTACGGCTCTGATAGCCCTTGGGAGTTTCACTTTCGGTCGTGTACGTTTCTTCCTCTCCTCTGGAGGTACAGATGCATGGTCTTTTTTGGGGAACCTTTGGCGATACGTAGAATCGCTAGAATGAATCAAATGTCAGATTGCTATGGTAAAAGTTCAAGGGACTTATGAAAGTCGGTAGAGCACATATGCTGCTTCCCAGAGAACATCTTATTGAACTTAGAGAGTAGGAGGGGCATAAATGAGTAAACACACCTGCGGCTGAAGTTGTAAAGAGTCCTCATGATATACCCCACGAAATAAACCGGGAGATTCTCTCTCAGGTACAAATCCTCGATGGCGGGCCTGAACTTGTTCCATACGGCTTGCTCAGCAAAGTCTTTTGAGATGCCGTCTGGCCTGGGTACAGTTTGGGATTGTTGATGAGTCATGGTGATAGTGGTTGTCTTGAAAGAGCTTTGCGTACTGATGACGATTACCGGGGAGTTGGAATGTTGGAAGACGGAGTCCTGGAGCAGAGCCGTATGGAACTTCACGGCTCCATGCATGTTCGTTGCGGGGTCGGAGGGTGCGTAAGCCCGAGCTCGGCTTCGCTGGTCGCACGACTCCTGACATCACGCGCAACCCCTCAATGTGGTCAATGGCCTGAAATGATTCGACGATATTTGGCCAGTTCACAGTTGGAAAGGTGTATGGGGTGAACAATAGTGAAAGACGAATCAGATTAATTCGATGATATTCGGCACACTGAATCTGCAAAGGCTATTGGCCAGCTGGAACGTTGTGTGGGGTAAACAATAGTGAAAGACAAATCAGATGTGAGTATGAACCAACGATGCCCAAATTAGAAGTGATATGCACGAGGGGCAGTGGTACAGCGCCGGGCAGCATAGGAGTGGTGCCCATGAGAACGAGATGCTCGTTGAAAGAGCTGGGCTCTCAAGATGCCAGAGATTTCTATAAATACCCCAGCTTCTTCTCTCTATGTCCCTTCTACTTTTCCATCCCCAGTTTCCTTTCCCAAGCAAGACACTCGAGACGAATTCCGTGGCACCAGTTCTGTTTCAAGCAATAAACCTTCATCTCCCTGGATAAAACATCCAATCATTACTTCCACCCAGAAGGATCTTTCACGATACATAAGACGACACTATGCCTGCCTCCATCAATGACTGCCCGGTTCAGGACGTTGCCGCGGCCCCCGGCCCAACGGCCAGCGACCCAGGAGCAAGCCCCAACACGAGGTATGTGCAGGATTCAACGTGGCGGAGGTTCTTTACTTGTCATCACTGCTGACTATAGGGGAAAAAAAGAGATCGCGACTCCGACAGCACCAAGGAAACACACAAGTCATGGACTTGGGCATACAGGAAATTGACGAAGCTTGTGGCCGAAGCAAAAGGGGCAGCGACGGAAGAAGTCGTCAACTTTGTGATGAGACAGTATGTGAGAATGACCTGATTACCTATCTACCCACAAACTCTACAGTGGATTTCTGATGTCACCTTCTCAGCCTCTGGGGCACCAAATTGATCTTCGTCGTTGGCAACGCTGGGACCGGGAAGACAACCATCCTCTCTGAACTGACTGATCTGCCTGGCTTGGTACCTGGCGAGGCTATGCAGCAGGGTGAGTCCCGCCACGTACTCGCGTTATCTCAGTTCTATACTGACCCTACCTGTCGGCTAGGTACGAAGGAGTACCATGTCTGCCCCGTCATTATCGATGACGAGCAATACATATTCGTCGACACGGCCGGTTTTGGTGATCCGAACAACGACGACGTTCGCAGTTTCTTGAATATTGTGAGCTGCGTCACGGCCATCGGTGCTTTTGTTCAAGTCGTTGGTGTTCTCTTCGTTATCGGAAACCCCGGAACCCGGCTCTCTCAGCAAGACATCAAGATCGCACGCTGGCTGCAGTGCTTCTGTGGCCCTGACTTCCTCCGAAATGTAACGATTGTTACCAGCTCCTGGGATGCCCACAGCCCCGGTGCTTTCAAACAGGCCTATAGACGGATGGAATCCCTTTACCAAGACAGGACATTCAACCAGCTGTTGCACCCTTCGCATCCCATACAAAGCTACCATGGCGCCGCCATCTACCATCACGGAGTCGCTGGCGGAGAGCTGACGCTGAACTCCCATCCAGGCCTCGATATTCTTGAGGACAGAGAGCAACGCAGTGAGGAACTGCGCAACCTGATCAGGCGCCGCTACGCGGAGCTGAAGTTCAAGCCTGTCAAGCTACAGTTCATGAAGGAAGTCGAACACGGCATCAGCTACTTGGAAACCGAAGCCGCCAAGCTCTTGCGTGCTGCCCCGTTTGGAATTGACGTCGGGATACGGAATGGCAAGTGTTTCGTCCGGGCCAACCCAGAGTCGCAAGATGCTCATTTCATGGTGCATATTCCCGCGGCGCCCAAGGTCGAGCCCAAGTCATGGACCGAGAGGCTGTACGAGTGGTATGAGCTGGCCCAAAAGCTTGCCAACTACTTCGAGGCCCGGCGCCAAAACAGATCGTCATATTCTTTCACCCAAAAGGCGTGGGATGGGATTCGAGCCTGGTGGTCAAAGCCGTCGAACAAGTCGTAATCTGGTTGGGCTTGCTGCGGACGGGATTACTGGACGATGGATTGTGTGACTTTGGGACTTCGTAACGGGACCGGGAATTTGACGCGTTCCACATTGAAGGCTAGCAATATATACTTCAGAAAGGTACAGAGAAAACACTCATTTGATTATTTTGTTTTCCATAAGGAAATATTCTGGCTTTTTCAATCAACTGCCCAGTTTTCCTTCCCACAGACACTCCCGAAAAAACTTATTCCTATCACAATAGAGATCGGTTTCACTTCCTCCCAGCGGCGACCCACATGCTGCTATTTCAGGATTCTAAGGAGTCTATGTCCAGCTCCTCCTTCCGCCTGCGTACCAGGAGTTTGATATCGTGAGGCATCACATAGAACGAGCCCACGGCTGTGGCATGCAGATGCTCCTGTCCCTCGGCCAGCTTCCAGTCGTACTTGAGCAGGATGTGGGCCAGGGCGATCTTGATCTCGTTGGCGGCGAAGAAACGTCCCGGGCACGCGTGGATGCCGTGGCCGAAGCCGACGTGTTCAGGCGTGGTGCTGACGAGATTAGCCTTGTGTTCTTCGCCGGCCTCGCGCATTCGCATGAAGCGGTACGGGTCCCAGCGAAGGGGCTCGGGGTAGACCTTCTCGTCCAGCATGGCCTTGCGCCCGTCCATCCGCACATGGGTGCCCTTCTTGAGGACGAAGCCGTCCTTGAGCTTGACATCGGACACGGCCATGCGTTGGAAATTGGCTGGGGGCGCCAGAGGTCAGTTATGGGGCGCCGTGATTACAACGAAACGGGGGTTTGCTGGGAACACACCGATATGGATGGGACGCAACCTCTGAGACTCTTTGCAGCAGCTGTCCATAAGCTTGAGTTTCTGGAAAGCCGACTTCTTCAACCCGTCGGTGGTAAGAACCTGAATGACTTCCTCTCGCAGCGGACCAAAGATCTCGGGGTGTTTCGCAATGTCAATCATCGTTTGCATCAGAAGGTCCGTCGTCGTATGGATGGCGACCATCGAGAGGGATATTTGTATGGCGGCTGGGTCGTAGTGGCCCGTAGTCTCGCGCGCGAACCACTCGATGGAATCATTAAACGGGTTGGGCTCGCCCCGCGCGGCGGCGGCCTCCTTGAGAGCCATACGACGGTCGATATGTGGCTTTAGGACGTCCTGGCAGCGCCGAAGCTTATGACGGACGTCGGAAAACCCAGGCAAAAACCAGTGTACCACAGGGCGCAAGACGCGTGGCCACTTTCTTAGCTCGAAAGCGGTATGGATAGAGGCAGATACGTACTGCGAGGAGCTCTCGAGCCATTCTTTGTCGCTGCAGAGCTCCTCGCCCATAAAGATGCGGGATGACATGCGGGATACAACGAGCATTATATCATCAGGGGTGACCGTGTTCCATTCTGGAAGCCTCGGCGTCAGTACGATACTTCTGCAGGCCTGAGGAAAAGGCGAGTTACCTTGGGTCTCCTTGAATACGTCTCGGAGGGCGATGGTAGCTTCCTGTGATATAGGTGCCGTAAGGCTTACTGAAGCGGAAGAGGCTCGTCAGACATTGGTCCCGGACTGTGATAGTAAGGCGTGACAAAGAGGCATTACCAAGGGCTTTCGTCAGGTAGTTTTGAACAACTTTGACCATGCCGGGGTGATTGGCAAAAGGCTCAAAGCCTGGAACATAGCTGTGGCTGACCTATCAACGGTTTAGTGTCCTATTTGAGAGACAGGACCCTGCCACGGGAACCAGACTCACATCTGAAGCTGCGTCCGCGAACTCCAGCGCGCGATTGCTCCTGAGCTCGTTGACATACTTGGGCGGTATGATCAGCCCGTCGCCACTTTCGGTATAGATCTTGTAGGGCTGGTCCGGAAACTGGCGATTGCCCTCATCCATCAGCTGCGCACTCCGGCCTAACCAGTCGAGGAGTCGCGAACGCCATGTCAGCTCGGTGGGCTTCTTGGGGTTCAACCGGGGCAGATTCGGGTAGCTCTCCCGACGGCTGTACACCAAAAGAATGAAGAGCGTGACGGTGGCGAAGTAGGGCCAGTAGGAGGAGGCCCCGCCGCTGTTCCAGTCATGCTGGAACGGAAAAGCAGTCTGCGAAACGTTGACAAGAGATTTGAGCGACATGGTTACCGTCGAGGTACTGGCGATGCTACTTGTGTTGAGTAACCCCCTTTGACGGGATATTTCCTGGTGGCTTCGCGAAGATTTATATCCACGAACCCAGGGGCAAAAGTGTTTGCGGACGATCTATACAGTCGCACGCGGTGCTCAAAGAGCAGGTTCGGCCGCCTACTAAAACCCGAGTCCCCGATTTTCGGGGTTAGCATAAGACATGGCCCCCGGATGACACGGGCTGTAACCGGCATCTAAAAGTGGACCGGCCCGCCCGGGGGCAACCCCGCCTGGAGAGCGCGCCATGTGGGACGGGGTGACGGTAAAAGTGTCACATACCACGATCAAAATACAAGAAAGGTATGGGAACCCAATAGACAGCCGGGCCCAGGACCGTCTTGGCCATGATACGTGTGGCTGGCTGGTGGGTGCTTGGTCGAATGGCCACTACGAACTGGAGTTTTGTGTCCCGGGAGACCTAGAAGCAAGTGCCGGCCCCCACAGAAGAACTGCTGATCAGTGGGGGAGACGAAGGGACGCTGATAGATGGATGGAAAGGGAGCCAATCTTCTCTTGGTTGATAATGAGAGGTCTGTCTCTCCAGCTACTTTAGGTTTATGGGCCAAGCCTCATACCGAGTTGATTCCGGGCGGGCCGGGATCTGCCACTCAATGGCAGCTGTCATGCCTACCAACGCCAGACCGCATGGGATGTCACTTGCACTAATAAACCTTCCATGCAGTGGCCATCGCATGGAGCCCCGATGCCGCGTCCTCGCATTCGCTCGTGGTTACAGGGGCTGCGGCCCTCCGACCTGGTTATCAGGCATTGAGGGCTCGGCATGACAGGAGGCCAGTCACACCGGCTACAGCGGCGGCAACACGGAGTTTAAGAAGTACGCGTGGGGGCCGGTTTCCTTCTGTCTGTGTAAGTACCTCGTTGCATAGGTAGATTTGTGCCGTACCTCCCTGGGGGGCGGGGTTTACGGAACCCGGTTTTTTTTTTTTCGGCACCTCCCGCTGCGCCGCGCTACAGCTAAGTAGAATATAGGCGCGACGGCAGTCCCGCCAGAGCGTCACGATTACTTGGTCATGTAACCGACGTTGGAGCAAGGTCATCGGTTCATTCGGGATGGTAAATCGAACCGCTATGCGCAGCAATCTGCGTCGGAAGACAAGGGAGGTGAGAAATGGGAGATGGCCAAGCTCGGCGTAGACCGGACTGCATTGGAAACGACCACACAACCAGGAAAGACATCGCCTAGTCTCAACTCAGATTACCAAAGACCACTAATTACACGAGCCTCTCCTCAAGTCGTGAAACTGAGAGTAAAAAAGTGAAGTGGCTGCCCCGAACACCCCGTTGACACGGTCTACTGAGCATGAACGGATGTTACCGCAACCGTTAGGTAGTGCCAATGACGTGGTACGCATAACATGAAGGAGGAGGATATTTCCATCAATGAGCCGTGGCATTTCTAATTACGTTTATCCTGCAGCATCCATCATGTTTGGTGCACTTGGCAACCTGGGGTGAACTTGGGGTCCATGATCCGGTGGGCTGGGTCGGCTAGTGAGTTTGTGATCTTGGTCCACTCGACCCCTGCCACGATGCCACTTTGTACACCCCGATCGGGCATCCTGCTTGCGCCCTTTAGCAGGGTCCCTTAGTCGTAAGGCTGAAGTCGCAGTTTCTAGCGGATCCTAAGAGACGAACAGTTTCCCGCGTGCCCCTATTATGTGATTCTCAGCACCGAGTTTTCCTTGCTCGTCTCTTGATGCCGCTTGTCTCTATCCCTCGCAATCTATACTACGATCATATACGTATATCCATAGCCGTCCTACTTCCACCGTACGTCCCTTTCGCCCCTTTATAGATCGGTGTGACTCCTGCTGACTCAACGTTGTCGAATTTTAGCGGCCGTTGGTCAATAAACTGTCCCCATGGTATCGGTACGGACCGGATCGACGTTAGGTCGAACACCTTACGCTGAGCACTTTCTACGCTATCAACGCACCCATACCCATGGAACAGATGCTGGGTGAGCTTCCAGGTCCACTCGTTGCTGCTATCTCCGAATCGCTGCCCGCAAGGGCACGTCAATGGCAACGTAGAGATCTACGCGCGTGCAATGCAAAGAGGCTCAACTCTATTGGGTGGTGGCAGCTCGGCTGTTCACGCTTAAGGCAGGCGTTGGAGACGATTGGCAGGATCGGAAGAACCTTGCAGATACTCTCCCATATGTGTTCCCTGGCTGGCAACCATCCGAAGCCTCCAACACCTCCTCCTACCGCATCTCTCTCCTTGTACCCCATCCCATTCGTCCAATCCCGAGACCATACGTCTTCCTCTCCTTCCGACCCCATCACTCCCTGACCTCCTCAATCACGGACTCGCCCCGGCTTTCGTCCCCGCTCGTCCACTGCCACGTCTCGTGCAGCCGCAGGCGTCCGTCGGGCAGCGTCGTCGGCAACGAGCGGCAGCGGCCCGTCATCAACACGCCGGCGCGGTTCACGTGGTGGTAGCGCATGTCGAGGCTGCCGTCCTCGGCAGTCACGGTGGCGAGGAGCGAGCCCTTGACGACGGACCCGCCGGCGTACTCGGCCCAGACGATGGCGCCCTCTTGGTGGTAATGGAAGAGGGTCTGGGAGCCCACCTCGCCGTTGGCGCTGTTGGCCGCCGAGCGGAAGGTTTTGCCGTCGTACGACACCATTGTGGCAGCAGGGGTGGGGGAGGCGTAGGAAGGCGAGGATGACGTGGTCCAGTAATCGGGTGTGTTCGAATTGATGGATGGTTGACACGTGGGTGGTTAGTCGGGAGCTTGGGGATTGAGCTTTACTGCAGTTTCATCTTCGTTGAAATAGTCACGGGGCGCAGACTCAGGACAGGCGGCTCCTTGGTCGGCAGACCGAAGTCGGAATACGAGATTCTTGTTTGGCCTCTATGGCTTGGCTAGTTGTTGACCTGGGGCCGAGTTGAGATGAGTCATAACGGGGAGGGGGAGATCAACCGTTATCCAGAATCCTGCGCCAAGGTTCGAACGGTTCCCACTAATCCAAGGGGCAGCTGAAGAACCGCAGGAACCCGACGACAGGGACAAAGACACGAGTAGGAGATGGAACAGGGGCAGGTGGGAAAGAGAGTCCGTAAGGACCAAGATTGGTCAAAATTCACTATCCTCCATTCGCCTCCGTCTATCATGGCGTCAGCCGACGTCGAGAATAAGGGAAAATCGCGGTGATGATGCGATTTGCCCAAGGCACAGTAGGCTGGCCGTCCATCCACATGCAGCCTGCTATGCCAAAAGTACAGATCCACGGCATCCTGATATTGCCTCCGTTCCCCACCATCACATCACATACACGGGTATTCACCGACACTCGGAGAGTGAGAGTCTTGGGGTCGAGTTTACAGCAGGTCGCGCTTCACAAACTGCTCGCGCATGGCGCGGCCGAGACCAGCAGGGCTGCGCTCGACAACGACACCAGCAGCCTCCAGGGCGCTGATCTTGCTGTCAGCGCCACCCTTGCCGCCGCTGACGATGGCACCGGCGTGGCCCATACGGCGACCGGGCGGGGCGCTGATGCCAGCGATGAAGCTGACGACGGGCTTGCCCTTGCCGTCGGCTCCGCTAATGTTGTTGGCCTTCAGGAAGTCGGCGGCGTCCTCCTCGGCGGCACCACCGATCTCACCAATCATGATGATACCGTCCGTCTCCTCGTCCTTGAGGAAGACGTTGAGGCAGTCAATGAAGTTGGTGCCCGAGAAGGGGTCACCACCAATGCCGACGACGAGCGACTGGCCCAGGCCCTCCTGGGTGGTCTGGTTGACGGCCTCGTACGTGAGGGTGCCAGACCGCGACACGATGCCGATGCGGCCGCGCTTGTGGATGAAGCCAGGCATGATACCGATCTTGCACTGGCCGGGGGCGATGATACCGGGGCAGTTGGGGCCCACGAGACGGGTCTTGGACTGCGACTTGAGCATGCTAGTTATCCGCACCATGTCTGGAAGGAAAGAGGTTAGGAGCGAGTTGTCAAGCAGTGAATTGGGGTTGTAACTTCCGTACCGTGCTGGGGGATACCCTCGGTGATGCACACGACCAGGGGGATCTCGGCGGCAATGGCCTCCTCGATACCGGCAGCGGCCAGCGGCGGGCTACACGTATCCAGACGGTCAGCCCATGGTGCCACGATCTCGCATTGGGGTGCGTGCATGTGTAGGTATACGTGCGGCCGCAGGGGTAGCACAAGCAAGCGCAGCGGCAAGATCGCGGGGGGTTTTCTTACGGGACGAAGATGGCGGTAGCGGTGGCGCCCGTGTTCTTCACAGCCTCGCCCACATTGCCGAAGACGGGGAGACCGAGGTGCTCGGTGCCGGCCTTCTTGGGGTTTGTGCCTCCCACAACCTTGGTGCCTGTGTTGGGGGGGTCGTCAGAGGAGCGTGCGCCGCGAGGGGACGGGACAAGGAATAGGTACCGTATTCGATGGCCTGCTGGGCGTGGAAACTGCAGAGCGCGGGACTCGAGTCAGTGCTTGTTTTTTCCACGCGGCGAGACGAGACAAATAGCTCATGCTCAAGGGGGGGCGGCTCGGAGGAGAGGAGGCGGGACGACGTACGTTCCCTGCTTTCCGGTGAAGCCCTGGAAGAGGACCTTGGTATCGCTGTTGATGCGCAGGTTCTCAATGGTCGAGGCGTAGGGGGTGCTGGAGGCGCTGTAGGCGCGTCGGGAGGCGTGACGCAGCAGGGCCGCGCCAGGCGTGCGAAGCTGTCTCGAGAAAGCCTGCATCTTGAGGAGTAGTATGCCGGAACCGAGTCGGTCGGGGAGCTGCAGGGCGGGAGAGGGGGTGAGAGGAGGCCTTGCTCACGGAGATGGGGGTGAAATAGGGAGGGAGGGATGTATGAGGCAGAGGTCGGTCGTTAGTATGGAGGAGTGGTGGCAGCCGTAGCTTCACGAGCCTATCCGATCGTCTTTGCGCTGCGGCGGCGCCAGTGCCGCCTCTGGCCAACGTCCATCAAAACTTAATGCAGCGCCCCACTGTATTTCTCCTCGCCTAGGTAATGCCCGCAGCAGCTGCGACGGGGGGCGCGCAAGAACTGCAGGAGCCGCTACCGACTTCCCCCGGCGCGGGTCTGGCCAAGGGCCGACTGGACCCGACGCCGCGGGAAAGCGCAAGCTGACCGGCCCGACAGTGCAGCCGTCGTCGCCGTCGCCGCTTATCAGCAAGTCTTATCGTACGCAGCTGCCACTCTAGTGTACAGTAGTGTACCTTTCCAGAGTAAGCGGGTATCTAACGGAGTACAGCCACTGTACCTGCCACTAGTACCCCCAGCCGATAGGTACCGCCACAGATCCAATATACTACTAACAGCCCCGAGAGAGCTTGGGCTTGGGGCTGCTAGGCAATCGCCCGCAACGCAACCACGCAACTGCCCCGGCGACTGACTGTCCACTGTCCATCCATCGTCCCGTACCTAAGCTCGAGAGCCTCGCCTACCTGGTCGACCTCATCATCCATCCCTCCATCATCCATCCTCCCCCAGCATCACCACCACCACCAACCCACGTCACCACCTCCATCCATTTTTATCCCCTGGCAGCTACGGCAACCCACGCCTGCTGCTTGTTTGGCGCTCTCTCGACGGCGTGATTGCCTCCGCGCACCCCGATTTCGACAGTCACAGCCTCGCCGACTTGACCTGATCGGTCCGGCGCTGCACAACCGACGTCGCCATGGTGAGCTTCGCCCGCCACCCGCTCTGCGTCCCGGCGCAAGCTAACACACATTGAACAGGGTCAGAACCAGTCTGGAATGGGCGGCGGTGGCCAGGATGGCCGTGACGAGAAGGACAAGAAGGTATACCGTCTCCACCGCCATGTCATCATCACCATCCCCATCCCCATCCGAGACCCCCATGCCCACGCCCATTCATCCTCATTGCTAACAATGGTCCCCTGCCGCAGAAGGAGAAGCCCAAGTACGAGCCTCCGCCCCAGCCCACAACCCGCATCGGTCGCAAGAAGAGAAAGCAGGCCGGCGCTTCGGCCGCCGCCAAGCTGCCCGCCGTCTACCCCACGAGTCGCTGCAAACTCCGCCTGCTGCGTATGCAACGCATCCACGACCACCTGCTACTCGAGGAGGAATACGTCCAGAACCAGGAGCGCTTGCGGAAAGCGAAGTCGGCCAAGGATAGTGCCGGACCTCCCGTCTCAGAGCTCGACGTGGGCACCGACAGAAATGCCGACGAACGCGGCCGCGTCGATGATATGCGAGGCAGCCCCATGGGCGTCGGCACTCTCGAAGAGATGATTGACGACGACCATGCCATTGTTTCCAGCACCACCGGCCCTGAATATTACGTCAGCATCATGAGCTTCGTCGACAAGGACTTGCTCGAGCCCGGTGCCTCGGTCCTGTTACATCACAAGAGCGTGTCCATTGTGGGCGTGCTGACCGACGACACCGACCCGGCTGTCAACGTCATGAAGCTCGACAAGGCACCGACCGAGTCGTACGCCGACATTGGTGGTTTGGAACAGCAAATCCAGGAAGTGCGCGAGTCGGTCGAGCTGCCCCTGTTGCATCCGGAGCTGTACGAGGAGATGGGTATCAAGCCCCCCAAGGGTGTCATTCTCTACGGCGCTCCCGGTACGGGAAAGACGCTGCTGGCCAAGGCCGTTGCCAACCAGACTTCGGCCACCTTCCTTCGAATCGTCGGCTCCGAGCTGATCCAGAAGTATCTCGGTGACGGCCCTCGCCTAGTACGCCAGCTGTTCCAGGTTGCCGCCGAGAACGCCCCCGCCATTGTTTTCATCGACGAGATCGACGCCATCGGTACCAAGCGGTACGACTCGACTTCGGGTGGTGAGCGTGAGATTCAGCGAACAATGCTGGAGTTGCTGAATCAGCTTGACGGTTTCGATGATCGCGGCGACGTCAAGGTCATCATGGCCACCAACAAGATCGACACACTTGATCCTGCCTTGATCCGTCCGGGCCGTATCGATCGCAAAATCCTCTTCGAGAACCCCGATCAAAACACCAAGCGCAAGATCTTCAACCTTCACACGTCCAAGATGAGTCTCAACGAGGACGTGGACCTAGACGAGTTCATCTCGCAGAAGGATGACCTGTCGGGTGCTGACATCAAGGCCATCTGCTCTGAAGCAGGTTTGATGGCCCTGAGAGAGCGGCGCATGCGTGTTCAGATGGCCGATTTCCGCTCCGCCCGGGAGAGAGTCTTGAAGACGAAGCAGGAGGGTGAACCCGAGGGCCTGTACTTGTAATTGGCACCACGGGTTTATCGGGAAGCTTTCTGTATCACTAGCTTGAGGATGTCGCGATGTATCAAGATCGCGGGAGACAGAGAATAGACGATGGACTTGTTTGTCTCGCACCTGACGACTTGAAACTTTTTACACGCCTTGCATATTGTTATATGGCTCCTCCACTTAGGTTGCGGATTGGGCTTTGCTCTCTCGTGGCAACGCATCCATTGCACGGTGCATTACGCAGTGAGAGATCTGGCTGAATTCGTAACTGGGGAGCAGATGATGAGGCTCGCCGCTTGACTAGCCTCGGCCTCTGAAGTCTGAGCTAATGAGGGATGTCGAACAATTAGACACCAGACAGCCGCCACAACGCTGGCACTGTCCCTGATGTTTTCAGTACTTCGCAACTACATAATGCTAGACGAAATGAATGGCCAGGCCCCGGGGATTTCGTTTGCCACACTGCACGTGTTGGACCATGTCACAGAACCATGGCTTTGTCGGTTGCAACCATTGTGCTTTGTGCTTCCAATCAGTGCGGCTCCGTACAGCCATTTTAACAATGGCCTGTATGGCAAATGCCCAGTACTATAAAGATTGAGGGAGACCAGAAAGGCTGTCTCCTTAACCTCCCAATGACGAACCAGCGAAAATTCAACAGTTGCCGGACTAATCCGAACGCAGATAACGTACCTAGGTACGTTGACAGGATTAGTACTCGACAAGATCTGAGCTCAGCGAGGAAGGCAATCAAGGCGAGAACAGTGGCTCTTCAAGATGGGTAAATTGCATCATAGAAGGGTGCAGGAACTACGATATGGGCCATTGGCCCGAAGGCGGACACGACGCTCTGTCCGTGAGCCAATGGGGCCTGCTCGACTCGCCGCCCGTCGTCCGAAGATACCGTCCAGTCTTTTCCACACAAACCATGCGGAAGAAGACAGGATATCCCAGAGTCGCGAGGATGAGACGAGTGACCATGAGGTCGGCGTGGGTGACAGGGGCGACCCCGAGACGGGTGCTGCCAACAAAACCCAGCCGCCGAACACCGGCCCGCCCTTGGCCGCCGGACAGCCCCTCTCGGACACCGTCGGCATCGAACAGCGTCCCCAGACGCCGCGACTTCACTTCCCAGAGCATCGAGCCGCATCCTGGCTGGGGTCGCAGAGGGTGCCCCGGCGCCCTCCCGGTCTGCCCCGAAACCGCGCACTCTCGCGCAGCCCCGAAAGGCCGCCCGTGGTGATTGACCCGGCTATCTGGCGGGAGCACCCAGGCATCGCCGACCCCTCCAACCCCTTTCCCGGCAACATCAACATGCGCCCGCCGCCGCCCGACTCGGCACCGCGGCGGATGCCGTCGGGGCGGCGGGAGTCGGGCAGGACGGGCGACGGTCCAGCCCAGCCGCTCGCGGTGCTCATGGCGCTGCCGCCGGACCAACGCGGCCACTGGGCCTTCGACGTGGCGACGTGGCCGGCGGGGGCGCGCGCGGCGTTCGCGACGGCGCTGGACGAGTTCGCCGGCCGCAGCACAGCCGCGCCGGACGGGTCCCTCGCCGTGCAGCGCCGCGGCACGCAGTACCGCGTGGCGTCGACGCGGGCGCGCGCCGGCGCCGTCTGGCGGCGCCTCCGCGCCCTCTCGGTCGGCCGCGTGGAAACGGGGCGCGCCGTCTGGGTCGACGGCCGCGGCCGGCAGATCACGCTGATGCTGCCGCGACGGCCGGTCCGGGTCGGCGGGGGTGGGTGAGGTCAGACGGGTAAGGACTCCCGGTTGGTGTTCGGGAGGGGCGTGAACCTGTGGGGATGGGTCTGCCTTTAGTCGGACAGGGGATGGATCTGAGGTTTCGCTGCGTACACGGTTTGTTTGCCCTCTGTGCAACAAAGGGCCACTCACTCATGGGAACCTGCAGCATCTAGATATGCAGAGATCGGTATCTTGATCACAGCAGGTCAATTCACAGAGGCTTACCCAATATCTATGTTGTCTGTGATCTCTGGTGGTGCTCGGTCTTGGCTGACTTAATACATCTTCTTCTTGGAGGATTAATCGCCCAGGCACTCACTCAAATTACATTGTAACAAATGAACAAATGCCTGAAAGTGTAGAATTACCTCTGCCTGGTGTACGAAGTTTCGAGGCCGAGTTCTCGGTGTGGGTTTGTAGTACAGTGATTGCGGGGATCAGATTGTCACCAGAATTACCTAACCTAGGGGGGATCAATCCTTGCCTCCAGGCCAGGAGCCCCCTGGCTGGACGCTGAAACAAGCACATGGACATCGCGTGTCTCGCTGGGTTGAGAAAGAAAACGAAGGGGTTGCAATCTGTTCCTTACAGACTCACAGATACGATCATTTACTCTATTGCTCCCCCGCATCTTTTACTTGCGTTGTTTGGCGGCAGCTCTTCTCGTCTTCTTGGAACTCAACAAGCACAGTCGCAAGGCATCCATTCATTCACGGTAGTGGCTCTCGGCCCTGTCACTTTACTCCACCACCACCCCCTCCGGGTTCTCGCCCTTGCTCACCAGGACTATTTTGTTCCGTCCCTCTCTACCCAGCCCAGCATGCGCGTCTTCTCGGTCCTCTTCGTGGTGCTCAGCGCGGCGCTCGTCCACCAGCTCTACAGCGTGGCGTCGACGGACGGGCAGGTATCCCGGTTCGAGGCCGACGTGCTGCGGACGCTCGCCTTCACGCTGGGCAGCGGGCTGGCCATCAACGTCGGCTGCGCACTGGTGGCGCGCCAGCTGGACGAGGCCGTCCTGCCGGGCACCGAGATGTGGTCGTGCGCGCCCTACGGCACCATCGGCGGCGCCCTCGTCATGCGCGCCCACATCTTCGGCCTCGGCGGCTACAAGCCCGAGCACTGGGCCTACGCCTACAGCCTGCCCCGGCGCGCGCAGAGCTGGGTCCGCGAGGTGGTGGTTGAGATGATGCCCACGAAGGAGGAGATGGTGGTGGCGGCGGCAGCGGCGGAGCCTCCTGTCAAGGAAGAGTTATGAGCTTGGAACTTCTTCCCGCCTCGGCGCCTCTCCCGCGTCTACCTCCTGAAAAGGTTCCATCAACCACCCGCGGACTCGCGCCCCCCGCGGGTTCGCAACGCGCAACGCCCGGCCCGGCGCCCAATAAGGTTATCTCGGCTCTCTGCACCGCCTCGATTATCGGAGGCTGCGCCACAATAGCAGGTCGTGTGGCGCAGCAGCAGCGTCATCTTGGCCGCCTCCAAGCATTGGATGGCATCGGCAAGCAGGCGGGGGTTGAGGGGCAAGAAGGAATCCATTTCCACAGTGGGAGCTCCCCCTGCCTGCGTCGTCACGAACAAGCGAGTTCCTTGCCGCCGTTGTCTTGGCCTGGGCATCCGTCTTCAGCCACCGTCACACGTGTGGTGTCATGGGTGCGTTAACGAATGACCTGGACTTCGACAAGTTACATCGTATGTAGCGGAAGTAGGTCGTACATAATATAAGTAGTACATAGGTGCCTACCACTCGTGCCTACCTCTCTCTCTTGACCCTCCGTAGTAAATCTTGAATCTCAACCTGCCCATCTCGCCTCCGCGTCCCAGCCATTTCTCCCTGATTCCTTCTCGACGCCTTCCAGTCCCCTGGACTATCCACAACCCCTCCTCGCCCCATCCGCCCATTCGACCGACCGCCGACACCAACTCCCAGTCAACCGAACCATGAGCGTCGAGAAGAATAACCCCGCCTTCGGGGGCGGCCAGAACCCGAACCCAAGCCAAGACCAGAACCCCAACTACTACGGCGACGAAGCCAACGCCGCGGGCCCATCGGAACTTCACGGCAACGCACCGCCGCCGCAGTATAGCGACCCGACGTCGGCGCACCCGAGCGGCCAGCCGGACGAGCAGTATTATCCGCCGCCGCCGCCCGGCCCGCCGCCCAACCAGAACCACCCCAACCAGAGCGGCCACCCGCTGCAGTCGCATCCCGTCAACGCCCCGCCCCCGAGCTACGAGTCCCATGGCGAGCCGGGCTTGTCGGTGCCCTACGGCGACGAGAAGGCCCCGAATCTGCCGCCGCGCCCGGCCTCGGGCCAGGGACAACAAATCCCCTACTTCCCGCCCCCGCCCGGTCAGGAGGACAGCGGTAGCGCACCATCTGCCGAGCAGGCTCACGCGCAGGGGGCGGCGGCACTGCCGCCGCCGGCCCCAGTGCTGCCGTGCCGCCTTCCGGCACCAGCTCCTACACGCCTGGTACTGGCGCCTATGCGCTCGGGAGCCAAAGCGCTGCCATGGGCGGTTTCGCTGCCGCCACTGGTAGTCCCGCGGCGTCGGCGGCGGCGAGTGCCGGCTTAGGGGCGGGTGCAAGCGCCCCCGCCGCAGGTCCCTCGACGGCCGCTGCTGCCGATGGCAAGACCGAGAAGAAGAAGACAGGCTTCGGTGAGCGGCTGTACCAGTGGGGCGTTAAGGCGGGCGTGCCCGTGAACAAGATCACCAACAAGCTGGGATCTGAGGCCTTCTGGCCGACGACCATGGACAAGGAATGCGACAAGGCAGCGCGCATCCTCAAGTCCTTCTGCAAGGACGGCTTCTACACGACTCCCAGTGACCACCCGCCGCCGTCGCCCGGTCACCCGTCGACGCCCGGCCCCAAGGGTGAGTCCAAGACGCTGGTCAAGATTCCCGTGGCCGCCATCCAGCGCGCCAAGGGCCTCGCTATCTTCACCACGTTCCGCACGGGCTTCCACTTCAGCGGTGCGGGCGGGTCGGGCGTCGTTGTCAGCCGGCTGCCCGACGGGTCGTGGTCGCCGCCTGTCGGCTTCCTCGTACACACGCTGGGCGCCGGCTTCATGGTCGGGCTCGACATCTACGACTCGGTCTGCGTGCTCAACACGGACGACGCCGTGCGCGCCTTCACGCGGCCGCGCTTGAGCTTGGGCGGCGAGATTGCCGTCGTGGCCGGGCCTGTGGGCGCCGGCAAGGCGCTCGACGCCGCCGTCGGCGCCGGCAAGCCCGTCTGGAGCTACATGAAGTCGCGCGGCTTCTACGCCGGCATCCAGGCCGACGGCACCGTCATCATCCAGCGGCCCGCCGCCAACGCCGCCTTTTACGGCGACCAGTCCATCACCCCAGAGCGCATCCTCAAGGGCGACGTCCCGCCCGCCCCCGCGGCGCCTGCGGCCCCATCCAAAGACGGCGAGCTTGTCATGTGGCCCGCCGGCGGCCGTCAACTCATGGAGATCCTCAAGAACGCCGAGGGCAAAAAGGCCGACGAGAAGATTGTCGGCGAGGTGGGCTCGGGCCCGACGCCGGGCGACCTGGCGAGCACCGAGGGCGTGCACCACGATCCTGTCACCAAGGAGGCCGAGATGCAGGGCAGCACGACGCGCTATGCCTAGGAAAGGTTTTGATGGCGATGAAACCGAGGCAATTTGCGAAGGAGTCACGGGCGGATTTCCACGCCAGCAACACAATTGAATTACTTTACGTACTTGTCTAATAATACCCCCCCATGCGAGGCCCGAGACATTCGACCATGCGCGTCTGTCATGCCGGGATATGTCATGTCTATGAACCCATCAAGCCGATCCTCATTAGTTTTTGCCGAGCCCTATCCTCATTCGCCCACCCAAGACATTATCACCATGAACCCCATGCCCAACCACCACACATTACCGCGACTTGGCGAAAACCCATGCAGAAAGAGCCCCAATGCCAGCGTCGTGTCGGACCAAACAGAACCTCATGAATCTCGTAGGTCATGCACATCCATTCCCGCATGTTCATGTACACATCCGCGTCCGATGCCTTTGCTCGTCCGCGTCTTTCGTTTGGTCGTCCTTTCCTCCCTGAAGTTTCGTAAACCATCCCTACGGGGTGGATAATGGGGGAGGGGAACGAGGCGAAAAAAAGGAAGCCAGTGGTGTCACCGCCGGGCTTCTTCTTTCTCTACGCAGCCGTCGTCCGGGCGCCGCGGCGCATCGTCCGCCGCTGCAGGCCCACGGCCGGCCGCACCTGGGGCGCGACGACGATGGGCGGGATGAAGGAGCTGGGGCGCGGGCGCGGGCGCGGGAGGTTCACGAAGACCTGGCGCTTCCGCGGCGGTTCCGGGGCGCCGCGCGCCTGCAGGCCCAGCGTGCGCATCAGGCCGAGGCCGCCCTCGCCGGCGGCGCCGCCGCTGGGCAGCTTGATGTCGGTGGCGGGCCGGAGCGAGGCCACGGGCTCCACCTGGGCCACGGGCCGGAGCTCGACGACGGCGGGGCCGTTGTTGTTGTTGTTGTTCTGGTCCTTGTCCTTGCCGTTGCTATCGCCGTGGCGGTTGGGGCCCAGCTCGGCGGCGTGGCGTCGGCACCCCTCGGCCGTGTTCTCGCGGCCCTGGCGCTTCGCATGCCGCTGGCGCTTCTCCCAGATGTTGAGCCCCACCGAGTTCGACGTGACCTCGGCCGAGTCCATATGTAAGGCGGGCAGCTTCACGCTCGTGCTCCCGCGCCTCTGCTTCGGCTCGTTCTTGTCCTCCTCCCCGTTGAAGACGTGAACCCCAAGGACGTCCGTCTTGGCCTCGGCCGGGTCGACGCTGAGAGCCGGCAGGCGGAGGTTCGTGTCCCCGCGCTTCTGCTTCGGCTGCTGGGGGGCGGCCGCCGCCGCCGCCGGAATCATGCCGCCGGCCGCCGCCATGGCCTGCGCCGGCATCTCCTGCATCTCCTGCGTCGCCGCCACGGCGCCCGCGGGGCTCGGGTTGTCGGGCAGCGCGGCCGCCGCCTGCTCTATGGCCTCGGTCGGCATCTTCACGGCCTCGTCGGGCACCGGCGCGTTGCTCAGCTTGATGGCCTGGCCCGGAAGCTCCTGGACGCCGGCGAGTGGGCTTTCGGCGCGCTTCTCCTGCTGCTGCTGCTGCTGCTGCGCCGCCGCCGCCGCCTCCGCGTTGTCAGCGCTGTTGTCGGCGGCGTGGGCCCAGGGGGGCGTGGCACCGCCGGCCGGGGCAGCAAACCCCCCGGTCAGGGGACTCAGGCCGCCGGCCGAGGCGGTAGATCCCTCGCTGGTCGCGGAGGCAGCGCTCCCGCCGGCCCGGGCAGCGCCCCCGTCGGCCGAACTGGCCATGCCGGCGACGGGGGCCGCCAGCCCCAACGGGCTCGCCTGCCCGCCCCCGCCGGCCAAGAGCGGCCGCGTCAGGCCCGAGGTGCCGTTGCGGTGGTTGTTGTTGTTGTTGTTGTTGTTACCCCCGCGTCCCAGCGGCACCACGTCGTGCGTCCGCAGCACCGTCGTTTCCTCATCGCCGCCCGTGCGCGTAATCTCCACGCCCGAGCCGCCTTGCGACGCCTGCTCCTCCGCGTCCTCCGGTGACGGGAGCACCAAGGCCGAGGCTTCACTATGGGGTCGGCGGAAGAAGGCCTCAGGTCAGCCTTCGTTTCTTTTTTTGGTCCTTTCGCCTTTTGTTTTCCTTTCTCTTAGGTCGCGGAAGCGGAGGCTCGGAAAGTGTGGAAAGAATAAAATTGGAGGAGGGGAGAGGACTTACAAGCGGAAGTTGCTGGGGATCTTGTTGCTGAGGATCTGTAGACTGCTGGACGGGGGCTGTCAGCAAGGCTTTCCGCGCTGCCGCCATCACACACGGGCGCAGAGCGGACACGGCGTGAGAAGACGGGGACGCGGGGTCTTTTCTTACCTGGGGTTGTCGTTGGCGTCGTTGACACCGCGGGCGTTGACGGGTGCGGCGACGGCGCCGAGGTCCGTTAAGGCGGCGAGCGCCGCGAAGACGAGATTATGCGAGCGCATAGTGTACGGGTGTCAACTCTGGGGCTTCAGGGCGAACAAAGGCTTTCAGATGGGTAGATCGGAGGCGGTTTTGGTGATGTGGCTGCTGCGGGAGTGTGACCGTCTTGTCTGGTTCTATTGGATTCATCCAAACGAAGGGCGGACGTCAAGATAATATACCCCCCTCCAACGATGACCACCTGCCATCGGAGCCCACACACGCACGGCGGCCTGGATATTGACCTCATCACCGCTGTCTCGAGTCTCCTGGCCTCACGTCCACGCGCGGGACGCCTGGGCCGCCCGGGCGCCCGCAAAAGCAGAGACAAAGAAAAGCCACCCCCTCGCTTGTCAACGCCGCACCACGGCCGGTGTCTCGCTCCGACATTGAATACATCTCACCTGCCAATTCCCGCGCTTAATCGTCTCATTTGCTGCCCGAATTGCGACTAGACGTTGCGGGTGTGGCTCTCGAGGGCGGCGGTCGGCAGCTGTCACGCCGGGACCGTTCGCGAGCAGATGTTTCCCCGGCCGCCAATGATTGACTGTGGTACGTCGCCACGCCCATAGCGGGAGAGGGGAATCATTCGATTTGTTGGCTGTGGTTCCAGAAGACGGATGGAAGAAGCATTGACGGCCCGAGCCACCGACAGGACACTATGAGTGCAAGCTCCGATGAAAGGGGTCACCGTTCAGAGAAACGAGCATGCGACGGCCGCAGCGTTCAGTCCGGCGGCATAGGCACAGCCGAGCTGTTCAAGTGAAGATGGCGAGAATTCGAATGCTGCGCGCTGTCTGTCGTATTGCAGAGCTACCAATCCCCTGGTCCCGTTTAACCATCCGACCTGCCAGGATCATGAACGAATTAGGTACGCAAACGAGATGAATGGCACTTTTACCTAGGCTATCTTGCATTTTGGGTGGCCTGGTTTCCCCTCTCAACAAGGTTGACAAAGTCATGGTTCGCCCTACGGTCAACAAAGTCAAATTCGCGCCAGCGGCTGGCCTGCAAGTGTGCGAGGGCGATTTGAATGTAACGTTCTCTCCTAGGAAAGACACGCGTACGCCTCTGCCGGCAAACTCGCCATCCCCGCATTTGCGACCCGCGAAATATCGTGACAGGATGTAAACGACCTGCTTCTAGGCGGTGGACCGGTTATAAAGCCAGCATAGACTCGGATGAAAGAGGGAGTTCAGCCAGGCTTGAATACTACCCGTGAATGCCACCCACTGTATTCAGCACAGCCAGTCAGCCCGCCAGACAGGAACACAGTTCAAGATGCGGCTTGCCGTTTTGTTTTCTACCGCAGTATGGGCCACTCTGACCCTCGCCGCCCGCCAGCCGTACGACGTGCGCAAGATCATCGAGGCGTTCCGGCAGCGGCACGACGACCTCACCATTCTCTGCGCGCACCGCGGGCTCCGGTGGAACGGCACGACGGAGAACTCGCGGGATGCCTACTTCCGGGCGGCCGAGGCGGGCATCGAGTGCATCGAGACCGACATCCACCTCTCGCGCGACGGCCGCTTGCCCATGGTGCACGACCGCGGCGTGGGCCGGACCACCGACGCCGGCGAGCAGGCCGGCCGGCCGGCGTACAACCCCTTCACGGGCCAGGGCCATAACCCCAAGGCGGCCGAGCTCGACTACGTCGGTGGCATCGAGAAGCTGCACCTGCGCGACGAATGGGGCCGCACGCACCGCGAGACAGTGCCGACGCTACCGGCCATGGTCGAGAGCCTGCGCGACGCCGGCGTCAACGTCGTGCTGCAGCTCGACTTCAAGGACCGTGAGGCCGTGGCCCCCGCCTACTGGGCCCTGCGTAACCTCAGCAACGCCGCCGGCGTGCCCGCCAACGAGTGGTGCATCTACAAGGTGCAGGCGGCCTGGTGGAAGACGCCAGCCGAGCTGGAGGCCGAGGACTGGGTGCGCGACGCCCTGGCGTCCGGCGTCCGGCTCGCCTACATCCCCGTCTACCAGCCGGCCGACGAGGGGCAGTGGGATATGCTGAGCTCGCTCAAGGCCTTCGCGCGCGCCAACTACACCATCAGCGCCGAGTTTGAGATGAAGGCGGCCGCCGGGCCGCTGGCGCAGCTGCAGGACTACGTGCTGCACCTCGGTGCAAACGAGGGCACGTTCCGTACTTCGGGTATCTTGTGAGTCGAGACCTCCCTCTCCTCCTCTCCTCCCGTTCGTCCCCTTCTCTTCCTCCACAGTCCACGCCCGGATCACCGCCCATGTTGATGCGTTTCCCCGTCCCCCCCAGCTACGCGCCGGGCGACTTCGTCGACCCCATCACGACGAGCCTCACTCGCTTCGACACGGCCAATTTCAGCCTGCCGGATGACATCCGCTTCAACAACTCGGCCTGGCAGTTCCAGGAGGATCGGACGCCGCAGCTGCTGGACACGCTCGCTCGGGGTCTTTCGGCCGACGGGCGCGACCACCGGAGCGACTTCGCCTGGATCCTGCAGCAGGGCTTCCGCTGGGTCATCGCCGACACGGCCGATCTGTGGCATGCGCGCCTCGGAGCCCAGGGGCGGAGGAACTTGACATACCTGCTGGCTGACGGTCGGGCCGAAGTGGGCGCCGACATGGGGTGGTACAAATAGCGAGTGCACGCGCGCACCCTGATGTCGAATCAGTCATGCAGTAGTTTATAGTTGGTAAAGCGCTGTCGCGTCGGGCCCAAACCCATTTGCTCGACCGTCTGTCCGTGGCGCCAGTAAAACCGAGCTGGGAGGCCCATAGTAGCTTCGCGAGACACTGTGTGAGATGTCCAGCTCAGTCACTGCCCCCTGGTGGGCGGGGCACGTTTTGGGGTCGACGCGAAAGGCGAGTGAGGGCCTTCCTGATGCTTCGCCAGACGCGCGAGCCGGCTCCCATCCTCTCGAGAGCGTCATCCTGCCGTAGATGGGCAAAGACCCAGTCGACCTCCTCGACGATGACGTCAGGCCTGTCCCGCACGACATGGTGGCCACAGTCGGGCAGGTGGACGTACTTGGACGTGGAGGAGAGGCGCAGCTGGGCCTTCTTGAGACGCTCGTCCTCGGCCTCGCTCCGGCGCAGCAGGTCTTGCTGGGCGGCGAGGGCGGCCTGCTCGGCGGTAGGCGTCGGAGCGGCGGCGAGGGCGGCGGCGCGGGCCTCAAGCGCGCGGGCCACGCCGAGGAAGCTGTTGGCGCGGACGACGACGACGGGCTTCGCGCCCATCATGGGACGGCGACGGCGGAGCTGGTCGGCGGCGACACGCGGGTCGAGGCCGCCCTCCTGGCCCGTCTCGGCGAGGACGAGGCCGGCGACGTCGGCGGGCGCGGCCTGCAGGAAGGCGCGCGCGAAGGCGCCGCCGTACGAGTGGGCGACGAGGACATAGGGCGCGGCGAGCCCCCGGGCGGCCAGGTCCCGGCGCAGGGTGGCGATGGCGGCGGGCACGGGGCCGGCGGCGGCGGCGCGCGCGAAGAGCAGCACGCCGTGGCCGCGCTGCACGAGGCGCCCGGCCAGCGCCGTCCACGCGGGCGAGGCCGCCTCTTCTTCTGCCTCGCCGGACCCGGGGAAGCAGATGACCAAGGGGTGGCGGCGGTCGACGTCGACGGCCGATGCCGCGTCGGGCTCCAGGAGGCGGTGATCGGGACGCCATGGCGTGCTGCTAGGGGCTCTAGCCTCCCCGCCGGCGCTGCTGCTGCTGCTGCGGCGGCGGCTGTTGCTGGGCGCGGAGGCGGCCATGGTTTCCTGTAGGGGCGAGGGGGGCGATGCCCCGTTTCTTGGGGGCCCAACGGCGGTAGTGCAGATTCAAGCACAGGCTAGGATCATGACACGAGAGCGCGATGTGTGTTCCGAAGGGATTGGCATTCCTGTGGAGCCTGGGTCGCCGAGGACGGAAGTTGGATGGAAGAAGTTCTGTTGAATTTACTCGGTCGTGAGAATAGCCGTGACGCTGGACGCCACAATAGTAAGACCACCAGGCAGCAGCCACGATGAGATGATCCCATGCCAACAACAGTCTTGCGTATGTAAGTACCTAACAAGTATGTACTAAGTCCCAATAGTAAAGGGCTTGGCCCAAGCCCATTAGAGCTGCAGGTACTTCCCATCCCACTAGTGGATGCACGGGACCAGCACTATCTGCCTGTACTCCTGTGTGATTTGAGCAGGGAAGATCCTCCTATATGTAAAATACTATATCTACCTAAGTACTTGTCGTATAAGTTGTCTTGTCCAGGCTGTATCCATCTAAGAAAGAACCTCCGAGACCTCCGAATCCTCCCAACGAACCAAGAGTGAAGAATAGAATGTTGCACCTGCCCAATGGAGGAACCCAAGCCGCTCGCTCATTCCATTCCTTACATGTACTAAGGCACAAGTGAAGATGCCTTCTCGCGAAAATGACGGGGGCTGGTGGGAAACCATCCACGCTACCCAAGAGGGTGTTGCTGTTATTATCCATTCACCTCCAGCAGTGGCTGGTATAGATCCAATTGGGAAGCGATTGGCAGCCCGCGCGCCCGCACTCGTCCGCACCACTTTGGGCGGGAAGCCCGTCGATCATCCGCCAGCGACCCAGCCCAGGGCTTCCCAGGGACGGACTTCGCTCGTGTCCGCAGGCCGAGCCCGCCAGCAAATCACGACGCAGACGGTCCCTGTTCCGCATCGTGCCATCGCACGATACCCACCGCGAGCACCACAGCTCCGACGAGCTGGTAGCCGTAACAGGATGGCGAGAGCCGGCCCGAGCCATGGCAGGCCCCTACTGCGCAACGCTGGCCCTTGGCAGACGTACACGATTACCTATGTCGAGCATCGCGATGTTCACATGAATGGGGGGGAATTGGCGATGGCAACAACGGCCACGGTCGCGTTCTGCCGCCCCAGGTTACTGGCGTCCTTGGAGACTGGCCGCTGATCCGCGCGGGGAGGTGGGATCGCATCGCCAGATCGCTTCCGGCTTGGCCGGCTGGTGGTATTTGAATCCCCAACCCGCCGCCGTTGTTCTCTTCTGCCCCTTCTGCATCAACCACGCCGTCTCTCGCAAGCACCACCTCGAGTACGCAAGCTGCCCGACCCGCCCCTACCTCGCACTCCGATCGATACACCATGGCTCGTCTCCAGAACCTGCTGCTCCTCGGCCTGTCGGCCAGCCTGGGCGCGGCCGCCCCCTCGGCCCACTCCCAACGGGCCCGCGCCGACGAGACGCCGGCGCCGGCGGTGCAGGACGCGCTCTACGACGGGTCCTGCTTCTACCCGACGCCGGACCCCGCCTTCCCCGACGACCTGGCGGCGTACACGGGCCGGTGGTACGAGGTGGCGGGCACGCCGCAGATCTTCACGACGGGCTGCCGCTGCATCTACGCCGAGTACGGGCTGACCGAGAACGGCACCGTCAGCGTGCAGAACGTGTGCCAGCTGCCGCTGGGCATCCGCAACGAGATCCAGGGCGAGGCGAGCCCCGTCGACGCCGCCTACGGCGCCAAGGGCACCTTCCAGGTCCGCTTCCCGAGCGTGCCCGGCGGCGGTGTGTCGTGTCCCGGTCCCAACTACATTGTGCAGAGTAAGTACTCTCTTACTTATGTACACACCTACCTGTGGCTGTTCCGGAGCCCCTCCTGTGGGGAGGGGGAGCCGTGGGGAAAGCGACAGATTGGGACCCCGGTAGCAATGAACAAGAATGAAGGAGTTGCGCTAACCGAGAGTCAGAGTACGACGAGGACTACGCCATTGTCCAGGCGCCATCCTGGGAGGGACTCTTCATTCTCAGCCGCGAGCAACACCCGGCCGAGGCGGACCTCGACGTAAGTTCACGCCCGCATTTCCTCCGTTTCCGCTCTGGGGGGGCATTTTCTGACTCGTGTTCGGCGGGCAGGCTTGGATCCGCGAGGCCGGCGAGCTGGGTACCGACGTGAGCAAGGTGAAGAAGATCAGCCAGGACGACTGCAAGTTCACCTAGGTGTATAATTTTGTGTGTGTGTGTGTGTCTGTGCCACGTGGAACGGGAGCCCCGACGGCGGGCTAGGCTGGAATTGTTGATGGTGTTGGCCCACCACCCGGTTTCTGTGTGGCTTGGTTAGGCTAGGGTAGGGCCGGCTGTACCTTGCATGGTGGTGTTGGTGTTGTTTTCGCCCCCGCGCGTCCGCCGAAGCCGACAGAATTCCCTACTCGAGTCGTCCCTCTCTGCCTCTCCGCCTCTCCCTCACGGGCTCTCTACCCACCGGAGGCTATACCTAATATTTTCTCCCTTTCCCACGCTGCTTTGCCCCTCCCCCCTGGGCTAAGGTCGCTTAGGTTAGGGGCCCGGTTCCGTATATCGTTAGTCAGCCGAATAGCGGCGCTTAATCTCATGCCGGAATGGCTTCCCATTTTCCAGGGCTTCCCGGCGTTCCCCAAGAACCACTCACTGCAGCCCTGGCGAGCGAGCCTGGCGACACACGGGATTCCCTGTGCCGGCGCCGGTTTCCAGGGCAGCCCACTTCCCGCTTCGGGCGCGCGCACACGGGCTGATTGGCCTGCGCGTGTCGTGAATGACGCGGCCTCTCGTCATGGAAAACGGGTACCCAGCCCGCCCACAAGCCCCAGCCCGCGCCTCGGGTCAGCCAAACGCGATCCTTGCCACCGCGAGTCTGGGCCCTCGTCGCCCCGGCGGGCCAGGCAGGGAAAAGGGCGGCGCGAGAGGGGTCCCAAAATGAACGTCATATGTATGGCCCGCCCCGGCCGGCAAGGAAGAGGGAGCGCGAAAGAGAGAGAGGGAGAGAGAGAGAGAGAGGGATAGAGGAAACCAAACAACGAGCCAATGCCTCCCCGCCATTCCGTCACGTTCCCCCCCTCCTAGATCCCAGCCTTCCGTCTGGCCCTGATCGCCGCACCCCTTCGTCGCCTCGTGAAGTCGTCGAATTGCTTCCCCGCCCTCGTGAGCAGCGTGCGGCGCTCCCCCCCCAAAACCCCCATGTCATGAAGCTGCCGGCCTCGACCCAGCGCGCGCTCGCCGCCCTTGACGAGCCCGCGCCCGCGCCCGCCATCCATGCCGCCGCCGCCGCCTCGGCCCCGGGCTTTGCCAGCCGGCCCGTCGTCGCCAGCAACAGCAGCAGCGCCAGCAGCACCAGCAGCACCGTCCGGCCGACGCCGCTGCGCCT
Source organism: Nigrospora osmanthi (assembly GCA_029489945.1). NCBI lineage: Eukaryota > Fungi > Ascomycota > Sordariomycetes > Amphisphaeriales > Apiosporaceae > Nigrospora > Nigrospora osmanthi. The sequence goes on from CP120499.1 coordinate 368,735, forward strand.
CCACTTCGTCGGCCCGCCCCACACCACCGTGATCCGGCCCGGCACCGTGTTGACCCCGCGGCAGTGCCAGAAGCAGCCCGTCCTGGCCATCCCCATCTCGGCCATGCTGCGCCTGCCGCCGTCGGTGCGCTTCCTGGCCCTGTGCCTGGCCCTGGACCCGCCGCCGGCCTCGTCGTCATCGTTGCCGGCCTCGTCGTCGTCGTCGTCGTCGACGTCGTCCGACGCCTCCCTGCCGCCGCACCACCATCCGTCACCGCCCAGCCTGCACGGCGTCCGCGCCGACCTCGTGCCCGTGATCCACCAGGACGACGAGCGCTGGATCCCGCTACTGCACGAGAACGGCCGCTGGGGCGCCGTCGACGACCCCAGCCACAAGCCCGTCATCGACTTCCTGGCCCCCGTGCCCGCCGGCCCCGGGCCCCGCCGCTACGTCTGGCTCGTCTGGATCCAGCCCGACGGCGTCTCGGCTCACGACGTCCTGCGCGCCACCGGCCTGCAACCGCAACCGCAGCCGCCGCAACCGCCGTCGCCGTTGCGCCCCGGCACCAGCGACGACGGCTACGACGACGAGGGCCTCGTCGTCGCCGGCGCCGACGCCCGGCGCACCCGCTTCGACGACGAGAGGTTTGAGAAGGAGCTCGGCCTCGGTGACGTTGTCGCCGCCAACTACTTCACCTGCGAGCCCGAGGGGGCGGCGGCTTCTCCCGACGCGCGTTTCTGCGGACATCGCTAGGGCGGACCGGGGGTCTCGGCGCCGAGCCGTTGCTCCAGCGCCCACCTGTCTTACCACTCGGGCATAGATCCCGGTGCGTCACCGACACCACGGAGCATCATCGCTCCGGGCGTCGGTAGGGCCCGTGGGGGCTTCTTGCCATCCGGGCTTGCGGCCAACGTAGCCGGGCCGTAGTGGACCTGTTGGCCCGGCCATGATGGGTCATCCGGCCTCCTGCCACTGAGAGTAGATGGCTTTCTCGCTCCCGCGAGAGCGACCGGAGGGTGTGCTTGAGGCACACACAGTGTGTGTGTGTGTGTGTGTGTGTGTGTGTGTGTGTGTGAGAGAGAGAGAGAGAGAGAGAGAGAGAGAGAGAGAGAGAGAGCCGCGGCTCCTTTTAGCGGGCTGGAACCGCAATAAAAGATGATCGCGCGGGATTGGCGTCTGGCTACCAAATGATTATACACTTCTTTATTCTCTCTTATAGAACAACCCCAATCGGCGAAATGCCGTCCGGAGTGGTCGGAATTCATTGAGCTGTTTTCACTCCATATTCAAAACCTGATTTCTGCTACGGCCTTCATGCTCATTTTCCGTAGGCAGAGTCCGAAGAGATACGGCAAAGCAGCAACAGGGGTATTGATACCAAATATGACGAAGGAGCCCAAACACCGGAGCCGGGCACCACCACCTGGCCGTAGAGGGCCACCGCCTTGCCTCGCTCCTCGGCGCTGAAGAGGCCGCTCAGGATCCCGCCGCTTCAGTTGAACGTCCCCAACGTCTCGGCAAGTAACGAAACCGCGCGCAAGTAGGGAGGTTTGCCAAGTGCTCATCGGGACTTTTTGCTGTAGGGCACCGGTCCACATTTTGCACCCAGCGTGGAGCTGCCGAAGAGAGCCGGTGAAGATGCCCAGGGTCAGCCGCGCCTCCTGGGCCGGGTGATGCCGTGTCGTGGTGGACAGGTGCGGCAGGTTCCAAGAATTGGATGGCGTGCTGGCGGCCTCAGAACTCGGACAACGGCCTGGCCAACAACCATCGGGGACCCTCGGGTGAACGGCTCGTCTTTCTGCCCACCGCAGCCACTGTTCCTGTCCAAACTGCTGGCACTGTCGACGCGGTGGCACCCGCTATGACTAATCAACCACCAGCACCACCGAGATGCTGTCGTTGCTCTGTTTTCACGAGATGAACGATTCGTGGATACGAGAGCGTTTCTGCTCCACTTCCAGAAGAACTAAAAGCGGTCAATCCAAAGCCGGGTTGGAGTTACATGAGAATGATCTTTCTGCTCAGGTTGAAAGGCTCCGACTTTTGCTCGCGAAAACTGCGAGAGGAGAGCCCATAGACCAGGTTGGCATTACTGCAGTGGCAAATTCCTCGCCGGAGGAATGGGTCTCGGTTATCACTAAGCAAGGCATGAAGGCGGGTCTATGAATGCCATATTTGTCCCCGTATATCCCTTTTGTATCATCTTGGCTTATACTGATCTCTTGTATCAAAGGTGGCCTAGCTTATATTCTTTGACTACATTTTCTCTTCAGGATATCAGGTGTCGTTTAAGTTGCTAGAAGAGTCCTTCCCACCCACTTGTGAAGTATTCACTTATATACCTAAATATAAAGGTAGCCTACTTCCTCATCTGGTTCCCGTTCTTTCACTTTAATTCATTAAGCACTCTCGCATCTACCCACTTCGGTTCGACAATAGAGAGCGGCATCCTCAAAGAGCGCCTTACCTATCATGTTAGGTGCTTCTCCGCTCCTAATTTCTAGAAAAGTGAGTAGTATCCCTAGCGTGATACGTAGTAGGCAGTATACTCACGCTTCACGTAAGAATGTAAGAACTACCGTGATTAGACTATCTCCGGCATAGTGCTAGACAGCGACAACTTGCTCAATCTACTTAAAATCAAGGAGGACTAAGCTTCAATTTTGATTGGACGCCTTGCTCGCCCGCAAGAAGGATATAAGGGAACTCAACGGCTAGGAGGAGGGGTGTGAGGATGCTGGTTTTTGTTGGAGTATTGCCATAGCTGAGTAAGCTAGCGAAAACACGCTATCCATCCCGACCATTACGCCAATTCTCTTCGTTCACGCGGGTTCAGATAGTCTTTTCGATCAAGTTTTTGGCCTTTCCGGAAGAGAAGCGCACCGAGCGACACCCCAGAATCAGGGAAAGGCACCGTCGTTGATAGTTGACCAAGCCCTCATACATTCCAATGCCTAGCTACATACTTACCTACTTACTTAGATTCTCTACCCTGATTGCGTACCAATCAGTACTGAATCGAGAATGCGTCATCGTGCTGGGCTCTCGTGTTTGGGCTTCCCATCTTCTTTTTCTCTTCCCTTAGGGCACTGGAGTGATCCCAATCTTTCCTCGGTGGGGAGGCACGCGGAGCCGTTAAATGTCTTGGGCGCCGAAGCTGGCGGTTCCGTGGTGCCGGCTCGCCCTGTTACGTAGCAGCGGTATTTGTTCAAGCTTCGGCAATGACAACAATGGGGCCGGCAAATCGCAAATTTCTACCCACGTCGAGAGAAACGTCTGGATATATTTTAGCAGGGTAAGGCGTGGATCGCCTTTGTAGAAAAATGGTGGATGAATTCGGCTGCTTTGTCGAATTTAAGGAAGAAGACCCAGATCTTGGGCGGGAGAAGTTACTGGCCCATTGACGCGGCTAAAATAATAAGACTGAATGAAAAGCTGCAATTTGTGAGCCAAAACCAAGGACTGTGTACGCAAATAGTGCTTTCGAGGGCACATAAGTCGGATGGACCCTTCTGCGTTCTCCTATCGGGACACAAACCTTCGGCATTATAACCTAGGCTCAAGGGCGAGTGATGGCTCCAGGGTAATGGATGTTTACGTTAGCACGAGAGTGGACGAAAAATGCAGCCAATATGGAAAGTCTGCGTGCCCTTCTCTTTTTTCTAACCGTACAAATACGTCCCGGCCCTGAACCACTGTTGTGAGGGGTAGGAACTAATGTCATTATCAGCCCTCACAACCGAGGGCCTAAACAGCGTGACCATTGTGCTCCCCCGCCACGATATTCTCGGTACTCCCACCGTCGAACCCGTCGGAGTCGATGTGGTACTCGCGAGTGACCTGGATGCCCTTGGTGTTCTGCCTCGTCCGCTTGGAGCCGATGGTGGCCAGGTTCCAGCTGACGCCGCTGCCCTGGCCCGAGGGGGCCCAGGGCTTTCGATTGCCGCCGTCCGACTTGCCCTGCGTGCTCCAGGCGATAGCGGCGCGGGGGAAGTGCCGCTTGAGGAACGGTCGGAGCCGCGTCAGGCAGTTGCACACAATGCACAGGTTCAGCTCGGCCGTCGACCAGATGCCCGTCTTGGGTTGGTAGTACGTGAAGTCGGGCAGGGGCGCCAGCTCTTGGACGACGACGGTACGGCCGATGGAAGCAATAATGGCGCTGCAGGCTATCGGTTAGCATCCTGTCCTCCAGCCATTTCCGGTCGTCAGGTCGTCACTCACCCAGAACCAATGCCGAAGATTATCCCCACGATCATCTTCTGTCGCATTGGCATGTTTAAGCTGTGAATTACTGTCACGCCAAGGGTTAGCAAATCTGCCAAAGCAGGCGCTTGTAGATGATGTTTCGGGACCAGAACGTAGAAAACCAAGCGGAATGGGTAAGTTGAAGGGGCGGTGCTGAAAAAAGGGGCCACCAGAAACACTGGGAACCACTAACCTGGGATTGGTAGGACGATTAAAACGACATCGAATATTATGTTAAGGAACCCGTGGGCTATGGCGCTGTTTTGGAAGCAGGCATTGTTGCCGTGTGTGATCACGTTGCAGGGGACGGTGAGGATGACAACGAGCGTCACCGTGTACACCACGATGCACACACCGACAACCAGGACCAGGATTCGAATTGGTCTCCCCGGGTGGATGCGGTAGTACAGCGTCAAGATGGCCAGCTTAGCCAATGTCGGAGACAGCATGTACGTGGCCGCCATTGGGTTCACGTGCTGACCGCGTGGCAAGTGTTAGCCATGGTGATTCTGGGCAAGAGATGCAGAACTCCGGTGCGTCTTACCAACATGTAGGTTGCCAGCTGTGTTGTAGAAGTGTCCCATAGGTGTTTTCCCCAACCAAATTTCAATGCTGTACCGGCGTCAGAACTCGACCATAAACAGCCAACCACAACAGCCCAGAAGAAGGACTCGGGTGAACACACCGTTCATTTGTAAAGCGCTGAAGCCCACGCTGGTGGCCCACGCGAGGGTGATGAAAACTGCGTGTGTTAATCAACGATTACATGGCCCAGGCATGCGAGTAGTGACCGGGGGAGGGTGACGACTAACTATCATCCAGCTCCCACTTCTTGACGATACCGATAGAGGTGTAGAGTCGGAGGGCAAGCGTTCCCGTCGACAAAAAGAGGAAAACAGCGGTCGAGATAATGAGAGAGACTTGTACGTCGGTGTAGGGCGGATGGAAGTTCGGCGTAACGCCCGGCGGCGGGGGCGCTATTCCCACCTCCATAGCGGTCCGGGTTTATCCAGGTAAGAGAAAATTCAAAGATGGCGGTTCCAATTGAGGCCGGAAGTAAACAGCAATAGAGATATCCGCAGGACGAACGGCAGGCCGCAGGCGCCGTACCCAAAAAAGCAATACAAGAACAAACCGGTAAAGACTGGAACACGCGGCACTCGGCTCAAGAACCGTAACAAGCTAAGAACGTCGTCGGCCACGAGCCTCGCGATCCGGAGGAATGGTAGTAAGGTTTGGCCTTTTCGTAGGGCGGCCGTTGGCTGGTATTTCCGAAAGGCTTGCTGCAAGTGCGGCGTGGGTGATGGACCGCGATTTCGGGATAGCGGCCGACGGCGTGGGTCACACAGACAGGGCCAGCAGCCGTGGGAAAGTACTGCGTGAATGAAAGAAAGGGGTGTAATACGGAATGCCTTTGTCGGCGAGTCACGGGCTATATTCCAGCATTACCAATTAATTTAATTCGGCGTGACGCCACCGTTCTGCATGGGTCTGGCCACCTCAGGCCATCGGAGCCGACACGGACGGTTTCTGCCTCCTGTCCCGCTGCAGTTTCCATGCTGTTTTTGGAGCAAATATCCGGCCTGCCTAAACGGCGCATAGCGCGATGCGGCCCTGACAAAAACGAAAGTCAAATCGCGCGTCCCATGTCAGACCCGACTGCCGGGACCGTAGCCGCCAAGCCGGATGTCACTCTGGACCCCTGGCCACAGGGGGGTTTATCGACTGCCCCCTGCAACACTAGCTCGAATACCCCCTGGGCGACTATACTCCATGCGCCCACCAGCGCGTATTCTCTTCCTCAATTTCTGTCGCCCAGTCTCCGCCGGGGGTTCTCGAGTGTTCGAAGGGTGGGATCATTGAGACCGCTTTTTTTTTTGTTCGGTGACAATGCCGAGTGCCGAATTGTCCGGCAACCGTTGCTTTACGGCGGGACGGGGTCTGGTGTTCGGCATTGTACAGAGTCGGGGGCACGTGTGAGCGGCCCGAGGCGAGTCACTATGCCCGCCATCTTGCCCGGCATCCCCCAGTATGCCCCGTCACAAGCGGAAAACCCGATCAACTCGATCTACGGATGCCGGGAACGCTTCGTCATGGGCGCCATCACGGTATGTACATCCACCAAATTTACATGGGTGCGGGCCGCTCACAGCCACCGGACCCCGAGACTTTTCTACCCCTTCAGTCTTTGTTGAAACCCATGGGCTTCAAATCATGTGTACCATCTAGTCAGCGACCGAATAGGGTACAACGGAGCATCGAATGTTGGCCAAGTAAAACAAATGGGACACTGGACACAGGAGACGATGAAGTGAGCGGGCCCGGAGGCTGCAGATGAGAGATGAAGCCAACACCAAGACAATGCATCAAGGCTGAAAGGCGGAGATGGCAACCTCATCCGAACCGACGAAACCCGTCATCGACACTGCAGCACAAGACAAGACAAGCAAGATCAGCCACTTGGTTGCTTGGCGCAGCGTAAATAGCATACTTGTGGAAAAGGACATCCCAAGGTTCCCGATGGGACGGCTCGCTGTGGATCCGTGGCTCCTGTCAGTCCACCCCCTGCCCACCCACTCCTATCAGTCCACCCCTTACCCACCCGCCCCCTCACAGACCCTTGTTACTGCTCACTTTCGGACGCTTGTGTTAAAGAGGGGGGAAGTTCTCTTTCTCTCTTTTCGCTTACCTAGCTGGGCAATTTTCCCAGGATCATGACTCTCGACGGCATGAGCCGCTCGCCGCTCGTCGCCCTCGCCGGCACACCGTCTTGGCTTCAGGAGTACGACGCCGCCGCTGCAGAACCCAGTTGACCACCCCCCCCCCCCCCTCCCAGTGGGGACAGCATGCGTGGCAGGGACTCCACATACTCCTCGCTTGGGTGATCCAACCCGCGCCGCGGATAAATGCCTGCTGGTATCCCGGGCTCTCGCAGCCGTGGGCGAGTTCCCAAGGCACGCCCAGAGCCATCGCCGCCGCTCTCTGCCTGTCTTGCCGCTTCCCGCCCGGATTATCACCCTAACCTTCACCCGCAGCCATGGGTTCGACACACGCCCCTGTCACGGCGCAGAGGGGGAGCTTGGTGACGCTCGACCCCCTGCCCATGTGCCAAGACGAGATCACACCACAGTGGCTGACTCGGGTCCTGGGCCACGAGGTCAAGGAGCTCACGCCCGTCCTGTTCCGGCAATCGACGTCGACCGTGTACGTGGTGGAGGTCGCCTACGGCGAGGCCGACTGCCCCCTGCCCAGGCGGCTCTGCATCAAGGGCGGCTTCGACCCGCGCATGCTCGCCATCGCGCCGGCCATGATCTCGACGTACCGCCGCGAGGCCGAGTTCTACCACCACATCAAGCCGCTCGTCGAGGATGGCATGCGCCTGCCGCGGACGTACTACTGCGGCACCAACCCGCCCGAGGCCAGCGGGCAGGGCGTGGTCATCATGGACGACCTCCAGTCGCAGGGCTACGCCTTCGGCGACGCGCTGGTCGACTGGCCGGTGGACCGGGTGCGGGCCGGGCTCGGGCAGCTCGCGGTACTGCACGGCCGGACCTGGGGCCGGGGCGTGAAGGAGTACCCGTGGCTGGCGGGCGAGAGCGTGCTCTCGGCCGTCGTCTTCCAGCTGATGGCGCCCGAGCTGTGGCCCAACGTCGAGATCAACGTCGAGCCCCTCGGCGCGCCCGAGCTGGCCGACCGCGAGCGCATGACGCGCGTCTACCGCGCCGCCTTCCGCCACCAGGACCCGCGCTACCGCTGCGTCATCCACGCCGACAGCCACATCGAGAACACGACCGTCGGCGCCGACGGCGTGCCCGGCTTCATCGACTGGCAGGCCCTCGGCACGGGCTCGTGCTTCCAGGACGTCGTCTACTTCGTCAACAGCTGCCTCAGCGTCGCGGACCGCCGCCGCCACGAGCTCGAGCTGCTGGCCTACTACCTCGATCAGCTGCACGCCCAGGGCGGCCCGCGCCTCGCCCAGGCCGACGTCTGGGACGAGTACCGCAAGAACTCGATGCACGGCTTCGGCTGGTGCCTCATCCAGCCCAACATGAAGAGCCAGGACATCACCTGGGCCATGGTCGCCCGCATGGGCCAGGCCATCGTAGACCACGACACCATCAAGCTGCTCGAGGCCCTCGAGGCGCAAGATCCGCCGGCCGAGTAAATGGACCCCGCATGATCGCTTCGCAGCGTAACCTTGAACAAATGGAAAGCTATGACTCTTAGAACTCCTCCGTGATCTCGAGATACTTAAATGGGACAGATGATTGTGGACGATGACGCCATCAAGCTGGGGGCATTGAAATATGTAAGGTATCTGTCAAGTACGTACGCATGGGGTTACAGAAGCATCCATAACGTTGCTAAAGTACACGATGTAACAGGCTTGAAATGCGGCTGACCAGCGTAACTTGTGAGTCATCACTGCCCTGGGTCCATTCCGACATAGCTGACCGCCTGCGCACCTCCTTGACATACTTGGGCCAGGTATTGGTCAGCACAAGATACTTGATATGGCTTTCCGAGATGTCGAATATATCGTAGCAGAAGCCATCTGGGATCTCGCCGCGGTAGTCGATCTCTCTGTCGGCCGCGGAACTGGCGGTCATATCGTCAAAGTCAAAAGGCGTGACCTGGTTAATCTCGCGTCGGCCGGGCAGAGTGCGGGCCGGCTCGTCAAAGATGCCGTCGAGGTGCCGCAGATGGCAGGAGGACAGGTTGATAGGAAATTCGGCGTCGCGGGCGCTGATGTACTCGACGTAGATTCCCAGGGCGCGGTTGAAGGCGTCGCGGAGGCGCGCCTCGTCGGCCAGGGCGGGCCAAGAGGCCTTCCAGACGGCCACCTCGGTCAGGAAGCCGATGTTCTCGCCCGAGAAGTCGCGCAGGGCGGAGAAGTCCTGCAGGGGCTTGGGGTCCGTCCGGAGGACCTCCTCGAGCGCACCCATGCACATGAGGCGGTCGTCGACCAGTCCCGGGGTTTCGCTTCGGAATGCCTGGCTGCGACGCTCCTCGGCCGACTTCTTCTCGACCGACGAGCCGCCCGAACTGCTGGGGGCTATGGTGTTGGACCTCGACGACCCCAAAGCCGAATGGCCCCCAATGGAGGACGTTTCAGACGCCCACCTTGCGTTCATCTCCATAGTCTTGCGCGCCTCCCACTTCTGCTTCATCACTAGCCAGCAGGGTATGAAGACGGTGAAGACCTCAAAGAACATAGTCGCCAGGTGCAGCCTACGGGGTGGTCAGTCATCTGGTAGTGATACCAGCCAGCTCACCAGGGAAACTCACCATTCACTGGGCGCAAAGTACATGTTGATGGGTGCAAATGCGGGTGAGTAGCATGCAATTACAAACAACGGCGTTGCGTGCAGACTGGAGAGACAGCACCCAATGGTTTGCATTCGCCAACCCAGCGTGTCCCGAATGCCCGCCGACTTGACGATGAGAATAGGAGCGACCTGTTGGCCATTCTAGTCAGTACTGGGACGCCCATGAGAAGGAGAGTCGAGCTTTAACGTACCACCCAGGTCCAGATGGCCTGCCACACGAGCGTTGGCCACCACTCCCACCCGCGGCCCAGGTCCGCCAGCTGTTCCATAAAGTTGTCTCCGCGCACTTCAGACCCGGGGATACCGTACGTGGGATGGTATTTGCGGCAGGCCAGCCACATGCCCACGGTGAGAAGAACCTAGACTGCCATTAGTGCTTGCGCCCAGGCCTCTGAGTTGCTTGCCGTTGCCGGCATTACAAGCTCGATCTTTTCATACCTGGAACACCATGCCAGCCCCGATATAGATGAGGATGCGGTTGGCGTAGTCCATGTGGGCAAGTCGACAGAGCCAGGAGGTGCCTCCACAGTCCTTTTTGCGCTTCTTGCCCTCTGCGAACCGCTTCTGAGACTTGGCATAATGTAGAAACCGGCTGTTCGATGCGTGGAAAAGGGCGATGCCCAGGGGTAGCCAGATGCCCATGAAAAAGTATTGCACATCGTACGCCGTCATCAAGTTCATAGTCATTCCAAGTGGGTCTGGGGAGTGTCCGAGTTAGTAAATTCCCGTGAGAGGTTATCGCAGAGCACGGATAAAGCGGTGCCTCCCGAGGCTGGAATGACGAAGTCCCAGAGTGACTGGACTGTGCCGAAAGAGACTCGTGAGCTGCTTACAGACTACTTGAGCCAGGCACCAGTATGCGTGCAACATGGCGATACCGCTAAGCGATAATAGGCCTCGCACGCGGATGATGGGGTGGCGGCGGTTGAGGATCAGGTAGAGGGCCCCGGCCGCCACGAGCAGGGTCCATCCTACCAAGAGGCAGAGGTAGCCGATTCCAATAGCATCCAAGTTGGGTGGCTGCGGTGGGAAGTTATAAATGGTCAGGCCCGGCGTGTCCATGGCGGCGGCGAGGACCGGCGAGCGGACGAAGTTGTAAAGGGGGGTTCGGGGGTGAAAGGAGCGACACAAACCAGAAAACGAACATCGATCTGACCCGGAAACCGGGCTTGCGGCGCCCATTTATCAAGGGGCATCTCGAGATGTACGATCTGATTCACGATGGGGGAGGCTCGTGGGTGGTTTGACAAGCACCACGGGCTAGCGGCAGTGGCTTCGACCCTGGGCTAGCCTCCCTGGTGATGGGATTGGACAATAGGGCCCCCCCAAGGGAGAAGCAGTTCGCCCTAGAACGGCAGATCTCAATCTACCGCAACCCTTGCGTCTAGCCTCGAGGGACGGCCTTTTGTGCGGCTGGCCCGGCTTGCTTGGCGTCATGGAGCCTAGCGAAACCACCCTGGTCTAAGGTCTCCCGCTAGTAACCCTGACTGCCGTGAGCCCCTCCCTCTGCCCCTGGAGGCGGGGGGGAGGGGATGGACAACCGAGCGTCGATCTTTGCCAGGTTGCGAACAAAAGAGAAGCAAGCGAGGAGGGTCGCGAGGGAGACTATCGAATTCCCTGATTGTCGTGGGGGAGCCCAGAGATGATGATTACTGAAACGAACGAGATCTTGTTCGGCCCGCTCCCCGCCTTCCATGTTACATGCACGCAATGTCGCAGGGCGGGCCGGGCTGAATCGATGTGCATACGTTACCCGATCCCTGGGACAATCAATGCCCTCAAATCAAGGTTCACAGATGGGTAGGTAGTCTCTTGGGAACCCAAGGTTGTCACGATGAGGTAGCCTACAAACGTCCACCGGGGCAGACCACCGAACTGTCCTAGAGATTGGTTGCTCTTATATCACTAATACCACGAAGTAATTGTCTGATACCTGCCTCGCCTGCCCTGAGCCTAGACGGAGCCGCATTACCAACATGGAGAGTTCCGTGACTGGGCTCGCTAGGCCAGGCTACCCACCCCCGTTCCAGCACAGTTTTTCCTACGGCTACATTCTAGCAGTCCTCTGGGTAGCCAACCCACATGTATTCCGGAAGGCCGTGGTTATCAGAAGGTGGGCCTCGTACGTAATAGTAAGCCGTTTAGGAGTTGAGTCGAATAGTGTACTAATACTCGTATTTTGGCGCCTGAGCTACCTTAAGCATCACGACTCGTGGTCTGCAGCCGACGCGCTCGGGGCGCTCTCCTGACACTTGGTGACCCCCACCAAGCATACCGGACTGCCAGACAGGATTTTCTAGGGCAGCGTCGACCAAAACCACTGCCACGTGCGGATGTTTGCAGCTGACCATAGGGCCAGGGCCCTATCGCGGAAGGCCAGGCCGTCCAAGTGCCGGTGGCTAGACGAGGGATCAGCATCGAAGTGCTGCTCACGGCCTGATGGGGTTGAAGCGCAATCACCAGCTGACTCAAGATGTCAACAGCCCAATAGGGCGCCTGAGTAAGGATAGCATGTGTGTTCTGCGAAGTCTATTAGTAGGGCTGCGAAGGCAGACCCCGAGAGCGGGTAGCGCTGAGGCAGAAACACTACCAAGCCGGCTCCGGAAAGGAAACGGATTGACGACTGAGGACTGTCATTAGTGCTGCCCAAACCGTCACACCTCATCTTTCTCCGCGTTATGGCGGCGAGGCTAACGGGGCGACGGGAGGGCCAAGAGTCCCCGAGCACCTAGATTTCCAATAGACTTCTGGCCTACTGGAGCCCGAGGAGGACTCGCGGGGTGACGTTACACGTCCGTACGACGGCGGAGCAACATTGGGACGGATGATTCCGTGGGGGGTGAGATTGGGCCCACGGAAAAGAGCCGATGCCCTCGGGCTTTCAGGGGGTTTCGAAGCGGAAACAGGCAAAGGGAAACGGATGTCCATTACCCGGGGCTTTTGTTGCGGTCTTTTGTAGCGGTGGCTGTGGCTGTGGCTGTGGCTGTAGCGGTGGCGGTGTAGCAGGTAGCGGCGGTCCGTTTCATGGAATCCGTAAGTACCTAAGTAGGTACTTACCCGGCCAACTGGAGGTAAGGTACTTAGGTACTTTCTAACGCAAGGACGGCGAGGACGGGGCGTTCATCAATTAACCGGTCGCATCGGCGGGCAGCCATCACCACCACCGTTATCACCACCACGACGCCCATCAGACTATAACAATACTCCTGGTCAGTTCAAAAGGTGCCCATGTCCTCGCCACAGGATATGTATTTCCGCGCCGTCGGCTTGACCGTGGCGTCGTGGGCCGGGCTCACTTGCGGTCGGGATCATGTCGCCACTGGACTTCTACCCTTGGAGTGCGCTTTCTGGAAGAACCGGGATCTCGATAAGGGCCGTCGTCGCAAGACTTCGCCAACTGCCAGCAAGTACTCGGTCCCGCTTCGGTCGGGCGCGGACGGCAGGAACGCGATGTTCCTCCCGTCTTTCTCTTCTTCTTCCAGCCACCCCGCCTCACACCCGCTGTCGCTGTCGCTCTCGGCTTTGCCCGCGTGCGCCCTCACCGGAGTCAAGGCTGCTCTGCACCACAAAGCCGGGGCGGGCGGGATCCTCAGTGCCGCGCAGTCTTTTTTGGCCGAGATGCGCGCCTGGGGGCACAACTTTTCCCCATCGTGTTTCGTGTTTCCCATCGCAAAGGAACTGCGCTAACTATCGTGCGGTGCAGAGAACTTGATGTGTAGGTATTTAGCTCAGCTAACTCACCAGTGATCCGGCTATCCCACACGAGGTCGATTTCGACATTGATAAGACAAGAGTAATTGTGACCAGGTCTGGCGACGATGAACCGGCCGAGTTGAACCTGTGCATCCGCTTCCTTCATGAACGGCAACAGCTGTTTTTCCAACTCTTGACCGATGCCATACCCCTCCGCTGCGAGGGCTCCAGGAAGGCCTTGAACGCCAAATTCTACCTGTTCATCCCGCCGAGCAGCCTTCTGAATATGCGACTCGCCGACGGACAGTTCTCGAACGCCCTGCGCCAGGAGACGCACCAGCTTCATGTGGCCCTGGGAACACACCCCGACCTGGTCGGTCCCAAGCTTGAATCAGGGCACAGGGGCTGGAGGAGCAAGAACCCCTCAGCCACCAAGACCATTGCCAACTTGGAGGCCCTGGCGAGACCATGAGTCGTCACCATCGCTCTGCCGGTTTCGGCGACGGCGAGAGCGAACCTCGTCAGCTTTTGCACGGCGGTTTCGTCCGCCAACAGCCTACAGCCTACAGCCTCTGCCCTCGGCCTACAACCCGGCCAACTTGTACGGTGGCAAAGGAGGCCATAAGTATGTGCCTGCGGACGCCGGGGCTCAGCCGGAGCAGACCTGCTTCCAGGCCCGCCGAGCTTCCACCTTACCCCCAAGGTGGACTTCACCCTCCAGCCTATGACGGCTCGGGCACCAAACGTGACAGTATACCCAACCGCCCACAGACCCCTGTTCCGGCGTGCCGACGAATGGTTGACGCGCAGCAACCACGCGGGGGAAAGCGTCGGCGGACGAGTTCGACGCCGAGTGACGGTGGACAGCCGGGCTATGCGAAACCCAGGGCGAGTCCGCCGCCCGCGGGTCGTATGCCGGCGTTCTCACTGGACACGGAGTGGCTGAAGTCGTCGGTCCACCAACCCCTGGAAGACCTCAAAGTGGAGTCCACGGCGCGCATGGACGCACGGCTGGACCTCTTTAGTTCGCAGATCCAGTCGCGCGTTGAGGTCCGGCTTGCCCAGCTCAGCTCGCAGGTACTGTCGCGCGTCGACGACCAGCTGCGCGACCTCCGGTCCGAGATCGACCACCACTTTGACGAGCAGGCCTGCGAGATGGACAACCAACTCGAAGAGTTTCACGACCTGCTGGACACGCAGCAGCAGCAGCAGCTCGAAGAAATGGGTCAAGACCTCGACGGCGTCGAGACGGATGTGGTCACCTGCGTCCGGGAGGACGCCCTCGACGGCGTGAAGGAGGAGTTGAAGGAGTGCCTCAACGGGGAGGCGCTCGAGTCGCTGATCGACCTCGAGAGCTTTGTGCACTCTTGCGTTGAGGACCAAGTGGGCGAACGCGTGCAAGACATGTCCGAGGATGTCAAAGTTGACGTTGAGAAAAGCGTGCTACGTAGCCTCAGAAAAACACGATAGCGTTCTGCATAAGGAAGTGATATACTCTATAGCTATCTATCTGTATAATCTATCCCATTGATGGCAATATATCTATCTCTCCTTGAGTGAAACAGACGGCGCTGGTGCTTGGCCATCTCCCATGGGTGGCGACGTAGTAGAAACTGTCACCCATTTGGCCGGAGTGACCAAGCCAGCGGCTTTCTGGCGGCGCACACCCAAACACGAGGCCAAAAAAAAAAAAAGGGCACACGCCGTGTTACTGCGGGGCCGCGACACCACTGGTACGGCCCGTGTCAGGGGCGTCGGCAAGCGTGGCCCGGTCAATATGGGCGCCGTGCGCCTCGGCATCCCCGGCGCCGAAGTACTTGATGAGCTCGGCGTCGAGCTCGGCGCCGCGGAAGCGCGGCATCTGGCGGGCCATCTTGACGGGGCTGACGCCCTCGGCGTTGGCCTTGGCGAAGTAGAGGTCGATCTCCTCGAGGCTGCGCTTGGCCGTCTCGGGGAACCAGAAGTAGACGATGGGCATGATGGCGAAGTTGAAGACGGCGAACATGATGTAGGTGCGGTACTCGAGGTTGGCAAAGGCCGGCGGCGTGATCATGACGATGAGGAAGTTGGACAGCCAGTTGCTGCAGGTCGAGAGGGCGTTGGCGTGGATGCGGATGCGCAGGTTGGTCACCTCGGCCGGGTAGAGCCACGTCATGCCGAGCCAGCCGATGGCAAAGAAGGTGTTGAAGACGAAGAGGAAAACGACGGCGGTGACGCCGTACAGCGTGTTGAGCTGCGGCGCGCCCTGCTCGTCCGTCTCGCCCGTCGACGTGCAGCCGGCGAGCACGATGAAGGAGGCCATCATGCCGAAGGCGCCGCCCAGCATGAGCTTGCGCCGGCCGAGGCGCTCGATGAGCGGCAGCGCCACGAGCGAGGCCATGAAGTACTCGGTGCCGTTGGCGGCGGCGAGCAGGCGCGACATCTGTGGGCCGAAGCCGAGCGAGTTCTCGAAGATGAAGGTGGCGTAGTAGGTGACGAGGTTGATGCCGCACATCTGCTGCAGGAACTGCGACAAAATTCCAAGCAGTGTTCGTCTATTGTTCTGCGATGGGCCGCCCTGGAAGAACTCCTTGAAGCGGAAGGGCCCGCCCTGGTTCTGGACGCGCAGCTGCGACTCGACGAGCTGGATTTCCTCCTGGACTTCAGGGTGGTCCAGGGGCTTGCCGAGAAGGCGGCTGGTGACCTGGCGGGCCTGCTCGGTGCGGCCGCGCATGAGCAGCCAGCGCGGCGAGTCCGGCAGCCAGAGGAGGCCGAGCATGACGATGGCGGTGAAGAAGGACTGGAACATGATGGGGAAGCGCCAGCGCACGCTGCCGTCGAGGAAGTAAAAGCCGTAGGCGACCCAGTAGCTGATCATGACGCCGCCCGAGATCAGGGCGCCCGAGAGCGTGATGAGCTTGCCGCGCTTCTCGGGCCGCGCGCACTCGGACTGCCACGTCGGGATCGTCGACGTCACCATGCCGTTGCCGATGCCGCCGACGACGCGGCCCGCGCAGAAGAGGCCGTACTCGTGCGCGCCCGCCTGCATGGCGGTGCCGATGATCATGACCGACGAGCCCCAGAAAGTGGACGAGCGGCGGCCCCAGTGCTCGCCGTAGAAGAAAATGAGCACGGCGCCGAGGAAGCAGCCGATCTGGTAGATTGCCACACCGGCCGCCTGGGTGTTAGCATCGCCGGTGCAGTAGCGGTAGTCGCGGTTGGGAGGCCCCTCCTCGGTCCAGCAGAGCGGGTTGTTGTCCTGTAGTTGCGTCATGAGTGGCAGGTTGCGCTGGAACGAGTCCAGTGTCAGCAGGCCCGACAGCACGCCCTGGTCGTAGCCGAACATAAGGAAGCCGCACGAGGCGATGAAGGCGATCGACCAGTTGAGCGCCGGGCCCTCGAGGTGTTTGCCGCCCCACTTCCACTCGGGCAGATCACCCATGCGCGAGAGGAAGCGGACGAGGCCGTTCTGTGATGACCCTTCCACCGCCTTGTTGTTGGTGGTGTTGTCGCTGAGGCTGCCATCGCGGCTACGATGGCTGAGGTTGGAAGCCTCGGGCTTCTCGCTGTCGAAGACGCCCATGCTGAGGGTAGTTAAGGGGGGGGGGGGGGGGGGGGGGGAGGAACCTGTTGGGGAAGGGATCTGACGACAGGACGAGAGGAATAGACGAGTCGTGATATGGTCGGGTATTTATATTGGGAAACCCGGCCTTTTCGCACGAGCTGCCGTCTCTTTCCCTCCCTGCCTCCCTTTCTCTCGCTTTCTCGCTCTCTCCCTCTCTCTCGCCTCCCCTCGATCCACCGTTTCTTCCCCCATGGGAACCCCATCCACCCATCGTGTAGGCCCATCTTGCCTCTTCTCCGGGGGTGGAGGGTCCAGCTCCAGTGTTTCTCGACTCAGCTCGAAGAAAAGCCGGAGCACGAGACGCGGCGCGCAACCACGAGGGACGCTGGGAGCATAGGCATTGACATGTGCCATGGCCGACGGGCGGGCTCGGCGTCTCCATCGATCTCACGCCCTCCTCTTCGTTCGTCACCGTTGGCCGGCGAGGCAGGGACCCCCAGCCGCCAGCCGGGCTCCCTCTGGGCGCGGGCACGCAGGGCGTTACGGGTGGGCGGAGGGCCTGGGCGAGGAAAACAAGTGTTTTCGCCAACCGCGCTGCCGCCGTCTTGTCCTTCGCTTGTTTTCACGGCCTTGTCGTGGGGCAGAAAAGTGGCGGCGCTGGAGCCTCCCAAGGCCGCGCCCAGGCCGCCCGGGGGCTTGGGAGGATGTCGGTGGCCGGGCCCGGCAGCGCTGCTGCTGAGGCGTCCTCGTCCGAAAGAGGCATCCCGAGGCCCGGGAAAGGTGTGAATGCGGTTTGGTGCGCGGCTGGGCGTCCGCTGGGCGTCCGCTGGGCGGCGGCTCGGCGGCGGCTCGGCGGTGCCTGGGCGGCTGCTGGGTCGACCGCTGGGCTGACGGCGCCCAGCACCCAAGGTCGAAATCCCTATGCACCCCGTTCCACTCTTCATCTCACCTCGTCCCCCCAACGCGTGTTGCGCTCGGCGTTTGGTTACTGTACGGCACGCCTGCCAAGCGCCTCGTCACGGATGCTCGGAACTCGAGCGCCACCCGCGGCCACCCGCTGTGCCACCCGTCGCCTTATCTGCCAAGCGTATTGAGGTCGTCTGAGGGTGGGGAGGGCGGTCGCGCACTGATTAATCTGCCCCACGTTCCCCCGTGTGTGAGAGCTCCAATCCCCTTGTGGGGGGCGGAGGTGCTGCCGTGGAGAGAAGATTGCTGCTTCGCGGGGGAAAATACGGATACAAATCTCGCATCCCCGAGGTTCCCCTTACCGAATTCTTTCAATCCTGCACCGCTCATGTGTCGCCGGGGGGGCCGGTGATGCGAAAACGGGGATTTCAGGTGGTCGTCGGGCTGCACCACCCTGCACCGAACGCATCACCTGCGCAGACGCTTGTGTCTTTCGCCAGGGCCGTAATATAGGCTCGCTGCTAATGCAATCCGCACCGCAGAACTGAGTGGTCCATCCGCTGACAGGGCACAGCCAAGCTCCAGGCATCACAAGCGGGCGCACAACCGTCGGCATCGTATGCTCCCACTTCTCTCTTTCTCTCTTCCTCTCCCTCTCTTTCGCTCTCACACACGTGCATGCACCCCCCCGCCCCCCCTTCTCTCCCTCTGACCTTCTGGATGTGTGTGGCTGTGTTTGCAAGTATTAGGTTTTCGCATTATATCAGAAGCAACCGGATCAACCGACTTCCTGACGGCTACACCGTTCTGGCTATGTGTATGTAGGTTTCCAGCTCGTCTTGCGCTGCCCGCACTGGCGTCGGAGCGGCGGAAACGCTACTTGGCGGGTGGCCCCTTTTCACCGGCGCCGGGGCGAAGTCGCGAGTGCGCAGTTCCTGGGTTACGTTGCTGCTGTTGGACGATCGGGCTACCCTCCGGATCAGGTCCGCCAGGTTCATCTCGATCTGCAGTTTGATCCCGTACGCCAGAGCCTGGTAGGATTGGTAACTGCCGCCCGCGTACCGCCTAATTAGCAGACCAGAAGGCCGAAGCAAGAAGGTAGAAGGCAATGGGCGTACTTACAGCAGGTCATTGGGCAGCGACATTAAGCCTACCAGGACCACCTTTGATTCCAGCATGAGACGGAGATTGGCAAGGAGCGCGACCGAGCAATGGCCGTACTTACGTCTAAGCTGATGGAGATGACGACGGTACCAACGTTGAACCAGAACACGGTGCTGTATTTCGAAAGGCCGTTGTCGATCAGGTCGTGGCGGACGCGGCGCAGGAAATAAATATTCAGCGACGCGTCGAGGCACAGGAAGAGGACCTTCTCGATGCGATCCCACACCGAGTTGATGTGCTGCCAGGTGTGACTGATTTCGAGCCGAGCCGGGATCCAAATGATGAAGACGCTGACATTGATGACGGTGGCAATGGCGGCCACGGTGAATTTGAGCTTGCGAGCGGCCTCCCTGACCTCCATGAGGACTTTTGCACTTGGCTGTCAGCAGTTTCTCCCACAGGTTCGCCGGAGGTCATGCTACGGAGCCGCCTCGGGCCCGGTAGACCGAAACCAAGAACGACGCAGGTGGGGGGGTACGGACGAGAAATTCTGTTGCACATGACCTGGACGATCAGCTGCGTCTGCAGAACCCAACAGCAGAGAATGCCAAACCACAACCAAAAGCTGGGGGCCAGTACGTCCATGAGATACAAGTAGCCGACGACGGCGTAGGCGTTGTTGGCCAACCACTGGCCCCAGATCATGGTGATGTAGACGCTGATACGGCGCGATCGCGACCACGAGTGTGTCGTCTGGCGCAGGGCCGTCGCGGCGGTGAAGATGGCGAGGGCCGTCATGAAGCCCAGGAAGACGCTGGCCAGCGTCTTGGTTGCCCCGTCCGTCGGCTCCTTAACGAAGTGGCTCGGGACCAGGAATCCGCCCATTGGGGAAGGCGGCGGCGGCAGCAGCAGCAGCAGCTGGAACCCATCCGGCGACAAGCGGCTTCGGGGGGACGGGAGGGGTGAAAGGACGCAGACGTGAGAGACGGGGGGCGCGCATCAGCGTGGATCTAGACCGGGGAGGCCGGGGGAGCCGCGCTCGCTGGGTTCGGGGAGTGATGGCTATTTGGAGAGAGGGTCAAGCAGGCGGGCGATGGCAGATGCTGCAGATGGATGTCGTGGGGTATGGGAGAGGACAGGAGATCGGGGAGGGGATCCATGCTTCCAACCCCCCCCCTCTAAGGTTGCCATCGATATTTCATGCACCGGCGAGACCGGGGAAAGCACGCTCTGCCTGCTCTACTTACGTTCCTTCCCTGGGATATATGCCCAGTCTCGCGCCTGCCGTCCAAAAAAAAAAAAAAACGGTTCCGAGGTACATAGATAGATCGTCAGCAACGGCCCATCTCCGCATCTTGTCTGCTGTCAGGTGTGAACGCCGTGCTCCTTTCGGACACTTAACAAGGCCGACAATGCGAATCCGCAACACGGATCCCGCCCGGATGTAGACCGGATGCGTTGGAGAGAACACGGGCCCATGATGGCAGAGCAAACTCTAATTGCGCAGCTGGAAGAGCCACCATTGGTAGCGCTGGTCCAGGGCAGGGGAACAAGCAGCCATTGGCGAGCGGACAAGTGCCGCGCCTGCCAAAGGGCCGTCCAATGTCACCGCTTAGGTCGTAGCCGCTTGGCGGATCGCCCGCCCCCAAAAGGCGGCAGTTCTCTGCCGGTCGTTAGGCCGTGACGCAAAGAAGAGGCAAGTCGCGCCACCGAGGGCTTTGGTAAGGCGAACATGGATGGTTTGCGATGCCAAAGGACGGTGGAAAGGGCCCGTTCGTTAAAGCCTTTTTGCTTCCCGAGCCACCTGCCGTCCCCAGCAACCACCACCTCCACGTTGCCCGCCCCCTACACCGTTTGGGGGGACTTGTCGCTATCGTCGCTGCTGGGCACGGACGACGAAGAGGACGCAATCAATTGCCCCAGGGTTCTGCCGTCCGGCCCGTGCCGTCCTGGTCAATCAATCATCACGTCCACTGCCGGGGGGCTCGTAGTATCCAGGTCTGTGCCTCGTGGGCGATCGACTCCAGGCTGGCGACCCGCTATCCCTGGCATCCATCCCTTCTTGAACCGTCCTCCCGCGTGAATTATGATACCATCTTGGAATTTCCGCCTTGTCTTGTAAGTCCGCGTGTTGATGGCTTTGTAGCGTGGCCGAATCGGACATCCCAGCGACCAGGTAGCCCTCCATCCCATATGAATCCACATCCTGCTCGCTCCACTTCCCGCCGTCGACGACCACAGACGAACAGCGAAAGAGTGTCACTGCCACATGGTCCAGATGCGCGGCAGCGGGGAGGAGTCCGCAGGGCGCTGGGCTGGGGGATTGGTTTCAAACTACGCGGCTCAGCTTATCTTCGGATAACGTGCCATGCCTGCGTGGTCTTTCTGACGGCGACGGCGCCGTGGGTCTGGAACGTGCTCACCATCGACCGGGCTTTTGGGTAGCAGTCGGCGATGTCGAGATCGGATCCCGCCTCGCACTTCAGGTTAACGTCTCGACGGGCACGAGGGGCGGGCTAGAAGCGCGAGGACGACAGTAGTGCGAGGTGGTCTGACACCCGGCCTGGACGCTGGGAGCCTGGCATGTTTCACTTGAGGCGTCGGGGGGAGGAAGTAGGGACTAGATGGTTCTGGACCCTTTGGAAACCTTTGCATCGCCGTGCTCTACTTGGAAACGCTGTCGTTGGACGGTTGTAACGGCCGGCCTACCAGTTAGCCTCTGCAGCGTGTGCTATCTTTTGGACCCATATGGCAACTCTGCCATACCCGTCTGCATTCCAATGGATGTTACTTCCGATGCACACTACCGATCTTGCCCGAAACCACGACTTCGAACGGGCCGCGACTCGTAACAGCTCCCGTACCTGTCCTTTCGCAATGCTTTCAAATTCGAAAGGAGCGGTGCACGAATCAGAAGGTACCCACGAATCAAGGTTCAATGAATCAGCATGCGATGGTGATGGCGGCCACACGTCAGCCCAGCGACAGTAGCCTCACGAACCCCACATGGCTGTACTGGAGTCCGTCTGTCCAGGCGAGCAGGCGAGGCAGGCTGGGAGGGACAAGCGGCTCGTGGTCCGCCGAACCGTGCTGGGCTGGTTGCTCAGTAAGAAGGCGGTCTCGGGCAGCTTTGATCTGGGGGAGGGGCCGGTTCGGGTGAGCGTCTCGCTCTTCTGTCTGTGCGAAGGAAGGCAGTGTCTGTATTCATGAAGGCCTAGAGCCGATGATAACTAAGTATCCTAACCTCCAAGCGCCTTCGCCGCTACAAGGGTTAGTCTTCAGAGGCACATTCACCAAAACTTCCGACTTGTCATTTTAACGACAGTGATGGTCCTGCCCGTATAAATCGCAGGGGCAGCCGGGCGAGTGGTAGCCCCTTGGCTGCCCGTATATATCGCATGCCGGGAGCACCTGGGTAGTATCCGCGTTAACTGGTTCCACATACTCGATAAGTAACACTGGGGCATCACAAACGTGAGACTCATGATGATCGGCCTTCTTTCTGAGGCGTTCGTCCTCAGCGTCGGCGTTGGGCGGCGGCAAAGGCGTATTGTCAACGCCGGGTTTTCGTTCGAACATTGTGTGGGAGGAGAGGGGGGAAGTTGCTGTATGGCTTGTTTCACTGTTAAGAATAAGTTTGTCTGCGCAAGCCCTGCTTGGAGGTTTTCCAATTCAGGGCAATGAGAGTTAGTGGGAGGGCTGGTGATTATATCTACGGCTCGCTGTGAATCACATAGCATGCTTTGAATCATACGACTCGCTCTGAACCACACAACTGCCCATGAATCACATGACTCTCAGACAAGAATCTCAAATCACATATTGTGTAAAAAGCATTCACAGCTAAAATTCCTACACTTTTGGGCGATGAGAAGGCTAGAGAAAGGGAAATCATCCTGACGCATAAAGATCTCCGCCTCTATTTTGACGGCTAGGTAGTTATTTATGTTCAGAAAAGCCTTCCTGGCCGCTAGAGTACATTGCTGTATAAGTATGATGATACATAACAGAATCAACTGCACTCAGGAAGCGGCCACCACTCAGTCACGGCGCTTACAGATTTCGATGAAGGTGCAAACATAAGTTTGGTACTTTAGGCGCGCGCGCGCACATGCACACATACATACACACATACATACATACATACATACATACATACATACATACATACATACATACATACATACATACATACATACATACATACATACATACATACGCATACACATTCAGGTGGTGTATGACTCAGTATCTGATTCGTGGACTAATGCCCAGCCACGACCCCTGTGCTGCTATATTATTCCGCAGCGGGGCTGTATAAGTAGACTACGTGGCAGCGCCGCCAGGCTGACAACCCCGCTTTGCTCACTTTTTCTATCCTCGACGCCTTCAGCTCTTTGAAGGTTCACTTGCCTCCATCCTTATCCTCTCCTTCACAGCACGGCCTCCGCAGCACAGTCGCCAATAAGGCCGCCTCACGATGTACAGAGTCTTCCCGGCCCCTATTGATCCGGCGGCCTTCTCTATGGACTCGTCTGTGCCCCGTATCCAGACAGTGTGGCCCCTCTGCGAGCGATGCCACAACGTGGTGGCTCTCGCCTATCGACAACAGTTCATTGCTGATTCAACCACTCATGACAACGACCAATCTTATGTCTTGTACCGCACCAAAGCTGATCTCACAGCCGGCGCCGCCAGAGAATGTTGGATCTGTTTACGAGCGGCGGAAAAGGGATATGACGAGATATATATGCCCATTCTCTTCACTATCACCATAGACTTTCATCGGCTTGACGGTCAGCCGCACACCGTGACTCACATGTCAATATTCCCACAACACCAAGACCCAGATTACTATGAGAACCCTATGGTACTCAATTTGGAACTACGCAAGCCTGAAGATGACGGCCTACCCAGCCGGCTAGGTGATAAACCAAAGACGTCTGCCACAAGTACAGATGATCCCCAGACCTGGAGCTACATACGAAGCCGACTGGAAAGTTGCACGGCAAACCATCCGAAATGCAATACCCAATCTTCATGGCTGCCAACCAGGCTGGTTGAAATATCACATCCAGCAGGACAGGGGACCCGACTGCGCATGATTCTAACCAAAGAGCTCCTGGAAAGGAAACCCTATATCTCCCTGAGCCACCGATAGGGCGGCAATCGCCCTCTTCGGCTGACAACAGATACTTACGAGAAGTACCGAAGAGAGATACCCCCAGACGAGCTGCCGCAGAAATACATCGACGCTGCTGTGGCAGCAAAACGGCTGAAGGTTGAATATCTGTGGATCGACTCCTTGGTAAACCCGCCCATCGAATCTGGCTCCTAATTTGCTCACGGGACTAACGGCTCGTCTTATCAAGTGCATTATCCAGGACGACCCGGCGGACTGGGACGCAGAGAGCGCAATGATGTATCAGGTTTATTAGAATGCGTTTTGCAACCTGTCCGCAGCCTCGGCTTCCTCGGGGGACCAAGGGCTCTTCTACGATAAGAGCCGTCCGTTGTTTCTACCGCAAGTGGTCACTGTGGAGAGCCCGGCCTCTGCGGGCGGCCAGAACTAACAGTTCCTGATTACAGAAAGCGGGCGCGACTACGAATGGCTCACCAGGCTGGACAAGGAACCTCTGAGCAGCCGGGCCTGGGTTCTCCAGGAGCGACTGCTAGCCAGAAGGAACATCAGCTTTACCCGTGATTTGGTGTACTTTGAGTGTGCCGAGGAGCTGAGTACGGAAATCGACGAGTTACTCCCCTGTCAATCGGCAGGGTTCCGTTCCGGACGGGACACATGGACAGGACAGTTCTTCTCCCTGCGAAAGCTGGCGGACAGCCGGGACCCCCACGACGATTGGAGACACGTTATTGCCTTTTACAGTCGATGCGAGCTGTCCCATCCCGCCGACAAGCTGGTGGCCATCGCGGGCCTCGCCCGCGCATTCCACGCAAGGATCGGGTCGGACTACGTGGCCAGCATGTGGACCGACACGATCAGCCAGGACTTGGCCTGGGAGAGGGCGCCCGACACCGACCAGGATCTTGCGCCCGGGTACGCAGGCTACCTGGCCCCTTCCTGGTCCTGGGCGTCCCTCTACCACACGCAGGTGGGCATCTGGCGCCTCAGCGGCCAGAGGGGACAGCTCGAACTCGCCACCTGCGAAGAGGTCACCACGACGCCGTACAGGACGGACCCCTTTGGCCGGATCCGGGACGGATGTCTACGCTTGCGCTGTTTTGCCGTACGGCTCGAACCCCCTCGTGAACGGGACAGCATGATGTCGCGGTTCTTGAAGTTCAAAGGGATTGATGAAGAGGGTGGGGAGACGCCCTCGTTGTCGGACTGTCAAAAAATGGCGGTCGATACTGTGGGGGGCTTCTTTCCTCCTGGTGAAATCGAAGTCCGTTGCTCGCTCGACCGCGTCATGCCACCAAGGCGCATGGTCAAGGGCGGCCCCGACCCCGTCTACTACGCCGTGCCCCTGCTCACGACGGGCCCGGAGACCATGTTCTTTCTTCTCCTGGAGCAGCTATCGCCAACGGAGGAACGATATCGCAGGGTGGGGAGCATTGTAGCGTCGCCCGTGTGGTATAATAGCGGCGTTTCTGAACGGGACGACGGCAGCAATCTGCCGTCCACGGTTCAACGCTACTTTTTCCCGGGCGTTAAACCAGTTATCTGCCGCGGCTTGGGTAGAATGATGGAGGTTTCAAAGGGTCCGAAGGATGCTGATGGGAAATGTGTTATCACAATCGTCTAGGCGATGAGGGGGTTCAGCGGTTAGGAGTTAGACCAGCGTTGTATTTGCGTCCACCTTGCTCTTGTAAACGATTGGAGTTTACAGAGATGGAAGAAGGGGTGATTGAAGTTGGGAGGAATACGTCGGATGAAAGGTTTGCGTCGAGGATTAAGGGATAGACAAATGCGGTTCGCTCGTATCACCTAAACAGCACAAAGTACCTCTGGGTGAAAGGGGGGACCTGTGGGCCAAGCGTCAAAAAAGTGCACGAGATGAGAGCAGGCCAGCGCTCTTGGTCGCCGTTTGATTAGCCTACGCATAAGCATCTCTCTTATCCGTGCAAAAATACAAAAACATACAACACCGAGGATTCCCAGGTCGTCACCGACCCTAGTACTAATTCGGCGCTTTCCAGCTTATCTATGGGAGAGCGGACGGGATCCCGAGTTTTCTGGAAGCTATGGTCGTATGTGGTGGAAGGGTGTGTTGCAACTGATTATATTGTGTACGTGTTGTCTTCCATTGACGTAAACAATACCTGTTCACCACTGACTAACCGCAGTCGCTCAGAACCACTGAAAACCCCCCTGAACGTCAACATCCTCCCACAAGTCCCCGAAATTCTTATTCGCGTATTCGTCAAACTTGCTGCAAACGACATCATCTTTTCCGTCGTGAAAGACCGACCCCTCCGCGAAGAAGATGGCAAAGGAGCATCTGTCCTCGATGTTCAGTGTGAGATCCTTGAAATCTAAAGTCAGCATCGTAGACCCAAAGGGGGGAAGGTATTGGGTGGAGGCTATCCAGGTTTTTTTTTCTGGTCCCCGTACGTGTTCAGAATCTCCTCGAGGTCGCCGTAGCAGCCCCTAACCTCGTGCTAGTAATACAGCTGGCCAGCGGCTCCTTTCTCCAGTACATACGCCCCGTCTACGCCCCGCCAAAACCGGGTCGCTTCCTTAGCCATCGTGTCGATGGGGGCGTTTAGGTGGTATTAGAATGACCGAAGGTTATCAACTCGGATAGAATAGCTTCCGGCCGGGCCGAGTGAGATAGACGTAAGACAGCTCAGGTCACCTTCCTCTCTAAGGAATTTAACCAGCGGGGGGTTATTGTGCCTTTTAGATCCGATATCTTCACCCTAAATGTCAGCCTTAGAAGCCACGAACGGGGTAAACCAGTGGTACAGGAAATCCGACGGACAGTAGCATTTAGTTCGAAATTACCCCTTGTGGTAATGTGCAAAATAGGTGAGCGACTCTCCCAGCACAATCCTCCTCATCCGAATGTTTTTGGAGCTCTCCAGGCCCACGAGGGTGTTGAGTGTAGACTGGGGTAGGTACCTAAATAGAAATTAGCCCTTATTACGTCGCACTGAGATGTATCGACCAACGACTCAGACCTACGATTCCGAGTGGACGGGCCCCATGAAAGAGCAGTTATGGCACTTCAGACTCAAGTCGATATCCCGGCGAGTGCGCTTAGGCTAATGTGACCCGACTGGATGTCGTGAGTGTGAAGTTCGTTGGAAACGCAGGAGACTGAACTGGCTGCTGGATGCGCTGTCTTGTCGCTCAATCTCTTTTTCCAAGGAAGTACGGCTGTCAGCACTCCGGAGAACCGGGGAGTTAGAGACCGTGAGGTCGGACGTTGGGTTATCGGATCTTCTTGGGGAGTTCCTCAGGCAGTCGTCGTATTGCGCGGCGACTTGTGCCTTCTGGGCAAGGTCCGATTCCTCAATTTTGTGCTCGAATAGCCCCTCTATCAACTGCATCACATCAGTAAGCAAGCCTTCCTGGGCGCGTTTGATCTCTTCGCTGCGACGGCAAGACCATGGCTAAAAGCCTGCGTGCTGAGGACTTGTCGCCTGTATGTCTCTCGGCACGGCTTCCCTGATCCATCATGCAACCCCAGAAGTCTGGGGTCTGCGTCAACCCAACCTCTCGCTGACACCTTCTTCGTGCTGGACTTTGTTCCATATTGTGGTCGCCAATATGACGTTTTGCAGCTCTTTGGATCCGCACAGCGTCTGGAACATTCATAGATTCCTCTTGGCCGAGCCACCTAAGTGAACGTCGGAAATTCGATGCAAGTAAAAGATTTTATGGAGTTGGATTTGGTTGTCGTATGTGGCTGCAAGCTAGCCGGCCAGATTGCGGAGAACATGCGTGTCCGAGAGTGAAGTATCATCGAAACCCGGCGTATCAATCAAGAAGACCGTTCTGGTAGGCGAATAATCACATCGAAACACTTCCACTTCCTGAGGGCCTTGGTCATCATAGTCAGTTGCGGATCAGGACTTCCATGGGGCGCCTGAAGACAAAGGGACGTACCCGGTACTTCCAAGCAGAAGTGATTCGTGAGCCCCCTTTCCCCTGACTCCTATCGGAGTTGCGTTATTACTATTCACGCCAACTTATGCTGCGGGATTATGTTCTGGAAGGTGTAGTACTAAAAGTTCGACTGCGCGGCGAGCAACATAATTTCCCCCCTGGACCCCTCGAAGCAGTGTCATGGCCGTGTCCACAATGCCAAGGTCGCCGTTATCTCTCACTCCGGACGGTGAGTCAGTTACGCCAGTGTCTGGGGACTGATTCTCCCGTATCAAAAATACGGCGGCGACAAAGATGTGGAACGCGAGTGCCCTGAATGGCCATTAGGGCCCTCGAGCTATGGTCGCACATGCGATAGACGTTGACGAGTGCGGCCGATCGGGGGATGGACGTACCACTGTTTCCGCATGGACACGGGCTGGTTCCAATTCGAATTAATCCATATAATCTCCCGGGCGGACTGGAGGCAGATGGCGCGCGAGCCCTGTAGCCGGTCATTCACGTCGCCCTCGTGTTGGTGGTGCAGAAGGGCCCGGTGGATACGCAGGCGGTAGCACAGCAGGATGACGGTGACATCGACGCGTTGCCACCTGATCCAAGACTGATCCGGAGCGACCCGATTCCGCTCCGAGGCAGTCTCCTCACCCTCGTTTTCGTATGACGGGCTCTCCGGCTGCAAATAGGGCGGCAGCGTGTCGATGACCTCGGCCAGGCTCGCGTCGGCGCGGGCGACCAGTTCCTGGAGGGAAAGACTGGCCTCGCCATCCTCCGACGGGCCCGGCCCCCTTACGCCGTGTCGGCCGCGCGCCCGCCGCCGCCGCAGCGCTGCGCGGAAGCGGTAGTACACGAGGGCCGTCTGTGCCATGAAGCGGTGGTAGTGAACAGGGTGGGCGCCGCCGTCGTCGCCTCCCAGGGCCCTCCTCTCGGCGTCCGTCAGGGCCGGCAGCGGCACGTCGAAGTCGAACTCATCGACGCGCGGGACGCAGTACGGCACGGCGAGCCACTCGCAGATCACGAGGGTCCACCAGAGGCGCTGCTGGGCTGGGGCGCGGCCGGCGCGCGCAACATCATCGAGGCCCAGGCGCTGGCCGATGCGTATGGCGCTGGCCCAGAGGTGTCGGCCCAGTTCGAACTCGCCCAGCGTGTTGAAGCTGATGCCCAGCACGGCCACGGTCCGCACCGACGCGAGGCGCGGCGGCGCCCGCAGCCAGTCAGCCCGGTCCAGGCAGAGGAGGGCCGCGTCGAACCACTGCTGCGTGATCGCGGCGGCGGGGGCGGGGAGCGCGAGGGCCGCGATGTGGTCCTCGGTCATCATGAGGAGGGCGGCCTTGGGGGGGCGGCGGGCCTGATCGTCAGCGCACTCGCTTCTCTCCCGGGGACGGGCGGGCGGGCGGGCGTACGCACACACGCGACGCTGAAGTACAGCGCCAGCCACGACGGGTCCATGCCGTCGAGGGGCAGTCCCGCTTGCACCGACCGCTGGAAGGCCTCGTGCTCGTGCTCAAACTCGGGGTAATCGAGGGCGTAGTGCACCCACGAGTTGAAGGCCTTGTCGTACGCGACGAGCGCGCGGCTGCTCTCGGGCGGGCAGAGCGCGACCTCGGCCAGCCTGCGGACCCGGAGCCGGGGCGGGCGACCACCGCCGGTGTCCGGTTCGTGCTCAAAAAGCAGCCCTTCGAGCTCGTCGGGATTTTCCAGGGCCCGGTAGCTCCGGCCGGGGATCGAGGACCTACTTTCGGGCGTCACGTCGGCGGGTTGCGCCGGAGGGGGGCTAAGGGGGGCGCTGTGTGTGAAGTTAGCGAGCGGGTACTGGTATCGCACATCCAAGGGTCTCTCGTGGGCGCCCGTCCGTTCTGGGTATGCCACGAATGAGCACCTGCTCCCGCCGGCATAGGTCCGTCTCGCCGCGGCGGATGCAGGCTGAACACGGCATCTTCCGGTCGCACTTGACCTTGCGCGCCGAGCAAACCCGGCAGCTTTTGGGGGCGCGTTGTGTCGAACGCATTGTTGGCGGCCGGACTTTGATCGTGACGAGGTCGCTTCCTGCATAAAGCCTGGCTGACCCGAGAACAGACCCCGTACACCACTCCCCGCATCAAGTACTAAAATGCTCCAGGATAACTTTATCTCTTATCTATATAGTGCGGAGAAGGAGCCCGGTTCTCTTCGGGGATCTAGTTTTATTAGTCGTGGGGTCTCCAGGTGACAGGGAGGTACGAAACTATTCCACTAACAGCACAAGAGACTTTTGCGCCCCAAAGTCATAGGTTACTCGCCCTGGGCTGCCGCTAACTGACCTCACAAGAGGTAGAAATCATGTTGAACCTCTACTTTTTTTGTTTTCTTCAGCAAAATCTCTGTTTGAATTTCTCTTGACCCTTTTTCACGCGTTGACCATCATGCTGGTGCGAATCCGTACGCGACCCGCGCCTCGGCACTCAGTCCCTCTAGGCCACGGTATCCTTTGTGTAGCGACTCGTCCCGGCCGCCATCCTCTCCCGCCTGGTCCGGCGGCGGCATTCCGTGCTCTATCGCCTCCAGCTGCCGTCGCACGTATGCCTGATTGGCAGCAGTCGTTGGACACGCAGCTATGTACACGACCGCCGCGTTGGACTTGCCACGGTGCTCGGGGTCCACGGCATGGCACACATGCGCCGTGTTAGCCGAAAGGGCTAGGGTATGACAACGGTGTGATGGGACTTGAATTCGTGAAAGGGGGGAGGTGGGAGAGAAAGGGGCAACTTACATCGGCATGCCACCAGAACGCATCACCTGGCTGTAGGGCAGGCACGTGGACCATGCACTCTTCGAGACGAAGATGGGGATGCGAGGTCCGGCTCAGGCGCTGGCTCTCGGGCTTGAAGGTGCCAGGGAACGAGCCTGTGTCCCTATCCAGTGTCCAGCAGCGCGGGTCAAGAGGGTCTGCGGCTGTGTAATCTGGCGGGCGAAATAACGGCCTCAGCAGTACGTATGCCATGACGGCAGCAACATTCGGATAAACCAGGATGGTGCCCTCGCCCGGTGCCGTCGGCGTCAGGGCGGTCCAGCCCTGGAACGAGCGCAACACGGTGGAATGGGCGGGACCCGGATAGAGAAGCTGGTTCGCCGCCTGTCGGGGCCCGAGGTCCCACAGGTCCAGGCGCTCGGGGGCGCCGCCGAAGACGGCGTCGTACACGCGGCGGTAGGCCGGGTCGGCCCAACGACACAGGCTGCCGGCGTCGATGTGGGGGCCGAGGCCGAGGAAGGGCTGGCCGGGCGGCCGGTCGCGCACGCCATCGACGTAGACCAGCGGCTCGGGCGACGACGTGTGCGTCGAATCGTGCCACAGCCCGTTCAGCAGGCGTTGGAGCCGCAGCTGGCGCGGGTGCGCGCGCAGGGCCGTCTGGGCCGGTGCGTTGTACAGCTGCAGCATCGACGGCGACTCGGGCGGCCACCCGCCGATGCGGTCGGCGTTGGCGTCGACGTAGGCTCTCAGGTCGCCGTAGAGGGCTTCGGCCTCGTTTAGGGGCACCGTCTGCCGCACGATCACGGACCCAATACGGTGGATCTCGTCGCGCTGCGGTTGAGTGAAGCCCTTCTCGAGCACATCACTCGCATCCAGGATGGGCACCATGTCGTTCCTGCGGGCTACAATATCGTCCGTTACGGCCCGCAGCCGGTCGCACACCTTGATCCACGCCTCGAGGAGCCGCTCTTCGCCGTACTCGGCGACAATTGATTTCTTGACGGACAGGAACTCGGCGTTGTCATCTTGCTGGCTGTGCTCCCCGCCCGGGCTACTGGACGGACCGAATTCGGGCCAGTCAGGCCACTGCATCACGTACTCCGGCATCTGGGCTCGTGTCGGCTGTGTCTCAGAGCATGTCAGACTGAAACCACACGAGAGGGGAACAGAAATGGGAATCAAGATAAAAGAAGATCGGGATTCTCTCCAACGAAGACAAGTGAGGTCGGAAAAGCACGAGAACTGGAAGCGGGAATGTATGTGAGGGGACATCCAATGGCAACACACTGGGCCAAATGGAAGGGCACCGGCAGACGACAGGGGACAGACAGACCCTCAGATTATCCCCAGATTGAACCCGCCCGAACTCGCCCGAGCTTATCAGGGACCACCGGTCCACCCCGAGCTCGCCCGAGCAGCTGGAGGTTCCTATCAGGGATCGGCACCACGCCGAACTTGACCGAGCAGAGGAAGCCTGGGGGCTGACAGGGGGGTGACGCCTTCTTTGGATAAGTAACAGACGATAGGCGAGGTGTAATACTGCACAGCCGCATGATATATACTCGGGGGCCTACCTTCCGCCGGGGGCCGGTATACCTTAAGTCGTTGAAGCAAGACTGTCTCCCTCCTGCCCGTCGTTAACGCGACTCGCGGCCCGGAAGCATGGCAGAATTCAAACGACAACACGTGTCGAGGCTGGTGCCAGCCGACCTCAAGATCCTTTCACCCCTGCTCCTGGCCGTAGCCATCGTCAACTCGGCGGTAAGTAGTACGGATCCGTTCCCGGCCCCGCCGCCGTGACTCTTCCATCTTGCTGGGTCTCTCGGTCTGACCACGACCCGCAGACGCTCGGGTACGACAGCTCCGTCATGAACGGGCTGCTCATCCTGCCGCAGTACACCGAGTACTTCGCGCTGACGACGGCGACGACGGGCCTCAACACAGCGGCGTCGTGGATCGGCAGCATCCTCGGCTCGTTCCTCATACAGCCGATTCCGGACCACTTCGGCCGGCGGTACGCCATCCTGGTCGCCTCGGCCATCACCGCCGTCGGCATCGCGCTGCAGGCGGCGGCGCAGAACGTGCCCATGTTCGTGGCGGCGCGCATCGTCGTCGGCGTCGGCACGGCGGTCAGCAACGGCGCGGCGCCGACGCTGCTGGGCGAGCTGCTGCCGGCGCGGCGCCGCGGCCGCGTCCTCGGCCTCTTCTTCTCGTGCTTCTACGTCGGCAGCCTGCTCTCGGCCGTCGTCAACCTCGGCAGCGCCCGCCTGGCCGGCCCCTGGGCCTGGCGCCTGCCCTCGCTGCTGCAGGCCGTCCCCAGCCTGCTCGCCGTCGCCCTGCTGCCCTTCCTGCCCGAGAGCCCGCGCTGGCTGCTGGCCCGCGGCCGCCGCGCCGAGGCCCTCGAGGTCCTCGTCGTGATGCAGGGCCGCGACCACCAGGACGTGGCCGCCGCCGCCGCCCGCCTCGACGAGATCGAGCGCGTCACCACCCGGGAGGCCGCCGAGTTCCCCCAGAACCCCTGGCGTGAGATGCTAGCCCCCGGTCCGAACCGCAGGCGCCTGGCCATCCTGTGCAGCTTCGGTCCCATGATCAACATGTTTGGCAACTTTATCATTTCGTGAGTTGGCCCTGGCCTCACGGGCCCCCCCTTGCCGCTTTTTGGTACTGACAGCCGCCGAGCTTCTACCTCTCCGATATTCTGGACCAGGCTGGCGTCACCGACACCACAACCAAGACCCAGATTCAGGTCATCATCAGTTGTTGGTCTTTCGCCGTGGCCGTGCTTGGGAGTTTCATGCTCGACATCCTGGGCCGCCGCACGCAGACGTTTATCAGTGTTGCTGGCATGGTGGCTAGTTTGCTGGCAGTCGGTGGGATGATCAAGAGTGAGTTATCCACCTGCCTTCTTCGCAATACGAAACTGCCAATCTGACCGCGAGCTTTTACACGGCCACTAGAATTTGGTGAAAGCCGCAATACTGCTGGCATCTACAGCACTCTCGCCATGATCTTTATCTTCCAAGGGTTTTATGCCTTTGCCATCACACCGATGACGAGTTTATATCCTACCGAGGTGGCACCTTTCCGACTGCGCGCAGCAGCCATCGCCTTGTTCCGAATGCTGGATTCCGGTTTTGGGTAAGTGTCCCTTGTTCATCATTCACCCGCTTTCCCGAGTAGCCCTCGGGCCACCCTCCTCCCGTCCCTTCGGATAGTCTCAGCTTGCATTTTCTTTTTCCACGGCTATCCGATTTGGTCCTTGGTCATGATAATTCTAACACGATTCCCTATTATGCAGACTGTTGGCCTCTTTCGCTATGGCCTATGCGATGGAAAACCTCGGCTGGAAGTTCTACTTCATCAATGCCGCGTGGGACTTGGTCTTTCTTGTCATAGCGTACTTTGTGTTCGTTGAGACGAAAGGGCTTGAGCTGGAGGACATCGCAGCGAAGTTTGATACATCGCGCCATGACGACGTTGCGTTGGTCGATGGTGTGGATGTACTGGAGGCTTCTACTCAGATAACCGTACAAAAGAAGGAATAAAATGGATAGTAACATGGTGTGCTCTGGCAGCCGCACGTACCCTTTATTCACGGTCGCACATGATATAGAAGGTGAACATTGGAAATAATAACAATACTATCTACTCGGGTGTTTCTTGCGGCGAGTGATTGATGTTTTATTTACAAGTGACTATAGATGGCTGGTAATATTGAAGTTGGAGATAGCTCACAGGTGGTTTGTTAGTGGGGCACACGCCCTGAGGCTACTACGGTGGGGTTTGTTAGCATTTGGATCTTAGATCTAGTGGGACCCGCCAACTACGAAACGCGGCCAAACAAGGTTCCGTCAGTACATCTCTTTTTCTTCATCCGCCACGGCCGAAAGCTTCCATCCATACATAGATGGACGACGGTGGTGATGTTCTATCTGCGCCCCCCTGTCCGCCGGACTTGTTGTCGGCACGCCGCCGTACCAAGCGGGTGGCTTACACCTCTTCGTCGGCTTAACCACCACTACCAGTCTCCCCCCGGTGACGCCACCACCACCACCCGCCGGCCGCTTCACCACGACCACGTGTCCGCTGTCGTTGTCGGCGCCG
Organism: Nigrospora osmanthi; assembly: GCA_029489945.1. Taxonomy (NCBI): domain Eukaryota; kingdom Fungi; phylum Ascomycota; class Sordariomycetes; order Amphisphaeriales; family Apiosporaceae; genus Nigrospora; species Nigrospora osmanthi. Next base: position 403,439 of record CP120499.1, read on the forward strand.
GTCCCGCCGGCATCGCGGCTGTGGGCAATGTGCTCGACGTCCTGGGCGGCCGCGGTCGCGTGGCCTGGGTCGATCCAGGCTTCAGCGGCGGCCGCGTCAACGCGTGCTGGCGCGAGGTGCCCAGCAACACGACGGTGCGGCTTTTCCTCGAGTACGGCCGCGCCCTCGACTCGTTCCGCCGGGCGGCCCAAAAGTCGCCCAAGCCCAATGCCCTGACGACGCTCGAGGCTTTGGATCCAAACGCCACGTGTTCGCTGCACCACGCCGGCGACATGCTGCAGCTGCTGTCGGACGGCCTGCGTAGGGAAGAGGGCCACGTCACGGCCTGCGAGGGCGTCGTGGTCCGCGCCGCGCGTGCCGCCACCGCCGCGCCCGGCTGGACCGTGACAATCCGGGGCAACGACGCCTCGTCCATGACCGAGTCACTCATTACTGCGCCGCTCGTCATCTTCTGCACGGGGTCCTCGCCGACGACGGTCGAGTTGCCCACGCCCGCTTCCACGATGCGCCCTAGACTTCTGACCCTCGAGACGGCGCTGACGCCATCCATCCTGGCGGACGCCCTGCCCCGGGACCGGGCCCTCTCCGTCGGCGTCGTCGGCGCCTCGCACAGCGCTGTCCTGGCCCTGATGAACCTGGTTAGGCTGGCCCGGACGACCCACCCGCGGCTGCGCGTCCGCTGGTTCTCGCGGACGCCGACGCTCAAGTACGCCGAGTACCGGGACGGCTGGATCCTGCACGATAACACGGGGCTCAAGGGCAGTGCGGCCGACTTCGGCCGGCGGTTCCTGGACGGCGAGGCGCTGTCGTCGGCCGAAAGCGGCGGCGTCGGCGACATCGTCACGCGCGTCGACTGCTCGGGCGGGCTGGAGAGGGAGCAGGCGGCGTTCCTGCGCCACCTGCCAGAGTGCGACCACGTTGTCCAGGCCGTCGGGTTCACGCGCGACGCCCTGCCCGAGGTGGAGGGGGCAGTGGACGTCGGTTACGACGACGCGACGGGCAGCCTCGTGCGCGGTGACACGCGGGAGTCGCTCCCGGGGCTGTTCGGCGCCGGCATCGCGTTTCCCGAGCGCGTGACGGATCCGCTGGGCAACCAGGAGCACGCCGTTGGCTTTTACAAGTTTATGAAGTTCCTCAAGCGGGTGGTGCCCGAGTGGGTGAAGGGCAGCCGGATAAGTGAATGAGGGGCTGACCTTAATACTGGGGTATGTATAGAACACCGGCATGATACTAGACCTTGCTAGATCCGGCTACGCTGGCATTCTTTGCTATTCAAGGCTAGATTATACTTTTCCGGAGGAACGAGGCGTGGTGCAGTAGATGGCGGAACTAAAAATAGAAAGACGACATTGACTATACGCAGCCCCCCGAAAGAAATAGAAATAGTTGCGTTTAGCATGTCATGGGCGGTCGGTGCAGTTCTCAAACTAGAATACGAGAGAAACGCAGCCCACAAGAAAAGAAGTGAAGGCTCCATAGAGAGTCATGGAAACAGACCAAGAAGAAACCACAGCATCGACAAGGTCGGGGAGACACGCAACTCCCAGCAGGGCCGTAGTCGCCCAACAACTCAAAGTATAGACAAGACAGAGACGGAAAGAACAGAGCTGTAGCAGCCTGTTGAACGGAACGGATCATCAATTCGTCCATCAATCAAATCACCTCTCCCGTCCGGGCCCCCATTGAAGGCGCCACCCTCGTATCCAGTGTGATGGCAACAGCCTTCTTCTCGGCAGGGTTGTCAACGAGGCTTTGGGGGTGACTGGCGGGGTAGCAGGGCAAAGGCCGAGCCGTCGATGACGGGCGTGGCGGCGTCGCCCCGGCCCATGCGGTTAGTAATCGAAGGAGGTCACGAAATAGCTCTGGTCATGTTTATGAATATTCCTTGCTCCTAGGTCCCCGCTAAGTGACTTCATCTGGTATACGCCGACGCAAAGACATTCTTGTATACCAAAGTTACTAGCTTACTATTATAAGAAGAATCTTATTTCAAATAGGTGTGCTATGGAGTTAAAGGGATGATTTTACTAAGTAATAAAAAATTAAGTTTACTTAGTGAGTACAGCCCTGTTTTTACGACGTTGAAGAAACCCGCTTATTATGCGACCTAGCCGTGAGCTTACTGAACTCTTTGACAACATTGTCGACGATAGAGAGGTCACTAACACCGGGCACCAGGAGACGTTGCTTAGAATCAACAAGCTGATACGCTGTGCGAGGGACGAGATACGCTACAAGCTAAGGACCTTCTCCGGCGATATTGACACCATCATTTTATTAGGTGATCTGGGCTAGTCCAAGCACCTAAAGCACCGGGTGGAACAAGCCTTGAAGGGGGACCAGGAAGTCAACCCTAGGGCCCCCAGAGTTATGACCGTGAACGAAGCCCACCTCAGTGTCTGCCAGCGCGTTTTGCACAATAGGATGTGGAAGCTCTTCGGAGCCCGAAGTGCAATGTAAATTACGGCATTTTTCAATACTTAAACCAGGTTCAGACGCCTGTCCTCACTGCACTTCATTGCTAGGCGGGCAAACCAATTCACTAGAATTGGAGACAGGACTTTTGTGGACGATATAAAATGGTTGATCAAGAAGGTAATTTGAGGATCCCAGGTGTCCCGACAACCCCTCCGTGCCGAGACTAATAAAAGTGTCGCAGGGGGAAACGATGCCTCCGACCCTGTTGAAGTATGTCTACACATTCGAGCAGGAGGAAGCAACTGTGCAGATTGTGGTCTCGGTGGACAACAAGCTCAAGCCTTTCTGTAAGTCCGGTAAGACATGGGAAGCATAACGGCAGTCCTACCGTCAGCTGCTTATTGATTTACACCCTTTAGGCCGCGAATTCGTTGCGGAAGTGCCTTGTAACTTTCAGGAACCTACGCACTCTCCGGCTTCGGTCAATAAACACTGCGAGGTGGAGATCAATTTCGGTATTGGCAGGTTTAACGTAAGTGCTGTTAGTATCTCACATCCACCTGTCACCGTACCCGCCTACTAAGTGAATGTGGACTTTCCGCAAGGTCCCCGATAGGAGAAGGTCAAGCGAGTTCTTATTGGAGAATACTGTGGATAGTGTACCAAGACAATGCCGGGTATTTCTGTGGGCTGACATGGTTTACCCTGGGAGGTACAACAGTTAGGGTGTCTGATCTTACTTTAAAACGTTCCGTATATTTCTATCCATATCTATTTCATGTGATGTAAACCTGGCTCTCATACCCTGTATCGTAATCTATTGTCAAGAACATAGGACCCCTCGTACTGAACTCCGAGATATAGATGACCACGTAAAATCCCACGCCTCCCCTTGGCGATCTGGGATACCAGTATACACCAGAACGCCGAGGCGGAATCCCGAATCAACCCTGCGGTCCTCAGGCGCCGGGACGTTTGGGCACGAGGGCGTTGATGCGGCCGGCGAGCTCCTTGAGCTCCTCTTGGGTCTTGGCGGCGAGGACGAAGGAGGCGATGCTGAAGGGAACGGCGCCGGTGGGGCCTCCCTTGCCGCGGGACCAGCCGATGATGACGATGTGGCCGGCGCGCAGCTCGGCGTCGAAGCGGGCCTCGAAGTGGTCGCGGTCACCCAGCAGGCCGATGCGCGGGATGGCGTACGAGTAGCGGAGGCCGCGCTCGGCGTGGAAGAAGGCGCGGAGCGGGCCGACCATGCAGTCGCCGGGGATGCGCGTGTTGAGGTCGACGAGGAGGTGCTCGCCGGTGGCGGCGTCGGTCATGACGTCGGCGCCGAGCATGCCGTAGAAGCCGCGGCTGTGCACGTAGGCGGCCATGCGCTCGTTGAGGGCGCGGAACCGGGCCTCGTACTCGCCCTGCCGCTCGTAGTCCATGATGGTCCAGGCGTAGTGGCCGCGCGCGTCGTTGTACTGCTCGGCGCAGTGCATGAAGATGACGCGGCCGGCGCGCGTCACGAAGATGCACAGGGCGCTCACCTCGGCGCCCGCCATCAGGTCCTGCACCAGCAGCGAGACGGGCTGCAGCGGCGCGTTGGCCGGCGTCAGCGAGCCCAGCATCTCGGGCACCGCCTTTTCCACCAGGCCCAGGCAGTGCGCGCGCGCCGCCTCGTCCGTCACGACGAAGACGCCCGACCCCGACAGCGACTGCGGGAACTTCAGCACGAAGGGCAGCGCGCGGTCGCGCACCCCCGTCGCCGCGATCATGCGCTCGGCCTCGGCCGCCACCTTGGCCGCGTCGGCGACGTCGGCGGGGCCCAGGTGGCAGTCGACGATCTGCGTGGGCGGCGTCGGCAGGCCCGACAGGGCCAGGTCGCGCTTCGAGAGCAGGCGGTAGTGCTCCTCCTGCGACATGATGGTGGGGTGGCCGTCGAGGAAGTCGAGCGGCGGGTACGGGTTGATAAGGACGCCGGGCTCCGGCCGGAAGGCGGCGGCGTCGGCGACGAAGTGCAGCTTCGGCCGCTGCTCGGGCACCAGCACGTCGAAGACGCGCTGCGCGTCCGTCTGGTGCGCCGGCGGCGACTCGACGGTCCCGTGCTCGACATCCCAGGCCGGGGGATCCAGGTCGAACAGGTACAGGTGCTGTGGTCCCGCCACGAACCCGTGGTTCTGCGGCCCGTTGCCCAGGCACATCCGCGCGTACTTGAAGGGCTCCAGGTCGGGCGCCGTCGGGGTGTGGTACACGTACTTGGTGCTCGCCGGCAGGGACTTAGCCACGCTGCCAAAGGGCGCCGGCAGCGCGATCAGCTGAGCTACTTCGTCGGGGTTGCCGCCATCTTCTTTGTACAGGTCGTACAGTGTCCTCTCGAGCCGGACTTGCGGGTATTTGGACATGCTGGAAAGGGGGTTTGGTTAGTGATGGGGAGAATAGTGTGGTGTAGGTCACACAGCAGCCCCCGATGAGTGGCTTGATGAATAGTAGTCCTGCTTTATATGAGCCTCAATCATGGTATAATGGCAGCGTGTATACCCTCACGTGGGGCTGGCCACTCGGAGGTGGTGCGAGTCAGCCATCGTGTAAAAGTACCAGTCCGTGCGACCATAAAGGTGACTGACAGGCGGTCTATAGACCCGTCTTCCGCAAGCTACGCACTTAAATAAGGAGCATGGATGCCACGGGATGCAACCCAACAAGCCTGGATCGTCAATAGGGCGGTTGTCGGTCCCTTTGCAGCCCTGTGGCTCGTTTCGGCATGCGGCCATGCTGACATGGGCCTGACAAGAGATGACGGGCGGATGACCCCTGACCCCTGACCCACGACCCCTGTGGTCCCTGCAGCCGCCGCGCCTCGGAGGATTCAATGCCGTTCTGCCGGGTGTCCATCTTGCCTCCACGTCGCCCAGACAGGAAATGTCTAAGTAATGTAAGTATGTACATACTTACACAAGTAACTATCTTTGGCCTGGCGACGCACATCCGAGTCCCGCTTATTGTATCCTTAACAATCCAACCTTGGACGCAACCTATTCAAAATGCATTTACACCACGTCGTTCTCATCCTCGCTGTTATGCAAACAACCCTTGCTACCGCCCTTCAAGCAAGGGCAGAGAGAGGAACGCACCAGATGCAATTGGCCTAAGCGATGCGTTTCGTTATAAGCTCACCTGGACTGGATCAGCCCAATAATGCAGCAGTGGGTTTACACAACTATGCCGCTATCACCCTCAGATGTCAATTACCCCAGGACAACCGGGAGCTCCTCCGCTTCCTGTTCTCTCAGGCGTGTTGGGAGTATGAGCCCTTCCGAAGGGACGTACAGCATCCCCTGCCGCATTTCTTGTTCGAGTTTCATAATGGCAACCCTCGCAGTCAAAGGCGGAGCACACTATCAAGTAACAAGCTGCTTTTATACATTTCGAAAACGCGCATCAGTAGATCGAACAAAAAACCCGCTGGTAAGAAGGTAATATTAATGGCTTCTTGAAAAGGACCGAGGTCTTGCTCTATGTGACTCAATGAAATCATACAACACGTAATTTTACCTTTTGCTTTTTCCCTTACAGCCCAACCCTTGTAGCGATCCCGGGTTTTCTCTGCTCCAATATGGCCACTGTTTGCTCGAACACCTTCTGTTGGGCCCGACGACCGACGTCTTGGTAGATCCAACTCTCAACCTCGGTAGCCTTGCCGTCGGCTATGTACTCTCCATGGGCGTCGGGGCTGGTGGACGCGCCAAGAACCAGCGTTCTTCCGCCCACTTCGGTTGTGCGTTCCATCAGCCAGCGCATTAAGCGTAGGCCCAAGGACGGGGTCTGCCCGTCGCGGTAGTCAAAGTTGGATTTGCAGAGTCCGGGATGGACCAAGGTGATGACCGTGGGCGGGGGGCCGCCCTCCCGCGCTTTGTCAAGACGGGCTACCAACTCGCGCACAAACAGAACCTCAAGAAGTTTGGAAACTCGGTATCTAGCAGCAGAAAAAGTGTCAGTTTGACAAAAATAAAAAGAGCCGAAAATCAAAGCGCTAGTGCTTACCGCTCCTCGCCATTCCAACACGACTTCTCATTTAGTTTGTCGTAAATTGAGGGCGCATTGAGCTCCGAGAGCGTTGTCATACGGTGCGCGTCGGAGCTCACGATGACGAGGCGAGGTGACGACCCGGGGTACTCGAGTTTCGTCCGGTCGAGGGTAGGAAGAAGGTCGAGGGCGAGCAGGAACGTATTGAGGACGTTGACCTGGATGGCGGATTCGAAACCCTCGGCCAGCACCCAGCGCTTCTCGACGATGCCGGCGTTCTCGACGAGGACGTCGAGCCGCGGCAGCTCGGCGCGGACGCGCGCCGCGAAAGCCAGCGTGGACGCGGTGCTGGCGAGGTCCAGCGGCCACACGGCGACGGCGTCGGCGCCGCCGGCACGCGTCGGCACGCTCCGCACGATGGCCTCCTTCGCCGCCTCGCCCTTCGCCTCCGTCCGCACGCCGAGCACGAGCCGGGCGCAGCCGAGCCGGTAGAAGTGCCGGGCCGCCTCCAGGCCGAGCCCCGCGTTGGCCCCCGTCACGATGACGGTCTGCCCAGCGAAGGACTGCGAGGGGCGCGGCGGCGTCACGAAGAGATGCGCATAGTAGAAGTTGAACAGGCCCTTGGCAAACTGGAGCTGGATGTCGAACTCAGGCTTCTCGGACGTCGGACTCATCGCTTTTGGGGGGTCACGCGGTGCTTTACGCGTCGTGGGTGGTAAGTGAAAGCGCGTGTAAGCGAGAGGTCAAGCTCAGTGGACAGTGCGACAATTTCGAACTTGGTTTCGTATCTACCGGAGCAGCAATTATGACGGGAAGTGGTGTAGTAAGTTTTCCCAAGTGGTGACGAGATCCCATAACCCCCATGATCAAGCGCGTTTGTGTCCTTTTAATGACAGAGAAATCAAGTGCTACAGGGCCGGAGATAAGCACACCACAAGCCCGGGGGACGGCATTAAGCGCGCGACTATCAGATCATTGCGCCGGCCGGGGTCTGCATCCTTCTACTGCATACTAACTGTGCATACCGAGGATTATCGCTGCTACCCCAGACGAAGGAGGAAAGCACACGCCGTTTATTGTTGTGCAAGTATGAAGCTAACAGCCAAATACAAGTGATTGATGGCTGAGAGCAGTCTGCCCTTACTAGTAATTGCATTGAGAGCGGCCTCTCCCCCTCTTCATAAGTGCTACGGGATCCTTTTCCTTCCTTCAATCTTACGCAGGTTCTATCTTAACGGGTATAACCGTGGTAAATAATCTGTTCGCGTCAGAAGCATCGCTTGGGTTGTGATGCTCCGGGAAATGACTGGCAAGCTGCTGTGGCACAGCATTCCTCTTTCCTCGAGCCCCGTCTTCGCATGAGACGGCGATATCGCTATTTGCAGGGTTCTCCGCTTTGTTTTTCCAATCCTCTGTTTACATTGGTGCGGCTAGGAAAGACACGTTAGGAGACTTGGCTCCTATGGTTTCGGCGGCGCAGCATAAGCGGATGGCGGAGCTAAGGATGGCGCCACATGTTAACGCCGTACACTCTTAAATGTTCGGCTGGGGAAGTAACTAGTGAATGCTCTTGAAATCCGAGTACTATTTCAGAGTAAGACCAACGGATCATCGACTGTCGGGTAGCATCGTTCCATCGACCCGGAATGAGCTCTCTCGAGGCCAGCTGCCAAAGGTTCTGCTCGTGGATCGTCAACTTCTTTTCTGCCTCTCCCTGCATGCGCATCAGACCGACTTCTTCGGCCATCAGAGTGACCAGATGTCCATGGAATCTTGATCTTTTCTACCTTATATCTCAAGTTCTCAATGTAGCTTGAAACAGAACCAATTTCCAAGAAAGGAGTCCTGTAAAAGCCGCTGTGTGACTTTCTAGTTATGAGTGTCTTCTAACATTTCGCAAGACATCCGGCGGGCCTCGTGTATTATCTTCGAAAAAATATAAAACAGTCGCTATGCTGCTTTGGAAAGGGCGGGTGGGTAAATTAGAAGTGCAGTCGTGTCTTTATTAGAGTCGACAGCGGTCTTTATCAATCAGCTCGCTGCGAGAAAAGAAAAGACGTGATGAACACCCGGGAAGTGCTCGGTTCCTTGCATGCAGGTTGGCTACATCACGAGGAGTGGTGGAGACGGATTCGCCACCAGCCGGCATCTTTCTCATAGTCTTCCACTGAGATCTTGCCACAAATCATCCCTTCAATATAACAACCGCTTGGGGACGGGGGTATAAAACTACCTATGTAAGGTTGTGGGTGAGATATAAGAGCCACACGAGGAGTGGTGGGAACTTTGGAGTTAATTTATGAGAAGGCAGGGAGCCGCGAAACATCTCGCATGACATTTACGCCTATAGTCAAGGGAAATGAGTCCTTACGCCAGGCATAAATTTACAACTTGTTCCTGACGTGTCCTGCACCTCGGTCCTGCGAGCTCTCCAGCTCTTCCCGGTCAGAATAGAACATATTTCTTCTTGCCTGAGGCGTCTGACGCGCGAGGAATCACTCTAGAACCAGAAGGTAAAGGAGCGTTGTTTTAATCGGGACGCTGTTATTGTCACTGACCACTGAGACGAAGGGGACTGGACGTGGCCCCTACACCAGACCATCTTGTCCCGAAAGAAAACGCCCCAGACACGTGCTCTTTTCGTGTATATTAAACTCAATTCCCCCAGCTAGAGAGACCGCAAGTGATCCTGCGTGTCTCGAGGCGAACCTAGCAGGCATCAGCCATCATCTGCAGCCCATCCTGCGCCCACGGGGGCTCCCTGGCAGCCAAGTCAATGTTCGTGCCCTCGATCGTCATCGACTTTCCGCGCGTGATCTGATCCTGCTGGTGGGCTACGATCGTCCCCTGGCTCATGGCCTGATACTTGGCCTGGTGCAAGCCGCCGGCCTGGTGCAGCAGGGCTTGTGACACCCAAATGCCACCACCAGAACAAACTCCTGCCGGTCCGTCGCCGACATAAATAATGTATCCCCTCCAATTTTCAGCGTAAGGGTCGAAATGTCGTCTACGTGTGCTGCCTTAGTGTGTTTCAGGCCAGACCATGCCGTAAAGACGTGTTATGAAGATGCGTGGACTGTCAGAAAATGGTCCCTTATATCCCTGTCAATCCCCATTGCTAACCTTGAAAATGGGGCCTACCTATGGCGCCGTCTGGAGGAATAGAGTCTCGTACACCGGAGTGTCAAGCACCACCACAATCGCCTGTATTGACGACTGCTTCTTACGTGTTAGGGATTGTTGTTATCACGACGGACAACTTCCTATTAATATTCACTATACCGATGAAGAAACTTTTTTCGACGATGGACTTTTTAACGTGTCTGGGTCGTCTAGCGTATAAACCGGATCCCGTCCCATCCAAATACTCGGGTAGTATTTAGAGGCGTTCCCCGCCACCACAGCTGGCCCAGCATGTCTAACCCACCTTTCATACTTTCGCGCTCCATGTTGTCTCGCGTTAGTTTCATGGATGTGCGGTTAGCACCGAACATGGCGATGATACGGGGGTCCCGCGGCACTTGGATGAGATCCTGCTGGCCGGCCAGGCGCAATAGATCTCGAAGCCGTCACCCCGGCGCTGTTCGAGCTGGTTTCTGTCCGCCTTTACCCAAAATTCTTTGATGGAAATTCCAGAGAGTCGCTGAAGTGACGACGACGATGCCGGGGAGGCGGGGCTATGGGAGGCGTTAATGATGATGCTATGGTGTCCGAAGAAGGGGGGGTCTTTCTGGTGCCCGGGCTGGCGGAGAAGCTGCTTTATATATCTAGGTACTTAATTAAGTATCAATGATGGTAAAAGCGCTAAAGAGTATATTGCAGCGCTTAGTACTTATAGAATAGAGCACGCAATGCGAAAATGCCTCGTTGTGGTATGAGAAGAAGACCATCTTCTGGACACCCCGGGGGGGGGACTCTTCTCAATCAAAATGTTCAGAAGAGGCTTGCCACCAAATCTTTGGATTGGCACCCTAAGGTCAGTGTCGCAAAGATGAAGCTATTCGCAGCAAATCTGGAGCGCAGGTTGCGGGCAGGCTGGGAGAGCTCTCAAACGGCCTTCATGAACTTCTGCTCCTCCTTGGCCACATGCAGCGACAGGGCAAGCGCCTGTCAATAAAGTTCGAAAATGCTGCTTACGTCATGTAAGTTCGGTGTTTGTTCTGCCGCAATGCTGCTCGGCGAGCTCTCTGGGATCGTCGACCGCAAGCATGTTATCATCCTCATCCTCGCCTTCGCGGCAGTTGATGTACTTGGTCCCAGGCAAGGGAGTTCACCAGAGCCAGTTCTTCAAGGAACTTGTTTGACCAGGATGCTCACGGTATTATACTCCGGTACGGTTTGCGTGGCGTCAGGAGCGCGGATCAACTCCCGGACGCGCTGACAAAAGAATTGCACCAACTCTTCCTTCGGATGTCCCATGCGATCGTAGGGGAATGCCGTGACCTAGAAGACAGTGTTGGATGTGGCAGTATCCGAGTGTCTGATTGTTCGGAAGGAGTGCTAGTGTTTTGGATATCGAGGCGCGCCAGGCAGTCAGTGTACGGGCCCGGATTGCACGATGCACGTTCGAGGTAGCCGCATTCCAAGGAAGCCGCATTCGTCGAACTTGCTTCCCTCTCTCGTGGGTGGAGGTTCTTTGAAGCCCACCAGTGCCACGTTGGACAGTTCGAGGCAGGGGTGATGTGCCATCGTTGGGTTGACCGAGCTAGCTGCCTTAGTAAAGTGCTTCTTGGGATCCTGGTCTAAAGATCAGACATCCGGTAGATGTCGTCCATTTCAACTGTCAACGGCATCTCTTTCTGGGTCGTAGTATTAGGGGGGCAGACTTTCGAGAGTGTCTATCGGAAGCGTTGATTGTTGTGAGGCATCCTACGGAAGGAGGTTATGACTGAAAACTGTTATGGAGACTGCTATTGAACGAGAGTAGGAAGGTCTGGAGTCGTAATGGAGTGGAGTGGTTGGACTGAGAGAAAGAGAGGGAGGGAGAGTAAAGGGTATTGGGTCGTAGGAGTGAGGGGGACTCTCAATATATACATTCACGTAAGTGTCGAAGGGCAGTGGGAGAACCAGCCTCCCAAAAGCTGCTACGAAAAGTAGTCGTGACGAATATTGTCTGTCCCCGTGAGAGGGTGCGGGGAGTTAGGTTTCCTCCTTCATGTGACAACGCTGTTAAGTCGCAACATAGGACTGATCCATTAGCGAAAGATCATTGCTTAATACGGGTTAATAGCCCTGCGTCGGCCCGAAAGTCAAGCTTTTGCAGGTGACAATATTCTTAGGACGATGTTCACCATTACAGTAGTTTAATTTGAATATAGGCAGAAGGACGAAGTTTGGTTCGAAACTCTATTCTGCTGTGCTATGGGGGTATTCCTGATCTAGGTCAAGGCAAGCATGCTAGCATGTGTTCTCGCTCATTCAATAATGGCGTCTCCCGGGTTTGCGCCAGACGGCAGAAAGCATTGCCATCTTGGTGCGGTGGTTTCTCCCATGGACTCAACCCCCCGAGTCTATAGTTTGGTGGTGGACGGTCGCGCGCTCGCGAGTCACAGGGCACCGGCCGCGGTCAACAGCGACTTCAGCTCGCTCTTCTTGGCCTGGAGATCGCTGTTGCCGCCAATGTGCTTCTTGCCGATGAAGATGTTGGGCACGGTGCGCTGGCCCGAAATCTCCTGGAGGGCGGCCTGGATGTCGTTGCCATCGTCAACCTGGTCGAGCTCGATGGCGTAGTACTTGGCGCCCGTCTCGTTGAGGAGCTTCTTGGTCGAGTTGCAGTAGGGGCAGTACGACTTGGAGAACACGGCTGCAGCGAGAAACAAGGTTAGTACGGGACACGTTCAGGCAAATCGCGCAGGCGGCGATGGGCGCGATGGCAAGGCGGAGGAAAGCGACGCGAGCGAGGCCCGGCTGGAGATGGGGAAGACGGGCGCGAACGGAGGAGCGCGGCACGAAGACGGGAAGGGAGAGGCAGGAAGCGCAAATCACAAAGACGTACCGACGGCGTTCTCGTCGATGATGGACTGGGCCTTGGCCTTGGCGGTAGACATGGCTTCGGCTGTGGGCGCGGATGAGAAGAATCGGCGGATGAGAAACGACATTCGGGAGGATGCGACTGCGTGAGGGGGAGGTTGGCTCAAGTCTTTTATTGACCTGGGCGGGACAGCGCGACAGATATGATCTCAAAGTGGAGTCAGCAATGGATGGAGGGGCAGTAGCGAGGCGACGTCAATTGGGGGAAGTCGTGATTGTGGCGCAATTGGCGCCATCGGGGTCTACGCTGTGGCACTATGGAAATACCATCACGTATTACAAATAGGACGGTGTTGTCATGCCTTCAGTATTCTCTTCGAAATGATATGACGGGTATCGGATCCTTTAGCAGTCCATGAATCAGCACTCTCGCTCAGACACCGGCTCTGACGTGGATTGCTGTTGTGGCTTGGATTAAATAAGTACTTAAGTACACATCACTCGTACCTCTGCACGCCTCTGCTAGTCGGACCCTCTCTCCCAGTTGTGCAGTGGTGGATGTCAATGACGACACTCGGATAGTATCGGCGATACACAGTAGGCTCTTGTCAGAGCCGATCGTTTCTCCTATCGGGTCTGAGATCCGGGGACTTGCATTCGATCATACGGCTCTGGATGTACAAGTAAGAAGCACTTGCTACATAACAACATAGTTATTGACTATCGGTCCAGTCAGCCCTGTGCCTAGGCTCTCTAGATACCTATGTAACTATATTGCATGCATGCGCGTTCGTCGGTAACTAGAGCTTACCATCTGCATTGAATAATTACCGTCTGCATTTGTTCCCATCCCGTCGGCAATGTCAGCGCAGGGTCGCATAGACTTGGGATGGATCTTTCCCGAGGAGGACTTGCGGGTGCAACCTCGGGTTGGAACTTCGAGTCTCATGATTGACGGCAGATAAGCCGAAGGGGAACGGGTAAGACAACATGAGGTTGGGAGACTCGTCGGCTATTCACACAATGATGGGCTCGTCAGGTGACACCTCGCCTGGGAACTCTCTGTAAGTGCAGGGGCAGGTAGCTAGGAATGTTCTTGGTCAGAAGTGAGGCCATCGTGCCAGGGAACGGCCGGTCACATGAGCGCAGTGGCGAAACCCGAGCCGTCGGCGAGCTCGTCATTGTCGTCGTCGTCGTCGCCGACTTTCGCTACGGCCTGGGAAGTTCAGGTGGGAAGATCCGGGGTCTGGCGTCGCATGCAGGCCAACCCCTGCCAGCTGCGTCTGCCGCCGCCCTGCCCGCTGTGGCACGCTCAGCCTGTGGTATGGTATGGGATGGGATAGGGGTGAGTACTCGTCGAGCCTATCTGTAGAAATGGCTTTTTCGCCGCCGGCTCCTCGTCACGCTGTTGTTGGCCCCACGAAGAGCCTGAGGATCGCCTCGTGCCGGAGACGAGGGCCTCGGAGTGGACACAAGGGACCCCCAATATCCAAACCGAGGGGGCCGATCTGCCCACAACCGCCATCGTGCAGCAGCCGACGCAGCCAAACCAGCCTGTCGGCGTCTGCGAACTCGGCCTCGGCCAGCCGGGATCACGGATGGCGGGGGGGGGGGGGGGGCGAGAGTGGCACAGTGGGATGGGGTGGAAGATCTCTCCCTCTGCCTGTCTGTCGGGTTCGATTGCAGTTGGGCAGTCGTAGGGCCGACTCCTCCTTCTCTGCAGTGCTGTGATCCATGCAGAGGGGATTCTACTGCATGGAGGAGTACGGCAGCAGCAGCAGCTTGTGGGCTCCCAATGGATAGCAAATGGATGCCGGGCAAATACCTACATACCTGGGGCCAATCCCAACCAATAGCATCCCATAGCGCATTGCCGCCATTGGGATGGAGTTTGGATGCCGTTTGGATGGGATGACTTTCACCGGCGAATGCTCGTCCTTTGGGCATCGGCCCGCCCACCTGGGACTGAGAGGGGAGGTTCCATGGATGACAACGCATCAAGTCGGGATGGGATGCTATCACTCACTCACCTCTAGCTCTGACCTTCCCTAGGTCGGTCGGTACATTACAGACAGGCTGAGACCAGCAGCGATGGCCGTCAGGGACAGGGCCGCGCAACGAGATCGGCCCTGCAACATGGTTCTGCGGTTCCCGCAGATCTCGCCCGAAGCTACCTACGCAGTCGCCTATGTACATACCTATTCCCTCTGGCTGCTGCGCTACGCCACGCCTAGACGGCCCCACGATACCCTGAAAACACCGGCTGTCGTTGGAACCGTTTTTCTGCCCAGCTCCAGATGGCTTGCGCTCGAGTCCGCCCAGTCCAACTTTTTTTTCCTCCCTCTCCTCCCACCCGCGCAGCCGTCCGCCCATCGTCACTCACCCACACCCACCCCAATAAAAGCTGCCTTGCCTCCGGTACCGTAGTGACCGTACCAGCCCCAACTGGGATTGGCATTGGGAGGTCCAGCGCCCGCTGCCCCACGACCGACGACACGGGCACTTCGAACAAACCACATCGCCCTTGTCGGGCCCCCCTCCTCCCCATCGCATCAGCCGTCATTGTCCGCCCCAAAAGCTGCAAAGCGACCCCCCCCGGCCGCCCCCGTGTGAGCCCGTCTGACTGGGCACACTCTCTCCTTCTTACCTAAACCCTCGGCCGCGTGCGCGCCTTGCCCGACCCTGGTGCTTGCCTTGCCTTCCTTGCCTTGCCGTGCTGCTCCGTCCGGGTCGACTGACTGACTCCCATCCGTTCCCTCCCCCTCCATCCATTCATTCCTCTCCGCTGCCCGCCCGCCCGCCGCCAGGCCCGACAGACCAGACGTCGGTTCCCACGCACACGCACGCTCTGCAAACCCCCCTCCTCCTCCTCCTCCGCCTCCTCCCATATAACCCCTCCAGCTTACCCGTCCTTCTCGAAACCATCTGGGTTGGTCCTCCGCGGACAACCCTTTTTCTCACGTCAAGGTGGCTTCCAGTCAGGCAATCACATCTGGTGCCTTCCAGAACCTCACCCAACTGCTGCCCACCCCACTGGCCACCTACGTCGACGCTACCATCGGCCAGCTCTCCGACGCCTTCGCCGGCTCCAACGACTACCTGGTTGCCCGAGGCCTCTCGCCCACTGTCCTCTACTCCACCCTCGCCTGTGCTGCGCTAGTACTCCCGATCGGCATGTCACGATACGGCGGCTGGCGCGAGGGCCTCTCGCCTTATGGCTCGCAGAATGGCGGCGTGCCCCGTGTTACCGACGAAGACTTCAGCTACATCACCTCGGAGGACCTCGAGCATTCCATGCCGCCGCACGGCGCCTACGACCCCCACGGCCGCCCGCCCCCGGGTGCCGACCTGGAGGACGACGTGCTGCTCATCAAGAACAAGGGCGTCACCTACCCCGTCCACTTCCCGGCCTACTCCATCGGCGACGGCAAGCTCTATGTGGACGATGTGCGGGAGCGCGTGGCCCTCGTCATGAAGCTGGCCAACTCGCGCCGACGGCGCATCAAGATGCTCTACAAGGGCAGGAACCTCAAGGACGGCTCCCTGCCCATCCGGGAGTACGGCGTGAAAAATAACAGCGAAATCCTCGTCGTCATCTCCGAGGCCGGCGCGTCCGATGAAGAATCCAGCGACTCGGAGGAGGAAATCATCGTCACGGACGAGCAGGCGCCCAGGAAGAAGAGCAAGAAGAACAAGAGGGGCAAGGGCAAGAAGAAGAGCAGGAGCCCCCGCGACAGCAACGCCACGCTGGACGTGCCCAGCATGGAGCAGGAGCGGAGATCGTCGGCCGACCGGTCAAATCACCCAAGCCGCGTGCCGTCGCCGTCCATTCCGCCGGGCCCCATCGAGAAGCTGGAGGCCATCGACTCGCACTTCAACACGCAGTTGCTGCCGCAATGCGTCGAATTCTCGGCCAACCCCCCGCAGGACCCCAAGAAGTGCATCGACGAGCACCGGAAACTAAGCGAGACCATCATGCAGCAGGTCTTGTTGAAGCTGGACGAGGTCGACACGGGGGGTGATCCCGACGTCCGGGCCAAGAGGAAAGCACTCGTCAACAAGGTGCACGAAGTGCTGAAAGGCATCGATCAGCATTTGCCCGAGGGCGCCACGCGGCCGACGTATTAGAGGCGCACAAGCACGGCCGACGAAGAAGGCGGCCGTTGCTGTCTGTATCCGGGCCGGCGGGGCAGTTCCATATTACAATGAGACGCTTTGCGAATAAGGGTGCAGCACGCCAGTGGTACCAGAACTTCAGGAAATGCGGTGATGTGGTGATGCGGTGACCGCCAAGCACGATATGGTGAGGGCCTGGATCATGTGAAGCGCGGTCCGTACCACACGACCAGCGGGTGTGGCTTGCGACTGCGTGGTGGCCAGACCCCAGAGCCCGAGGGTGAGTGGTGATCGACCAAATATGAGGTCAAGGTGCATGTTGGCGAGGTGCTACGTACATTGAGACGGACGTAACTGCGTAGGCCGTGCCGCTCCTGATTTGTAAAGCAGATGTCGAGACCCACCTTTCCTGAGACAAGGATGGGGTCTACGAGGTGGGAAGGCGGGCGACGAGGGCAACGACTGGAGCTCGAGAAGCAATGGATGGAAGACATAATAGTAGAGCGAGGGGAGAGCTCCCGCTGGTGGGGCATCACCGGGGAGCTTTGCAGCGCCAATGGAGGAGGCCCAGCTCGGGGATACTCAGTGTGCGCAGTGCAGTGTAACAACCCCCAGTTGGCCAGCGGTTGGCAGCGGGCGAGGGCGGGACGGGCTCCCCAGGTCCGGCCGTCGGAAACGGACGGACAGACGGAGGAGCATCGAGACGGCCGGCAGGAGGAGAATGATGACTGATGGTTTTCCACTCGTCGTCTGGGCGTGACCCCACGGCACGTCCATGGACCAGGGAGAGCAGGGACTCGCAAGGCTGAGCGTGGGCAGCGTTGGAGCCGGCATTTTGATTCGATGCAGGGCGAGGTCGGAGCGCCACACATTTTGGGGGGTAAAGAGAGAGAGAGAGAGGAATGGTGGAAGGCTGAGCTGGGCAACTGGCACACTACCGAAGCAGGAGCTCTGACGACTGTGGTGGGCGGCGCCACGAGATGGGCAGTTAATCGCACATTGGAAGCGTTAGTCGCATCGTCGTGCCGGGCACAACGCGAACATCCATACCTGTGTTATAGAACTGGGAATCGAATGGCACCACGATGCGCATCCTCCTCCTCCTCCTCCTCGTCTTGCTGGCTTCTCCCGCTGGCGTCAGCCCGAGAAGGAGCATCATTTGCGCTGTGCTTGTCGTGCATTTTGGTGTGGCTTGCCCAGTTCGCACACTGTAGGTTTAACCCTAGAACAACCGTCCGGGTCTCCACTATTCCGCTTCCGGGCAAGCGCCATCAGTCGCTCCACCCACCACGCACTTGCCCTCTGGTCAGTAATTTTTCGCCTTGGGGACTCGAATCCGGAACGCACATCAACACCCACGAAGCCCGAAATTGCAACGCGGCACACGCCCAGCGAGGAATTATCACTTCCTAGCTCAAAAGGTAAGACAGACTTCAGCAGATTTCCCATTCTCTGAAGTGTGCGCTGCGAGCCGAATTCCTCTTACTTCCCTTCTTTTCTGTCCCCCAATCCACATACCCGACCGGAAAGATGTCCTCCTTCGAGCAGGTTGTAAGTTGCACCCCGGCCCCCCTCCTCGGCGAGAGAGAGCACGCGAATACTGGAGCCCGCGACGGCGACGCCGGCGACGGTGGTGGTGGTGATGGCCGAGGCCACGGCCGAGGCTCGGGGGAATCGATGGGACATGCGACGGGCAGCCGCCGCCGCCCTGCCCCCCTTCCACGACAGTCGCATCGAACAGGACGGGAAGCACACCACCACGATAAGAGCTTGGGAACGTCGCCGGGCCATGTCGCGATACAGCGAGCGAGACCACCGAACCACCTGCCCCGGGCATACCGACTAACGTGCTATCCCCTCCACAGGTCGTCATCGATGGCAAGGGCCACCTCCTCGGCCGCTTGGCCTCCATCGTCGCCAAGCAGCTGTTGAGCGGCCAGAAGATCGTTGTCGTCCGCTGCGAGGCCCTCAACATCTCTGGCGAGTTCTTCCGCTCCAAGCGTACGTCTCCTCCTCTCACCCCCGCGATGGACATGGATCGGATGGCCGGGTGGAATCACATGGTGTCTGTGGCTACAGGCACGCAAGAGCAATGGGAAGGAAGCAAGGCCTGGTGGAATCGACCGATCTGACGACGATGGAGCCCCGCGAACTGAACGCTGACTTGGCTTTCCCTACAGTCAAGTACCACGCCTACCTCCGCAAGATGACCCGATACAACCCCACCCGCGGTGGTACGTTCGCTCCCACGATTTCTCTTGGTCCCGATGTCGCCCGGCGCTGCCCACGGCTGTCCTGCGCCGGGCGACGGGCGAGAGACGCCGACTGACGGCACGACGATCTAACGCTGCGCTAGGTCCCTTCCACTTCCGCGCCCCCAGCCGCATCTTCTACAAGGCCGTCCGTGGCATGATCCCCCACAAGACCGCCCGCGGTGCCGCCGCCATGGAGCGCCTCAAGGTCTTCGAGGGTGTCCCTCCCCCCTACGACAAGCAGAAGAAGATGGTCGTCCCCCAGGCCCTGCGCGTCCTGCGCCTGCAGCCCGGCCGCAAGTTCTGCACCGTCGGCCGCCTGTCCCACGAGGTTGGCTGGAAGTACCAGGATGTTGTTGAGAGGTGCGTGGAGCCCATGAAGCCCCTTTTGCGGCGAGCTGGCCAACTGACTTGTCTCTCACAGACTCGAGGAGCGTCGCAAGGCCAAGGGTGCCGCTTACTACGAGCGCAAGAAGCTGGCCCAGCGCCAGCTGTCGGAGGCCAAGAAGAACGCCAAGGTGGACAGCAAGACTGCCGATGCCCTCGCATCGTACGGCTACTAATTTTACGCCGTCTTCTTGTCTGTTCTTCGCACCACACTTGCATTTCCGGGGGTAGGGCACATACCCAAATCAAACAACCATCACAACCACCAACAATGACCTCTGCAAACTAGATTTGGCGTGAAAGGGGAAAGGGATCATCGGCATTTTGCTCTTTGTCAATTTTTCGAGAGTATGGAAAAGGGCAAAAGGGCCTGGTTCGTTCCGTCGCATCCGGGGTTGGGGATTTGCTTCTTCGGCTCAGATTGGGGGGAGGGACCTGTTGTGTTCATTCAGCCAATTCGTCGACTAGGAAGTCTAGGGATCTGAAATGTGAAATGAACCAAAAGAATCATGAACAACGTGGTCTCTCTTTCTCTCTCCTGTGGCCTCCCCGGTCGGCTGGCTGCCTTGGTTTGGCATATCTACATCCTACACATTCAGGTTGGGGATGCGGGAAGCGCGCCCGGTTCCATGGCCATGGCCTTCCGGCTGGCCTGCTTGTTCGACCGATGGCGTCACGAGGTCTACAGCCGCGGCCGAGCCCAGAGCGCGGGGACGGTGTCCTTGCCCGCCTCCCGCTTCTCGCTGCCCTTGTCGGCGCGTCTCCCTGTTGACTTGGCCCTCGGGTTCATCGTCCCGGTTCTGTCGACGTCATGGTCCAAAATCACCGCGAGTTGAACGTCCTCCCTCGTAGATGGGACAAAATAATGCGAAGACGCCATCTTCGCCAACACCGTGTTGATTTCCGTCTCCAACAGCCGGGTGGAGGATCGCCTGGTTTCTCTATCCGCGGCGCGTGTACGTAATGGCATGGCTAAACCAGCGCGTTCCCAATCTCCCCCAGCGACCCAATCTATCTCTCCCTTTCTCTCTTACAGTATGTCTTCTCTCTCGTTCGCCCCTCTTGGCAAACCCCGGCTTCCATGTCGAATGTGTGTGTGTGTGTGTGTGTGTGCCGCTGTGGTGGTCCCCCTCCTCCCTCCCTCCCTCTCTCGTGTGAAACCGGCACCGCCCGCCCCTGCAATCGCCTCGGACCGCGTTGGTCATCGAGCCCTCCCCGCCACATACACAAATGTGTGTGTTGCCCCCTTTCTCGTCGACCACCCTCGTTTTGGTAGTCCGCCCGCACGACCGCCCCGCCCCGCCCGGTAGTTTTCCTGGGGAGAACCCCCTCCCCCCTCCCATCCCCGCTTCCTGCTGCTCGCCCTGGGATCTTCAGTGGGTGGGGGCCGCTGACGGGCCGAAGGAGCCCCTCCCTCCCCAGAGGAGGAGGGACATGGGGGTTTGGGAGGGGGGTTGAGAAGGGCGCGGAGGGTATGGAATGGATGAGGCGGGGGATGCGATCGGCTTGGTAAGGTTCAGTCGGGACGGGCGTGAACGAGGCCGGAGGGAAAGGGGGATTGGAGCCCGGGGTCGGGAGAGTCCTGTGATTCGTTATACCGAGGCCGTCTAGACGCTTTTCATCCAAACGGCTTCCGATGGGGTTTTTGTGACATTGCGTGGGCTCGGCGGTCCGCCACGGGAGATAATGGTGATGTTCCATCACGACGCTTCGCCGTGCTTTTTTCGCCATCTTTCACTATCGACCGGCCATGTAGCCCACGTGTCAACGAGAACCTTTTCGGGCAACAACCCCTTTCCCCCGACTGTGTGACCACTACCCGGAACCGTACAATTCTTGCAATACCGCGATCGTAGCTTTTCTTTCTCGTAGAATCACCCACAGCCCCCCCCCCCCAGGAAAATCTAGCACCAAGCATCCAGCAAACAAGCGTCCAGCGGATAAACGTCCCTCACCGGGTCTTCGTGGACAAGCCGCACGCACACCCGCGTTTCCGAACCGAGGGGGGCGCCTGGCCTTTTCTGGCACGGATACTCGTGATGTCCGTTGCGCCCGGCGCGTTCGTTCCGTGAAGCACAAGCGGGCACTCAACCTTGAGCTGCGGCACGTGAGAACCGGCAAGAGCCAAGGCTTCTCCCCCAGTTGGAAGGAGTTTCTCGGAGGCTATTCGATATGACCTTTGTGCGGATACTCTCCTGCCCATGCCGACTCTGTTGGGCAGGGCCACTGTAAAATATTTAGCTCGAGGGAGTAGCTAGCGAGGAGATCATCCTCTACTCATCAATCCAATCCGGTTCTGACTTCTGCCTTTCAATTCCAGGGTCACAAAGCCAATAAGAGCCACCATGGCTATGGGAGCCGTCACGTTCATCGTGATAGATATAAGAACCGTCCCTAACATAAAACGTTTCGTGCACAGAGCAGTGATTTTGGCCGTGGCAAAAGAAATATGATCTTACAACTTCGACCGAGGATTCATGCTAAGCAGCCCCTTTTCTAGCGGCTATGCTAATAGAAGCTCTAGTCGTGGTTTTGGACTCACTATCGCGGCGGCCCTGCCATCTTACTATTGCCCCATCGAGGGGAGGCCAGGCTTGTACTTGGTAGGCTGAGGGAGATAGAGTAAGGAAGAGGGTGGCTTCGCATCAATGCATCCAATCACAATTTCCACAACAATCGGGGGCGACGGATTAGGAAGTATCAGACTCAGACATGAGGTAATACAGCCCGATTCAAAATTTGCCCAAGGCATAGCCTCTAGGGGGTAGAGGAGAGCACCGCCGAATTGCCAACATGGCCAGCTCTCTAGTAATATTGGCAACGAGGGCACCAACTCAGGGGCGATACCCGGACCTCAGTCTTCTCCCAGCAGTACACCCATCCGTACATATATCAGCACCAGAAGCTTCTCACGGCACGCCAAAAACGCCATGGGAAAGAGTAAGTTTTTATTTTAGGTCAGGTCACTTCCGTGCTCCCAGAAACCGCGGGGGGCAGTACCGCCGCCGCCGCCGCCACCAACGGGGCCTAGAACCCACGACCCCGGGTCCGCGAGAAGACCGCCCACCCGAAATGATGAATGAAGGCGAAGGCGAGAAAAGGCAACGGCTTTGATCGAAGGGAGAGAAAGAGGACAGGGCCGGCGGGGGAGAAGACTCTCTTTACATCCACGGGTTCCCCAAAGAGGGGGGGGTCAAGCCTTCAACAGAAAGCACTCATCGTGAGCGAAAAGGGCAAGGCGGTTCGGTTCGTGGGTGGCCGAAAAGGAGGTGGAAAAGTAAAGAAGAAGAGCAGTCGCGATCACCGGGCCGAGTTGCCGCCCATCTCCGTGTTCCCAGCGTGCGTCGACCGCCGGACGCTCGTGAACCTGGCAGGGGACGCGGACCCCCAGAAACCATCACCAGATCTCAGTTTCGCCATTCCCGGATCGCCCTCCGTAAGCAGAGGTACAACTTTCTGAACGATTCGTGCATGTTTCTGTTAAGCAAAAGACTACCTGCTCTTTTACCTCCCAAGCCCCCCCCAAACACACCCAGTCATCATTCAATGTGGCCGGGCCCGGTTTGGTAGGGGTGGTCTTGTGGTTCTCCAGACCGCGGGCTCCAGACGATCATAGCACAAAGCCATGGGCCACCATACGGGTGAAATCTTCCCCCGGGTGCTCACCCGGACTCGTTCCGCATTCGTGAGACGAGGCTTTGCTGGGCACACCGAGGTGCCAATCGGCCATGCCGCCACGGTGAGGACCACCCAGCGCGGGCCTCGGTGGCTTGGAAGGCGGCGGCAGGGCAATCGGGGCTCTTACATAGGATGAGCCGTCCCGGAAGAGCCCGTGATACAAGTGGAGCAGGGGGCTCGCCCGGCAGTTTACGTGAGCGGCTATTACTACGATACCTCGTGGATCCTTGGTCCACTGCTTACTTAACGCGAAGCCGGCGTCTCACCAAGGGGAGCTTCTCGCACGAGGAGCCACCGCCGGAAAGCTCCGCCCGGGCTTGAAAGTTTTCATCCGGCGGCTCCGGGAGCGAACGCGCAAGACGGACAAGGAAAAGGTACACTAGCGGCCCCGCCTCCCGGTCAGAACTCCCCGCGAGAGAGGGGAAGAGGCGAGAATACCGGTTGCTCACGGCACGGTCCGAGATGGGCGCTCGTTTGTCTCCGTCCATCGGGTCTAGCTTTCTTACGTAACGTTGGCCCGCCGGGTTGCGGCCCCGTCCATTGCGTTTGCGCAGCACGAAACAAACGACCGTCTCCCGCCGCCACGGCCGAGCCAGGGCCGGACCGGCACCCGGACGGGCAGTGTGGCTTAGGGCTAGCTGACTGGTTGCGCGCCAACCCCCGGGTATCGTGGCACCGATGCGTGTTGGGGGTTGGTTATCGGCAGCCATGAAGTCCGCCAAGAAGCCTGCCAAGAAGCCCGTCGATTCATCGTACGGTGGTGGTGGTTGATGGCAGTGTGCCGTAGCATCATCGCTGGGCGCGGGAGGAAGCTGGCGATTAATTCACCCGCTTTCCCCCTCGCTCCCCCATTCGAGCGTAGGGCAACGGCCAGGCAACCCTGGAGTTGCCGTGCTCGATGTGTGGTCGGTTGACCGCACGCTTGAGCGAGGTTAGGCTTCCCTCCTCTCGACGCCCTGGGCGACAAGAGAGAGCGCCGCGCCGGAGAAGACGGCACGCCGGCTGGGCCGGCCATATCTCGGGCTCCACGGCGATTCCAAGACTGCTACGTCGACGGGCTTAGGCCTTAGGGAATCGTCAAACCGTGGGCCCTACTTGTACGTAGATCAGCGCTCGTCTTTTGCTAATCTGAAAACCCCCGTTCGACCAACCGAGTGCGTCCCTGACCGGGGCCCGCGGGGAGGGGGGGGAGACACAGATTTCTTGGCTGGCAGGGCTCCTCTCCCTCGCGTCTTGGCTTCGGGCGAGGGCCACCATGACGACAGAGTCGATTAATTGCGTACGTAAATACGATGTAGGTTGTGCAAGCAGGGTTAGCCAAAGACACCGGGACGGACGCGGCCATGCTTAAGACGTGCGTGCATCTGCATCACCCACCCGAAGATTTCATCCCATGAGACTCTGTGGACTAAAAGGCAGTGGGCAGCACACGCGGCCACGCGCACGCGGGGGGGGGGGGGAGCGGTGTGGTGCCAGCAATAGCATTAGGGTTTGGAGGGGAACAGCGGCGGGCGAATGTCGACGAAGAAGAGGAAGAAGAAGGCGACGGGCTCGATGGCGCGCGTCTGGGCTGGGCTTGGCAGTGAGGAGGACAGCAGACAGCAAGATAGATAAGAGAGGCACATGGGAATAATGGATGGCCACCAAGATGGAGTCCTACTTGCACAAACGGCGTACTCCGTACAGTCTGGCAATTGGGATTGGGTGGGCTCCGAGAAAGACTCCGGCGGTGCTCGGCACGAATCACCGGTCCATGTCGACGGGAGGATCTGCGTTCGCCATTTCCTGTGCGCGCGTAGCCAGCGGCCCGTGGGGTGCTTCACTGCAGTGCGGATGCGGTGCAGTCGTGGCCTGCCTGATGGAGGTGCCGTCGCCGCTGCGGCCAGCCGCCCTGGGTGATGCCACGCCGTCATCGTTTCTCGGGCCATGCCGTGAATCTCCCAGCAAAGCCCGTGCGACGAACGGTGCGCCGACGGTGGGAGAAGAGGAGGAAGAACAAAAAGAAGAAGAAGAAGCGCACAGGCGGGTGATGCTGCCGGCCAGCCGCAGTGACAGTCCGAAAAAGACTGTGGAAGGGAGAGCAAGGAGGCGAGCCGCGAAAGCCGAGACAAAAAATGCGCCGGATGGCTTGGTCCCAAGAGCGGCCGACCGTCGGTCGTTTGCTTCTCCCTGGCCATGTCTCGTATCAGGGTGGAAGGAGGCGCCGCGTTCATTTCAGTAGCCGCATTGGCAGCGCATTGGCGTCGGCAAACAGACGAAGGCGTGCAAAGGGCACTCGTGAATCCCACACGGGAAACAGGGGCGAATGGGCAAACGGCGCCGGGGGCGTCGGGGATCATGGCATGACGGGAACTTGCCTACCTGGCCTGTTGGCGGGCCGAATAGCACCAAGGCGTCCCAGCTGGGCACAACTGGGCATCTCGGCAGCGCTGGGCGAAAGGCCGGACGGCGGCCGCACCATCGCCGTCCGACATCTGCGCGTGCCAATTGCCAGGGCTGGGCAGCTTCAGCTCCAGCCGGGATGCTGGTGGTTATGAGTGGCTCATGGTCGGCGCCGAGAGGCTTGGGAGGAAGGGGGGGAGGAAATGCGAAATCACCGCCCCGATGGCACTATGGCTGCAGCGAGCCGAGCCTCGCCCAAGGCAGTAGCCACACGATGGAGGGCCGGAGAAAAGCAGAAAACACAAGGGCCCGGCGAATGGGACCGGCCAGGAAAGCGACGATCAGGTCTTGGGACGAGGGTCGCGTTGCTGGGCTTTCGCCGCGGGTGGTTGCTGGCGGTGCTGCTGCGGGCGGCTGGCCAGTCCAACCCAAGCCGGCTTCGCCCAAGACGTCGCTGGGCACAGCAGAGTTTTTACCCCTCCTGCACCACCGCCTAGACGCGACAAGACAATAGGACGGTCTTGGGGGGAGCGCTGGTGACGCCTCGCCGAGCAGGGTCATCGTCAATCACCGCCCCCGCTCGCGCGCCCTTTTGCACAACAGGGCGGGCCCCCGACCACGACATGCCGGCGACTGACAGGCTGACGGGGAGGGGGGGGGGCGTCGGAGGAGGGCCTGGCCAGGGCCCGACGCCGAGAGAGAGTGGTGGTGTCAAGCCAAAGGGTGGTTGTGGCCTACGACTCAGCAGCAGCAGCAGTGACAGCAGCAGCAGCAGCAGCAGCAGCAGCCGTGGCGCAGGCTGTTGCCCTCCAGGGTTCTCTTGGCATCATCGCATCGGCGCATGTCCATCGCATCCGGGAAGGGGATCCGCCCCTCCCCCAATGGCCGTCCTGCCATCCATGTGGTGCGTGTGCGTGTGCATGAGGTGGTGGTGGTGGTGCCAATGCGGCCGGTGGGCGGTAGCAGATGCAGACGGGGTCGCAGACGAGACGGACAAGAACATAGGCGGGCGCCACGTGATTGCGCCGAGCGTTTTGGTCGCCCCGTGCGCGGTGAGGGAGATGGCACTGATGCAGCGGAGGCGGCGCGGCGCCGAGAAGAAAGAAAAAGAGGCCGCTGGCGCGCGAGGAGGAGATGAAATGCTGGCTGGCTGGGGATTGGGCGCGGCCGTCCTGGCTGGATGGGGGGGGGGGGGGGGGGGACCAGCGGGCGGGCGCGGCGGAGGGTACCAATAAATCAAAGTCAAATGGCTCGCCAAGCTGGTTGGCGCTGGCTAGGCGGCGTATACCAAGAGGAATGCTGGCGCTGGCGAACGAATGAAAAGGAAGCCGAGCTGGGGGATGTGGCGGGCTGATAAGGGGAGAGAGAGAGAGGGACAGAAACCCCCCCGGCGGACGCGGGCGACGATCACGGGCGATTACTAGGAGGAGCCCACTTCTGCGTAGGTATTTTACTTAAGGTACTCCGTACATAGGTAGCACCTGACGAACCGAGAGAAGGAGGAAGAGGAGGAGAAGGAGGAGGAGGAGGACTCCTCTGTCTTGGCTGGTGGGCAAGGCTTGGCATACTGGGAACAGGGAGGGAGCACATCCCATCCCTCACGACCTGGACTGTGTAAGGTAGAGAGTAGAGAAGTATGGAGTAGATGGAGAGGCCACATGCATTCTCCTATGGAGACCAGACAACAGACAGACAGACAGACAGACACAGCATCACGGGTTCACGACGACAACTTAACGTCCCAGTGCCCGCTCTCCGCGCGCTGTTTGCACATTTCTCCCTCTCTTTCTGGCCTTGGCGGGTCGGGCTGGCCCCAGACGATGCCGCTTCCGGCGGTGCCCAGCGGAATCGTCATGTTACGAATGTCGAGAGCCGAGACCTTGGTGATCAAGCGAATGCTTGGCCCAAGGCTTGGCTACTTGGCTCTTGGAGACTAGAATGAAGGCAAAAGGACGGCCAATTCTCCCTTTGCATTTCCGTTGCAGGTCCCATCCATCCATCCGGCATAATACCGCCCGTCTCCTCGAGATATTTTCCCTTCCTAATTGTCCGGTTCATCCGCGCCCCCCAGAATCCCGATTCCAGATCCCTCTCCTCCCCTCCCATCCTTCCCCTGCCGCGCCGCCCGCCGAAAACCCGCCAGGCCAATGGAGGTGCGCAGGACCTGAGCCCATTCCCGTAGCGGCGATCCCTCGACCGCCGAACCCGAGAAGCGCTGTGCCGCCCGCCCGCACGCCCGCGCCCGCCCAAAAAAAACCACCCGCTGGATGATACCTAGCAGCCCATTCTCCCATAATAGCGCCGGCACCACCGCCCAAGTCAGCCCCCGAATATCCCGACCAGCAAAGGCTTCCCTTTTCCATTTCCGGGGGGTTGGAGGGAGGAGGAGTGTTCGTGGTTTGAAACTGCAGCTTGCGTGCATTGCATCCCCGCGCACACAACCAACACCCCACGCCCACGCCCACAAACACACACATACACACACAAACACACACACACAAACACACACACACACACACACCCTTAGAGCATCGTGTGTGCGCCCCGGGTGTGCGTGTGTGCGTATGTGAGTGGTTGCGTCCTGCGACTACGCAACCCGGGGGGAGGGTTGGCGAGAGCTGTCACGGACGGCAGTTGCAGACGGGCGGAGGACACGAACCGTGAAAGAAGAAAAAAGGAAGGAAATTGAGGACCCCGGGCAGGCAAATCCGGAAGAAGCAAAGAGGAAACCCCGTGGGATTCCAACCCCCCTGCGCCCCCATGAAGTCCTCCACCCACTCGTCGGACCGGAACAGTCAAGGCACAGTCGGTAGCGATATGTCGTCGATACGCAAGGGTGCCACCGACCTGTCAGCAACCGGGTCCGAGGAAGCCCTGAATCGTAGCAACGATGTCCGTCTTGGGCCTGGGCCCGACGCGGCGCAGAACCTGGCACAGAACCCGCCCCCGGCACCACCGCTGCCAGCAGCAACAGCACAGCCACTAGAACAGGACAAGGCCGCCCATACACCTCCACTACCACAACCCGCCGCCACGAGCCGTAGCCCTTGCAAGCCTGCCATCGCCGACGAGACCCTCAGCACCGCCTCGGATCTTGCCGCCGCCGCCCACCAACGCCAACAGCAGCAGCAGCAGCAGCAGCAGCGGGAACCGCGCCAAACCCGCCGCTCAGCGCGTCAGTCGACCGGCTCGTCGACCCGCCCCTGCCGATCCCGCGGCCACCACCAACACCACCACCACCACACCATCGTGCAGCAGCAACCCCCACCCCCCACGGTGCCCTACGTGCCCTACGGCTACCAGGACTACCGGCCCTCGTCGTCGCCGGCCTACGATGATGACTACGACGCCGAGTACGACGACGGGCGGGGCCCGCCGCCCTGCAGCCGGCGGTGGCGCCGGATCAAGCGGGCGCTGACGCTGCTGTCGATGGCGTGGGCGGCGGTGATGCTGGCGCTGGCGTGCCTGTTCGCGGCGCAGGGCGGCATGGCCGACAGCGTGGGCGTGTGGTCGATCCCCATCGCCATCGCGGCGCTGGTGTGGAACAGCGCCGAGCTGCTGGTGTACGCAGCGCGGGCGCGGGGGGTGGCGGCGGGGGGCCGGCGG
Source organism: Nigrospora osmanthi (assembly GCA_029489945.1). Lineage (NCBI taxonomy): Eukaryota > Fungi > Ascomycota > Sordariomycetes > Amphisphaeriales > Apiosporaceae > Nigrospora > Nigrospora osmanthi. Next base: position 432,253 of record CP120499.1, read on the forward strand.
GGGGCCGGGCGCGCCGGCGTGCGCCGCGGCATCCACCCCGGCGCCCACGTCGGCCTGCACCTGTGCCTCTGGCTCGCGTGCGCCCTCGCCATCTACCTCACCATGATGGTCTACCAGGACGTGCAGAACACCATGGCCGACTGCGCCGCCGCGGCCGCCGCCGGCGGCGGGCCCGACGACCACTGCCAGGCCGCCTACCACTACACCTCCAACCTGCACCTCTTCCGCCAGGGCTTCTACTCGCCCGGCCTGCGCGCCCTGCTCGCCATGTTCGGCCTCGCCACCCTCACCCACTTCGCCCTCTTCGTGCGCGCCTGCGTCGAGGTGGACCGCCGCAACCGCGCCCGCTTCGCCGCCGCCGATGAGGAGGACGAGTACGCCGCCTCCACCGCCGCCGCCACCTCCACCGCCGCCGCCGACGACGCGCGGCCCGTCTACGGCATGGTCGAGACGGCCGGGCCCTGGACCTGGGTCCAGCCCCCGGACTATCACCGCACCGCCGGCGGCGGCGGCGGCCGTCGACCCCCCGCGCCCGGCGCACACATCGTGACCGTCTACGACGAGGGCGGCGTTGGTCCCCCGCCGCCGGGGGTCGGCGGTGCTACGAAAGAGCGTGTTTGATCACGACGAAATGTGGGGCGGGGGAACGTAATGTCACTGGGATTGATGTTTACTACTACTATTTCGGACGGGGGGTCAACCCCTTTTTAGCGTTGTGGGTTGCTTTTTTAAGGGTGTTTCTTGCGGGCGGGGATGAGGAAACGAAGTCGGCAACGGGAGGGTAACGATTTATTTACACTCGGTGGCTTTTTCGGTGTCTGGACATACGGCGAAGGAAGGAAATGGCTGTGGCGAACCGGGTTGGTTTTTTTTTTCCTTTTTGGGATGGAAAGGGGAGGGGGGAAAAATTCCCGGGTACCAGAAAGAGAGAGTATGTGTTTTGTGCTCTGTGTGTGTGAGTGTAGTAGGTATGCGTGAGCGTGCACGCCGGCGAGCGGGCGGAAAGCAGAGTTCTCCGCAGAACTTGATGAATTAGATGATACCCAAACTTGAAACTACGAAGCAAACCACTTTTCTATTTTTTTTGGTACCTTGTGCTTGTCTCCAAGGGGTGTATCGCGATTCAACTTTTTCCTTGAGCCCGTGCTGCCGCCGCGGCCTGGTCTCGCTATCACTTCACGCCATTCACCGTCCCCGCCCGAGTTTTTGCTGAACTGTTTCGTGCATCAACGTCATCATCGCACTGCTTTCCTCAGTCTTCTCGTAAAAAAAAAAAAAAAAAAAGGCCTCCAGGAGACGTCCCATTGCCCCTGGACACCGGATAGCTGCGGTCTGCAAGCCTCTATCCACCAATGCAGTCCAAAGGCGCAAGCCGCACATTCCGATGTATTCACAGTCCAATATCGGAACCAGCGCAAGTATTTTTAGATAGTGATCATTAATCATGCTAACAGTACCGTTTCAAGTACTTAGGTATCATATCATAACACAGGTCATTACCGCCGCCGCCTCTCATCATCATCATCATCGCTTTCTTTCCCTCCCCCTCACGTCCTCCCGCGGCGCGCAACCTCTTCACGACATGCGGTACACGGCCTCCTTGGAGAAGTACTTGCTGATGTCGTTGTCGTTGCCGCAGTGGTCGCAGCGGTGCAGCACCTTGGCGCCCGGGTGGCCGGGGCCGAAGTGGCCGTCGCCCATGCCGGCGGCGTGCTGCTGGATCCGCGGCATGACGGAGCCGCCGCCGAGCGGCGCCCCGCTGTAGTCGGAGCCGGCGTTGGAGCCGCTGTAGCCGGCGCCGGGGCCGCCCATGCCGCCCATGGCGCCGCCCGCCTGCTGCGGCGACGTGTTGCGCGAGTGCGGGTCCAGCATGCTGGGGCCCACGCCCGGCATGCCCGGCGCCACACCGCTGCGCGTCATGCCCATGCCGTTGTGGCCCATGGTGGTGTTGTTGTTGGGGCCCATACCGTTGTTGGGGCCCATAGTGTTGGAACCCATGGCGTTGTGGCCCATAGTGTTGGAGCCCATGCCGTTGCCGCCGTAGCCCTGGCCGTAGCTGTTGTTACCGCCGGGGCTCATGGTGTTGTCGTACGAATCGTTGTAGCCGCGGCCCGAGTTCACGCCGCCGACGCCACCGCCCATGCCGTGGTGGCCGGCACCGTGGCCGCCCATGCCCGAGCCGTCGTAGCGCTGCGTGTCGTAGTCGCGCATGTCCTCGCGGTGGTGCTGGTTGGCGAGGGCGGCGGCGCCGAGGCCGGCGCTCGCGGCGCCCGGCAGGCTGCCGTGACCGCGCCCGTGGCTGTTGGTCGGCGCGTCGTACTCGTCGACCTTGTGGTCGCGCCGCGTCGCGTCGTTGTCCAGCGGCCGGTGCGGCAGGCCCGTGCTGCCAACGCCGCCCGTCGTCGTCGTCGTCGTCGAGTGCGGCATGCCGTCCCGGCCGGTCTCTCGGATGCGGCTGCCGTCGTGCGTCGTGCTGCCGCCGGCGCCCGTGAGACCATGTGTCTGCGGCGCGCCGTAGGCACCGTCGCGACCGCTGCTGGTGTGGTGGCTGGTGTTGTTCAGCTCATGGTCTGCCGTCGGCGAGTAGCGCCCCCCAGTCGCGCCGGTGGCGTCGCGAGGCTGCTTCTCCAGACCGCCGGCCCGCTCGGCGTCGCCCCAGTACGGTGCCGTTGTGGAGTCCTTGCTGAGCTTGTTACGGTGCGAGCCCGTGTGGTCATGGCCGCCGGTGCGGTCGTGCGAGCCTGTGGTTCCCGTAGTGCCGTGTGTGCCGGCGGTGTCATGGCGGTCAGAGGTCACACCATCACGGCCCGTCATGGAAGAGTCGTTGGCGCCGTAGGTGTACTCGGACGAGTTCTTGCCAGGGATCTTGTCTGTCCTGGGCGAGCCTGACGACTCCAGGGCGCCAGTGTCGGCATGTTTCTGGGAGCGGGGGACCTCGTCCTGCGGGAATGCACCGGGAGTCTTGCTGGTGTCGGCAGTGCTGTGCTTGGCGTCCTTGTCGTTGTGGAGGACTTCCTTAATCTTGGTTCCGAGACCCATGATGGCGGTTGAGTAGGCGTGTGTGTAAGGATGGATTTATGTAGTTGTGAGTGCGCAGCGTAAGTAAGTCAGGGGTATCTGGGGTATCACAAGACGGGAAGTTATTGGTAGTGTATATGAGAGGATGTTATGGTTCATGAGCAGATGTAGCAGAGGGGAGGATATCAGACTGCTATATACTGAGCTATCGCAACCGATGGTCCGTCCAGACTGCCCCTTGCGTCCAGCAGGCAAACACATCGTCATCTCACCGACCTGCCAATCGGCAGTCATCTCTCGCTTTGCGCACCATTGTCTCCCCGACGGGATCCGGGGAAGCTGGGCAGGGCTGGAGCCGATGGTCGAGGTGGCGATTCCCAGTGACATCAATTCGGGCTCGCTGGAAACAAGGCAGAGCGCCCCCAAACATCTGAGACAAGTCGACGTGGCTGACGCATCGACCCAGGCCTTCGGGCGTTACGCAATGATGTCTTGGGCCCGACGTCACGGCCGCCCGGGGGGGGTGCCTTTCGGGCTTTGTGGCTGGTGAGTTGAGCTGTTGCTGTGTGTCGTGCCGACAAGCATCGCCGGACGGGAAACTTGATTCTCAGAGCCGCGGGAGGTTGTCGTCATCTATGTGGTTTTGGGTGGGGCAGATGCGATGACGAGCCTGCCCCCACAATTTCCCACGCGGACACCCGGCAGCCCCTGTGACTCCTGTAGTTTTTCATCCCTCAGGGCCAAAATCAGCACCTCCCCCGCGAAAACCCAGCGCGCCAGGGCCCCTTCAGGGGTCCCCCTTTAGCGCCAGGCCCTCCGGCGCTGCCGCTTAACCGATCTCCCATTTCGATGAAGCGCCGGCGGTTCGCAACGCCCTTCACACGGGTGCCTTTCCGGTGTCTTGGCGCTCTATTGCGTCAATGCCGTCTTGCGTTTCGGTTGTTTCATTTACCACACCGTCTGGGTGCTCCGGAAGGCATATGGATCAGTTGAGTTGGTCCAGTCGTGGAGCACGAGGGCCAGCTACTTTGCGATGGCGCTCTTCGCCGGGTCCTGACTTGAACATCGAAACAGCACAGCTCGAGCATAAAGACAAAGGCCCATTCCGTATCGCCGTGTACACATTGTTCTTGCAGGTCCCCAGCTCTTGTATATACCACCTATCTATCTTTGCGACGGCACAGCGGCTCCCATGCCGCTCCACGTAAATCGTTGCCCGTCCCGACCCGCTCATACCAAAGTAATGTTCTCCAAAGTGCTGTCATCGTCTGACCACAACTCGCCGTCCATGACTCCCAAAATATTTGCTGGTGCAACCAGTCGAAACGTCTCCCCGTACGATCGCAGGACTAGAGGCAATTCACACCCTGCAAAGAGATACACATCGTCGCCTTCCTGGCAGCTATAGTGGGCTCGCCCGTGGTGGCCCGAGTCGAGTGTGATGAACGCATAGTGCGCACCGTAATGAACATACGGTTGAATAGCGCGAAACGATGTGTCCAAGTAGTTTATTATCTCCGAGATATTGGAGCCTGACAAGCAGGGACGCGGCGCCCCGAAAAGGTGTTGAAGATAGCCGGGACGTGTTGCTTCCGCGGCAGCCAGTGAAGCAGCTTGCTCGACGTCAGGGTGTAACATCACATGGAACCAGCCCTCGATTCCGTAGCTCGGGTTGTCCAGGTCTGGTGCATCGATGCAATCAATCAGCCATTCTGCAGCCTTCGTCGCAGAACCTCCCTGCGAGAGATGGAGAAATCTGCACAATTGCTGGCAGACCTTGACGAATCCATCATGCTGGTCCAGGCCTACGCCGTCTTTTGGGTCTTGGGGGATGTGAGAAAGCCGTTGCTTGATTTTGGATATATGCTTTCCTTTCAACTTGAGTGTTCCACGGACAGTGTCGAAATGGGCTGCTTGTGCCCAAAAAGGGGCGGCTTTCCCACGGTGGCCGCGAAGTTCGAATATACCCAAAGTATCCATTCCACCATCAGTGGGACCTAGGAAGTTCTCGGGCGAATATACCAGCCAGTTGGGTACCCAAGAAGGCAGTCCCTCCGACGAATCGGCTGGTAGAGTCATCCGTAAAGGCATCAGCATCTCCGTAACGTGGACGAAGGAGGCCACGACTTCCTGGAACACGATTGATATGGGTCGGCTGTAGTCGGGGGGCGGCAAGTCCAACCCTGCGCGTATGAGAACAGAGTATACACCGAAAATACGGTCGTGAGCCAGCTTGCAGTCCAGGTGTGAGAGGTTGCGAAGAAATCCGCTCAGTATTAGCGTTGGGTTGAAGTCCCCTACTACCAAAGACTTTGCTCTCCAACGAGTGCCCGCAGCACCAATGTGGCCATAGGAATCGGAAAATCTATCCCATCCGATTGTGTGAGAGCCGATCATGACGGTTGCCTCGCGAGCGAAAGCGATCTCTTGAACCGTCCAGAGCCTCCTAAACCAATCGTGCTGTCGGGTACGATATTGTGCATCTCCAATCTTTTTCCTGTAATGTGCGGTCATTTCTATGCCATGGGATTAGCACAGCGAAAGATGCCATGCGGGCCGATCTTAAAGGCATGCACTCACGTTCGAAAAGCAACGACAATGGTCTGAATACAGCGGCATTCGGGGTACTGGTCCAGAAATGATGGTACCTCGAGTACTTGACGAGTCCAGGGGTAAAAGCATCCGCCAAGCCAAGCCAGACGATAACGCGCGATGCTTTAGAGTAAACTTCTCCCATGCGTTTGACCTGATGGTTGCACTCAGTCCCCTGGCGTTGGTTGATGCAAATAGCGTCGATCCACAGCGTCCGTGTCCCAGAGCCTCGGCGCAGATGCACCAGGGCATCCAGGCAGTTGGGCGTGACAAGGAGCTTCATGCCGTCGCACGAGATGGGCTGGGTGCCCTCGGGCGACCCCCAAACGTACGACAAGGCCTCATATTCCGTTTGGGGGCTTGAAAGCGACACCTCCCGCAGGGTACATTTGATCGGCGCTGCAGCCTTTCGTGATGGAAGGAGCTCGAGGACCCGGATTGCGTCTTCGGACGTGAGAGGCGTGTGGCAGTGGTCTTTGAGGTCTTCTAACTCGCCAGGCATCGAAAAGCAAGTCTTCGGCTATGCGTCGTGAAAAGATTGGCAATTGAACAAATGCGTAGAAAGACGCGGAATGAGGGACTGCTGCTTTTGTGCCTGAGTATGAGAACGGAGGAGAGAAATGAATGTCTTCGAAAAGGCAGCGTCTACAGCATCCTCAGCTGGAAGACAGGCTTTGGCAGGGTTTAATGCCACGTATGAGGGCGCCTCGTGAGACTGATGTGGAGTGAACCACCCGGATGAAGCCACTTGAATTGGCGTACGAATGTAACAGTAAGCTGGTATGCAAGAGAGGTAAGCAGTATGCAGGTCGGTGGGTAAGAAGTGTTTAAATGGCAGGCTGACAGGCGACGGAAGTACCAAGGGGAGCCAAGTAAGCACTTAGGAATATATTTACTTATATACACGAAAGCCATGGACCAGGGTAGTTAGTATCTACAGTCCAACAGCGTACACAGCACCGCCCTCTACTCGTCCCAGATGACGGCGCTCAGGCCGTCCTCCTGGCCGTCGCGGCCGCGCGTGGCGACCTGCAGGTTCGCGACAAGGCCGCCGATCTTGCCGGTGGCGGGGTCGCGGGCCAGCACGGCGACGTTGGACGAGGTCTGGCCGCCGACGGCGACGAGGTCGCCGGCCTTGTTGATGGCGAAGGTGCGGGGGTACCAGGTGTGCGAGTTGGTGTTCTCGACGAAGCGCAGCGCGCCCGAGGCGGCGTCGACGGCAAAGGTGGCGAGTGCGTCCTGCCCGGCGCCGAACGACTGGTCGTTGCGGTTGGCCGCGTAGACGAAGTCGCCGGCGACGCGCACCTCGGCCGCCTTGACGGGCTGGCCGCCGGCCGCCGGCGCCCGGCCCGCCGCGAACGTCGACAGCGTCTGCGTCCGCGCCAGGGACAGGCAGCCGCCGTTGCCCGGGTACGTCGTCGTCCACGCCGACACCGTGTTGCTGAGCTCGTTGACCGTGTACAGCATGGTGCCGGCCGTGCCGCCGGCGCCTGCCGGTTGCCACCACGCCCCGTGCCGCGGCCCGTCGCCCGCCCCCGCCTGCGCCGCCGGGCACGCCGTCAGCCGGCCGCTCGACCCGTCGATGCTGAAGATGCGGATCAGGTCGGCGCCCAGGTCCGGCACCAGCAGGAACTTGCCCGTCGGGTCCGTGAGGGCCGAGTGCGGGTGCGGCGCGTTCTGTCGCGACTTGACCGGGCCGGGCCCCGACATGGTGAACTTCTCCTTCTGCAGGACCTGCGTGCTGGACGACAGGGGTAGCTTGTAGGTGGTGATGGTGGACGGGTCGCTGAGAGGAGGGGGAGACGACGTCAGTACCGACCCGGAAAGCCAAGCATTTGGGGCAAGGGGTTGGCATTGGACCGGGGGGCATCTACTCACTACTGCGAGGTGGCCAAGAAGCCTTTCCCGTCCGAGCCGCCGTAGAGCCAGCCGTGGACGTCGCCGCCGCTCGACTTGGTCGAGCCCGTCAGCTTGAGGCTGCCGTCGTTGGCGACGGCGAAGGAGGCGACGACGGGGCTGCCGCCCCAGGCGGCCGAGCCCTCGTCGACGCAGTAGACGGTGCCCGAGGCCGAGTCGAGCTGCAGCCAGGCGGGCATGCTGCCGCAGCCCGCGACGGAAGAGGTGACAGCCAAGGTGCCGTTGCCCGCGCCACCGCTGGGCGCCGAGTACGACAGCGAGAAGATCTTGCCCGTGTAGTGCGAAACGAGCAGATTGGCGCCGAGGACGCCCGGCAGCAGGCCCACGCCCGCCGCCGCGATTTGAGCCAGACGCACCATCGTGAACTTGTGAGGCGGCCCTTTTCACTTCCTTTCCTTGGGCACACGCCGGATACGGGTTCAGGAAGCAGACGACCGGCCAGAAACGCCGGGCCGCATTCCCCTTAATAGCAAAGAGACGGTTCGCCTTGGGATCTATCTTCCCCTTGAGCGAAGGGGCCAGCAGCGCTCCCCATGGGAGAGAGGTACATTGAGATGGCCCATGGCGCGGTCGCAGATCCAGATGGCCCTCGTCCCATATGCGAGCAAATAACGGCGGCTGGCAAAAAGGCTTGTCAACCTCAAACGCGAGCGACGATACCTCGGCGGCGCCAAGCTGGGCGGTCCACGGTCCCGCGCTGATCTTGTCTACCCGTTGCGACGGGACTTGCCAGGCGTCGCTCCGAGCGCCCGAAAACGGTTAAGAGCCGCGGAGGGCCATCCCGTTAGTTCAGATGAGGAATCCCAGCTATTACTACGGGTTTAGTGTGTTTGTATATGGGCCCAACCTGGTGTTTTAGGCTAAATCCCTGGCCCTGTCCGCTGTGTTCACGCTTGGGTTCTGTCTGGATTGCAGGGGAGCAGCATTTCGGATCTGGTAGCGGCATCACGCCTGAGATCTACCGTCCAGTCAGCCTCGTCTCTGTTATGCAGCGGGCCCAGCGATATATGCCAAACCATATGCCGTGCCCTGCAATTCCCCGGCGGCTCTTGGCGGACGCCGCGTCTTTCCTCCCCTCGTGCCTGAAGCCAGCGAAGGCGTGGGGCTCTGCACAGAAGTACCTACTGACTGACCATCGTCTTTGCGCACTTTAGTTTCACGGCAACTAGGGAACCTACATACTTCGAACATCCCCGACTCGGCAGGACCTTGCCGGGCGTGTTAGCGGCGTCGAACGACCCTAGTTCGTTGGCCAGAGCCCGCTCGGCTCGGCTCAGTCTCACGAACCTCTACTTCTTTGGAAGAAAGGGTGGCGTCGGTGCCGATCCGCCAGTCCAATGACATATGGTCGCGTACTTGGTAAGTATGCATGCCCTTCTTGGCAGTCCCAAACTCCAGGTATATACCGTCATCACTTGCCGGCGCTCGGCTGTATATGGACGGCCACCAGTCAAGAGACGAATCTCTTGCTGGACCCGAAGAGGGACTCAGTGTCCAGCTCCGTGCTGGCGCATCCTAACGAGGGAAAAGTTCCATTCCCCTATGTCTGCGGTACGTACGCGCCGTACCGGATCAGTCGGGCCTGGTAGACCCCCGCCTGGCCACTCGGGGCGAGAAGATCTTGCCAGACTGTGACCGGAAGCAGACAGGATGGCGGCTTGGCAGGAACCACGTTTGTTCTGTCGGCACCAACTACCGCAACACCTAAATTGGCGCCCCGCGTCCACCATCTCTCTCCCTCATCATCATGGAAGAGGAACCATGCAGTGCCGGCCAACGCAGCCAGGCGACCCAAGATGAGCCCGCAATGCTTGGCGGCTGAATGCTTGGCGCCATCTCATATACAACAGTTAATATTCTTCCGGATGAGCTGTCCGCTCTTCCACGAATCGTAAGACCAACATCTGATGCCTCGGGCTTGCTCGTCTTGAAAAGCGTCGAGCGTTGCTGGAAGGTTGACCAAGACGAGGAGCACCAGGCTGTTGTTGTCCACCGCCCTCGACCTCCTCAGCCCTGAGCCCACCCACCACTGCCGCCCCAAGACCACGTGCTCGCAGTTTCATCTCAGTCACTATGTTGTACCACCACCCGGCTGCCCTGTGGCTGGGACTGACCGCGGGGCTCGTTCAGGGGGCCACCCTCAACAAGCGTGCCGCGCTCGACGACTGCCTGGCGGCGGCTAAAGTGCCGGTGGACGAGCCCGGCTCGGACGACTGGAAGGCGGACACGCTGCCCTTCAACGACCGCATCCACTTCACCCCGGCGGCGGTTGCCGTGCCGACCACCATCGAGCAGATCCAGGCCGCCGTCAAGTGCGCCGCGCAAGCTGGCGATGTGAAGGTGTCGCCCAAGTCGGGCGGCCATAGCTACGCGTCGCTGGGCCTGGGCGGCGAGGACGGCCACCTGGTGGTGCAGCTGGACCGCATGTACAACGTCTCGCTCAACCCCGAGACCAACATTGCCACGGTCCAGCCCGGCGCCCGTCTGGGCCATGTGGCCACTGAGCTGTGGAAACAGGGGAAGCGCGCCATCTCGGCGGGCACCTGTCCGGGGTACGTGTCGTCCGGAAGCCCTCTCCCCCCCCCCCTGCGTATGCGCCATGTAGCTAACCGGCACGGAATGACAGCGTAGGAGTGAGCGGGCATGCGCTGCACGGCGGGTTCGGCATGAGCTCGCACAAGTACGGGCTCGCGACGGACTGGATCGTGGGGATGCAGGTGGTGCTGGCGGACGGCCGGCTCGTGCGGGCGACGGCGACGGAGAACACGGAGCTGTTCTGGGGGCTCAAGGGGGCCGGGTCCAACTTCGGCATCGTGGCGTCGTACGAGTTCGACACGTTCGCGGCGCCGGGCGAGGTGACGTACTTCAGCATGCCGTTCCGCTGGAACGCGACGACGGCGGGCGGCAACCTGGCGGCGCTCGAGGCGTACGCGCGCGACGCCATGCCCGCCGACCTCAACATGCGGATGTTCACCTCGGGCTTCTCGTCCCAGCTCGAGGGCCTGTTCTTCGGCGACGTCGCCGGCCTCGGCGCCGCCCTCGCCCCGCTGCTCAACGCGACCACGCCCGCGCTGCGCATCGCCCAGGCCGTCAACACCACCTGGATGGAGGCCTTTTCCCACTACGCCAACGCGCCGACGGACCCGACGCACCCGTACAAAACGGTCAGTGTGATTTGCCTTTTTCTTTTCCCCCGCCCCCCTTCCTCCTTTCCCCCCTGTGATGTAACGCGCGGTCAGCTGCCCCGGGGTACTGACACGGGATACACCACGCCGACAGCAAGAGACGTTCTACTCCAAGAGCCTGACGCTCAAGTCGCTCGAGGGCGAGGCCGGGGCCAACTTCGTCGACTACTGGTTCCGGCACACGCAGGGCAACCGGCGGTCGTGGTGGCTGCAGCTCGACGTGCACGGGGGCCGGCACTCGGCGGTGAGCCACGGGCCGCGGACGGCGCAGTCGTCGTACGCGCACCGCGAGGCGCTGTGGCTGGTGCAGTTCTACGACCGCGTCTACGCCGGCGCGTACCCGACGACGGGCTTCGGCTTCCTCGACGGCTGGGTCGCCAACGTCACGCGCCCGCTCGCCCGCGCCGACTGGGGCATGTACATCAACTACGCCGACTCGCGCCTCAGCCGCGAGGACGCCATGCAGAACTACTGGGGCCGCCACCTCGCCCGCCTCCAGGCCCTCAAGGCCGACGTCGACAAGGACCAGCGCTTCTACTACCCCCAGGCCTTTCCGCCCGCCGCCGCCGCCGCCGCCGCGTAGGGCTTGGCCGAGGCCGGGGGAAGAGCGGAGGCGGCGTCGTTTTGGAAGAGCGGAATCCTTGGATGGGGCGGGGGGTGGAGTCGATAGTGACCAGACGATTGACATTCAGCTGTATATACTTGTTGACCCAGCGGCATACTGAACTTTTTGATCTCCTCATCTGCTTGCACCCCGGACTGGAAGTCCTCTTCTCCTGTGTATAATCCGCCCGCAGAGCTAAGTAAGTTTAAATAGTATTAGGTGTCGTCGGCCGGCGGAGGGTTAAACGAATAGCGAATGGATATATGAGTTTAAAGATTCAGTGGATGCTGAGGTGGTCCAGCCCGGCTCATCCGACTCGGTAGGTTGGATGGGACGGGCATGAAGCATGAAGCGATGCAAATATATATGTTGATTACCCGAAGTACCTATTTACCTAGGCAGGCCCATGGCCAGCCAGCCACTCTCAGCGACGCCGAAGACAGGGCTCTCGCGTGCTATCCAGGTTGCTGTAGTAAGTAATCCCGGAATGGAGCACCGGACCCTGGAAGCTTCTATGCGCAATTCTCCTACCATGGATCCATGCACCCCATGATAATGGATGGTTCCCATGTGCGATGCATGCAGGCACTGTCTGCGTGTCCGCGGGGCGGGAAAAAAGGCAGCAAAATGTCCCATGCGTCGTCAAGGGCTACTTCGTGGGCAGTGCAGACGGCAGGAGCGCTCGCGCCCAGTTGAGCCGTGCTATCCGCCTTGGCCCTGGCTCCTTCCATTCCAACTACTGGGCAACATACTTATGAGGTAGGTACAATCCACCATACCGGTAATCGTGGTGAATGGCTGCAAAGGTAGCTCGCATTACTTACAGAACCCATCGTCTGTCTATCTGCTTTCTCCGCTTCGCCCATCACATACTCGACTGTCTGGCTGCATCCGCTGTTTTGCTTTAGCGCCCTCCGATGAGCCTCCCTCCGGTGTTTGTCGAGCCTTGGAAGCGCCGTCTGCGCCCCCAGAATGGCGACGATGTTGCCGCTGGCAGCACTGCTTCTGCCGCCCCCGACTTCCCCGACTACCACCGGGGCAAGCCCGAGACGCTGGTCTCGTCGGCCTCCATCCACTCCTTCCAGCTGGGCACCGGCGCCTCCATCTACACGCAGACGCTGCTGCCGGCGCTGCTGACGGCGCGGCACGAGATCGTCCTCGTGACCTGCTTCTGGGCCGCCTCCGACACGCTCACCGCCCTCCGGCAGGCCCTGGAGCGGCTGGCCGAGACGCGAAGCCGGCTCTTGCGCGCCCAGGCCGCTGGCGACGGCGATGGCCCGGACCAGGAGCCGCTGGCGCCGCTGCACATCCGCATCGGCTTCTCCTCGCGCTCCCTCTTCCAGAAGCTGTTCCACACCAGCTCCCGCCAGGGCTACGTCTACCCGCCCGCCGCCTGGCCGTCGCAGCTGGGCCTCCCGCCGCAGGCAACGCTGGAGGCCGCCGCCATCGACCTGCGCGTCAAGAGCCTCTTCTTCCTCCCCTTCAGCGTCATGCACCCCAAGTTCGTGATCGTTGATCGCCAGAGGGCCTGGCTGCCGAGCTGCAACGTGAGCTGGGAGCCGTGGCTCGAGGGCTGTGTCGAGATCTCCGGCCCGGCCGTGGCGGGCTTGGTGCAATTCTACCAGAGTGTGTGGGACACGGAGACGACCGATTCCGGGTCGTATCCTGGACGGAGCTGGGAGGATGCGGTGGCTGCTTCTAGGCCGCCTCCTTCGGCTTCTCCTCGTGCATCCGCAGCTGGTCTCGTCGGGTTAACGTCGATCCAAAGCCCGGCTACCCGCTTCATGCCTCTTGCCTTCCGGGACGTCCCCATTGCTCTGTTGCCTTCGTCACACCATCGAAATCCGAGATTCCGCTGGCTCCCATGGCTGGGGCAGACTGCGCCGCCCGCGACCCCTCTAAATGCTGCCGTGTTGCACCTCCTGGAAATGGCCCAGCACTCCATTTACATCCAGACACCCAACCTCACAACCACTTCGGTGATGGACGGCATTATCGATGCCTCGGCTAGAGGCGTAGATATCAAGATTGTGACGGGCAAGAACATGATGTTGCTGGAACAAATCGTCACGGCCGGCACCACAACGTCACTCTGCCTCAAGTCGCTGATCCGCCGCCACAGGCAGTTGGTCAGCTCCTCGCATCGCCGCATAGTGGCGGCTGCAGGGGACGACGATGCGAGAGAAAACGGGGCAGACATCGATCTCGAGGCAGGCCGACTCCCGCCCGGCAACCTCACGATATCTTACTTTCACCCCGACGAAGGCAACCTCGCCAGCAAGGTGCCCGAGGAGCCCGTGCAGTCGCACATAAAGCTGACCATTGTGGATGGCGAGTACACGGTCCTCGGGTCAGGAAACCTCGATCGCGCAAGCTGGTTCACGAGCCAGGAACTTGGCATCCTCTTCCACTCGACTCCATTCGCCCGCCTCGTCAGTGACAATATTGAAGACGTTCTAAAAGCCAGGACGGCCACCCTATACGATTCCAAAAGCACATAACGGGCTGTTTTTCGGCCACCGTCTCATGCCATCCACCACCTGGCCGTCCAGGGCCTGCCCATGCACCCGGGCTGCGCCAATGGCGTCAAGCCTACTCCTAGACATAACCTGTTTGCTGGCAAGAGGAATGATGTGACCTGGACGCCATCCCGTGGCTGGGGGACGTCCAATGGTAGAGATTCATGGGTGGTCGCCAAGTCGTGCCCAGCCGCACGCAGCCTCCTCGGTTGCCCAGAGGAGTATAGCGAGACACACAAGCTCATCATGACGAGCCAGGCTTGAAGCTTCGATACGCCCGGGCGCCACCCCAGAGCCCGCTTTCGAAACACCCCTGTTCCCCCACTGTTTCGGCCATTACAGTACCAAATGACATTGAATCCAGAATAGGCTGGAATGTTTCTGCTGTGGTGCCGAGGCCGACATACCCCGGCGCTTGACTGTACGCAACTTACTAGCTAACAGCTTATGGCCAATCGGTCTGTTTAACCGAGGCTAGATTGCGCCACCTTCGCCCAATTTTGTCACCGATGGGACCAGAGGATCAGACGGTTGGTGCGGATAGTGATCGACTCCCCCACGCCCTACTTTTCACTCTGGACTATACATCTTGCTTGCCCGCACTCCACACCGCCTGCTGCTGCTGCTGCTGCTGCCGTTTCTTGGCCAAACCAGAACCCGATGATTTGACTAGGGGCTGAGGAGGGAGCTCGGTCGCCAGCCTTCCAGTTCATTGACGGCAATCAGATAATCTAATAGCCTGGAGACCTACACCTGTTCAAGGCAGCTTGGCCGCAACTCCACCGGATCTCACGTCTAGTCCGTCTGATAACCACCACCGGTCACACACACACACACACAATAGATGAGCCTAATACACCAGTGCGACGTGCGACGGCCGAACCCCGGTGACGGGACGTATTTGACACCTGCAACCCTGACAAAAGCTAAGCAGGCTCAGCTTCTCGGTCACCATGAGACCGTGATCGATTCAAGAGCCAAGGCTCTGGGTCAGCTTGGCAAAAGCGCCCCTCAGATACTCGTATGCAAGGCTAGCCAATGGCAGTTGCTCGAGGCTTTCCTATCGGCGTCGCAACAGGACCCCCGCGAGCGCAGAGATGATGGACAATCTCGCAGCCTGTCCAACGCCCCCTCGGCCCCGTCATAACTAGAAGGGTTTTGCCACTTTTCAGCCCGTCTGGCGAGGGGGCCTGGTAAGAACTCTTTTTTGCCCCTACAAACCCCGTTGTCTGGGTAGCGTAAAACCGCCAGGTCCCCCGGAACCAGCTGCGCCTTTTCTCTCCTCCGACTTAAATATTGCGCCGAGTCAAGTGCCAGACTATTCACGCCTTCTCTCCGTCGCTTACTACCCACTACGCTGTTTAGCAACCGTTGCGCCGCCACCCCGCCATGGCTTCCACGGCCATTGACTACGCCAAGTCGCCCGGGGTCTCCTCGAGTGACCGGAACGTCTCCGACCCCGAGAAGGTCGCGTACGACGACGGCGCGGGTCCCCGACCTTCCCAGTCCGAGGGCCGAGGCGACCAGACGCACCGCCAACTCAAATCGCGCCACATCCAGCTCATCGGCATCGGCGGTACCATCGGGACCGCCCTGTACGTCCAGATCGGCAAGGGCCTGCTGGCAGGCGGGCCCGCGAGTCTCTTCCTCGCCTTCACGCTTTGGTGCTCCGTGATTCTGGCCGTCACCATGTGCATGGCCGAGATGGTGACGTACCTGCCCATCTCGTCGCCCTTCATTCGCTTCGCCGGCCGCTGGGTGGACGAGGCCTTTGGCTTCGCGACCGGCTGGAACTTCTTCATCTTCGAGGCCGCCCTCGTGCCCTTTGAGATCACGGCCTGCAACGTGATTATCCACTTCTGGAGCGACGCCGTGCCCGCGGGCGCCATCATCGCCATTGTGCTTGTCCTGTATGCCCTCATCAACGTGCTGGCCGTCAAGTGGTACGGCGAGAGTGAGTTCTGGGCCGCGCTCGGCAAGGTGTTGCTCATCGTCGGCTTGATCGTGTTCACCTTCATCGTCATGCTCGGAGGTTAGTATTGGATCCCGGGCCACGTGCCTGTCCGTCTTTCAGCGTGACTTTCCATGCGAGAACCATGACTTCTCTCTAAACCCTTGCGGGATCCCACCTTGCTTTTCCGGCAGTACCCGGTTGCCCCCCACCAGGAGCCCCCGGGGGGGTGTATCGCCGGACCTTGAACTAATCCACACGTGCGACTTATAGGCAATCCCAAGCATGACAGGTTTGGATTCCGGTACTGGTACGAGCCCGGGGCCTTTGCCGAATACTACACGGTGGGCAACCTGGGGCGGTTCATGGGCTTCATGCAGTGCCTGATCCAGGCGTCCTTCACCATCGCGGGCCCCGACTACGTGTCGATGGCGGCGGGCGAGGCCGAGAACCCGCGGTACGTGATGCCGCGGGCCTACAACGCCGTCTTTTACCGGCTCACGACCTTCTTCATGCTGGGTGCGCTCTGCGTCGGCATCTTGGTGCCGCACGACAACGCGGAGCTGGCCGAGGCCTTTGAAAGCAACAAGCCGGGCGCGGCGGCGTCGCCCTACGTCGTCGCCATGAACCGGCTCGGCGTGCCGGTGCTGCCGCACATTGTCAACGCCATGGTGCTGACGGCCGCCTTCTCGGCCGGCAACAGCTACGTCTACTGCGCGTCGCGCTCGCTCTTCGGGCTCGCCCTCGAGGGCAAGGCGCCCCGCTTCCTGACGGTCTGCCTCGCCAACGGCGTGCCCATCTACAGCGTGCTCGTGGTGCTGCTCGTGGCCCTGCTGGCCTTCCTGCAGGTCAGCGAGGGCTCCGCCACGGTGCTGCAGTGGTTCGTCTCGCTCGTCACGGCCTCGCAGCTCATCAACTTCGCCGCCATGTGCGTCACCTACCTGGCCTTCTACCGCGCCCTCGCGGCCCAGCGCATCGACCGCCGCACGCTGCCCTTCACGGCGCCCCTGCAGCCCTACCTCGCCTACTACGCCCTCTTCGCCACCTTCGTCATGGCCTGGGTCGGCGGCTACACCGTCTTCCTGCCCGGCCGTTGGAGCGTGCCCGACTTCCTCTTCTCCTATATGATGCTCTTCATCTTCCCCGTCCTCTACGGCGCCTGGAAGCTCGCCCGCCGCACCCACCGCGTCCGCCCCGAGCTCGCCGACCTCCGCCAGGACCTCGCTGCTGTCGAGGACTACACGCGCAACTTTGTGCCCGTGCCCGCCAAGTACGTTTGTCGCGCCTTTTTTTCTTTTTCTTTCTTTTTTGTTTGCCCCTCTTTCGCTGCCCCCCACCAGTCTCATTACTGACCAATTGTATCAGAAACGGCTTCGAAAGAATCTTGGATGTGCTCTTCGGCTGAGCTTCGGGCAGGCCGGTGCCGGGGGCTTTTCTATCTCGTTACTAGTATACAGGCATAGGGAAGGTGACGGGCGCAGACATACCTACTTGCTCATACACGGATGCTTGTTCTCATTCAATGGGGGGTTCTTACAACAGAAGAACTCAAAAATGATGCGCCAATCCGTAGACGGAGGGGGCACGTTTCGGATGCCCTGCTCCGCCTTCTCGTGTGGTCTTGGTTCTTGCGGTCCTGTCACCCACCAAATTCTCGTGCACTAAAAGCTCCAGTAACCATTGTCGTTCTCCACCGCGTCGCTGTCATAGTCATCGTCGTCCTCCGCCGCGTCGCTACCCCACTCGTCGTCCGTTTCGCGCCAGGAGTACTCGTCGCTCTCGTAGTCTTGGCTGTGTTCATCAGGCTCGGACTCGTCGTCCTCTATGCAAATGGGCGCAGCGGCAGTCCCGCTCGCCGGCGAGGCCTTGGGGGCCGCCCGAGTGTGAGGGGCAGCCCGGTTCGAGGGGATAGGGGCGACCCGGGTCGAAGAGGCCGCCGTGGTGGCAGGCGCGGCCCGGGGTGAGATCGTAGAAGTCGTCGCCGTGTTGCCCTGGTCCTGTCGTTCCTGTCGCTTCCTGTCCTTCCTTCGCCTGCGCTTGGCGGCTCGCGTCACCTGTTTCGGGGTACGGACGGCGGAGCCCCTGGGTTTCTGCGCCGCTGGTGTCTGTGCGCTGTTGACCTGGGCCGGGATGGTTGCAAGCGAGCCCGGTACAATCGGTTGCGAGGGGGGCCCATCTGGCTCCCTGGCCCGGCCCTGGGCTTCCTTGCCCCGGGACCGTTGCTTGCCCCTCCCCGGCGGCTTGGACGGGTGTGGCTGGCCACCCCAGGCCCCGACGACCTCGTCGATCTTGCCGAGGGTCATCTGGCGCGCCTGGGCCCTGCTGACCCGGCGCCGGAGCAGGGCGTCGTAGTCGGTGTGCTGGTGGCGGACGTGGGCGCGCACGGCGAGGCGGGCCCTGGCGTCGAGGTCGAGGGCGGCGGTGCGGCCGACGCGGCGGCTGCCCTTGCGCATGGCGCGGGCGACGACGGGGGCGACCTCGGCGGGCGGGGCGCCGGGGAAGGCGCGCTCGACGACGTCGCGGAACCGGCGCTCGAGGCCGGCGTCGTGGCGCGCGACGGCGCGGGCCCGGTCCGCCCGCGTCGCCGCCTCGGCCGCGCGCACCTCGCGGGCCACGTCGCGTGGCACCAGGATGCCGAGCGGCGGCGGGCGCGCCCGGGCGGCGCCGCCGGCCCCGACGACCGCGTAGACGGTGCGCCGGGCCTCCCGAGTGCGCCGCCGGCAGTGCGACGTCACGTACACGTTGCCCTTGGGCACGAAGACGTACCCCGGCGGCAGGGGCGCGCCGGCCCGCACCTGGGGCTCCGCGCCGGACGCCGCGGCGCGCGGCATGGTCGTGGCGGGGGTCGGGCTACCGAAGATGACGGCGACCGTGTGGGGGCTGCGCTGACTGAGGAGTGGTTGGGTAGGGGTGTCTGGGCGGTGGAGTGGGCGCGGCGGCGAGAATGCTTCTGTATCGCCCGTGGCTCACGTATCTCCGAGTCGGATCTGTGGTGGTTGGCGAAATCGCCCATTTACAGAGGCGCACGCCGATCCCTCCGGCTCTGGGACCGTGATTGAAATAGCCGTCGCTCTACAAAGCCGAGTTCCAAGACAAAGAAATGGCACAAAAGGAGGGTTTCGCGAATAAGTACTATTCCCGACGACGGTGGACAAAGTGGAAGGTGGGAGACATAAAGGCGGGCATTCCGGGTTCGCAGGGGTCCTGCGAGTGCGGAAGGAGGGGATGGGGACCGTGTGAGGTTGCCGAGGGGGAACGGCAAGTTTGGCAGAGAGATTTGAAAAGAAAAAAAAAAGGAAGAAAGGAAACGGTCAAAGCCAGCGAAAGGAAAGCGAAGCGAGTAAACGGCAAACGGGCACCGATCGGGTTGACGCGGGGACCCCGCGGATGTGGTGGAAGTTTGAGGTTGCGTGGCCGCGGCAGAAAGCGTGTGTGTTGGCTGGAATCGTGAGGTGACGTGAGTGCTTCATTTAAGAGATACACAAGATGTAAACAACGGCATAAGTGCCTAGAGTATGGTATAAGTACATGTAAGTACCTTAGGTATGTGGGTACATAAGCTAAGTACCTGACCTAAATCTGTGCCCTGTAGAGTACTTGCTCAATTAAAGTAATCGCACCCCACGCTGAGGCAGGGGCAGAGACGGCCCCATGGGATTCCATGTTCCTCGGATGGTACTTGCTTAAGTACCTAAGGTAAAGTGATTCTACGCCTTCCCATATGAGACGATGTCAAGGCTTCGTTAGGACTCTGCCCGCTTTTGTAGGGAGTGTCTAACATGTTACCCGAGAACTCGAGAAACCGATGTCTTCTAAGGGATTGGAGGGTGGTTTAGCAGGGACTTACTTAGCTGAGGTGAACTCCCGGCTTCTTCTTCGCAGAAGTACTGTTACCTCAGGATTACTTCTCGTTACCCCCGAAAAGCCTCAGTGCACTTTTATACCTCTACTTCACTTTGGCAGCTCCCACGTTTTTATCATCTTTTAGGTAACATACCGGGCTCCTGCTTGCGGTGCGATGATCATCTTCACCGTTTGTTATAGCTACCTTTTTGTTTCTCGTAGATGAAGCCAATACCGAGAAGCAGGCCAACCTGATATATTCATCACCATGGGGCGCCGAAACCACCAATCGTCGGGGGAGGGCCTCACGGGACGTTCCTCGGAGCTGACGGGACGCCGTTGACAAACCAACTGCAGGGCATGCTGTACCTCCTTTCACGTGAATCCGCGTAACATTGGCGTCGGACGAGGGCCTCCCTGCGTGCCACAAATGCGACCTATACCTGCCTGTAAGCCTGTCACGGGCTGCGCCTAGAATGCGTACGTGGTCTGACCTCCGAGTCAAGGCCTGCGAATAACCCCCCGCCATTGGGATGTTAAGGTAGTCGCGGGCTGAAGATTGGAGAGCAGTGCCTGCCTGACAGCTTCTTCACCGCCGCCTGGCCGGCCGATGCGAGGGCGCCCGACGGCTCGCCGGTGTTTTCCTCCAATTGCGAATGGTATCCCATGTTTTCTCTGATAGCACGTGCAGATAGACAGATGTACGATAGGCGTCGTGGTGGTGGGGCAGCAGCAGTAAGTAAGCACTGGAGCTCTGGCAGAAGCAAAAAAACCCCCCCCCCCCCCCCTGGCAGCCCTGCTATACGTGGTTCCAGGCGCGGGTCCAAGCGGGAAAAGGTTAAAAACGGGGATGACATGGGACACGCGAGCGGGAGAGATGGAGAGAGAGAGGGAGGGGGGGGGGGGGGGGGGAGGCTGGTTGTCATCCTTCCCCCGTTACGAAGAAAGAGGAGGCCGCATCTTCTTCTTTTGGGAGTCGAAGACCCTCCTTGCCGGACAGGACAAAAAAAACTACGACAAGTACCGACTGACGTCCTTTTTTTTTTTTTTTTGCCTGACCCCCTCCCCGTTCCATCACGCCCGGGATCCTTGCCAACGCTACGCGAGCGAACAGCCGAACCGTCGTCCTCCAGTGTGTTGTCCCCCGATTAGTAGGAGGAGGAGCTCTGGGGGGCCATTTGCTAAACTCTCCCCGCCTTCCCCACCATCGAGATAGAGACCTGGAGAGAGTGATAGAGCCCGCGCTCTCCCAGTGCCGAGGTTTTTTTTTAGTTGGGAGACAACCACCACCACCACCCGGGGGCCATACATACATACCTACGTAGTTGACACACACCACGCGACTCGCGCGTTTCGTCCCGCGCCGCCGCCGTTTTCCCCCGTTCGAACCCTCTGCCCCCCGGCCCCCGCCCCCCCCCCCCCCACGATGAACGGCCCCTACCACGGACGGAGCCTCTCGGGCGTGACGCAGCCGCAGCCGCCGCCCCTCGTCGGCGGCGGCTCCTCCTCC
The DNA here is from genome assembly GCA_029489945.1 of Nigrospora osmanthi. Classification (NCBI taxonomy): domain Eukaryota; kingdom Fungi; phylum Ascomycota; class Sordariomycetes; order Amphisphaeriales; family Apiosporaceae; genus Nigrospora; species Nigrospora osmanthi. The sequence continues at coordinate 453,392 of CP120499.1, forward strand.
TCGTCGCGGTCGTCGCTGCCCCTGTCGCCCGCCGCCAAGTTCGTGCTCGTCGTCGTGCGGCGCGGCACCGAGGACGACGGGCCCGAGTCCCGCAAGCTGGTCCTGTCCAACAAGCTCGCCATCCCCGACCTCAACGCCCTGACCATGGCTGCTCTGCGGGAGCGCCTAGTGCTATGCGCGCGCATGTGGGTGGTTTTTTTTTCTTTCTTCTTTTTGTTTTCACCATTCTTTCCTCCTTTTGCGGCGCTTTGTCCCAGAAAGTGTTTGTTGGCCGGTACGCTGACCCCCAAGGGAAAAACGTCGCCCCCAAACACAGACCTTTGTTTCCCTCGCGCCACGTCTTTTGCACGGCCGCCGGCGACGAGGTCGTCGACGAGTCCATGAGCGTCGCCGAGTATATGCGGCTCGAGGTACGTGTCTTGTGTGTTTTATGCGTCTGCACCGATCCCACCCCCCAAGAATTGCTATTGCTACATCCGCTGTTTTTTGCCGCCCCATGCCCGCCACGGCCACTGAAACTCCCGCCTCGGGCCAAACAGAACCGCCCCTTGGAGCGCAAGGCCGGCCTGCCCGCCGTGTCCGTCTACTACCGCAGCTGCGAGAGCGAGACCAAGCCCCACCTGGCCGCCTTGGCCGCCGAGGCCGACACGCCCATGGCCGGCATCGGCGTCCAGGCGTGGCGGTAGATGGGAGTCGCGGATGTTTGGGAGGGGGCGGGAGGGAGGCTCCGGCCCCTTCGCGCGTTTTATGGCTATGGATGGACGGCGTTTGGCTAAGTGTGTCTGAGCAAGCGGAGGGCGGTCGTCGTCGACGCGAGGGACGGGGCACCGAAAAAGAAGTCGAGCCCGGCAAGGCACCACAGTCGGTTTCTGTGTCTTGGGAAAAGGCTAGGCGTAGCCGTAATGCATGCACATGACTATTTGCTACCTCCATCCCCTGGTTCCCCACGGCCCTCATCTACTGCCTCTCCACCCTGACACCGTCTCGCTTCCTTACGAGCATTGCGAATACCCTGTTTCCTGTCAGCTTGACCCCGTGTTTGATTCGGGAGACGTATCGTTCGAGTACTTACATTCGTTCGAGGCCTTGCAGGTTCCGGAAGCGCAGCATGTCGGGCCGGTGTAGCCCTGGCCGCCGCACTGGCCCCAGAGCGCAGCGCAGCCGTTGGCGGGCGGGGTGGGGGTCGAGCTGCTGCATCGTACAGAGTCAGTACCTAATTCCCTATCTTTCCTAATCTACATCTGTCTGTGTCCTTGGTGCAACTTTCGGACCATCCTCAGGCCGGAGCGCCGGATACAAAGCATAGTGGGAGTACAACAGGGGCAACCCGGCCCGAAACAGGTAACAAAGATATCTAGCTCACGGGATGGGGTCGGGGCCGCCGCCGCCGACGTTCCTGACGGCCTTGACAGCGTCGATGAGCTTGGGGCCGATGACGCTGGCGAGGAAGCGGTCGCCGGCGGCGTTGGGGTGGACGCCGTCGCCCTCGAGCATGGCGTTGGTGAAGCCGGCGGCGCGCGAGGCGTCGGCCACGACAATGGGGCTCTGCGCCGTCGAGCGCTGCGAGGCCCAGCCGGGGATGGCGGCGTTGACGGCCTCGACCGTCGGGTCGCTCCAGCTCGTGGGGATGAGGCGGTCGACGATGACGCGCACGCGCGGGTTGGCGGCGCGCATGGCGTTGAGCATGGTCGTGTACGAGTCGATGATGCTGGCTGCCGACCGCTTGCCGATGTTGACGTCGTTGGTGCCCAGCATGAACTGCACCACGTCGGGCTTGGTCGCCTGCACCCACCCCGCGATGTTGTTGCGCGCAATGTCGTACGCCTGCCACCCCGAGTGCCCCTCGTGGTCCTGGTCGAAGCCCGCCGGCGCGCTGCCGCACTTGCCCTGCAGCCCGCGGTTGCTGCCCACGAAGTCGACCGAGTTCGCCAGACCCGCATTGCTCAGCTGCGTCCACACCTGCGGTCGCCAGCACGTGATTTCTGTGATGGAGTCGCCGAGGAGCACTACACGTTGCATGTCAGTAGACTTCCTAGGAAGACAAAAGTGGGTGGTGGCTGTGTTGTTGATGGGGGTGGCAGGGGTAACACGTACTGACTTTGACCTTTTGCGCCGACGCGCCGGCCAACAGGCCCGCGGCCACGGTGACGAACGGGGCAATATGCATGATGGTGGTAAGTGGATGGCGGGGAAGACGGCGACGACGACAACGACAACGACGACAGCCGTAGTTGACGAAGGGTGGAGGAAGACGGGACCGACTGCGAGAAGAGCGCGAGCGAGGTTTCTTCCCCCTTTAGACCCCATGGCCGGGTACCCCCCATCTTTATATCCACGGCCTCTTCATTCTGCATGGTTTCTCTCTCCTGCCACCCCCATCCAGAACAAACAACGGCCGGCCGCAACACCCGAGCCCAAGCACCCGGGCGGACCGCCTCCGCGACTTGCCTAAAGCGGACTCGTAGGGCCCCGCTGCTGGCAATCGAAGACGAAATCCCTACCGGCCAATGCGCGTGCTCCCCCGGAACGCGGGGGACCCTGGCGCCGCGATTGGTGGAATTGCTGCACTTTTCCTCTGTCCAAAAGAACAAACCCCCCTGTTCCTTGGGGCGAGGAGGCGTCCCCGCCAGGGCCTCCAGTATCCAGAATGTATGACCGTTTGGCTCGCCAAAAAACCCCAGCCTGAGATCGGACGGAAGGCAGGTGGGTTGTGGTGGATGCATGGAAGAATTCCATCAGGAGTTTTCTGGAGGGAAGGATGACGCCGGTGTTATGGTTTAGGTGTTTATATCCGATGCAAGGCTGTATGGTATCGGATGAAAGGCACGCGCCGGATTGGCGGAGTCGGAGAGCCATGGTCATTCAATGTTTCCAAATGCGGTGTCGCGTAGATCAGGGACGTGTCGTATAGACCAGGTACGTATCGGATCGTGTATGATGCGCGCCCACGAGGACTGATCATGTAGAAAGCAGTCTGAGGGGCCAGGCGCAGTGCCGCGTCAGGGCCATTCTTCACCAGGATGCCCATGTCCTGGGTTAGAGCGTTGCCAAGGACGACTAATGAGGTCAAGTGAAAGAGTTTTGTTTCAAGGACCGATAACGTGGATGAGAAGGGCGTGGTTTCCTTGACCATTAGATGTCGAGTTCCTCGAGGCGATCCAATGTGCAGTGGGTTGAGTCTCGGTATGGACGGCGGGCGTCGTCGGGACCGCCTAAGCCCATGAGAAGATCAGTCCACCAATCGGCCTTGCTGTCTCTCTCGCTCTCTTCCTATCCGGGTCATCGACATTGCCAATCGGCACCCATCAAGACTATCTGCGCAGCTTAGCAAGCCTCCATGGCTCTGGCCGAGCGGCCGCACTACAGCCTTTGAGGTCGAGGGCACGAGCTCACGGCGCCATCGTCGCGCGTTGGCCGGTCTGCGACGACTCAGTGGATCAGCGGTGCTGCTGGCCCTTCGACTGTTTTGAGTTCTTTGATCTGAGCCAGGAATCCCGGGGGATCAGTCCTCTGCTCGTTATCGTGCCGGGGCCTTATATACAGCCCGGCTTCTCGCCCGATACCGAATCTCCGTCAAGATTTTTGGGGGAGACCGCCATGATCGAATGAAGTGACCCGTCGGGATTCCCACCGCGCAACTGCAAACCGAGACAAGCCGCCGGCACGGATCCGCGGCCTCGGCACGCTCGTCTGATTACGGCGATACCGCCGCCTCCAGATACTCATATTCTCGGCAGAGGATCTGGACGGCGTAGGAACCTGGCAAGAGCCGAGCTGTTGATGGCACCCCAGCAGCGCACGCTGATTTAGCCGTCACGGGCTAAAGGTTGCCCACATGGCTAAAAATAGAGCACCCTCTAGATAGGGACCCTGACGATCTATGATCTGTCGAGAAAGGCCAGCCATAAACCAAGACGGGTAAACAAGTGGCACAGTGCTGGAGGCCGCCGTGATTCGCGCGCCCTGGGCCCAAACTGCTGTAGGGGCTAACAGGATGCCACATGGAATCCTTGGGGGGAACTCTTCACTCGGTCCGCTGGTCATTCAACCTCATAGTAGTACTTGTGGTGAGCGTACCAATGGAATCAGAAACATGGATAAACGTATTTATCCCTGTCTTCACAGCATTATTAGTGTCGTGTGAACGGGGAAAAAAAAAGGGAATATCCGTTATACGCACGTACTCCAGTCGGTGTCAGTCTAGCTGACATGTTCTGCCTGGCAACCGTGGTTGGTCAGTCGGACCACAGCACATTGCGCCTGGCGCAGTCGGGATATTCCGGCACATTTGTCAAGCATACATGCCTGCTGTGATGGCAGCATCTTCGAAACTTGAGAAAGGTTAAGCCTGTTCTGGCGGGTTTCCGCGCGGCATGAAGTTGGAAGAGGGGTATCAATCGGTTTTCAATTCGGACCCAAAAGCCACCACGACCTGGGCTAGTACTCGTTGGTATCTGTCTCCTTTGGTATCGCGCCCTTACACATGGCGACGGGGTATTTCTCTAGCAGAAAGTGTCAAGTTCCAGGCTCCCTGAGGTCCCGCTGTGGTTGCTTCATGGTAGTGTGGCATTCCCGCATCAGGCCTGTATCGTCCATACTGATTGGCTCCCAGGGCAGTAACCGGACTTTTTGGACCTGCTTTGGGCTCGGCGCCTTTGTCTATGCCGACCTCGGTGAGCCCATGAGTCTACCTGGGCGCATTCCCTTGCCGATAAGGCCCCGACTAGCCGACTGGTAAGTTCATATCCGAGGGCTGGGCAGGACGACGACCATTCTCTGGACAGCTGGCATTCCTCGGGTCCGCTGAGCACGTGGCCATGCGGATCACTGTAGTATTTTCCGCGCGTCGGCGTTATCGTCGGCGGACTGGCTCACGCAATGTTCTCGATGTCCATGTTGAGCTGCTCCTCAACAGCCTTAGCATCGTCGTCGTCGGTGTTGGCGTTGTTGGCGGATTCGGTGGAGGCGGCGGTAGTAGCATCTGCAGGGAGAGAAAGGCAAATCAGTTTTGCTCTTTTCTCTTGTTTTCCCTCCTGTCCAGGGACGGGGTGGGGGAAGAAAACGCACCCTTCATCTCGACCTCGCCGGCGGCGGCCAGCTTGCGCTGAAGGGCGTGGTGGGCGGCGCGGTCGAGCTTGCGCTGCTTCTTGGCACTTATGGCGCGATTGGGACCGCTCGTGGGCAGCAGGCCGCCGCCAGCGCCGCGTGTGCGGTCGGCCTTCTCGACACGGCTGGCCCGGCCAGTGGCCGCCTGCTTCTGCGACCGCTTGCGCGCCGACGCCTGCCGCGCCGCCAGGCGGTTCTTGGACGGGCCGTTGGGGTTCTTGACCGAGGGCATCGTGGTGGTAGTGGGTTATCAGTCCAAAGAGATGGGGGAAAGGGACGGGATTGAGGGGAGGTGCTGCGTTGCGATGCGAATCTGGTAGATGAAATGGAGGAGAGGAAGAGCGGGATGGGAGAATGGAAATTTTAGCGGGGCTCCGTCGCTGGCGGATAAGAGAGAGAGAGTCCTGGCAATCGCATCCACGCAGGATCGCAAGTGCGATCCCCTCCACTGAACCCTTGTCATCTAAGAAGAGGTACTTACCGTGTACAGCCAAACGGGCCTAACGGGTTTCCCTGGTTGGTTCGGAGCGACTGCCAGTTCCAGTTACACAAGATCCAGTGAGATCTCGCTTATGGAGAATGACCACGGTACGACCACAACAACGGGGAAGAAGACGCCTTGGTATTCCTCTCCCCCTCTTACGACCTCCCCTACTTACATCTACAATGCAGGGATTCGTGATCCCCGTCGCCCACTGACAGCGCGGACCGCCGAACCACCCGAGCCACGCTCGTCCGGAGAGGGTCAGCAGTTCGTAGCCAGAGATGTCGGCAGACGCTAACGGTCCCCTCTTCTCTTAGCCTTGACTCGCGATGCCCAATAATGCCTCCTCTCGGCTCTCGGGATCCACGATTAGGGCAGATTCCGTTGCGAGTCTCTCCACCTCCGCGTGTCTGGCATGGCTCTCATGCCGCCGTCGACGCTGCTTAGCCATGGCTCCTAAGAGGGAGACTCTACGTAGTGCGTAGGAGAGGGACGAGGGGATGGGCCCTGAATAAATAGATAACCTCGTGCCCGTCTTCGCTGTCTTTCGCTGGTTTCGTTGCCTGTATGCGCCAGAAGCTTGCTGGATCTTAACGCCGGTGCCATGTCTCCTGTTGACGTCTTCCAGTACACTCTAGCCATTGGCGCTGCCTGGCTGGTCTACTATGTTCTCCAGGCACTATACAATGTGTCTCCCTTCCACCCCCTGGCCAAGATCCCAGGCCCGAAGCTGGCGGCGGCGACCTATCTGCCCGAATTTTACCACGATGTCATCCTGGGCGGCCGGTACACCCATGCCATCAAGCGGATGCACGAGGAATATGGTAGGACACCAGGCATAACGAGATGGGCATCAACTGACACGTGCCAGGGCCCATCGTGCGCATCAACCCCAACGAGATGCACTGCAACGACATAACCTTCGCCGACGAGATCTACGCCGTGGGGGGCCGCAAGAGGAACAAACCAATCCACCAAATCAACGGTACAGCGTAAGAGTAGATCTACTGGACACCGCCGCCTTGCCCCTTCTTCTCCCTTCTGGGCCTCCCTTCTGGGTCCCCTGGCGTTGTGGCGGCCGAGCGACTGACAACTTTCTTCCACGGGATGGCAGCGGGGGCAACCTGTCGGCCTTCTCGACGCCGGACCACGACCTGCACCGGGTGCGACGGGCGCCCATCGCGCGCTTCTTCGCGCCGGCCATGATCGCGCAGCTCGAGGACGAGCTGCGGGAACTCATAGACAAGCTGTGCGCCAAGCTGCTGGCCCAGCGCCCCGGCGCCCCCTTCGACGTCGCCATGGCCTACAGCTGCTTCACGGCCGACGCCATCTCGTCCTACTCGTTCGGCGAGAGCTTCGGGCTCCTCGACCAGCCCAGCTGGACCCCCAACCACCGCGAGGCCACCCTGGCGGTCCTCAAGCCCGTCTTCATCTTCCGTTTCTTTCCCTTCCTCCGCCAGCTACCCAAGTACACGGGCCGGTAAGTCTGGCCTCTCTCTCCCCCCATATTTCAGGAAAGCTCAGGGAGTATGTGGCGGGGGAATCATGACCGACCTGGGAGATCTAAGTATGCTGACGCCCCGGGGCCTCCCACCGGGCCCCCTACCCAGATTCGCCCGCTTCTTCCCCGCCGAAGTGGCCCTCATGATGCGCACCATGAACGAGACGGTGCCGCAGCACGTGGCCAAGGCGCAGCGCGACGTCGACGCCGGCGTGCACTACGAGCGCGCCACCATCTTCCAGACGCTGCTCGAGTCGGACCTGGCGGCGGGCGAGAAGACGGCGGCGCGGCTGCACGCCGACGCGACGGCGGTGCTGGGCGCCGGCACCGAGACGACGAGCTGGGCCCTGACCGTCGCCACCTTCCACCTCCTGGCCCGGCCCGCCCTCCTCGCGCGCCTGCGCGCCGCCCTGGCCCCGCACGTGCCGGACCCGCGGGCGCCGCCGCCCGCCCCCGACCTCGAGGCCCGCGTGCCCTACCTCGCCGCCGTCGTCCTCGAGGGCCTGCGCCTGTCGTACGGCGTGGCCGCGCGCACGGCCCGCGAGCCGCCGGCCGCCGCCGCCTCGCCGCCCCTCGTCTACCGCGGCGAGTTCCGCAAGCGCCCCCTCGAGCTCGTCCTCCCGCCCGGCTACGCCGTCGGCATGTCCGCCGGCCTCGCCCACCACGACGAGGCCCTCTTTCCCGACTCGCACGCCTTCCGGCCCGAGCGCTGGCTCGACGACCGGGGCGAGCGCCGCCGCGACCTCGAAAAGGGCCTGCTGGCCTTTTCCAAGGGCAGCCGCGCCTGTTTGGGCAAGAAGTGCGTTTTCCCTCCCCCACCCCTCCCGGCCCTTTTCTCTCCCCTTCTTACGTTGCCCGCTTTTATTTTGTGCCGCGTGTGCCGCCCGAATGTGAGAACGAAGACTTTGCTGACTTGTGCTTCCTCGGGCACAACAACAGCCTCGCCCTCGCCGAGCTCCACTTGGCCCTCGCCGCCCTGGCGCTGCGCGTGCTCCCGCACATGCGTCTGTACGAGACGACCGAGCGCGACGTGGCGTACGACCACGACATGTTCATCCCCATAGTGGCCCCGGGCAGCAAGGGCGTGCGCGTGGTGATGGAGTAACGCCGAGGCACGGGGGACGGGTGATCCGGTGCTCCATGTGTGCGTATATGAGTATGTGTATAGGCATCTATGGCTCCATCTTTGTGTCGGCCATTTCGATCGGACGGGCCCAAAATACCGTGATTACGAACCAAACCAACGCTCCGAATTCAATTCCAGGCCCAAAGTCACGCTGTGCTCGCTCGCTCTCGCCTCCCTAGCTCCTCCCTATACGCACGGACAGGCCGGGAAGTCGACCTTCTCCTTCCAGCCGGGGAAGTAGGGGTGCTCCTCGAGGGTGGCGGGGTCCCAGCCGGCGGGGGCGCGGCCGTCGCGGACCTGCTGGTCGGCCCAGCGGGCGAGGAGGTCCTTGGCGAGGGCCTCGACGTGGGGCTCCATCTTGTACTCGATGAGGTCGCGGCGGCCCTCGGCGAGGATCTTGTGCACGAGGGCGGGCACGCGCGGCTCGTCGGCGAGCGCCGCGAAGGGCGTGAAGACGGCCTTGAAGTTGAAGATGACGGCCCCCGAGACGGGCAGCCGCCGCAGCGTCTGCCAGTCGCACCGCACCTGCAGGTCCGCCGCCGTGCACCGCCCCGGGTCCGCCGCGAACGCGCTGCGCTCCGTCCCCGGCGGGCAGTAGAAGGCCTCCCAGTCCTCGATGCCCCACGAGCAGCGCTGCACCGGCTGGTCCGTCGCAAGCTTGGTGAACCACCTATACACGCAGAGGGGGAACGTCAGCCGTCGTTCACGAACGCCCAGGCAGAAAAAAAGGGGTGAAGGGAGTAAGGAAAAAGAAGAGAGCAGTCGGGCGAGGGAGAGGATGTTGGTTCAACGTACCGGTCCACGGAGAAGGCCATCTTCTCCTCCCACTGGGGCACGTGGGCGTGGATGTCGCGCAGCACCTTGTCCTTGTGCAGGCCGACGGCCCAGCCGACGGAGCTGCAGATCATGGCGGCGCGGAGGTAGTACATGCCGTCCTCCTCGCTGCGGCACATGACGGCGAAGTCCTCGGGCACGTGGTCGAAGAGGACCTCGAGCGGGTGGCCCTCGCCGACGTCGGACGCGGTGTTGAGGAGCCGGTTGCGGAACCAGTGCGTCGGCTTCGCGCCCTTGGCGTCGCGCCCGGCCTCGAGCGCGAAGTACTGCGGGTACCGCGCCGCGAGGAACTGCAGCACCATCTCCATGAGCTCCCGGCACGCCAGCTCCGACCCCGGCCGCCAGAACAGCACCATGTCGCCGTGGGCCCGCCGCAGCTCCTGCCGCTGCGCCATGCGCCGGTGGTAGTTCTGCTCGAGCTCGAGCCAGTAGTCGGGCTCGAGTCTCATGAGGGCTGCGGGAGCTTGTCAGTGAAACACACGTTCGATATCGGGAGGTACCGATGATGGGAACGGGCCGCGGCGATAGGAAGGGAGGGAAACGGCAACTCAAGAACCACGGGACCAAAGAAGGGGTAGAAAAAGCCACGACGGCTTATACGTACCCATTGTCTGGTGATAGGCCCATCGAAAGGGCCGGAAGGGACGGAAGACGGCCTTGGCGATGTCGAAGCCCGGGCCGACGGGCTGGGGCGCGGGCACGCCGCTGAGGGCGGCGTAGTCGGGGAAGGGGCCGAGGGCGCGGATCTCCTCGGTGGAGAGGCCGGTGGGGGTGAGGTAGCCGTCGCGGGCGAGGTCGGGCGTGTGCGTCGTGGGTAGCTGGCGGGCGCGCAGCTCGGCCGGCTTGGGCTCGGGCCGCCGCGCCGCCGCCGGCAGCAGCCGCGCCAGTGCCCCCCGCCGCGACGGTGGGAATACCGACGCCGCGTCCCCTAGCCGCGGATCGTGTTTGGGTTTGTACGTCTCGGGGTCCGGTGAAGAGGACCGGCGCGGCAGGAAGGGGATGGCAGCGGTGCCGCGGTAGCGCGACACCAGCAGGCCCGTCGACAGCAGGGCCAACACCGCGAGCGCGCCCAGCGTCACGGCTGGGTACGGCCCCGCGAGGGCGAGGAGCCGGTCCATGACGGGCAGGCGAAGGGGCGAAGCAGAAGGGTGGGCAGGTGGAAAAGGGACGGGTAGCAAGACAAACCAGGCATACACGATATATACCCAGAATAGACAAACAGGGAGATAAGAGGGACGAACGCAGGGGAACAGAGGACCTTCCACGCCGGCCGATATGTTTACGTCGTGGCGGCAAGAACAGCAATAAGTCTGGTCTCCAAAGTGTCGACCGTCTTTATGAATCCGAAGCTCCGTCCTGGTCTTATCTTCCCTCGCAGGAAGCTGTCCACACGACCAAAGCTGCCACGACGGTACCGTATGTGACTATTCACCCGAAGCGGAAGTGCACTCCCTCTCTCTCTCGGTTCCAGCCCGCCTTAGCCCACCCACAGCCCCTCGCGAGCCCGGCCATGACCCCATTCGTTATCTTGCCCAGTGCCCTCTCCCAGGGAATGGACGCCACCACAGGCGCCGTCCCGTGACGTCGCGTTGGGGTAAGCGCCGGCCACGGTCGGAAAGAGAATGGGCCATGCAGCTCAGAGTCGGGCCATCGGCAGTTGGTGTGACGGACGGGATCGTTATACCCGAAAGGGAAATAGGAAGCTCCGCACCCTTGTCCGATCGCTGGACCATAGGAGATAACTGAGGGGAGGCCCGTGATAGACAATGGCTGCGGAAGCGGATTGCGGGGTAGCGACAGCATCCCAACCAACTTAAGATAAGGTGCCGTCGAATGATAGACCGGCGAGTAATAGGAGGCCCCGATAAAAAGAGCCCTGGCACCTCAAGGCTTCTCGTTTCACATTTACGGGATCCCTCCCACGCGGGGCACCAGGTACAGCAACAGCCTCCCATCCCACAGCCACCGGCTCCATGGGTTGAAGCGCAACATGTGGGCTGGAAGAGGGTGAAGAAACAAAACAAAACAACCTTATACGACGGCGCTGCGACGCGGCGGGGCGCTTGTCGTCAAGCCCGGGCCCTCCATCGGAGCCCCCAGGGGAAGAGGTAGGTATGGTTTTTCAAGCAAAGGTGGTTTTGACCCAATCGGTTCGAATCCCATTAAAAAAAGCATCGTGGCATGCTTGCTTGGTCAGACGCAACGCTCTGCCGCGAGGTATCTAAAGTATAATATGTAAAAATTCAACCCCAACTCCATGCTGGAAAGCGCAAATCGTCTCGGCAGGGGGGGATACCACCCTCCACACACATCATGCCGGGCGGCCCGTCGGCACGAGGGGAAGGGAAGGGGGCTCTTCCTCAGCCGCAACACACGGTGGGCTCGTCGATGCCCTGGGCCTTGGCGTCATCCTCGCCGCCGAGAACGACGCGGTGCACCATCCAGTCGCAGAGGAACTTGCCGATGCCGGCGCCGAGGATGATGGAGATGATGATGTAGCCGTTGAAGTACATGGCGAGCAGCATGACGATGTAGGCGACGCCGAAGGTGACGGCGTAGAGCACGGAGCGCACGAGCTGCTGCAGCGGCGACGCGCGGAACGTCAGGACCTGGGGCCGCCGGGGCGTGGGCACGGGCTCGTCGTCGCCGGCGCAGCACGACGTGGCCGTCGTGGCCGCCGCCGTGTCCTTGAGGGCCAGGGCCTGCGCCGCCGCCCGCCGCTGGAACTGCCGCAGGATCAGGGCGTCGTACTCCTTGCCGGCGCGCCGCAGCACCTCGAGCGCCACCACCAGCAGCACCACGCCGATGCACGACGCCGCGAAGGCGCCGTCGCTGTTGATGCGCCACGAGGTCGACAGGAAGCAGGCGTCGACCGTGTACCAGTTCCACAGCATCTGCACATGCGAGTCAGTCTCTCGCTGCTACCAGCCCCGGGGGTTCGTGCCCGTCGCGCAACCGCGCGTGACGTTACGTACCGATATTTTGCAGTCGCTGCCGCCGCCATGGTCCATTCCCCCGCCCATGTCCATCATTTTCGCGGGCTTTGGAGGCTGCTGCCGGGCGCTGGGGCGCTGGGCACTGGTCGATCTGCCGGGTTCCGACGGAGGGCTTCCGTTCGTGCTCGATTGGGCGCGCGATCGGGGGTGCGCGCGGCTCAATGGGATCGAGTCTCTGCGGTCGCAATTGGTCCTCCGCGTTACCGCAAGAGGCAGTGGAGAGCTGGTTTTTGCCGAAGTGGCCAAGCAGGACAAGACGGACACAGCACGGCGGCAAAGAGCACACGACGGACAAATCGGGTAAGCGGGCCAGAGGGCACACAGCTCGACCTGGAGATTGAGAAGGGGGGTGCCGGTGGGTAACTCGTTAGGAATAGATACTGAAGATACTCAGGTCGGTGTCGGCGTCGGGGGGGAGGTGGGTGCTGCCTTGCTTCTTATTGTCGCGGCCACGGCATCGCAAGGATGGGCAGGAAGAGGGGGTTTAGAGGGAGTTTACTAATAGAGGCTACGTATGAGGGCGTTTCCCCGAGCGGCCCCGTGGAGGGACCTCGGATGGATCTTCAAGGGGGCGTTTTTGGGGGGGGTGCTCGGGGGCAGAGGCTGGACGAGGCGGTTGCGCGCGGGGCGACGGTGACGGTGAAACGGAGGGCAGGCGCTAGTTCGGGAGGGGCTGATGGGAGCGTGGGAACGTGGAAGCCGCAGTGGAGCCGTGAACCCTGGCACATCCTGGCCACGGCCCTGGGAGATCCTGGCAACGCCCGCTACAGGAGCTGAGAAAAGTGCTCAATCGTGCTCACCCGGCTCCACCGGCCTCGACGCCCAGCGTACTATGTAAGTAAATCCGCCGCGTCGCACCCGAGGCGGATCTTGGCGAGGGCATCGCGTCGCCGCCGTGAGCAAGTTTCTCGAGCCATTACGGGCCGTTCAGACCGCGATCTCACCCAACCCCACGTGCCCACTGATCCGTTTCTCTTCCCCCCGTGCCAATCCTATCGCCCCGTGCCCACCATTCAACACCAAGGACCTGGGCAACCTGGGCTCGCTGGGCACGGATCCAGACGCACCGAAACAAAGCATGTCGGTACTAGACGACATACACGGAGCACGCCACGCGAGCCCACGGGCCCTCGCCCTCGCTCGCCTGTCTCCGCCGGCAGCTTTACCCTGGCGGGTAACCTTCGCCGGCAAGGTTGCGAGCATGGGATGGACGAGAGGGGTGGGGGGCCCGTTATAGTACAAGTATAACACCAACGCCGCACCCGTCGATCCCTCTCAGATCCCGAGCCGCTGCCACTTAGACCTAGACCGTTCGTCTACATCACGAGGACTCCTCTCTCCCCTTCCTCCCTCCGGTCACCTGGGCGTCCGAGTTCCCTTCGCCCACGTTAGCTTCCTCACCGGCTTCTCCCGCCCCCCTGCCCCCGCGCCGTTGCCCGTCATGGCCGCCGCCGTGATGGAGGCCCACGTGGCCGCCCGCCATATTCAGAACATGAGCGAGGCTCAGGAGATGGAGCCGCATTGGGGCTACGCCGACCGGGCCCTGCCTTGCACCAACGACCCTGGCTCGTGTGCCTACCTGGACCTGGTGTACGCGGGCCACGACGCCAGCATAATGTACTCGGGCATCCTGTGGTGCACCATCGGCGGCATCCTCTTCTTGTGGGCCATTGGCCGCAAGGTCTGGCCCTCGCGGAGCCCCGAGGCTCTCATCCCCGCCGACGGGGAGAAGGCCACCACAGCAACCCCGCGTTCTGCACGCATCAAGAACACCATCTCCTCCTTCACTCGATCCTATCTCCTGCCCGACGCAGTCCGTGCCGTCTTCGGCCGCACCACCCGCCTCCAGGTCCTGACCATGGCTGTGCTCGCCGGCTACGTCCTGATCTTCAGCTTCGTCAGCATAGCCTGGAGGGTTTGGGTGACTCCCGTCAAGAACCTCCCCGGTGTATACAATGTTCGTTCCAGCCTCGGCCCCTGGTCGGACCGCATCGGCATTCTGGCCTATGCCCTTACCCCGCTGTCTATCATGCTGTCCAGCCGGGAGTCCATTCTGAGCTTGGTGACGGGCATGCCGTACCAGACCTTCAACTTCATGCACCGCTGGCTTGGCTATATCATCTTCCTGCAGGGCCTGTTCCACACCATCTCCTGGACCATCATCGAGGTGCGCCTCTACCAACCGCAACCCACCGTGGCCCAGGAATGGATCGCGCAGCTGTACATGATCTGGGGTTGCGTGGCCATGATCCTGCTGCTGCTTTTGGTGGTCCTGAGCACGCCCTGGGCCATTCGCCTCACGGGCTACGAGTTCTTCCGAAAGGCCCACTACGTTCTGGCCATGGTGTACATCGGCGCCTGCTACGCCCACTGGAAGCAGCTCTCGTGCTTCATGTTCCCGTCGCTCATCATCTGGTTCCTGGACCGCTTCATTCGCCTCGTGCGATCAGCCTTGATCCACTACCAGTTCTTGCCCGATGGCAAGATGGGCTTTCAGGCGGCCCACGCCGGCCTCGCCCACTTCCCCGATGCTGAGCACGGCGACATCGTCCGTATGGATTTCCAGCACCCGCAGGACGCCTGGGAGATTGGTCAGCACTTTTACCTGTGCTTCACCGAGTGCAGCATCTGGCAATCGCATCCCTTCACACCACTCAACCTGCCCGAGGTCAAGGATGGCCTCGTCACGCACTCGTATCTGATGCGGGCCAAGGGCGGCGAGACCAAGAAGGTGGCCAACCTGGCCGTGAAGAAGCTGGCACAGAACCCTGCGGCGACGACCCCACTGATTCTCTCGGGAACTTACGGCGATTCCATTGTTCGGAATCTGACCCCCGAGGTCAATGTGCTGTGTGTCGCTGGTGGCACGGGCATCACCTATGTGCTTCCTGTGCTCCTCAGCCTAGTCCGCCAGCCGGCTACCAAGGACCGGCGTATTGAGCTCGTTTGGGCCGTACGCAAGAGGGTGGACATGCAATGGATCGAACCGGAACTGGCGGAACTGCGCAAGGCCAGCCGGACGCACGGCGTGGTGGTGCACGTCTTCGTCACCCGGGAGTCAAGCCCGGCGCCATCGTTGCGCAAGGAGAAGACGGGCGACGACCCGGCCATCAAGGAGGTGGGCGAGTCATCTTCGGCGTCGCTGGCGGGCCAGTCCACCAGCTCCTCGGCCGTCGACGTCAAGCGGCTGGGTGGCAGCGAGAAGCACGAGTGCCACCCCGACCTGGGCACGACGGTACGGGGCTTCGTCGAGAACACGGTGCGCGGCCCCACCACCGTCTATGCGAGCGGCCCCGGCGGCATGATCAGCGACCTGCGGTCCATCGTGGCCGGCTGCAACGACGGCGCGCGCGTCTGGCGCGGCGAGGAGCGGTACGATGTGCGCTTGACCTGCGACGACCGGTTAGAGTGGTAAAGACCAAAAGTTCGGGGCATGATGGATTGGATTTTGTAGCGAATTGATACCACTTGACTTTGTTTTCTCACGAGAAGCGGTCTGATCCCCGATGACTGGTGCCCAGGGTCATTGACGTGATTTGCTTGACCTGTCGCTGCTGGGGTGGTCAGTGTCCCTGGAAGGCCGAGATCTGGGGAGGGACAAGGTGTGACCAACTCTCCACATAGATACAAGCCCGAACCAGGCCAGTTGGTGGTCGATGTGGAGGATATGTTGTGCGTTGCATTATGTCGATCTCCAGGCATCGTGGTTCCGAGCCTGACCAGGCAAGCAGTTTTGGTGACTGCTGCCTGCCTGGAGCTGCGGAGCCTCCCCCGCTCTCCTCCCCCGCAGGCGAGATTGGAGGTTTGTCATCCTGGATCCCCCACACTCTATTCTGTCGCATCGTGGATAAAGAGCTGCGAACCTGCTACCCGGGATTCGCATATAGAAAACACGCCTAGCAACCGGACGCTTTCTCTCTTTCTCTCTCACACTCTCGCGTACAACCACCGCCACCAGCTGGATACGCACTCTTGCTTTCCACATCCCCGCATCATCGGCTCACATCCGCAAACCCCAGCATGACGGAACCAACCGCCGGCGCCGACGCGGCCCCGCCACCGCAGCCGCAACAAGATCCATCGGCGGCGGCGGCGGCGGCGGCGACGACGACCAACAACAACAACAACAACGGCGACGTCATCCACACGATCGCGACGGCCGAGGCGTGGGCGGAGCTGCTGCGGACGCACACGTACGTGGTGGTGGACTTCCACGCGACGTGGTGCGGGCCGTGCAAGGCGGTGGCGCCGCTGTTCGCGGCGCACGCGGCGCGGCACGCGGCGCCGGGGGCCCTCGCCTTCGCGCGCGTCGACATCGACGACGCGCCCGACGTCGCCCGCCGCTACCGCGTGGCCGCCGTGCCCACCTTCGTCTTCGTCAAGGACGGCGAGGAGTTCGAGGAGCTCAAGGGCCCCACCCCCGCCCGCCTCCAGCGCGAGGTCGACGCCGTCGCCCGCGAGCTCGCCGAGGCCAAGGGCGCCGGGAACGCCGTCGCCCAGGCGTTGGGGGGCGGGCAGGATTGATGAGGCCGGAGATCGCCCGCGTGCGCGCGCGCGCGCGGGGCGGGGGTTGCGGAATGGTTTGCTCGCTTTGGAAAAGGAAACCTTGCTATCTGGTAGTCTTCGCTCTCGAGGCAAACTCGCTGCGCTCCCATCCAACCTGTAGCAATACGGAGTATTAGTCGCACCTACGGTGGTAAAGTACCTCTTTGTTTCGATGTTGACAGTCGAGAGGTGAAGACTAAGCAAGTTACGGCGTTATGGGAAACTGGTTCGCGGCCTTGAGAGGGCGATATGAGGCAACCAGGCTGGGACTGGGGCTGTGATTATGAACCCCTGGTTGAATGCGGAAATCCGCCCGCACAGCCTGACAAGGAAGCTCGATGGCTTGCGATTCGTTGGGATTGGCGTCATCAGGGCCAGCCAGCTCACCATATCAGCCAGGGGTTTGATGACTTGGGACCTTCATTGGTGCAAGCGATCAACGCCTTAATCACAATGTCAACTTATCCCAGGGTTCTCATCCGCTACCTCTGCAAGGCAACGGAGCCCACGGGGAGGACTGTGCCAATTAAATACCACATGTCCGTTTTCGGTGGCACGGGGGGTTGATCTGAAAATTTGACCCTCGGATATCTCGAGTGGCGGATTCACTGAGGTTCGTTGCGTGAGGGTTGCTCTTCGGGCGGGGAATTGGCTGTCGGTTTATGTCCTTATGTTATTAGTATCTTTCGAAAGCGCGTGCTCTTCCAAACCCGAAGACCAAGTGATGGGCCTGGAGAACCCGAAGACCAAGTGATGGCCCGGCCTGGAGCTCTCGAGGTTGGCTCGAAAAGATGGGGCTGGATCTGCCGCGAAGGGGGCGGGGTGGAAGCGACGCGCATGGAACCCTTGAAATATCGCCCATCCTGTTGAGAAGTTGTGGGTTTACTGAGAGGTCCTTACGGGAAGACGTATTGAGACTCTCGTTGCTGGAAAACCAGCCGCGTGCACCTTGCGAGTTCTTTGCTGTGACCTGGCTCGCGGCCTCTTCAGGTCGTTGATGCCACAGTGTGGCGAGGGGCGCACCAAAACAACCTCATGTATCAACGTAATCGAAGAGGTAGGTAGTAAGTACCGACATATGTGGGTATCACCTGGAGAACCGGAATTCATACAGAGGGAGCCTTTTGCAGTAGATGCGGTTCATCGTATTCAATTGGATTGGTGATTCGGTCTACCTTGGGGGGTATGTAGATGAAAGTAGTTGGTAAGAGACAGTGTAGAACAAACGGTGTGGTCCTAATCCACACGGTCTAGGAAGGGAACCCTGGACTACCTACGTAGCTGAAGACATCCATCCTCTTCCTTTTCTTCTCTTGGCAGTGAGCCCTACCAATTGGACTTCAGGGCTCGACAGACGGTAAAATCCCATCTCGCCATATACGTACCTGAATACCTACTTAAGTACTCAAGTACAAAGAGAACCTCCAGCCCACTTTTTACCCGAGGTACTCCGTAGCCCAGGAATATAAAGCCTGGTGTCCAGGCGAACATTCTATATTTAGATCAATCCCCTCTCTGCCATCCGCTTGTCGGAGAGAAAGGAGACAACAGCCCTGACAGAGGGTGTTTTCGACCAATCGTTCTGGACACAGCACAGGAACCCTTTGGTCGCCGCAGCACCACCCCTTGGCCACACTGCCTTCCCTAAAGTACGTTGCCCTACAGTCGATTAGGTGAGTTCTGCCACCTCTTGGATACAGCACCACCTCTGCGCTCCAAGGTTGGCTTGCCGTACCAATACCAAGGTCTCATCAGCACTCGACTGCAAGTTATTTTCAACAGCTACTCGACAGGGAATTCCAGCTAACTTATGTAGTTGGTTCTGACAGAAAAAGACCTGGGAGGTACAGCACTGAGTGTACCTGCTCTCTGTATGCGCGGCTACTAAAAGAAGCCGCTTTCAAAATGCCATGGCCCCAGAGCCCCGTAGCAGAGCCCGCTAAGGCTCTGCTACCGTCTAACAAGCTGGACGGAGTCTACCAAGACTCTCAGGCGACATATAACCTCGTAGATTCGAGAACGCCGCAGGCATCATCCAACCGTCTCCTACATTGTCGGAACAACTCGCTTGCGCATCAGCCTAATCAACGACTTTTGCCCTCTGGTAGCCAAAGCCTTGATGCTTGGTCCAGCCAAGCACTCTCTGTGCTGGCCAGTTCGTCTGGCTTCCTTTCGCCTTCACTCGGCAACGCCCATTCCCCCTCTGACGACAACGATTTCTTGTTCTTCGATGGGTTTGACGACTCCCACGTCACGCTCAATCTCTCCGAGCTTGCCAACTTAGGCGTGGTCGATTCATATGGAGATTCGGCATGGCCATTCCTTTCGTACAACGACCAAAATGACATGACGGGTCAATCCAATTCCGACTTCACCTCGGGCACAGAAGATGCCCCAGCAACTCCCGCGACTCCCGCTGCTAGCCACGAGCTGGCAAGTGACATTGCAACAAGCCAGCCGCTTTTCCCAGGTCCCTCAGCCTGGAAGCCATCGATGCAG
This sequence comes from Nigrospora osmanthi, assembly GCA_029489945.1. Lineage (NCBI taxonomy): Eukaryota > Fungi > Ascomycota > Sordariomycetes > Amphisphaeriales > Apiosporaceae > Nigrospora > Nigrospora osmanthi. The sequence goes on from CP120499.1 coordinate 472,483, forward strand.
ACGAATCCTTTGCGGACGTCCTCGGCCAAAAAGAGGAAGGCCATCGCCCTTGATGATGATTTGCATTCCCGCGCAAGCAAGATCCGCCCTGGCGGTGACCAGTTCTTCCAGAATAGGAAGCTGGCTTGCCCATTCTATAAGATGAACCCGAAGCGCTACATGAGATGTGGCGAGCGTTCTCTCAGCAACATCAGTGCCCTCGGACAGCACTTCAGCAAGGCCCATAAGCCCAAACTACTTCACTGCAAGGACTGCTTCGAGTCATTCGACGATAAGGCCTCCGAACAGCGGCACAAGGAGCCCGGAGCTTGCGTTCCCACTGGGGGTTGTTCCGTCGACAATCTCCGTGGGCCCCGGGGAAAACACGAAGGGCCGGCGAAGACGTGGTATTGTTACTGGGAGCAGCTATTCCCAAACTTGGCACCGCCAGCCTCTCCACATACCGATGGGCTGGACGTTCTCGACCAGTGCATGCTGTCCGCCATTCAGCGCGTCATTCTGCCACTCGGGTTGGAAACATCTACCGAGACAAGTCTCATACATGAACTGTCCAGCGAGATAGTCCGATGGCGTCAGCATTCTGCCGAGCCCCTGGATCACGCGCGGCTTCGACAATACGGCCGCCTGCCTACCTCGTCTGCTGGATCGTGGCAAGAGGGACCCCGACAGCCAACCCCCATTCGCGTCTTGTGAACTCTGGGCTGCATCAAATCACGGGCGGAATTGTATCTGCATCATTGGCAGACGTGAGGGCTGGAGACATGAGGGAAACCATGACAGTCTACGATAGGGTAACGTATGTCTCCGCGGGGATGCTGGCATAGCTGATGCCGGTGCGCGTAACAGCAGGAGCTCGGTCTCTTTACACAAGTGTTTTGTATATTTCCTTGGACGGATCATACTTGCGCAGCTAGGATAGTCAGAGTATATTTGGGTTTCCCGCGTGATAGGCCTGCTTTTTTTCCTACATATCATCATCTTAACGCACCGCCAATCCCTCCAATTCCTGACTGACATAGGCGGCGACAGAGCCCTACGCGACTTACTTGGGGGCGATTATAACGTTGTTCTCCTGGCAATCTACCTATGTATCTCAGTGTTAGCAAATGAATACGGGGCCCGTGTCCGTCAGTGAGGAGCGCCCGATTGACTACCTAGAGAGGCAGGCTTGGGGCGCATGCAGGCTGGGACCGCAGGCTCCTCGGCTGAGAGGCGTCCAAAGAGACGGGAAGATGTGCGGTTGTCAGGTCGTCGATGATGATGATTGGGCCGAGGGCCAGGCCAACGTTGGGCTCTCAGCGTGCGGTTTTTCCACTTCGTTAGCATAGCAGATCGGGTATGAATGCAGAGTCCGCCAAGGCGACGCGCACCGCGTCGCCCGGTGGTTGCCTGCATGCTGGCAATTGAGGCCGTGATCTTCGAAGCGCTCTCTCGAAGTGACTGCCGCCCCTCAGGACTCGAGTGTCCTAGGTAGACAGACAAATGATAGCTCGACGCGCGATCATGGTCATGATCAAGAATTGATAGCACGATGGCGCTGGCTGCAGCCACTGCTGCAGCGCAGTGGAACCCGCGGGGAGGGCTGACCAGTGAGTGGGCTTCCACCTACAGGCCCATCATCAGGGGGGTCATCATTGACTTGATCAACGTCTTGATCATGGCCATGACGATGACGGCAAGCACGAAGTTGACGGTGACCTTGAGCATAACCAGGGCGAAGATGCGAATTGTTTCGACCCGGCCGTCTATGGCCGGGATCTGGACAGGACGGAACGGGTGGAGGTCGGCGGGTGGTGGAGCTACGGCAACGGGTTGGGATGGAGCAGACGAACTGGGTGGCCTTCGCAACTTCCCTCTCGCAAACGTCTGCTCCATCCCCCCGGAGGTAGATGCCATCCCATACGAGGTTTCACGCAAGCAAACATCCATCTATTCGCCTTCAGAACGATCGGACCACTGCTGTAGTCGGCGGGCTATACTGACCGAGGCCTCCTCGCGCATCCATCATATATCCAGCTCCACCTGTCCCAATCGGGCAGTTAACGCACCCCCAGTGGCCCACAAACACGCCTGTTGGAGCCCGTGCTGTATATCTGGAAGCAACATCCTTGGCTCGCATCCGTCAGTGTCTTGTCCGCGTTTTGTGGCGGCACACGCAGTTGCCGGGTTCCCTGCATGAAGGAGAAAAGAGCCGATGTTGAGTGGCTGTGGCACTGCGTAAGTGACTTTCCATGAAACCTTGGAGAGCCGTTTGATGTCGGTTGGAATTCGTCGGGTGCTGCTCTGGATTGACGGAAAGCTAACCGGGAAATCGGGCCATTTGGCAGTGCGAGTGTGGGTGCGGCGCCAATAGTGCGCTACTAACTGAGTACTGCCCGTCGTGCCAAAAGCACCGCTGTTCCTCCTGTGCCATGAGCCCGAGACCGAGCAAAGAGCGGCGCCAGAAGCCAAAGAAGGGCGCTACGAACCTGACGGGGGTCGCCCCCAGTAAAACCGGGGCCACGGGCACCAACGCCGACCCGCGAGGCCCTTCTCCTTCTGCTGGTGAGGCTCAACACCGGCCGTGCAGGACGTCTCACAGTGACACCCCCTCCTCGACCGGAGCCTCGCCCCCCCCATTCGGTAGCTTCGCACACCCAGGAGGCTCGGGACTCACTCCGACGTCCGGTTACCTGTTGGGCTCACCGACTGGGGCCTTCGGATCCTCAGACTCGGCCAACTTTTTGTCCATCGAGCCAACCCAGGCTGCAAGTGTGGCAGGTTCTCATGGACCCACGTCACCCCACGTGAACCCTGAGGCTCTGCCGACAGAATCCCTCTATGAGCCTCCTCTTCCAATACCGGACTCTGTCTATGCGGCTCTGCCCCCTCTCACTTTTAGTGAGACACTGGACACAATCAGGACCACAAGCTCGTCACCCCCACTGTTCCCTCACCAGGACACTCCAGTTCCCCCGTCAAAGCCCCAAGACTACTGTCATCCATTACAGCCCAGTGGGAATATCTCTACCGGCAATTCAAGTCCATCTGACATTCTCAGGCTGAATATCGAGCCTGGTTTGTATTTGTATGACCACGAAGTCTTCCCAGAGATGTGCCTCCATGAAGAGATTCCGACGTCGTCGCATCCACCCAATGTCGACTATTCAAATGATGTTTCTCAGCCATTGCCTGGAAACCCGACACCCCGTTCCTCGTCCCTGGTAGTCACCAACGGAGCGCTACTGGACGAACCAGCGCTAGCCAAGCAGCCCAAACACGAGGCCGGGGTGTTATCCAAGTCCCCGGGGCGCCGTGGCCTCCCATCATCCTCCAATAAGAGGAAATGGGAACCCATGTCCATCACAGACGAAGGCCAGAGACATCATGGCTTCCCCTTCTACGATGCTACCCTACCTCATCATGACAACAACCTGGCCTGTCCTTTCTACAAGATGAACCCCAAGCAGTACATGGGCTGCGGCGAGCGGTCGATAGGCAACATCAGCGCTCTGGGGCAGCACATCAAAAACTGCCATAAGTTGAAGCCACACTCCTGCAGAAGATGCTTTCAGCCGCACGATGATGAAGCTTCTCTTTGCCGACATCGTGAGAGGGGGCAGTGCCGTGCGACAGGGGGCTGTGCGGTTGACGACTTGGGCCCCGTTCCCCGGAAGTGCAAAGGCCAACGAGAAACCTGGTTGTGGTATTGGAAAAAGCTCTTCCCGTTCTCGCAACCCCCCGCTTCGCCGTATACCGACGGGCTCGAAGTCGTCGGTCAATTCGCGCTGTTTGCCATCGAAAACGTGCTATCGCCCTCCCCCTTGGAGGAGCCCCTCAAGAGCGAGCTCATTCGCAGGATGCTCATGGCCGCGAACCGCTGGCGCGCAGACCCCTCGGCGCCTCTGGACCATTCCGAGTTTAGCAACCACATGCACTCAGATCTTCCCGCGAACCGAGACTACGTACAAGGGCATTGACCAAGGGGTCCGTGGATAAGCCCATCTTCTTCAGTCGCCAGGTAATCTACAAATGAGAGGGTGCCTACAGAGAACAACGACTGGCGAGTTGAAAGAGAGCTGGCTGCTATACAATCAGGCGCATGACCGCATGACACATTCCCCCCTCTCTTCTCTCTCTCACACCTCCACTCGAGGCTGTCGACGACAGGCGGTTCGAGGCAGGGTATGAAAAGCGCTCGATGAAAGCTCTCATACGTGTTTCCATTGTCCCCTTGGTCTTCTGTCAGGTGTTGGTGGCACCAGGAGTTTGGTTGGGGCAACGGAATGACATTACTTTTGACGGGGATACAGGCTGGAAGGCTGGCGGCATTTAAAGCCTTATGATCAGGTACTCACAGACAGCAAGCGAAGTGACCGAGTATATTAAGATTTCCCATGCGGCAAAGAGCACAATTACCCTCCCATCCCCCAATTCGCGACCGACAATTGCAGCATCTCGAAGCGTGTATCAACCTTGGGCGCCTGACTGGGGCCCACCCCCGCGGGAATCCTGGAGTGGCGGGGACGTACTCGGGCCCGGGGACACTGGGCTGGGCGACGAGGGCGGTGGGTACAGAGGAGACTGCCCGCCTGGCAGCTCGGAGTAGCGCACCGAGTCTCGTGCCGAAAGCGCATGGGACGTGACATCGGATCCGTCGCCGAGCTCCGCGATGGACGGGTGGCCCGGGTATGTGTACTGCTGTTGGTGGGGGTGGTACGACTGCGCCCCCGGCGTCCAATGACCACCGCCGCCGCCGCCACGGAGCTCCGGCGAGGGCTGGCCGAGGGGGGACGTGGCCGTGGACGCCGTGCCGACCGGCGGCTTGTGGTACATGCCGGCCCCCAGGGCCCCCTCTCCCCCTCCCCCCGGGCCGGCCTGCGAGGGCGGGTACGTCCGCACCATGTCGGACGACTCCATGATGTGGGCGTCGCGGTCGGCGTACCGCGGCCCCGCGCGCTGGCGCTTGCGCCACTTGAGCCAGACGACGACGCCGGCCGTCAGCAGGATGGCGCCCACGGCCACGGCGACGCCCACGCCGATCTTGCCGCCCGTGTCGAGGCCGCCGGCGGCGGCGGCGGCAGCGGCAGTTGGTGTCGAGGTCGCGGCCGTGGTGGCGAGGCCGGTGCCGGTCTGGCGGCCCGCCGTGGTGGTGGCAGCGTCGCCGGCGGTGGGCGTCGCCGTGGCATCCGTCGAGGTCCTCGCCGGCGCGGAAGTGGATGGTTTGGACGAGGTGGTCGAGGTGGACGAGGTGGTCGCGGTGGCGGCCGCGGCGGCGCTGACCCACTCGGCCTGGTCCACGACAAGGGTGAAGCCGCCCGTCTCAAGGCAGTTGGCGCGCATCTGGAAGTAGACGTCGTCGAGGTCGCCGGGGCTGACGCGGGCGATGCAGCGCGCCGACTCGAGGGCGAAGCGGTCGCGCCGGCACAGGCAGCTGTTGAGCTCGGGGCCCGTCGTGCCGCTGCAGTCGGAGCCGGCCTCGTTGAGGCAGTTCTCCGTGGCCGGCCCGACGCCGTACAGCTCGCCGAAGTTGTTGTCGATGGTCGTTTGCGCCCGGGCGCCCGGGCAGGCCGCGAACAGCAGCAGCACCAGCAGCACCGCAAGCGGCAGCGGCGGCGGCGGGTGCCAGGGGCGGGCGAGCGCCCCCGAAGCGCCGAGGGCAGAAGAAGACCCCATCGCGATGCGCCGTAGTTGACGGCCGCGGGCGAAGGGGCGGGTGGGCGTGTATGCCGCCTGTTCCCAGCAGCACGCTGCAACCCGACAATGGCGACGTTCCAATCCAATGATAGCAGTTCCTGGCCGTCGCGGTCCCAATCACAATCACAATCACAAAACAGCTATCTGCCAATGGCGGTGCGGAAATGGGCAGGCGATGACGGTGATCCCCGGATATGCGTGCCGGGGGGAGGGGAGAGAAAGGTCGCGGAGAAAGCGGGTGTGCAAAAACCAACCCAAATGAACGGTCGAGGAGATGGCCAAGAGAGAAGAAAAAAACGAGGGAAGGAAGAGCAACATTCCCAAGCCCAGCAACAGAACAATCACAACCGGTTAACCCGTCCCGACGGTCTGGGATTCTTTTTCGCGGCCGCAGCAGCAACAGCAGGGGGGTGTGGTACAGATTCCCAACGGCCTGTTCCCTTGTGCCCCCCGGTCCTTGTTGGCCGGCGTCTGGCACTTGCTGCATCAGGCGAGCCGAGCCTTGGCTACTGCAAGCCCCGTCGTGTGCCGAGATGAGGTTTTTTTTGTTTGTTGGTGAGTGTGCCATTCTTCCAGCCCCACGCTCGCTCGCTCGCTCGCTTGCTCGACGACGCGCAGCCGCCGTGCCCGCGCGGGCCGGGCGTGGGTTGGGTTGGCCGCGATGGGCGTTGGCGAGGCTGCGAAAGGCCACCGAGTCAGTGTTAAGGGCTTGGCGGTCGAACCCGTCCCCTTCTCATACCACCTTTCTCCTGCCTACTACCTTCGTCTGTAGACTAGACCGACTATTACTATACGTCCGCCCCCCCCCCCCCCCCCCAAGACGTCGATAGTCAAGAAAAGCAATATAGGACGGGTAGATACGAGGTTTGATTCAGACAATCCATCCCCCTCCTTCCTCGCGACAGCCGGCCGAATGCCCTTAGCCCCGGCGCTGTATTTAGATTCCAGTGCCGATCACGTTGCTGAACGTTTCCGGTTCACCCAACGACAGGCTTGGCATGGCCTTACGAGGACGGGCCGGGGGCGGGATATATCATATGGGATGGGTTTGCTATGGTTGTCTCGGCCCGGTGGAGCTGCTGCGCCCAAAGTGCAGGGTCGTCAGTTGGTAATGCGACCTGTTTGAAGGGAGGTCGCAAACTGTCGAGGCACCGCCAACATCGATAATACGTCGCAGGGCCATGGCACGGGGAAAATGCACATTGTCTCGATCTCGACACCATGTGATGCCATTCCAGTCCCGAAAGGTTGAGGAGGAGGAGAGCGAGGGCCTTGATTGCTCAAGCAGCCCAAGGTCTACTACTTATGTGAGTAAGTACATAGGTACCTTAGGTAAGGTAAAGTAAGAGGTAGGTATGTAGATACTATCGAACACTGCTCCCTTAGAGCCCCGTCTCACTTCGCTTCCCGAGCAAACCTAGTAGCTCAAGATGACAGGCAGGGTTCCCTTCTTCGGATGTGGCCCCGCCAAAAGTGGACGTGTGGTGTGGGTGCTTAGCTTGGGATCTGCCACTAGCTTTCTAGCCTCAAATCCCATCCCCGTACGGCCCGGGCGCGGCTGTCTTTGGACGAGTCCCGTACATTGGCCCGCGCGACACGAGACAGCAAAGGCCCCCGGGGAGGACCAGCGATGCCTGTGTCTCGGCCTCGCAAGGACGTCGCCGTCTCTCGAGGCTGCGCGGGCCCGATCTGAACCGGTGACGAGCCCGTGCAGGTTGATGACGGCGCTGTCTGTGGCCGGCTTCGCTTGGCACAATACGGTAGGACGCTGAGAGGAGGGCTGCGAATACGGGCGGCCGACACGTCGCCGACAACCCTTTCCCTCCTACACACCCTCGACCCGGCGTATTGTCGCCGCCCAGCCGTATTGAGGCTCAAGAAAGCCTCTGACGTCGCCCACGGACACCTCTCGGTCCCATCCCGATTGGCACTTGACGTCGACGTCGGCCCTACTTCCCTCTTATCTGCTTGCCGTCAGATCTCGCGGGATGACAAGCGCGCCCGGCAGCCATTGGGCCCTGCTCTGGAATGTCGTGGGCTCCGACGAGCCCAACGAGGGCCTCGGCCCGTGGACTTCGCGCGGCTGCCGCGCTTGTCGTATTGATCGCCCAATGTCACGAGGCCCGCCCTACCTAGCGGTGGGTGAGGGAGGATGTTGGCCTCACTGCGCATGGAAGCGAGCGCTCGCACCGGCGTACGGGTGCGAATCACCTTCACGTCGCCCACCCGCGGCGTCCAGGTAGGCCGCCACCTCTCGTCGACTCCGTCCCGGGTCAGCTTCCTACGGGTGCAGAGACGGCGACGTGTCCAGCGTTGGGGCTCTGTCCCACGCCGCGTGGATGGGCGGCGGATTGGTTCTGAAGGGCCGTCGAGGCTCCCACGTGCGCCTGCGAGCCCCCCCCCCCCCCCCCCCCCCCGAGGGGGCTGTACGCCGAGATCGATCCCACGCATCATTACTACTGTCAGCTTCCGCTGCACCGCGCGCACGCGGAAAGCTGACATTCAGCCCGGCTGTTTTCGGCCAGGCCCACCCAGCAAACGGCCCCCGATTCCCCCCCGTTTGGTCGTGAACAACCGACTGCGCCTGTTGGTCTTTTTCGGCGGCGGCGGCAGAGCTGCGTCTGCAGGGCTGCATTCCTCGGTAACGCACAGCGCGCCCAATCACCAGCGCCCGCACCGCCTCGATTTCGCCCCCCACACATCCACCACGTCTGCTAACAATAGCGGATGGGCCATTTCCCGAGGGGCCGACGCCGCTGCGCTGCCCTTTTACTGTATCGCGAAGCGGACAACTTGCGTCAGATCACTGCTGGCAGCCGTCGGGATGCAAATGCCCGCTGCCTGGCCTACGGGCGACCATGAACGGAGGGTATGAGCGCCCGGAAGGGGGGGCCGAAGGCGTCTGTATAAGACGGAAGAGTCGCACACATTGGGGGCTCGAAATCTACCTGCTCTGCTCGGACAGACCCGGCCTCAGCACCGAATCTCGCACTTGTCTGCTTTGCTCGCATATTTCACCTTCGACGCCGTTGGGCCAACTGAGACCATGGCCGCGGAACCCAAGCCGTCCGACGGCTACGACGCCTTCGACCAGAACGGGGCCCGGGAGGCCGCGAGCCCTGCCCCCGAGCCGGAGTGGAAGCCTTCACGCCATGAGCTGCTCATCATTATCACCTTGGCCATTGTCAGTTTGCTGGTGGCCCTGGACGCGAGCATCATCGTGACCTCGTTATCGGTAGGTCGACCCCGCCTCCTTTGTACTCTCTGCTCTCCCACCCTGGCCCTCCCTCTCTGACATTTCCCCCCTTTGTGTCCCAGGCCATCATTACGGACCTCGGCGGCGACACGACGGAGGGCTTCTGGATCGGCACGTCGTACCTGCTGGTCAACGCGGTGACGATGCCCATCATGGCGTCCCTGAGCGACATCTTCGGCCGCCCCATCTGCCTCGAGGTCAGCCTCGTCGCCTTCACCATCGGCACCATCCTCTGCTGCGCCGCCCGCGACGTCGCCCTCATGCTCGTCGGCCGCTGCGTCCAGGGCGTCGGCGGCGGCGGCATCCACGTCCTCGGCGGCGTCATCCTGACCGACCTCGTGCCGCTCCGCCACCGGCCCAAGTGGTTCGGCATCGTGTAGGCTCCCCTCCCCAAACACCCCGGCCTCTGTTGGGACAAGAACGCGAGAAGGACGCTGACGAGGGGGCTGTCGCTAGGCTGGCGGCCTGGGCCCTGGGCACGTGTATCGGCCCTATCATCGGCGGAGCCATTACGGAGAATACGACTTGGCGATGGTACGCACTCTTTCTTTTCCTAAGTGACCCCCTAAGGATTCACATAACTAACGCGTTGTCAATAGGGTTTTCTACCTTATGTGAGTCGCTGGCGACTGACTGCCTGGAGATCCCCGCCGGCTGACTCGAAATGGCCAGGTTCCCCATCTGTGCGTACGGTATCATCATCGTGCCATTCCTCCTTACTCTGAAACCCAAGCGCGAGAGCCTTGGCCAAAAGCTGCGGAGGGTCGACTGGGTCGGCAGTGTCGTCTTCGTGGGCTCTTCCACCTGTAGGTCTACTAAACCCTCGGTTCCTCTCATGCCATCGCGTCATTGACATTGTTCACAGCATTCCTCATCGCCCTGTGCTGGGGCGGAAGCCAGAAGCCATGGGATAGCGCCGCCACCATCGCTCCGCTCGTCGTCGGAGTCGTCGGCCTGGGCGCGACGGCGGTCTGGGAAGTGAGGTTTGCTCGTGAACCCATCTTCAAGCCCTCGCTTTTCAACAGCACATCGTCCGTCGTGACCTACATCCTCGGCGCCGCCCAGGGATTCCTCGTAAGCTCCCCCGCCAACCCGTAACCTCCCCCCCCCCTTCTTCCGATTCACTAACCGGCACCAGATGTGGGGGTCCTTCTACTACGTCCCCTTTTGGTTCATGGCGGTGCAGCAGACCAGCCCGCTGACGGCGGGCGTCAACATCCTGCCGGCCGTGCTCGTCATGGTGCCCGGGTCCGTGGTGACGGGCCGGCTGGTGACGCGGTACGACAACTACCGCGTGGCCATGGGGGCCGGGTGGCTGCTGACGGCGGTGTCGGCGGCGCTCGCGGTGGTGTGGCGCTTCGTGGACCCGGTGACGACGGCCGTCTGGGTGGTGACGCTGCTGTTCCTGGGGCTCGGCCACGGCGCCGTGCTCAACGCCCAGACGTGGGCGACGCAGGCCCTCTGCGCCCCCGGCGACGAGGGCCGCGCCGCCGCCGCCTACCTCTTCCTGCGCCAGTTCGGCGCCGCCGTCGGCGTCGGCGTCGGCGGCACCGTCTTCCAGAACGTCATGGCCGCCCGCCTGCGCCGCGACGGCCTGCCCGCCGCCCTCGCCCACGACGCCGAGGCCGCCGCCGCCGCCGCCCGTCTCGGCCGCCTGCCGCCCGCCCTCGCCGCCGGCCTCCGCGCCGCCTTCGTCCACGGCTTCGCCGACGTCTTCCAGCTCTACCTCGCCGTCGCCGGCCTCGCCTTCCTCGCCGCTCTCCTCGCCGTCCGCCACGTCACCCTCAACAAGGCCCTGCGCTCCGACCACACCCTCGTCGACGCCGGCCATGCCCCCGCCCTGCTCGTCGGCCGCGCGGCCGCCGCCCCGGGCCCGCCGCCGCCGAAGCCGTCGCGGAGTCGGAGCTCGGGCGAGTCGTCCTCCGTCTCTTCGTCGGAGGCGGAAACGGTGGTGGCACCGCCAGGGCGGGACACCCCACCGCGCCACCCGCATTGGCAGGCGACATACGAGGAGGTCTCACCGCGGGGCTGGCAGCCCCAGGCCGTTGACGGCCAACGGTACGCGCCTCAGGCTCCTGGGGCCGCCGTCGTTTTCGGCGAGCCAGGTAGGGCTATATAAGATCCACGATGGATCAAGGCGGGGTATATGGCATGATTTTCTCGGTGTTTGGTTCACTTGTTTCTACTCCTGGGTCCGTATCTAAGTATAAGAGTGTACATGTTTGCTATACAAGGTAGTCATGAGACCTTCATACCGTTCCTGTGTGGGTGAAGCATTTCCATTGCGCCGATGAGCGCGCTACCGTTTGCAGATCTATCCGACATGCCAACATTCTAACGAAGAACTTTCATTTCCGACGCAGTGCTGAGAAACCCAATCTGACGCCGAAACACCATTTCCTCCCCGACCACCCTCCACCAAGTTCATACAAGTCGCTCTTGAGAAAGCTCAGCTCTCATCAGAATCCGCCTCCTCAGAGCCCGAGTTTCCTCCCCGCCTCTCGGCGGACCTCCAATTTGCCTCGTAGTGCTTCTCAGCTTGCCGCGCCGCCTTCTCGTCTGCCCCCCGCTCGACGAGAAGCCGGGCAACGTCCCAGTGCTGCATGTACCTGGCGATGGAGAGCGGCGTGGCGCCAAAGCTGTGCCGGGTCTCCACGTCCACCCCTCGGTCGAGCAGGAGGCGTACGACGGCTAGGTGCCCGAGCTCCGCGGCCCTTAGGAGCGGCGTTTCGTCCTCCTCGTTCCGGAGGTGGCCGTCGGCGCCACGCTCGAGCAGCGCGCGGGCCACGCTCTCGTGGCCCTTGGTCGCCGCCATCATGAGGGCCGTGTTCCCCTCCCGGTCGCGTTGGTTGCAGTCGCCCCCGCTGTCGAGCAGCAGCCGCACGATGGCTTCTTTGCCCCGGCCGGATGCCAGCACCAGCGGTGAATGGTACATCAGATTCAGGAGCCGCAGGTTGCCGCCATGACGGATCAAGGCTCTCAAAAGTCCCTCCTGGCCTCTTTCGACGGCCTTGTAAAGTAACAACCCCCTCCCCCCGGCGTCGTCTGGCAGCGTGGCGCCTCGCTCGAGCAGCAGTTGCATGACGGCCTCACTGCCCGCTGCGGAGGCCAACTGGAGCGGGGAACGGGGTCCGGAGAAATCCAGACTGGGCCGATTGCAGTCGGCCCCTCTCCTGATTAGCACTTCGGTGGTGGCCAGCAACCCAAGACGCGAGGCTTCAGTCAGAGCCGTAAGGCCCTTTTCGTTGCGCGCATCCAGATCACATTGGGGAACGCGCTGGAGAAAGGCTTCCACCAGATCTGCGCTTCCGTGGGACACCACATCAGGCAGTACTCTTTCAGCCTCTAATATTTCAGCGTCATCACCATGGTACAGCCCGAGGACAGCTGAGAAGCAGTAGCTCGCATGACGCTCATTGGCCATCGCGGCCACCGCCAAGTCTCTCGTGAAGGTCAGGTGCTGTCTATGCTTGTCAACAAAGGCATCCACGATACGAGGCTCTGACATTCGTAGAAGCGATTCGAGAACTTCGTAGTGGAGTACTTCAAAGTTGCGAACAAGTTCTCCCACGGTCGCGTAGTTGATGTGCTCAAGGTATCGGGGATCGCAAGGAAGAATATGCGATAGCACCTTTCTTGAGAGTTCACCAATGGACTGGGTATAATCCACCGGTATGTCGGTCTTGGCCTCCGGACACAGGCCAAGGAGGGCGAAGACCCGGTCGTGCTCTCGTGTTGCCTCGGTTTGGGAGAACTTCTTCAGGAATGTCCGCAGGTCGCGGCGCTGGTGCCACCAGGACTCCCTCCTCGACGGCCCTGGCATGACATCGAGAATCGCCTGGCAGTGGTCGTATGCGTATCTTCTCTGTCCGAATTCATTTTCCAAGGCGGCCTGGACATCCAGAAGGTTGGGACAGGCTGCAAATACCCTGGCGGAGACGGATTTGGGACCGCACTGCACGAGAGCAGCACGGGCGTTGGCAACCTCCTGAATAATCCAAACTCTTCGAAACCAAGGACGCTCCAAGATGTGTATGAAAACCTGCGCAAGGGCGGCTAAACCCTGGGGTGAGCCGTCCCGGAGCCGGTCTCTACTGATTTGCCATCGGGGGTCGGAGGGGGGCCAGCCGATTCCGGGCAACTGCCTGTGCAGGTCGGCCAAGGCATCCATCAGCAGACTGGTCGGGTCGGTCAACGGCCCCAGCCAAATGACGACGCGCTGGGCTCGCCGGTAGATCTGGTCCATCTGCTGGACCTGGTGGCCCAGTTCGCTGTGGGAGCCCTGGTCGATGCAGATGGCGTCGACCCAGAGGATGCGGTCCACGTCCGGGTGGCGGACGTCCTGCAAGACGGCACGCAGGTTCTCGGTCACGGCGAACCTGGACCCGTTCAGCTGGATTTCCGCCGGCGTGCGCAGGCTGCCCCAGGTGTAAGAGATGGCCTCGTAGTCGGGGACGTAGTCCTCGTCGAAGAAGGCCTCGATGAACTCGCAGTCGATTCCCGGCCCCGCGCGGGCGGCCCGCAGGCGGACGAGCCGGAGCGCCGGCCGGTCCAGGTCGAGGGGGCTGTATTGGAAGACGGCCATGACGAGGCCCCCCCTCAGACGGCGGCGGGGGTGTTCTTTTTTTTTCTTCTTTTATTTTAACCAGAGGCGGCAGGGCTGACGGACGTGAGGTCAGCGGCTCCGGAGAGAAGCAGTGGGATGCTAGATGGAATGAAGAACGACAGATGCGGCGAGACGGGCCAGTGATTCCGACATCTCGTCAAAATGCCGCGTAGGTCGCCTGCACTGCAAGGCAACGAGACGATCGGGTTTTTCCCCACGGGCGGGTACAGGGGCTGTGCCGACTGCGTTAGTGTACATACAGGGTTCCAATTGCCAATGGCTTTGAGCAGTGTATGTCCGCCCGCTGGAAAATACAAATACAGCAGGCGTAGGTGATAGGCTGCTCTCCTCTTGCTTCGCCTCACACCACTTGGGAGAAGCGAATCCTCACGGCTGCGCCGCCCAACGTGGCTGTACATGGATGTAAAGGAATCCCAGACCAGGCTGCGCGCCACGTCACCCGGCTGGCAATCCGGCTCTCTCTCTCTCTCTCTATCTGTACTGGATGCGCGAGAGAAGAGCCGCCGACGATTGAACCCTCAGCGGCCGAGGAGACAATCGCAAACCAAGGGATATGAGCTGTTCCGCCCGCTGGGGCTAATAAGCGAGCGCTGCACCCTCATTCCGGCCGCTCAGCCGAGAGCCAAGCTCTGCCGACAAGATAATCCAATCGCCCAAGGCCCGGCATCAAAGTCACATTGGCCTCCATTGAACCATGCACGGCATGCCTAACGGCTCCGACAAAAGAGTCCCGGAGGGGTATCGACCCCTCCCAGTGCGATTCCGGGCACGCTTGCGCCGCCGATCCATCCAGCTTCCACCTGATGATGAACCAGAGGCTCTTCGGCAGCGAGTTGAGGCGAAAGCCCCGGCCCGAGTATTCACCCAGTACCGAGTGGCAGACGGGGCTCACGGCCAAAATGAAACGATCCATGCGAGGCGCCAGGTCGCGTATGGTTCCGCATAGATGCCCCTCGCCTTCCAGGCGCGCTCGGAGCGCCAAGTCCCTGCAGGTCGTAGGCAAGGCGGCGAGAAGTGCGGCCACGGTCGTCTTCTGCACCCCGACGAGCAGGGGCTTCCCGAAGGGCGACAGGGCGAACCGGCGAAGCTGGCGCATGCGTGGAAGCACGTCCTGCGCCAGGCGGCGCAGCCCCTGATCCACGCGCCCTGCGACGCCGTTGCTCCGGGTCGTGTCCGGCGGCTCGTTTGGGTTGTGCAGGCGGATGGCCATTTTGTACGTAGCCGAGGAAACGGCGTCGTGGTCGAAGGCCCCGAGAAAGCGACCGAGCTTGTCCAAGTCTAGATGGAGGTCCCTGTAGAGGACAAGACGAGCTTGCGCGTGCCATTTCCGGCAGACGACAAGGCTGCTGCAAAGGCTCCCGCCCGTGACTTTGCCAAGCTCGTGGCCGTGGACGTATTCGAGAATCCGGTACAACAGCCCTGAGGGACAGCTGTCGATACCGACGGAAGGCCCCATTTGCGTCGTCGAGGGCACCGGGAGACAGTTCGAGTTGGATGATGACTTGTGGGGAGACACAATTTCAACTCTCACAATGGCTTTGGGGTGTTTGATGGTGGTTCGGTGTTCGATGAAGTACCTACCTTACATAACGGCACTTCGATTGATATGGAGTTGGATTTACTAATAATAGTAACCGGGTCCTCACCATAGTCAATAATGCTGCGCCACAAACACAGTATTTGCAGGCGCCGGCCCGAGACAAGTGGGTTGCAGCGTAAAAGAAAGTCATGATATGCTCGCCTGGCCCACAATGCATGGATTCCTTCAGCTACATAAATACTTATCCTCCCCATATTTCTTGCCCTGGGTTTTTGACGAATGGCTAGACTTCACTACCCCAGAATAACAAACTGTTCTGCCGGTGCCTGGGGACTGCACCCTTGAATCAGAGCACCTATCACAATCTAAGTTTTTGCGTAGAAGTGAGCGTCCGGATCGGATCCCACCTGGACGGGCCGGGAAGCGTGGCATCAAAACGGGGCGGTATACTAATCGGCAGGATACAGTTGGTACCTAATCCAGATAAACAAGGCCCCATGTGGCATCGAAGGTAATACACGGCGTGAAAACGATACTGAGTCGAGGCGGCGTCCAAATACGCCAAACAGAGGTAAACACCACATAATTTCTTCGGGAAACCAGGTTAACTTTGGGACGCCGAGGACGTAAAAAAAGTGATCCGTTTTTACCACTTATGTTCAAATTGGATCATGTGGTGATAGATCCCAAGTCCCTGGGGCAAGGCTAGCGATAGTTTGTTGAACCTTATAATAGACGCAAGCGACGGCGGTGTTAGATTCTGTGTTTTGGAAGATAGTGTACTAGCGGCAACCATTGAACAGATACGGCGGATCAAATACGGTAACCAGTAAGATTGATTGCTTTGACTTCCAAGCCTGGAACAGGTGACCTTCGTAGGGGACTTGGCAGGCTGACTGCATGGTTAGAATCACTCATCAGGCTGCCTTGGCATCCCAGAAGCAAGCTGAGGCTCCTGCCCTTATAAGCAGCTGAACGTCCTCGCTAAGTGGTGTATTGTTCTCCCCCCGCGTCCACTTAATCCTGAAGTTGTCGTGACCGTTGTCAACAAGATGGAGGCCAGGGATCCCAACAAGCCCGGGCAAACGGGCTTCGCCTGCGCCGGTATCGGTGCCATCATCCTCATCGTCTGTCTCATTCTCCATGCCTACGCGGCCTTCTCCCCTTACTTCGACGCCGTCGAACGCGTGGACTACGAGGACTTTTTTGGGCACGCCAAGACCGACTACCACGGCCACCACGACCAGCGAGACGCCATCGCCATCCCCGCCACCATCCTCGAGGCCTTCGTCAGCCTGGTGGCCGTCGTGATATGCACCAGCAGCTTCGCCGAGCGCACGGCCACGGGCCTCCTGGCCGCGTGCCTGGCGCTCGGGCTCGCCGTGCTCGGCCTCGTCCTCGGCGGCGCGCGCAGCTGGCCCGCCTCCACCTGGCTCCTGTTCGTCGTCGCCTGGCTCGCCTTCGCCCTCGAGCTCGGCCTCGCGCCCCTGGGCCGCCTGGCCGCCTGGGCCGGCGCCGACGGGCCGCGGCGCCTCCTGCGCGGCGTCGCCCGCCGCGTCGCCCGCGTGCTGCCGCCGCCGCGCGGCCGCCCCGCCGACGACGACTCCGAAGCGCGGGACGCGTTCCTGTTCGCCGAAATCCCGGCCTCGCCGAGCCGCGTGGCCTCGCCCACCCTGGTCGGCTCTCCGCGGCACTCGGTAAGCACTCCGTGCAGCCCCCGCCGGCGGCGGAGAGGACCCAGTCAGTCCCTTGGGTTTGACAAGGAAAACCGGCTGGGTGTAAGGCTAATGCAATAATAACCAGCAGGACAGCCAGGTTTAGAGGTTGTGTCGACACTGCGGATAGCCCGCCAACTTGTCAGTTGGGCGGACAGGCCTATGCATAGGTACATACGAGACAGGTGAAAATCCTTGCTATACCACAGCCCAGCCACATGAGGTCAAGGACGTGTGTGGTAGACTACTTGGGTACTTTAACCGCAGCAGACTGCCTTGCTTTTTGGAGACTGCGACACGTGTGCCTCTACGCCTCCCTCTTTCTGAACCACTGCGCACCACTGTTTCGCCGTCTGATTTTCAACCTTCCAGTGTCGTAGTAAATCAAGCGAGGTGACTATGCCAGGGTCTCTATATGTGTCCGAGCCAGCTGCTTCCGTCCTGATTAGGGGTTTCCGCGTCGTCATATCGCCCCTCTGTGTTTGTTTCAATGCCGCCCTGCGCATCGCTCCAGCCCATTCCCCCACCACCCAAGTGCGAGCTCGTGCTTCTCTCTCCCTGGCCTTCACTCCCTCCGTGGTTGCTCATGCCGGTGACGTCGGCGTTGGTGCCAGGGTCTTCCAGTCGGCTGCGTACGGTATGTTTGAGTGTCACCAGTCTTCTCTTATTACCTGGGGCATTTTCTTGGGTTTTGGGACAATGGCGACTCTTCATGGTCAGGGCTCATGGTTTTCTAAGTGCTTTTTATCATTTTTAGTTGACCCTGGCAGTGAAAGCCCTTCAGGAAGAAGTCTATAAAAGAGGTTGGAGAGTATTGAAAAATACAAGGCTCAAGAAACAGTTAAGAGTGAGAGAATGGTGACTCTAATTTGCGCCGGTCGGAGTTTGAGGAAAGCCATGGCTGACTTGTTGCCATATATGGTATATCGGCTGACTTTTATCATATAAGTTGCGACACCGATTCAAGCGTGGAATGGTCTTGTCATTTATGTATTTAGGTATAGGATGGTACCATTGTCGACATAGTCATGAACACGCTGCATATCCAGCATTCCATCTCAATATAACCGAACCAATGAACCAGTTTCGTTAAGGACCGCGGCTTTTGGCCCGCGCTATTTAACCGCACGAAAACCAAGGCGACTGGGAGGGGTCACTTTGCCAGTGGCTGAAAGGAGATGTCGACCGTCCCTCAAGGCAATGGCCGTCCTTTAGTATTACAACGTGTGTTACGTTTTGGCTTCTCACACAATACTGGGGGTTGTAATGTGTTCATCGCCCTGCTCGCCGGGAAGCAGTGGAGTTTTGGCTTGGGTAAATAAAACACTAGACCGCAGTCATTTTATTCCCTAGTTAAGTTGGTAAACACTCAGTAAATGGATAGAACCTGGTTTTATGGCACCGTTCGCAGGGGTAACAGTCAGAAAAGGAGGAACAGGTAAGGCCGGGCCGTGATGTGTATTACTACAAGAATTAACACTGCAATTAGATGGGGCAGTTGCGCTTGGGAGCCACGGCGGCAACAAAGCCCCAAGTAACCATGTCGGCGGTGGCCCAAGTCCTCCTTCGGGGCTTTTTCTTTCCCTGTTCGTCCTACCTGGGCTCGGGAATGTTGGTGTTGAAGTCGACGGGGGGGCCGAGGCGGAGGGAGCCATCGGCGCCCACGTCGACCTTCTGGATCATGGCGTAGCGGGAGTCGTCGCAGGCGCCGTTGGGGTTGCTGGTGGCGTGGTAGGCGATGTAGTGCTGGGAGCCGTCGGGGTTGCCGAAGAAGGAGTTGTGGCCGGTGCCGTAGTGGCCGGCGGCGCTGGCGAGCAGGCAGCCGCTGCTCTTGGTCCAGGCGGCGCGGCGCAGCGGGTCGGTGCGGCCGTCCCAGGTCAGGCTGCCGAGGCAGTATTGGGCGGTCCAGCAGTACGAGGCCGAGTAGACGAGGCGCGTGCGGCCGCCCGCGTACAGCGCCGCCGGCCCCTCCTGCACCGGCACGCCGCTCCGCTCCCACGGCTGGTCCGGCTCCGAGATGACGGCCAGCGGGCCCGACACGCCGACGTTGTCGGCGTTGAGCCGCTGGATGCACATGGACTGCGGCCGCCCGCCCGTCTGGCACGACGACACCATGAAGTTGCCGAAGCGCGAGGTCCGCAGCACCGTCGCGTCGATGGCCCACTCGCTCATCTGCACGCCCGCGTACTCGAACCCGTCCCACGGCGAGCCGCCCACCGGTCCTGGCGTCCCGTCGTCAGTCACCCCGTGGCTTCTTTTCGGCACCGAACCCCCCGCCCAAAGAGACACGAGGGGGAGCCGGCTGATCACTTACCGCGCAAAACATGGGGTCGCTGGCCCTCGAGATTGTTGCCGTTGCCGGCGGTGAAGTAGACGAACCAGCGGTCGCCCATCCAGTGGATCTCGGGCGCCCACACGTTGCAGCAGCGCGAGGGGTCCGTCGACTGGTAGACGATCTTGCGCTCGGCCGTCTTGAGCCCCTCGATGGTGCGGGACCGGGCGATCTGGACGTTGTCCCAGGTCGTGGAGGTCATGTAGTAGTAGCCGTCGCCCGAGTAGGTGACGAAGGGGTCCGACCCGCCGGGCCGGCGGATGGGGTTCGTGAAGGCGAGGGCGGGGCTCGCGATGCCGGCGGCGGCCAGCAGGCCGGTCAGGAGGGTCGTGCACCTCATGGTCGTCGCTCTCGGGGGGTGCGTAGGGGGCAGGATGCGGCGTCCATGGCTCTCGGGGAGACGGGCTCGCAGCGCCTTCTTATGTTGATGCCGCGGTGCCTTTGCCTCACCGCGATGGCCCGTGGAGTTGCCCAGCGGGCGGCATACAGACCTTCTTCATTCTTGGTTGCGCGGGCTTGGTAGCCGCCTTTGAGTGGTGGAATATTGCTTTCTGCAGGTTGAGTATATGGTTGCCAATGGAGTATACTAGCTCGTTTGGGAAGCTCAGAAAGCGCAACCAGACCGGTTCCCGGGCTGGTAATGCGGGGAAGCCAGCGCATGTGTATTGGGTGTGCGTATTACATAGGTCCCATATTATGTACCTTATGCATGCGTATCGTATGTCGGTACTCAGCCCGACCGTCATGTCGGCTGTTGGACTTGGCGCCAAGTCTGCCAGGGCTTTTTTGTTTGCCATGAAACAGCTCGCTTGCCCTCGAAATGCCGACAGGGAGGGGGCGAGGAGGAGGCATTGCGCCGGAGCGCCGCCCGTCATGCGGGCGGTGTGGCTCATGCAGGATTCTCGAAGGGGAAAAAAAAAAGACGTTGCGCAGGATTCTTATCATGGTCGCAGCGAGGCCGACACTTTTCGCCACACGCCGGTTTCACGGCACCGTCTTGGGGTATCGACTTCCACCACGGTCGCCGAGCGCGGTCCTGAATTGCGATCGGCCCGGGCTGGGATCCGACAGATAGGGCGCGCGCATCCTCCGGAAGCAGCTTCCGGGGGCTCTGGGAGGGGGGAAGGGGGAATGGGAATGGATCCGACCATCCCCGACGACGCAGAGCCTTTGTTCCGATCGACTGGGTATTGGATTGGGCTCGGCAGCATTCGCGAACCTGGTCGCACGAACGGCTGACGGAGAACACTGCAGTGGCTCCTGGTCACTTCCAAGACTCCGGCTCCCCGGGACGCACTCGTGGGGAGGGGAGGGGGGGGAGAACTAGTGAGACATAGTAACGCACGCCGTTTCCCAGGACGGACGACTACGGATTAAAAGCACGCGGGTTTCGTGAGGGGGGGAACCAATAGACGAGGAGCAAAGGAGGAGAGAGGCAAGGCCCGGGGGGGCTAAAATCGGTTGGCTCGGTCGCTAGTACATGATCACCGGCGAAAAGGGCCATGTGAGCGATCCCCTGTCGCTCCCGGATGAATGTGATCAATAACGTGCCAGGAAAGCTGGGCGATCCGACGATGCGGCTGAAGTCAATCCGGGCGCGCGGTGTCCCTTCTTTTCTTTTTTCTCTTTCTCTGCCCTGGATTCAGCCCTGGCGTTTCCATGGCCCCCCTGTCTGGGCGCGGAAATACTCCGTGGGGCAGGGAATGGATGCGTGTCCATTGATTAATGTAGGTACATTACCTAAGGCAGGCAAAATTGATCAACCTCAACTGCCCGTCCCCCCGAGTGCTTTCCACAGCATGTTTCCACTCCCGCTCCTCGGCTCGACCACTGATGGACTGGATGGAGGCCCAGCGCTCGACGGGAATACGGCGGGACTACAGCGCCGGCGCGCTCACCTACCATTCTGCGCACCTGCCGCTTGGGGCTTATGGGCTTCCACGGTCACATTGGCGCCGGCGCTCGGACGGACGCCTGGACTGTTGAGCTCATTTGCCCCGTCGGCGCCCCATCCGTCTCTGACAAACCCGCCGCAGAGCCGTAGGAATTGAGGCCCGCGGCCGGGGCAGCTTGCTTGGTTGGGTAAGCCTCTCGGTTAGTTCTCCGGATCCGGTCTTCCGCTTTGTAAGTAACCTGTGTGAGGAGGTTAATACGGCTTCTTTCCAACATCCATTGCCAATTGCTACGCCGCCGCGGGGGAGAGGGAGGGAGGGGGGGGTCTGGGCGTACACAGTAGAGTCGAGGAAGCAGGGCATCACCTACTTACTCACCTGTAGATACATGACATCCCATACCTACCTTCCAACTGTGTACCTAGGTTATGGGATCTCTCTCTACTACTACATGTACTTACCTGCCATCCCATCTACCCCTTGGTATTCCATCTACTTACCATGCAGTGCCGATCAAAGGGGGGGTAGGGGGACAACATTCCGGGAGTTACTAGTTAGGGCCTGTGGTTCGCCATCCAGCCCTTCCAGCGCTGGGCCCGCCTGCACCCACCGCCTCCACCCGCTTACCGGCAGCGTTTTGCACACCATCGTCGGCCTTGGCGATCCACCCGCGCCCACTTCCCAATGCCCACGGAGCCACGGCCAGCGCTGGGGTGACTGGGGTCGCGCGCGCGCAGGATATATCTCCTCTCCATGGCCGGCCGGCTGAGCGCCGGCTGCTGCTTCGGCCCTCTCGAAGCCATCGTCGTCGTCGAACCGCCCGCACCCTTCCCGCCAATGCCCGCGGTCCTGCGCCCGCGCCCACGCCCGAGACCACCGTAACCACGAGAGGCCCGTCGATTCTGCGGCGCTTCCTCCCTCCCTCCCCCGGGGCCATGGCCGACCCCAACACCAAGGTCGACTACCAGCTGGCCTCTCTGGCCGCCGGCTTCAGTCTCGGCTTCGGCTTCCTAACCGCCTGGGAGGCCGTCAAGCAGACCCGTCGCAACAAGAACCCGAGGCACAGTGCTTACATCTACATGATCTGGGGCGAGCTGCTGGCCAACTTGGTCCTGGGTGCGTATTGGGATTGTCCTCGGGCGTAGATACTACCGCCATTGCGCCGCCTAGGCTAACGCCAACCTCACCCTCCCAGGCATTCTCGGCTATCTCTTCCTCGAGGGCACGCTGAATCCGAGCATCACGCTGTTCTTCTTCATCCTGACGTGCTGGGTCTTCGAGATCCAGCTCCTCATGCAAATCATCATCAACCGGATCGCCGTCATCTCGGAGAGCCAGGAGACGGTCGCCTGGATTCGGGTGCGTGCTTCCCTTCCTGCCGCTGCCCCAGGACCCTTTGGGCGCCTCTGCCTCCCACACACGTGGCACCGACTGACCCCTTTCTGCACGCAATAGTGGGGCACCGTGGCCATCATATCCTCCATCAACGTGGCCGTCTTCATCGTCTTCATTCCCGCCCATCTCGAGAGCCCGCCCCCCAAGTACGTGCCACCCGTTCAGTGTCCCACCCCCCGCGTCTTGCTCCCTCCGCCTAACACCCGCACAGCTTCGTCGCCATCAACACGTACTGGGACAAGATCTCCAAGGTCCTCATCTGCATTGTGGATGCCTTCCTCAACTACTACTTCCTGCGCACCGTCCGGGTGCGCCTCGTCAAGTACCATGGCCTTAAGAAATACGCCCCCTTAGTCAAGTTCAACGCCCGACTCATGATCGTCTCCATCTTGATGGACGTAAGTCGTCACCCCTCTCGGGGCGAGGGCCCCCTCGCGTCATGCTTGGTTTCTAACCCTGGTTGCAGCTCTTGCTCATCGGCCTCATGTTCCTTCCCAACCAAACTGTCTTTATTCAGTTCCACCCCGTCACCTATGTCACGAAACTGATGATCGAGATGACCATGGTGCGTTCCCTCCGTCGCACGCTTCTCTCCACTCCCCCGCCCTCCGCCTGGGTCCCAGCTAACCGCGAGCCCGCAGGCCAACCTCATCAAGAAGCTGGCGTCCAGCAGCTACGGCGGCGAGCCCGGCACCACGTCCAAGACGGACGGCTACGCCGCCCGCGGCCCCAGCCGGCGCAACGAAGGCAGCCCCCACGACCACGAGATCCAGCTCAAGTCCTACCACCAGACGACCGCCCGCGGGCCGTCCTTCGACGCCGAGTCGGACGCCCAGAGCGTCGACGGCATCCAGAAAACGACCGAGGTGACGATCCAGCACACGGCCAACAACAACCCGAGGTCACCCCGCCTGGGCTCCATCTCGATGCAGCACCGCCCCGTCGACGGCGAGGGCAGGTTCGTCAAGCTCCCCGACGTGGAGAGCGTATGATTGCCCGCGACACCGACACGGCCATCTCTTCTTACCCCCCCGTACGAATTTCCTATCCGGCCCCGGCCCGGGGGGGAGGGGGGGATCATGGCACTGAATCGGAAATCTATTGTTTCGTCCTAATCCTCGCACAATGACATGAGAGGCACCTCCCCAAAAGGGTGCCCAAACGCGCAATATGATATACCCGCATGGCGCTGCATTAGCTGATTTTTTTCAAATAACGATGCTAAAAATGAGAACTTCATAACCCTTACCAACAAAAGCGTAAAATGACCTAACCAAAAGTGTCCAGCAAAAGCTGCCAAGAGCGGCTTTACCATGCAGCGTCGGATTAGAGTTTCGCCCCTGTCGCTCCCGTACCGTCGGGTTCACAAATGTGGATACCAGAGGCTGGTGAGAACTATAGATCAGAACTAGAGGGTTGGGCAAGTGTTCGACGTAGAATCTCAAAGCCTTCAGCATGCGGGTGGTATTATAGACCGCTCTCGTCTTAGGCGGGGGGTTTGGGGGGGGGGTAGGCTAACAGTGACATGAAAAGGCTGTGGCAAATGTATAACCCCCGACTGTTCCACCTATAGTAGTTTTCTTGTACCCAGTAGCTAGAATAGGAGGTACCTAGCAGGACAAGGTCAGGGATGTATGAGCACACTGGAATACTGCTTGCGAGCTATCATATCATGAGGATCGAGGGTGGACCTAGAGACTTGGTTACATCTCTCCACATATGTATTTATCCATGCGAAGTTTTGCAGGGGTATAGATAAGTTGAGTGACACCTTGTCTCACGCAACCGATCAAAATGCCCAGTTGTTGTTTGAACAGGTGGTTGGAATTGAATAATAGTCAGTACAAGTGTTTTGTATCCCGGAAGCTGCGTTGGAACTTTCGCCTTGAATACTGTAGCGGGAAAATACAAGGGGGCGCAAACACAGTTTCTATAGGTTCTTTATCTGCAGGCCCATACTATACCTGCGTGTATAAAAGTGTCTGCTTATATGAGCAATATCTGCTTGCCCTTGGAATATCAACTTAGTCTGCTAGCTACGAGGCCTTACCAGACCTACCCTACCAGACCTCCCTAGGGCTGTTAGTCCTGCCCTGTTAGATCTGCCCTAACCGGACTTGCCCTGCTAGGCGGGCGCCACGAGAGGAGCAGCAGAATTACGCTGCCAGTAGGAGAACAAGAGGGGGGGGTAATAATTACCGTATCACGTTAGACCGTAATCTTTCATTTTAGTAGATATTCTTGTTTGATAGATAGTACTAAATGAAGGCCCATAAGTAATAGAGTAGACCTAGTTTTTAAAATCAACGTTTATTACTCCCTCACCTGTCCTAGTACAGTAAGTAGCCCATCTTACCTGTGTAGAAATCAGGTGTAAAGAATCACATAACCTGAGTGGATAATTCAACATTGTTCGGATGACAATTATCTCCATCTCGCGACAGAATACGTTGTTACGAGTACTTATATGCGGCACTACTTGTAGCTTGAAACTTCGAAGTCTTAGAAAGATGCTGCGAGACTCGATCTCTCCACCGGTCTTGCGTCTACATGTGTGTGTATATATATGGGAGTCTCCTCCCTCCTCTGGTCTGTCGACCGTGTTCTTTTCTCTGGAACTAATTAACCTAACATCTTCAACTGCGTTCAACCGAAAAAAGAAAAACGAATGGTGATCCGAACTCTACCAGCTAGTGCTACGTTTAGAAGGTCGCGAATGCATTTATCTTGCCTGCTACCTATTCGAATTATTGTTTTAGCCTGCAATAGTTACATTGCTAAGGCCTGTTAGTAGACCTTAAGGTTTAGCCCAGCGAGCACGTAAACTTTTGCCAATCGAGCTGATTCGGGGAAAAAAGGTGACTCGACCAAAAGTGTCGGGTATCCTTAGTGCGGTGAGCCATTGGGTGGCTTGGATGCGGGAGTCACTGTATTTTATTGCCAAGACCCCTCCCTAATCCCACCACTTTCGGTCCTCTGAATCTACACACACAAAAAACCAGAGACACGAGCAAAAAATAGCAACCGGATTCGATCCCCCTCCCCGAGCCCCTATACCGACTACAGCACGCAGTCACAGATTAATGTCCCGGGCTTTCGCAGAGAAGTCTGGATCATGAGTGGTTCTGCCCTGACCATGCTGAAACGGACCTGCTTGGCCTTCGCCTCGTGGTCGACCGACTCGGACGAAGAAGGTCAAGGTAACGGAGTGGAGGAACTGGCAGAGGGACTTGGAAAAAACGAAGATATCGATCCGCCGTGGAAGACCACACTTACATTCAACCTTCGCGAAGAGGCTGCCGGCGGCTCTGAAGATACCCTTCGTGCCGCCCCGGAACTCGAGACCACGCGGGCCCACACCGGCGAAAACTTCGACAATGAGGACAAGGCTGCGCAGTACGAAAGCTCCTCCGGGACCGTCTGGGGCAAGCAGGAGGCCCCCCCGGAGCACGAATGCGTGGCCTGCGGGGAATGGGTGCTTGCCGCTGACACGGCCCGGGCCTCGTGTGGGCACGGCTACTGCCGGGATTGCCTCAACGCGCTGTTCCTGGCCGTCGCGGCCGACGGGCCGCGGTTCCCCCCGCGCTGCTGCGGGCAGCTCATGCCCCTCGAGGCCAACCTCGGGTTCCTAACGGGGGCCACGGTCGAGGCAGTCCGCGCGAAGTTCGAGGCGGCGTCCTCCACCGCCAGCAGCACGTACTGTCACCGGCCCGAGTGCTCCGTCCTCCTTCCGGAACGCTCCTACCGCAACGGCGCGGCGGCGTGTCCCAGTTGCCAAGCCACGACTTGCATGAACTGCCAGGGCGCTGGCCACAACGGCAGCGCCTGCCCCCACGACTCTGGTCTTGTGCGAGTGCTTCACCTTGCTAAAATGCTCGGCTGGCAGCGCTGTCCCCATTGCGGGACCCTGGTAGAGATTGTAGACGGCTGTGATCATATCGTGTATGCTGAAGCCCCCTTCCCCCCTTCCCTCCACTTCAGATGAAATAGCTAACCGAAGAAACAGTTGCTGGTGTGGTGCCGAGTTCTGCTACGACTGCGGCGCCGGTTATGCCACGTGCAAGTGCGTATGTAGACATCGATGGCATAGCATAGGGGGCAATCGCGAATGCTCTGCGTGTGGCGAGGTTACGCACCAATTCATCTACGAGTGTCGCGAATGTTTCATGCTGGCGTGCCGTCGGTGCCGCCAAGAGGGCGAGCGCGAGTCAGCTGTCATGTCGGTGTAGCAGGGCCCGACACATGGACAGATAGGAGGATATGAGTTTGGGAACCCATTATGTCGAGGCCAACAGCGATGAATGACGGCTGGCCATTCTGAGGGCCGCGCCCATCTGGGATTAAACTTAGCCTACAAGATGGCAGTCGGTAGTCTAGTACTTGCTACGGCATTGCGAATACGGCTTTTGCAAATATCGACAGGACTTGGTGACAGAAAGTGCCAATTAACAGGAGGACCGGTGTACATTACCTACACTGACGGGTACATTGCTGCCACGGACAGGGTGCCGTAATAGATGCCCGAGCGGTCTTGGCGACCTACTCATTTCGATATCAGAAGCCGTAAGAAAAACCCGGGCGTTAAGTCTGATATTCGCGCCACGCCGCCATCAAGGGTGGCTGGATGGAGGCAACGTATGTGCTTGCGGGACCAACACGCGTGGAATTGTCACGCGTAAGACCCGTCCCGCATTGGGATCTGACAGGTGAAAAGGCTCATGGGCCCGGGACCAGGGTATCTATCACTCTGTTCTGAAGATCCATTTCCGAACGAGGCAGCATTCAGTGTGAAGCCGCGTCTGGTGGGTTCGCCAACCGTGCAGTTGATAGGCGGCAGCTGGCATGAGGCAAGTTGTGTCGAGACTCGCGGCACAATTTTGGAAGATACTGTGACGGCAGGCTGGGTGGGGGTGGCTATCACGCTGTCTCATTCGTTTCAGATTCCCACTCGGTCTGCAGGCCGATCAAGGCGTCAATGACTCGAGTGCCGACTTCACTCTTCAAGGTATCCAGTTGCGAGCGCTCCATCTTCATCAAGACGTAGTCGGCCACCGAGAAGTGGTCCCTCTCGGTGGGCCGGTCGATGCCGACAGCGATGCGAGCCCATCGCCGGTTGGGAAAATTGGCAGGCTTCAGCGAGGCCAGGGCGCTCTTGACGCCGTTGTGGCCACGGTGGCTCGATGTCCACTTGCGGGTTTTCACGGCGCCAAACTTCTGTTCCAGCTCGTCGTGCACCAGGACCAAGCCCAGCTGGTCGGGCGTCAGGCTCTGCTTGGCGAGTGTCTCTTTGTAGGCGGCGAGAACCCAGGGACCCGAGACGTTCATGAGGACGGGGCTTTGCACCATGATGAAGGAGCCCCGCGAGATCTCGCACGCCTTGCCGCCGTAGCGCTCGGTGCTGAAGGGTGGCTGCTGGCCTGCGCCGAGGGCCTGCTGCACGGATTTCAAGGCCTGGTGGCCGGCCGAATGGTAGGTCTCATGGTAGCGACGACCGGGGTTGCCGAGGCTGACGACGAGCAGACGAAGATTGACCATCGGGAGGGCGTCGGGGCGTTCAACCGGAACCATGCAGGGGAATAAGGAACGACTGCCGGGGCTTGCGCGCCCACCGCTAAGTTTTTGGGGACGTTGGGGGGGGGAGTTGGCGATGGTGAGGATGGGATTTGCGCCGGCTCCCAGGGTCCATCCAGCCAGGAAAAGGTTCATTGGTGGAGGGATCAGCCCAGCATCAGCATCCACCATTGATATCCCATGGGAGATCTATGGGTTAGTACAGCATCAGCCACAACACAAGAACAATACCGAGGTACTGAGGTACATACTTAAGTACTGTACAAATACAGTAAGGAAAAGTGTGGCTGGAGCGCGCATTCCGCGGGCCGGCGTGCAGTGCGTGATTGGGCACCGGGACCAACAGTAAGGCATCCATATTCAGCTCAGCTCAGCCACGACAGGACAAGCAAACGTCGTCACCGATCCACACCCACTCACCCACTCACCGGGCCATCGGCACAGCCCACTTTCCCATCATTCATTCCCTTGCCGCAGCGGGCAAGCCAGCCTCGAATGTGACGATCCAGACAACCGGAAACCCGCTGCCCAAACCACCCTCACCCGATTGCACTTGACCTCCGACATCCCCACGCCCCGTTTCGCCGCTGCTGAACACGACCGCAGCGCGCCTGTTCGTCCTTGGTGCGATTGCGTAGACGAGCGATACCCCCCGAGACCAGACTACGATACCCCCCCCATAAAGGAGAAGACCGAGACCAGACCGCAACCATGTCGTGGGCAGGTAAGTGGCCGCCCTCCTCCGCCCGACTGCCCAGGCCCCCCCTCCCCCGCTAACGCTGGCGACCCGGCCCAGGCTTCAAGAAGAATGTCAACCGCGCGACGACGCAGGTGATGATGAAGACTGGCCACGTCGAGAAAACGAACGATCGCGACTACGAAGTGGAGGAGCGCCGGTTCCGGACCATGGAGGCCGCCTCGCTGCGCCTCCAGAAAGAGTCCAAGGGCTACCTCGACTCGCTGCGCGCCATGACGGCCTCCCAGATGCGCATAGCCGAGACCATCGACGCATTCTACGGGGACGCCGGTGCCCAGGACGGCGTGAGTCGGAGTTACAAGCAGGCCGTCGAGGACCTCGACACGGAGACCATCAAGGCCTTGGACGGCCCTTACAGGTACGACACAGGCACACGCCGGCAACGGAGGCCCAGCCATGACGCACGGTAGGGGACTGACTGAATGCTGGCAGGACCACGGTGCTGGACCCCATAAACAAGTTCTGCGCCTACTTCCCCGATGTCAACGAATGTAGGTCCACCCCACCGCCGCGGCCGGCCGGCGCACGGCTAACGAGGTCCAGGCATCAAGAAGCGCGGGCACAAGCTCCTCGACTACGACGCATTACGGGCCAAGGTGAAGAAGCTGGCGGAGAAGCCCGACAAGGACGTGACGAAGCTGCCGCGCACGGAGAAGGAGATGGAAATCTCCAAGGCGGCCTACGAGCAGCTCAACGAGCAGCTGAGCTCGGAGCTGCCGCAGCTCATCGACCTGCGCGTGCCCTACCTGGACCCCAGCTTCGAGGCGCTCGTCAAGATCCAGCTGCGCTTCTGCGCCGAGGCCTACAGCCGGATGGCCCAGGTGCAGCAGTACCTGGACGCCGACACTAGGGATCAGTACGCCCAGGGCCACCTCGACAGCCGGGTTGAGCAGGTGCTGCAGGAGATCCGGGAGCTGAGCATCAGCGGCACCGTCTAGACGGGCGCCGGCGATGGGAGACCAAGGGGCGGAGCGGAGACGGGGGGGACGCAGTAAATTTCCAGCGCAAATGCACGCCCTGGCACGGGTTTCGGAGTTTCATCAGGCTTGCGACAGGTTGGGACTGTCGGATGGTTTTGGCGTGGACGAGTGGGTACTGCTCATTGGGCTTCTTCATATTCTTCTTCTTGTGGTGTGATGCCCTGGGACCCTCCGTACGTTTGTTAGACAGGACGCCGCCCATGACGCAAATAGGGTAATGAAATATCGTACTAAGCAGTGGGATAGATGGCCGCAAGCATCAGCCGGTCCCCCATCTACCGGCGATTCTCCAGGCGTCTCGTCTGTACCACCTACATAGGTGCCCATCAATAATGGATGTCTTGCATTGCGATCCCGTCTCAAATTCCCTCACCCGGGGGAGCCGGGACCGCCCGCGATCGCCGGAACGAGTTGGGCTTTCTCCAGCAGGGCGGGCCCCTCCCAGGCTCACTAAGTGCATAGTAGATCCAGGGCTTACTTCCCCACCCCCGACATCGTCCTCTCCAGGCTGACGTCAACTATGCGCCGCCCCCCTCCAAGCGGCGAGTGGGTGGACGCATGTTTCTTTGGATAGTACAGGGGGTCACCGGTGCAGGGGCAATTGAATTCCCACCACATTGCTTGAACTACAGGATTCGGTCTGCGAGTCAGCGAACCCGCTGGAGGATATTGCAACCGGGGACTGTGTGTGGTTGATACACACACATGGGATGTCACTGATGAGAGAGAGAGAGAGAGAGAGAGAGAGAGAGAGAGAGAGTGTGTGTGTGTGTGTGTCAAAAGTTTACTGAGTGTGCCCGTTAGCTATCATCCATTCATTCATTCCCCAGCTTCCGGACTTGCTCCCCCACCCACCCCTGCATGTCCACTCCCCCAATCAACACAACAACACCCGTTGTCATCATTCCCCCCACGATGTCCGGCCCTCAGGTCCCCTTCGGCGCGCCGATGCGGCACGCGCACTTCGCCTTCGCGCCGACGTACACGCCGCTGAACCACGGCTCGTACGGGGCGCACCCGGTGTCGGTACGGGCGGCTCACCTGGCGCTGCGGGCCGAGGCCGAGGCGGCGCCGGACCCCTTCATCGCGCTGCGCTTCGCGGACCGGCTGACGGGCGGGCGGGCGCGGGCGGCCGGCGTGCTGCGCTGCGACGCCGACGACCTCGTCTTCACGCCCAACGCGACGACGGCCCTCGGCACCGTGCTCATGAACGTCCCCTGGGCCCCCGGCGACGTCGTGCTGTGCTACGAGGTCCTCTACGACAGCGTCGCCAAGGCCCTCGCCTACCTCGTCGAGACGCGCGGCGTCGCCGTCGAGGTCGTGCACGCCCGCCTGCCCCTCGCCGACGACGCCCTCGTCGACGCTATGGTCGCCGCCGCCCGCCGCGTCAACCGCACCGCCGCTCCCGACGGCACCCGCCGCCGCGTGCGCCTCGCCGTCTGCGACACCGTCATCTCGGGCCCCGGCGCGCGCGTGCCCTTCGAGCGCCTCGTGCCCGCCCTGCAGGCCGAGGGCGCGCTGGTGCTCGTCGACGGCGCCCACGGCGTCGGCCACCTCGACCTCGACCTGGGCCGCCTGCGCGCCGACTTCTTCGTCACCAACCTGCACAAGTGGCTGTTCGTGCCGCGCGGCTGCGCCGCCCTCGTCGTGCGCCGCGACCGCCAGGCCCTGATCCGCACCACCCTGCCCACGAGCCACGGCTTCCGCCCCCGCGCGCCGCTCTGGCCCGCCGCCGAAAACGGCCACCACGGCGGCAACGGCTTCGTCGACATGTTCGACTTCACCGGCACGGCCGACATGACGCACTGGCTGTGTGTCGAAGGTGAGTAGGCACCTCTACCCCCTCCCTCCTCTCCCTTCTCTCTGCGCCCAACCCGCAGACCGTGCCGGCGTTCAGGGCGGTACGCATCTCGTAGCTCAGCTTTACGACCCAACTAACCCGCGTCAAAAGCCGCACTCCAGTTCCGCAACGAAGTCTGCGGGGGCGAAGAGACCATCCGGGCATACACGCAATCCATCGCGCGCCGGGGCGGCGACCTCGCGGCGGCCCTCTTCGGCACCGACGTCATGGACTGCGCGGGGTCGTCGATGCGGCAGTGCAACTTTGCCAACGTGCGGCTGCCGCTGACGATGGGGTCCGAGGAGGACGCCGACCACCCCAAGCCGGGCGTCATCCCCCGCGCCCACGGCCACCGCGTGTCCGACTGGATCAAGGCCCGCGGCTGCGACGAGAGCGGCATCTACTTCCAGACCTTCCCCTACTACGGCAGCTGGTGGTGGCGCCTCAGCGGCATGGTGTACGTCGACGAGGCCGACTTCCGGAAGGGCGCCGAGGCGCTGCAGCGGCTGTGCGAGAGGGTGAAGCGGGGCGAGTATTTGGGGGGAACCCCCCCGCCCGGGGCGCGGCGGCCCGGGGCGGACGAGCCGGAGGGGGAAAGCGACGACTCGGACGGTACGCCCCCGGATACGCCCACTTCGTGTAGCTCCCGTTAGTCCCGTGGAGGGCTTCTGCAGCTGCGGATATGTCCATTTACCGCGGGAGGCTCGTAGCGAACCAAGAAAACAGTAAAGTCCATCGGGGATTACCTGGAAAACGACGCCAATATTCGTTACGGTACGATGCCGAGAGTAGTACAGACAGGTGATCAAGTCTTATCAAAATGTGGTAGAAATTCCAGAGTGCGTTTGAGGGGCCCTACGCACTATTGTAACTCTGGGTGGTTACTAAACAGGGGTAAATGGCGAATAGTCTTGTTTTGAATATTCTTTCTCCACGTTAAGTAAAATTAAATCCTCGAAAAAGTTATATTAGCTTCGTTGCCGCCTCGCCGCCATCTATCAAGCTATCTTCTCCACCTTTTCACTTCTATTCTCTTGTCCTAGGTATGAGCCCTTTTCTCCCTTCTCATGAAGCCTAATAATCCTCGATCCGCCTCCACGGGAGCCACGCAAGGGATCTGCAGCCCTCCTCTTTTTTTTTTTTTTTTTTTTTTTTTTTTTTTTTACGCGGCTTCACGACATGGGCGCAGGACCTGTGTGGTAAGCAGGCCGAACAAGTAAAGGGAATCAACCCGCAAAGCTGGACGCGCCGTCTCGAACGCGGCGACGCCTCCTCATGCCATTATTGAGCTGCAATCTCCGATAGCATCAAGGCGTAGGGGGCTCAACAGCCAGTTCTTATACAGTTGGAACAGTCTCGATTACAGCGCCGGGCGCCCGAACAGCAATCCCGTCGATGCTCTTTTCATCCCTCTCCCCTAGGGTGGTGAGATATATTGAATACCCAGGCTGGCCGCTGCGCCACCGCAACCGACCTGTTCATATGTGCCATGCCAATCAACTCCACCACAGCACTACAGCATGCCCACACGTTGAGCGATGGATCGGCCCTCTGTGAGTGCACCGGGTGTTTTGCAACCTGTAACAAATCTCGGTCGCCCGCTCCATCGCAGGTGAGAGCGCACTGACTATCCATTCACCGTCGTTGATGTCGTCATTAATCTTTTGGGCTCGGAACACTTGGAGCCAGCCCCAAGTGATAGTACAGCAGTAACTAAGCACGCAGTTTAGTATCGGAAGTTCTTCAAAGTAGCCAACAGAAGACCTACTCTTCATCGTCTATCCTCGCAATGGTTGAATACCGGGCGATCATCTGGGTCGGGCATGAGCCGCCTTCCTGGTCAGCTGGCCAGGATATCCCTGTACCGTGTGGTACATATGCCGCGTTCATTAGGTTCACTGGCTTCATGGTCAGCGTGCTCCCGGGAATCAGGGTTCTCCACGTACAAGGGGTGTAGATTGATAGCGAACGGGCCTCGGGGTTGAGTTTGCCTTTGACGACAATGGGACGGGCGTTCGTGCCGGTGTACTGGCATTGGGACACCGCCACGCCATCCCAAACCTCGTCGATAATCCTGCGTTTCTCGAGGCGCGAGTAATCCAGGCTGTCGGGCTCGGCGCGTTCGCCCAGGGGGGACCCGTCGTAGCCCGGGAACCCGAGTTCCCGCGCCTTTTCCGCCGTCACGGGCGAGTACGAGTCGACCCGGAAGGTCTCCCCCGTGCTGTGGAGGGTCACGATCCTCGTGCCGTTCTCGAGGATAGACTCGGACCACGCGTCGGCTGCCAAGGGTGCGCCACCGCGCTCGGAACCGTCCGCGGACCGGAAGGTCAACTCGGGCGAAGGTACGTCGGCCGGCGCGGCGCTGCGACCAGCCAGCGGGTGGCTCGCAGATTTGTCGGTCCAGCTTCGTCCCGCGCGGTCTTGAGTACCGCCCTTGTCAGCCCGTAGGACGTGGGCATCCGTCACGCAGATGAGGCAGAAAACCAGAATCCATCTGATCATGTTGGAAATAGCCAAGGGAGAAGACCACAAGGAGCATGGATGGAGGGGGAGGGAAGGTCGAGACGAAAAGTAATATTGTGGATCTCAAATATTCAGCTGGCTTCTTCTAAATATACAAGAGGGGTGTACGTTTTGTTGTGCGCGACATTCAATGATGCGAGCTATCTGGATATAGATATGATCTAACTTTGTTCCGGCCGGGTCAGGCAATCCGCTGCGGGGTGGCAAAATACTCGACAGGTCATCCCTCCCTTCAAGTCAAAGAATTTGTGGATGGCTCGATATTCCTGCGCCTGGTTTTTGTCGACGATCCGGACGAGCCGGTGTGGCGGTCAGCGTTAGCAGCCCTGACCTTTATTCGAGATTTTGCCGCCACCCTATCCCGGTCACTCCATCTGCTGTAGTGGGATCCTGTTATAGTTAGACATTCGGTCCTTTCCCTCACCTGGCATGTGAGATTAGATATAGTGCAACTTATCGCCCACCAAGGCAGCATTCAAGTAGGTGAGATCGGAGGCCTGTGAAAGGACAGGACTCCGAGGTATAAGCGAACATGATGAAGACGCCGGAGTCTGTGTGTTCATTGGACATCCTTTGCCAGATTGATTTGCGTCTGGTATCGACCGCTCAGGTTGTCTGTGTCTTGACCTTGCAATATAACTTGTACAGAGTAACTAACATTCTCAAACAGACTACGTTGGGTAGCCCAGCAGCTCCGGCCGGATATTTGGATAGTGGGAGGGCGCATTCCTGTGCACACGAGACCATGACCGACAAGGGCTCCCATGAAACAAATAATAGTCTTATCTTAGTCTAGCCATAGATCTATCCAGGCCCTTTAGTCTCCTATAAGATCTTGTTAGGCGAATAGTTGCCTGCTAGTATGATGCCCACGTGGGCGGAAAGGCCTTGGCGGGATGGTGTTGGTGATTGTCGAGGGCTGCCTTATGGTGCCGGGCTCCCGATCAGCCGGGAAAGTATAAAAAGTCTTTATTCCCTTCACAATGTCCTATCCCTGCTAGACTTCAACCTTATTCGATGTGTACGGTGGGGAGGTGGGCATGCAACACTAGAGTCTAGAGTTTACCGAGCTCGACGGATGCAGAACAACTGAGAAAGGGACAGGATTTCTTATCATAACTACCTAAATAAGAACTTGTGCTATCATACAGGCACTATACTGCAGCGTGCCTAAGCGGTTTTATTACATCGTATAGAAACCCAAAAGAAGTAGCCAGCCCGCTGGGGTTAACCCAGGCGACGTGTGGGGCGCCAGTTTCTCGGGAATGCAAACTACGGGATGTTACGTTCGCACCTAGAGCTACGAACGGAAGCTGGAGTCCGACCCCGATATCATCACGTGAAGCGGCATCGTTAAGCAAGAAAGAAAGAAAATGACCATCCGACGAAAGAGGGCTGGCTTTAAAGAGGGCTACCTAAAGCCAAACAGTCTGAACACACAATTCTGCAATACTCGACAGTGCCTATAATAACTGCTTCAGCCAACGAATCTGGAGCTTCACCAGTAATAATCGAGATGACGGTTTCTCGATCTTCCGGTTCAGCCTTTTCCCCGAAAAAGAGTCTGGCAGCTACGTAACATGCGTAGCAGCTCAAAAGCCACTTCCAGCTTGTTTTCTAGAATGTTGTACAACATTTCTCGGGTGCGTCTTTACTTAGGTGGGCGATTTCCTAAAGGCGAGTAGGTTTAGACAAGATGCATGTAGGTATTCGAACAAGGGCGAGTAGAAACATCCGACTCCTTAGGGAATGCGTGACTGTCTGGGGCTAGCTTTGGCTTTTAAACAGGTAGTAACGCGGTTGACCGAGAGACGATGACGAAGAAACGGAGACCAAGGACGGAGAGACGGAGAGAGAGAGAGAGAGAGAAAGAACACCCCCAAAGATTGCCGAGACCCTAGCAGGTCACTACGGATTGCTGCTGCTGCTTCTGAATTTCTCTTCAAGCCTTATGTTGGGCTGCTTGAAGAGTCCCTGCTGCTTTGCTGGAGGTGCGATGAGACGTTCGAGGAGATTGCCCGACGCTCCGATAATGACTGCCGCATCCCCTTTAGCGGCATCGAATTTTGGCACCTGGACGTATCCGATGGACGCCACGGGTACAATCTGTTGCAGCTTGTCGCGGTGGCATCTGCATTGGCCAAACCCCGAACACAATCTGAACGGGTCGTTCTCGACTGAATGGAGCTGCAAATTCGTCGCGGTGAGGCGGCGCAAGTCCAGTCGGCACCCAGCCATGGCATACAGCTCCAGAAGCAGCTTGACCGTGGTGGCCAAATAATCCTGGTCGCAGGGGAGGCCTTTTAGTCTAAGGCACAAGGGTCTGCAACTGTCAACGGGACGTATCAGGTCGCCTAATCCTGAGGCAAAGAGGATGAGGGCGTCGACGTCGTGCGCGAGGTTTGACCAGCCACCCGATGTCTTGTGGAGCTTGAGTTCCTTCAGAGCCATTGGGGAACGGTCTTCAACGACAGCCTTGTACTCATAGCCATAGACGTAGTCTTGCCATGTCGAGCGGACCTGTTTCTTGTCGCTCGTCTCCGAAACTGCTCTCTGGGCCTGGAGCAACTCGATGAGAGACCAGATTTCCGTCACGACGTCGTCCAAATAAAGAGGGTAACCGTCGTCCGCGGACAAAAGCACTTTGGCGTTGTCCAACAGAAAATCGCAGAACCGCCCTTTGCCGTTGGTTGGTGATAGATCCCCAAGGGGAACTGGGTCCAAAAGGCCCAAGCACATTCTGTGTTTGATGATGTGCAACAGCACGCCAGATGCTGCCACTAACCAGCTGCGGCGCTCACGGGTATCGAAGAGAACGATTTGCGTGCGTTCGGCCGCCATGGCGACTCGACGGTATGATGAGCTTCGTTGGAAATGGCATTTTCCATCCTTTTTGCCGAAAGTGACATTCAACCCGGCACACCCAAATTGCTGGAACCCAATGGAGCCACCAGCCAGCTGGAGGGAGGATTTCACCTCGGATGCGCTGGAGTATTCGACGTTCTCGTAGTCGTATTGAGAACTACCCAGGCAGGTTTCCGTCTTTTCGGCCCATCCCACGAAGCATCGCCGTTCCTGGATCTCGGACAGGTTTACCTCAGATAGAAGCGCTCTTTGCGGACAGAGGGCTACCCCTTGTGCGTAAGTGAGAGGCTCGTCTGGGTCCCCGGTGGTGACATAGTGCCATTGTATGCCTTCCGCTTCACAACCCCCTTTCTCAAGTGCGCGGGCGCGAACCTTTTCGACAGGGATGAACATGGATGAGTAGCCTTTTACCACCACTCCTCCATCGTAGACAACAGCATGCCTTGCGCCTATGAGAGACGCCATGAGGTCAATGGAGATTTCCAGACCTCTACCCCCGGCCCTCTCTGGGATAGGGAAACCGTGAGCGATGACAGCGTTGGAGGATAGCGACAACCAACATTGTTCTCCCGTAGGTACGAAGCTCAGTTGTCTTCTCAATCGAATTTTGGTTGGATCGAGTTGCGTAGGCCATACAACCTCGGTGAACGGCATGGCCAGTAGAACGCGGCTTTCGTCCTGTGGTTGTGGTCGGGAAAAAACGGCCGTCAACCAGGCCACCTGCTGGAGAACCTGGTGCAAAAATTGCGGCGATCCCAGCACCGATATTTCAAGTGGACCAGAGCGTCGCATCAAAATAGAGATAGATCCCCAGTAACCTTGGTGTCTCAAACCATGTGAAGATCTCAATGAGTCGATGACAATGGCTTGATCCAACTCGTCACAAGTCTCGAGTTCGCCAAGCGCTTGTTGCATGTTTCTCAGCAATATCGTCCCGGTGATCGGCCATGTCTTTGCCAGGTACTCAGACATCGTGGCTGCGTACGCTTGGAAGTAGGACCCAGTCAGAGTGAGGATGCTTGAAAGTTCGACTGTGTCGTGGTCCGGGAATTCAGCTCGTATGTAATGCATGATATCCACCCTGACCTCGATTTTGGCGTAGACCGATGGGATAGAACCGTAATCCGCACACCTTCTGGTGTGAAGCTGTTTGTTTTTTTCTTCGGGATCGACTGGCCAGTGTCGAGAATCAAAAGGCAGCATCTTCCAACGCCCAAGAGGCCCCATCATCTGCATCTGTGGGATAGACCAGCCACCCCAGGCGAGCGCTTCCCAATAAACTGGCGAAAACTTGAGGTTGATGGTAGGAGAGCTGTCGACTGAGTCTTCTGTGTTGCTTGTCAAGCAGACGGTCTTGACCAGCGGGCTCTGGTCCTGCCGGTTGGTCAAGTTGAGGTAGGCGCCGGCAGCCTGCAGACTGCGGGCAGTGCCCCAGTACTTGACCTTGTATCTTTTTAACCCGCCGAAGGTCTTGACTAGTAAGGTCTGATCCTGCCGGTTGCTCAGGTTGAGGTCGCTGCCGGCGGCTGAAAGGCTGCGAAGCTCGCCCAGGATTCCCATCCTCTTGGCAAGGTCCCAGGCTGTGTGGTTGTGTTGGTCGGCCATTGCCGGATTGGCCCCATGCTTCCGCAGCTTCCGGGCAATTTCTTGGTCTAAGTTGTTTACTGCGATGATGAGAGGTGTATTGCCCCGCTTGCCGCGCTGATTGGCGTCAGTCTGTATAAGTCGCCAGACTGTTATGGTAGGGGTGACGGTGGGCGCAGACGCCGACGTCGCTAATGAAGGAAACGGCGAGATGGAGGGGCGAAGGTGGAGGGAAGGCGGGCGGCGGTCCAGGAGAAGGCCGACGGCTTCAACGTCCTTCCGTAGGCACGCTTTGCTCAACGTCGTGTTTCCATACACGTCGCGGATGTTGGGGTTGGCGCCAGCGGCTAGAAGGGCGTTAGCGATGCCCCGGGCGATATCCCGGTCCTTGGCCGTGAATTCGTCTGACTCTCCAATGGTCTTGAGCAGCGGGCTCTGGCCCTGCCAGTTGATTATGTTGGGGTTGGCGTCGTGGGCCAGCAGACAATCGACCGCCCACTGCAGCGCCGTCCACCCCTCGGCGTCTGCGTTGTCGGCTTTAGCCCCGTATTCCAACCGCGTGTTGACCGTATCAAAGCGGCAAGCCTTGGCCCCCTCCATCAGAGGTGTGGAACCGGACACATCTTGAACGTTGACGGTGTTGCCTTCTACCTCGGAAGCGTCTTGCCAGTTGTTCGGGATGCTTGCTTCCATAAGAATCCTGCTGTCCTGGAAGAATTGAACCATAGGCTGTGTAGCGCTGCGAAAGATTTCGTGGGGAAACGGGGAAAGCCTCCGTAGAAGCGAAACGGCCATGTTGAGGTGTTCCAGCCCAAGGCTTCGGGTGCCGCCGTCACCCAATAGTTCCGCAACTGCGTGTAGTTTTCCCATCTTCCAGTACAGAATTGCTTTTTCTCGCTCGGTAGCTGCCCCGGGCACAAGATCCTGAAGAATAATGAAATCTTCCCAATGGCGCCGGATGGTCGAGCGTCGTAGAAGGAGGTCCGCCTGTCGCTCCTGGAGTCTTCTGATCTCCTCAGGGTTGTTGTCTTGTCTTGGGGGCAGGCCCCTCTGGGTGCTGATGGTCTTTTTGACTTTCTCGGCGGCTTGCAGAAACCTCCCTTGCGATGCAAGGCTTTCCACGTCTTTTCTGAGCTTGTCGAAAGATTCGGGCCTTGTGGCGGCAAGAATATCATTGCCCCCTTCGATATGGATGTCTTCCCGGTATGCTTCCACCAGCCTATGCTCCCTCTCGCTGTATTTGTCCATGTTTTTACCGTCTGTGATGGCCGCGGGCGCCGTGTTGGCAGAGTTCAGATGGTCAAGGAACCTGGCTACGTTCTCTCCAACGCTTTTGATACTCAGACTGGATAGTGATACAAATCAGCGATGTGGGCGGACCGGCGGGGAGGATAAAGGTACCATACCGGTGAATGACCAACAAGCTGACATTGAGACTTTGTAGGTGCCTGTCGATCAATTCCTGCTTTTCTCTGATGGACGCATCAACGATGCGGGCCGCATAGGCCCTACGCTCAAGGCTTGCATCGTCAATGAGAATCGACAAGTCGGTCTGCAGTTGATCGAGAAGCTGTCTGCACGCGTGCCCGGTGGTGGAGGCAATGCAAAGGAGCTGCCTCTGACTTGAGTTCAAGTTGGGACCAGCGGCCTTTTCTTCCAATTCTCCAAGGACCGTCCTCAGGCTTTGTGTTGACTGATTCAGAGCCCGGAGAGAGCTGTAGATGCCGTGCGTATCGTCGTCAATGTGGCGGAGCAGGATGCTGATACTCAAGTTGCGGATGCCTTCAATGGAAAAAGCGAACTCTTTTGCAAGATTCATGGTGATGCGGACTGGTAACGATGATGGGAAGAGAGTTAAGGGTTGTGGCTCGACCCTGTACATGAAAGGGAATTGAAATCCATGAACAATTGCATCTAGCCCGTGGAATGAGATGTCAGGCCAGCGTTGGTTCGGCAGTCACCAGCATTTCCCCGACCCAAATATACGTCCCAGCGTGCCAAAGTACGGGATAGGATGCCACATGACCAACCCCTCTCAGCTCGATCAATGGTATCGGATGGCTGCGGGGGAGTCGGGCGAAGCCTGCAGCCTGATGTAGGGGGGCTCCCGCATATGCGACACGCAAGACCCAGGAGGCATACCGGCTGTGTTGGAAAAAGAAAGGTGAGAATGGGCTGGATCCAGAATGTGGTGGCGCGGCTGCATATGAGGGGTGGTTACCACCAATCCCCCCAAGTGAAGGGTGCGAACCGCCGAGCACAGCCCCAACTTAGGTACCAAGCGCCGGAAATATGCGAGGATTGCATCCGTATTCAACATCTTACTGGGCAGAGGGCAGAGACAGCCTTGCCGGCTGTGACGGCGGGCGTTGGGCAGGCCGCTCGGGTAGGCCGCCAAGGGAATCCTTCAGCCTCACTGTGACTCGGAATCACGTAAGGCTCCCAGCCAGGCAAACATGCTCATGGCCAGGCATACCGCCTGGTGTGCGGCCACTCGTTAAGCAACTTTCAAATATGGAATGAGGCTCTGCTGTGGGAAAGGCAGGGAAGCAGCCGTGGTGTCTACGATAGATAGGGGAAATGTTTACTTAGATTCTTCACGGGACTGCCCAACGTCCCACCAAGTCAGCCTGTCCCATAGACATTACGATTACCGTAAAGCGAGATGCTTACAAGTATCTGCGCGCATGTCCCTTCCCACATCATCTTTCTCCCGGGGTTATATCGTAACATCTGACCCAGACAATGAGGCACGGTCATTTCCAACGGGTAACGACGAAGGGTATCCCTTAAAGCTTGGGTGCATGGCCTTCAAACTTCAAAGCAATCTGATCCGAACGTAGCTGGCTGTGATGCTGGGCTTTCCGGCAGAGTCATTCACGAGGTGCTGGACAGGGACTCGATCTGAATGGCAGTGCTAGGGAGCCACCAAAGAAAGGAAGCAAGGTGGAAGACTCGACCTTTGGGGGCCCGGACCCCCGACGTATACAAGCGCCTCGCCCGTCACCATGCCAACCTCGCCAAACGCAGGCCAGTAAAGTCGGAAACTCACGAGACGGAGAGACTGCCCGAGAAAAAAAAGGAAAAGCTATTCTCCCAAGACCAACATCCTCCTCGTCACCCTCGCCATCTCGGCCGCGGCCTTCCTGCAGGGCCGCGCGCATGCCTAGATCAGCGCGCCTTTGCTGTACCGGGACGGTTTGGGCGCCAAGAAGGCCAGAAACTTCGAGGGGGGCGGCAGCAGAGAGCTTCGATGGGAATGAATACCGGGCACCATCAACTCGATGCCTCTCTTCACAGCGGCGCTGCTTGGCTGCTGGGTTGGCACACTCTCTCAATGACTGCTTCGAACGGCGGTGCGCTCGTCAAATCATCCATCGTACTCCCGTTTCCCTTGTGGTCGCCTCTAGAAGGCCCCTGGTATTCGCTGCGAAAGGGTGGCTTAAACGATTATGTCTTTAAGCTCACGGGCAGAACTCTAGTGCGAAGTTAGTACTTATATTTCCCTTATTAAGGGACGAAAATGAGAAACGTTAAGAGCAAAGGAT
Source organism: Nigrospora osmanthi (assembly GCA_029489945.1). NCBI lineage: Eukaryota > Fungi > Ascomycota > Sordariomycetes > Amphisphaeriales > Apiosporaceae > Nigrospora > Nigrospora osmanthi. The sequence continues at coordinate 514,584 of CP120499.1, forward strand.
TATCACACTATTTCAAGAATATACCTTTACAACCTAGACAATATGCGCACAGTATAAAGTTACTTAACATAAACGGGACGTACTAGCAGGTTAGCCCTAATATTACAATCCCGAGGGCCTGAAGAGATAATGATCTTATAAACAGGTAGGTACTGCTTCAGATTCACTTTGTCGTGCACTGTCTTTTCAACTGTACGCTCCTCTTCTCATACTTGGTTATATACCTTGACACCACGTCCTGATGCACCTCGCATGTGGCATTTGCTTTCCTCCATATTAACTGGTCATGGTCACGGAATGTTGGGTATACTATCCACCCCACTTTTCATGTGTCTATCTTATAAGTGGATGATAGGTAGGCATTTGTATAGAATGGTAGTTCACTCTCTTCAGCTAGAGACCGCATACCTACCTATCCTCCCGTCAATACTTTCAATACCAGCCCTAATACTTAACTTCATGAGTAAAATCTTCGTCTTATACCCGCCTGCGAACTGCTTCAGAATCTGTTTCCATTGTAGATGTTACTAAAGGTCAGCTACAGGCCATGCGAGTCGGACGACGGGTCCCCCTCGAGCTCCATCCCCTCTCTAAGCACCACATCCCATTCCACAGCGGCACCAGATGCGTCACCCGGGACGGGCGTGTCGTTCCCCTCGGCGCGGCGTTCGCAGAGGTAGCCCTCGTACTCCTCGAGGGCGCGGGCGGTGGTGTAGTGGGCGGCGCCGAGGGTGGCGCGGCAGTGGGCGAGGAAGGCGCGGGCGTCGGCGTCGACGGCGGCGCGGTCGCGGCCCTCGGCGCGGCCGATCTGCCAGCGCTTGCGGTAGGCGAGGGCGGCGTCGAGGGGGTCGCGGTCGGGGCGGCAGTGGGCGAGGGCGTTGTCGACGGTGCGGCGGGCGGCGGCGTGGAGGCGCTGCGCGAGGTGGACCTGCGCCACGGCCATGGCCACGGAGAAGGGGTCGGGGAGCCACTCGACCTTGCCGGCCTGGGTCGCGAGCGGCAGGACGAACTCGCGGTCGACGCTGCGGGCCACGTCCCAGGAGAGCTCCAGCAGTCCCGGGGCCGGCTCCGAGGGCGGCGCGGGCTCCGCGTCCGGGTCCGGGGGGGGCCCCGGGGTGGAGCACTGCCACAGCATATCCGAGTACTTGGCGAGGATAAACCACGCAGCGTCGAGTGGCCTCTGGTTCGCCGCGGCCAGCAAGAGGCGGGTTATGGTAGAAAACGGATGGGCTGGCGATAGCACGATGCACAGGCAGTGGTAGGCGTAGCGGAGGAAAATGGTGTCGAGCCCCGGCAAGCCGCTGTCGGTGAAAATCGCCAGCGTCGAGACCAGTTTCAGGGGGAACGCGGTGTCGTGGGCGACGAGAGAGTGGCGAAACTGCGTGAAGGACACGTTCAGCTTCCGGAAGCCGGAGCCCAGGCGGCCTCGGTGGATTTCGAGGACGGCGCTGTTGACGGAAAAGGCCCAGGAGGCCCGGTCCCGGTACATCTCGTACGAGGGATCGAACCTCGTCGTGTTCCGCTGGCCCCCGCAGGTAGCGCGTAGGAACGTGCGGAGGTGGCTGAGGCACGCGTCGAGGATGCGCAGGTTGCCGGGCGGGATCAGGGGCCTAGAAATCGCGGCGCGGGCGTTGGACGATGTGGAGGAGATGGGAGATGCCGCTCCGCCGGCCGCCGCCGCTGCCGCCGCCGTGGCTGTGCGGTTGCCGTTGGGCTTTGGGTGCTTTGCGTACTTGGCCAACCCCCACTGCTTGAAACGGTACTTGTAAACCCTTTCCCTGTCTCGAGATTCAGCCTCCCGACGGAAAAAGGAAAGAGGGGGCCGAATCTGCTGCTGCGGACGGCACTCACGTAGAGAAGAAGCGGTACTGGCGCTCCATCGTCTCCTTCACCTCCTTCAGGGTCATGTGGCGGTCGCAGTACAGGTAGGAAATGATGGGACGGTGCGCCTGCCAATCAGCGTGCGAGGCCCAGACTCCGGCTCGCACGTTGTGGCGGTGCTGCAGCAGCCGCAGGTCCGGGTCGGGGTGTTGCTGGCCTGGCGACCATTTCCCCGGGTCCTCCATGAGAAGAACGGGAGTTCACCGGCCAATCGGCGCAGGCAGCGAGTGCCCGGAGGAGCCGTGCCGTCCCGGCGGAGGTCGAAAGAAGGTTGGGCCGGTCGTGAATACCCCGGAGGGAGTAGTTAGTGTGCCTTGGCAGGTGGACAGGGATATAGCGCACTCGACTGCTGCATCGTGAATAAGGCAGAGGAAAAGCAAAGAGAGCAAGCCATGTCAGCGAGAATGAACGGACTTGAGGCGAGGGTGAGAAAGGGAATCCAGGCTTACCACCCGGCTTACCACCACCAGGCTTACCGCTTTTACCCGTCGTTTATCCGGGGGGGCGTCATGATAGGATCGGGACCCCCTCCCCTTGCATGCGCCCTACCAATCTCCAATCCCCATGCGAGATGGATCGGGACTGATCATCTCATCGACTCTTACGGCATCGACCCTCACGACCCACTCACTCATCCATGCCCTGTCTGCCCTCCTGTTCGGTATAGGCGTGGCTTGGCAAGAGAGGGTCCCTGAGTGGGCAAGCGCACTTACCGACTTGGCGCATGTCTTTGCCCAGAGCTCTGGAAATAGCATGGTGGACGACAATGATAGTGTTGGTAATATTCAGTACCTATGTACTTCCGCCACGGGCTTGAGTAACGGCCATTCATCCATACAGCATCCCCTTCTCGACTTGGGCCCGCAGCCTCGCCCCGTCATCCGAGCTGGGTATGGACCGAATCCCGATATGCTGGACGCCCCGGCGGATTTCCAGCACATAGCCCAAGGGCCGGGCGCTCCGGAGGCGCGCCTCCAGCTCCTTTTCCGTGTACGCCGAGTGCTGGTCCCCCAGGTGTTCGGTGATGGCCTCAGCGGCGTCGAGGATGTTGCGGATCCTGCCCGCCCCCGAGCGGCCCCCGGCCACCAGGGTGCTCTGCCGAGGCGCCCACCGCCACATGGCCCACGCCAGACAGACCCAAAGAAACTCCAGCGCCACCGCGGCCCCGAGCACGCCGCCGGAGAAGCCCCAGCTGTACCCGGCGTCCCCAAGACACCCGGTGGGGCGGTCCAAATCAATGGCCTCCTTCACTGGCACACCTGCTGTACAAAGACAAACGCCGTCATGGGCCCCAGGTGCGCGCCACTGGTAGCAGGCGGAAGACGTCTCGAGGAAGGGGGCTTGTAGTGGTATCTCTCGTCCGTCGATCCATACTGTGGAATTGTATGGCAACTTGGAGGGCGTATCCCTCGCCACTGTAGCATTGGCCAGAAACGTGGCCTTTCTTGCAGCAATCGCCGTGGTGCTGTTCAAGGTATTCTTGCCCAAAACGATGCGTTGCTCCTTGGGGATGTGGGAAGCGTCTTCCAATTGCCATGCTCCGATGTTGGACAGCGTTGTGGTGCGGTTCCACTGCCTACCTGTTTGTGCCACTGCACCGCCGTGGAAGACAAAGACAGACGAGTTTACCACAGCGTCTGGCCTTTCATTGAACTTCTCTAGGCCACCCGAGGGCAGCATCCCTTCGATCAGAGACTTGGTCAAAAAATCTGTGGAGTGGCCGAAGTCTTAGAGTCAATGGATTTCGAAACATGTCGTAACTCCAGACTTACAGCCGTAGACATCGATGAACTTATCTGCCCCATGGCTAGAGGGCTCCCTAGACGGATGCAGGATTTTATGACTCCAATAGTCCTTCAGAGGTCCGAATTCGTTGGGCGGAAGACTTTGCACTTGCGGGCCTGTTATTACTTTCGTCGAGTTGGCAGGCGCGACCCTGTCGTCGTCGAGAACCCAGCAAAACGTCAACTCGGGCGAAGGGACAGACACGTGACTGAGTTCCCCAATAGCGAAGGTGGCAACACTGGCGGAAATGTAACCCGTCGTGGCGCTCCATATCGTCGCAAAGCTTAGCACGTAAGCTATCTCGAAGAGTAACCACAAGCCCAGGCGCAACGTCCGGACCGGCTTCCCGGAGGAGAGCAACGAGGTAGCGGAACAGAGGGACTGGAGGGATACCGTGGAGAACTGCAGGTCCAAGTAGGCTCGGTGCGGAACGGCATTGGACTCCATAGCGGCGGTGAGGCAGCGGGCTACAATGTGATAGAGCACCCAGGCGTGAAGGAACCGGAGCCCTTGGCCGATGACCGTATCCCACGCCAAGTCCAGCATCTTCGCTTGGGTGAAGGAGAGGCCCGGGGCGACGTCGAGATTGACGAGGAAGAGCTTTTCGACTCGCGTGGCACTTTGACTGTTGCACTCCACGGCAAGCGAAGTCGAACTCCCGCTGTCGAGGGATGCGCCAAGGAGGACATACGCCGCCCACCCGACCAAGCCCGAAGCGGCGAATAACAAGTACGCCTCGAGGAAGACCCAGGCGCCGCTGCGTTTCTTGGTCCATCGTGCCAGCGCGCGTGGGAGGAGGGGGGAGTCGGCCGTCGCCTGGTCTCCACCATACGTCAAGGACAAGTTGCTGCCAGAGGAAAGAGGCTGGTAGAGCCCCGGGCCGTAATGCGTAGTCGGTGGGTGGAGGGAGCCCGACGACGACGACGCCGTGTCGCCGTTCCCGCCATCGGAGCGCCGACCTGCATGCACCGGTCCCGCTTCGACTGCCCGGAGAGCCTGAAGAGACACGGCGCCCTCGAACAGCAGTGGCTGTCGCTGGCTGTTCATGGTGGTCCGCGGCCGGGTTCGGTGGAAGCAGGTCTTTTGGTCAGGAGTTTGGGAGCCTGCGGGGAGGAGGCCAGGGTTTCCGATATGCTCCTCAAAGACCGGAAGACCAAGGGTGGTATGCAGCACTCAGATCAAGCAGGCCGGCGCCAATTATAAGTCGCTGATACATACATACCCTTCTTCTACGGCTGTGCGGTGTGGTTCTGACCCCCAAGACACATTGGACCGTGGGGGCGCAAACCATGCCCGTCAGCATTGGCGAAGAGGCCCTGCGCAGGGCCGCGTCAACAGCCCCCAAGACGAGCCACGCCGCCCTGTATGCTCCAGGATGAGCGCCAGATGGGGGCTAAGAAGCATGATGACTGCCTGCCCATCGTCAGGACACGCACGGAACAACATGGGCGGGAAGACAGAGCTGGGTGTATATGAGATGAGCGCAGCCAGCAAAACCATGCGGCCGCGGCGAACTCGATTGCAGCGTATCGTGGTGGTAGTCTATGTGCTATTATGTACCCAAAGCGATCAAATGAAGCAAACCAAGCAGGCTATTAAATGAAGAACGTAAATGCCAGAACCACAACCCACCGGGCTGTCTATATGAAGACATGCCTTGCCGTTTGGGTCATGATTTACCACATATTGCCCCCCCTTTCCCCCCCTTCCCCGTTTTTCCTTTCAGGGGAGGGAAGGAACCTTTCCATTGTGCGCCGGGGTGGAAACCCAAGGAACCCCACAAAAAACAGTCTTCGTGATCTTCGTGTCGAGGTAAGCCGGGTGGTTCGGGGCTTTGTTTACATGGCGACGAACATCAGGCCCATGACACCGAAGAGGGCGGCCGAGGAGACGCTGAGCAGGGCGGCGCCGCTGTCGGGCGACTCGGTGCCCTCGGGGTTGGAGCTGTCGCTGCTGCTGCTGCTGCTGTCGCTGCCCGAGGTCTTGCTGGAGGAGGAGGAGGAGTCGGTCTTGGTGCTGTTGCTGGAGGAGCCCGTCTTGCTGGGGCCGTCGGAGGAGGTGGAGTTACCGCCGGCGGCGGGAGCGGTGCCGTTGTCGCGGCGGGCGAAGGGCGGCAGGGCGGCGGCGCGGCGGACCTTGGCCGTGTCCCAGCCGACGCACTGGATGCTGCCAACCTGGACCGTGTTGGTGCTCAGGCGGCTCGGCGTGGCGCTCGTGAAGGCGGCGCCGCCGCTGCCCTCGCCGTTGGTGGCGTGGTAGGGCGTGCAGGTGACGTGCTCGACGGGCACGCCCTGGGCGCCCGTCAGGTACAGCGTCGACACCTCGCGCAGCGCCTCGGCGTTGGTGTAGACGGGGCCGACGGGCACGTCGATGGTCTTGTTGGTCAACCCGCTGCCGGCGCCGCCGTGCGAGGCCTCGATGGTGATCTGCGCCGTGGGCTGCTGGGCCGAGGCGGCGGCGGCCAGGGCGGCGGCGGAAAGGGCGAAGGCGGTGGTGCGCATTTTGATGGTGGTGGTGGTGGTATTAAGAAGTAAGGAAGACGAGTAGTAATAACTAGTGTCTTGTGGTAGTTGTTAAAACGAGTGTGAGTGGTTGGTGAGGGTGGGTGGTGGTGGTGAAGAGAGAGGGGTGGGTGGTGATGTTTGATATCGACGAAGGCGCCGGATACTTAAATAAACTCGAGCTCGGAGTCGGACGAGGCCCTGGATTTGCCCATATTTGGATATTGCGTGGCAACAGGCAGGCTGACCGCCCCAAACACGAGCACGCCCCAGCCATCAGCGCTACTATAGACGGACTGCTAACGCCCAATCCGGTAAGTGATGAGATGAAGGAGCGGGAGATGTTCAGGTGCTGTGGCGCGACCCCTCCCCCCCTTCGGCCGGGCTGGATCCCCATCCATCCATCCATCCATTGCCCGGAGGGGGGGGCCAGCCAGGCCCAGCAAGGGGGGGCAGTTGACAGGTCAGACAGGAAGAGGCTGGGGGTGGGCGGCGGTGCGTGGGCGCATGAGGAAAAGAATGGGCGCACGTTCTTCGCGAACGACCTGGTGTGTTGTTGTTGTTGTTGTTGATGGCGTTTGTTGCAAGTCCTACACCCCTGCTTGCACACGCGGCTTTTCGTACGGAGAGAGGGTCCCGGCGTTTTGCAGAGCTGCAAGGGGCACACGACGGGCACTAGCGAGCCGCCAAACTGCCCCCCCTAGGCCACCCGCGTAAAGCGCCACGCAATGTAACGGCATGGCGGATGGGCCATGGCATGGGGTGGCATGGGATGGCATGGAATGCAACACCAGGCCAAAAAGGCACCGCCTCCATCCAGCCTCTGTGCCCTCTGTGCCTTGGTTCGTGGCCGTGACCCGTGGGAGGTGGAGAGTGGCCGTGGTCCTGGCCACCCACCAATTCCTTAGGGCGTCATGCATGATGCACCGTGATCGGCAGTGGTCAGCCTCCCCCAACACGAGCTGGAGTAGTGCAAAGCCGTAGAAGAGGCGGCGTGCGTATTGGATGGGACCTATCCCATCACACTCACTTTTATTGCACTGACTACGGCAACCGCTGGGTGCTTCGCTGATGATAGGTACTTCTCGTACCTACATACACATGAGCCAGACGGGAGCGAGCGTTGACCGCCGGAAGTATGGGACGTCAGGCTCGACTTGGGGCAGCTCTTGGGAGGGGGGGCGGTACCTACACCTACCGACTCCCCTGCTTTACACAGTACATGTTTCTAAATCGGGAAACGGGACCCCGTGGGTGGTGCCTTTGGCTTTACTTACATTCTCGTGCGTTCTAGCCCGTGGGCTCGGGTCCGATCAGATTGCGCGTCGTGGGTCCATCCGCTGCTGTGCAGGTCTTACTTGCTTCGCCCGTCCGAAAGTGAGGCGTGCGCAGCAGCGCCGCCGTTGGCTGCTGTTCGTCCCATCCATCCATGGGATATGATTGATTGATTGACTGACTGCTTGATTGATTTGCTTGTCGGACAAGGCTTAGGTTCGCCCTCCCTCCCTCCTTCGCATTCCCCCCTTTCGTATAGGAACCTAGGTACCTAGCTCGCATTGCCCGCACGCAGCACAATATCCGCCCAAAATATCCATGTGCCCAAGTATCTCCAAAATCCAGCGGCCACAGCTGAACGACGACGTGCTGGCCTCCCCGCCTTCCATGTCCCCATCCTCGATCGGCCACCTGTGCTTTGGAATCCATCCATCTGGCCGCCCGCCGATGGGAGACTTCCATTCTCCACCCTCTCCGCCCACCAGCGGGTCCCCCGATGAAGCCGAGACGGGGGGGCTCTCTTCCCCCCTCTCCCCCCCTCTTCCCCCCCCCCCCAATTCCAATGCGTGCATGCACATGCATGCTTTCACCTTTCGGTACTTTTTGCGCAGCCACGGCAGTATGAGCAGTGGGGGGAAGAGAGAAAGAGAGAGAGACACTCACACAGGAAGAGCCTCCCTTTTGCCTTGGCACCCACGATGCCATGCAAGCTTGGCAACTTGATGTGCCGGCCGCGGCCCCCTTTCCATCTCCAGTTCCCACGCAACGCCGACCGGGGCCCGTCCAATCGGAAACCGGTTTCCCCTTGGCTGTACAGCCACGTCTGGCCAAGGCAAAAGCGACAGAGAACCTGCGGCGCGAACCCAACTTCTCGACTCGGGCGAGGAATAACCTGCATGGCCAAGGAATTGTTTTCTTTTCTTTTTTTTTCTCCCCTTTCTTCCTCCTTTATTGTCCGACCGGTGGGCACCGTTGCATTCGCGAATGGCACGACGCGATGCAACGGCCTACCGCAGCACCTCATTTCCCGGCCGGGGCCCTTTCGCCCGCCGTGCAAGACAAGACCCCCTGACCCGGCTGACCCCGTTCGTGAGCACATGTCTCGAATGCCGGAGAGAGCGCCTCCATTCCCCCCTCCACCCCGTCGGCAAGTCATGCTGCTCGTATAAGTCTCATTTGGGTTTGTCTCAAATCCCTCGCGGGGACGATTCTAGATCACACGCGGAAACAGTGCGTATAGTTCATCGAGATGTCCAAAACTGTCGACACAGGACGCGCGTTCACGCAAGCCATGGATTGAAAGCCGGGGTCCCGAGCGGGAATTTGTCCTCTCGAAATTTTGCCCTGGAGTCTTGAAGCGCACCACAGCAGGTCGAAACAAACGGCCTTGGGAAGGCAACAAGCTTCACGAACCACCGGAGCACGACAGACAACCCTCGGCGGCAGCATGCCGAGGCTACTCGTCCCGGGTCCAGCTCCGCAGGGCCGCCTTGCGAACAGCCTGATTAACCTACACCAGCTCTACCGCCTCTTCCCCCAACCCCCGTGACCAGAGTGCAGTACAGACACGGCGTTCCGGCTTCGCCCGACCCCCAAACGAGCCGCAGGTCTCCACGGCCACGGGGTCGGCGCGGGATCGCCCGCCCCGGCGCGCCTTGACGGGAGAAGGGACCACCCCCCAAAATCGGCCGTCGATGAGAGGTGCGTACCGTTCAGCGTGGGGTTGCCGCCGCCGCCGCCGCCGTCGTGGGCTTCTCGGCCTCGCGGTCCCAGGCGCGCAGTACGGTTTCGAGGTCGTGCCCGCGGCGGATCTGGTCGAGGGCCCGGCGGGTGTCGGCCTCGGGTCGCGCCCGCAGCCGCGCGTAGAACTCCTCGTGCAGGGCCAGGCGCCCGCGGGCCTGCGCGAGCCGCCCCTGGAGCTCCCGCGGGCCCGGGGCCGCCGCGTACGCGCAGCCCTCGCCGCGCCGCGCGCACGATCCGCATTGGGGCGCCGCGCCGTCGCACTAGGGAAGAGGGGGGGAGGCGCCACGGCAGCGCGGATGAGCAAGTTCCACGAAACGGGGGGGGGGGCGCGAAGGGAGAGAGAGGTTTTGACGGGAGGAGGGAAAAGGAAGGGGTCGGGTAGGGTTGGGACGAGATGAGGCGGGGGGCACCCGGAACGGGGCCGATGGCAACGAGGAGCCCCGCGCCCTCCCTTTGCCTGGGACGAGAAAAGAAAGTGGGGAGGTATGTTTTTTTTTATCTCTTTTGCCCTTACCTTGATTTTGCGTTGCCGGCACAAGTTGCAGGCCGACGGCGTGTTCTTGCGCTTCGACGCCGGCGCCGGCGGCTCCGCGGCGGCGTCGGACGAGGTGGCGCGGCCCCCGTCCGCGGGCGCCGCGGGCAGGAGCGGCCGGAGTAGCGGGTGCTGGCGATCGGACGACATCCGGGAGGGACGGCCCCGCCGGGGGAGGGGACGGTCGGGAGGAGAACGAAAGGAGACGGGGGGAAACTCAAGTTTCGCACGCGCGCACACCGGGGTTTCGGGCTGCGGTCTCTTTTCGCGTCTGGCAAGCCGGGGGTCGCACAAGAAAGGGGCAAGAGGCAGGACAGAGAGGAGACCCCAGCGACGACGGTCTCGCTCGTTCATTATAACAAGAGAAGGGTAGGGTAGACATGGGGGGCGCAGACTGAGAACGGAGCAACTGCCCCGGAGGGAGGGGTCTTGGGGTTCCAATGGCGACCTTCTTCCCTTTACTCTTCTGTCTTTTTTTTTCTTGTTAGCCTCTACCTTCCCCCCCTTCTACACAGAACCACTCCCCGGGCGCGGCTGTTCCCCCCTTTTGTCCCTTTGCCGCCCCGGTGCAAAAGCACTTGGCTTGCAGGAGGCGGTGCGCGACCCGCGCGTAAGGGCATCATCGATGGGCAGATCTATACGATGGGGCTCCACGAGCGTCCCCCGATCGGGGGGGGGAGGCCCCGGCATCAGACCAATGAAGACGGCGCTCGGACGACTTTCCGAGGCCGACCCCTGGCAAACGAAGACCCCGGACAAACGACGACCCTCCCCACCCAGCTCATCCAACGAAGCGCGCCAGTTGTTCGCGCGGGGAGACGCTGCGCGCGCGGTATGGGCCTGAGGGGGTTCGGGCGTGGCTCCGCGGAAAAGAGTCGCGTCGACTGGGCCACGCGCTGATCAGGTCTGTCGGCGGATAAACATTTCCCCTTCACTTCTATCACCTACCAAGCCCCAGCTCCTAGCTAAAGGTAAGTATGTAGGTAGATGTAGGCAGGTAGGTGCCCCAATATCGCAAACCTACCCCTCTCACCACCACCACACTGTCGCCACCACCTCTTTCCTCCTCGACGACCAACCCATCCTTTTTTTATATTACCGACGAAACCCGAAAGAAACGACCGACCGCCCGCCCGACACCATGACGGCGCACCCGACCCAAGCCTACAAGATCCTGCCCCGGGCGGCCTGGGCGGCGTGGGAGGCGGCGGGCACCTTCGCGGGCGCCTCCATCGACCTGACGGACGGCTACATCCACCTCTCGACGGCGGCGCAGGCGCTGCCGACGTACCAAAAGTACTTTGCCGGCGGCGGCGCCGGCGCCGGGCCCCTCGTCGTCGCCGAGGTCGACCTCGCCCGCGTCGCCGACCCCGTGCGCTGGGAGGCCTCGCGCGACGGCCAGCTGTTCCCCCACGTCTACGGCCGCATCCCCCGCGCCGCCGTCGCCCGCGTCTTCGAAAACGTCGACGAGGCCCTGTTCCACCAGCTCATCGCCGAGGCCGCCCCGCAATGAGACCCGAAACCCCCCACCTCACTTGCTCCCTTCCGAGGCGACTTGGGCGCAAACGATTCAATGGTCCGGCGCCAACCGGTGTACCACGAACCCTGGACCTCGCCTCGGCAGCGATGCTCGTCGAATGCCACGCGACACGTGCCGCCATGCGAAGGAATGTGACTGGGTCTGCTCACCATCTTGAACACCACGCTGTGATATCCAGGACGCGAAGAGCCCCTTCTCCGGGCTGTCGGTAGAGTCATAACACATCTCCAGCACCCTTGCCCACTGAAGCCTTTTGACTTTGACTGGCATCTACTAGAGCATGCAATGGCACATGAGGAACCCCTACGGTGAGCAGAGTGACTCGTCGCTCCCATTAATCGCTAAGCCCCGAATGGGGGCGTGCTATAATATTCTATACCTGCTTCTCTTTCTCCCCTGTACAGAAAAGCAACGACATGTAATCAGCCTTCCAATGAAGGCGATTCGGAGACCTGTAATTCAACCATACTCCATGGGGGGATTTTTCCATACCATAACGCCTGACTTCACAATGCTTGTGCCTGTGCCATGACACTTCTTAATACTTGGCCAAAACCTTTCCTCGTCTTCTGTAGCCCACAAGGCAATTCCCGTCAAGTACAGTTTATTCACTTCCACTCTTGACTGTGGCGGACTTTGCACCACCGCTCTTCTTGTGCCTTTTGCGACCGCGCCTCTTAGACTTTGTCTCCTCTTGCTCCGGGTTTTCTCCCTGGGAGTTCAAGACCTACTCGAGGACATCTTTGCCCGGGGACTCGGCAAGGGGGTCTTGGTGCTGTGTAGAGCCCACGGCAGAGGCACTGAATCCGGGATCTTGGTGCTGCGTGGGACCCACGGCAGAGGCACCGAATCCGGGATCTTGGTGCTGCGTGGGACCCACGGCAGAGGCACCGACTCCGTGCGTCATCTGGCCCAGGGGATCTTGGTGCTGCGAGGGACCCACGGCAGAGGCACCAGTTCCAAGCGTCATCTGGCCCATGGGCTCTTGGTACTGCGGGGGTGGCAGGGCATGGGCACCGGCTCCGTGCGTCATCTGGCCCATGGGACCGGTCCGCAAGGCGTCTTGCTGGCGGCCGCGCGGGCGCTGGGGCGGGCGCGGGGGCAGGGGCGGGCGCGGGGCACCGTTCTGGGGCTCGGGCTCGGGCTCGGGCAAGAGGTTGTAGAGCCAGCGGAGGGTGAGAAAGGCGGCGACGACCCAGAGCCAGACCATCAAGCCGATACTGCCGGTGAAGAAGAGCGTGGGCACCAGGAACAGCGCGCCGACGGCAACCCAGAAGAGCGTGAAGAGGACGGCCGCCGCGAGGGCGAACAACGCGACGCACGCCGCGAACGAGACGAAGAGCACGAGCGGGAGCAGGGAGAAGAAGAGCTGCGACGCGAGGAAGAGCTGGGAACAGAGGACCGCGGAAAGGTGTCAGTGGCTGCGACGTTGGCATCCGCGGGCCGGGGGGCATGGAGCAGGGGCCCCGACATGGATATGTGTACATGGGGAGGGGGGAGGAACACGGGGCAGGGAATACGTACAAAGAAGATGGGCCGCTCCGAGGCAAAGTTCATGATCGCGTCGTATGCGCTCTCACGCGTCGCGGGGCTGAGGACGCGGTCTAGCTGACGTCTGCCGTAAGAGACCACGTCCAGCCCGTCGGGCGCCGGCTCGGGCTCGGGCTCATTCTGGGGGGCCATGATGTCGCGAGGCAGCGCTGGGCAGGAACTGGGCCGAGGCGAGGCCGATGTCTTTTGGTGATGGAGATTGTGGTGGCGATGGATGAAGCTCCCGAACAGATGGGATGATGGGTAAGTAAGTAGTTAATTGACAATGGGATTCTGCACTGCCAACGTATGGTGACGGATGTGGTCTGGGAGAAGTCAGCCGCTTCGCTGACGCCAACTACGGGCTTCCTGTCCCGTCCTTAAAAGGACCAGGTCAGACAGGCATGGGATCCATTGGGATTGCACAGCCGGCCCTGCGGCAGCGGCAGTGGAAAGCGGCTGCCGGGCGAGGGCGAGACGGCGCCATGACGAGAGGGATCCATGGAGGGATGGATGGATGGATTGGGAGGGTCCGTGGCTTCCATAACCGCGTGTCCTCATGTCCCAGTCGTGCAACTGCCCCAGCCGGGTACACACCGCTCACTAAGAAGTAGGTAAGGTACCTAAGTAAGTAGGAGGTAGGTATGGGATGGAAAGTAAATAGGCAGGTAGGTCGTCAGTCCCCTCAATCAAGAAAGCCCGGCTGCTGCTGGAGCTTCCAAGTTGGAGACTGGATTCCCGCATGCCGGAAGGAAATGGCAGTTGGCAACTTCCAACCAATATCCGCTGGCGCGCGCGCGTGACGTGTGACCCAAGTGGGTGTCGGGTGTCGCATCCCCATCGGCGGAATTGGCGCTTCCCCGAACTCTAGCTTTCACGTCGCTACGTCTTAACCCGGGCGGGCAGCTTTGCATTCCTACCCAGGGCTAACGACAGCGTCCCTGCAGGCACAAGCCCTGATCCTTCCAGGGTCGGATTGGGCGGCTGTCCCTGGGGGAGAGGGGGGTGGACGCGGAACGGGAATGCACAACCCCCACACGCGCTTGTCCAGGGCTGGATGGAGGTCGTGTGGGGTTGGTTCACCTATGTACCTGTTCATTTCTGGGCTTCCAGTCTCCCTCTCCCGTTTCCTCAATGGTGGGCGTGACGGTAGATTCCGTAAGTAAGGTCCTCATGGATGGGCTGGTAGGTAAGAACTGTGAAATGAGCCGTGCCTGAATGGCACACAGAGCGGTCCTTACTGGTATCCCCCGCCATTAATGGATACTTACAGAAGCCTCGCTCCTCGAATAAAACCGGGGCAGCATACCGCCGCCCAATATGGAAGAACTCTTCAGCCCCGTGTCACGTGCGTGGGCATCTCGGGGAACGGCCGCGGGAGGCACCTACGTCCAGCCACCCTGGAAGTCTTTATCTATGCCTCCATGGTAGCTACTTCTTGATGAATCACGAAAGACGTTCTAGATTGATGTTTCGGGACCAAGCCGCTTGACCGCAGCTCAATTTAGTCTGGAGATTTCTGCGTAGTCGAGAGGGCCCTTTCCTTTCGCACGCCGTTCCTCCAGCCTGTGACCACCACCGGCGCTAGCGTCCCGGGTCCTCAACCGGGGGGAGGGGGAAATGCACCAAATAACGGAAGATAGAAGGGGGGGAAAGAGAGTGAGAGAGAGAGAGAGAGAGAGAGACAAGAAGAGTTCACGGGAAGTCGTTGGGCCAGCACTTCTCCTTGGGCCACGTCTTGGCGTCGTGGGTGCCGGCGTGCACCTCCAGCTGGATCTTGTTGGTGTTGACGATTTCTTTACGGCAGTTCTGGCAGATGGAGGTGGGCTTGGGCGGCTTGACCGGCAGGCCGTTGGCCTTGACCGGCGCGCGCGTGCCGGCCTTCTCGGCGGCCTTGTGCTCGCGCGCAATCTGCGGGCGGCGTCAGCCGGAGGAGGTCAGACGACGACGGGGGGCGGGGGGGATGAGGCTTGAACGGCGCCCGGCAGAGGCAGCCCCGACGTGCCGCAAGGGGGGCGGAGGGGAGGGGGTCCGACGAGGCGGGCGGGGTTGGCCGTGGATGCGCTTCAACTCACTCTGTCTTTCTTGCTAATGGGCATGGTGGGTGCGGGTTGGCCTCTTTCTCAACTTTGATGTCCGGGTGGGTGGAAGGGAGAGGGAACGTCACGACGAAACCGAGGGAAAATTATTTTACAGTCTCGCCCCCGCAACGGTTGAGCCGCCGCTGCTGGGGCGTCTAAACAGTGGGACAATCGTGGAACTGCATTTGCAGGGCTCAATTGGGGCCACGATCGGTTTAGCGAGTGGGGCAACAGCTATTGTACCCAGTTATTACTTTACTATGTACATCCATACCTACCCTCCATCCTAGGGCTTCTTCTACTTCTTCAAACTGTGGAAGTCAAGTAGAGGCAGGCATTGGATCCTCTCAACCACACATCATGGACCCGGCATGGATTCATGTATTTTATGCAATGTCGTCGGAAAAGAGTAATCTGCGCAGTTTCCCCGCCTCCAAGTCTGGCCTTCAAGACCTCTCGCTCTCGCCCCAGCATTCGGCGTAAGGACCGGGAACGTTCACATTCTCTCCCTTGCTAGCCTTCTCCGTGCAGAACTTGGCCCAGTACCTAATGAATGCCTCCCGCGAAACCTGAGCCGTGATCCGTTTCCTCTTCGCGAGCATCTCCGCAGTCGGCTTCGTTTTCGGAAGCCAAGAACCGACACCCGAGTTGCGAAACAAGGGTTGCACCTCGTCCTGCACATACCGGGTGAGGGCCTCAATATGCAGGGACAGCAACGGCTTGCCGTCCTGGCGGGCCAGGATGACACTCCCGACACCGACAGTCCAGGCTTTGGAGGGCCAGCCCCATCCCATCGCGCCGGGCGGGGAGTCGAATACATCCTCGGGTTCGCAGCTCATGTGCAGGGCTTCCGCGGCCTCGTTGCGGTCGGCTTTCCTTACTGTCCAAGGGAGTTTAGAAAACATGATGCTGGCTTCTCCCCTTGCTGTCCAGTTGATGTTCAGGGGCAGCTTGCGACTCAAGATGGGGAAATCGACGAGATGCCAAAGGTGTTCAGCGAAGGGGTTGTTCGGGTCGAAGATGCAGTCGTCCCGGCCGATACCTACCGGCTCGAACACAGGCCGCTGGTACATTCTCTGGTCACCGATACAGTTGAGCCGGACGCCCCAGACTTTGTGTACCATGGCAGGAGAAGCGAGTTCGGATCGACGGGGTAGGCCGTGGAGGGAAAAGTAGTCAGCCAGGTGGCGGAAGTCATTCATGTCGAGGTCTCGCTGGACCTCACCATAGAATCCAACATAAGCCACCATCTGATCACGCCAGTCACGGAAGGGGCCCACGGATCGGGACGCAGTCACGGTTGCAACGCTACGGTTGTGCGGCGGCTCGTCCTCCTAGGAACTTGTGTTGGTGAAGAGACATATCAAGTTACCGACGCCTGTTCCTGAGGCCGGGTTCGACTGGATAGCCCAATTTGATGCGCATGAACCGGGGCACGTCAGTCCCTCGTGGATGCCGCCACGGCGAGGAAGCCAGAAGAACTTGGGCAGTTTCTCGTCCGTGGGGAAGTAAAGAGCTCGGAGGTGGTGCATTGACGGGCGGTTCGTAGCACTGAAATCCTTGAAGTCCGAACAGAGAAGTTGATGGAGTGGCCGATCCGCCGTCTGGCATGCCTCCGAACAGTAAAAAGCGCTCAGGCATTCACCGCATCGGAAACGACTCCCGTCCCCGCAGACGAGGCAAACCCGGGCGTAGTCTACGCCTCCGGCGATGGTGTGAAGGATGTTCATGCTGTCAATGGGGGTTCTCGTCCTGACGCGCCACAAATTCGGCTGCGGGCTCGCGCTTCGGGGCGTCAGCCCTTATAGTGCGATCCTGGGTTGCTGTGGACGGGCGATGACTGACCACACCTCGAGCTTGGCTTGTTTGGGGACGGAAAAGTTGAAAATGAGCAATGAGATGTGATGGGTGAAGATATCGAGGTACGTGTGCTTGTTCTTGGGTCAAACGAAAAGCAGGTTGTTGGTCGCCAGTGATGGACTTGACTCTCTTACCAGGTTGCCACATGTCGCTACAGAGAAGCCCTCGCCAGTCTCGGTCTCCCGCCCGTCTTCACCTTCTCCCAAAAGCACTGACCCCTCTTCCCGCTCCATAACGGGCAGATGGTGTCCAGTGCTGCTGCCAACGATGCCGCCGGCCGTGTGACAGAGTGAAAGTTACACCGCGTGTTGTTCCTGCCGGCCTGGACTCGACCGCTTTCTTTCTTCAGGATGATCTTCGAGCGTCAATCAATGAGATAGGAAGGAACTATGGTTTCCTTAATTACGCTTGCCAAGGAAAACTGCCTAGGTTCCATGATAGAAGGGGGAATTCGCCAAGTTCGAACAAGACGAGACCACCAATAGGGCACAGAAAGCGTTCTCTCTTTAGTGACTGAACTGCGAGCCGCAAACACGGATCCATTGTCAGCTTTCCTGGCGTCAGATTAGTTCACTCCCCAGCCAGGTGAGTTAGACGAGAGAATAACGGTTATTAGCACCTCAGTTATGTTGTTCATTTCCTGAAAAGACTTATTTACTTTTCCCAACATCAGTTATCCCGCTATTTGGCATCATAGTTCTTGTGTGCATCCACGCCACTCCATAGTGTGTGATTTGAAGGAAACCTTTCACATACGACCATAGCTTCCAGAAAACTCGGGATCCCGTCCGCTCTCCCATAGATAAGCTGGAAAGCGCCGAATTAGTACTAGGGTCGGTGACGACCTGGGAATCCTCGGTGTTGTATGTTTTTGATTTCATTTTTGCCGTGATCATGCAATCACGTCGAGCGAGATATGTAGTGGGCCACGATGCCGGCTCTTTTTGTGCGCTACTCCTTTCCTTGGACAAATCACGTGCTTCAATATCGACTCCCAACTAAAGCTGTACATCGGGCGGCTGGGTCTTGGTTTTATCACTAATCACCTGTTAGTAGTTACCTAGCTTATACTACAAGAAACCTATACAAACGAGGTTGCCTGTCGTCGGTGTTGCCGGCATGTCTTGGTTAGATGGTATTTTATGCTTAAGGGTGTGGGCTGGCAGCTGAACACCGTCATCGACAACAGAATCAGGATGTGATGATCTTTGCAATTCTATACGAACATGGAATAGACTCGAAAATTACCAGCCATTTTTGTTACCATCGCACTATTAGTAGCCAGCCATTGGCGCGTGATCCCCGGGCTACCTATTCGCTGTCCAACATATAATATTCAATGGGGGATAGGAGGTTGGCAGTTGGGAACAGGAGGTACCGGCCATAAGGTATCTGAGAAACCGTGTACCATCTTATTCTTCCTAGCATGGAAGCCCGCAAAGGATGAGGTTGATGTGACGAGGCAAGCCAGTGCCAGGATAAACTGCGCCCTCCCATTGGCTTGCTGCTATGGAAGGCAGGCTCTGGGAGTGCTCGTCACAGCCTAACTGAGAACGATGCGGCCGAAGCAGGCACTGCTTTGGATACAGTGAAACGGTCCTTCCTTCTTCAACCATATCATGCACGATAGGTAGGCACCTAGATAGGATGAATGGCAGGTTTCTGGGTAAGAGGCATCTCCACAGAGAATGAACATGTATGCCCCATGAACTGACCATCAACATCAACAGCTCTCCCCACATTCCTAACATCCATCGCCAGGTCACCCCATCCTTACCAACCCAACCGCTTTCAGTGCCAGTCAGTCAGACAAATCGGAATCCAGAAAGAGACCCCGACGAGGGTCCACGGAGACTCTACACTCTAGCGCCGAGACACCCATTCTGCCCCCCCCAGCACGCCACGGAAGGCCGGCATCATGTGCATGGTTGACGTGGCATACAGCGCCTGCAAAAGGTGCTATAGGGGCGTGGGCCGCGTCATAGAGACCAACTGGCGGGTCTGCGACTGCATCAGCGGCCGGTTCAAGAACTGCCCCGCCTACGTGCCCAACATCAGGGTACATGCCAACTGGCAGTGCCCCGATTGCACCCTCGCGCGGGGACCCTCGTTGCAGGATCTATGGTGGCGGGAGTTATCGTGGCGGGAGAAAGCCGTGTCCACGTACTTCCACGAGTTCGCCGACGACGACAGGGACTTCCAGATCCGGATGACCCAACAGACGCTGGCCGACGATTACAAGGCCATGACCTTCGTTACTATGACCCCCTGGCTCCGCCTCCAATGGGTGGAGGAGCTGCGGGACGCGCACCGCCGACAATTGCAGGATATGGCCCAGGCGGGAGAAGGGCGGTACCCAAATGGCGGAAAGCCGGCAACCCAAGAAAACCGCCCTGGATACAACGGCGAGGAAGTGAACACAAGGCGAAGCGATGAAGGAATAGCGGGACTTTGGAGAGGAGCGCCCCCACATTGGTAGACGATAGATTTCCCACTTGACGGAGGGAGTGTGTGATTATAGAGTAGGATTATAAAACAGCCAGTCTGATCTTTTGACCGTCTGTAGTGGAGGGCTCCCGAGTCTCATACCTCGCACGTGGTATAGGAGAACCCGTGCCCTATGTACAGAAGCAGTCTCGTGTCTGGAGGAATCCTTATATTGATGGATAGAAGGAGCGCCCCGATCTATGCGTTCTCTGCTAGCTTCGCGGTTCCCTGGAAACCGCCCCGACCCTGCCCCCGTTCTGCATTTTCTCCTCTCGAGGGGGCAGCCCGAGGTCCGCGGCTTTCAGTGTGAGAGGCGTGATCGTGATTTGGTAGCAACTTGCCCCTTGCACCCAGAGGAGCGTAAGAATGCAAATTTCAAGAAGTAAGTAAAACACAAGGACGCAAAGACAGGCTCGCAGGTACACACGGTTCTGGGACTGGCAAAGTTCTATCGTATCACGAGATAGGCAGTCTGGCCCACCGTCCGCTACCGGACGAGCACCTGCAGGGTCGTGGCCAGCGCGTTGGCGATGCCTCCACCAGTAGGCGCGAATTGCGGACGAGGGTCAGGAACCGGCTCGGACTCTAAGCGGCTCGGGGGGAGGCATGGGCCGTCCCGGAGTCGTGTTGGAAAGTATACAAGTAGGGAAAGGAGGTGGAATTCAGTCACAACGCGCCTCGAAGATTCTCCTACCCGCAGGAGTCCCTTAAGTCCCGTCATGCCGGTTGACCCTGCCAGTGCTTATAGACAGTAGGATGATACTCCTTTGTATTGTGGACTATCCTTTAGAGTGACACGTACAGCCGATAGACAGGCCGCATTCCTGGTAGATAGGGGGCGGCGTCCTGATTCCACAGATAAGGGAAGAGAGGAAGCTTTAGATGGCAAGGCGGGAATAAACCCCCTGAATTCCAGCCAAACCCCCAGCCTGGCCTGGCCCCCTTGGATCAGGGCAAGCTTCCCTTCGGCCCACCGCTCACTCGGCCCTCTCTGGCCCCCCAATACACGTACCAGTACGCCGCACCCCCCCAAACCACCTCACCTCACAGCCTCGCCGCCTCCCCGTTGACGAGACAGAGGCGGTAGCGGGCCTTGCCGTCGCGGAGGTCGCGGAGGGCCTGGTTGGCGGCGCGCATGGGGCGCTCCTCGACCCAGGGGGCGAGGCCGGCGCGGGCCGCCAGCTCGAGCATGGCGCGCGTCTCGGCGGCGGAGCCGACGCACGAGCCGGCGAAGTTGAGGGCGCGCGTGACGAGGGCGGCCGGCGGCACGACGAAGGGCCCGTCGTCGGGGTGGCCCACGTGCACGAGGGTGCCGCGCGGCCGCAGCAGCGCCAGGTAGCCGGCGAGCGGCGCCCGCGCCGACGCCACCGTGGAGATGACGAGGTCGAGCTGGCCCGCGTACTTGGCGAACCACGGGGTCCGGCTCGTCCCGTCCCCGCCGCCGCCCTCCTCCGGCAGCGTGGCCAGGTAGTCGTGGGCGCCGAGGCGCAGGGCCTCGGCGCGCTTGGCCTCGCGGCGCGAGATGGCGACGACGAGGTCGGCGCCGAGGGCCCGCGCGAACAGCACGCCGTAGTGCCCGAGCCCGCCGAGGCCGACGACGCCGACGCGGGCGCCCGGCCCGCACCCCCACTGCCGCAGCGGCGCGTACATGGTGACGCCGGCGCACATCATGGTGGCGGCGTGGGCCGAGGCCAGGCCCGCCGGGATCGGGAACGCGAACCGCCCCGGCGTGCGGTGGTACGTCGCGTGGCCCCCGTACGCCCGGTCCCGGTTGTGGTGCCGCCCCGGGTACGTCCAGCGCGCCTGCGGGCAGAACTGCTCGTGCCCCGCGGCGCAGCTCGCGCACGGCGAGGTCGCTACCGCCGCCGTCGTCGTCGTCGAACCCTCCTGGCCGCTGTCCTCGGGCTTCCCGGCGGCGGCGGCGGCGGCGCGCGCCGATTGGCCCACGCAGTTGTCGGCCAGGCAGCCGACGCCGACGCGGTCGCCGACCTTGTGGTTGCCGGCGGCCTGGCTGCCGACGCGGACGACCTCGCCGACGATCTCATGGCCCACGATGACGGGATAAGGAGTCTTGTACTGCACCGCTCATGGGTCAGGAGAGGGGCGGTCATCGGGGCCTGCCCGGGGGGGGAAACGAGAGACTCACCCATCCAGAGGAGAGCGTATGCAAATCAGAACCGCAACTGGGGGCCCTCGGTTAGCGGCTGCACTGCCGTCATAGGTCCAATGGGGAGGGGGGGTGTCCCTACATGCCGCTGTGGGTGATACGGATATCAATGTCCGTCTCCTCCCAGCGCTTCGGCTCGAAGGGTCCCCATACCATGTTCCCGTCGGCGGCCGAGGCGTCGAGGCCCAGCCAGCCCTCAAACTTGTAGTCCTGGGACGCCATGTCGAGACAGCGAGCGGCAAACAAACCGCCTGGGGGCGAAGGGGTTGGAGCCAATGAGAACGGACGGAGGACCAGCCGAGGTGACACTGGCCGCGTTTGCAAGTCGTCGCCGGGCGGTGTAGAGCAAAGCCCAAACAAAAGGAAACAAGCGACTTCGAGTCGGTGAATGAATGCAACAAGCCGCGGAGCCGTACGTAGTAGCAACCGACGCAAGGGAGGGAGAGATGGAACCGGTGACACGAATGCGGCTTGAAGATGCAAGCAAGATGGCGAGCCGCCGCGCGGATGCCAGATGGATCAGGGCGTCCATGCCCTTGCCGGGATACCACGTCGAGCCTTGTCTCCCACGCCGCCGGCGTCAGCCAGTGTGGGGGGAAAAGGCCAATCGTGCGGGGGATGTCTGGGGAACCGAGGCACGTACTCCGTGCTTCTCGAACATCTTAGTCGACGGCATTTGCCGGCTTCGAGTCTTTCGGGCCCTGGCCTGGCCGCATCGGCCTTCGTTCCGCAATCAGACGCGCCGTGGTTCAGCTCAACTGCGCCCTCGGATATCGCCAAAATCAGCACACCTCGCACCGGAAACAGGCGCGCATCGTAACCCGGCCCACGTGGCCCCGGCAGTGCAGACCTTGACTGTCTATTGAGTGCTCTATTTGGTACGAAAAAAACGCTGGCTCCCCCGACTGCTGCCCCCCGTCGCATGGCCCCGAGGACCACGCGCTTGCGGGTGCCAGCCAGCCAAGAGAGCACACGCTGTTGCGTCGTCAAAACGCAGTGTGAAGTTACAGTACGCCATGCGGCCTGCTCCAGAGCGCCACCTGGTTGCCGTCTCGATGCTCGTGCGGCATGTACATTCATGCCAAGCATCCAGCCCTGCGCGTGGAAGCAAATCATAAATCGGATATAGCCCCTCCGGCGCTGTGTACGCCGCCGGCGCCAGACCCTTTTCGCCCCCCCACATGTCTATCGCCCAAGTATAGAGATGAAAGAAAAGGTGCGGGGGAAGAACACCTAGAAATCAAAGTCGAAAGAAGCCCCCGGTGGTATATCGAAGCGCGGTGGAAAGCCGGGTGCCAAGCATCAAGGTTGGCGATCCCGTGCGAAAGAAAGGCTGCCCCATCAAAGGAAATGGCGATCGGGCGAGCCACAGCCAAGCAACAGCCAAGCAACAAGGGACGGGGCGAGCAGGCTCCTCACTACCGTCATAATACTTCCTGGCCCTCGTCTTCTTGTTTGAATTTAGGCCCTCCTTCGACCTGGATGCCACCGCGGACCCATTCGGTCTGGGCAACTTTGTCCAGCGGCCAGCGGCTCCTAGCGCGTTTGAGTAGGCCCTCGGTGACTTCCATGGCGCCTTTGAGCCCTTTGGCTTCGAATTTGGCCTCGTCGCCGTCATGGTCGCCGTCTTCGCCGGCATACTCGATCCATCTCCACTCCACTCGCGCTATGCGATGGCTGGTGCGGCTGCGCATTCTATGCGCGTCGCTGGCTCCGGGCGGCGGGTCAAAGGGCAATCTCGACTCGAGGAGGGCGTAGAGGAGGACACCCATGGACCAGGCATCTATGGCGCGACCATCATAAGGTTGGCCTAGAATGACTTCGGGCGCGGCATAGTCGTCCGAGCCGCACCGCGTCTCGAGCTTTTCGTCATCGGCGACAAACCGGGAGAGGCCGAGATCCGTCAGGGTAATGATCGAGTCCGGGTATTTTTGCCAGTCCTGGTGGGGATTGGCGAGTTCGCGAGCAGGAATGTTCACAAGAACATCTGAGTCACGGGTTAGTCGAAACAGAAAGGAAACAAGGGACCATGCCACCCCCCCTCTGCGCACAGAGGCCGGTCCCTTGTAAAACTCGCAAGGAAAAGGAGGCACCTACTCTCGAGCTTGATATCTCGATGCACTATGCGTCGGTCATGGAGGTATTTCACAGCACCCACCAGCTCGGCGAACATGCGTCGCAGCAGTGACGGGGTAAGGAGATCACGGTGGGCAGTTGCGACGTCAAACAGGTCACCGCCGGGGCAGTAGCTGAGCACCAGGAGGGCCCTCGTAGGCTCAATGTTCCAGGCTTTGAGGTGGACCAGTGACGGATGGTGGATGCTTCGCATAATCTCAAGCTCTCGCTTGAGGCTCATTTCGATGCGCGTCTCCGAGGCGCCGCCACGCGGTCCATGTTCGCAAACCTTGACCGCCACGAGCGTCTTGAGATCCAGTTCAGAGTTGTTCACACTACCCGAGCCGTCGATTTGGCTGGTAGCCAGCATCACCCGACTGAAAGTGCCTTCGCCGAGCTGCTTCACGGCGCGCCACCTCCGGAGCTTCTTGTCGTGCTTTCCGTACGCCTCAAAGTATTCGGCCCGCGGGTGCTGGGCCACCTGGCTGGCCGGACCATCATTGCTTTGCGAAGACTCGCTCGGGGGCGGCGTGGGGGGCTTGGCGGCCGGGGTCAGTCCGCGGGAGATGGAAAGGTTGGCTTCTCGGCGCATATGGTGGTTCATCTCGCCGGGGTTGCCGCGGCCGGGGCGGCCGTGGGGTCCTGAGACTGTGGTCTGTCTCTTGGGTATGGACATGGGGTCCGGGACATACTCGCTGATGCTCCGGTGGCGACCATGGGTGCCGTGGCCGCTGTCGGCAGCGTCGGAGTCCCTGAGGCCCTGGTACACCTTGCGCTTGGCTTGGTTGGCCAGCGCAGAGGAGACGGACTCGCCGCTCGCGGTTATCAGGACCGAGTCCGGCGCCATGGGTGGCGGGTTCGCGTCTCTCGATGGTGGCCTTGCGCCCAGTTTCTTCCAGGGTCCCGGAGAGTCGCCTAGTAGTAATGGAGAGGGCAGCGGTGTCACGTCGCCCATGGCCGAGATCATGGGGCTGGTAACGGCGGAGCTGCAGGCCGAGCCGATGTTGTAGGCGAAGGCTTGCTTGATCGAGGGTGTGCGGGATATGGGCTTCAGGCTCGCCGAGGACGACTTGTGCTGGAGGCGGCCGGCCGAAGAGCTGAGGCCGTAGTTGCTGTTGTGGCTGTCGGTCCGAGTCAGCGGCTGCGCAGGGATGTCGGTCGCGATGGCAAGACCGCCGAGGCCTCTGGCACCGAGTGGCGAGGGAGAGTAAGGGGAGTCGTTGGCCGAGGATCCGGAGCCCTCCTCGGCGATGGGTTCTGGCAGCGGCGGCGACGGCGAGATGGTGTTGGAACGAAACTGAATTTGACCCGGGCGGACCGGGAGCTGAGGACTCATGGCGTCAAAACCGGGGCCGTTTGTGCCGGGATGGGACGAAGCATCATTGTGGTTAAACGAAGAGTGGGACAGGGCGATGGACTGGTTGGCGAGGGTATGACGGCTATTGACTTGGCCAGCAGGCGCAGCAGACGCATTCGTGGCAGGGCCTAGGTGGAACGGTAACACACCCGACGCGGGCGACTGCCTATCGTGGGCCAGGACGAAAGCATCGGGGGGCAGGGACTGGGGTGGTGAGGGAGACAATGGGGGCCGGCCGGTGGTGGTGGTTTTCATGGTTAGTTGTCGGAGGGGGGGTGGATGGTTTGGAGGGGGCAGTCGACTAGGGCGAAGGAGAGATCCGAGGAGGGTATGGTGTACAAAGTCGGCGGACACGGGCGAGGGAGGCCCTGCTGGGAGGGGGGACGGGACGGCCTAGACGTCTGGGCAGTGACAGGTGGTGAGCACTACCTAGGGTACATCGATACCGGGGCCCGGACTGTCAGGACTGCCGACAGCAGCGGTAGCAACGCGGACTTGGGGGGGGGGGGGGAGGAATGGGTGGTGGGTGCTATGGCAGACGGGATCTATGTCTGTCTGTCTGTCTGCCGTGGGAGAGGCAAAAGAGAGGTGCGACTGCCGCCGTGACGAACTGACGTCTCAGCCCTGCAACGCAAATGGGGGGGAGGGTGGGTGTCGAGTTCCGACAGGCGGCGCGAGAAGGGGAAGACAAAAAAGAGGTTGCGGTGCCGGGGCTGCCTCGCAGAATGCAGCGTGCAGAGCGCAATGCCGTCAGTGGAGGCAGGCAGTGCAGGGCGGCAAGGCGGGCAGGTCGGGACGAGTTTGAGTCGAAGTCGAGTCACGTCGTCGTCGAGTCGAGTCGAGTCGAGTCCGAACCGGCGATCCCTGGCCAGGGCAGGCAAAGGCGCATCGGCACAACACGGTGGGATGGCCGGGGGGGGGTAAGGATGGGATGTGAGAAGTGGTGGTGGTGGATTGGGTAAGGTTGGTTGGAAGGCTCCGTCGGCCAGTGATGAACGCTGTAGGCGGGAGAAAAAAAAGGTGGGCTGTTATGGGATTAGACCTCCCATATGCTGAGGGAGACAGACGGACGGACAGTGGAAGGGAAGGGAGGGGATGGGATGGCGGCGGCGGCGGCGGCGCAAAAGCGATGGGTACTTTGTCTCGTTGGCTCGATCGAGAAGGCGTCGGCGCATCGAAGGACTGGGATTGGCGCGCCGGCGGCAAGCAGGATAATACCTTACATACATACTTACCTAGACCCGTACTTGTGGTGCTTGTGTATCCGGTAGTCTTGGAACTGGTGCTTTTCGCGGGAAACCTCCTCGTTCGCTGCTGTCCCTTCCCATGCCCACACCTGCGGACCGACCAGGCTGACTGGCTGGTTACCTCTCTTTACTTTCACCCTAGCGACCTACCTACCTCTAGGTTACCTGAGGTACTTTACTTACCTCCGAAAGTGAGCGAGTACTGTGCGCCTAGGCAAAAAGCCATGGGATCGTACATACTTCCCAGGATGACGGGCGGGCAAAGGACAGCCGGCATGGGTGTGTACTCAGTATCCAGCTCCCATGTGGAGAGCGACGAGGATCAGCCCTTCTGACGGGTGCAGGCAGGGTGGCCGAGTGGGTGGATAATGAATGGGTATGTAGCATCCCATGGATCCCAGCCGTTCGTACTACCCATGCGCATGCAATCCTTGGCCGCGAAAAGCCTATGTGGTGGTGTGTTGTGTGTGTGTGTGTGTATGTGTGTGTGTCAGTGTGTGGCCAGCATCCATCCATCCATCCTTCCAAAGACCGACGACCATCATGAGGTACCTTCAGTACCGTCCATCGCTGCGGGTGTTCTCCTGTGGGCTGTAACGTTGAATTCAAAAGGCAGTGAGTGAGTGGGCCCTCGCCCTCGCCTTATGGGCGCTATGTACCTACGAGCCTACATACCCATTCATGGTATCGACATTACCGACAGGGGTCTATGCGCGTCTTCCCATCGCTCTCCTGCTCCTCGTGGCACGGCGTCTTGGTGTTTGCGGGGAATCCAATTTCAAGCGCCGTCAGGAGATGCCCAAGCTGCTGTAGCCGTGCCCGAGAGCCGCAGCTGATGCTGGGCCGTGCGGTTTGAGAGTGAGAATTGGAACCCTGGACCCGACGAGAAACATGGGCTGCGCGTCAGTGCGACCGACGGGCAGCACCCGCAACCGCGTCGTCGTCGTGGCCGGCGTTGCCACGACGGACGAGACAGCCGACAGTTTGGGGGCAGACAGCGTAAGGCCAGCAGGGAGGAGGAGGGGCGGGCGAGGCACAGCGAAGCACAGCGAAGCACAAGACCAAGAAGAGACAGACAGACAGACAGACAGACACAACGAGCAGACAGGCATGCAGTCAGTCACGTAAGTAGCGGGCAGACCGAAACCGACGGCCGACCGACAGGCCGACCGAGACGGGCGAATGTGGTGGAAGGGATAATAACCTTAGCCACCGACGACGACAGTGACAAACTGCCACGACCGGCGGCGACCCTTTTCCCGCGCGCCCTGGCTCCGGAGCGCCCTCTGTGCTTTTCCCCGGCCCATGGAGAGAGCAGTTTGGAGGGATTTGAACCCCGGCATGGCCTAACCCAGAGAAATGGAAGAGCGAGCCTGAACCCCGAAATTGCTTCCCCAACGCTCATCTCGCAGACATCCCATGGTGGCGTCGCATCCAGCCCTTCTTTGATTGCCGCGTCGCAGTCGCGGTGCCCGACGCTATCACCCCGTCCCCAGCCCATCGTTATTGAATTATCATTTTTTTTTTCTTTCCGTCACGCGCGCATGATCCCGAACATCCATGCGTGATTTTTTCCGCAGTGGGAGGGACCCGGCGTCCAGGAGAGGGAAGGTTCTCTTGTCTTTTCGTTTCATGCCTCACGTTGATTTCCGATCCATCACCACGCACGCCAGGCCCAGCGGGAGATGACCCGGAAGCTAAACTTTTAGAGACCCACTGGTTAGCCTCGACGGGCGGATGGATGGTACAGCTCAGTACACGGTACGGAGTACCTGCCAGCACTACCCAAGTCCGCAGGGAGGGTCGACAGGAAAGGAGCCAAGCACGAGGTATTTTAGTCAGTCAGTACCCGCCAGTTGGGAGCGACGGATGCGGCGAGGGAGACGGCCGAATGCCTCTCTTATCTCTTCCGGTCCGGACCTCGACTCAAGTAGGAAGGAAGCCTCCAGTCTGACGGGCTCCCTTGCCTTATCTTGACGCCCTGTTGGTGTTTTCCGCGTCTCTGGAATGGATGCCTGGGACTCCACGCCGTTGGGCGCAGGGGTCATAGAGCTCTGTATGTACATGCTTCTTTTGGTGTATATGCACATGGGTGTACATACAGTATCTCTCCCCTCGGTTATTCTGCTGGCCCAAGTAAGCAGGTGACGGAATGGGCTGCAAATCAAGCTGAAGAAAGGTCCGACGCCTACACAGTAATCCGGCGCCCCCAAGCATGGAAAAGTCAAGGTAAGACAGATCGCATCCCATGGATCGTACCTGAGCCTCCAAGCCCGAACAGGCCTGGCGGAGACACACACACACACATACACACAGTATTTCTCTTCTCGCACTGGGACTGTCAGGCTGGCAGGGCATGGATGCCCGCCCATCAATTAGTTACCTCTCAATTACCTCAATGCCAGTAGTCTGTCGGTCTCCCCTTCCCCCCCCCACTGAAGCCGTGCGAATTTAGCTAAGGTTTTCGGTCGTGCTGGCAGCCTTCGTCATCGAGTCGCCATTATCATCTATGTCATATCTGCAGGTCGTCGGCGGCAGTGGGAGGCAGTGGAGGAAAAGGCCCTCTGACCCTCTGACCCTCTCAGCTCGGCAGCAGCCCCCCCCCCCCTCTTCTGCCAACATCCAACATCCATGCGAGAAAGGGGGGCAGTCTGATGTCAGATGTGCCGGGGAGCATGGCTCAATTCATGGATGTTCAGTCAGTAGTAAGGAGTACCTCCTACCTACTCCCATACTGTGAGCCCAAAAAAAATAAAAATAAAAGAAGAGGACAGAAAGGACAGGGGCGCCGCGGTGGAACGTCGATTGAGCAACCGCCGTTTCCACCATTTTCTTCCCCCCCCCCCCCCCCCCCGCCCAGCCCCCCAGCCCATGAATGGGGCCTCCTCGACCACGCTGTGCTTCCCCGCAAAATCATTGGCTCCAGCTCCAACTCACGATGGCTGCTCTCCTGTCGCTTCCCCTACATAAGTAGTACGTATAGGTGGCCGGCCTGGGCGGGCGGACGGGCACTGGCGCGCTGACCGGCTTGTTCTTCCAGACCACCCCTGTGTTAGACGGACGCAGGGCCGAACTGTGAATGACTCCACGTGAAGTCCGCGCCTATTTTTAGGCCCCCCTGCTGGTACTTGGTGACATGGGGTTGCCGAGGCTGGCGAGGCTGGCGAGGCCCCCGACAGGTTTTTTTCTTTTCTTTTTTTGGCTTCCTCCGTCTCCGTGCCTTCAGCGGCCGGTATTCTTTCCTTCCAGTAGGAACCGTCTCGTGTCCGCATACACGCGGCCCCCGGCGCGGCGCCGTGCACCGAGTCCGACAACCTCAAAGTCTGCCGCACGCGGTACGCTTGCCAGGCAGTCGTCTGAACCGAGACAGGGCTGTCACGCCGTGTCAAATCGGCCTGGCTCGTGGGCGAAGGCGTCGAGCCGCGACAGCTGGCTCCTGCTTCGCGATGCCGAGACAGGCACGCACAGGTTGACGGCACTCCGGTAGCCAACGCTCCCTGGTTCTCGCGGGTGGACGTCCAGTCCGCCCCGGCCGCCAAATCATCACCAAACGCTTCATGTCGCGGGCCAGACTGAACAACTCATCACGTTATAAGGGCGGGTGGACAGTCGGCTTTTATGGGCCCCACGCTCGGGTCGGGACCGGCAATGAACGAGAGCCCGTGGCTTGTCTCGGCATTCCGGCGTGCTCGGGTTCCACGGGGATGCGGCCGATGTCATGCCGGTAATGCTGGCGGCAAACACGACTGCCGCCCCCCGGGGACGAAGGACTGGGTAGACGGTCCACGCGGGGGTCAATTCGGGGTCTCGGGGACACCAAGCGGAACATTGTAATGCCCTACAGCCCGATATCTTCCCGACCATTTACCCGTCCCCGCCGCTCGTCAGCAATTCGTCAGCATTTGACCGCCTGTGCCACGTATAGGCCCCCCCGGAAAGAGTATCATCGTTGGCAATAATTGGGGAACATGGCCACTTCCGGGGTGGCCTCCAACGCGGGGATTGCGGGGAAGAGGGGGCGGAACGGGAAACTCCCTCATGACACTACTCGGCTACTTGTAGCCGTGGGTTTTCTATACAGAAATGCTTCGAGTGGTGATATTGAATCCATCCATCAAACTGGTACGCTTCTACTACGCTTGTTTCGCGCTGTTCTCGCCTTGAGGAAGTTCTCTCACCTTGGGCTCCCTACAACATCAACATGGGCTCAATAGACACGCCTGGGCAGTCCCTGCCTGAACCACCGCCGTTCGTTCTCAAGGACGAACCCATAGAAAACCACCGTCCGATCAAGGTGCGCGTCATTGGGGCCGGGTACTCGGGCATCTACTTGGGCATCAGAATCCCGCAGCGTCTGCGCAATGTCGACCTGCAGATCTACGAGAAGAACGAGGGCGTGGGCGGGACGTGGCTGGTGAACCGCTACCCGGGCTGCGCGTGCGACATCCCCGCGCACAGCTACCAGTACTCGTTCGACCCCAACCCCGACTGGTCCGCCTTCTACGCGCCGCAGCCTGAGATCCGCGCCTACCTGGAGAGGACGGCGGAAAAGTACGGCGTGATGCGCTTCGTGAAGCTGTCTCACGAGGTGGAGAGCTGCCGGTGGGACCAGGATGCCAAAAAATGGTAAGCCGGACTCTCCCGCTGCGGCAGACGAGGACCATGATGGCATCCCATGGCGTGCTGACTTGCGGTTCAGGCGTCTAAAGGTACGAGAGCTCCCCACGGGGCGTGTCATAGACGACGAGGCGGACGTGTTGGTGTCAGCCAGAGGTTTCCTGAGTGATCCCGCCTGGCCGAAGGTGCCGGGCTTGGAGAGCTTCCAAGGCGAGATTATGCATTCAGCCAAGTGGAACGACGAGTAAGGCCCCTATTCCGCCGACTGCCATAACCAGAAGCTGATAGATAGGTGTCCAGTTACGACTTCAAGAATAAGCGGATAGGGGTCATTGGGAACGGCTCCAGCGCCATCCAGATCGTCCCTAGCTTGCAACGGGTCGAAGGAACGAAGCTCTCCTGCTTTGTACGCAGCAAGACCTGGATCACCAACCCCTTTGGGGACAATTCTATGCAGAAGCTGGGGCTCGACCCCAAGAAGCTGGCCTGTACGTTCCTGCCCCTGAGGGCGGGTCGAGATACTAACTTGTCAAGTTTCCGACGAACAACGACAAGAGTTTGCGAACAACCCAGAAAAGTACCTGGCGTTCCGGAAGAGGATTGAAGAGGACGGGAATACAAGTAAGCAGCCGCGCCCCCGCCGGCCCGTGGGTGATGTCACCGTCCCCGGTAGCCAAGAACGGCACCGCGTACAAGCCGCTGACCTGCTTGGCCAGTCCACGAGATATCCTTCCGCGATTCGGCCATGCAAAAGGCCGCGGTGAAAGCGTTCCGCGAGGCCATGCGCGAGCGGCTGGCGGCCAAGCCCGAGATCGCCGACTTCCTGGTCCCCTCGTTCGCCGTCGGCTGCCGGCGCACGACGCCGGGGCCGGGGTACCTCGAGGCGCTGGTCGAGGACAACGTCGACTTCATCACGGACCCCATCGCGTCGGTCGACGCGGGCGGCGTGGCCCTCGCGAGCGGGCGGCGGGTGGAGCTGGACTGCCTCGTGTGCGCGACGGGGTTCCAGGCGTCGGGGGTGCCGCCCTTCCCTGTCGTCGGGCTCGGGGGCCGCACGCTCGCGGAGCGCTTCGCGCCGCACCCCGAGACGTACCTGTCGCTTGCCGTCGACGGGTTCCCCAACCTCTTCCTGATGCTGGGGCCCAACTCGGGCGTGGGCAGCGGCTCGCTGACCATGATCCTCGAGGCGCAGGGCGACTACGTCGTCAAGTGCGCGCGCAAGCTGCAGCGCGAGGACTACGCCGCCATGCGCGTGCGGCCGGCGCGCGTCGCCGACTGGGCCGCCTACTGCGACCGCTACTTCCGCGACACCGTCTACACCGACCCCTGCCGCTCGTGGTACCGCAGCGACGGCGGCCGCGGCCCCCGCATCACCGGCCTCTGGCCCGGCAGCACCCTGCACGCCCTCGAGGCCCTGCGCGCCCCGCGCTGGGAGGACTACGACTGGGAGCCCGTCGCCGCCGCCGCCGCCGCCGCCCCCGACGCCAACCGCCTGGCCTGGCTCGGCAACGGCTCGAGCCTCGCCAACCTCCGCGACGAGGCCACCGGCGCCTTCCGCTCCGACCCCGCCTGGTACCTCGAGCCCGCCTTCCAGGACGTGCCGATCCCGGGCCGGCCCGAGGACGACCCCGTGTACCGCACGCGTTGCTTTTCTCCGTAGTTGGGGGGTTGTCACTTTCCCGGAGCGGGTACGGGGGGGGAACCTGGGCTTCACTAGGAAAAGAGAGTGAGTGTGTGAGCTATTTCCCGCTCCTGGTCCGGGTACGTCTGCGGCCATGGCAAGACTGGCCCTCCACATGAGGAGACACAAGCAAGGGGGTCGACCACGTACATAGTAGTAGTGTCAGTGGTAGTATCTATCTAGGCTACTTAAGAAGGAATAATGCTCCGGTGACTATTGGCAATGGCATACGCGGGCGACGCACCGACAATCGAGCAAGTATAACCCAAGTCAGATCTTGCATGTAGTTGGTGTCAGTAGTGGATGCCTTTGGGATGCTCAGCGGAGACGACGCCCTTGCTTCCCTAACTGCATGTTCCGATTGATCTTTCCTCCACTCGCAGTTTTGAGTCGGCATTCGCAGTAGCTCGTGTTAGGGTCTGTATGGCTCAAACGCAGGCCAGGTGAAGGATGGGAGAGCAATAGATATCCATGTGGACAGGGGTGTGATGTGTGCTAGGTACTGCTGTGTACTGCGTAAGGAGCGTGATCGCCCCGGATGCAGCGGCGCGCAGGGAGTGTAGCCACTGCGGGTACTGAATCAGGAGGGATCGACGCCACTACGACACCCGTTGTTCGCAGGGTTTTAAGCCATCCATAGATTCATTGTTGTTGCCCAGCCATCATCCGCCGTGTGCATATGCAAGCCAAGTAGCGAGCACGGCCGGACGAGACCCGTGGACTGACTCCGTGCCGGGACCGACACTTCTGCTTTTTCCTTCCTCGTTGGACTTTGTATTCGAGGCATCACTTTTCTGTACTTTGATCATCCTTCGATAGGAACGGGATTGCCCCTGAGTCCGGTTGGCTATCATTGGTCAGGTCCTGCCGGTTCCATAGACCAGCTAACCCCGCATTTGCACGCAACCGCGACTTGAAAAGGGAGAATCTGACGGTCAGCTACTTAGCTCACTGACCATGGCGGCAGCTCTGGCAGCGGCCGTCGGCGGCAACGGCGTCATGTCTCAGGTGGTCCTGGCCGGGGCGGCGGCCAACGAGGCGAGGGTGCCCAACTACACGACGGCGGAGGCGGGGAACCCGTTCGTGGCCGGCTGGTACGCCGACCCGGACACGGCCTTCTACGAGGGCGAGTACTGGGTGTACCCGACGGCGTCGCGGGCGTACGAGGAGCAGACGTACCTGGACGCCTTCTCGAGCCCGGACCTGGTGCACTGGACCAAGCACGCGCGCGTCCTGACGACGGCCAACATCTCGTGGGCGACCAAGGCGCTGTGGGCGCCGGCCCCCGTGGCCCGCAACGGCCGGTACTACCTCTACTTCGGCGCCAACGACATCCAGGAGGACGAGGCGGCGGCGGGCGCCGTGGGCGGCATCGGCGTGGCCGTCGCCGACGCGCCCGGCGGCCCCTACGTCGACGCCATCGGCCGGCCGCTCGTCGGCGACTACCACCACGGCGCGCAGCCCATCGACCAGGCCGTCTTCGTCGACGACGACGGCCAGGCCTACCTGTACTACGGCGGGCACGGGCACGCCAACGTGGCCAAGCTGAACGCCGACATGACGTCGCTGGGCCGGTTCGACGACGACGACGACGACGAAGACGACGACGACACCGCCCGGTTCCGGTCCATCACGCCCACTGACTACGTCGAAGGCGCGCAGATGCTCAAGCGCGCCGGCGTCTACTACTTCATGTGGTCCGAGGGCGGCTGGCAGGGGCCCGACTACCGCGTGGCTTACGCGACGGCGGCGTCGCCGCTGGGGCCCTTTGCGCGCCGCGGCACCATCCTCGCCCAGGACGCCGCCGTCGCCCGCGGCAGCGGCCACCACGGCGTCGTCACCGTGCCGGGCGCCGCCGACGTCCACTACATCGTCTACCACCGCCGCCCGCTGCGCGAGACGGACGGGAACCACCGCGTGCTCGCCTACGACCGCCTGTGCTTCGCCCCCGACGACGCCGACGCCGACGCCGACGCCGACGCCATCCGCCCCGTCCGCATGCGCGTGCACGACAACTTCGCCGACGGCGACATGGTCGGCTGGGTCACGCGCGGCGGCGGCCGCTGGCACGTCGACGGGGCCGACGAAGATGCGGCGCTGGTGTTCACGCCGGGCGGTGACGACCACGGGGGCGCCGGCCGCGCCCTGCTCGACACCAACTTCACCGACGTGGTGATGGACGCGCGGGTTACGCTCCCCACGGACGCCGGCGACGACGAAGACGACGACGACGGCCGCGCGGGCGTCGTGTTCCGCGCCACGTACGAAGAGACGGGCGCGGGCGCTTACTACGCGGCGCTGCTCTCGCGGCGGGGCGTCGTGATGCTCGAGAAGAAGCAGTATACGACGACGACGACGGCTGGTGATAGCAGTGGCGTCGCGGCGGATCATCAGCAGCAGCAGCAACGTCTAGGCGAGGCCGCCTTCGCCGCCGGCCCCCCGGGATCCTCCCACCATCTGCGAGCGACGGCCGTCGGCGGCGACCTTCGCGTCTTCGTCGACGACATGACGGCACCGCTCCTCGCCCTCGCCGACGCTCAGCCCCTCGGGGCGGGCGCCAACGGCGTCGCGGCCGTGGGCACGACGGTGCGGTTCGGGAAAATCGCGGTTTCGAGGCCGGGCGACGAGGGGCGAGAGGGACCCTGCTGAGGGTTGGGGGCTGGGTAAGCAAGGGACGGGGGGTCTCTTGGTCACTTAGGAAATGTCCAAACGAAACTTTTCTTCCTCAGAAGCACAGCATATTCTCTTTCTCTATCAATTCACTCCATCATTTACCTACTATTCCTTCATTTGCTGTCAGAGGTATCCACGTGCCGGGGGTATTTGTTGGCTCTTCCCTACCAACCCCTCTCCAACCCCCCTCCCCCTTAATCTTCTGCTCTCAAAAGGTAGAGAACCAGATGTTCCGGGTGCCGGATTCGAAGCGATGCCGGCGGGCGGCGGCCTCGTAGAACATGACCATGACCTGGAGGGTCGCGAGGCCGGCGAGGGTGGCGCCGCACGCGGGGCCGGCGAACCAACGGCGCAGGGGCGAGGCGGCGGTCGCGGGCGTGACCCAGCCAAAGGTGAGGTTCAAACTCCAGAGGGCGTGCAGGGCGCCGTAGGCGAGGCCGACGAGGCAGTGCGTGTTGGCGTCGAGGGGCCGCACGCGCTCGACCTGCAGCGCCGCCACGCCCGCCGCAAACAGCCCCAGGCTCGCCAGCGCCCGCTCCGTCGCCCGCGCGCCGCGCGACCGCCAGCGCTGCTCCTCCTCCTCCTCCTCCTGCTGGGCGCGCTCGCCCCGGCGAGGCCCCTCGTGCCGCCACCGCTGGATCTGGCGGGCGTACGCGACGGCGTGGGCCGCGACGGCGGGCAGCAACGCCAGCGCCAGCGCCCAGGGGACGCACTGGTACGTGACGTTGGTCTCGGTCGGCACCCAGCCGCGCAGGAGCCGGTTCGCGTCGGACCAGAATGTGTCGGACCACGCCATGGTGCAAAGCGGAGGCGAGTTGGTTCACGTCGGTTGCTCTTTTCTCGATGCTGGGCAAGACGGGTAATGGAGTTAGTTCATAAAGCGTTCTTCTTTCCGGTTAGGCACAGCAAATCGTCTTGTCTCATAGTAAAGAGTGAGGTTGAGAGCCGGGTCGCTGCTAGGCTTAATATAGCCCCCCTTTGGACCCAGAACCAGAGCTGTTTCCAACATCCAAACGATAGATAGCTAGAGTTTGTTCGCCCGGTCTTTGAGACTATCACAAGCATGTCTCAACGGGACGTAGCTCGAACAAAGCCCAGGAACGGCTTATCCGCTGAGGCTCCAAAGAGGTTTATGCGGTCGCAATAGTCGCAGACAAAGAGCCGTTTCAGCCTGCCTTTGGTTACGAAAGGGACGGAAAGGTCAATCCTGACCTCTGATTACATTGGCTCTTTCACGATGGCCGTGGGTTGCTGTTCTAGTGGACCCGAGAGCGATCAGTAGTTATGAGATGTCTCATGGCCAACACAGATTGGGCACCGCCTCATGAGCCAGTCAGTCTATTGACGGGCGGATTCAACAGGAGACTGAAGGCTTTGTGTAATGTAATCACGTTTCTCGCCTTTCCATTCCTAATCCAGAGAGACGTACTAAAATACACCGGATTGGCTCCTGGGCGAATTCTTCCAACAGTGCAATGGTAGCTGGAGAATGCGCGGGTAGTCGCCAGAAGGGTACTGTATTATACGGAGCGGCGGTTTACACCCAGAGATACGTGTTGGCCGTGAAACAGTTTACCTCAGGAGGTGACTTGGGGGGACTCCTCTGGCGTCTGGTGCTTCGTCTTTGTCTGAATGCGATGCGGAAGACATGCAGCAGCATTATCGGCGGCCGGATCCCGAAGCGATCACTTTACGTAGCAGGGGTTGCCCGTCGAGATGGATTACAGAGGAGTTTGCGCAAGTAAGTACGCGTTGAAACAAGAGGTAGGTGAAGTATCTAAGGTAAGTAATGCAAAGTAAGAAGGTACTTGCTTCGAGAAGTACCATGCTTAAACTTCACCTCTGAGCTGGACATGATCACTTATCCGATGGTTCACCATCCATCTCCATCTACACCCCAGCTTCCTTCGCCTCGATCACCGCCTCCCTAATATTGCAGCAGATACTTTCACCACGTTTGGAGGTGTCGCCTTTGCCCGTAGCAAATGCCACCGGAACATTCCTCCCCTTGGCGTAATGTAGAAAGACGACCCGACAACGGACGAGATACAGGGCTTGCTCTGGATACACTTTGTGGCGTCTCGGTGAAGAGGTAAGCGACCATCTATGCGTGGACGCTACCGACTCGCGCCCCGGCTTGGCATGCGTGCCGTTACTTACCACCTGGATATTGGGCGCTTCCAAGCATCTCCTCAGCCACGCCTCCCAGTTGAGTTCACCAGTGCGGTTGATGGTAACGGTAACCCTAGCCAGCGGGCCACCTCTCCGTCTACGTACGGGAAGACGGTCCAGTCCCTCGTTGCGACTCTCGACGACATCGGCCAAACTAAGTTACACAGCACGCCGTTTCCTCGATGGCAGCCCATCACCACCGCTCCCGCCCTGGGCCCTAATCTTATGGGATGTACTAGCACAAGGACGCTGTCGGCTATGGGGGTTCCAATCGGGGCCATCGGCCAACCATGCCGCCACGCACCGTACGACGCACACACACCCCGGATGGATACAGAAGTCTCCAGTCAGGGCCCCATAGACGTCTCGATTTCACCCGGCAGCACCCCCCATGGCGCTTACTGAGGAACCCGCGGAAGGGGTCTTCTTCTGTAAGCTAGAGAGCATGGTTTCCCAACCCACCACCACAACATGGCGCCCGAGGCACAGAGACCGCCGGCTGTCCGTTTCGGCCGTTAGTACATCACCGCCTCAGGCCAGTCAGTCCCAGCGGTCCATGAATAAGCCTCTTCGCGGTCCTTGGGTCACCATGACTACCGCCTTCCTCTTGGCCCGGCCCCCCGCAAAGGCTGTGCCGTCACGATGCTTTGGGGGCCCCGCGGCAGAACTCACCATCTGCAAGAGGCCGTTGCGTGGCGAGTGTCGACACCCGAGTGGAATGTGCTGCGCTTCCGCCCGTATATCTCACGGCCGTGATCCTCTGGTCATCTCACCACGATAAATGTCCATGCTCGAGGAATAACGCCGTGGCTGGGGTTCTACAAACAATCCCCCCTCCAAACCCCTGGACTGAACGCGATTACACCAGGCGCACCCCGGGTTTTCAAATACACGACGACCCAGAACATTCCTTTCCAATGATAGAACTTGGCCTCGCTTCAAGAGAAACGTGTACCGTCGCTCACCTTGCCCTTGCCGCATCAACATTGGTTACCCCTTCAGCCGCCGTCAGTCTCTGAACACCACCATGGACACACAAGAAGCCTACGCCCTGGTTTCGCGGGCGCCCAAAATAGCCTGGCTCCCGACCCAGACCTTGTCGACGGCCCTTCCGTACGGGTCGCTCATGCTGGTCGGGGCCCTGCTCGCCATCTTCCTGGCGTACCGCCTGGTCGACTACGCGGTCCTGCCGCGGGCCTACCCGTCCGTGTACCCCAAGCTGACGCGGGACCACCGCGAGTCGTTCCTGGGCCACCACATGAGCGGCGCCGGGCTGGCCGTCGTCATCGTCCTGGCCTGCTACCCGGCCATGGGCATCCTGGCCGTCAAGGACGTCACCTTCCGCACGCCGCTCTTCCCCGGCGCCGGCGTCGACTTTGGCGACGCCGCCCTTTTCCTCACCCAGGTCTACGGCACCCTGTACCTTGCCGAGCTCTACGCCCGCTACACCTCGCTCACCTGGCTCCTGGTCGCCCACCATGTCGGCCTCCTGCTCATTTCGCAGACGGCCATTGCCCTGTCGGCAAAGCTCGAGGAGCACCCCGAGGCCACCCTGGAGATTTATATGTGTATTGTCTGGGGTAAGTGCTTGCCACCCTCTCCTCCCTTCCCCGGGCTACCCTTCTGGGGTGATTCGGCACTCTCCAAGCGACGCCCGGCTGACCTGATTTCCCCCTTGAAAAAGCCACGTTCGACATGGTGACCGAAATCCCCCTTCACGTCTGCCTGATCCTCTGGCGGCTCTGGCGGACGCAGTACCGGGTCCTCGCGCCCATGTGTCTGCTGTGCGCCGTCTGGATCGTCTGCATGGCGCTCTTCGAGACGGCCATCACCATCTACCTGATGCACATGACGTGGGACCGGTGGGAGGACTGGCGCATCGCCACGCCCATCGTCTTCTCGCTGTGGATCGCCACGCAGCTCTACGGCGGCTGGAACTTCTTCCAGATGGGCATGGGCGCCCGGCGCAAGGCGCGCGAGCACCCGGCGCTGCGGGACGCCGGCGACCTCGAGACCGCCGCCGGCGCGCCCGGGGCTTGCTCTCGGGCCACTCCGGGTGCCGCCGGCAAAGGTTCCGGCCGCGCCGACGTCGTCGAGATTGCCCCGGGCAGTGAGTCCGTCTCGTCCTTCAAGGGGACGCCTGTGCAGTCGCCGACGCACCCCGCGGATAACCCGTTGTCCTCCGCCTCATCGTCGTCGTCCAATACAAGAAACCACAATTCCATGGAACGCGAACATCATTAACGGGGCTATGAAGGGGTAAAACGGCAGGAAAGGGTGGGGAGACTACATTGACAGCTACCCATATCACTGCCAGCATGGTAGCGGCGTAAACCGTCCCTAGCGCAAATTAAAAGGGGTCGTTGCGCTGCTTCATTCCAGTCGTACCTACCTATACACCCTAAAAATAAAAGATGGCGACAGGTGCTCCGGTTCAAGACATTAAGCATTAATAATATGAGGTTGGGAACCATGATCGCCGTGGACGTCGTTATCTTGGCGCGTAAAACCGTATCTGAGGATATATATATGGAGAAATAAAAAGGGGAACAAAAATGCGAAATCAAATGGGTATTGTATATGCTGCCTCCTCTGCTCCTTGTCTCATCCACTCCCTTTTTGATTTTGATTCATCGCAACACGGCGGGTCGTAGGCCCGTTTCCGAATACGAAGGTGCCTGCGACCACGAGGGCACTCGGCCCGTGTCCGAATGCGGCGACGACTGCGACCACGAGGGCACTCGGCCCGTGTCCGAATGCGGCGGCGACTGCGACCACGAGGGCACTCGACCCGTGTCCGAATGTGACGGCGGCCGCGACCACGAAGGCGAGCGCGTCGACGACGGCGGCCGGGACCCGGAGCGGGCCCGCGACGGCGCGACCGAAGGCTGGTATGCGTCAGAGAGGCGGTTGAACTCGCGCACGCGCAACTGGCTGCCCTTGCCGAGGGCGATGGTACGGCCCGCCTGATCGGGGCGCGTCGCGGGCGCAAAGTGCGGGTCCGTCGGACTGTCGGTAAAGCCGGGCGACATGGGGCTCACGGGGCCGAGCTCGTGGACTTCGCCGCCGCCGCCGCCGCCACCGCCGCTACCGCCGTCGTCGTCGGACGACACCTCAAGGAATTCGTCGTGCAAAATGGAGCGGCGAGCGCGCGAGCGAGCGCCGGAGCTGGGCCCATTGGAGAAGGACAGGGGCGTCTTGCGGCCGGTGCGCGAGGGCCGCGACGAGGACCCGGCGCCGGGGGTGTGAGCGGCCGAGGCGTTGGAGGAGCCGAAGAGGCGGGGCGCGACGGTGGCAAGGGCCATGCGGAGGGCGGGCATGGTGAGGACGAGGACGGCGACGACCACCTCGGCGTGCGTCCAGACGACGGCGTCGGCGTTGTCCCACGTGGGGTTGTCCGAGGTGGAGAACTGGACGAGGAAGCGGAGGCGGATGCAGCTCGTGATGGTGACGAAGATGCCGAGGCTGAACATGAAGAGCGTAAGTAAGCGCCGCCGCAGCGCCATCTTGAGGCCCATAACCATGGGCAGCGGCAGAAACAGGATCGTCAGGTCCTGGGCGATGCCCATGCCCGCCGCCGCGTAGCTGAGCGCGTTGACGTTGATGCACGCTTCGCTCGCCGGGCCCAGCGCCCCCGTCCAGCCGTCCCAGTTCCAGCGCACTGGGTGACACTGGAACGCCGTCATGAGGATGATGACGACTGTCGTCAGCGAGACCCAACCGACGACAACGAAGCCGATCACACTGAACGCCGCACTCTGGAAGATGCGCATAAGGAACAGGGTGATGCTGATCCGGCAGAGACCCAGCACCAACGTGTAAAAGAGCTCGTCGATGAAGAAGAGCTAGTTGGGGCACGTCAGCTTCATATCAGCACACGGGACAGCCCGGCCGCAGGACGGATGGATTACCTTGAGCGCCATTGTAATGGTCTCGGGTTCGAGATCCCAAATGTCACGGCCTATCGCTGTGACACGCACGTAGTGTCCAAGTCCCAGAAACGCCAGATATACCACCACCATAAACATGACGATCCAATCATCCATTTCCCACCTCGAAAATGTCGTGTACCGCATGTACATGCGGATGGTGAGACAGGCGAG
This sequence comes from Nigrospora osmanthi, assembly GCA_029489945.1. Taxonomy (NCBI): domain Eukaryota; kingdom Fungi; phylum Ascomycota; class Sordariomycetes; order Amphisphaeriales; family Apiosporaceae; genus Nigrospora; species Nigrospora osmanthi. The sequence continues at coordinate 555,931 of CP120499.1, forward strand.
CGTGAGGAGGTCGATGGCGATAAAGATGTACTCGTCCAGGATGCGATGACGTTTGGGCTTGTTGCATGCCTGGGCATCCAGCTTGGCCACCGCTGCCTTCCTGTTAGTTGGCACACATAGGGCAAACGCACGCGCGGGGTCACATACTTAGCCGATCCATGATGGTGCAACTTTTAGCCATGCAGTTGTTGATCGAGTCAAACAACTCGGCGTCGGTGCAAATGCACGTCTCGTTGGTAAAAGTTCGGCATGCTGAAAGCGGGATCCTCTCGGCGAGGCAGCTCAGCTGCTCATCAAGACTATCGTCAGCGCTCGGTAGCCTCAGGCCTGAGAGTTTTGGGGTGTTCGTACTCCGCAAGGTGGTATCTGGTCCGCCAGGTCCAGCAGGCTGGCTTGACATATCGAGAAAAGGAGGGTCGCCACCAGCACATACAGCCACCCCCTATACATGACGCATGCGACGCTCGCAACGCTCAATCCCTAGCCTCCCTGGGACACCGAGGGGGCGACGTCCGTCCAACCGTCCTGCCAGAAATCTGCCAAATCGTGCCCCTCGTGATGTTTTCGTCACTTGCTTCGTCCGCCGCAAGTGTGTCCGTCACTGTCGTCGAGGTTGTCGTCAATAGCGCCGGCTGTATGTCTGTTCGTTGCTGTCGTCGGGGATTGTCGTCATTTACCGTGAAGGAACGACGGCTGGCGCCTAACAGCATGATATGGGGGGAAGAGTAGCAAGAGTTGCAATCATGATCCATCATGGCTACGGGGTTTTCTTTGTTATAGCTGGAATGACAGGCCGTGCCTGGCCGATGGGATGACCGTGGGGGCAACCCTGCCTGTTGCTGCTTCCATTGCCTCTTAGCGTTTCATCACGACTTTCTAGCCTCTTCGCACTCTCGTCTGTTGGACCCCTCCGCTCGTGCCGGACCTTGGTTTTTACGGGGAAGTGCGGGTATCGCCTCGAGATTTTCCTGTCGTGACTAGCTGACAGTCGTAATCGTCGGACACTAGCCCATCTTCATGTCGGTGCTGGTGGCGAGCGTGTGCCGGTCTCAGGTTTGATGTGGGACTAGACCAACTAGTACCGGGAAGGTTCGTTTGGATGGTGTAGTGAAGGGGTCCCGTGCGTGAGAATAGCACCAGAATGAAGGCCCCAGGCCCCTGACAAAATAACTGGCTCACTTGTAGTGCAAGTGTTTTTAGGCCAGTGAGCTCAGTGAGCTACTTCTTTTGTCAGGGGCCTGGGCCCCTACCCTACCCTGCCCTGCCCTCCCCGAATGAAGATGCGCGACCAGCCGACCTTGAGAGCGAAGTGCCAGCAACCTGAAATATCGTTGCTAAGACACCTCCGGCCCCGGTGAATTGGCAAGGCATTGCAGGCGATTCCAGTTGACCGAGTCAGGACAGATGATGATGAGGCACAGGGCGGTTGCAGGCCGGCCACTGAAGCCCAGCGAGAGCGGTTGAGACTGAGAGCTCGCAGTCGACTCTCCTTCCGGTGCGAACTCGTGGGCCGCTAGCACTTGCAAGGTGGGAACCCCGTATGCTGATCGCGGAAACAGAACGCAGTTCTGGCGAATGCCCTCCTGAGTAGTGTGAGCCGCGTTTTCACTAGCTCAGTGAAGGCTCAGTAGCTCGTTGCTGAATGCTGCCCAAATGAGACCACGCCAAGCACGCCTGCTGGGCATCCTACGTAGTATTAGTATTGTCCCCTTTCTTTCTGGGCTGGTCGGGACGGCGCAACCCCACTTGGCTCGATGATCGCCCTTGGTGTCGGATCTGCCATATGTGCGCCACTCGGGCAAGCTGACAATCGAGAATCCACCTGCCCAAGTCTGCCGAGGCATGGCCCGTCCTTGTGCAGGGCCCTCCCAACTCCGCTCCAACACGCCACTGGTTGGAGCTGGGCAGCTGAGGAGGGTGTTGTGCTCGTTGTTAAGCACCGGCATTTGGCACTAGCAATGCTGGTGCCTATCTCAAGTTCCCAAGATCTAAGGTGACACAAGCGGCCAGCATTTCCCATTCTCGTATTGTCCATCCGGGCTGCCGGGTTCTTTAGGCTTAGCAGTCGATCTGGGCGGACCGTGACCTTCCAAGGACGTCCGGAATCCGGCCGCCCGGTTGGCTGGTTCGTTACGGTTGCTCTGGGTCGCTTGGGCAGCTCCCCTCGGCTTCGTCTCACTTCGGCTCCGGCAAGGCGTCATAAGCCTCGAAACGGTTGGAGGGGGGTGACACAACCTGTACAGGCCGTTATGAGGGCAGGAGGGTGACAAGCTGCTGGGCAGCTAGGCGAACTAGGGACCAACGCCTCATCATCAGCAGGGAGTACGGGCTGCAGGCTTGCCCGACCCTCTGATAGCAAGACATTGAGTTTGCGGGCAACGGATGCAGGTAACCACATAAGACGCTTAAGGGCGTTCCCGTCAGCCCGTTTGAGTCGGGCAGCCGAGTTCCTTTCGGTATCTTATGCATATTTCCGGGACGGACGGGAAACGGCAGGTTGCCAAGGGAGCTGAGGACTCAAGGTCGCCTCGCCGGCGCGATGATGGCACCCAGACACCCAGGCGCTTGGGTCTTGGGCTGCGCTACTGGCATTGGGCGATTCGATGTGTGCGTTATGCCTTGGGAGAACCTTGCGGTTAGTCGCACACAGCCAGTCTCGGATGGCAGATAGTTCGAACAGTTGCCGTGTCTGGCACTTGACAGCGGCAATACCCGCTGTTCAATCGAGTTGGCATCGCGGCCAGTGCTTACAGCACACTAATCGACGAGTGCTCGGCGTGGCGATTTGATTCACGACGGGTTGCGCCTGGCCTGATCTGCCCGCGATCGTCTTAACGTCCGGTGGTTTTCGGAGGCAGTGGAGGCCCCGTTGGGCGCTTTTCTAGCGGCACAGTTCTGACAGTGTGCCCTGGCGATGAACGGCGTTGGTCGCTTCCAATAGTCGCTGGCGAGTGCTGGTAGCGGTTCAGATACAGAAAGGCCAGTCTTCATCATGATTTCGGGGCAGTAGCATAGCTCCCGACTGACTAAGCAGCCTAGCGGATGATGCTGTCCCGATGGCGACCGACTGGCCACCTCCGCTGCTGGGCAGGATGCTTCTTGCCATCTTGCCAACTTACGTACGAATGCTGGTGGAAGTCAGTGAGAAGTTCAACAGGGCGGCGGGAGCGCGCACAATTGCGGAATCGCGGTGGGTGCGCTTCGTAGACCGTGATCTCAGGCCTGGAGGGCACTGACTGCCCTGCTTAGCTAGGGGCTCAAGCAAAGCCGATAGATTGCCGGAGGGCCGAGTGCTTCCACACAGAGATGTCGTGAGGGGGCAGGACGGCAGGACCCTGCGGACGCATGATTCAGTCAGCGCATGCCGTCTAACCCAAGGCGAGTTGGTGAATATCTGTAGTCCGGTTGGTGGAGAAGGTTCCTAGTAAGGAGATGGCGTCCACCTGCCCGTCCGACCTAAGGAGTTTGTTATTTCCGGGTGAACCCAGCCCGCCACGGTGAGCCAGCGGACAGCCTGAAGGCCAGCCAACCGTACGTACCTCACACAGTCGCCACGGTCCAGGTGACACCCCCTCACCCGGCAGTTGGCCTGTCATCTCATCTCCGTACTCGGTAGAGAAGGCCGAGTTCCTGCTGCCTGCCGCCCTTTATTTAGCAGTAGCAACAGGTAGAAGCGGGACACGCCCCCGGCAATTCTTGCCGCATCGGAGACACGCCCAAAAGCGGACAGGGCTCCGGTGCCCATGCGTCGCGAACCCATAAGGTGAGTCCAAGCGCAAGATGGCCGGGCGTTCTCTCCCGCGAGAGGGTGTCATTGCCGCCACGAGCACGCAGCAGCAGATCGGACTCTGGACGGGATGTGACTCTGGCTCTGGTAAATGTCACCTGGGGCTCAGGTGTGTGTGTGAACCAAACCGCATCGCCAACCGACCGTGCCGCAGATGGCGAAAAGCTTAATTCGAGTTAGGAACCAGGCCAATTGGAACTTTGCTGCCCGGGCCTACTGCAGTTTTAGGCCATCCAGGATAGGTCGCCGGTACATACGAAAAATGCATCACTACTACTGGACTGGAGATGCTGCTGGTATGAAGAAGATGTGGCTTCCTGTTGAAGCAGAAACCAGGTGCTCGGTTCGCGAGTAGCGTAAGAGGCAAGCGCGACACCGAGATAAGGCACAAAAGTACCAACAACGAGTAAGTGCCATGGACGGGGTGCTCCCTCTTCCCGTACAATGGGAAGGTGCCAAGGAGTGAGTGCTCTTCCCCTCCCTCTTCCCACACAATGAGTAGGTGCCAAGAGAAGTGCTCCTCCCCTCCCTCTTCTCTCCCCCCCCCACCGCAATCCATCCTCGTTATCGTCTGCACATTGTGTCTCGTCTCGTCTGCACATTTCGTTTCGTCTGCACATTTGGTTTCCCCTGCAGGGTTCCCATGCGGGTGTTTGCACGGATCAAGGGATGGATCGTTGGACAACGTGGTCCATCTACCTATCCATCCCGTCCATCCCATCTGATCCCGGATGCCATGTGGCTGTCGCGTGATTGCCAACAGTTTCACCCGCTGTGAGACGACCTACAAACGCAAGCCGCAAGTGCAGCCCGCAAGTGCAGCAGCCATGTTCTCCGGCCGACGCAACCGACGATGATCCATCCACTGCTCCCTCAATTCGGCTCCGTCAAGACCACGCTCCAGAGAACTAGAGACTCGCTGCAAACCTCCCCTGCCAGAGCGGGCGACATCTCGGCCGCCACACACGCTCAACCGCCCCGCCCCTCATCTCTTCTGCGCTTCCAGCTGACCAGGGAGGTCACCTCCGCACCAGCAATACCCATATCATGAAACACCACCGGCCCACCTCGCAGGGCAAATGTCGGCAGCCTCCACGAAACCGACTCCTGCCTTGCCTGGCCAAGATAGCCTAACAGGGTCCGTGTCTGTGCGTCCAGGATGAAGATGGGCAGAAAAGGCGGGGCTGCGAACCACGGATCTTCTACCCGCCATCTTCCTCGCCTTCAACATCCACAGGAGACAAGGACCCCGGGCCATCACGGCTTGCTCTGCTGAGTCGTGCTGCTCTGGACTGCTGCTTTCTGCGGTGGGCTGTCCTCCCATGACCGCCGGGCCGACTGACATCGTGGAAATCAATGCATGGTAAGCCATGAGCTTGTGACGAGATGGCGCCATTCCACATGCTGCCCTGTTTCTGCATGCTTGCACAAGTGCGCGCAAGGCGACCACCATCGACAAGAACGGCCACGTCGTCGTCATCTTCGACGCAGGCCGGCGCCCATCGGTTGGCTGTTTCGTCGCTGTGGTCTTCGGTCGCTCAGCCGTGAGCGATCCGGGCCGCCAGGACCTCCTCTGGCGACCACGACCGAATATTCCACCAGTAACGATAGCCTCGCCACGTGCCATTTTGACCGCCTTCCGATACGAACCTCCGTGTGCTCTCCAAAATGGCTTCAGACGGCCGGCCTGGGCCCTGGTGGCTCCCATCATCCCGCGCACGGCCAGTATGGTGCCGGACAGGGGCCGGCCATGAGAGGACTGGGGTCGTACGGGCGGGGGCCGGACAGGCTTGTCATCCTTGACGAGCGACATGCCTTGTCGGGTGATAATCCGTTGAACCAGATCTTTTCAGCCGTGTGAACCGCTACCCAGCCCGCCGTCATATAACTGCGGAAGAGCCCGACTTCTCTCGCCTTCGCCTCTTGCACTTGCCCCGGCAGCTGGTTTCACCCTGGTTGGTGTATGCTGTTTCTGCCGCCAAGGGCAGCGACGTCTCGAAACGATACAAATCCATTACGAGGACGACGACGACCATGAATTCCCCTCCGCCACCTGGTTCTGGCGGTCTCCCACCCGTGGACCCTGCTGTCCTCGACCACTCCCAGATCACGGCTCCCGCGATCGGCGTCGCCGCCTTCTGTATCGTGATCACCACCACAGCTATTGCCCTGCGAATGTATACGCGCTGCTTCCTTCTGAAGCGCGTGGGGGCCGATGATTACATGGCTCTGGCATCTCTGGCAGGTGTCTTCGCCGTGGCCGGGACTTTGATCGAGCATACCAAGCACGGTCTTGGGTCACATATCTGGGACGTGGTGCAAGACCCGAAAGGCCTAAAGGGCTTCTTTCACGTACAGCCTCCCCCATTCCTCCTACAGCCATGCCTCTTCACCGCTGACATTGATTGCTTCTCCAACAGCACTTCTACCTTGGCATTGTCTTTTACAGCATTACTCTGTTCTTTATCAAGCTCAGCCTTGTTCTGCAGTACTTTCCTATTATACGGCAGGTCCCTCGTTACCGCATGGTGTTCTTCGTCGTCGCGGCCTTCGTTGTTGCATGGGCGATCGGGATGATGTTTACTGTGATACTCATCTGTGTGCCGGCGCGAGGTTACTGGGACAAGTCGGTATCAGCGAAGTGCCTACCAGACCAGACCGTGCAGTTGGTCAGCGCCGTTGGCAACATCGTGACGGAGGTAATCTTGCTGATATTGCCGTTGCCTGTGGTCTGGAGACTTGGGCTGGTCACCCGACAGAAGGTGGTGCTGACGTGCCTTTTCTGCCTCGGGTTCGTGACCGTCGTTATTTCCGTGCTGCGCGCTTCTTTCATCTTCTCGCCACATATGGAGCTCGACTTCACACGCGACGCAGTGGCCATTACCAGCTGGACCCTGGCCGAGGTCACCACCGGCACGCTTTGCGCCTCCCTAATCACCCTGCGTCCGCTGGTGAGCCGCGTGCTGCCCGAGTTTGGCACTGTCCGCAGCGCCCTGCGCGCCATGACCCCCGGCGTCTCGCCAAAGCTTCACGAGTACACCCTGTCAAGCCCGTCAACGGCCAAGAGGCGCGGAGACCGACGGGCCTCCAAGTCGCCCGGTCTGGCCTCGCCCGCTCCGATTCTGCCCAGTCCCCGGCCCTTCTACACCGACGAAACCGGGTTCGCGCATACCCAAAGCCTCGTACTGGTTATCCAGGGCCACAGCCAGATGAGCCTGGATGACTGTCAGACACCCCGCCGCGGCGCCACGGGCATGGCGTTCTCGTCCGACGACGACTTGCCCAGCCAGCCCGACTACAGCCAGGAGCGCGAGGGCCTGCATTTTGACGCCAACGAGCTTGCGGGCCTGGAACCCGCCGCCTCCGTCCACCCTCGGACAAGCTCGACACTTTCGTCCTTTGTGTCGACGCACTCTGCGCCGGCCGTGCAAACAGAATTAAGATACCCCCCTAGATACCACAGCAGAGACCCAAGTAATTGAGAATGCTTAACCATCCCCACATGCGCAAGTCGCCCCTTTTCTGCCCAAGTGACTGCAAGGGCGCAGGAGCACAGCACTGTAGATGCGGAATCTTGATTAGCGCCCTTGGAGCGGAGGTGATGATGAACAGAAGAAGCAAATGGTCTTGTATTGTTCCCATGCGCCGAATGAATACCCAGCCATTTTGATAGTAAATACAACGATAACTACGTTAAGTACCGGTATCCCCCCTCCTTTGAATACTCCAAAACGCCAACGCTATATGACAATGACTGCCTCCCCCGGGGGCCCGACCACTCACGGGGCGGTTTAGTTGGCGTCGGGCATGGGACTGTCGGGCAGGCCGTCAGCCGGGGCGGCGGCGGCGGCCACGGCCGGCGGGCCAAGCAGGGACTCGACCTTTTTGAGGAGGTCGGGGATGCGGAAGGGCTTGGAGACGACGTCGTCCATGCCGCTGCGCTTGGCGGCGAGGACCTGCTCGTCGCGGACGTTGGCGGTGACGGCGATGACGGGCACGTGGCCGGCGACGGCGCCGTCGGCCTCCATGCGGCGGATGGCGCGCACGCACGTGAGGCCGTCCATGTTGGGCATCTCGAGGTCCATGAGCACGACCGAGAGGCGGCGCCCGCCGTGGGGCCGCCGGTAGCTGGTGCCGTCGAGGAAGGCGAGCGCCTCGAGGCCGTCATTGGCCACGGCCACGCCGATGCCGAACTTCTTGAGCTGCTTGACCAGCACCTTCTGGTTGACCAGGTTGTCCTCGACCACGAGCACCTCGAGCTGCGTCGGGTCGAAGCCGCCCGCGCCCGCCACGTCCTGCCGCTGCGGTGTCACGGGCGCGAAGAGGCAGCCGCCGCCCGTCAGCGACCGCTCGACGGGCGTCAGGTTGGCCCCCGCCTCCGACGCGGCGGACGAGGACCGGCGGGCCTTGATGTAAAAGGAAAACATGCTGCCCTGGCCGGCCTCGGACGACACCCCGATCTGGCCACCGTGCAGCTCGGCGAGTTGGCGGCAGATGAAGAGACCGAGCCCGCTGCCCCCATACTGCGCATGTGTGCGTGGGGAAGCTTGCGAGAAGCGCATGAACAAGACCTTGACCTCCTCGGGCGTGAGGCCGCAGCCAGTGTCCTGCACCAGGAAACGAAGGTAGAGAAGCTCCCCCTCGCCCCAGTCCCCCCCAACGGCAACGGCGTGGTTGTTATTCTTGGTCTGAATATATTCGAAGCCAGGCAGGTGATTAGCCACGGGTGGCTCGCGAGACGCGGCCACGGAGACGGTTATGACCCGCTTGTCGGAAGAGGCCGTGAACTTGATGGCATTGGTGATGAGATTGATCAAGATCTGAAGCACTCGGCTGGGGTCAAAAGTCACCCAATCAGCTTGGAGCACGTCAAGAGAAGGATCCGTCACGCGGACCATCTCGATATCCTTGGCCTGTAATTCCGGCTCGAACATCTTGACTGCACGCTTGAGGACATCAGAAGGTTGAGCAGGCGTCGGCGTTATGACTAGGAGGTTTGAATCCAGCTTGGACACCGTGAGAATGTCGTCCACAATGGACTTCTGGTGTTGTACGCAGAGAGAAATGGTGCGCGCCGCATCCAGGCAGTTCTCCACGTCGGCTGAAAATGGGTGGTTATCCTCGGCCCGATGTCTCTCGAGAGTCGACAAAATGTCATCGGCACACTGGAGAATGGCGCTCAGGGGATTCCGCATCTCGTGAGAAGTGATGTCGATGAACTCGTTTTGTTGCCGCCTTGTTTCCTCGGCTTCCTGAAGTCGACGGTTTTGAAGACCTTGGGCCCATTTCAGGTGGGAGATGTCGGTAATGGATCCCATTATGGACCTCACCGAGCCGTCCATGGACAGTTCAGGCTGGGCAGTGACCAGAACCCAGTACTCAATAGCCTCGCCATGGAGGTCGACAGGTCGGACGTAGACCTTCTTGAGCTGCAGCTCGCTGGACCAGGCCTGCCGGTCCTCTAACATTTGCTTCCAGCCCTTCTCCATGGTCTCCCGGCTGCCCTCCTCGATCTGCTCCATCCAGGCCATCTCGTACAGCTCTTCTCGTGGATGTCCCGTCATCTCAAAGTACCGATCATTGGCCTCCCGCAGCACACCGTCCGGGTCCACCAGAAACATGCCCAGAGGTGACATTTCCGTCATGCGCCGTAATCGACTCGTTTGCAAAGCCAGCTGCTGTGAGAGATGTTCCTGTTCCAGGGCGGCGGCCTCGGCGGCATCGCGGTTCCGGCGGACTTCCTCTTCAAAGAGCATAAAGGAAGCCAAGGACGTTGCAAGTTGCCGGTGCAACAGGCTCGTGAAGGCTTTGTAACCGTGGTCGTAATGGCGCCTGGGGTTGACGCCCAGCAGCAAGAAGGCTAAAACCATGTCTCCGTTGGTTGGACGTACGGGCAGAATGATAGCTTTGGTGCAGGGGTCACCGAAACCCCGGAACGTGATACCCTCGAGGAGGTCCTCGGGAAGGCTGCCATCGCGGGTGTGTAGTAACAAGGGCTCCCTTGTTCTCATAGCTTCGCGGAAGGCCGGGATGAACCCTTCTCGGCTCCGCTTGAGGTCGAGCTGCTTGGGGGCCGCGGGGTGTCCTTCCGGGACGCCAATCGCGCCCTCGAAATGGCACGACTTTAGGGAAATGGTGCTTCCCGAGGAAATGGACGCCTGGTCGGTGTCGTCGCTATCCCCCACGGAATACAGAAGGGCAAAAGGCACGTCAAAATGATTGTCTGTGAGACTCTCAATCAGGAGCCTCCAGAATTGCTTGATGGTTTGCGCACGCGACAGTGTCTCGCCCACCCGGTTGATGGTCCGCATTCTGCGATGGCTCAGCACCGACTGCGTAGTTTCAAAGGGCGCATTGTAAAAGCCAAGAATACGATCGGTTCCACCATACAGGGGCGTCCATGACCACGAATAAAACGTCTCCTCTAGCAAACCGAAGCGCTCAATGGGCAGGTAGTCGTCGTCTTTCCGAATGGATATGCCGGTGCGGGCACATTCAGCAAAGACGGGAGCCAGAGCATCCCACACTTCGGCAAAGGGCCCCGAGAAACCGGTTCCCATGAGCGAGGGGTGCTTGTTGCCAGCAACCTCACGCGCGTAGGCCTCGTTGTAAATCATGGTTAGATCGCTGCCCCAAAAAAGAGAGCATGGGTGCGGGTTCGACATGACCAGGTTCACAGTCTGGCGGAACTCGGGCGACCACTTGTGCATGGGCCCCAGGGGCGTCGTCTCCCAATTGACACTCCGGGCAAACTGCAGATGGGCCGACAGAATGCCTTTCGGCTTCGGTACCGTCCAGTCGGCAACGGCCTTCTCGGGGGCCGCCAAGAAGAGCCGCTTGCTTTGGGTCGACCCGGTTTTGTCGGAGCTGGCGCTGGAGGGCTTGGCAAAGGTCCGCTCGCGCGCGTTGGAGACGAGGGTTGAGCTCTTGTCCGTCATGTCCAACGAGGGCGAGCGCTGGCGGTGGAGGCCCAGGCCGGCCTCGGGCGACCTGGAAACGTCGGACAGGTCGCGCGCCGGCACGGTGGTGCTGAACAGGTTGCCGCTGATAAGCCGCCAGCGCTGACGCACCGTCGATCCGGTCCACAGCATGTTGTGGAACAGGTGCGACAGGGGGAAAACGTCGCGCGAGTTGTCGAACTTGCTCACGCCCGTGGCCCAGACGTTGAAATCGGCGTAGGCCTGGGTCTGGCAGGGGTCCTGGCAGACCATGCCGCGGATGGCGTCGTAGAGCGGCTCATGCAGGCGGAGGGCGCTGTTGGCGAAGATGGGGGCAATGGGGGCGACGCCGAAGGCGATGGACTCGTCGGGATCCAGGTCGATGATGAAGGTCGGGCGGGCGTCGTTCTCCAGCACCTCGGTGACGCAGAGGGCGCTGTCGAGCTCGTCCAGCGAGCTGGTTCTGTTCACCAGCAGCTCCGGCTCGAGCGTCTTGCCGCCACGGACGGCGTCAGTGTTGGCCAGGACATCGAAGGTGATCTGCGTCATGTTGACGGCGGAAAGCATGGCCTCGGGGCGCGAAGGGCGCCGAGATGCTCATATCGCGGCGGACGGGGAGGACTGCAATACAAGTACACGCGGGTGGGCAGAGGCAACGCCGGGGGGGGGGTAAGGGAGGAAAGGGATCGCGAGTGTCGGCGTGGAGCAGCACAGCGCAGATCAACCGGGATCCAGGAGAAGAACGGGTGACGGGGGGAACATGCAAGCGAGACGGCACAGGGCGAAATCATGGGAAGTATGTAACGGGGCAACAGGTGCAAGTACGAAGTACGGAGCACGAACTCGGATGGAATGGGGAAGGCATTCGGTAGGTACCTTCCCGGGCCTCGACAAGCGACGGTGCACGCGGACTGGATGTATGTACCTACACATGCATGCATACATCCATCATATTTGCACACGACTGACTGGTCCGGGACTAATGCCGTACATAGAAGAAGAGAGCGAGAGACGTAAGTAGCTACATCTTCTATCTGGGCATCCATGGACTCTCGGCACTCATCACTGCCCCGTTGGATTGGGTCTTTCTGGCCTCCCTCCCCCCCTTAAGTTCCGCGGCTGAAGAAGAACCTGGGGGCCAGGAAACTCTCAAATGGCTCGGCTGGAGATGCAGGCATGGCATCTGGGCATTTTCCCGGGGTCCCCTGGTTTCCCCCCGTGGCCGGTTCTGGCCCCTTCTGCATGCCCGTTTCAGCACAACGAACCAGCGCACTGGCGTATCAGTGACCACGGGTCCATCGCGATCCACCCCCAGGATCAGCGATTCTCCTGCAGGATGGAGGGGAATCCATCGTCTCCCAAAAGGCATCCATTGGTCTCGAACTGCCCCGGGGGTGCTCAGGGCAAGCAAGACAAGACGTGTGTGTGTAATTAGGTAAGCTCTTGGCTTGCCCGTTGCTATGGAGCTTGAATTCGATAGCGGCCTCCCCTGTCAATACGGATCCGTAATAAAACTGCCCCTCCCTCGGGTACGGATTTCAGAGGTAGGCAGCCTGTCCTCACTTACTTGCCGGTAGCCAAGGTAGGCCACTTTGAGTAAGTAGGTGTGTGCACACGAAGTTAATATCGATGACCTAACGTGTCCGCTTGATAGAATGAATGCCTGAACGCCCGTCGTGCCGAACCCCAACGCGCGTCGTCTAACCATCCCATCACACCCGACAGGACCGGATACAAGCAGACAGAAAAGACCGTGGCTTCTTCAGCGCGAGTCAATCCCGGCTGCAAGTGGTGGTGGCCTGGCTTGCCCGTCACATTTGGCTGGCAAACCCCGCGCCCACAAGCTTTCGTCCCGATCTGTGTGTGGGCCAAAGCCCAAATCCGGGGGGTTACGGTTTAAGCTTCAACTGATGGTCGCCCGGCCCGTTCACGTCGTCGTAGCCCAAGGGGCCCGTCATGCAATCGATGGGGTTTCCCCAGCAGCAGCAGCGCCTTTGCGGCGTCGTGTCTTTTTAAAATCTGTCCTTGTCCTTGACGGGGAACTCGCTGCCCGTCGTGTTCTTGTACTGGTCCCGGATGAAGTCCGAGATCTGCTCGTCCTTGGCCTGCTCGACGGCGCTCTCATTGTTCTGCGGGCCCTGGCCCAGAACATGCTCCTGCACGAAATCGACGCCTAATGCCCGGCAGTTTAGTCAGCGTCGGGACGGTAAAAATGAGAAGAAGACGGCGGGGGGTATTGCCGCCGCCCGCCGATGATGACGCCACTTTCCCCTCCATCCATCATCATCCCAATTGGCAGGAGACGGGCCGGCCGGAGAAAGAATTCACGTACCCTTGTCCAGCGCGTCCTCGTTCTTCTCGCTCTCGCGGCCGCCGCCCGCCATGCCGTTGATCTTGTCCATGATGCCGCCGCCGCCGCCGCCGCCGGATTTCTGCTCCTGGGACTCGGCCGGCTTCTGGCCCTCCTCCTTGTTGCCCGTGAGCTTGTTGACGAAATCCATGGTGACTAACTGGGTATGCGTGCGTGCACGGGACGGTATTGGGCGTGGCGGATAGTGTGTGTGTGTGTGAGTATGGATGTGCGTGTGTATCCCTCGGGAAGTGAGTGATCTGAGGAGCGAACGGAAAGGTCCGCCGGCCGGGGAGGAACGAGAGGGTGGTGGCACTTTAATATGCTCTCTTGGTCCCGGGAGCGCCAGGCCTTGTTTGCTGGGAATGAGGGGAGGCGAGCTGAAAGCGGGCTATCGCGTGGGCGGCGGCCTCCCGGATGATGTCACGCTGGTTGGTTGGTCGATGCTACCCCGCCCAGCGCTTGCCCGTAAGCCCTGGAGGGCGGCTTGATTTTTGGCTGGAAATCAAGGCATCGGAGGTTCAGGTTGCACAAGATCGTGATGCCCGTGACGGGTACAGGATCTGCACGCCTATGGTGCACCGCCACGTTGGCTCGGCCGTCGCTGTTTCGGGCCATATCACCAGCGTCCCGGTCCTACGTGATTGGCGGACGGGGCTCGCATCCAGGCCATCTCGAACCGGAACCTGCCGGTATTTAACATGAAGCCCGGTCCACAGGCGCCGCACTGTAATCCAGTGTGCAACACGTGGGGGAGAAAGCAGTGCGGGTCGTGGGCGTGAAGGGCCCATTCATCCACCCACCCATCCATTCCCCGCGAACAAATGGGAGTGGAAACTTGGCGAGGGGATTCTGATCCATGATCGCCACGCTGTGAGACCCACTTGGTGGGTGTTCCAAACCGACGACCCCAAAAAGCCGTAGCAAGTACAATCGAACAGCCCGTATACCTCTACGAAGTATACTTATCAAACGTAAGTATGTACCTCTTGCCTCGCTTCTTATACTTAGGACTAGGTAAGGCCTTTGTTCCTTTCACGTCGGCAGCGTCACTGCATCCGCGATAATATGCCCTCCCCCAAACCTCGCTGAGTAGACGCCTGGACCACTCCCTCCCAGGGCGTGACGTGGTGTTTGAGACTCTGCAACTATCGGGCGTTCCAGCCGCCACCGTCTGACGATATATGACCCGAGACGAAAAACAAACCTTTCGAGAGAGGAAAAAAAAAGACGGGATTGGCGGGAAGCAACGCGGCGACCTATGACATTTTTCTGAGGGGCATGACTAGCACGCCCGGCCTCGTTCGGTTACCGTTCGACCCCGCCCGTAAAAGCAACCTTGTTCTCCTCGTTCCTTGTCTTCCCAAATTCGTCTTGGTAGCCTTCCTCCGCTCTGGCCTCGCCCGCACAACAACAGCAACCTCCCCCCTCTTCCTCCGTCCCATGAGCCCCATATGCCCTTATGCCCGAGGCCCACACGTCCTCCCCATCGGGGCATTTCACGCGCTTCTCGCGAAGATGGGAATGGCCGAGGGATTTTGTGATTCACCGCCGCAACTTGGGGTGAGAAGAGGGAAGGGGGGGGGGGGGGGGGGGTACATCGTAATGGGGATCCGTTTCGGGTCGGGTTTCTACCTCGCGAGGACCCTGGTCCCCTCCGTTTCGGATCGGCCCGCTCGGGTGATCCTCGTTCCCTCCTTCATCGGGCGCCGGAATGAAAACGAGAAAAGAGTTTCCCCGCCCCGGAGGCGAGTGGACCAGAGAGTCTCGCTTGACGCCTAGAGGAGACTTCTCGTTGTCCACGGTGTTGAAGTTCCAGAGGGCAGAGAGCATCGCGCAGGTGCTTCGGCCCTTGGGACTTTGCCGCTACTAATCAGAAATCTCCTTACCATCACGCGGGGCGCGGTGGTCTGGAGCCGCTGCCGAGTTTTGCGCGGTGGCTCGATGGGCCAGGAGAGGGGCGGCCGGGAGTGAGAAGGACAGGACGAGCAACCAACTAAACAGAAAGCCCCCCTCCTCACCTTGCCTCTCTTGCATGGCTATCCCTCGTGCGCTACATCGATATGTATAGGTTTCTATAGCCGATGCTAGGAGCACTTCCTGTTCACGGCTTGGTCTCACACTGTCCTATGTGCCACAACTTCGCCACGGCCAAGACAGAGGCGTGAAGCTCTATGAGGACGGGGACAAGACTAATAGAAAAGGCACCAGACTTCGCGGTTGGATCGATGTCATTACTGACGCTTCCAGACTCGTCGACGACTACATCACAATAGAAATTACTACAGGGCTCAAGCAGGACTTGCATAAGCACACGGTGCAGGACCGAAACTCTGCTTCGGAATGGCTGACGACGAAAAGCTCGTTACATGCTTCCTATTATAAATCAAATGCGCTTTTGAGAACTCCCATTTTCGTCTTCCATGTTACATGCCCGATGAGATCGTTTGGCCGCGTCCCTACGCCCCCCCATCACTGTTCGTCTAAGCAGTGCCGCCACCCCGTCCGCCCACGGCCTGGGCCTCGACGGCAATCTCGGGCAACGGCCTACCCTTCTCGGTCGGCGGGGGAATGAACTTGATCTTGGCGAGGTAGCCGAGGTACTTGCCCACCTCGTCGCGGCCGATGCCGTAGCCGAAGCTCTCGTCGACGCCGGTCCACTTCTCAGCATCGGCCTTGAGCACGGCTTGGGCGTTCCGGTCATCCAGCTCGGGCGCACGCGTGTTGGCGGGCAGGTCATTCATGCAGAAGTGGAAGAGCGGCATAAGGGCGTGCTGCTCTTGGTCCTTTTCAACGGTACCGGCCGAGACGAACTTCTCCAGCTCCGACTTCCAGTCGTCGTAGCTGATTTCGGGCGCCTTGTAGCCGTAGTACTCTAGAATGGACAGGTACTCGTTCATGCGCAACCGAGGGTGGGCTGTGACGTGCACCACGTGCACTCCGCCCGGAATGGGGTTCAGCGCAGCGGCGACGACAACGCGGGAAACGTGGTTGACGGGAACGGCGTTGACCGTGTTAACAATGCG
Organism: Nigrospora osmanthi; assembly: GCA_029489945.1. Lineage (NCBI taxonomy): Eukaryota > Fungi > Ascomycota > Sordariomycetes > Amphisphaeriales > Apiosporaceae > Nigrospora > Nigrospora osmanthi. The sequence continues at coordinate 572,032 of CP120499.1, forward strand.
CGGACGCACGGAAAGCTGCACACAACCCTTCAGTATTCGCACCAGGAAGTCATCCGTATTGCAGACACCCGTGAGCATGTCACCCAGGATGTATCCAGGCCGCACGACGGAGCCAGAAAGGCCGCGCTTGCCAGCTTCGCGGGCCAGCTGCTCAGACACCCACTTGGTCTGGCCGTAGCCGGTGCCCAAGCCACGACGAGACCCGAGCATGTCATCACTCTCGTATACAGCGCCCTGGCCGGAGCTCGTCTGCGTGTCGGACAGCTTGATGTAGTGGTCCGTGTCGAGGACACTGGTCGAGCTGACAAAGGTGAATGTCTTCGGCTTTCCCTCATTGCAAAGCGCCATCGCGTCCATCGTGGACATGACATTGGCCGTCATCATATCCTTGTATCCCTTCACCCAGTGCACCGTGGCACCGTTGTGGATGACCATATCGACTTCCTTGCCGAGCATCTCCCAGGAGGCCTCGTCGACGCCCAGCTTGGGCTTCGACAGGTCGCCAATGACACAGCTCAATCGGCTGGCCCACTCATCTTTCCACAAGCCATAGGCGCCCAATGAGCTCCGGAGTCGGTCAAGTGCAGCGGCATTGTCCTTTACACCACGGACGTGGGCAATGAGCCGGACGCTACGACGTGTGCGGTCGAGAACGTCCTTGATTAGGTAAGAGCCCAAGAAACCCGTCGCACCCGTCAAGAAGATGGTCAGCTGTTCGGCAGCATCCAGTACCTTCAGGTCGGCAGTCTGGTACTTCTCGGGCAAGCTGGTTACCAGCTCGTCCAGCGACTTGGCATAGACAGGATCGCCCTCTTCGACCTCCTCCGTAATGGCGCCGCTGGCTTGCTGGTGTCGCTTGTCGACCTGTGCGCTGAAATCAGCCAGACTGGAGAACTCGTACAGCTTATTGATGCTGATATCCGCGCCCAACTCCTTTCTGATGTTCAGCAGCAGCTGCTGAGCCAGCAGACTGTGGCCACCGAGGTCGAAGAAGTTGTCTTCAGGTCGTATGGTCTTGGGGTTCAGACCGCGGATGATGTCGGCCCATTTCTGGGCCACGTTTCGCTCCGTCTCCGTGAGCGACTCCCAGCTCTTCAGGTCTTCCTCCGAGGCGTCCTCAACGCGCTCAGCCACGTCAGGGAAGGGTAGGTTGGGCTTGTCCACCTTGCCGTTCGGGTTGAGGGGCAGCTTATTGAGAACAATGTAGTGTGTCGGTACGGCGTAGGCAGGCAGCCGCGTCTTCAGGTGGTCTCGCACCTCCTTCTCAATCATTCGGGACTTCTTCGAGTAATAGACGACAGGTCCAATCTCCATGCCGTCCTCCTCAACCTCTTTGAGCTTTTGCTCGACATCAGTGACCTTTTCGGCGAGGAAGCGGCGCCATTCGGGCGTCTCCAGCACCACATAGCTGACCAAAGTTTGTTCCTCGTTACGGTTTCTTCGGACAAGCGTCTTGCAGTCGCGGATGAGGGCGTTCTGGCTCAGGTTGCTGTCGATCTCGTTCAGCTCGATTCGGAAGCCCCGGATCTTGACCTGGTCGTCGGCGCGGCCGCTGCACTCCACGTCTCCGGACTCGAGGTAGCGCCCGAGGTCTCCTGTGCGGTACATGCGGTCCCGGGGGCCTGTGTAATACTTTCTCCAAGGCTCACCCTTGGCGTTCTGCTTGTCCAACTCGACCCACTTGGCCTCATCCACGAACCAGTTCGTCACGAACTTTTCTTGGTTCTTAACGGGATCTCCGAGGTAACCCTCGGCAAGGCCGGCGGCTCGGACAAATATTTCGCCCGTCTCGCCTATGCCGCAGAGCTTGGTCCTGTCTTCTGTGTTGACAATGAGAAGCTGAACGTTGAGCATGCCCTTTCCGGCAGGGATCGTGTCCTTCGCGAGCCTGTCCAAGAATTCCGGGTCCTGAGCTCTGCTGGGAACCTCGTAGTAACTGACAGCTCTCTGCGTCTCAGTGGAGCCAAACATGTTCTGGATGTTGGCATTTGCGGCAAGCCTCCTAAGAGCGCGGCAGTCTCGGGTGGTGAGAACGTCACCGACAAAGAAGGCCTGCTGAAGGCTGGGGAACTCGGCCGTAGCTCCACCCACGAGGATCTGACCCATAGCCGGAGTCAAATGTGTGACAGTAGGCTCGAATTCCCGGAACCATTCAGCGAGCTTTTCGTGCTGAATATCTTCCTTGGCAGGCACGAGCAGCTGGGCACCCAGAAACAGCGGGGTGAAAATGTCGCGCTGGATGGGGTCGTGGGCCAGACCCGAAAGCATGGTGAACTTGCTCTCCGACGAGAGATTGAAGCGCTCGGCCATCCAGGGGAAGTAGCGGGTCAAGCTGTAGTGGCGACCCAGGACGCCCTTGGGCCGACCCTCGCTGCCGGATGTGAAGGACAAGGTCGGGAAGGAGTCGGGACCCACGATGACCGGCGGCGGGACGGTAGCCGACTTTCTTGCCTTCTCGAAGACGTCTTGGCCATTGATTTCTCCTCCCGACAGGAAGCCGCCGTCGTGAAGACGGAGCTCCGGGACCTCGGCCTTGAGCTGCAGCTCCTCGTCGATGTACTTCTGCACCAACGGGGCGAGGGGCCCGTTCTCGTCGGTGGCTCGGCCGATTCGGACCAGGGCGCGGGGCTGGCTCACTTCGAGGTAGATCTGCTGGCGGGCCGGAGGGTAGGCCGGGTCCAAAACGGTCATGGTGGCGCCGGCGGCCAGGGTGCCCATCAAGCTGATGACCAGGTCGACAGAGCGGTGAGCCCAGATCATGACAACGTCGCCGTTGGTGACGCCGGCATCGTGCAGGTAGTGGGCCAGGGTGTTGGTGGCCTCGTGGATTTCGCGGTAGGTGAAGCGGCGCTCAGGCGAGGTCGACGACTTGGTCTCTACCACGCAGACACGGTCCGGATGGGCCTGGGCCTGCTGGGCGAAGATCTCGTGGATGGCGCCGACGTAGCCAGACCAATCCAGGTCGGCCGTCGGGTCGGGAAGCTCAGCCATGATGTGCTTGCGGCAGCTTGCGCGACGCTCGTCTAGTCGCTCAATGGCAAGCAATGGGAGCAGCAGAGTCTCGCGAGAATGGGAGAAAGCGGTTGAGGTGTGTGATGTGCGTGACGAATTTTTGCCCAGCCAAGGCGCAAGCAGATATGCAGGTCCGGTTCTGTGCATACTAGACGCAGCAGCAGCTCCGAGAGCGGCCCTTCAGTGACTCGGTCGCACGGGCTGTCACTGGCAGATGGTGGGGGGAAATCGATCCCCTCGCTGCCACGAGAATTGCCCCACAATGGCGGGGTTGCCCACCGATGAACGCATAACCCCAATTGGGAAATAGTATTTGGTCCGCGGATCCGGGGGACAAGGAGACGCGAGATTTGCGACATTGCTGGACCACCTGCCGATATGTGAGGGTCGGGTATCAACTATGAAAGGTACATGCAAGGACCATGTAAGAGCAGGAGGTGCCAGAGAACCCATCTATGCATCGTGGGCGCGCCCTCTGGGGGTTTCCGTCGCCCCATATACCAACACCTCTCGTGGCGGCGCAAACCAGCGGGTAGGCTAAATGCGACTTTCCCACCCATCATCTAAAATCTATGTTTTCACGGCCGGTTTAGGGACCGCCAATATCTGCTCAGTGGTAAAGTTCTCCCCCAGCTTGTGGTAGTGCTGGGACGCGTGCATAAGCGCGCTTTCCTTGGCGCGGTATGCTTCGTTACCACCGAGCTGGCAATCGAGAACCTCGCCTAGCAAAATAGTAGTCTGGTCCAAATGAATATGGCCCGAGCCCGGGGTGTCGGACTGAGCGACAATGCAGCGTAGGGTATAAAGAACACCGTCGCCGCGTAGGAGCGGGACGCATTCGGCTGTGCCCATGGGTTTTCGCGTACGCTCCGGGGAATCGGGGACGGTGCGGGAGCCGCGCATCTTATTCCAGGCGCGATCCCACTCCCCTGTGGTAATTGCCCCTGTATTTTTATAAAGATCCATGGAATCGAGCCCTTTGTCTGGTTCGCCAGGGCGCAAGCGGCGGGGCTCTGAGAAGTACTTGGCGAGTCTGGCGCCCTCGAGGCTGGAACGCAGTACATGGATATTGAAGCGGCCGGAGCGTCGGATGGCATCATAACACCTCGAAGGTCTCTGAATGCTGAAGGAGATCAGGCGTCGGGGTTGTATTGCTAGGGACGAAAAGGATGACACCGTCATGGCCCGCGCCAACGGACGACTAACAGGCTGGATCTCATCGGATTCGACTGTCGAGGAAGCTCCTGAGGGGTTCCCGGCCGCTAATGAGGCACGGTCCTCATTGTCGAAGTCTTCGGCCTGGGTTTTCGGAAAGTCGACGGACGTCACAATAACTACAGGTCGCGGTATTTGTCGTAATAGGCTGCGGAAATCGTCCGGGTTAAGTGGTTGGGCCTGTGGGTGTCTGCTGTCCGGTACGGCCTCTTTCGTGGGGGGAAGAATCATCAGCACACAGCGGCATGGCACAGGAGCAACGGCAATGCCAACATACCATCGCTGGTCACGGATTTGAGCACCGAATTTTGGAGGCAGGGCGCCTTGGGTTTGTCGGCCTCTTGTGCCCACAGCCGGCGCAGACCAGTGAAAACGGTGCGGCGAGGCGCATTGCTTAGGTTGGGGAGCACATGTTGCGCCGGACGGAGCACGACAAGGGAGCTCATCGCTTGCGAGAACCCTTGGCCACCCCAGGGAAAACAGGGTCTTGTCGGGGCCGGATGCAAGCGGCGTATCGGTCAAGGGGGTCCCATGGGCTGACAAGGGAAGCGGAAGATATTAACAATAGCAGTAGAAGTAGCAACAAGCTATAGACAAACAGACCTATAACGATCAGGTCTCAGCTTCAAAAGTTCAACGGGCCGCAGCGGATGACGGCTCCGATGGTGCGATAAGGCGATAAGCCCCGTTTGGGGGAGGTTGAAATATGGATCCCGCCCGCAATGTAAGTAAGGTAGGTACATTAGTATGTACCTGAAGTACATACATATTTAAGTACCTGTATCCATCAATCCCTGCAGACTCGGCCTTAGCGTTGCGCTGGGGGAGAGCTCTCACGGCGGCACTACTAATTTTTCGTGAAGAGCGATCCGACGTCGAGCCCGGCCTCAGCGCGTGCGACAGCCCCGACAGACGGACGGACGGACGAGCGAGTGAGCGAGCGAGCGAGCGGCCACCCCAACGAGCACATCCGGTCGCACCCGAGACCCAATTGGAACCCACAGCCGCCGAGCGCCCGCCACGAGGCCCTGACCAAACCACCCAGACCGAGTAGAAGAAGGCGGAGGAAGCGGCAGCAAAGCAAAGCAAACAACCATGGCAGCCCGCCTACCATCGACCCTGGCCCGGCGGCCCACGACGCCGCTCGTGGCCTCGTTCGGCGCCCTCACCCCCCAGACGACCACGACGGCGGCGGCGGCGGCGGTGGCGGTGCTGCAGCAGACGCAGACGCGCAACGCCAACATCATCCGGCGGCCGAAGCGGCCGTACATGTTCACGCAGATCGTGCAGCTGTCGGACGGGTCGACGTACAGCATGCGGACGACGAGCCCGCACTCGCTGTACCGCTCGTCCAAGGACACGCGCAACCACGTGCTGTGGCAGCCGTCGGAGAAGTCGCTGCAGAACGTCGAGGTCGACGAGGCCGGCAAGCTCGCCGCCTTCCGCGACCGCTACGGCCGCGGCTGGGACGCCCAGTCGGCCCAGCAGGCCGAGGACGCCGCCGTCGCCGCCGACGGCCGGGACGCCACCGCCGTCAACCGCGTCCAGAGCGGCCGCAGCCCCGCCTACGACCCCCTCGGCGACCTCATCTCGAGCTACGCCGCCGCCCCCGAGGAGAAGAAGCCCGAGCCCGCGAAACCCGAGGAGAAGGCGCCGGCGGCCGGCAACCCCAAGGCCAAGAAATAAAGCGGGCGTGCTTGATGTTGAGGTTGTTACTGTTGTTCGTTGTCAAGAAAACGACGGCCAGTGGGAAGACGCGGCAGGCCACGAGTGGATTACCCGAGGGAACCGCCCCTGTGAAACCGCGATGTTGTATTATATGTACAATCACGCCATTCTGTGTACTGAAATCTGAACGCAGCGCCGCAGTACCCAGCATCCAGGGTCCCTCCTTCTCTCCCCCCCAATCTTGCAAGCCTCATCTGCCGCCGACAGACGGGGGGAAAGTCAGCGTGCTGTCTGGAAGCGTCCCTTCCCGTCTGCTGCCGGGAAGAAAGGCGACATGGCGAGTGGAAACGCACACCTGCGAACTGTCTCGTGATAGGCATTGGAGAGCCCGTAGTTGGAGGGGGCGATGGTGCCTAATTACATGCCCCCGCTCCCATGATGTCAAATGTTATCCCTCTTAGCGTTTGGAGAGGCGCCTTGTGCCCATACCTTTGTATGTAAAGAGCTGAGAATGCCCGTTTATCCGTATACGTCCGTCCGGCAACGCCGCCAGCGCCGGGAACGAGAATTGATATCCACGCCGGCCACCCGAAGGCTGCTTTTGCCGAGTGACCCCCCCTCTTCCACGAGCATGGCGACATGTCGATCTGGCCCCAGTACACGAAGCCGTCAGCACTAACCCAAGCGCCAGGGAGCGGGAGGGGAGCCTCCAAGGCTCAAACGGGGGTTCCCGCCGTCTACTATACGACGGCTGCATCGCCGCCGGCCAATCAGGGGAACCGCAACGGTCGCATCGCGGCACGGCATCCAGATTATCGCGACATAGACGGGTTACCATCCGCGATGGGTGCATTCGCCCGCGATGAGGGGTTATTTTATCCATTGCCCCCCCCCCCCCCCCCCCCCGGACTTAGCAGCGTCGTTATCCGTTTCGAGGGCCTGCCCGTGGCTCCTATATCATCGTGCTCTGCTAGCATCCTGCCCGGGCTTCCTCCCCTTCACTACATGCCGGGGCGCTGAATTATACTTAAGCACGTGGGCTTGACGGCACCCACGGCCAACATATTCGCAAAACGTCCTCAATAGCAAGGTTTCGCCACTGTACCCGCCCTCCCCTCCGAGATCATGGTGTCTTTCGCAAGCGCCGAGCTGCCGGCGGTGGTGGAAGCACTCGCGAGCTGGCCGGCCCTGGCGCTGCAACTCGCCCTGCTCGCGGCCGGCGTCCTGCTGTGGCGGTATTTCCTGTCGCCGCTGCGCGACGTGCCGGGGCCGTTCCTGGCCAAGCTCACGCGGCTGTGGCATATCCACCGCATCTTCAAGGGGGACCAGAACCTCGCGCTGGTGGCGCTGCACGACCGCTACGGTATGGAAGTTTCCCGCGTCCCCTCCTCCCCCCCTATTCGGCTTATCACTCGTCGCTCTCCTTTCCCTCGTCCTCTTGCTTACTGACGCCCCGCGGCGGCAACCTAATTACCCAGGCCACTTCGTCCGCATCGCACCCGACGAGGTCAGCGTCAACCACCCGGACGCGGTGCGCAAGCTGTTCCTCACGCCCCTGACCAAGGGCTACTGGTACGCGGGCGTCGCCATCCCCGACTGGCGCTACGTGTCGCCCATGGCCATTCTGGAACCCCGCGCCAAGATGGAACTGTCCAAGGCGCTGTCGCCGGGCTACGCCCTGTGTAAGCATATCCCCTGTCCCCTCCTTCTCCTCTTTCTCTTCTTCAGTTCGAGGCGGGGAGCTCGGGGCTGTCTGCCGAGAAGAACCAAACCTGACGAATCATGACCCAGCAAACGTTTTACAGGCAGAGGAGGCCATCGGGCCACTCATCGAGCGGCTCATGGAGTGGATGGACGCGTTCGCACGCGACGGCACGCCCATGGAGTTGGACAAGTACCTGACGTACACGGCACTGGACATTGTGGGCGAGGTGGTCTTTTCGAAGCCCTTTGGATTTGTAAGTCTCCGGCCTTGGGGGGGTGGAAAAAGAACAGATGGAACCAAAGCCTGGGCCCCCTGGCGGGCTTGATATAATAGCCCCGGATCACTGACGCGAGCCCGGGGTGGGCAAATACTCTGCAGATCGAGGCGGGCCGCGACCTCGGCAACACGATTCGCAACAATGCGACATTGACCCTCGTGGGGGCCGTGACGCCCTTCTTCCGGCGGCTCCGGAACCTTTTGCTGACGAACCCCGTCATGACGTGGCTCGGCATCCTGCCCATGGGCGCCGTCTACCACAAGTGCATCAAGGCCATCGACGAGCGGCACAAGGACCCCGACGCCCGCTTCGACCTGGTCGCCCACTGGTTCCGCACCATGAAGAAGTCGCCCGATCGGTTGAGTTTGAAGGTCAGTCCGTCATTGCCGCTTCCCGCGGCGGACCTGCCCGGCCCCTCCGCCCTTTTCTTTCCCAGCTACCCGAGCCGCCCTCCCCCGCATCACCAACCTAACCACACCCCTCCCTACTGACACCCCCCCCACCCGCCCGGGCAGAACATCCAAGCGCAGACGACCAACACGGTGGTGGCGGGGTCCGACACGGTGTCGACGGGGGTGCAGTCGTTCCTATACCACCTGCTGCGGGCGCCGGGGGCGCTGGCGCGGGTGCGGGCCGAGATGGCGGCGGCGCAGGCCGCCGGCCGGTGCCGGACGCGCGTCGTGGCCCACGCCGACGCGCAGCGGCTGCCCTACCTGCAGGCCTGCGTCAAGGAGGCGCTGCGCCTCCACAGCCCCGTCGCCATGGGCCTGCCGCGCGTCGCCCCGGCGCCCGCCGGCCTCGACCTCGCCGGCCGCCACTTCCCCCCCGGCACCGTCCTCTCCGTCAACCCCTGGGTCGTCCACCTGTCGCCCGACATCTGGGGGCCCGACGCCCGCGAGTTCAACCCCGACCGCTGGCTGCGCGACGATGCCGCCCGCCTCGAGAAACAATTATTGGTTGTGCGTGTGCCTGTTCCTATTCCCTCCCCTTTCCCACTGTCCCCGGGGTCTGGCTGGTGATCTTCGTTCCTAGTCCTTTGCTCACCGTCCGTCCAGTTCGGAGCCGGATACGAGTCGTGTCCCGGCCATAACATCGCCAAGATGGAGCTCTCCAAGCTCACGGCCACCATCATTCGCGACTACGATATCCGTCAGGTGACCCCAGGTCAAGAATGGAGTTACAAAGCTTCCTTTGTGGCCGCGCCCCACTCGTGGCCGGTGTACGTTAAGAAGAGGCAGTCCTGATTCCGATCCAACCGAGTAGTAGTATAGCAATTGCGCTCTCAGTAAGGCGTAGGCCGACTGAACTCAGTTGTGGTCAATCTGGATAAGAGGAACTCTAATACCCATGGTGCATCAGCCACTCAATAGCCGGAGGGTAGTCACCGTATGAAACCATGCCACACGCATTCAGACTTTACTGATACCTTCCAATAATTGAGTAGTCAGTGACCGGTGGACGTGGAGGGCCTGAGAGGTTCCAATAGATGTCGAATCGGCATCTCTATTATCCAAAGACGGAATAGCGTGCAAACCACAGAAGCTGAGAGGTCCGCATGCCTGGGGAGGTCGAGGCGGTTTCGACACGAGCGTAGCAGAGAATCCCCGGGGAGGACCGCCGGTCCTGGCAAAAGCAGATGCCAGTCTACATCCGTCGGAGCGGGCACGAAGCACAAGCGGGCCATGGTGATTCACTGCAGCTACACAGGGAACAGAAAGAAGACCGCAGGCACAAAAGGGACGAAAAAAAAAAAAAAAAAAAAAAAAAGAAAGAAAAGAAAAAGGAAGAAGTATGCCCGGAAAATCGTCGTCGTCCGTTACCATCGTGCATTTCGCACACGCATAAAAGACGCGTCAATCATTTTCAATGCACAGCAGCAACCTCGTCCGTATGCCGCCGTCCGCCTCCGTCGGGACTGCGATCCTCATTTGCGACGGCCTTTTCCTCGCGGGAAATGGCGTCGCCACTGTCGCCGCTGATCGGGATGGCGTCGGGTTCCTTGGGCACGCCCGCAATGGTGGGGCCGGTGCCCTCACCGCGGCGCTCGGGCGGGATGAAGACGTCGTAGTAACGGGGCATGATGAAGCCGAGGACGATCATCAGCAGGCCCAGGTGGGCGAGGATGAAGCCCGTGATCATGAGCGGATCGTACCGCAGCTTGTAAAACTCGGGATATGCGAAGCTGAAGATGACGGCGAGGATCGGTCCGCTAACGTACCGCAAGAGCACGGGCATAAAGAAAGGGATGCGCCAGTTGCGCCCCTGCCCGACCACCACGTTGAGGTCGCGGCGCAGTTGGTTGCCCTAGTTCTGAGGTTAGAAGAGGTATTTTACGTGAGAACGTATATGGGGGTACACACCGAATAAAAGGCAAGATACCAGAATTTGGCCAGGAACTTGTTCTTGCCAAAAGGGCCGGCGGCATGGGCAGTGGGCGTCTTCGACATGATGACGGCCACAACGACACCAATAATGAAAAGCGCAAAGCCGACACCGGCGCCGATTCCAGGATGCCCAGACCCATGGGCCACAGCAATGCCCACGATCTGGGCCCCGAGATAACCGGCGTTGTAGACGTAGAAGGGCATCATTCCAACCTGGTCGACAACGTCATTCCAACGGTATATCGTGGTGGCACTGACAACCTCAGACCACACGACAAAGATCAGGGCGACGTTGTTGATCCAGCGATCAATACCGTCCAAAAGGTAGTAGCCAAACTCGGTGCAGTACGGAAGGCACAGAAGGAAGCACAGAATGGTCAGGCCCGTCACGATAATCGGGCGCGACCACCTGACGCCTGAGTCGCACATGAGGGTGGCGCCGGCATCCAGCATCACAAAGGCAGAGCTGAATCCTAAGACCACAAGGGTGAAGAAGAGGAGCACGGCCCAGAAGTTGGCGCCGGGCATTTGGAGGACGGCCTCGGGCAGGGTCAGGAAGCCGACGGTAAAGGCACCTAGGCGCACGCCGGGCTCTGGCCACTTCCGGAGGAAGCCGACGACGCCATAGATGGCAAAGGCGGCAAAGTTCTCGAACAGCACATTACTGCCACAGATGAGAATGGCATCCATTACGGCGTTTGAATGTTTGGCGTTATACGAGGCGTACGAGGTGAAGTAGCCGAAACCGATGCCGGTGGAGAAGAAGACCTGGCCGACGGCTGTCTGCCAGACGGTGCCTGACGCCAGTTCCGAGCCGCGCCAAGTAGCCCAGAATAGCTTCACACCCTCGCTAGCATTGGGCAGCGACAGGGAACGGCCGACCAGGATGATGGTCGTCACGATGGGCAAGCCCATGGTGAAGTAGACGACGCGGCCCGTCATGCCGACGCCGCGGAAGATGGAGAACCAGATCAGGAACCAAATAAAGATGCTCCAGCCGACCGTCTCACCCAACACGGCAGTGTGGGGGTAGCCGGTATACTGGGCCACGGCGGCGTTCCCTGCCGTCAAACTGCCGGTGTTGGGGTCGGGGTTCGCCACGACGTCGCCCATATAGAACTCGTCGAGGCGGTTCTGCCAGGGCAACGGGCTGGTGAAGGAATGCCGGAAATAGCTCATAATCCACGCCAGGTTCACGGTGAAGTACTGAACGACGATAAAGCTAACGAAGACGGGGCCGAGGCCCACACCTTTGAGGCGGCCGTGGATGTTGTTGAAGGCGATCACGGTGCCGCCGCGGTAGGCCTGGCCGATGGAGATCTCAAGGATCAGGGCCGGGATGGCGATGACGAAGACGGCCAGCAGGTAGGGGATGAACCATTGCAGGCCGTGGTTGTTATAAACGACGGACGGATAGCGCAGCAGGTTGCCCTGGCCGGCACACCCGCCCATGGCGGCGAGCAGGAAGGCGGCCCGCGACGGCCACTGGTCGCGTCCGTCGGACGACTTCTTCGGCTCCGGCATCAGCCGGAGGCCGACCCTCTTGATGTTTCCCAGCACCATGGTGGGCGATGCGGTGGCGGGCTCTGTGTTCTCACGGTCCGGTGGCAATGCGCATGCGGAAGATGGGGGGAGAGGGGGGAAGAAGCAGGAGAAGAAGAAAGGCCGAGGTGGGCAGAAGCAACAACCAACGAGCACACCACCTTGTCTATGTGAGTTTCGAGGTCCGCGGCGGCGCCATCTTTAAAGGACGCCAAGGGCCGACGAAGGTAAGCCGCGAGGCCGCACTATCCCACACGTCTCCCAACATTGGCGCCCTCCACGATACAAAATCGGCATGGGGAGATGAGGTACGCGCTAGCGTAAACGGGGCCGTGGCCACAGTGGAACAGACGGCGACCGAGAATTCGATGTCTTTTTGCCGATGGCCAAGCTTGTACGGAGTACCGCCAGCCTGCTTGTCGAGCTTTGTCAGGGTTGGGTCGGGGGTATTGCGCAGCGTGGTAAGACGCTGCGTCAGGCCAAGACTTGCACTCCACGCGATGTCTTGGGGGTGGAGTTGGACGGCCGGCACGGCCACTGGCCTTTGCCACATTTGCCGGTATCCGCGTCGGCCCTCTTGGCGGGTAGGGGCAATGCTTGTTCTCACCGAGGGCAGAAGCACGGTGGTGTCAGTGGCGCGTGGGCGTGCCGTCGCTGCGGGTGGGAGGGTGGGATCGATGGGGGGGCTGCTTGCAGGTGCGCCAGATGCGCCCAGCAGTGATGATGGGATACGATGTCGCCCTTCAGCCGTATTCTTGGTTCTCGACCCGACGGCCTTGGGGCGATGGGGGCGGATGGGTTTCCCGTCATCTGCGTCTTGGCGGCGGCGATCGCACGTGCGCGCGTTCCCCATCAGGGCCCCAATCTTACATCCTTCCACTGGGTAAATCGGCCAGGCTGGGCCCGGTCACGCGGCCCCGTCGTGGTCGGCAGGTCGGTTAGGTTGTCAAGGTCGGAACGTCGACGTCGGAACTTCGAGGTCGGCAACGCTTCCGGACGGCGAAAAGTTGCGGCCCCACATGGTGTTCACGAGCCCCCGCTACAAATAGCCCTGGAAGGAAGTTCCCGCCTAGCACTAGCTTCCATTTGAGGATCTATGGATGCATTATTTCCATCCCGTGCCGCCATGGCTACTTCTGGTGGTCAGTACTTACCCACGTGGAATCTTACATGCTCATGTACTTATTTACCTAGAGGTAGCCAGGCAAGCGAATGGGCAGGCAAATGAGCCCTGGGCATCTATTTCAATCGCCGCAGCTCCTGCATTCGGTAGCCCGTTCGTGAAAAGACCCACCACCAAGTGCGGACCCATGGATGCTTGGCCAGGGCTGTTTCGCCTGTACCGAGGCATTTCGCATAGAACCGACCGTGTGCCCACTACTCTGTCGGTAGTTACGCCAATGGCTGACTTCTGAGGAATGTGAACTGCCCCCCCAAGATAGAGAGGCTACCTGCGACGGTGGTTGCTGACTTCTGCGTCTATTCTTTTTGTCTGGCTCGACTCGGCGTCGTGGGAGTCTCGCCCAGCTGCATTCTCCCTCATGCCTCCCAGGAAAACGCACGGTGGACACACCTTCCTATATATCTGGGAAACCCGTTGGGTCCTTGCCTTCCTCGGATGCTTACCACGATGTAGCCGCGCTCAAGGAGTGTTGTTCCTCGCTTCGAGTGTGCAAGCAACGAATTTGTCGGACTTTGCGCTCTAGGGATTGCGCCTTCTTGTTCAAAAGGCGTTCTAACGTTTTCCCATACCGGAGATGGAGAAAGGGGAACCACCCAGGATACCTGCTTCGCAAGTCAGTCCAACCACCATAGGTACTACCGAAGTAGGTACTTACCCTAGGTACCTGATGTTATTCTTGTATGGGGTTTCCATATTCGGTGTTCTTCTACTGGGAACCCGACCTTGGTGCACACTTCTGCTCCTTTAATGGCCCGTTCCAGTAGTAAGCAGTCAAATCACTCCGTAGAACCTTATAGGCGATGGTAAGAGGGAACCTGCGTCTTTGAGGAATGAGGCAATGTGGAAGTCACTACTTGGTTTGGAGTTCAAGTTTGGGCAAGTACGTGCTGCATACCTGCCAGAACATCCGTACCTGATGCCCGGCTCGTGCCTGACAATGAAACCGCCCATCTTGGCGTTGGGGGCTTGTACCAGGCCTGCAGTTAATGATAGGGGAGATACATGACAGCCCCTATGGTACACACTGGCGTTTTTCTTGCCGCCCGCGAGCTCGGGTACCTAAAGTACTTTAGGTACTGAGTAGAATATTGTGATCCATCCAGGGGACCGAACCCCATAGCATCTGGAGGGCTATTTTTCCAAGCTGTCTTCTGCTGAGGTCCCTCGCGGTCTCTCTCTATTTTCCTTCATATTTTTGATATCTCTAATAGCGGCGTAGCTTCAACCCCGGATCACATTACATCCGGTTGTGCTGCATGCAGTCAGGGCTACCTCTCTAATCACCCCCGAACCAAAATGGAACCCAGTGTTCTGCTACTAAACCGGGCTGTTAGCCTGTCGTACCACCTGCTCGCTTCCTCCCGCGACAGGACCAGCTCTCATGGTGTTCGTGCCCCGCTATGAGCGACCGGAACCCGCTCGTCAACACCAGTGCGGTACCAACGTCTTTCCACTTCCTTGCTTGCTTTCAGCCGCAGGATCGGATTCAATCGTTTTATTGGGATCATTTTGTGCCGTGGTATTCAGTTTGGAGTGCCGTCCGGGGAGAAGGCGCAGGTATCGAAGGTTTATCATCCCCCCCCCCCTCCGGCGGGAGAGCTCTAGATCAGGGCAGCCGGGCTCCATCCTGGATCCATGCTTCTGTGCGCCCCAAAACCCCCCCACCTCGGAAGGGCTGACGACAATGGGCGCAATCCAAGCGAACCTAATGGAAGGTGAGCCGCATGACAGCGTCCGGGCCGAGGTATGCGGGAATGCGACGACGGATCAAATTGACAAGTCCCACGATGGCTGCAGGATGCGTTCCTCGTCTGGACAATCCAGTCATAAGACGTCGGACCATGGACCCCGGCGGCCCGCAGGGGTGTCCCATGCCGAATACCATCCCATCCCCCACTGACGTGCGTTTTATTGAGTGGTGCAATCTTAGTTTTAACGTGCAGCAGGCGCTGCGAGCCGGGGGCGAGGCAACACTGGAAAGCCTATCAGACGTCGCCGCCCCCACGCCCCATATCCCAAGCGAGGGTGACTCCGCCTGCCTCTTGACGGAGTTGTCAGGCCTGCTGGAAGCGTGAGGGGGCACGATGGGGCGGCTGCTGATGAACAAAAGGCCCCTCAAGGTGCCTGACGACGAGCATATTCCAAATTAAACTCTACCAGTCTGATCCATGGTCTAGTCTTGTTGATTTTCTTGCTGCCAGGCACTTTGCGGCGTGCGCCCGTTGTGGTAGGTAAGTTGTCAGTCACCCACGGTACCAGAACCTGGAGGTGGCCGGGTTGCGCCAACAGCTTGGGTGTCGCCCTTCCCAGAAGCCTGGGAGTCGCAGCCATAGATGCACGAGAGACCTACCCCCAACGACCAGAGAACCGGGAACGAAGGCGCCATGCCCAACGGCGAGGATGCATACCGATCCCAAGCCTTCGACCCGGGCCATTGGGATTTGGCGCCCGGCGAAGGCGGGCCGTGCCGTGATGGCCGTCGCAGGAGCGGCTACACCGAGCCCGACACTTCGGCCACCCCCATCGAAGAGGGCGGGCGGATGTATCAGGGTTCTATGCCGGGCAGTGGGTACAAGCGCGCTCGTGCCTGCGCCGGACTTTAATTGTGCTGATCGTCGCCCCCCTTTGCACTTACACAGGATACAGTCTGCCCATCGACGGCGAGGAGCAGGACCGCCTGGACCTGTCGCACCACTGCTACAAGCTGCTCCTCGACGGCCGCCTGACGCTCGTGCCTTTCGAGAAGCCCCCTAGACGAGTGCTCGACGTTGCTACTGGTAGGCAAGACGGCTCGACAGCCGGGCTCCCCGGACAGCCAGCACAGCTTCTGGGCCTTTCAACTCCCCTCCCCGCAACCCCCGTCCGAGACTGAATATGACCCATGGAGGGCCCACGACTGACACCTTTCCCACCCAGGCACCGGAATCTGGGCCATCCAGTTCGCCGAGCAGAATCCCTACTCGGTCGTCTTTGCCACCGACACCAGCACGATCCAGCCGCCCCCGCGCACCGACAACTGCATCATCTTCCCGCATGACTCGGAGCGGGAGGTCTGGTGGTGGGAGGAGCCGTTCGACCTGGTCCACCTGCGGGACGTCGGGGCGTGCTTCCAGGACTTCGAGGCGGTGCTGCGGCAGAGCTACGCGCACACGAGCCCGGGCGGCTACATCGAGCTGCAGGACACGGCGTGGGAGCCGCAGTGCGTCGACGCCACCATGGCGGGGACGGCGATCCCCGAGTTCTTCGCGCGCGTCGCCGCCGGCGCCGCCGCCTGCGGCCACGACCTGCTCAAGGCCCAGCGCTTCCGCGACGCCCTCGAGCAGGCCGGCTACGTCGACGTGCAGGAGGTCCGCTTCAGCGCCGGCTGCGGGCCCTGGCCCCGCGACCCCAAGATGCGCCACCTCGGCCGCTACGTCGTCGTCCTCCTCCTCGCCGCCGCCGACGCCTTCACCAAGCTCCTGCGCGCCTCGGGCCTGCGCGACGACGAGGTCGCCGACCTCAAGGCCCGCTTCGCCGCCGACGTGAAGCGGCCCGATATCCACTGGTACCTGCCCGTGTACGTGTGACGCCCTCCCCTTCAGCCCGGTTTCCCCGACTCGGCGTGGTGGGCCACGCCATTCCGAGGTCCTAGTTTCGCTGACGGGGCCCAGACATGTGGTCATAGCCAGGAAGCCGTATCATGCACCGGCGCCCTACCCGGAGACTCCGGATGGAGGAAGATGTGGGTACTTCGCTGAGCATTACGGCGACCCAGACTGGATGAACGGCCAAGACCTGCATCATTGGGTATGAAGGTCACAGTCGCTGTTGAATCGACGTGTGCTATATTAGTTGAATATCTAATTCTGATTACTTTACCTAATGTACTTATAGTAATACCCTCTCATATTATAATAAAGTTATTATACTTAACTTTATTAAATATAACAATTTCAATACCTTTATATTTATATTACTTACTTTAGCTACTTAATATTACCTATTTTCACTTATCAAAACAGGTGTACAGCCGTGAAATCGAGAGGCTGATGAAATCACTGGTTAACTATATCACTAAGGCTGAGTTCCTTGTCGCCTTCCAGTGCGCGTTTTCAAAGGCTTTTACTGGCTAAATGTTTAAGCTGGATTTAGAGGGGCTGTTTTAGTCCCTCTAGACCCGGACAGAGTCGTGGGGCGCGGTCACGACCGCGCGAAAGGCGTTGCGGCATCTACGGAAAGGCTGGTCATAATGCATGCACATGTAAGGTAGATGTAGAAAGCACCGGAGGGTCAGATGACCATTGGTTTGAATGAATTGACGGCGTTGTAGATGCGCAATAGATTAATTCGTCGCGAATGTGCCAAGAAGCGCGTGCTTCAATTGTGTGCGCGCTTTAATTGCGACGTACGTGACAACTAATTATTGAGTTAAGAATGGATGAAGTTAGAATACATTTGAAAATGGCTGGAAGTGGTCCACTCCCTTGACACATACGTTACATCTTAGGGCGAAGCTGTTTGCGATGCCAAAGGCCTCCAAGACTCACTGAACAGTGTCATGCGAAGTGGTCGCCAGTCTTCATTACAGCGGGTTTTTCCTCGCTATTAGTGGCATCGGGTTTGTTCATCGGGAGCGTCGGACATCTCCCTTGAACCTGCATTGGACCCGTCGTCAGCGATAACGACGATATCAAACCCGTTGACAACAAGACCAGGATCCTAGACGAGGATATAGGCATTAGCAATCTGTCCTTTTTGCCAATTCCAAGTACTCATAACCCTAATTGCCGAGAGAACCGCGGCAATGCATGCTGGAATGGTTCACGGAGTGGTTCGACTTCTTCTTTGGTCGAGGTGCCCCGGATAGCCGGGGTCTCGTCTGCCACACAATGCGAATCTCGATTTCCCCTCCCCCTTCTAACAGGAACAGGCACCTTGCCACTGGCTGAATGATCACCTCACCGCTCCTGACAGATTAGCGACCTTTACTTGGTCGCTCAGTAAGTTCGCGTCCTATACTTAGTCGCTCAGTAAGTTCACGACCTATACTTGGTCGCTCAGTAAGTTCGCGACCTTTACTTGGTCGCTCAGTAAGTTCGCGCTTGTGTAAGAGAACACGCTATCACTCTACACCTGGGTCTGTGAAACTTTGAAGTCGGTTTAGAGTTCGTGACTGGTGGGAGGAGCCGGCTGTTGCCCTGGGAGATCTCAACATCGGGCTTTGATAGGTTATTGGGTAGTTCTGTCGCTGTTGACTGACTCTGCGACGTCTGAAGGTTCCCACAAGGGCGGCAAGTATAGATGGAGTTGTCCTATTGGGGACAGAATGTAACCCCCTAAGGAATGTATCTGCTGCATTCATTGATAATAGTGTAAAGTGCAATTGGCTCAGCATCTGTTTCCGGAAAGCTACCTCTGCCATAGTTTGGGAGCGGTGTATCTGACCGAGTCATTGTTTTCAGCTAAATCATTTGACGTTTGCCGCATGTGCTATAGTCGAGTCATTGTTTTCGGCTAAATCATTTGAGGTTTGCCGCATGTGCTATAGTGAGCCGTCTATAAATAAGGCTGGTGCCTCATCCAATATTCGTTGTCAATATCCTCATCCACAACAGACACTACAACGCAATCTACATACCATTACACATTTACAACGCTTCTTCGCACCTTTTCAATATGCGCTTCATCATCGTCCTCCTCGCCTTCGGACTGAACGTCCTGGCCTCACCTCGTGTCAACTCAAAGGACGTTGGTACGCTGATGACCATGTTTTCCATGCACTGCTGGACGTCGCTGCTGACCACACGTCTGCTACAGGCCAAAACGCCGCTAAGCCTCGCTTTGTGGATGAGGGCCCCATGAGAGGCCTCGAGGAGAGAAACGCCAAACCCGACTATCCCGCTCCTGGCGCGAACCCTGCCCACCGATGCCCCGGTCCCCACTGCTAGATGGCTCTATTGGATGCCATGTTGGCTGGGATACGGGGTATGGATGAACGGGCGACATTTGGTTTTGGTGTTGGGCTTGAAGAACGCTACTCCGCTACTGCTGTTCAAGGGTCGGAGTTGTAAAGCTACATGACAAGGCCGTAGGTTCCGGGCATACTTGTTGAAAATACACACCATACCATTGCTCTGAAAAAGTGAGAAGACATTCCCAAGTATCGAGAGAAACTTGGATGCTATCCCACGCCAGGGGCAAGCCTGAACCATGCCGCTCAATCACACTAAGGTGATGATCCCCAGCGCATTCCCGTTATCGGGCCACAGCTCTCCTCCTATTACATTGTTAGATATCTTAAAGCTTTAGCGTACGTGCTACTACACGTGATATTTACGTATGTAACGGTTGTACTGTGTTATACACATTTACGCTTAAGTTCTTATATCACTAGGAAGAGATATAAAGAGGGCGAAGTCGGGGAAGGGACGTGGCCTTTTTTCATATGCAGTCGCGTACCTGGAAGGCTAAGTATTCCAACAACCTCGGGTTGGTATCCTGACAACACCTTTATTCACAGTCATAGTATCGCCACACATCTTTGCGCCTCAGTTTATCAGTGGTATCCATGTTTCCTGATTAATCGTCGAGATCCATGGCTTCATCCAATGTCATCTTTTGGACGCCTCTGGTGACTTTAGCTTGTTCACTACCCTCCTCGTCCTCGTCCTCCGTGTCGATGCCGTCCGAGAGGAACCCACCGCCGGTATCCGCCGTCTCCTAGCGGGCGGGTAGCGAGGTCAGAGCCTCAATAGTGTTCCACATCTCGGGTTCGGCTTCAAGAAGTCGCTGGGCCGCCTTGGCGGTGCTGGAGTGCATGCCTGGATCGAATGGAGGCCTGGGGTTGTTGTTCCACGTCACGCGGGCTTGGAGGACGTTACAGAAGAGAGTGTTGAAAAGGGAGGGCGTCAACCACTTGGCCCACGCGAGTTCTTTCTGAACCTTGGCGAGGTAATTGAAGAAATTGCCCTCGTCAATGGAGTTGCTGTCCTGCTCACCAGCTTGGCCTTCGGTTGCAGGCGCAGCGGATGGCTGGTCCACGACATCGTAGCCCAAAAGGCGAAGCAGATGGTTATTCCTGGCGACCTCTATGGACGGTTCGGCCATCTCAATGTCTTCGCAGGTGGTGGCGGCAGTGTTGGTGGTCATGTTGGCGAACGGGTGTAGGCACGCGCGGACCTCTGCCTTGCTCGCGACATCCATCATGGTCGCGAGTTCTGCATCCACTGTGGCGCGGCGTTTAGTCTTTTCAGCATATTCTTCGGTATGATCACCGACGATGATCTGCTGGCTCTTTAGATTCTTGTAGAATGTGATGTCGTGGCTGATGGCCCCGAGAAATGGTTGGTGGTGATGAGGCCAGCCCGCGGCAGGACGTCTACCAGCCGATTACCCGACCTGCTCATTGTGCCGTCAAGGTCTTGGGATGATGAGGAATCAAGACCAGATGTAAGTGGACCTTGTCCAAGTCAGCCGGAGTTCGCAGTCGAGGGGTAGTAATCGGAGACGAACAAAAACTGGATGACCAGGGGGGTTGTTTGGCGGGGGAATAGCAGATGGGATGAAAACACACAGAATAATTACCCCGAGTACGAAGGAAATACGTTCCCGACTAGGAAGTTGGCTATTACGTTCGTGTGTCCGTCTTGCCTCGATATGCTGGGTGGTGAAGGCGACGGGGTGTGTCGAGCCGGAGTGGAGGAGAAGTTGAAAAGGATGGAATCTTGTGGGAGAACAGCCTGGATAGGACGTTCCACTTCTAATTTTCTTCAGTTTGAGCACTGTTTGCCCTTCACCCATACGCCTACATTGACCGGATAATCTTCGTTAGAACAGTCCAAGTACCTACTGAGCAAGAGACGTGTAGGCAACCATGTGAGATGGAACTAGAAAAAAGAGGGGGTAGCTACATTCACTCAACCTTGATAATTCAAGTACCTACGTACCTAACAGAAAGGTACTTACACAGGTACACCAGGCAACTTCCTACCTCCCCTAGAATCACTGATGCCTTAATGTTGGCAAATAGAGAACAGTTTTATCACTTGCAGTTGGACTAGTGGTTAAGTCACTACATCCACTGAGCAGTGTGCTCTATTCGAGGCACTTGGGTTCGATCCCCAGCTGCGCTACCTGTGCTCCAACAGGCTGTCGCCATGGTTCAGTCGTAACATGGGTTGATACCTAGGGTGTACGCACCCTTTGTCCCTCCTTCGGGTTGGATGTTTAGTCCTTCTCGGCTGGCATGGTTTGGGAACTGGGGGTAATTTTTTTTGGGGTGTTTTCTGTCCGGGACCCTTACGCTGCTCTCTGGTCAAAACGAATGAAGCACCTTATCACGTACTAGGTGGAATCTTGATCTCTCGATCCACAAAGACCTAGCTAGCATGCCCATATTACGGTAGAAGGCACCGTGATCGAGAATCCGGCAATAGGAGTCCTATGTGAGACGTTATAGATATGAGCGCACTTAGAAGCGCTAAACTCAAATGCTACTAGAACAGATGTTCCGACTAAAAACTTGCAAAAAGGATAAAATAGTTGTTCGGGGAAAGAACCCCCCTGTATAGGCTTGGGTGGAAATTTGGCCCTTTGGCAGGACACGAATGACTTCGGGAGCCTCTGTTAGTCTCGCAGGACGTCTTATTCTGTATTTTAGAGACCTAGGTGGTGCTGCTTCTCCCATACCAAGCACGCCGTGAATACGCGCGGTGGCAGCCTGGATGCGGGACTCACCAGAGCCCCTCCACTGGGGAAAACAGCGGGCTGGAAGTAGAGCATAGCCAGCAAAAGCACTTGGTAAAAGTACTCCACAGATAATACTGTGGCAAAAATGTATCCATGTGTTGAACTGAGGTGGTTTGAGGTTTGGTGATTGTTGTAATTAGATGAAGAGTCTAGTCTAAGGACGTCTGCTCCAGCCCCTCTTATATATACACCCTTCAAGGGCATCACATGGCTGGATTACGTGATCGTCCCTTCTAACACCATGTACAGTTCAAAGAGCCTACGGCAGGCTGTACCATCAAAACCCATCTTCTGCTCCCGGGCTTCCCCGGCTTCTGTAGTTTTGCACCAGTCACTTTCTATAATACTGTGACAGTCATCCCATAGCTCATCACCCAGCTATCTTGCAAATGGCCGTGATGGCCTCTGAACCCTCTGATGCCCCTGATTGGCTGCCTGGCTTGATTAAGCACTGGAATAACTGGATGGTAAGGGGCGCGCACATTGCCTGCTGGGGCCGTACAGCTATAAGGCTCGACATGTCACGTTATCTGTCAAAGGGTGTCGGATACTTGATTCCGAAAGAAAACGCAAAAAGGCCAATGAGCTCGGTTCCCGCCGAACCCCTCGGCGTGGTCTGGCTTGGCCGACAGGGGAAGGGACCCTGTCAAGTTCGGTGTGAGGGGGGTAGCGTTGCAGTGTCAGCCCGGAGGTTAAGCCGGATGTAGTCCTGGGGGGCCCGGCCCGGGTGGACCGATTGGGTACCGACGACGCGGGACAGAAGGAGGATGGATGTTACGGACGCACGGTGGGGGGGTGGGACGCTGCTGGGGAAGGGAGGGGTTGCAATCTGCAACAATCAAGGAAGAAGGTGGCCCAAATGACTGCTCTGTTCTCACGTGTCTAAAATCTCACCTAAGGAGGGCCTCCGCGTCCAGGAAGAATGCACCCACGGATCTCTGGAGTCTGGGCCCTCCGCCGCCCCTTCCGGTAAGGGATCCCGGGAACGACCCCCCCGTGAGAACGGACTGTTCGGCGGCCCTTCCGATCGAGACAGGAAGTGCCCGCTGATAGGGCCGGACCGGTTCTGGGGGCAAACAGCCCCGGTGAGAGCGCGTCGGATGTGACACCCTATGCATGACATGGGGGTGTACGGCTTTCATCCTCAAAATAAGACGGGAGGGAATACTGGTTCTCCAGTTCGTGTGGTTATGCCGTATGATGCGACTTCCTAACGCCAAAAACGCCCGGGGGAACAAACGGCCGTGTTGCCGACTCTTTGATCTCCTCCACGACGACAGCCCGTCAATCTGCAACAGGTGACGGATCCTTGACTCCTCCGACCTCCCCCTTTCCTCGCTCAACATTTCGGTCGCCGGAAAATGGCGGGGCCACGCTCGGCGCGGTGGACGTAAGGCAGAGCGCCCACCGAAAGGGACGCTCGTTTAAGCAGAAAACATAATATCGACAGGGCGTGCCAACAAAAGATGCACCAATCGCACCCCTGGCCCGCCCCCTGGCAGGGCTGAGCTTCCGATCCCTGCATGCGCGGCCCCCACGGTCACCTTCCCCCCCCCCTCCCATGCACCGCCGGAAATCCTGTCACGGGACGCACGCGCCGGCCCATCGTCGGGAATCCTGCCGGGCGTCAGTCACGCCGGCTACCTCACCGAAAGCTATGTGAACAGGGGCGAGAAGGGCTGATTTGTTGGGGGGGGATGCCTAGTTGGGGGCTGAGGAGACAACCCGCTGGCGGTATAAAATGGGAGGCTTTGGAGCCCTGAGGAGGGAAAGAAATAAATTTTCGAAGTCATTCACAGACGTAGTCCACCGAGCCCAAATATCTTATTCCACAATCACCACTGTTCCCCCCACTTGAAGATCGCTTTTCTCCCCCGGAAAAAACTCCCAAGACTATCAGTACCTCGTCCTCCCAACATGAAGACCGCCATCCTCTTCTTCGCCGCCCTCGCCGCTCTGGCCGCCGGCGCCCCTGTGGCCGAGGAGGCGTGCGTCACCTGCCGTACGGCGCCGGAGCCCGCCTCGGAGCCGGCCTGCACCACTTGCTGAGCCCGTTCTCGCTCCTTTTTCTCTTTCTTTATTTTTTTCTCCGTGTTGAGGAAAACCGGTAAGGCAGCAGCGGCAGCCCAAGTCTCTCGCTAGCATGTCTCGAAGTGGCTCATTGGCTGACCCACCCCGCCAGCACTTATACACGATTACTCGGGGGCGCGACGGGGGAATGGCAGATAGGGCCAAATTCTTGGCCCTCACGACCGGGGAGGAAACCCCGGGGTACCGGAAGGGGGAAAGGGTATCACGGGGGTCTTGTTGAAGAGGAGGCGGACTAACACGTTTTACGGCTTACCCACTTCATACACGAGCGACCTAGGTTCTGGTTCAGGAGGAGGCGACGTTACATCTTACACATATACTGAATAAAGTTTCCATCGCTCAGCTGTAACCTTGACCGACAAACGCAAGGGCTGGAGGCCTACGTGATATCACCGTAGTAGGAACACGGCCACGGCCTTTCGCCGTGCCTCCTTTTCCAGGACGTATTCGTCCGTTCGCCCCCACGTAAGCCACGGTCCCATGCCGCCCTGCCATTGGCGGAACCACGATGTAAGCCCCGGCCAAGAATAAAAAGGGCGCGAGGGCTTGACTTTTTTTTTCCCGTAAGGCGCTCAAATGGGAACGTACCGCTTCAGATGGGGGTGCTGAATGATTGATGCCCGTCTGAACTCCGATGTGTTTGGTCACCCCCCCCCCCCCCCCCGGCTCCCTCGTCCCCAGCGGGAGGCCGTAGGGCTGAGCCAGCGGCTGACCGAGATTGTGTGGTAGCACAGGGAAGTCACCGACGAGAGAACAGCCCCTACACTTAAGCACAAAAGAAAGCCCCATCCTGTCTAGTGACACCGGGGGACTGTGCTGCTATGAGCGCCCCCTTCTGAGCGTAGGCCCCGCCTTCCAATTTTGGAAAGAAGAAAAATAGAAATAGGTAAGGGGGGTTGGGCGGTCAGCACCGGGGGCAGAACTAGCAAACCTCTCTCTCCCTACCGACCGCGGAGCAGCACGGCGAATCGGGCTGACGTACCAAGGCTGCGACCTACTTCTTCCACATTTCCCCCATACTATCTTCCCCCACTCCCCTCATCGATATGGTCCGGGATGGTGCCACGCTGAAAAGCCTCGGTAGGGCTGCTGG
This sequence comes from Nigrospora osmanthi, assembly GCA_029489945.1. Lineage (NCBI taxonomy): Eukaryota > Fungi > Ascomycota > Sordariomycetes > Amphisphaeriales > Apiosporaceae > Nigrospora > Nigrospora osmanthi. The sequence goes on from CP120499.1 coordinate 596,929, forward strand.
CGCGCTGATGGGGCCTAAACGCCGCCCGCCCGCCTGCACACCACGGGCTTTTTCTAGTTTTAGACATACTAGGGGTTTTGCGCGGTGGGCTCTCTCTTTGTCTACTCATTACATACCTTGCTTGACTCCTCCTCGGGTTTCCCGGGGGGACACTGCCGTCGGTTGGTGCATTCCATGTCAGCAGACGCGCGAAGGATGTGGCGCCGTGTCATCCTCTCGGATGCTTTGCCAATCAATTTGTGCCCGCGCTTTGGTCTTGCCTCCCCGCCACCGTCGCTGGCGTGTCATAATTCGTTATCAGGTGGGAGGGATGGGGAATCCGGCACCGCCCTGCTGGGACTTAGAGGGGGGCTACTGGGTTCCCAAGACTCGGAAGCTGTTGCTGTTCAATCCCGGAGCCCTTCACGGGAGAACCAAAGGGGTTGTGCAATGCTCTGAGGCGACCCGGGAGCATTTTAGTGTTATGCACTTACCCAGTCTCAACCGGATAAGGTTACTCCACAACGGGACCGGGGCTGATGCATCGGCCCTGGTTCGGGCGGCCCAGGCCAACTCCTCACATATGGGCTCTCCGTCGGCCCCGGCGGTCAATCCGCGGATAGTACCGTCCCCGGCATACATCTTGGCCACTCCCATGCTCGTCGTGTTAGCCAGTCGCGAGGTAAAACTGCCGGAGCGGATAGGAATTGCTTTTCTCGATATGCATTGATAGTACACAAAAGCCTACTAGGGCAGCATTAGGTGCGCGCCATACTAACGCCATGCTCCCGGGGCATAGACCTTGCTGCCTGCTACCTAATCAGAGTCTTGGTCTATCGTCGCCCGCGCGCGGTCCACCGCCGTGTCGCCCGTCACGCGGGACTTGTCGACGGCCGACTGAACCACGGGGGGCCGGTAGAAAACGGTTTCGTCGTCCTCGGCGTCGAGTTGCATGAGGAACGTCTCCCACTTCTCGATCAACTAGGCGGGATGCGGGGTCAGTCTCTCGCAGCGCGTGTACACGTGGCGTGGGACCAAACTTACTTCTTTTTGGGCCTCGACGGCACTCTCAAGGAACGTCTCGACGGCGCTCTTGAAATCCTCGACTTTCTCGCGCTCGAACCGGTCCAGCTCGGCCCGCATCAGGCGGCCCATGTCGTCGAACAGCAGTCTCGCCTGGTGCACCTTGCGCTCGGCATCGGCCACCTCGGCACTGACTTGGTTGAGTCGGTCCTGTTGGGACTTGCCCTGGCGGAGAAGCTTGTCCTGGGACGCCTTGCGCTTCTGCAGCTCCGACTCGGCGTTGTGCCAGCTGTGGAAAGCCTTCTGCCGTTGGCTGAAGGCCTGCTTGACACTTCCAATCAGTCGGACGTACTCGTCGATGACAATGCCAAAGGTGAGAACATCTTGTTGCGCTTGGCGGTCGTACACGTCGCGGATGGTGATCTGGAGTTCCGACAGGGCATCCAGGGGACCAGACAAGGTGTGGCTCAGCTCGACCGTAGACAAGGCGTGCAAGGAGGCAGAGAAGTCGCCCGCCGCCTCGGCCATGGCCTTGCGCTGTATTACCATGCTGTCCATGGCCTTCATCAGGGACTTCAGCTGGTTCTCGAGGGCGTCAAGGTACACGCGGCGATCGTGGAACCACTGCTGCGGTCAGTGACAGGTCGCTTGGGGGTGGACAGGCGCCGACTTACGTCATCCTGTTCGACGAACTTGTTACTGCTTCCAACACTGATGCCAAGAGAGCCCAGGACTCCTTTGCTCTCTCCCGGAATGGGCTCCCGGCGCTCCTTGTGTTTGATGTCCACGGCGAAAGACTCGCTTTCCAGGAAGAGCTTCAGGTCCGGGTCGTGCTGCAGGGTCGCGTGGGCGGCGATCTTGTTCAGCATCTTCTCCAGGGCGGCGCGGCGCGACTCGACAAAGTTAGTCTCGAACCGGTTGAGAGCCTGCTTCTCGGGCGGCGGGGGCACGACAACACCGGGGTTGTTGCCGTGCATGGTGGTGTACAGCCAGAGGAAGTCCCGGTAGCGGCGCTTGACCTCGAACTCGGGCTGCTTGTAGCCCTTGGACGTGGTCCGCGTCCGTACCGAGTAGACGATGTGGGTGCTGGTGAGATCGCCGACCTTGTGGGGGTCGCCCACGGTGATCTGGAAGGAGGGCTTGGAGGCCTGTTCGATGCTCATGCTCGGCTGGGTCGTGGTCCGCACGGGGCTGGGCAGGGCGGCCTGGACGGGGGGCGGGGCGCGCGGGCCCGAGAGGCGGCTGGCATTGTCGTCCTCCTCGTCGACGCTGTGGGGGTCCCGCGAGACCGACTTGCGCTGGCCGGGCGGCATGGTGGTCCGGATGGTCATCTGCTCCTTCTGCGGGGGCGCGGGCGGCTCGTCGGCCGGGGCATCGGCGCCGGGGCTCGCATTGTCGCCGAGGGGCCCCAACGGCCCCAGCGGGTCGTCGGCCTGGAGGGAGGCGGGTTGCGCCTGGAGGCGACGGACGGGCTTGCGAGGGCCGCGGGCGGGGGCCGACTTGGCGGCGCCTTGCGACGGCTGGGAGGACTGCTCGCCGTCGGAGGGCTTCGGGGCGGAGCCTGGGGCGACGGGGTTAGTGGGCGAGGCCACGGGTCACGGAGTCGGCGGGAGGAGTGTGGCGGGTGTCTATCGTACCATCTTCCTCGAACGGGGGCTTGGAGGATTGCGAAGGGACGTCTGCAGCACGGCGGGTCAGCATTCCCGCGGTCGGTCTGGGAGGGGGGCACGAGGGAGGCACACCACCCCAGGGCGAGTCGCCGGCGTCTCCCAGATCCATGGTGATGGCTGAGGCTCGTGTGGAGGGGGTGTCGGGGCAGGGCGCGCGAGCAGACGCAAGGCGGGAGGGGAATGGTGGAATGTGTGTAGGTGTCGCCGACGGGGACGGGGATGGGATGGGATGGGAGGCGGCGATTGGCGATCCCGTCGTTAGGCTGTCGGGTTGGGGGCGTGTCAGGCCTGGCCTGGCATGGGATGGGATCAGAGGTATCGAGAGAGGTTAGGCTACAATCCATGGCATCCGTCCCAATGGGATCTTTGAGGTACCCAATACGGTGGGGTACACGTCACAGACACCACACGGTACTCAGTAGAACCCGGGCGACTCCAAATGCCCGTCCAGCCCCGCGGGAAACATGGATGGTTCTCGTTGCACTCCAGCTATGGCATCTATCTATTGATCCTGTGGACGTCATTGGCATTTCATTCTACCAGGGAAGATCTGTGTAGGTACATCATGTAAGATGTATGTAAATAACGAAACAGCCTGTAGAGAACACCGAGGCATCAAGCACCAATCAATCTACTATGAGCAGCCCAGAATACATGCTGACTGTGGAAAAACACCCGCATTGATCTCTCAGATGGGAACCGAGCCCACCCACGCCCTGCCGGGAACATTCCCATACCCCATTGCTGACTCCAGAAATGGACCTGTTTCCCTCCAGCTGCTACGCCCGTGAAGGGTCCCCCCGGTGGATTACGCACGCAACGCGGCGTGTCGGGATACACGGCATCGACGAAGGATCCGTCGACACCAGCAACGGATCGGCCCAGCTTTGCCAAATACCGGCTGCCCGTGGCTACTGCATTGATCGATCACTGCTGCCTGCTGACTACTTTCTTTACCTACCTGCACTTGCATTGCCCGAGAAAGCACCCAGCAACAAATCAGTCACGTGGCGATGCAAGTTGCCCGATGACGTAGAATGCGTGCGCAACCGCCTCGAGGCCATCTATCAAAGGGGAGGGAACACCCGCAAGAGATGCAGTATTGCGCAGACTGGTGATTAACTTTCACATACCTGACCCGGCCCTCCTTCCTACTATCATCAAGCAGTCATATAGTCAGTATGGAATTTCGCAAACGAACCACCAAGAGCCAGGACGACGGCGAGGAGCCCGCGGGGCCGCCCTCGTACCGCGAAGCCACGGGCGACGCGGCCGCGCCGGCGTACGACGGCGCCCACAGCACCAGCCTCGCGGCCGGCGCCTACGGCGACGAGAAGAAGGCGGCCGGGGCGGCGCCGCCGCCGGCGGACGCGGCGGCCACGCTCACGTTCGACGTGGCCGTCCAGGCGGGCTGGCTCTTCTCCAAGACGCTGACGGTGCGGCCGACGGGGCCGGTGCCGGCGGCGCTGCCGGCGACCTCGGGCTGGCGGCTCGGCTTCCGCGACAAGTACACGGCGCGGCTGGAGCGCATGGGGCCGTGGCCGGCGCAGCAGCAGACGGCCGTGCGGCCCGTCGCCGAGCTCGCCTTCCCCGCCCTCGAGGTGCCCTTCATGGGCGGCGTCGCCGTCACCTTCCTGCCGCTCGAGGAGGACGTCGAGCACAGCGCCCGCTTCGCCGCCCCCGCCAAGCGCTCCCTCGAGACCTCGGGCCTCGTCACCACCCAGTACGCCCTCAACTTCCCCGCCCGCAGCAACGCCCGCTGCGTGTGGACCACGACGCCGCCGCCGGCCACCGCCACCAGCACCGGCAGCGGCAGCGGCAGCGGCAGCGGGAATGCGGACTGGACGCCATTCCTCACGCACTACTTTGTCGAGGAGTCGTCGGGCGACCTCATGGCCTCCTACACCCGGTCCGCACCCTGGGCGCCCGAGCGAGGTAAGCTAGAGATCTACCAGACCCACGGGCCGGCGAGCCCCAAGCTGCTCGAGGGCATCGTGACGGCGTGCGCCGCCATGGTGGCTGTGCAGGACCGCATGGGTCTGCTGTCCTCTCTGGTGGAGGCGGGTGCCGATGCCATCGTGGGCAAAGGCAAGGAGAGGGCGTGAGGTTTGGGGGTGGGAGAGATGGTAGAGATAGCCCAACTGAAAAAGAAAAACTCCGACACAAATTGTACGATGAATCAGCCCCCCCGACCTTCGAAATGATGGCCTCGAACTGCTCCAGTCTTAAGCCTCCTTCACTCGTTGGCTGTGATTGAATTGGCTCTGGCAAGCGCCTGCATTCATCCACGCCTGTCAAAGGCGGGTAACATGTCAAATTCATAGCAATATTGACTGCAAGGTCCGTCAACACCACGCACCACATCCATCAAAGATGGCTTTCGCCGAGAAGCTCGGCAATCACCGCTATGACTGCTGGCACTTTCGAGATTGCTTCTCTCTCGTTATGGCATTGACTTATTGAGTCTGCTGCAACAATTCAGTCAAAACAGACTGTGAAACGATGCTCTTGTGGGCATTGCCTCTCCCTCTCCCGCGGGGAGGTATGGTGCACCGCATGGGCATCCTCAAGAGATCGAGACCCCGAAGCACGCCCTCGGGACGCAGTGTTACTCGGTCCGAGATCTATGACGCCTACGACATCGTTGATGGGAACCCGGCGCCGCTGTCGGCGCATGAACGTCAAGAGCGGTGAAAGTGGCTCGATGAACGCGAACCATCCAGAAGGCTTGAACAGTTCGGCCGGCTTCAATGCTTCCAAGAAATTCACCAACTTGAGAAACTCGAAATCAAGTTACCCCGGCGGAGGGCCAGCGGGGACCAACCCCTGGGCTCGTAAGAAAGCGCTGCCGGTACCTTCGGCTTGGTCTCATTTGCCATTTGCGACCTGATGTAGCACTGGCACCTTCCGCGGTACCGGCGGGAGTACTTCTTCATAAGTAGCTTGGTGCGAAATGAAGATTATGAAGATTATGAAGATCGTGAAGTATTCATGAATGACCATGCTACTTGACGATTTCGCCTGTGAAACAACAGACAGACCTGCCCCTCCCAGTACCCCAGTAGTTGTTAGCCAAACGGAGAAGGAGTGAAGAGATAAACACGCCACATAAGTATTCATCGCTACACATGAAGACACCTTCACCACCATGACGCCGACACAGTGCTCTCGCTCCCTCGGGTCATTGCAGCTGCTGGAGGATGAGATCGGGGCTGCCAGGGGCGTCGGCGGTGGTGCTGTTCTTCTGGAGCTCCTCCCAGACCATGAGGCGCGACTCCGGGGGCAGCTTGCTCATGGTGCGGTACCAGAAGCCGGGCTTGGTGTTGGAGATGTTGGTGTACTGGGGCCCGTCGGCGGGCGGGGCGGCGCCGTCGTCCTCGCGGAACTTCTTGAGGATGTTGGTGACGTCGTGGCGCTTGAAGCGGATGGTGGGGTGGCGGCGCTGGACCTCCTCGGCGATGCTGTTGGCGGTGGCGCGCGGGTGGATGGCGAGGGTCTCGACCTCGGCGGCGAGGCCGAGGTCCTCGCGCGCTCGCTTGCGGTTCGTCGGGATGCCGGCGGCGTCGAGGCACATGTCGTGGTCGTGGCGGTTGCGGCCCTTGACGTAGGCGAAGGTCCACAGGTTGTCGCGCGTCGACGACTTGAGCACGCACTGCCACTCGCACGTGCCCTTGACCGTGTCGCGCTTGCGCTTCTTGTCCTCGGGCACCAGCGCCGCCGCCTCCTGCTTGGCGCGCGACACGGCCTTGGGCTTGGCCTTCCAGCACGAGAAGACGTGCCGGCGGTAGAAGTCCTCGACCGGGTCCTTGCTCTCGGCGCACGACTTGCTCACGCCGAACCCGGCCGCCTCGGCCGCCTGCTTCAGCGCCTTCTCGGCGTCCTCGTACTTGGCCCAGTGCGCCGACGACAGCGCCGCCACCGCCGGGTGCGTGCCCTCGGGCAGCGGCTCCTTGGTCTGCAACAGGGCGAACATGATGGCGCCGGCTTCCAGCGGGGGCGTGGGCGGGTGGCAGGGATGGAAGACAGCCCCAGTGCGCGGTGTTGAAATGACTGGAAAAGTGTTTGGGAGACGGTTACTTGGCGGGAGGCGACGACTTGCGAAGTTGACTTGAGGTGCTGGGCTCGTGTGGCTGGTGCCGCAATCTCTCACTTATGAAAAGGGCTGGAGTGGCGTCGAGCTTGTGCTGCGCCACGAAACACACTCCTCTACCGTCAACCGGCTAACACCGTGCCCAAAGGCGAAATCGAAGTCGGTAGAGGGAGGAGGAGCTTACATGCCCCAGCAATTAGTTTGGAATCGACACCTTTTCCTACCTCTTAATCAAGTACATAGGAAGTTGATTAATATGAATGCTTGACTTACCCATCGAATCCGGAAGCCACATCGTTGTATCCCATTTCTCCTTACTCTAATATTACTCTTGTTAATTGGTCCCGCTTAGCAGCTCACAGTGCGTCCTCCAAACCAACCATTTGCCCGTCCTCGCACCTGCTGAAAACGATGCGTGTTTAAGCCTAACAGATACAGTGGAAGGGTACCGTTTGATATTCATTTCCTTCGCCAGATGCCAGTCTGTCCCAGTGTCCCATCTTATCTGAATATTGACGTCTTGAGTCAAAGTCTTAGCATATGGCATTCGTTCGACACCCACTGTGTTGTTGATTCCCTTGCCTTTGTTCAATTTAATGTACGAGGACCATATTATATCCGAGGCGACCAACTTCGTGAAGAAGCCCAGGCAGAGTCGAGGCCGAAAAAGGAACAAACCTGGGAAGGGCCGATTTATCTGCAGTGGAACATCGGAGACATCATTAGTCCCATGCTCAAACCCCGAGCCCCGAGGCCCCGAGCGCCTCCGTCCTCGGCCGAAACTATCGGCCTCGGTCTCCTCGGTGTTAGTCGGGATAGGGGTACAATTTCGCCGCTTACTTGCCTTTCTTGCAATTACAGGTTACACACACCATACTTATCCCATTCTATGGATCCCAAGGTGTCTTACGTGTCTATAGTTGATCAAGAACACGAAATGATTTTGGTTGGTTTGCCTGCGTAACTCCGACCACGGAAAGGACTGCGAAGTTGTGAATCCCCGACTTTACCTAACTGCCAAAATTCCATCCCATGTCTGCTGGCCATGATTTCGTACATACTTGCCCATGGGCGAAAGCATATAAACATCCCTCATGCACTGTTTCTTTTGACCTCCGGACTTCACTTCCAAGATATCTTCATCATCTTCGTGTCAGAACGCAATACCCGCAATGGCCGCCAAACACGCCGGAACCTCCCCGAACTCGAGGCCCAACATGGGCCTAAAGGTCCTCATCGTCGGCGCTGGTGTGGCCGGTCCCGTGGCCGCCTTCTGGCTGGCACGGTTCGGATGCGAGGTCACTGTCATCGAGCGCAGCTCGCAGCTGCGCGCCACCGGCCAGCAGATTGATCTCCGCGGCCAGGGGATTACCGTCATGAAGTTGATGGGCCTCGAGGATAAAATGCGGGCGCTGGCATGCCCCGAGAAGGGCACGCGGTTCGTTGATCGCCACGGCGCCACCAAAGGCTTCTGGCCCGTCGTCAAGGACAACAAGCAGAGCCAAGGCATGACCACCGAATGGGAGATTATGCGCGGTGATATGGTCACTATGCTCTACGACGCCACCAAGGATCTCGAGGGGGTCAAGTACGTCTTCAACCGCTCCGTCAAGAGCTTCACCCAGGACGAGGGGTCGTCGACCGGCAAGGTCCACGTCACCTTCTCCGACGACAGCCAGGAGCAGTACGACATCCTAATCGGCGCCGACGGGGTAGGCTCGGCGACCCGCAAGATGATGCTTGGCCCGTCATTCCCGGACCCGAGCTACGACACGGGAATGCACGCGGTCTTGTTCACGGCGCCGGCGGAGGAGGGCGACACCGACGACTGGAACATCTGCTTCATGCCGGGCGGCAAGGTGTTGATGACGCGGAAGGACCGGCCCGACAACATCCGCGTCTACTTCATGAACCGCGGGGGCTGCGGCGCCCTCGACCGGGCGAAGACGGTGGCCGAGCAGAAGGCGGCGCTGGCCGCCGTCTTCGCCGACACGCACGACTGGCACACCCAGCGCTTCCTCCGCGCCCTCGGCAGCCCCCAGTCCGACGACCTGTACGGCCAGCACCAGCGCCAGATCCGCCTCCCCGCGGGCGCCTGGTCCCGCGGCCGCGTCGTCCTCCTCGGCGACGCCGCCTACTCCACCACCCTCGGCGGCGTGGGCGTCAGCGGCGCCTTCATCGGCGGCTACCTCCTCGCCGGCGAGCTCTACCGCCAGTGGGAGGCCAACAAGCGGTCCCCCGGGTCCTTCGACGTGGAGCATGCGGCCCGCGAGTACGAGCGGTTACTGCGCCCCCTGATCGTAGAACATCAGTCCACATTTGCATGGTTGTTCAGGCTCCTGATGCCCGATAACCGATTCGAGGTGTGGTTGATCCAGGGCCTCGTCAGTTTCATCACACTGTTTCGACTGGACCTGGTGCTTTTCCACCTTTTGCGGAAAGAAGAGCCGGAGCACCTGATTTACCCCGACTATTTTGGGCTGGTCCCCAAGAACTAAGAAGTCGTGGACGGCAAGTTGTATCATTTATGGTATTGGGTTTGTAAGTTGCAGAACAGTTTTTGTTTACGCATGTGCGGAGTACTTTGTTATTAATTTATTAAAACTATGTCAACTCCGTCCGCGAAGGATCAAGTGAGGACCCCCTATTTCTTTTCCCCGTGCCTCAAGGGCCGGCCGTGCCGGTGTCGCACTCCTCGGCCGCTTCCCCGACGCTCCCCTGCAAATACCAACTCGCCCACATGCAGCGTGCCGCCCAAGGTGCTCCACGCGCCGTCGTGGTCGCTGCAGTGTCCGATAGCCATATCTCTTTGAAGTCAGTGATACGGTAAATAATGCCACAGACGGAGGGACAAAAGTGAGAATGTAGAAAGGGAAAACTGCAGAAATACTACAGGAAGTAGGGCCATCTCTAGAATGTTACTTCAGCGGTAAGCTTAAGCAAGACTATCGGCTCTTACTTAGGTGGCCAACTCTTCTAGGTATCGCAGTGTAGGACATAGGCAATGTCTTTAAGGACAGTGACCCTGTCAAGATATGCTTCCTGAAGGTAACGCGCCCGCACGGGTTACCTACAATGACAGCGCCCTCGATTTGCTCACGCAACGATATATGTGAAGTTCTGTATAAGCTGAAGCGACACGGGTCGTATGAGGCCCTATTAGATCTGGGTACATTTACCTAGGTATCCCTTCCTGTACCCCATCACTTTCGTATAAGTCCCAGACGAGCTATTCATAGTATCCTTGCCCGCCAGTCTTGCTAGGCGCTATATTCATCCACTTCCCCAACCGTCCTGGTAAACTAGGGCAAGGGACCCATTTCAGCTGAGCGTGTGCAGCCAATCAACCTGTATGTTGTGTCTGTATCGTGATAGAATCCTTGCCCGGCCCGGCCCGACTTGGCATTTTAAGGGTTTTCCAGGCCCCCTCACCTATTGAATGACCGGGAATCCCCGGCATATTTTTCGTTGGTCCTCCGTCTCTACAGAGCCGGTGACAGTATTGAATGCTCCTATGCTATGATAAGAATAGTGCATCGAAGGCCCATCGACGGTTTCACTTTGAAGAGCCGACGACGTCTTGGTCCATAGGGTGATTGCCCACTTTTCCCGGACCCCTAATCAAGTGCGGAGGATCCCTCGGCAGATCGGATGAGTTTTTCAAGTCTGCATTTGAAGAATCACCTAAACGAGTCGTGCTTGATTCAAGAAACCTCGAGTAGCCACGAACACAAGACATAATACTCTCCAGTGAGAAAATAGGTCATTAATCAATGGGAAATTGATACATGGTAGCTATTTTTGTTGTTTGCCATGTGTCCGGCGATGGACTAGGTCTCCTACCCCGAGAGCGCAAGGGAGCCGCCTGTAAGAGGTATAGCTTGCCCCCGTAAAACGACCAATGTCACGTTTTCGTCGGGAGCCCCGTTGTGGCTTACCTCGACCATCTACAGCATGCCGCCACTGACTCAGGAATCAGCACCAGCCCTCGCTAGATCCATGCAATGCTACCACAGATGTAGATGCATCAACGCACGACAGCGCTGAGCAAGGGTCCAGGCCGGTAAGACGAGAGCTGAATCCGGCCTGTTCGACATCATGCACCCAGCGAAAGGCACACCCATAAGGCGTCCCTACGGGAAACTGGGCTGACTTTTCCTGCCCGGGGCTCCCCTTCCGGTGCGCTGGGCCGCGATCTCTTGTGGGGGATTCTAGGGCCCAAAGGCTACAGTGGACGGCTGTAGCTCCCGGCTGGAAGCTATTTCTGGCGAGCAGCCGCTAAAGATTTACTATCACCGGCTCCCGGGCGTGGCCCACGAATGGGAGAATGGCGACGGCCTCCCCGTTGTGCCGGGTCTCCAGCGGCTGGCCCAGCCCTGTGGGTGTCAGCTTTACTCTATAGCCTGCTAAGAAGGGCCGCTGATTGGCCCGGCTAATGCTGACGGGCTTGCCCGTTTCCTTGGAAGAACGCATAGGAGGCCTTTTCCGGTTTGATGTCAGCAAGCCTCGACGCAACCATGGTGCGATTTTCGAGACCGCAGGCACGGCGGCGACGGTTCGGTGCAGAAAGGGCCCCGAGAGAACAAATTTGAATTACTCCTTTGCGACCTCGCGAGGGGCTTATTCGCATCGAATGGAGGACTGGCTTTCTATATAAAGGGTGAGCAGGACTGGCTCAGTCCTGCTCTTCAGCACCCTAAGCACAACTCGTCCTCGAAGGTCAACCTTGAAACAGCTTCACTCTTTTTTTCATACTTGCTTTAAGACCGCCAGTAACAAGCCGCCTCCAGTCACAATGAGGTTCACAAATGCTATGCTTGTCGCCGGACTCCTCGGGAGATCGGTCGCCCTGCCTTCGAACGCCGTCGATGCGGTTTCCGACGCCTCGGGCGATATTGGCATCACCGCCACCAAGGGGCTTGCCGTGACCCTCTTCAACGACGGTTCATGCACCGGCGGCAAATTCGAGAGTTATTATGTCGAGGGCGTCTGCTACTCGACTCAGGGAAACCGAGGAATGCACGTCCAGAACAAGAACCACAACAGCTGTGCCCGTGAGCTACACTCCCCCCTCAAAGCTTTCCTTTTCCGACCAAGTACGGACTGTGCTGATCAGACTGCCCTGCCAGTAACGGTATATTCGGGCGGTGGTTGTTCCGGTGGCAGCGCGAACTTGGACCAGAGAAAGTGCTGGGGAATTGATGGCCGCGCATCATTCAGGATCTTTTGCTGAAATCGGTTGTCATTACTCGGTCTCTGCACTGTATATTTACAGTATGTACCGTCGATCGAGATTAGTTCAGGGCTTCTCGGCGCGTTCAACATCTTTTATTGTGACTGCTTGCAGCATTGTTTCTTTTCCAGTCCCCTGATCCCGACAACTGTCTCTACAAGCTATGTCCTCAGTTATTAACTAGCCACCACTCCAAACAACAACTCCTTTTTAGTCTCACTGGAGACGGTATGGCAAGTGAGGGACTTATATCTGGCACAACTACCTACAACGTCTTCGGCCAACTAGGGCTGGGCTATACGAACGAGGCCATCAATCCAGGAATCCACTCTGAGAACATTTTCGTGGACACCAACATGGGAGATGTAGCCGTGAACATAACAAAGGTTTTCAATGCAATGCAAAACATTGGCAATTGTATGGCGTGTATGAAAGGTGTTGGAAGTAGGAGCATGCCACCTATTAAGGTTCTAATCACATGACCTGTGAGGATTTCTATGTACACATACAAGGCAGAACTGCCTCCCCCCATCGGTCTGGAGTTCTGGTTCCTTAAGTTATTCAATTCAATCTTTGTCGCGCCGTGAGGCTATTCCCAAGCAGGGATTACTAGTCAAGTCACGTGCAGGAGCATGGCAGGGGTCCTGACATGCTTATATATAGCGAGCCACATCTGGCATTTCCCTTTGTTACTATTCTAGAAGAATTAACCTTGTTTGCCTTGCAACTAGCCTGCCAGCGCCTTTGGGGTGCGACAATCTTTCTACTACGGTTAAACACCTTTGACAAAAGGGAATCGGACGGCGACTTGGCTGGCCAGTCTTTTCGTATGGCTGATGCCAGAGGTCGCCGTCTACGTTGGCCATGTTCGAATCTACCTAGCGGTGTATAAAGAAGTGATATATTTCTATATCACAAATCAGTCTATAAATATCAGCTGGGTCACTGTTCGTGGTTCGGTGAACTAATGAGAGGTTCAGGAGTGGAAGCACATTTAGGATCCCGAACTCACGGATATTCTGGCCACCCTTGTCCAGACGACCAAACCTAACACTGTTAGTCTCCTTTCTAGCACCAGATTCTTCTAAGACACGCCAGAAAGGTAATTCCAACTTACCCGAACTTAGTTCTGACATTATATACTGTAATAAAATGCTAACCTGATCTTGACAATGGGCAAAGCCATGAACTTGTCCGATAGCCCTGACGGGCTCTCCGTGCCGCGTAGCTGAAACACGGGTACGGTCATATTTGGTTCCTTGTGCGACCTGCTATCCCGCCACGCACATTTCCTGCGAGTGAATTTAGCCTACTGACAACCTCCGGCTCAGCTGATCATGGAGTCCATGCCACATGGCATAGAATTGAATGCCTAGATACCCTTAAGCTCCCACCCGTGGATGAGCACTGGGGCACCTGCGTACGGTATTTTGCTTCCGCCTTGCTGTCTCAGGAACCGCAGCAGGCAAGAATTCCGCCACTAAGGTATAGCTCTCAGCTTTAATCTCCAACCATACTACCTTGGTCCAGATGGGACGCGGGTCTCCTATACTCACTACGAGGGGTGCTAAGGTATCCCATACAGCATCCCGGCGTGGTAGTGGGCTGAATAGGCCTTGGCAAAGACAAATCAACGCTCAAGTCGCCGTATACTGGTGAGGTGTGCATATGCTGGTGGCGCTCCACGGCTTTTGCCGCGGCACTTTCTCATCATTCGGAGGTCTAGACACGCGATCCATCCTCTGCTGAGAGTAGTGAATAATTTTGGGTGTTCTATTCCTAAGAATCGAATGGTTTCCTGCCACAAATGAAATACCTGTTTGTTGTCAGCCCGCATTTCCCTTGCAATGCAAACCTCATCACTTACACTGGTATGTACCAATGGATGTCGTTTCTCTTCAGGTCTCTCATGAACCTTCGTTTCAGCTCCACGCCGTCGGGGCCGAGCGTTTTATCGTAGCTCTCCTTGGTCTCTTGGAGGGATCGGCCGAGGTACATGCCTATGCGGTTCATCCTTTCGTTGCTGGTCCAGGGGCTGCCGGGAATGTCGATGATTTCCTCCACGATGTCCGCGAAGCCCGTTTTCTTGAGGTCGTTCTTCAACCGCGCGGCTTTGAGCATGTCAAAGCCGGCCTTGGCGGCGCCCCCGCAGAGCGCCCGGAAGAAGTCGGGAATCGAAGTGGCATCCATCGTGTGGTCGACGCACTCCGGCTTCCAGACCCCGTCCTGGATATCGATCCATCCGCCCGGCTTTAAGGCACGGAAACAGTTTTCGAGAACTGTTTCAACGCTCCTAAAACAGGGCCCGATGCTTCGCATGTGTATGTAGTCATATTCTTGGTCCCGCCACCAGTCCGGAATTTCCACGTTGCCAGTCATCCAGTGGCAGTTGTGGGGAGGTTGTTCAGGTTGGATTGGAAATAGGTCGACGCCAAAGACCTCCGATTCGGGGTACATTTCCGCGAAGTCCATTGCCCAGATCCCCGTACCTGACCGCAGCATGTGTGAGATGTGGCCGCCACACCAGGGATGAGGAGGAGAAGGGAATACCCGTTCCGATGTCGAGCACCTTTTTGGGCGGTGCTTCGAAAGGCACCGTGGTCAAGTTGCCATTAATAATGAGCCGATATGCGGCATGTATGAAATCGAGACGATCCTGCTCCTCATCATCGTTGGGGAGTAGGTATTCTGCTCACCGTTTTTAGTAGTATGTCGTGCGGAATGAAAAAAAAAAAAAAAAAGAAGTGGAACTGGACCTACTTACCTCCAGGTTGCAGCCCCTGATAGAACCGTCCGCTCTCCCTAACGGCCCAAATATCGCCCTGCATTATTACTTCCCTGGGTTGTTGTTTCACCTCGATGGTGCGCGGCGGTTATTGCTTGAAGGAGGTGCGTAGTCGTGGTACGGGTCCGACGCTTTATAATATATATGATGCCTATGTACTACAACCGGACGCCCGATCAACCACACTAACCAGGCATCGTGCAGCTCACATGTATCGATGAGACAGGCTAACTTGTTTTCCCCTGTTGGTATGCAGATGCGCAGGGTATATGAGCTGGCGAGTCCACCCGGGAAGTCCACTTCCGCCTCCGCACCCCCGGTCAACCCCGCTCCCTTGGTTTGACAAGTATATAAGTACGGGGCATCATTTCCCCATTGGGGACGATGCATTAGTAACACTGCAGCATCGTATTCGGCTACCTGCGGTTGGTGTTGAAAAATCCGCCGAAGCACATTTACTATAAATTATTCCTGCAGTTGCATGCATCCGCAATCCGTGATATACTACGGCCACGCTTTCGCATTACGATCACGATGGGGGCCAGTCCGTCGAAACCAAACTTCGAGAAATACCCCAGGCCAGAGGTCATCAGTCTAGGGTTTTCTCGGACGGGCACAAATTCTATGCAGCTGGCGCTGTCCCAGCTGCTTGGCGATGGCGAAGCCCTGAACGTTCAACATGGGGGAACAGACTTTTATGTACAAGGAAGTCTGTACTTGATGCTTTCAGCCTTCAATACATTGATTGCTGACATACCACCTAGATTTGGCAAGAACCTATTGCGCTGCTCTGGAAGCTAAACAAAACGGTGATGGACAAAGGGCGCGGGAGTTGACTCGCCAAGCGACGAGGGGCTACGTTGCACTTACCGACATGCCCGCCATCCTCCTCCTGGAGGAGTTACTCGCCCTGTACCCCGATGCCAAGTTTGTGCTCGTCGAACGCAACCCCGAGAGGTGGGCGAAGAGCTTCGCTGGAATCTTCGACCATAGCAGTGCCTGGTATATACCGGTCTTGACGGCGCCCTGGCCGCGGGTCCGCTGGTTGCCCACGGTCGTTGCGCAGTTCCAACGCCGTGCCGATGCCATTTTGAGGGAGGCGGGCGCCGAGCCGGGGGATTACGGACCGAGTCAGTCACTGCCTGAATGTTTTCGCTTGCCTGCTGCAGCTGTGCTAACGGGAGGCAGGACTTATTGAGGAGTACAATAAAAGGGTAAAAGCCATGGTTCCCTCGGACCGACTCCTGGTCATGTCACTCGATCAAGGGTGGGCGCCCCTTTGCGCGTTTCTAGGGAAGCCAGTTCCGAAGAATCCTTTCCCAAGGATGAACAGCAGCCAAGCCGTGAATCAGTTTATCTCCCGAATGCTGATGGAGCTGCTTTTATCTTGGCTGGGCCTGGCTGTCGCGTTAGGGGCCGTGGCTATTGGCATCCGGATGTCCTACCAATCTGTGTTTGTCTGAACTCACGTCAACCAGTTAAAGAACGGCGGCATAGTTGAATTTCTTGATGTCGGCAAGGGTTATGCTCCCTATTCCTTACTTAAGGATATACTTATTGTTGCCGCTATAAAATATTTAGAGCCTAGATGCATAGATTTCGGAATGTTGATAGATTAATTTGGCTTTCTTACCTTTTTACCGAACACAAAGTCCAATCTATGGACGGCGTCGTGTATGTAGCAACCTTGGCTGTCAAGCTGTGCTGATCATTCGCCAAACCTGTGCCCCCTGTATCCTTTGCATCCACCTTCAGCCTCGCGACCCCTGCCTCAAAGAGGGTCAAACACTTGTCAGCACCAACAAACGTCAGCCGGTCGCAGACAAGCTGTACCCCGCATGAGGAGATGCATCACGGACTGACTCTCTTCATCTCATAGACCCGAGTGTACTCCGTATTCAAGCACGCCAATTTCCAGTATGTCGCCGACAAAGTCTCGCCATATCCAGTCACGGCCCTTCAAGGGAGACGACTTTCAGCATATAGTAGCAATTGCCAACCCTTCCTTCCGTTACACTCCCAACGTCGTCTGCCCCGCGTGCTTGGAGCTGCTCGAACAGTGTCTCGACTTGGAAAAGCGTCAGAGCTCCCTTGTTCCCCAGAGCTTCTCCACGACATTTGAATACATCGACGTCCTGTGCTCGGCCACTTTGGGCTGTCACCTATGCTCCCTCTTCTGTGGAGCAGCACGCTGGGACTTTAGAGACACCGACTATACGCTGTTTGGCTTGCGGGCGAGATATGAACTGATACCCAGTTCCGGCACTTCAGTACTGTTCAATATCCGTCTGTGCCTGACCGACGGGGCAATTTGGGCGGTAGAGGGGACCGACGCTTTGCATGTTTATGCCGGTAACCCGCACGAAGTCGAGAACTGGGATGGGCCCCCTCGTGGCTTTCCGGATGCGAGCCTCGGAAGGAGCACGGGCGACCCCGAGACGACTACGTTAGCCAAAGAATGGCTCGAGATGTGTCTCCGAGAGCATCCCCGATGTCGTGAGACAGACGCGAAGACACAGACAGCGCGGCCGAGGCGACTTCTCGACCTCCAGGGAGGCATTAAGCTCGTCGACTCCCGCATGACAAAAGGCGCCCCTTATGTAACATTGAGTCATTGCTGGGGAAAAGCACATTTGGTACGCCTTCTTCACTCCAACGAGGACGAGTTCCGAAAGGGGGACATCCCTGAACTGCCCAAGACATTTCGCGAGGCCATCCAAGTTACTAGAGACCTAGGGTACCGCTACATCTGGATCGACTCCTTGTGCATCATACAAGACTGCGCAATTGACTGGGAATACCAAGCCCAGGACATGGCCCTCTTCTACACCAACTCAGATTTCACTATAGCGGCACTCAAATCTTCGGGCAGTCGAGAGGGCTGTTTCACCGCGGATCGCAATTCCCTTGGCCGAAGACCCCTTCACCATCCCGAACTGGGGATATCTATCTGGCCTGGGAGCTCCAGCTCGATGTGGGAAACCGAGGTCGGCCAAATCGGCGTCGGCGCCTCGCCACTGCATTCCCGGGCGTGGGTGGTGCAGGAGCGATATTCCTCGCCGCGCACACTTCTCTACGGCAAGAACGGCATTTACTGGGAATGCCGCTGCGCGCAGGCCTCCGAGACGCATTACCGCGCGGTGGAATTAGACGACGAGAAGAACAAGAAGACGTGGCTCCAGCGCCTCCTCCAGTTCGGGTCCGGCCAAGAGAAGGAATTCGAACGCGAGTCCTGGATGAACCATTGGAAGGGTCTGCTGAACGCCTACTCGAGCTGCGAGTTGACGTACGACAAAGACAAGATGGATGCCTTGACTGGCCTCGTGTCCCTGATCGAACAACGCTCGAACCACGCCCGCCGCTGTATACTGGGCCTCTGGGATCACGACCTCCCACGCATGGCGCTCTGGAGCCTTTCCCCCAGCAGCGCGCAGTCGGGCCGTACGGTAGAACAGTTCCCAACTTGGTCGTGGACCTCAGTCAAGGGGACCTGCACCTACATGCTTGCCAACGGGCGCTTGGAGGGTCACCAAGCCGAGATACGCATCGACGAGGCGACGACGCCCGCCACAATGGTGGTCCGCTCCTGGCGGAGGCGGGTGCGGCAGGACAGCCCGATCGGCGGCACGGATGGATTTCTGCTGGGGGCAGAAAGCGAGGGCACTCCCGACGACGATTACAACCTCATCCCGGACCCTACGGATACCCGCGACGAAAACAAGGGGTGGGTCAACGATCTGGATGTGGAATCCTACGCCTGGTACCCGGATTGCGCGAAGCCCGGAGAAGACACCCCTTTACACCTCGTGGAGATCCAGCGATACCTCGCCGTCGAGAAGAGTGGATATCGGGTTTCGTGGTGTCTTGTTGTCACCCCCAAGGTCGGTGAGACGGGTGAGTATCAAAGAGTTGGCCTCTGTCTCGTACGATATGAAGGTCCTCGGGACTATCCTTTCACCGACGAAGAGGACGCCCGCGAGGAGATTAGAATAGTCTGAAGACGTTGGATTGCTTTTGTCAGATCTGAGCACGTGGTTAGCAAGACCCCTGCTGTCTGTAACAGTGACTTGGGGGACTTTTCACATTTAGGTTTAAGATTCCTTCCTCCTCATCATAAGTGCTCGCATATCCCAAAATAACCATCTATCCAAGATCTACATATTCCCACACGGCCGCGCACTCCTGCATGCTAGTCAACGCCCCAGCAGAATGCTTCAATGTTACCCATGTCGGTACCTCAGCGGTCTCGACACCATAAAGCAACTTTACAACACCATCAGGGATGGTGCTGGTCATCAGGAGTTGCCGTGTGTCCTCTGGGACTCGGTATTCCAGGGTCCGCGTCTGGCTTTGCACGTTCCATGCAGCGGCACAATTGGCAAACCAAATCCCCAGATACCCTTCGGCACCCCTTGTTTGTAGGTGTTCGATGTCCAGATTGTCACCTGTTGCGTCTGGAAAGGCATGTTTGAGCCCTGCACTGGCTATCCGGCAAAACACAGTAGTGACACCGGGAGTTTGCTCGCTTGATGGATTCTGGAGTGGAATTGAGATGGTCCCAGGCCTGGCTGTGCCCTGTCCACCATTTCCCAGAGACCAAGAGATCAGTCGACATGCGGACCGTTTCAACGGCATGATCCCATCAGAGTCCTTGGGTGTAGCATACCTTGGCACCTATGTTCGAGACGGAAATCCTGCCTGGGCAGCAAACTCTATGCTTCTAGTGCTCCGTAGCCGCGTTATCGGCCGCGGTGGAACCGGCTACCAGTCACCCGGTCCCAGGCTCGCACATGTCGGGCTGATCTCATGTCCGCACGCTATGATGGCGCTTGTACAGGACGCGGGGGGGGGGGCCCAAATGCGGAGAAGAGGGACACATATTATACTTCGGCTCAGCCGCTGCCGCTAGGTGGCCAAGCTTCCGGACTATCGCCAAGTGATGCCGCAAGATACACTTTCGGTTAGCGGAGGCGGTGTTCATGGCTACGTCGCCTGCAGAGGGGTCGAAGGCTTGTTATGCGGGCACTGACTCTGCCCGAGAAACCACCTGCGCCTTTCTGCGCCGAAATCACCCGGCTGGCTGTGTTCACAACGGCTCCGGGGGGCGCACGCAGCCCCTGATTCAGGTGTATTCGACTTCGACCCGGGTCACCGTGTCTACCTGGATCGCGCTTTCGCTGTGCCCCATCCCCAGCGCTCCCTCGCCGGTGCCCGTCGAACGACGGGGCTTCCAGTGCAGAAGCTGGCTGGTGGCGGATTTCCGTCGGCTCCATCGGGCCCCGTCATCCTGGGACTCGCCGCGGCCGGGCGGCAACCCCCCCTGCACCCAAACCATGTTTCCGAAGCGCCTGCGTGGGGTCCGCATGAAGGAGAAAGTCTCGAGGCCGATGTCCACCATGGCCGGGGAGCTGTAAAAGAGAATCGAGCCGCGCGTCAGGGAGAAGAGCAGGACGTGCATCCAGCCGTTGGAGGCCATCATGGCGGCGGCGAAACAGAAGTAGTGGTCCTCGACGACCCTTCCAGACATACTAATCACGCGGCATATGGCGAGGGGGGCCGCGCAAAGGACGTAGATGACCGGGTAGAGGAGGAAGCCCGGGTGGTAGCCGGCGTTCCTGGCCGTGATCCGCCCCAGGATTCGCGAGCCGTGGGCGCAGCAGACGCCCTGCTCGGCGCCCTTGACGTAGAAGAACACGAAGAGGTAACCAAGGCACGTGAGTAGCAGAGAGAAAAACATCCAAAAGTACCGCGTCCAAAGACGGTAGTTTCCGAGGCTCTCGTTGATCCAGCACTGTTCCCGGCGTTTAGTCCCTGTGACGGCGGTGCATGCTCCTGAAGACTTACCCACGCTATTGCTCGGACGTAGAACCCACCAACATCACGCCCGTTGCCGGTCCGCAAGATACCCGCTAGGGGGACAATGTAGACGAACATCCAAAGGAAGAGCGTGACGGCGTACAGAGTTTTCTGTGACGCCTTGTAGTTGTATACCAGAAAGAGGAACGTATGCAGGGCTATGCCCACGGTGAAAGCGCTGCAGGATAGATCCCCCGTGGAGATGAGCCAGCCCTGAGTCCAGCACCTACGATTGGCGTCAGCCTCTTCCGGTGAAGACATACAATAGTCTCGTAGCATAGCAGCGCCATCTGGACGATGGGCTTTAGACAGGGCGAGGGACAGAAGACAAGAGGAGAATCATTACCCACATGGACGTCCCGACGAAGATGCCGTCCCGGTGGACCCAGGCCGCGCTGAGGATGTGGGCGAGCGACTGCTGCATGTCGGCGAGAAACAGGTTGTAGACGAGGAAAAGAAGCTGGTTCGGGCACGTGTTGCCCCGGGCGCGGCGGCGCCGGAGGCCCATCTCCTCGTCGCTCACGGGCGGCGGGGCGAAGAGCTGGTCGGCGGCGGCGCCGGCGGCGGCGGCATCCCGCGTCAGGCCCCGGGCGTCCTCGGCGGGCGGCTCGGCGGGCGGCGGGGGCGGCGCCGCCAGTCGCCATCGCAGCAGGCGGACGGTGAGGTGGAGGAACAGCGCCGTGGTCGAGAGGAAGGACAGGGCGCCGAGCAGGCTCGCGGCGATGAGCCCGATCCGGTGGTCGTCGGGCAGCGGCGTCAGCGTGTGACTGTGGAGGCCCCCGTCGTTTGCCATGCGGGACAGCGGCACGACAAAGGAATCGGGAACGTGGCAAGAAACCAGGCCAGCCTCTCTGCCTATCGGGGCGGGAGCAGGAAAAGGACACCCCGGGTTCAACATCTAATCATTTCTCCTCCCCCCCTCCCCTCGAAGGGCGTTGAACCGACCTCTACTTACATCAACGGTGTTGGCTTCATGTTCTTGAGCCCGGGTCTAGCCGTTGAACCGTGATGAAGATCTCGCACTTTTGCACCTCAAGAAAACATGTAACGACTCAGGCGGCTTCCGTGGTCAGATCTAGGCTCATGCCCGAGGTGCCGTAGTCGCGGGCTTGTCGCCCTCAGCCGCACTACTACGCATGCTTTGCCAAGATTTAAGTTTTTGCACAGCCTGTAAGCTCCCCTCACCCACTCGCACGTTGCGTCTAGGATCTGACGTACCGGCTAAGTCATATTAGTAGTTGGGCAACCTTCTAGGCCGGGCATTGCGACTAGTACCATGGCACTGCAGTTCTAACGACTAGTATCGATATGGGCTGATATGCCGCACGTCCGCTAGCTCACTTGACGTTCTAATCTCAACACCGGGTCCGCGTCTTGATTCTTCTCCAGAGCGGGATCATCCTTGCCTCTGAACAAACTATTTCTGTGTGTCGTGTGTGGAATGCAGCAGTAGCAGCAGCAGCAGCAGCAGCAGCAGCAGCAGCATAAGCGGACGAGCTGGCGTCGCGGATTAGGGGTTCATTCTCTACATCCACTCGCAGCACGGAACCTCTCATCTCTATTTGGAACGGGAATGAGAATAGGCACACCTTTTCATTTATTCGGCTCGCTCCCCACGTAAGCGGCTCAACATGGTCTGCGCCGCCTTTTCCTTCGTTGCCTAGTGCACCTATCCTGCCTTCGCCCACACATACGCTCCCTCACTGCTCAACTCATGGTACCATTCCCCGCCGCATTCCCATTGAGAGGACCGCCGTCACCCGCGCTGCCCGGGAGCATGAACCGGCGCTCATACCGCTTCCTCTCCCTCTCGACGTCGCGGCCGTCGTGCCGACAGTGATTCTTCCGCCAGCCGTGGCGCCGGCCCTCAATGCCGCGCGCCACATCACGCGCAAACGCCGTGTCCCGGGCCTCGTCGTTCTCCTCGGACACGAGCAGGCGGTAGTGCGTCGTGGGCCACACGCAGGCCCGGACCTCGTGCAGCCGGGCCTCCCAGGCGGTGCGGCGGGGCAGGTCGTCGTGGCGCGGCTCCCTCCAGTCGACGAGGGGCCGCCGGCTCTGCGTGAAGCGCACGCGCGGCCGCGACGGCGGGCCCCGCCGGCGGAACACGGCGACGGCCTCGGGCCGCGTGAGGTACAGCGCGTCGAGCTCGAGGGCCGCGAGGGCCGGTAGGCGTTGGCCGAGCAGCGTCCAGGCGCGCGCCAGGCCGTGCGGGCCGGTGAAGAGTTCGTTGGCGGGCCGGCGCGACGCCAGGCGCAGCTCCTCGGCCGCCGTGTCGGGCGGTCCGATGGCGTCTTCGCCGTCGGGCTCGGCGGGCAACAGGCGCAGGCTGACGCTCGTCACGAGACGCGCCCACCGCGGCGCCAGCACAGGCACGGCAGGCCCAGGGCCGGCGACGGCGGCGGTCGCGGCCACGACGCTTCTTCTGCCCCTGCCCCGGCCTCGCCCCGCCCCGGCCGCAGCCGGTCGTCAAAGCACCGCGAACACACGTACGGGTTGGTGATGGCGGGCGCCCAGCGGCTGCGCCACGGGTCGATCCAGACCGAGTTGCTCCCGAGCCACTGGGCTACGTCGGCGCGCCCCGGCGCCCCCGTCGCGCACGCATGCGTGGACCCGTCGAACCAGAGGTCCAACCTCGGCCGGATGCTGTCGGTGTACTGCAGCGGCGGCGTGGCGAGCTTCGCGCAGTCCGGCAGGTGCTTCGCGTCCCACTTGACGGGCCGCACTACGAGGCAGGCGAAGATTTCCTCGCGGAGTTCGCACGGGAGGGCGTGGAAGAGTTCGTGCAGGCGCTGGGCGCTGGGGTCGGGGGCTGATGGTGGTGCTGGTGCTGGCTCGGTATTGGCTGTCTCGTCCCACCTGTGGCGTTCTCGTCGCGTGTTGGCTGCGATGCGGCAGGGCTGTCGCTTGTGGCGCGCCATGGGGATCTTGGTGTTTCTTCAATGGGCTGTGTGAAAAGGGGTCTTGCTCGGCGCCAGGATAAGCGCTTGCTGCAGTCTTGGTGTTGGCT
Organism: Nigrospora osmanthi; assembly: GCA_029489945.1. NCBI lineage: Eukaryota > Fungi > Ascomycota > Sordariomycetes > Amphisphaeriales > Apiosporaceae > Nigrospora > Nigrospora osmanthi. Next base: position 620,575 of record CP120499.1, read on the forward strand.
TGACTGGATTAGACGTATCTATCCTCTGGCTACTCGCCTTCTGCGGTGAGACTCTGCTGTTGCTGCTGATGCTGCTTGCCTTCTTCCCCATCTCATATAAGTACTTCATCCGTCGTCCGGACCGTCAAGGCGGGAACCCAGGGCCGGGGTGCATTGGTCTCCCATGCTTTCTCCAGACCCGTGTGGCGCAAAGGCGGGCCTACCCGTCCCGGCCTGAGTCACGCCGTACCATCGGGGCCTGCGCGCGCGCCTCATCTGTGATGCTGTCTGTCATGCCGTTGCGGGCTGTGCTCGTGCTGAGCGTCCACTGGCGAGTAAAGTTGGGGATCCGGGCCCCCGCAATCCGGCTGTGCACGTGTGCCGTGCAGTCAGTGCCTGCCGTCCACTGCCATCCAATCCAATACCTGGGGCAGGGCAGCGCCGGGCTTGGTCGGCCTGTTGCGCGCTCAATGGAAATACGCCTTTGGACCTCACTTACGAATTGCGCAGGTCGTGGTATAAGATGAATAAATAGGTACATATTTATGTAGGTAAGCATGAGTCCGAGATGTAGCTTAGTTGCTGCTTGATGCTGTGATGTTTGTGGTATTGGAGGTTGCCTCTTTCCCTATTCCAGCCTCCACTGCAAGGGGTCTCGCTCCGCCACCGCGCGTGAAAATGGGCGGGCCAGTTTCGCCCACGGGCCACAACCTCGGCACTTTGGCACGCATCCATGGTGATTTGGCCATGTAACTGGGTTGGGCGAGTTGAAATAGACTGATCTTCATACATGCGTTCAAGGGCGAACAAGCCTACATACATATGAACAAGTCGTGCCCGAGTACGCTGCACCAGGAATATCAAGTTCTAGGTGAGGGCCAGCCCACGAATCGGCACTATTCTGAATGAGAAGTCTGGCCATTATATCCCATGAAGAGAGCTCATCTGGCGAGAGAAGAGGCAGACTGACACGGTCTCCTCGTTACACATGACATTTGCTATAATCAGGCCTTTCTCGTTGGAAATTCGAACGCATGAATCAATTCAATCACACAGAGACTTCCACTACCGAACACCCTAGATGATTCGAAACTCCCTGGTCGCCCTCTTGCTGCCTCCGTCTTCGCCACCTCGTTTCTGCTGCTGCACAAACTCTCCGTCCATGATACCATGTATGTAACTGTTATGCATTAGCCTTGGGATTTGGTCTGGCAATCGCCATCAACAGGGGGTCGCGTACCATTCGCCAACGAGCGTGTAGCCCTCGGGATATTCACGCAGGATGTATGGCACGGAACCACCGTACAAGACTGCCACCGTATCACCCACGGCTGCTTGAGGGTGACCGATGCCGATCCATCCATTTTCGGTGATGATGAAGGAAAGCTCCGTGCAATGAAATTCAGTGGCAAATGATAATAACCCGTCCGCTGCTTGAATCTGCATGAAGCTTGCGAGTTTTTCTCTATGCTCCAGCGTTTGGGGTGGAAAGGGGCAATCCAACAGCCCATCATAGTAGCCGGGAGTCCGTATCGGATAATTGAACAGTTTGCTGGCCTCGAACGGCTCACCTGAGCTGGGAAAGCGCGTCAACCTGGGAGGGTTGCCCAGGGTGTCGTAAAACCGGTCAAGAAATATGGTCCTCCAAAAGGCGTCTTGGAGGGGCTGGCCTGTATGCTTGTACATCTCACCACATTTGCTTTGACAGGCCTTCCACCGGGCTTCCCAGGACCAGAGCAAAATTGGCGCGAATCCTTTCCCTGGGCTATGTGTAACTCCTTTCGGTTGCATAGACCGCCACGCGTCATCCCAAAGACTTAGGGCTGTAGAATCGTGAAATATTGGGAGAACAGAAGCAATCCTATCAACCTCAAGCCCGTTAACATTGAAAATTTCGCCAAACTGGGTAAAGCTGTGAGGATACTCGCAGCCGGCATCGAGACCGGTTCGGAAGAAAGGTGTATACAATCTCGCCAGGTCTTCCGATTAGAGCTTTCGAAACAAGCAACGGGTGACGAAGTTGGAAAACATTCCCAGTGAAATTGGATTGTCATACAGCTCAGGCTCAGCTGTCCAGTCGGGTACCCATGAGGGTAGACCTGTGACGCTACCGGAAGTATTCCCGTGGAGCCCCGAAGATCGTGCGGTTAGTACGTCCAACGTCTTTGTTGTGTCTAGGAAGTATCTGGCCACGGCAATGAAGAGTCTCTTACTGGACTGGGCGTAGTTTAGTTTGAGTTACGTCCTGGCCGTACTTCCCCGTTCTAGAAGTCCGAGGAGCCCGTATACCTTGTCGCGGGAGTCCGTTACTTAAGATTTACCCGTCATAGACAGACAGCACGCCAGTGATTCGGGCGCTGGCTTCCCAGCTGATAGGGAATCTCGAAGTAGAAACATGAACGGGAACAGCTGGTTGATTTGCTGATGCAGCCGGATCAGGAGCCAGTACCGTCGGCCAGTGGCGGAACACCTCTCCTTATGGGCTCTCAGAATCCTTAAAACCATGTCAAGGAAGTGGTTCCAGTCTGTCGATTGTCGACCGCATTGCAAAGTGACTTTGTTGGCCAGGATCACCTCCTGCAAGACCCACGTTCGTTTCCAATAGGGGCGCCGAAGCAGCTTCAGGTAAGCTTCCACATCTTCAGTCAGAGTGTTCAGAAGCTCGTTGAGGAATTCGGACGGTGGTGTGTTCCGCAAACTGCTGTTGAAGTCCTCCGCGACATTTTTCATGCTTTGACGAAGGGCTGGAGAGTCTTCGTTTCGGGTCCGAAATTCTGACTCCTTTACAGGCGTTAGATCGTCCTGCCCGCGGGAATAGACATAGGCTATAGGGTATTCCGCGTCTGCCCAAGTGGGTGCAGTTGTCGCTGTCAAAGCCCCATTACGCCTCATCGTCCCGACCAAGTGCGTGAAAACCCTCGAGCTTGTCGTGGTCTCGGGACCTAGCCACAGGACAACCCCAGTTGCTTGAGTGTAAACATCATCCATTTGGGCCACCTGCGACTCCCTTTCATTCATGTCGGATTGGTTTATGCAAACTGCATCAATCCACATGACTCTGTCAGAGTCTCGAAGCCGCAGACTTTGGAGGGCGAAGAAGAGATTAGAAGTGACGCTGAATCGTTTTCCGTCGACGAATACATCATTTCTCGCTGAGGGATTGCCCCAGACGTAAGAGAGAGCCTCGAACTTCGTTCCCGAGTCAAACCCCACTTCGCGAAGGGAGCATCGGATGTACTCATGGGTTTCTAATGCCGGGTGGATCGTAATCATCCTGATGTTTGTTAGGGGTTCCAGAGGCTTGTAGATATCGGGCAACTTGAATTCTTCGCGAGCCTCTGGCGACATGGAGTCGTCTCTGAGATGCAAATCTCCGATGAGGATGACCTCACGCCAATCAGGCCGGACCTTGTAGAGGAATTGGTCGATGAAAGCCTGCCGCAGAATCTCAGGAGGACGCCGTTATTCTTCAGGCGCTTGAATCGCCAGGAAGGCGCTCCATGTGATTTTGGCCACTATGAGGGCTGGGTACGTTATATGGATCAACCGAAAGGTAGATTCCAGTTGATATGTGACAGCACACTTTGACTCAAGATGCGGCTGAATTTCAACACGGAACTGGGCTCCATCATTGCCCACAAACTCTCCAGTGTCGTCCTGGGAGTGTGACCAGCAGGTGTGGTAATCGCTGGTGAAGACAAGTGGTAGTCTCCGGTCTGCCCAAAGCCGACTGACATCCTCGTCGCTCTCAACCACCAGGGTGTCGAGGTTGCAGAGAAAGCGGAGAGATTCAAGGTAGTCGGGGTGTGCCATGTCTTCTCAGATCGCCAGAGGATGGCGTAGTCGGTGCTGTCGGTAGTAGCGCGTGCTCCCCAACTCGAGGATCGGACTAAGGGCTCCAAAAAAGCTGAAATAAATAGACCTGCAGCACAAGGCAGAGAACATGCTGTACAGGGCATACACAGTGATGAAGTCACAAGGCTCTCGGGGAAAGGAATCTACAAGGCACTTCCCGAGCTACCCGGTCAGCAAGGCAGACAAGGCAAAACGCAGCAAAAGCAATGACATAGGGTCCAATCGGTGAGATCAGTAGAAGCCACATACGCGAGCAGCCCAACGTAAGCCTTGCTTAGGAGATACTTCTGAGTCATCTCGGCGATTGATCACATTCATGATTGGTCGATATTCAACATAGCCCCTCAAGGCAACGAACGAGGCAGACACGGAATGCGGCTCAAAATCGTCGCTGGGCGGTCGCGTCCGCCAGTTGGGCACATTGGGGTTCGAGGTGTGCGCATCCTACCTCTTGCTGAGAAAGTCCCAGGCTCCTTTTTCTTTTCCACATTTCGGGATGCGTGAAGCTCCCAGGCCTTACCAATCTTTATATATACCCGGTCATCTTCACTTCTACTGCATCCCCTGTTCACACACCCTCAAGCAACCCGGCCCCAATCACCCCCATGGCGAACATGGACAAACCCCCATTGTCGAATCACTCGTGTGCCGAGAGAGGCTGCAATTCCGTACCCCGCATTTTTCCAGACGGCGAACCTCGTTCCGATGGATTAGGGGCTCCAATTTCCAATGGTGATTCACTTTCGAGTGTCCTGAAGGACGTACTCGAATTCCGGGCAACGAGTTCAAGCACGGGTACCCAACCAGACGTCAAAGCCGCGCAACAAACCGATGCTGCTTCGGAAGACTCAGCCAAAAGCGGCAACGAATGCGGCACGCAAGCAGGAGCCGAGGCCGCAGGAGCCGAAGCCGCGCAACAGACCGATACTCCTTCGCAAGACTTAGCCAAAAGCGGCACGCAACCAGAAGCCGAAGCCGCGCAACACATCGATGCATCTTCGCAAGACTCAGCCAACAGCGGCAGCAAATGCGGCACGCAAGCAGAAGCCGAAAATGCGGAACAGGCCAATGCTGTCTCTGGGAATTCATCGCCGAAAGACAACGAATGTGCCTTGAAGTTCCTATACGAAGGTCCTCCCAAGTGCAGGTGCTGCATTAACTGGGTGGAAGTGTATCCCGATGACCTTCGCGAGTCGGTCGAGGAGAGAGAAGACATAAAGGCGAAGGCCCTCATCGCCCGCGTGAAGAAGAATCACGAAGATGGCACACCGCTTGCACTGGATTCCATCGTGGTCCAAAACGAAGACCTGAAGGCTTTCTTGGCCGAGCTGTTCCAAGGATATAAAGGAATCACCTTAAAGTTGAAGAAACTGGTCTTGAAGGCCCCATTCCATCCGTTCTTCTTCAGGTGGGATCGCTTCAACGAGATGAAGGAGAGAGTCGAAAAGGAACATTCCACAGCAAGTCCTTCTGTATTTCTCCTCCACAACTTGCTTCGCCTCGAACTTCAACCTATTATCGACGAAGTGAACGACCTAGTTGACAATGGTGTCATAACGTACAAGCTCCTGTAGGCCCTTTTCAAGCCTTTTCAGCGACTGTACTCTAATGACAGCATGTATACCTACCTGGATTCCGGATACCAACAGACCCCCAAGGGGAATTTCTTTCAAGTCACGGCCAAGTTCATCGACTGGGATGGACAACGGTTCGGATACAGTCCTCTGGCAGTCTCCATTTGTGAGTTCGCCGGGACTAAGCCCATTCGAGAACTGGATATCTATCCGATTCATCATCACCCATCACCAACCGAAATCAGCCAGACATTACTTGAGAGAGGCAAGAAGTTCCGAGAACTGTGCGCAGTGCAGCATAAGTCATATTCAGGACCGGCGATAGTGTTAAACAAGGATAGGGGGTGCTACGAACCTGTGACTGTAAGTTACATTCAAAACTTTGTACACTTTACGTACATGGAAGTTATTTACTCACCGGATTCGACAGCTTGACGAGCGCGTGATGCTCGACACTTCTCTCTACCTTGAGAATCGTGCCAAATCGGCACTAACACCACTAGATGAACAATCATTTGGCCCAACGCTTGACCTCCAGGACCGACAGCACATTGAGCCAAAGACTGAAAGATATTCTCATAGCCATCCAATGGCGCCCGGTAGCGCTTTCGCAGGCAATAAGCCACCCAGCCGACCCAAATCTTCAAACGCAGGTAAGTTATTTTCCTTATGATGTTGAAACGTTACTCATTTGATATACTACAGGTGTTCGGGCGCTGAAGGATGACGAGCTCATTCTCTGTCGTAGCATGGTGGCAGCTTATACCCTCACATACAAGAAATGGGTATTCCTCACCGATATTAATAGCGTGCGGCCAATACACTGGAACGAGACCGTCTTTTCGAAGCTTGTGCTTCCGGCAAGCCATAAGGATCTGGTTCTATCCTTCATTGAAGCACACATCTCTGGCGACGTCCAGTTTGACGACATCGTCGAAGGCAAGGGTTGCGGACTTCTGATGCTGCTCGCTAGAGACCCGGGCCTCGGTAAGACTCTAACGGCCGAGGCGGTGGCGGAAAGGGTGCAACGGCCTTTGTACATCCTGAGCGCCGGGGATTTGGGCCACTATACTGAGGAAGTTGAGGGGGCATTGGAAGAGGTCCTGAAAATGACGGCCAAGTGGAACGCCGTGTTGCTACTGGACGAGTGCGACGTATTCTTGGAGGAGCGGAGCTCGTCTCGCCTCGAACACAACGCCATCGTCGCGGTGTTCTTACGGTGAGTAACCACACCCTCGGTTCTCGAATATGAAGGTGCGGCAGCTGATGGCAATCAGAATCCTCGAATATCACAAAGGCATCATCGTCATGACGACGAACCGGGCCGAGGCCATCGACCCCGCGTTCAAGTCCCGCATTCACCTCACATTGCGCTACCCCAGCCTCAGCGGCGAGGCCAAGGCGACCATATGGAGACAATTCGTCCAGGGCACCCGATGGGCCGCCGGTAACACGCTCACCGATGAGCAGTACCAGAAGCTTGCGACGCTGCCCCTTAACGGCCGCGAGATCAAGAACATCGCCAAGACGGCCTTTTTGCTGGCGTCGCGGGACAAGTCGCCCGTGGGTATGGAGCACATGAGGAAGGTTGTGGAGGCGACCATGGAAGAGGGGCTCTTGTAGGTTGATGGGTGAATTTTCAAGCTTTCGTTGGATTTGCTTGCGGATGGTACACGTGTCATGACAGGCTTTCATATAGTTAACAGAAGACATCCTTGAAAATATGATCAAGGCCCTAAACTATGAATCTTACTCTTGAATCTACCAGAGAGCGTGAGGGTGATGTTTTACTCGAGGCGTTAATAGCGCGGTCGCCAGGGTTCACATTAGTGGAGAGATGACGTAGTCATCCCTCGAGCACTTCCCGTTTTTCAGGTAGCCGTACATGTCAAAGGACTAGACAGTGGCAGCGAGGCCGAGGATGGTAGCGGAGGTGTGCATCTTGATAGATTGATAATGGAGAATGGAGTAAAGTGTGAAGGAGTCGTGATAAACTCTAGAGTGAGGAAGCTGATGATGTGTTGATGGAGGGAAAACTCAACCTCCGAAGATTCAGCCGACGGTTCATCTTCATCCTCCAACGGCACAGCTCATAGAAGCAGTCTGGAACAAGAAGCTGGTACAAGCAGTCCCCAACGGAAAGTCGGTACACAAACCTGTGTGCATGCTGTCATACGCACTGGAGCCTACACACGTAGCCTGCGATGCTTGCCGACTGTAATCCCTACCCATTCCCCATTGAATTATAGGGGCCATCCTGCGCTTAGGGCTAATACGATGGGCAGAAGCGATGGAATGAGTGATCCATAAGACCATGGAACACCTTTCTCATGCTCGCTGATGGGTGGTTATGAAGCTAAAGCCGGAAGACTTTGGCCTACGATCAGATGGTGGAAGTGCGCGGAAACAAGACTGCGGCGGTACAGAGGATAAGCCACACCTCGCCATCAGGGATATTATCCACGTCAGCAGACTACACGAGTGGGCACTGCAGGCTTTTGCACAATGCTATCTAAGCCACCAGGTAGTCCTCAACAGGGCGTATCGAGTATGCCTTGGGAAGGCGATGCCAAGCGCCCATCGCCGCCTATTGACGTTGGCCAAGGCCGTCAAGCGGTATCTCGGCAAAGAGGGAGACGTGTGTGTGGTGGCGCATGCCCTTTCTGTCACAATACCAGACAAGTCTGCTTTGAGTCGTCAGCCACACGTGCCAAATATACCAGGCTGTCAGGCTGTGACGCTCTACGAGATGATTTCGGTAAGATTCACGGTTCATTGGTTCGTAAGAATTCCATCTGTATCAACAGAGCGATGCAGCGCTTTCGTGTGGTCGCTGGCTCAGCTCGGCAACGGAGGGGATACTTCGGCATAAGGGCGTGATCGGAATGTTCTGCATTACTACCCCGAAGAGGATACGGTAGTATGAGGAGCTAGGTAGGCCGTGTATGTATGTCGTGTACCACGCCGGCATACGTCGCCATTCATACTATAAAATCGCAAACCTTGACTTTGAGAGGTCAAAAGGTGCCGGGATTCCACGCAGTCTCGCTCCCCAGTGCTCTGAGAGGGAGGTGGTCTGAACGCAGAAGGTGGTTGGCTCAAGGTTGCCGCGGCGCTGGATACAAAGGATAGGGGCTTGAGTTCTGCATGGACTTGCAGAACAATCGACCATGCCCTTAGGTAAGTCTACTGAAGGAAAACCTAGCCGCATCATCCTCGCCGTACCACCTCGCAAAGTCTTGCGCGAGTAGAAGGAGGCGGGCAGGGCCACAAGTCCTTCGTGTATTACGTAAGTACATACTTTAGGACCATTCGAGTCTGCGTCCCAAGCCGTTTTGCATGTAGGCTGTGCAATCGCCCGCGGTACTTACTGGCAGCTGAACTTGTACCTACTCGCGAGCCTTGTCGGCTGTGCACCATCCGATTCACGAAGCCACACCCAGTCATTGCGATGGTGGGAGAGCGGACCTCGAATAAGCAAGGCTCGGAGGACGGGGTGCCGTGTATGATGGCTGAGCCGCAGCAATACTGGACACGCCCGCGGTCCTGCAACGCCTTTCCGTGCCGTATCTGTCATCCATGATGGTTCTTTTCTAGTGACAGAGAAGGGGATGGCGCACTACAGCGCTTGGCAGCGCAAGTTCTCCAGCGGATTGGGCCATCTCACCGCTGTGGTGGCGTGGCGGTGGCTGACTGCAGTAGCAGATACTATGTAGGCACGGTATGGCTACCGCCGGCCTCCAGTACTTCTTCCATCCCGGCGCTTACCGCCGCTGTCGAAAGCGAAAAGTGACGAATAAATAAGCGATGCTCTGCTATAAAGGACATATAATAAATATTACTTATCTAATATAATTAAATTAACGTGTTATATAATATAGTTAATAGAAATTATAACGAAAACTAAATATAATTTAATTAATATATATAAGTTAGAATAAGATTTATATATTTATATAATTATAAAAAAAGTTAATTAATTAAAAGAGAGATAAAAGGAAAATAAATAACGAGATACGATAAAGAAAGGAAAGAAGTTAAAAATACTTCTAAGGAATATTTAGAAAAACGAAATATATATATAAAAAAGGCGTTACTAATAAGGGTACGTAGCCGTGTAATACCGGATTAAGAAGGAGGCTTAACCTAGGAGGTGTAACACTACCTTCTCGATTATATAGACGGAGTTAATCTAGTAGTATGTTCTCTTAAAGAATATTCAAGGCAAGACGCTTAAGACTAGTTAGTAGGGTAATACGTAGGGCTGAGGCTCAGTAATGGTATAAGTAAGGCTAAGCATCGAAAGTGAGAAGCGGTTAACAGGCCCTGCTGTGGAGTACTACACGCTAAAAGGATCCTTACTTCCGCCGTGGACCTCGCGGTCTGACGGTAAGCTCATTGTTCCGGCCCGGGGGTAGATCTGTGAGGCCTTGGCATTGAGACGATCCACTGGGAAAAGGTTTGCGGCTCTTGACAGGCTGGGCTCGTGAGACCCCTCTCATTTCAGCTCCTCTTCTCGAACCAGCGCTTTTGCCATCTAAAATGACAGTGTTCCCGCTCCGGAAGGTGCATAGGCGGACTTTTGGTTCCCCGGGACTTCCGGCTCGCCGTTCCGAATCCTCCTCAACTTGGTATGTACCCGCAGGCCGACCTCCCTTTCATGACATGACATCTGGCGGTTTTTCGTCATGCAAACTGATTTGGATGGACATTCCCCCTGACCCCTTTGCAATAGTAGATCGTTGTACGGTGATCCACATCTGTCTGGTTCTTTAGAGCTGTGAAGACGCGGCACGCCTGGTTCTTAAGAAAAGAGCTAATTGTCCATCTTAACAGAGAAGCGGATGAAGAAGAAGAAGAAGCATGCAATGATGCAACCAAGCAAACTACATATGAGCTGGCTCTCACGCCATCGGGCCGCCGACGCCGCACCCGGCCTCGGCCCCTAATCGCCGAGCCCAACTTCATCACATCTCCCAGGCCCAGCCCTAGTCTTCTCGGCAACGGCGCCGACGCGTACTTTTTCCATCATTTCCAAACCTGGGCGGCCGAAAGCCTGGTGGAATTGTGGCCCAAGTCGGCAAGGTTCTGGAACCAACACGTCCTCGCCCTCGGCCACGAGGATGATCTCGTACGACAGACCATCGCCGCCGTGGGCGCCGCCCATCAGTTGTTCATGCTGCGCAGCTCTGCTTCGCCCGCCGACGCCACGGAGCGCTCCATGATACGGCAATACAACCTGGCCCTGGCGGGACTTGCCAGGCGGATTTCTGACGGCGCAGACACCGACATGCAAGCGGTGCTGCTTTGCTGCCTCCTGCTCGTCTCTCTGGAGGGGATGGTCGGGCGGTACGACGAGTCGCAGAGGCATCTGGCCGCCGGCATTCGCTTGCTCACCCCGTCCGCGTTGAGGAGTATCCGAGACCGAGAATCCTCGGACCGGATCCTCGACACTTTTGCTCATCTCGGCTTTTCGTACACATCGTTCGGGGAGACCGTCAAGTTTTCCTCGCCCATTTTGGGCGGCCTTCATGTGTACTTCGGCGCAAAGACGGCGGGCCAGCCGTTCGCCGACCTCGATGAGGCGTTGACCGCATTGCGTGCGCTCGACCTGTGCTCTACGCGCCAAGACTACCCAGCTGAACTGCTTGCTGCCTACCAACATGGCAGCAGCCCAGGCTATGAGACCGGCCCGTCGGCTCCCGGAGCTTCATCTTCTATCCCCCAAAATAAGATCATCGATGGCGAAACACCTACATCGGATAATATTCTCCGTTATGTGGTTCACCATTGGAGCAGACGCTTCGAAGCAACTGTCTCTGCTTTGTACGACTCGGGACGCCCAATAACGGAGGCTGTAGCACGCCAAATAACAGGCTTGAGACTACAGCACCGTCTGTGGAACGTCGGTGTCGAGCTGCTGGATGCTGCGGACGGCACGGTGGGGGCCTGCCAGGATCCGTCTTCTGTCACTCGCATAAATGACGCGTGGTGGCTTTGGCTCGACGACGCCGCACCCATCCTCGACGACATGATCGTCAAAGGCGCCGTGCTGCCCACCTTTTCGCTGGACGGTGACTATGTCCCCAGCCTCTCGGTGCTCCTGTCGACGGCAACGGACCCGGCGCTCCTACACAGGGCCATGGCCTACCTGAAGTCGATCAACCGCCGCGAGGGGATCTGGGACAGCCGCGACCTCGCCGAAGTGCACGAGGCGGCCCTCGGGCTTCCGGGTGGCGACGCCAAGGACATTGACACGGCCGAGTCTAGTATGCAGGGAGTGGCGCGGCGTCTGGCCGGGACACCAACAGGCATCTCTCTGCACAACAACCTGTTGCCAGTGTTAAATACAGGGTCCGCGTCCGTGCATTCGGACTCGCCCAATGATCAGCAATGACTGGAAAGGAGTTATACAAGGGATACGGTGGCCTCAAGTACCTATTTTTAGAGATAGATGACCAAATATCGGGAAATAGGAGAGCGGTCCTAGGTGAAGTTCTTACAGACTTATGTACTCCACAGTCAGAACCTGGAGGTATAGTAATACATGATACAAGTATAGAATACAAGGTTTAACTTCTTTTAGATCTCTTACTGGGCATTTCGGTTTTTAGAAAATTAGTGCCTTCCTTGGGTTAAGTTGCAAAGGTCTGCGGTCCCGCCGACGGCTAATACCAGGGGCACCGGCGACAAGGGCCGACACGTATGGCCTCTCGGACCGGCCCGAGGACGACCACGCCGGCTAATCGCTGTCCCTCGTCGTCGTCGTCCTCGGCCGGCGGCAAGGCCCAGGACCATCGTCGCGCCGGGTCCCATCGGCACCCCCGACGGCCAGGGAGCCGAGGGGCTGACTGGCCACGCATCCCCCCCACCCCCCCTCTTGCGCCCACGCCCCTTTCACAGACACGGGACTCTTCTGATCCGCGCGGCACCGCATCGGGGAAGGAGCAGCGAGCGCCGGCGGGACCATGTGGTCCTTCACGGACCGCCACCGTGAGCCAACAATCATTCCGGCCCAGCACCCCCAATGCTGGCCCTGGTCCCGCGACTGCAACCGGGCCATGGCAACAAAACGAGGCCTGTCCGCCTGTCGAGGTCGGCCTCGGCTGCCTCTCAAAGGACCTCTTCGTCTTCACCCTTCGCCTAGGCTCGCAAGCTCCTGAGTCGTCTATGAGAGGCAATACTCCGACGACGGCCACATTGCCCCCGGAAGAAGGCCCGAGGGCACCGTAGAATATACCCGGACCATACTTGGGAAGGGCGATGGCGCTTTCGGAGCGGCCACCCCGAGGAAGCTGTACTTCAGCAGACAGATGATGAGTCACGAGAGGGATCTTGTATTACGAGCTCCTCGTAGTCCAGACCTTCCTAGCTTGCAAAGGCCTCTCTCTCTGTGATTGACAATCTGAAACATGATCTCGTTGTACTAAGAAACACTAACACATAGGAAAGTACCTAAGGAAACAAGCCGCCGCCTTTCATCCCGACCGTCCGGATGCGGCATGGCAGACCCACCAGCCCCTCATGTTTCCTCCTCAGCTTCGGATACGGCCTCCTTGACCTCGTGATGCCTGGCCTTGCTGAAGCGGGCCTTGTGAGCGCGGGGGGCGCCGATACCGGGGGGACGACGTCCTTGGCGACGGAGGACGTCGTCATCGCCGTCGTCGCCATCACCGTCGTCGAGGCCGCGCTTCCGGGCGGTGTTCTTGTAGATGGCGATGGCGCCGCGGCCGCCGCACATGTAGGCGGGGTCGCCGGCGCAGGGCAGGTCGCACTGCATGGCGCAGCGGGGGTCGGAGGCGTCCTCGAGGCCGGGGGCGGGCGCGCGGCCGCACCAGCACTCGCGGCCGTACTCGAGGCCGGCGTAGGCGTGGCCGGCGTCGGCGCAGGCCCGCACGCAGGCCGGGATGGTGACGCCGTCGTCGGCCCGCACCCGCGTCGCCAGCGCCCGCCCCTCCTGCGGCTCCATGTAGCAGCTCTGGTAGGCCCAGCTGCCCACGCGCGCCGGCGGCCGCCCCGCCGCGAACGTCGTCATGTTGAACACGGACACGCGCCCCGCGCCCCCGCACCACTGCTGCCCGTTGCCCCCGCACGCCATGCCGCACTCCTTCTGCCCCACAAACTTGGAGCCCTCGCGGATGTACTTGCCGCAGTAGCACTGGAGGGAAGGGGGGGCCCGTGGGTGGTGCCCGGGTCAGCCATCTAGGGGACGATCGCGGGTGCGTTGGGGGGGGGGGGGGGAAGACGCCAGAGGGGGGGGAGGGGGAAAGGGGGTAAAATGAACGGGCAACACCCACCTCACGGCCGTATTCGACGCCCGTCAGAATGTAGTTGTTCTTGACACAAAACGTCTGGCACTTCTCGATGGTCATCTTGTCGTCCGAGAAGGACATGCCGGGCAGCGCGCGCCAGTCGACCTCGGTGGCGCAGCCCAGGTACTTCCAGCCGTTGCTGAGCTGCCCGGCCTTGGGCGTGCCCGGGAACGACGCGGTGCCGGGGAGCTGGTTGGCCTGGGCCCCCCGGGCCGGGGCGGCGGCCAGGACGGCCAGGAGCAGGAGGGTAAACAGAAACATGACTGTGGAGAGCCAGCCGAGGAGGGTGTCGTGTCCGCCCGTGTACGCGAGGATGGAACCCGACACGCGCGCGCCAAAAAAGAACTCTGGTGTTTGGTTGGGAAACAGAGAAAAAAAAAACAGATCCTCGAGATTCCAGGTCTCCGAGGGGGTGACCAAGCAAGACCACCATGGCCACCGACCGGGGACGCCCTATCAAATAGGCAGCCGCGATGGCGTGCTGAAAGAAAGCCGGCGGCAAAAGACCGCTCCAGAATCGCGAGGGTGCCGTCAAAGGCACGGCTGCGTAGCCGACGGTCGGCCCGCCTCCGTACAAAGGGGCTCGGCCCGCCTCTGACGCGGCACGGCCGAAAACGGCCACCTTTTCACCTTGAGCGGCCGTCCTCGCGTCATATTCCGGAATTACGACAGTGATTCGGGTCTTTAGTGTTGTACTGACAGGCACTTCGGTGAGCAGAGTGCACGCCTCCGTCATCGCAAGGGGGTCAGACCGACACGACGTCTGCCCGCCGCGCACGTCATCTACTTACGATTCGCATCCTCTCAGAGCAAGGCAAGATGTGGCCAAGAGATGGCCAGGTCCGTTACGCATCGGCCCCTTTCATCGGCTTAATCCAGGGTATCTTAGCGATACCCCCCATCCTGGGCTGGCTTTCCATCAACTCGAATGCGCGCCGACCAGCCTTCTGGTCGCTGATGTACGTTCAACGTGGTGGCCCCGAGACACTGCGACTGCGACTCATCTTGAGGGTGAAAACTTGTTAAAGCCAGCTTGCCATTCATTGTGCGCTGCTTCCCATGTCGACTATAATGACCATGCCAAAACAGATACCAAAACTCCTTAAGCCAGGGGTATCCATGTTGATGTCGAGCCGTGTCGACGCCAAGTGTACATTCCTACCCCAGTAAACAGCCCTCATCAACGCTCCGACTCGTGACAACCGCCGGCTATCACCAGGTTCATGCGTGTAAACATGACCTTCAGAACCGGTGTGCGCTTGGTCGGGAAGGCGCTGATTTGATCAGGCGTGATTGTCACCTCCTTGCCCTTCTTCTTTCCCATGCCTCCCGAGCCGGATGCCCCGGCAGCATTGCCCTGGCCTGTAGTACCGGTATTCTTGCTGTCGCTACCAGAGCCGCCTCCAGAGGCCACGATTGTTCCATCGCCACCATCTGCCTGTGTCGCCGTGCGTGTGCCCTCTGCCGGCATTTCCACATCCCAGATCCGTACAGTGTTGTCGTGTCCCCCCGAAGCGAGAACGTTACTCTCCACGCTGAAGCTCAATGACCAGATACCACCACGGCCATGTCCACGGCAGCGCTTGATGCGCACCGCTTTCTCCAGGTCCCACAGGAAGATGTTGCCGCCAATGTCAGCTGACGCCAATATCTTGCCGTTGGGAGCACACTGAAGGGCTGAGATGTAGTCAACGTGGCCCGTGAAGACGCGTGCACATTTGCCATCGGACACAGACCACATGCGAATCGATTTATCCGCCTCGTCTGAGGCGGAGAAGACGTAAGTTCCGTTGGGATGCCAAGCGAGGGTCGAGATGGAAGTATCGTGGCCGACAAGCAGGCGTTGTGCCGAGGCATGATCCTGGGACCAGACGCGGACCGTTTTGTCCCAGCCACCGCTGGCAAAGTAGTGACCAAACGGACCCCAAGACAAACTCATGACCGGTCCGTCGTGCCCGCGATAGACGCAGAGGCACGTCCAGACATCCAGTGACCACAGCCGGACTTGGCCGTCGGCCGAACATGAAAGCAGGAGCTTGGCGTTGGTGTCCACCGCTGGGCCACCACCAAAGCGGTCGACAGCTGCTTTGGAGGCGGCGTCAGAGAAGGCGACGCTGTAGACGGGTCCGGAATGGCCGATCAGTTTGCGGTTGTTGACCTTCAAGTCCTTTTCAGTCGGCAACGTAGATTTGAGGGGCTTGCCGTCGAGCGACCAGACGCGAATGTACGAGTCAGTGGTTCCAACAGCGACCAGCTCCTGATCTTGCGAGAAATCCATGGCCGACACGCTGAGCACGATTAGTTGCTGATCAACCAGAACACCAAGGTGGAAAGATTCTGCTTACTTGCCCAGGCCGTTGTGGATGGTGAACATGCATACGGAAACAGCAGGCCCAACACCACCCGTGCGGTCCTCGATCCGGAAGCGGTCCCGGTTTTCACGCGTCTTTTGTATTTCCATGATGACGTCTCTTGCTCGCGAAGGCGGGTAGGGAATGTCGGTTCGCTGAGGTGAGTCTCCGGATTCCTTCTTGATGGGATGGAGCATGTTGAACTCATCCACAAGGCTGTGCGTGCCATCTGAGGGCGGATTGATCTTGTCCTCCTCTTCAAGCTCGGCAAGGACGTCGCTACGAAGCTCGGGCTCCATCGGCAAGGGACCAAGTTTCAGCGCGGCCTTGTTGCTGAGGATATCGCGGTTGGAGACACCCGTCTTGGTGTTGGCACCGGGAATGCCCTCTTGCGCATCGATGTCATCCAGCTCCATGTTGCGGGAGCGACGGTAGATGGCCTCGAAGCTGAAGGGCTCGATGGGGCCGCGAGAGACAGCGTCGATCTTGCAGTAGTGGTTCAGGAGATTGCGGAGGCAAGCACCTCCTTGCTCCTCGTCTTTCTCGAGCATGTTAAACAGAGTGCCGACGACGAACTTGTTGAGTGGCACATTATACTTGTTTTCGCGGTACAGCTTGGCCACCGAGTTCTCCTTGACATGGGCCGGCAGCGTGACCAGGGCCAAGCTGCGCAGCTCCTCAATGTGGACATTCTCGAAGCGTTGGCGGAACGTCGCCATGAAGTCCTTGGCCTCGTCGAGCTCGTTGCTCTCAACCAGGTCGAGGTACGAGTACACAAAGACGGGCCATAGCACCTTGGCGAGCTCGAACTGGCATGGGATTAGCAACGGCCGCAGGGTAATGGAGAAGAGGGACAACCTTGTAGAGATCAAGCGAGTTCTCAACCCACTTATCGAGATGAACGAAGGCGCGCATATACTTCTTGGGCCCCATCTCGTCATTATTCTTGAGAGGTCTCCCGTTTGCGTCCACATTCTGCACCTCTTTGCGGAAGATGGCCTCCGTATGTGTGTATCCTCGCTTTAGAAGATAATCCGTAACCTGCTTCTTGGTTAGCTCGGCCCGACGGGCAATATATTTGTCGTCGCAAATCGGCGCGAATGTGCTGCTAGTGTACCATGGCGGCGAAGTGTCGGCGCTGGCCATGGCGGCAGCCAAACCAAGGTCGAAGGGGAACAGAACGAGCCGGGTACAGGTGACAGCCTAGCGTTTTCGGCTTCGAAACAGTGCTGCAAGCTCGGGAAGGCCTAATGACGGTTCGGGGTGGAATGGAAGGATGGATAGGTGGATGATTGCAGCATCACTTGAAGGCAGGTGGAGCTTCAAGATGGATGGGATAGCGGAGTGAGAGGCTCATTTGATCAGTGGCCTGGGGAGAATGGAAGCTGGGAATCCGGCCGGCATCCCATCCCGCACAGTGGAGGTGTTCCGAACGGCACCTGGACCTGGAGGGCGATGGCCCATTCCCCTCATGCCGATATGGATGGAATCCAACATGGAACGAAGTAGGTACATAAGTGCAAATGCTTTGGGCGCTTGTCGCAGCACCGCTTGCCAATAGGCAGATAAACGGCAGCAACCTTGAGCCGCCACTCAGGTACGTAGGGGAGGGGCACTTGCTACAGCCTGGAGGACATTCATAGACGGAAAGTCCATGGAATCCATGGAGGCAAGCCCCACAAGACTATGATGAGCATGAAAGCAAAGCAGGAACTTACGATCTGATTCAAGTTTTGCTGGTTGCTGGCGGGTGCGGCGGAGGACGACGTCGTCGCATTTGTTGCGGCAGTGGTGGTGGTGGTGGTGGCGGCAGCCGGACCGGGTGTCGTGGTGGGTTGCGGGGTGAAAGCGGCGCCAGTCTGACCAGCACCACCGCTGGGCGGCGGGTTCGACATGATGCAGGATTGGGCCCGTCGGTCCTCTGTGCTGGCAATGGGCAAATGGATGGACGTCTATGAAGTGTCGCGAGGATACACTCCGGCTTGCTCAGACGGGATAGGGCTCTAGGGAGGACTGGGTTCGCTGTGGCCGCCACCCTGCAGCATTACGGCTGAGACGTCGTTCAGGGGGGTAAGGCGAGCCGGGGCGGGTCCCTCGGAATAGGTAGGAAACGATGGGATGCTAGCGGGTGCTCCCAGTGGGCGTATACGTGGGTATGTACGCAGCGATACTGGGAGGAAGCGCCCGGGTGATGAGAGATCAGTCAATCGACGTGGTGATGGCTCGGGTGGTGAAGGAGGCTGAGAATGACGGCCAGGGAAACGCGTTAGTGACGGTGCACGGGCCCATGGAGGCGCGTCTCCGCCGTCGGCTGGTGCTTGCCAAAATAGGCGCAGCTTCTGTGTACTTACCCTACTTTTACCCAGCCTGACGCTTTCAGGATGCGCGGAGTTTTGTGCACCTGCTGCTTCGAAGGTGGCCTTCTGCAGCGCCCCGCATAAATAGCGGAGAGCTCGGGCCCTGTTGGACAGACTCTCCACCTCCAGCTCTGTATGGAAGGCAGCAAACCGCAGTCAGTAGTACCTACAAGTCGAGCCCAGAAGCCCCCAGGCCTGCAAATACTGCCCCCCATTAGAACTCCAATACCAGCTGGGCAGTTGGGGTCGTCTAGTAGATGCTTCACGTCCCATCCCATTCCACGATTGCAACATCTTGCAGACCGGGCTGCCTTCTTTCATTGCCTGTGAATCATTCGCCTTCTAATGTACATGTGAGTACCTACTTAGGTGCTTAACGCTTCCGTAGGTAAGTACGCAAGGACTGGCTAGGCCTGAAATTTTCCTTCCACTTGGCAACTCCTCTTACGGCTGTGGCTTGTCTCGCCATCTTCCCCCCTCTCCCACGTGATCTAATTCTCGGTCAGTCACCA
The DNA here is from genome assembly GCA_029489945.1 of Nigrospora osmanthi. NCBI lineage: Eukaryota > Fungi > Ascomycota > Sordariomycetes > Amphisphaeriales > Apiosporaceae > Nigrospora > Nigrospora osmanthi. The sequence goes on from CP120499.1 coordinate 639,515, forward strand.
TACCTGCGACTTCTCGGCTGCTAACCAAAGTACCTACCTGTTAGCATTGGCACCGGTCCAAGTCGGTTGGGAGTATCACGCAGGAAGGCAAGCCTTAGGTCGCCTGGACCGTGAGACAGTGAGTCCATCGGGTGCCACTGGCGGAACTACGGATTGGTGTTCTATCCGATTCTTTCGGCGACGCGATCAAGTTCCGCTGGCCTTCCAATAAACACGCCCGGCACCATGAGTGGGTCACAAGGGAATGGGGAGCAGGCCGACTTTGTGCCGTTCACCAAGAAAGAGCGCATTCAGCAACTCATCGACATTGATCGGGTGTGTCCCCTTGAGCCGCTGGGTTGGATCGGCAGCAGCCAATTGACACACCGGCCAGGATACCACCAGCTTGCTCCGGTCGGTCGGCACGGCTTTGCAGAGCTTGGGCAAGGAGCAAGCGCGAGACCTCGATGCCGCGACCGGCAACGCGACCGGCAGCCCAGCCGCGACGGAGGGCCTCCAAACCTTCCAGGACTCAATGGACCAGTTCATCAAGACGCTGCGCTCTGTCGACGTCCGCATGAAGCGCCAGATTATGGGCCTGGACGAGGCCGGCATCATCAGCCTGCCCGACCAGGACGGCGACGGCGACCCCAAGCCCAAGACCCTGAAGCCCGACGGCCACGGCAAGGTGGCAGGGTTCGACGTCGGCTGGCTCAACAGCCGCACCGAGCAGGTCGAGCGCGCCATGGAGGCCCAGATCTGGGACGAGGTTCACGACTACATGGCCACCATGGTCAAGGAGGGAAGCAGCCAGGACTTTGGAGGGGAGGACACGCACATGAGCTCCTAAGCGGGCAGCGTTGCTAAAGAGCAAGGCGCGCGCCAAACCTGCTGTAGGTGGAGAGCGGAAATGAACACAGCGAGAGGAAGTCGACTCTCCAAGGAAGAGACCTTTTGAAGCACTTCGAGACTGAATACCAATCACAAGGAACATCTGGAGAGGTACAAACCCCAATAGAGAAGGTAGGATTCGGTTCACAGCCACTGAACGGAGAGGAAAACTGATGACCACACGAGGAATCGCAACTTGGCCACCTCTTACCCTGGATCCCCTACCCGTGAGGAAACCGGATCTAGGTGATTAAGGACTTGGTATGTCAATGAAATGCGTCACCACTCAACCACCCTACCCGCAGTCCTGTTTGATCGTCTCTTCCTGTCCCGCTCTTGTTCTACTATCGTACGAAAGAAGAGGGCGATACGTCTGGGCTCGTGGCTGAAAGGTTCCACACCGCCAAAGGGGGTTGAGGCCTCTCCCAACAGCCAAAGGCGCCCATACACATTTCCCGCGCGAGGCTTTAGCTCAGTCTCCCGGCCGAAGCGGACCAGACTGCACTCTGACGATGTTATCTGGTGTCAGCTCGTCAGAACCACCCCCTACTCCACGTGTTGACTTCACAGAGTTGCTCAGTAATAGAAGAATCAGTCAAACTACCGCATCACTACGATATTCAATTTGTGAGCAAGAAATTGAAGAGATATTCCTGAATGTCGGATGCTCGGATATTCTTCTACCCGTTGACCTTTCACTGGAGGCCACGTCTCCTTACTGTAGAACTTCTTCCCATCTTTCTGGCGCTAGATAGTGGCGTAGCAGCTGCCCCCGTTCTACGTTTCCATGTGCAAGTCACACATGGTGGGCAGCTTCTCGAAATCCCGCCCCCACAAGGAAATTTCGAAGTCTTTGTTTTACCCAACAGGTTATAGATTTCATCGGTGGCGACGCCGACGGTCTTGAAAATCAACTGTAAAAATTCCCACTGATTTGGCGCCAGAAGTGTAGGGTTTTTGTTGTGGGCCAGACTGCCATCAGGGGTGCAAACGAGCTAGGCGTAACGGCGCCCGCGATGATAGTGCGTAAAGAAACCGTAGAGGAAGCTGCTTCTTCTTCTTCAGACGTTATGGGCAAGAAATGGTGGATAGAGAGATATTTGTGGTGGATGGGCAAATGGAAGGAGATGATCCTTCTATAGCGTGTTCTTGTCACAAGTGAGTGCCGGAGAAAAAGGTAGTCTCACACGATGACAACACGCTCTCTCCACATCTCTCTGGGTGTTCGCTTGCGGCTGGTCCTTATCATCCCATCTTTTTTCAGATCCCCGAAAGACAACACGGTGCACAAACAGCCTCAACTGCTTTGGGTAACCTCTCCCACCTCATATACGGAACTGCTTCCAAAAGACATCTTCCCCTCTGTTGAGCGTATAAGCAACCAAATAGATACACAGCGTTTAGTTCCCCTTTCTGAGAGAATCGTTCCAATGCCGCGGTCCCAAAGGCGTGGTGGCATAGGCCAGGTCTCACTACCGAGAGATTTCTGATTCAAAAGAACCTCATTCAACTCACACCGCCCGCTCGGCCTTCCCCGCCTCACCGCGCCATCTGATCATAAAGGAACTTGACTTCTCAACTGATCACAGATGGCTTGACATAAGATTAATTTGAGGCACATTGGAGGGGTCTTCGGAGTTTAGCACGTGTGGAAGCAGCCACAGACTTTTCGTACGTCGGGCATGAGCCTCCCAACTTGACCAAGGAGGGGAAACAAACGGGAAGCAACAAGCATGGGGAATAATAGCCGTGGCAAAATTTATACGAAGCTAGATGCAATCCGTAATCCACAGGCTTCCTCGTGATCTTGTCATAGTCCGTCCAGGCGGCGGCCATGTCTCGTTCCCCGAACATCTTGGCCAGACAAGCTTTGCACGTCCTGTACCGTGACCCCTTTCCACAACAACCGCCGTCACTGGTTTGGTATAGCATTATTCAATCACGGGTGGTGATGAGGCATTGGAGACATCGTATAAATTAGGTACTAGTCAAGCTACATTAAGAGTATCTGAGTTCCATGGGGACCGCTCTTGCACATCGCAGCCCATCGAAGAGTAAACATGGTCCATCTCACTCCAAGAGGTGCGGAAGAACACGCTTCTCGGTGTAAGACCACAAGATAGGCGAGTAGTCGGAGGCCCAGGCGTTGCCGGTGTAGTGGGTGCTGCGCTGGCCCTGGAGGGAGTACAGGTCCTCGTAGAAGCCGGCGCGGAGGGCGTCGGGCGGGACGTGGAGGCCGAGGTTGTCGTGCTCGAACCACTGGGGGAAGGTGGTGTTGGAGGGGCGGCCGAGGGCGCGGGTGAGGCGCAGGGCGTCGTCGGTGACGCGGCCGCGGGCGCGGGGCGAGCTCGGCTCGCCGATGACCTTGACGGTCTGGTAGCCGGGCACGCCGACGCTGTCGAAGTGCCACAGGAAGGGCGGGGCGGGCAGCTGGTAGGGCGCCGTGAGGTTGGCGTTGACGAAGTTGGTGAGGTCGGGCAGGCCGGTGCCGGCGACGACGCCGACGAAGTAGGGCACGCCGGCCCACTGCGCGAAGAGGGCGCGCTCCCGCGCGTCGAGGTCGAAGCCGCCGACGTTGCCGAGCACCGGCGGCACCGTCACCAGCAGCTTCCGGGCGCGCACCAGCCGCGCCCCCGCCGGCGTGCCGACGACGGCCGTGACGCCCCCGTCGCCGCGCCGCAGGCACGCCACGCGGCTCCGGTAGTGGACGGCCGCGCCCAGCAGCGCCGCCGCGCGGTCGAAGGCGACCTGGTTGCCCGCCGGCGCGTACAGGTAGCCGGCCGCGAGGCCCAGGATGTGCGGCTGGCCGAAGTTCTGCAGCACGTAGAGCGTCGTCGCCCGCAGCAGGTCCCCCGTGCCCTGCGCGAAGGTGAAGACGACGGGGATGGCCTCCTCGAGCCCGTACTTGGTGACGAACTCGCCGAACGGCAGCAGCAGGTCGTCCGGCACCGTCTTGAGGTCGTAGAAGCCCTCGGCGATCTGCGGGAAGAGGGCGGTGACGCCCAGGTACTTGGCGAGCGGGCCGGCGAGCGACCGGAAGTCGGGCACCGTCGCGTTGGGCAGGATCACGCCCTTGGCGAAGTCGGCGATCTTGGAGGGCAGGGGCGACTGCTCCGAGGCCTTGAGCGAGACGTTGAAGCGCTGGAAGAACCAGTCGGTCTCGGCGTTCTTGATGTAGGCCTGGACGCCGTAGTCGATGGGCGCGTTGGTGCCCGGGACGTAGAAGGTGTCGACGTGGCCGCCGAGTTTCTCCTCGCGCTCCACGACCACGACCTTCTTGCCGGCGTCCGTCAGCCGGGTCGCCGCGTACGCCCCCGTGCCGCCGCCGCCCACGATGAGCACATCGCATTCCGAGCTGTTATCCGCCGTCCAGGTAGACGCAGCCCAGTCATCAGGTATGGGCGGGTACGCCGCCGCGGCGAGCGAGGCGCCCAGCACCAGCGTCTTGAAGACGAGGAACTGCATGGCGTGGGCTGGAAACAAGGTGTATTAAAAGTATAAGACGACTGGACGGGTAGCAGGGGTCTATGGACAAAGGCCAACAATACAAGGTACGAGCCGAGAAAGTCTGATCGCAGCCGCCTGCTTCTCGGAGGATCCGGTAACCGCGGTGGAGTGTAACTTTCCTGTTTGATTGTTGCCCTCGTGGCTTTTATACCATCACCATCCATCGATGCCCGGGGTAGCTGGCTGGGAGACTTACGCCGAGAACAGGCTGTGCCGCGCACATGACGATTCATTTGCTTTGAGTTGCGCCAAGGCCCACGGCAATGCCTGGCCGGGAAGTTCCCCTCGGCGCTATCACCTCCCCCTTACACCCATGCTCGGAAGCCGCGGGGATCAACCCCAGCCAGCCCAACGGCATTTCGAGCCTCGGGTTCCCAGGGCCGGGCGCCGTGGGAGCGAACGCCTGCAGGCACAAATTGGGACGACTCGTATCCGGGGTCTAGGCGCGGCTTGGCGCTCCCCTTTTGCTGTGGGAGGGCATCGCGGAACGCTCGGGTCGGAGCGGATGCCGAATGCGTACCAAATGGTCGATCCCCCGGCCCGACGTTGCCTTGTGCGGCTGCCACCGAGCTGCGCCCCGTGCAGCGCCCTCCGGGTGACCCGGCTCAAATGACGACGTCAGTGATCGGCAAGCCGGAGGCTACGGAGAGTTCATACGGTCAAGAGAAGCCCAAAGGAGTCACGCCAACAGGGGAGAGGGACGGGCAGAGCGGAGATATCATTGCTAGCGTATCCAGTCTGTTGCTACTGCTGCTACTTCCAGGCCTCCCCAAGGTCAAGCCAGCGTCTTCCCAGGCGAGAGAACCCCCCGCCTAAAGGTCGCTCGCGTCGGCGAGGCCCTCGGCGCCGACGGCGGCCTTGCGGGCGGCGGTCTCGGGCTTGGCGTCGAGGGGGCGGTCGAGGCCGAGGCGGTGGGAGGTGCTGTAGGCGGCGATGCCGCCGGCGGGGTCGGCCTCGGTGACGAGCTCCTTGCGGCGCGTGTCGACGAGCAGGCGGATGAGGTCGGGGCGCATGTAGTGGCCGGCGAAGTCGGCGAGCGTCTTGGTCAGGTGCGTCTCGTCCAGGTCGATGTCGACGAACAGCAGGCCGTCGAAGTCCTCGGCCGGCTTCACCACGAGGCTGCCGTCGGGCCGGTAGATGCGCGCGTGCCCGTTGTAGGGTGTCGGGTCCGTCTCGGGCTCGACGCCCTCGGGCGTGTTGAGGGCGAGGCCCTCCTTGGACAGCCGCTGGAAGGGCGCCAGCGTCCACGCCCCCGTCTCGATGGCGTACGCCGGCGTCACCAGGTCGCTGGCCGTTTCCGCAAAGTTGGTGGCCGGGTCGTGCTCCGTCGTACGCTGCCGTATACCCGGGTATACGGGCCAGGCGGCGATGTGGACCTGCTCGCCGCCGCTGACGTTGAGCGCCTTGAGGAAGGGGTTCATGTTCTCCCAGCAGTTGAGCTGGCCGAGCCGCCCGATGTCCGTCGCCGTCACGCTCATGAAGGTGTCGCCGGCGCCGTCGCCGTACACGAGCTTCTCGACGTGCGTCGGCTTGATCTTGCGCCGGTGGTTCACCACCTCGCCCGTCGGCGCGATCAGCACCTGCGCCAGGTACAGCGTCGCGTGGTCGATCTCGGAGAAGCCCAGCGACACGAAGATGTTGTTGTCCCGCGCCGCCCGCCGGATCCGCCGCATCTCCTCCGAGTCCACCGCCATCGAGTTCTCGCGGTACCGCTTCAACATCGGCAACGACTGCAGGTAGTTGACCTTCCACATCCAATAGGGGTAGCCGGGGATCCCTGGCAGACAACGTCAGTCGCATATTGCCGGGACAACGAAAGTGGCAGAGTCGAAAGGGGAAATGCCAGAGGGCACGCATGCAACTCACAAACTTCGGGGAAGGCAACGAGCTTGCACCCGGCAGCGCCGGCCTCGTTGATGAAGTCGATGGTCTTTCTGACGCCGCCCTCAAGGTCGAACCACCCAGGCTCGGAGGTGACCTTTCATAACCATATTAGTCCGGTGCCTTTTCTGGAAGGCGAGATTAGACTCACGGCGGCGGCCTTGTACTTGGTGATGGGCATCTTGGGGGCACGGGGGCGAATAGGAGATTTTTGATCGTTGATCAGAGCCACGATAAGCTTCGTGGTTATGTGTCGGTTGAATTGTGTTGCGATGTTCGAGATGAGGTGAATTGAGAAGAGACGGGCTGTATGACTGGCTTAAATCAACCTTATATAGGTAGCCATCATCGTCTCTGTGGCACAAGGCTCACTGGCCAAACACCGCACGTTCTCATTCTTTCGGTGTCTGAATTGCGTGATTTCGTCGCCTCCGCCTGCATGAGTTTCCTTCGTGGGAGAATGGTTCCGTCTTGGGCTCACTTGGCAGAGTTTAGTTGCCCATCGTTGTTTGTGCCTACCGGGATTTGCTTCACATTTCCTCCCACCTCCCCGTTTCGTCTTCTCCCATCATCCTCCAGCACGCCTCACTGGAAATCTGGTCCCACGGTTGACCGTCTCTGCTCGCTATGGGGTGGAAGAGTGCGTCATAGCTCCAGGGGAGATTCGGCTTTTGGTGTACCGGCATGAACCGTAGGCAGTTGGACATGCTTTCCGGAATTGCAGTGAAGCTATTCCCCCCGAGACTGCCGGCCATGCCCTCGGAGGCCCAATGGTATAGCGGCCACGCAAGCAGGGGCAGGAATAACCAGCGCCAAGGCGGGCTCTCTCACCCAACGCCGAGATCCCCGCGAGCGTAAGCCGTGCTCAGTGCCACAAACCACCGCCTCGCCACAGCCGATCCAATGCGACCCAGCATGAAATCACCCCACCGGCATCGGGCCCGGCCGAGAATCGCGCGCCCAGATTGACTTCCGGGAACGCCCGATTCCCTTTAGTGGGAGATGGTGCCTGGGCCGCGCTCCGGCGGGCATGAATCGCACGACGGAGCAAACCCCGGGGGACCCATTTTGGCTCAAATCCCGTTCGCCGCGCCTAGGCATTTGCAAACTTGCTGGAAACAGGCGGAACCCATGGGCTCAGAGCGCGGCAAACATACGACGCGGGCTGCTGCATGGCCGCGGTCGCTGACTGTAGGACTCGCATAGCCTGTGATATTGGTTCTTGGCCGGTATCTTCGTTGCCGTGACACAACTAAAAGGGGTGGCGCTGGCCAAGGTTGGGGAGTCCGACCCCCGACATTTTAGAGCAAGTAGGACCGATGCAATTGGTAGTTTTACAGCTTTTATTGTGATTTCAGAATTCTGAGGGTATGTTCATTTTCCTGGTGTTTTCATAGCACACTACGCGACGCCGAAGGTGCCGTGGTCTTGCGCTGTGGGCTCCTAGGGTAGAGACCATCCCGGCTACCACACCATCCGTGCCAGTTCTTCCTCTCTGGAGCGAAACAGTCAAAATTTTGTATCAGAAGACAACGATCGGAGAGTGGTGTCAGGTACGTACCTGCGTTTCTTTTCGGCCTCATATTTGGGCCCCATGGCCTCAGTAATCCACCACGCAGCGGCTGGTGACATTGTATCAAGGGCTCCGGAGTCACAGCTCTTCTGAGTATCCAGGCCATCCTCGCAAGCATTGCCAGAGTCCATGTCTTCGGGGGATTTTGCCGTAGTCCCACTGGCACTCAGGCCAATGCCCATGATGCCAGCGAACATCTCCGCCTTCACATACCCCCCGTCCTGCTCGATGTTGATAGGTACCTTGCTCCAGGCCGGCGGCATGCTTTCTTCATTGATGCCATGGTATCTCTGTCCGTCCAGGACGAGGTTCCTGATCTCCTCCGCGTCCTCCCGCATCGACATATCACCACTTGGGCCCTTGCGGTCGCTGTACAAGCTCTTGCCATCCTTGACACTGTCAGCATACCGTTACACTGCGCGGCCCACGAACCCGGAAAGAGGCTTACTTCGTTCCAGTAACAGAAGGCCGTGATCCATCCCGTGTACCAAGTGACGCCACAAAGCATGTCGTCAACATCAAAAGCCGTTCTCCAGAAGTGTACCACGTCGTCGGCGGCAGGGTCCTCGAAACTGCGCACGAAGCGTCGGAGCACGGGCCGGAGCAGGGCGGCGAAGTGGCGTGGCTCCTCGCCGTACGCGTCCAGCTTGTCCACCTTCTGCAGGAGGGCGTCGTAGTCGGCCTTTTCGCCGAGCAGGGTCACGCTGGGGAAGCCACAGATGATGCCGCAGGTGAACTCGAAGTACTTCTGCAGGGTGCCCATCATGATGACCGAGGCCACGACCTCGTCGTTGGCCGTCGTCGTCGAGAAGGCGGGCGTGACCCAGCGGCGCAGCTCGTCGTCCACGACGACGGTGCCCAGCAGGCGCGCCATGTCGCGGGCGAAGACGGCGAAGTCGAAGTCGTGGCGCGAGAAGGGGCTGTACTCGACGCGCAGTTCCTCGCGACCCGCGTGCGCCACGAACCTGCCGCGCAGCTCCTCGCTGTGCGCGTTCACGTACAGGCTGAACTGCGTCAGGATGGCGAACCAGACGTCGTCGGGCCGCAGCGTTAGGTGGTGGTGCTGACCGTAGGCCCTGATCAGCGACCTGACGAAGCCGTTGGTCGACGGCACCACCGGCCGATCGAGCTTAGCAGAGCCATGGCCCCAGGTCGACTGGTAGAGATCGATATCCGGAGGAATGTCGCCGGGCAGGGCGCCCCAGAGGAGCTCTTTGGCGTTGGCGACAGACCCGTGCTGCGACGAGTCCAGCGCGTTGGCGCCGTGTGCTGATGGCTTGATCGTGACGGGCATGGCGATGCCGGATATGTACTTTACTTAGGTATGCAGGTAGTTGGGTATGTAAGTACTCAGGGGTGCAAATCGAGATAATGGCACGTTTCCGATGTCTCCTTCCTCAATGGCAACGTGAAGTCCTTTTAGGTGTCAACTTGATGCGATGGTCAGCCACCCCATGACGACATTACGCATTCTCAGCCGCAAGCAACAACACTAGAAGACACTGCCCGCGTGTCGATTAGGTCGCCATTGGCCCGACTCGGTTGTCTAACTGTCAAGCGCATGCCACTAAGATAAGAGGATATTGCGATCAACTTGGATTCAACAGTGCTGCGGATGCACACTGGCTCGCAAGGCGTCTGCTTGCCACTACTCCAAGATGCCTATTGACGACAGCCCGACGGTAGTTGGGGGCTATATCTAATCTAATCCTTCCGAGGACCATTGGTAGAGCACGGGTATAGTGTGTGTCTCCCTCCGGGTCTTGATGTGACGCATCCCATCGTGGAGAGCACTTATAAATGAAGGTTTTCCGGCATGACGCCAACGCGCCGGCCTTCCGTCTTGCACAACTGGCTCTCGACCGCCTGGAAAGTCGCCACGAGCTCGTCGGGAACGCTGAGGTGCGCATTGTGCGAGGCCCTGATCGAGGCCGTCACCGGCAAAGGCCCCAGAAGCGCGGCCATTTGCTGTTGCACTTGCAGCGGCAGCGTGTGGTCCAGCTCGGTGTGGATGTAGGCGCACCGCACGCCCTGGGACCACGGCTCGAAGGCCGACGGGGAGGTGAAAAAGGCCGCCGACGTGTGCGTCCTCTGCTGCATCCCGCGCGCCTGTGCCTCGGCGTCGAGGTCGTTGAAGGCCACCTCGGGCAGAAGCTCGGTAACCTCCCTCATCCGGTCCCCCTGGGGTATCTCGTTAGCGTCCCCGAATGAGCGGCTGGGGAGTGTGCCGAACCTCGAGTTTCATCCACGAAAGCGGCTGTCCGCCCAGGACGTCCACGATGGACCTTCCTTGGGGAATCATGAAGCCCGACAGGTAGACGATGCCGGCTACATTGAAGCCGCAAACAGCGTTACTCCCCGGTAACGCTCCCGACGAATGGCATAGCAACAGCGGCTCGAAGCCTTTCTGGGCCAGCTTGGCCAACACGGCCTGGATGGCTTCAATGTCTTCGGTCAACCCAGGAAGCGGTGTGCCGGTTCCGCCCACACTGGGCAGGGCTACGAGCTCGGTCGAGTAGCCGGCGGCGCTCAAATACGCAATGAAGGGGCTCCAGGCCTCGGGCTTCTGCCACGCACCCGGCACGATGACGACGGGCGGCTTGGACATGGCGGTTTGGGGGTGCGACTGGGGATCAACTAGACAACTGGATGCAAAGATGTCGCTCACATCGGCCTGGTTGATAAGAAGGAAGGATATGGCCGCGAGGTAAAGCGCAACGGTGGCGGCGTTTGGTAAGTAAGTAGGAAATTTGCTCCCAGCAGATGGATGCAAATCGGTACGGGCGCTTGCTCAGCGTTTCAAAGCGACAGCTATTCATCGCAAACAACGGCAACATCGAGTATGACGCACTCGTTCAGCCTCATGCCAGCCTGCGAAGATGCGTCTCGCACAGGACCGAATGAGATAGGCACGTCACACCCGGCGCCGAAGCCACTTGGCTTGCCAAGTTTCCGACGTCACGCAGGACCAGGGAATGATGGCATGGCCGTTCTTACCAGGCTCATGGCGAGGATGGGAATATGACGGGTCAGCTCGATGCCCGCGCGAGGTCTGGCAGCCGGGGGAGAATGGAAAGTCGGGCATTCCTAACCAACCACCCCCCGCCGGATGGTCGGCACTACCGCAGATGCGTGTGCGACCCCTGCGACTGTAGATCCTTACTAGGGGGCCCTGTGGGAGCGAACTGGAGGCCGTCCCGCCTTTACCCTGGACCCGAACACACCTCATCCGGCTGCCCGGGTCCTTCTGGATCCCGATCCGGATCACGCGATCGAAGCTGGCATCTCAACACCACGGACGTCATACTCAACACGACATCCGTACATGGCAGACTGACGACTGGGCGACGACGCCGCTCCGGATTATTACGGCGGGCTCGGTAGTCGCAGCACTAGCTGTACTCGCCCAAGTCCTGCACTACAAGTTGAAGGCCGGCGAGACGAGGCAACTCACAGGTGCGATGATCAGAGATAAAGTCGCATGCGCGATGGGGAGTTTCCCTCGCTCTAGGCTTCCGCTGGGGCGGACCTCCCCGGCGACAGTCAAGTTCCCAACCCATGGCTTGAATGCGTAGCACATCCGCCACCTAGCCGTGTCGCCGTCGGAAAGGGGTCATGGCAGGCATTTCGTGGGGGCTCGTTACGCCGCTGATCCCTAACGGCTCGCATCCGTCTCGAGGCAGCTTGTTGTCTTGGGGCTGTGCCACATGGCAAATGGCAACGCCAGCGGGCACTGGCAGGGGCGGCATGGAGGCCTCGCATGCCCCACAGGCGCATCCTGTCGCGACGCTGGTCCCGACTGTTTCGACGTGATGCTTCAGCGCGGAGAACCGCGGAATGGTCGGCATGTTAGTAGCAGGTAGATGAACGTCTTGCCGGTCCAGGTTCCTATCCTGGGCGCGAAATACACGAGCAAGGCAATGGCGACGGTCCGTATAAACCCGCGCGGGGGAACTAGATTCTGGCAAGCTATCGCCCTGAGATCCTTGCTTTGCCCGCAGAGAGCTGGTTCTCATTCCCTCCGGAGTCGGGCGCCCATGGCTCGGGACGGGCTCAAAAAATAGCCAATGGCGGCGTGCGTACTGAGCTACGAGGCTTGGAAAAGGAAATATGGGCGCCGAGGTCCGACAATAGAGGAAGTCGGGGCAGTGCCGTGGGGACGGGTCATGGGAGCCGAGCAGAAGTGAGAAGGAAGCATATCAGAGCATGCCGGGACGGAGGGAGGAATCAAGACACCATGACTTTGAATAAATGAATGGTGCTCGCTTGTCGGGATACCCCGATCCGCCATAGGGATGGAGGGCGCTCGGAGGCCCTAATGGGTAAAATCCCCGGGATCACAGGGGAATCAGTGGCAGTCGTGTGCGCATGGGATGGAATGAAGCGAAACGTTCCCGAAGCACAGATCCCGGGCTGGGGAAGGGGACCCATCCCAGGGTGGAGGGTGACACCCACGATCCCTGGAGATTTCGGCGCCGTCTTCCACTTCCATAGAATCTATACATGGGTATGCAGTATAGTAGGAGCCCTACCCGCATACGGGCCATGGATCCTATATACATGCATACAGGGCGGCATCGCGTCTCGAATGTAAATGCCCAGCACAATATCCCATACCAGCGAGCCTGTGCTTCCCAGAGGCGGCGCTGTCATCCCATGCCGTCCGTCCTTCTCTTTCTTTTGCAGTAGCGGGATTGCCGTGCCTTGCACGCGCGGGGCTACTTACGTAGGGCTAGGAGTAGTGCTTCCTTCTGCTATAGATCGGGGGGCTATTGGATGGGATCCTCCCCCCCTGTATCGGTATGAGGTATGTATGTATGTAAGCTAGAGCAGCGTAAAGACGACCCCCGTCAGCCGTCGCCTAATTTCCCGCACTATTACCCCGACAGTATATTTCTTTGTCACCATCCTCCTACACCCCAGTTGCCGCCGTCAAAGCTGCGCGAAAAAGTTGGTCAAGAGACGGCGGGGCTCCATCCCAAGTGATGTTGAGGACACTGCTCTCTTCTCGTTTTTGCCGCTTCAAAAACAGCGGCTCTCCGCTCTGCGCGCGCCGAGCGCTTCAACTGGACCCTGGAGCCACCAGTATCTCCGAGCTGCAACCCGTCTCGGAGCGCCCCCCGGCAGAGGCCCCTGCCTTCGCGATAGGTCAAATGTGACCCATCACCTGCAGGCTGCTGCCCAGAAATCAAGCCGCTATAGGGCGGGTGCCGTCCAAAAACAACGATACAGACGGGAGTGCCATGTCTCAGTTCCACGTAGGTGTGGCATTCAAGTTCCCCATTCAGGGACTCCCCCCAGCGTACTTGGGCAGCCTGTAGTTCAGCAATCTGCTGCCGGCCGGGCCTGGCACCAAAAGCAATTCTCCCGGCTCTCGCCTAAAGCCCCCCCTCCCTTGACATCCAGAAAGAAAAAAGAAACATGCCTGATGGCCGTGATGGTGTCGTGGCGAAAGGCTTGCGCATGGCGCAACCGCCGCGCCGTCCCCTTCCCCGGATTTCCATGCGTCCCATTCCCTGACCCGGCGAAGATGCCCTTCTTGTTTTCTTGACGGCCGTCGCCGCCCCCCCCTCCTTCTTCTGTCTTTGCCGGCCATTGCTCCTCCATGTCCTCGGGCCCTCCTCGCTATGTATGACGAAGCGGCCGCGAAGGCGGCCTACGTGGGCTCCCTCGGCGCCGCCGCGGCGACGCAGGACCTCGCCGAAGACGCCCGTGCCGAGACGCGGAACCTGAGCATCGTTTTCACCGCGCTCGCCGCCCTCGTCGTTTCCCTCCGCTTCGTTGCGCGAAGGCGCCAAGCCGCCCGCGTCGGTGTGGATGACGGGTGCATCCTGGCGGCCTTGCTCCTCTTGCTCGGGAACATGGCCGTCAACTTGGGGCGTAAGTTGCCCCGACGGCGGCCAGCCGCTGCTCTTCGATGGTTTCCGGCTAACGCGCGCCAGTCGTCAGACAAGGCCTTGGGCTGCACTCGGGTGCCCTGACCTTGCCGCAGCTCCAACAACTGAACAAGGTGCGTTGCCCCCTCCCCGAAGCTGCAATGGGGACCTGACAGGGCGACCCTCCAGACGGCCATGGGTGCCGACATATTATACACGACAGGCGTGAGCGCGTACAAGATATCGCTGCTATTCTGGTACTTCCGAGTCTTTCCGGTCCGCAGCATCCGTCTCGGCGGTTACCTCTGCGGCGGGCTGTCGACCGCTTGGACCGTGGCGAGCATTGGGGCGGTTATCTTTCGGTGTACTCCGCTAAACCGGGTGTGGGAGCCTTGGGTGCAAGGGACCTGCATCGATCCCTTCCTCACCCAGCTCTGCCTCTCCATCCCGAACATTTTCTGCGACGTCGCCATCCTGTGCCTCCCGGTGCCGCAAGTCTGTCGGCTCCCGATGTCGCGGACGCGGAGGATCCTGGTCGCCGTTGCCTTTCTTCTGGGCTCCTACGTGGTTTTCACGAGCGTGTATCGGTTCTACGTCTCTTTGTTGTTCCGCGCCGAGGACGTTCCTTGTAAGTGCCATCGCCCGCCCTGGCCGTGTCGCGCCCGGAGCACCTCTGACATTTCCCACCCGGGCACAGGGATATTGGCGCGCGGGTGCGCCTGGAACGTCATCGAGATCAGCAGCGGCATCGTCGCGGCGTGCGTCCCGACCCTCGGGCCCCTCGTGAGCGGCGGCGCGAACGTCCCCCGGCCGACGCCGGGCGACCGCAAGGCCGCGTCCTGGCGCCCGGGCGGGTCGCTGGTCGAAACCGTCGGCGGCGGCGGCGGCGCCGGGACAAGGCCGCGGACCCGCGGGCACCAGCAGCAGCTGGGGCTTCCGGGCTCGGACGCAGCCGGAGGCGGCGGCGGCGGCGGGCCGCTGCGGGACGGCCAGGGCCGCGGCAGCGGCAAGAAGTGCAGCATCGACTACCACGACCCCATCCTCGTGCCCTACCGCGGCGATGTCACCCTCACCATCTCGCATGTTCGCAACAGTCGCGACGACTCGGACGACGAGATCCCGCTGACGGCGATCCGGAAACACCAGCATGTCGAGTGGACCGAGGAGCGGAATGTTAGCGGCGGCACGGCACGGTATCTGTCTGAAACGAAACCCCACGTACAGGATGTTTAGAAGACCCCCGATGCGGGTTTCCTCTCTTCGCATGCTTCTCGCCTGCCGCCTCACGTTCCAGCCAGCCTTTCCCCATTGTCGGCCTCATCGTCGGCCCCATGGCATGGGGGCTGTTCCGCCTGCCCACCGTACCGTGGCCGTTCCACCAGCGGCCGTCATGGAACCAGACCAGCGTGGAAAGCAACGATGGGGTTCTACCGGGTCTTGTGCTCGCCATCAGATAGAGCCCCGATATGATCGTGGAGACGACGAACCAACACTCCAGCCAAACATGATGGCCCTGCTGCTGTTGCTGCTGCGCCCAGGTGCGGCCGGCATGGCGCCACTGTTGGTGCATAATCCACAGCAGGCAACGGCACATACAGGGGGCTCTTCTTTGCCTCATCCATATCTTGGACCAAAACGGGCCCAGCTGAAGCTGCCGGACTAGGACTCCGGGACATCGCAGGAACCACCAGATCCATCATCGTACCATCTACCGCTTGCTAATTACGCGAGTCGACTGGCTACATTTGGAAGTTATGGCGCTCCTGAGAGCCCCGAGTCGGCCTCGCCTGGAGGCCACGGTCCTGAAGAAGGGCCACTCGCTGCGCCAGACCACCACAACGCCACGGGGCATCCAGCCGAGAGACGCGCTGCGCCGTTCCTCCCCCGGAACCACGCAAACATCATACATCGTTTCCAGCCAGTTGTGAAACCCGATCAAACGCCAGGGGTGCTCGCCTCAGTTCGAAACACCGGAGAACGGCAGTAGCGAGGGCTAATAGTCACGACTGGCGAATATGGGCGCGGCAGAGTCACGCCAGATGCAGCGCGACGAATGCATCTCCCTCTGCTTCGAAAAGGCAGGTTATGTGCCTTGCTTATCAGGGAGACTCCTAGTGTGGAATTGTTGTGAACCTGTATATAAAGATAGTACTGCTTTCCCGTACGTCGGGCCGGATCTTTGCAACTCACTGTCGCAAGTACCCTGTTCAAAACGGCTTCTATTGGATCTTTTTGATAGTTCTGTACCGGCCTGTGCCTCTCGCGGGACTTGCACAACTTCTCATGACGCCATTGTCCGTCGTGAACCCTCATGGACCGGCGACAGTACTCATTGTCCTTGAACCGTGGAGGGAGCAGTTGCGATGTCGGCATGGAGACTACTGTTGACATGCAGCCTCTTCTCCAGACAACTTCAGGTCTGGACCTCAAAAGTGGCCCAGTATTGGTGTCTACAGCCCCACGCCCAGCTGGAAAACACTCCCAGGGGAAGTCTAGGCTTTCCAACCCATACCGGTGGGCAAGAAAAGCCACAGGGGCTGTTTACCCGGCAGGCAAGGGGTCCAAGGACCAAGGACCCCAGACGGGCTCGGTGACATACGACAGCATCATCATGGGTGCTGGCACAGCGGGCATCCGCGCAGGCTACTGCCTCGCGGAGCAAGTGCCGGTCCATCGCTCCGTCATCATTGAGGCTCGCGACGACATTGGCGGGACCCGCGACATTTTTCCGTTTCCTGGTGTACGCACTCGCTCGGACATGGTGACGTACGGAGTTGCCTGGCGCCCGTGGCCACACCACGCCTCGTTTGCCGCCGGTTCCTCCGTCATAACCTACCTGTAACACCACGCGGTCGCCACGGCTGGGCTGGGCCGGTATATCCGCTTGCGGCACCGGATGCTCTCGGCGGACTGGCCGTCGGCGGCGCAGCGTTGGACGGTTGTGGCCGAGCACGGCGGCCGCTTTTTACCGCAAGCAACATCTTTATTGGCCCTTCGAGCATCAATAGACCCCGTCGTAGTGTCGTTCTTCTTTGTTTCCGTTATTCTGGCCCGATCGTGCTCCCAAACGGGCTCCTGGACCACCTCTTCTTGGGGAATACTGATGCTGGCTGACCATAAACCCAACAGCCACTCCGTCCGCCTCCGTGCTGTCCGCCTCTAGGACCGCGCCATGATCAACGGTGCGCCCAGCTTCTTCCTGCTCGTCGGGCTCGCACCCTCTGCCGGCTGCTGCGGCGGGCGCAAAGACAGGGCGACGGCCCGACGCGCCCCGTCACGGTCACCGCGCCCAATGACAGCGACGACGACGACGACGACAAAACAACGGCCATGTGGTCGCTTGAGTCGACGTACATCCGCGGGGCTTGGGCCCGTCTGCCCAAGTGTAGTCGAAAGGGGACTATGGCGGCCGTAGACCAACGTTGTCGCCGATGCGGCGCGCTCGCGCTGGGCTCATGTCACCGAGGGGCTGCGGTTCCCGGCGTGGATGCGATAGGGATGGGGATAGATTGCGCGATCGGCCCCCGGTTTGGGAGATGCGCGGTGGAAAGGTGTGCATTACCAGGATGGCGTACGACGTTGCAACGTCTGGGGTGGCACGATCGTCGCACCGGCCGTCGTTGCTTCTTTTGGCCCCTCCAATCACGGCGGGACGGGAAGAGTTGGGGGCGCGGCTGAAGGCGAATCGCAAGGGCTGCCCGGTAGAGTAGGGGATGCCTCCCCGGCTCAGCAGTGACATGGCCGTCGCGTACAAGTCGGAGTAGTACTAACTGGAGGGAGAACAAGTTTGGCGGCGTCGGGGTAGGGCGCTACATGGAGAGAATGTAGATGTGAGGGATGGATGGTGAGCTACTTGGAACTTTTCTGCATGATGCTGCAGAAAACCGGTAGCTATTGCCGAACTAGACCAAGGCTCTCGAGGCAATAATGGATCTGATACATTGAGCTCCAGATGAATCTACCATCCAGAATGCTATGGGAGACCTGATCTAGCGGGCTGACGAGCTGGCTCGTACATCTCTCCCCATTCCGACGGCGACTTTACGAAACCCGCATCAGCGTCGACTTCGGTCTCCGCGGCTACACGACCCCGCGTCGTCGGGCATAAGTAATGGGGTGCCAGTCCTAGCCCTAACCTTCCGGGCATGGATATTTATTCTTGTTCATGATGGCCTACCTAGTCCTAGTCCTTGAGCTGAAAGGCGGGGGCGATGTAGATCTGGGCACCACTTATTAACTAGTTCTCCCCTCTTCACCCACCCCCGGCATCCGCCTAGATCGTCCAGGCCGGCGAGACTCAATGCTATTGGAACAGGCGCATCGATGGGGCTTCCGGCCGGCCGAAAGTCGCGGCTCCCGACCTGTCGCATGCCCTCCTTGTCTGCAGTGCCTTGGGGGATCCCAGCTGGGCGCGTTAGCATAGGTGGGCTTAGATGTCGTTTCTTCTGCCGCTGGTAATATATCTTCTCCTCCCCATCCAGTCTGAATTGCCATTGTCTCTTGATGTGAATGCGCGGCATCTACGCTCTCGTCGACATTGTTGGTGGCTGTCGCCCGCGTTTGGCATCCGATCAAGCTCTCCCTCCTCCTCTCTGACCATCTTTTCTTCCCGCGCAGAGTCAAGTCACCGGTCCAGCTTCACCTGCAGTTGAAACAGCAGTGTCACGGCGGGCTCTCTTCCGTTTCGGGCTCAGACCGAGCAGCGCGTGACTGGCCACCCACAGGCATTACCCAAAGCCTAGTTTCGGCGCCGATAACTATCACTCAGGCCCCCGCAACTCAAAGGGCACGTCAGCGGTATCCTAGGACGCAGGTGGCAGCGGGAAAGAAGTCAAAGTTCTTCTCCCGTCGGCGCTCTGCACCATGGCGGCTACGCTAGACGAGACAAGCCCTGTGGCGCTGGGCCACGTTGCTCTCACCATCGCCGAGGCGCCTCCGCCGACGTTTTTCACAGACACCCAATGGCAGGCCTTGTTCGCCATTATTGACACAATCGTCCCATCCGTTGTTGGTGGCCTGGACACGACGGGCAACAACAAAAAAGAGCACCGCATATCCCAAAATGAGTTCGATGCCTACTTCGAGCAGATGAGTAGGCGCATGGTGAAGCCCCCAAGTCGCAAAGAGTTCGAGGCCTACATGGCCGAACGGCCCTCGGATATACCAGAGTTCCGTGAGCATATCACGAGGACGATCGCCACGTTACTTCCCGGCCCAAGGGCTCAGTTGGGAACTATCCTATGGCTTCTCAGGTGAGGATGGCTGGCTGGAACCCGCCCACGCCTGACTACCTACCTAGGTACTCTTACATACTGACAAAGTCATCAGCACCTCGTACGGTAGTTACCCGCTAACTGGCTATTTCAAACCCATCTATGACCTCCCGGTAGATACTAGAGAGGCTGTTTTGCACTCATGGGACAATTCATGGCTGGCAACATTCAAGGGTCTGGCAAAGTCCATGTACACTCTGAGCCGCAAAACTTGGGTGCAGACCAGCCCGCTATTCCCCCAGTTGAGCGGCTATGATGACCTGCCCGTGAACTACAAAGCGGGCCAACCGGCCGAGTACAACTTCAAGCAGTTCCCCCGTGGAGACGACACCATCGAGCTCGAGACGGATGTCGTCATCGTGGGCTCGGGATGCGGCGGGGGCGTGTGCGCCCAAGTGCTGGCCGAGGCCGGGCACCGCGTCCTCGTCGTGGACAAGGGCTACTACTTCCCGCCGTCGCAACTCCCGATGCGGTCCGACGTGGCCGAGATGAACCTCTTCGAGAACGGCGGCGCCCTCTCGGCCGTCGACGGCTCCATCGGGCTGATCGCGGGCAGCAGCTGGGGCGGCGGCGGCACCATCAACTGGGGCGTCAGCCTGCAGACGCCCGCGTACGTGCGGCGGGACTGGGCGCAGAACCGGGGGCTCGAGTTCTTCGGCACCGACGCCTTCCAGCAGAGCCTCGACCGCGTCTGCGACTTCATGGGCGTGTCCGACGCGCACGTCCGCCAGAGCCATCGTGGCCAGGTCCTGCTCGACGGCGCGCGCAAGCTCGGCTGGGCCGCCAAGGTCACGCCGCACAACTCGGGCGGCAAGGATCACCATTGCGGCCATTGCCACCTGGGCTGCGGCTCGGGCCAGAAGCAGGGGCCCGCCGTCAGTTGGTTGCCTGCCGCCGCGCGCGCCGGCGCCGACTTCGTCGAGGGCTTCCAGGTCGACCGCATAGACTTCGAGGACTTTGCCAGCGGGAAGAAAGCCACCGGCATCACGGGTACCTGGAGGTCAAGAGACGCAAGTGGAGGGACCAGCGGCCCGCTGTCTGAACGGTACACCCGCGGTGTCGTCGTCAAGGCCAAGCGCATTATCGTCTCGGGGGGCACCCTGTCGAGCCCTATTCTGCTCAAACAGAGCGGCCTCGCGGTGTGTAGCCTCTCAGTGTCCGGCCTTGCTTGCACGCCCCTCGTCGCTAACTCTGGTTTTCGCATAGAACCCCCAGATTGGCCGGAATCTCTATCTTCATCCTGTCAACACGCTCGGAGCCTATTGGGATGAAGACACCAATCCCATGGAAGGTATTCGCGTCGCCTCCCGCCCATCGACCGGTCGCTAACCCCGAGCAGGCTGTGCCATTAGTAGCGTTTGCACCGAGTTCGAGAACCTGGACGGCGAGGGCCACGGGGTGGCATTGGAGAGCGTATCCATGGTGGTAAGCCCCCCCGAATACTCCTCCTGCGTACCTCGCTCACAAGGCTCAACCCCCCTAAAAGCCGTATCTGGTCTACGCACACACGACGGCACGCAGTGGTTTGGACTTCAAGCTGTCAGCGCTGCGGTACCGCAACCTGAACGCGTTCATCAGCATCACCAAGGACCGGGACACGGGGCGGGTGTACCCGGACGCGCATACCGGCCGGCCCGTCATCGAGTACACGCCGAGCGCCTTCGACCGGGCGCACACGATGGAAGGCCTGGTGGCGCTGGCGCGCATCTGCCACGCGACAGGCGCGGCCGAGATCCAGCCGTCGGCGACGGGGGCGGAGCCCTGGGTGCGGACGGGCGACGCCGCGGCCGACGACGCGGCCTTCGAGCAGTTCCTGGCGCGCATGCGCGCCGTCGGCAACCCTCCTACCAGCGCCTGGGGCTGCGCCCACCAGATGGGCTCGTGCCGCATGAGCGCGCGCGAAGACGAGGGCGTCGTCGACCCCCGGGGCAAGGTCTGGGGCGTGCGCGGGCTGTACGTCGCCGACGCCAGCGTCCTGCCCTCGGCCACCGGCGTCAACCCCATGATCAGCACCATGGCCACGGCCGACTGGATCGCCCAGGGCATCGTGGCCGAGATGGAGGCTGTGGAGGGGCAGGCGTAGCTTGGTTAGGGGATTTGCACTGGTGTTTGTATAGCGACGATATCACCGGTTTCACCCTGGGCTCAGTTCCACACAGTCAGTGTGGAGGAGAGAAGGCCCTCGAGTATATCCAGTCTGGGAATTACTTCTCAACCGTACCCAAGTCCACTCACTTTACTTCACTGCTTTCCTTTTTGTGCTTTCTCGAACCACTTGTGCGTTAGGACCTGCTCCATGCTGATTCGATCCCACGGGTCGTTCCGCAGCATGCTCGCGAGGAGGTCCGCCAGCAAATCCGCCTCGCCCTCTTTGATGCGGCTCTGGCCTCCGGCCGCCGCCGCTTTCCGCCTCTTTCCGCTCCTCCGTGCCGCCGGTTCGTCCTCCTCTGCCGGGCCGTTGGCTTTCCTCTTGCGCCCCGCGCCCGCTCCCCCGTCTTCGGGTTCGAGGCCCTCGGCCACTTCGCCTTTCCCGCCCGCCGCCGCCTTCCTCGCCCTGGACCCACGCCCGCGCAGCAACAAGTCGCGCAGCAGACGATGGCCTCTTGCCCCCTTCGCCGCCGGGTCGTCGTCGTCGTCGTTTTCGTCGTTTTCGGCGGTTGCGCCCTCGGGCACCAGGAACGTCCTCACGTCGTCCCGCAGCGCCGGGGGGAACGGCCCCAACGCGGACTGCAGCCAGCGGACGGCGGCGCGGGCCGTCACCGGTCCCGCGCCGAGCAGCGGCGTCCCCGTGCGCACCAGGAAGAGCACGCTCGCGAGGCTCCACACGTCGCCGGCCCGCGCGAAGCCGTCGACGCCGCAGAGACGCTCGGGCGGGACGTGGTGGGCGGCGCCGGCGTCGGCGGCCGGCGCGGGGGCTTCTCCCTTCTCTTTTTCCGCCGCCACAGCCGCCGGCCCTCGCAGGGCCAGCCTGCCGGTGGCGTAGCGGGCGCTCAGGGGCGCCAGGTCGACGGCGACGACGAGGTAGTGGGGCCGCGCGGTGCGGGCGGCGGCTTTGGTGAAGACGCGGAGGCGGACGAGCCGCGGCGTGCCCAGGAGCGCCGTCAGCGCCGGCGCGGTTAGGCGCGCCACATCGAGGCGCTGGTACACGGCCTCAAGGCGTAGGGGGCGGACGGCGTCGTCGTCATCGTCGTCGTCGCCGACGGGGCGGCGCCGCCCCTCTGCGCTGTGCCGCGCCCCGACGCCCGCCGCGAGCTGGCGGCACCAGGTGCGGCGCGTGGCAGCATCGAGGCCGCCCGGCCGCTGCAGAAGGCGGTCCAGAGAGGCGCCCAGGAGAGCCCCGACGCGGCACCGGTGTCGCCCGTTGGGCCCGGCGATCCAGAAGTCGCTCCCGGCGGCCGCTGGCGGACGGTCGGCGTCGTCTGCGGCCGAGGCCGAGGCCGCCAGTATCTGCACCGCGACCGCCGTGTCGGTCCACTGGTCCATGCACAGCCACAGCGTCGAGACGTCGTCGTGCCCCAGCTTGTAGTAGACGCGGAAGCGCCCGCTGGGGCCCAGCCCGTCGCCCAGGTATACTGGATGCAGACCGCCTGCCCGGTAGCTGTCCGGGTCCTCCACGGGGGTACCTGGCGGTACGGCGAGTTCGGGTTCTTTCGAGGCATCATCAGGGGAGGGTATGGGGGACATTTTCTTCACCGTTAGCTTTCCCTGAGATTGTGACTTCGTTTCTTGTCTTGGCGGCTTTAGCTCCGCGACGCTTTGCTTTGCTCGTGGTGCCATGGCTGCAAACCGAGTTGAATAAAGATTTTCGTGACTGACGCTCAGTACTGGCGGTAAAGATGGACTGTCACTCGTTTGGTGTGAGGTTTTCCTTTTGGTCCTCCGACCTGATCTAAGTTACCACAGACAAAGAAAGTCTTTGAGGTGCCGGTCTAGCTAGGGAGCAGAGCAGATGAAGATATCTGCATCCGGTGGGCTTGAACAAAAGTGGACATAGCCTCGTCCCTTGTACGGCTTTTCCCCCTGAAAAGGAACAAAGGAGAAACTCAATCATGGAAAGGGGTGCTTCACCCCAGCAACCTGCATTCGCTTCACAGTCACCAACGTGCCAGGCGCAAGAGCCCTTTACACAATAAAGGAAGGAGTTGGACGCCCCCGTCCTGCATTACTTTCCACAATGCCCATCATGAAACTACATGGTGCTAAGACTCTTTCCTTTACTTGAAAGCTTGCAAACAAGTTCTATAAAACTAAAGCAGTAATGGTCGTCCGTAAGTAGCTGAGAATAGTATGTCTGTTATGCTTCGACCGAAACATTACCAGCAAGCAAGCTGAGCGGAGCAGTCGCAACAGCAACTGCGAGCCCTAATAAGAGTGTCCTGCGACCCCCATACTCAAAATACGACTAGGGCTATTCGTACTTTAAGTCAAAAGGTGCTTCTGTCCCAGAATGGCAGCAGCAAATATGGAACCGTGGGCTCTCAGTAACCCAATGCCTGACTCCTACGACCCCTGCAAGAACGAGGTGGAGGAGCAGCTCTACCGCGACGCGCTGAAGTGCGAATACCGACGCTTCGGGTCCGGCACGCTACAGGACCCTTGTATCGTCTGGTTCCGGCAGTACAACTGGGGCCGGGGCTGCCGGTGGGTGCGGCAGCATCACGCCGTCGTCGCGGCCGTGGCGAAGCATTACTCGATGAGCTACGTCTGGATCTGCGCGGCGGCGCACGACGAGGAGTTCGTGCGGACGGGCTCGGGCGCGCGCATCCCCGAGACGTGGCACGCCGACGGGTCCTTCGGGAGGTTCGCCACCCGCAAGACCGACTACCACATCACCTTCCGCCTCGGCGACGGCCCGTACCAGTGCCGCTTCGCCGCCCACGCGTACGTCGAGGTCGACGACGACCGGACGCCGGTGGGTTTCCTCCACGGCAAGAACCGCGTGGTGCCCCGGGACCGCGCGCCGCCCGTGGCCATCTGGCCCTGGACGGGCAGCGTGGGTTTCCGGCGCACTCTGAAATGCTACCAGCCCGACTTCGACTACCCGAGCTACTACCGTCCGTACTCGCGTACTTCGCGGTATAGCACTGACTCTTTCTGCGGCAAGTACATGCCCGAGCTCTGTGGTGATTGTCATCAAGGCCGCCTAGATGGGAAAGTTGCCCCTCGGCCCCCGGGAGGTGTGTCGCTCTGGCGGCAGCCCAGCTGCGAAAGCGATCCAACTCTCGAGACGCGCATGCGAATGCAGCTGTACGAGTATGCATTTGCTGCGTATAGGACCAGGCACCGCCAGCTCGCCGGTGAAGTCTGGCCCCTGGAGGCAGATGTTGCCGATTTGTGGCGCATGCATCGGAGGCTCGAGATGCTTGGATTAGATATTTTGCGAGAAAATCGCTCTAGGGACAAAGCCACTGTTTGACAACTCTTGATTAGAGGGGTACTAGGTGACTTAAACAAGCTTATAGCGAGTATAGGCACGTGGCAAGGCCCCCTCTTTGTTCTCCAGTGACAGAACAACACCAATGTTCGACATCACAACTGTGGGAAGAGTAAACATGAGCCCACTGGCCACAAAGAAACACATGTTACATGTTACAGGATCTAGGCCCTATAAGCGAACAGTTCTATTCTAACTGTTCAAAAATTGATGATATATATGTGAGGCAGCCCCCCGAGGATAGAGACAGAAGCTTAAGAAAGAAACACATCACCATTCACGGGTGATACAGGTCGCAAGGCGAAGCAAAACCAAACTACCTACCATCATAATCTCGACACAAACGCCAAACAGATTCGGTAGACTTCTGCCTCAAGCACCCACCAAGCTACTTGGCCAACTACGATAATCAGCATGGACATGAACCAGAACATGGTCGTCACCCCGGGCCGCCAGGCTGGCGGGGCGGAACGCACCCGCTCAGTGACGAAGAAACGGCAAGCCCGGGAGAACGAGCGGATTGCCCACCAGCACAACCGGCCCGTCGTCCAGAACGAACTGAAGGACCGAAGACTGCCTCTGGGGAGCTGCCTGCGGGCAGCGCGCCACCAGCACCTGGTGGATACGGGAGAGCTCGACGCGCCGACGGCGGTGCCGCGCAAGTGGGCGGCGGCGAAGGCGCACCTCGACGCGGCGGCGCAGCTCGTCCCGCGGTTCCTCTTCAAGGCGGTGCCCGGGGACGCCGCCGGCGGGCCGGGCCTCACGCCGGCGGCGTTCCGGGACGCGGCCACGGCGCCGCCGCGGGACGGCGACGGGCTCTGGGCGCTGCCGAACCCGGGGCAGACGGTGGGCCGGCACGTGCGGGGCGACGCCGACGACCACGACTCCCCCTTTTCGACGTGGACGGCGAGCCTGGCCGCGGCGCTGGCCACGAGCACGCCCTGCGGCGCCGTGGCCCTGCTCGACACGCACCGCCTGCCCTTCCAGAACAACGTCTACCACCTGCCCGCCCTCGGCGCCGCCGGCGTCGGCCCGCCCCGCCGCGACGCCGCCTGCGCCTACCACCACCTCGTGTACGGGCCCGTCGCCGCCGGCCCGGGCTACCGCGCCCTCCGCGTGGCCGACCTGGCCGCCGCCATGCCCGCCCTGCCGCGCGACGGCCTGCCGCCCGCCGCCGACGCCCCCGTGCCGGCCCTGCGCGACGTCGCCGCCGCCGCCGTCGCCCTCGGCGCCCGCTTCGCCCAGGCGGCCCCGCTGCCCCTCGACCCGGACGTCGTCATCGGCGTCGCCGCCGCCGCCCTCGGCGTCCGCTACCAGTTGTGCCGCGACCTGGGGGCCGAGCGCGGCGGCCCCAACGCCGCCGCCTTCGCCCGCTGGCCCGCCTGGATCGCCGCCGCCCTCCATCGCGCCCTCGCCCACGCGCTGCCGGGCGGCATCATCGATCTCGCCGGCTTCGCTGGTCCCTGTCAGATGGACCACCTGACCGCGCTCGCCGACTTCCAGGTCGCCGCCTGCGTCGTCGCGGCGCTGGCCACCCGCCTCAACTCCGGTACGACGCCCTGCGCCGACGGCGTGGTCGACGATTACGAGTTGTTCTGAGGGCCGAGTAGAGCTCTGAGTCCTCGCTTCTTGACTGTCTAGAGAAAAAGATGCTGAGAGATCTGAGTTAGAGAGAACTTAGGCGAGAACGACACCGAAAGACTTTGTCTGGACTGTGCGGTCATGACCGACCGACGCTCTACCTAACCAACAGGTGAGTTTCCAGCATGTTATCCACATCATTAGGTAAGTTGCATCTTTGATTGCCCTCAATTTCCTCACATACATTTAATAGACATGCTATCAGAGAGTAGCGTACCTTGTGACACTGCACAAAACTGACCTTCAAATGCTTGTTTTGCAAATCTGTCCCATCTTACAGGTCGCGCTCATGCATTGCTGGAAATACAGTATTGTCGATGCGTGTTCTTCTTTCTTCCGCTTGTATCTCGATCAGAGAAGGCTAGGTTTGCCAAACAAGAAAACAGGAGTATTTGTAATGCAACAAAGGCGAACATCCATTCCCTTACCTGAAGGATATAATAAATAACGTGGCGTCTGGTCAGCATGAAGAAACAAGGACCCTTGGGGTCTGATGAAGATTCTCAGACTACTGTAGCCGAGGACCTGCATGAGGGTTGGCTGTTATCTTTTTGGTATGGCCCGCGGTATTCGCCGTGGCAACGGCCGTAGAGAATGTCCAGGTGGCGGCGGTGCAATATCCTCAAGGGCCGAGATTTGTCATTGAAAGCAGGGTCACTTTGATGTTTGGCCGCCATACTGAACTGAAGCGAACAGAAAGGAGCCATCTCGGAGACAAAGGGAAGGAATACACAGCGTGACCGCAGTTCCCTTAGATACCTCATGAGCGACAGTGGTTGCTAGGACCGCCTAGCTTTATATCCCAGCTTAGCCAAGTGCATCTCCATCTTCCCCAGCCAACTTGGATATGGCAGTGACTCGAGAATCCAGCCTCGCTTTCTTTAGCTGCACCGGTCTGCCTGTCCGGGTGTGGCACCAACACCCATTGCTCATATCCGCTGTTATCACCGCTGCCTTGGAGGGGTGAACAGTCACCGGACCGTTCTAAGATACCGGTGCCTGCTTACTGTCCTTAGTACCTTTGCATTACCAGGCACGCACGGCTGATTTCTTGGGAAATACCTTCAGGAACTTAGCTCTCGGCCGGGCTCTCAGCTACTCTGGGTATTCCATTGCCGTCCTGATTGTTTTCAAGGACGGTTCCCCGAGTCGAGACGTCCGGATTCGCTGTCTGGTAGTTGGTCATTATGCGGGCGCACTCTTAGGAGTTTTGAAAAGTTACCAACTGGAACTTGATATTTACCTCCTTAGTGTGCCATGTCTTCAGCTAACCAACCCTGCAACGGTTGAGCGGCCAGGCCCAGGAAACGCTGGTGTTGGGAGAAAGTTGTTCCAGAATGGATGCTAACAAGGCCGTATAGCTGCTGGATCAGCGTAGTAACGCTATATGACTGAATAAGCTATCGAATTTCCCCGCGTGCACGCTTCCCTTGGTACCAGCCCACTAGCAGGCAACAGGCTTGGCAGGTGGCGTATTTAATAGATCGAGAAGTAGATCGACGAGAAGTAAGCACGTGTGCATGCTTCCATTGAGACCTGTTGGTTCGCCTGCACAACCAGTTGCATCATGTGAGTTAGGTGTTTGCACCCTGACGAAGTACCTACCCGTCCGTGTACTTGCAATCCGTTCCAGATCTTAAAGCTCATCGGGAACTAAGATACCTTTTGTATCAAGAGTGAGCAGAATTGCACTCTAGGACGAAAAAGGCCGGGCTATCGTCCTGAGCTTATGAGTTTAAGCCAGCAAAAACAAGCTCACTAAGACCCTAGGAACTGAAACTAAGCACGAAATGATACAAAAACAATCTTGTATTCAGAGCACGTGGCCACCTTTAGAAGGAACATGTATATAAGGAGGGCACCAGGGCCATCCACTGGTCCTTTCTCTTGCTTCAACTGATTAAATCGTCCCCAACAATACCCATTCAAAAGAATGGTGTATATATAGTTGATCTGATTTATTTAACACCCACGGTATGACTTGTTGCTTATCATTATGGGTAGGTGGTGTAACCAACAGTATCTGGTGACGTGGGGTTTTGGCAGGGGCAAAGGAGATGAGCCATGCTGGTGTCTCAAACACGGCTCATCACCATAAACGAATGAGATGGCCTATCTCTCCACTTTCAGTCGAATTAATTGACAGATCATTCACTCATGAACCTCCCCAAGGCTCAAACACCATATGGATCTAAGCATACTCTTCGTCATTTGCCAAAACTCCAACTTTTAACATCGGCAGATCTTACACCATCGGGGCTAATTGTTTCGTTCCATGGGAGCGCTACCTACGTACTCCCTTTCATACCTTCGGCACTGGAAGTATGGTGGATAGTAGGTTGAATTCGTACTTCAAATATATGTTTCCAAGCTTGGAAACGATGGAGGCAGCCACTGTAGCTTGTAGAGGGTGGGTGTTGCCCGTACGATCAGCATGCGCTTCTGGACCGGCAACTCTGTTCTGAGCTGCCGGTAGGGACTCCACCGGGCTGTCCCGTAGCGGATAGTCGTGCGGCGATTCATGGAAAGAACTCGTGCCGCGAGTCGACCTCGGGCGGGGGATTCTCCCCATGTATGGCCTGAACTGGTGCGGGGCATCAGCCGATTCGTAGGTGGTTCCGAGAACAACTCAGTGAGCACATCGACTGGCCGCTGGACAGCTGCTGAATGGACCGAGTCACGAATTTGATCCAAATGCCATGCTCGTCGAAATAATGGTCTCGAATGGGGTTTACGAAGACTTCTCTTTCATCGATGAAGGTCATGCCTGGCGGCTGATACAAGGTGGGATTATACAGTGACAGAACTAGGGATACCGAGTGGGTTTAGAATCATCAACAATGAGGTTGCGGCAGGTCACGTACTCCTGGCGATAAGTGTATCAGGGTCTATAGCTAGCTGATCTGTGTAGTATGAAGGGTGAGGGAGTGTGTGTAATGGAGGTAAATGTGACTGAACTTGCCGGGAGAAGAGATGCGATACATGCCAGATTGAAAGGGCCATGACCGCGTTTGGGTAGAACTGGGGGTGGATTACAAAGGAATCAGTCGCGCGAAATGGTATACCATGGCAGGCAATCCCGAGGCAGGCCACCCCGTGGAGCCGTGTTACAGAGCAAATGGCGCGGTGCTTCGGCCTTGAACTTCCATTCGCCATTGCCGTTTCCTTGGTACCCGATAACATACCCATAGCCTCAGTCAGTCAAATATATTCGTACGTCGTGGCAACAATGCGCTGCCTCTTCTTTCCATTAAGGAACTTTGGAGGTCACTCTCCCAGCGGTTCCCTTTAGCTGATAAGCACCACAACATGTTTTGAACATGGCCTCCAAGGAAGTTTCTCCAGCTTGGTCGCGTTTCCCCGGAGGTATGGACCCAGCGTCAGTCCGTTGCCTCTTGCCCTTGTCTTCTCTTAGACATAGACTTCGGTAATGGGCGCCTATGGGCTACCCAAAAAAACCTAACAACTTTACCGGGCTACCTATGGGCAACCCAGGTTGTTAATAGGTCGCCCACGGGTAGCCCAGCTAATTAGCCCTGAACCTATAAGTAACCTATAGGTTTTTTTACTTAGCGCTAGGCTACCTATAGGCGACCTATTTATAACCTGGGTCGCCTATAGGTAACCTAGCGCTAAGTAAAGTTTTTTTAATACTCTAAGGAAGACTTAAAACGTTATAAGTATTAAAGAATGAGGTAATTCTAAGGTAATCAATCATTTCTATTAGACGAAAAACAACTGTAAACTTATCGTAAGTGAAACTATTGTAAACTTATCGTAAGTGAAACTACCGCTAGTAAGAGTCGTTAAGGTAATCATGTGGTAATCTTAGGCGTATCTTTAACTACAGCGGGGCGCTCCTTAGTAGGCGTATCCTTAATCTTAACATGTCGCTCCTCAGCCTCGGAGGTATTATCGTCCTAGCTAGTAGGAGGCTCTTTCTAGCCCTTAGGTGGGACATAAGTGACCTTAGGTATAAACGGTAATAACGGCGGCGACTCCCCTAGCCCTTCGCTCTCTTCGCTCTCGCCTAGGGTGATGTCGCTATCGTTATTTGTAACTAGCTTTAGCCTAAGCTCTTTACTCTCGCCCTCGGTATTGTCGCTATCGTTATTTATAATAGGCTTTAGCGGTACGACAGGCGGTATTTTCCGCGACAACCCTGAGGTTAGTCTACCCCTCTAGCAGCTATGTTACTTTTACTTCTTTTTTACCTTCCCTTTACTTAAGCCGGGAAGCTTAACAGCAGGGTCGTAGAGTACTAGGTCCTCCCGATAACGGAGACGCTTAGGGAGACGCGGGGTTACGAAGGTATTCTTGTTTAAACCTACTATCTAGTCGCTTTAGAGAGTATTAAAGCGTGGACCTAAAAGAGATTTAACTAAATGTATATCCTTAGCCTAGATAATGACTCGCTTAGCGTGGATAGCGTAGAGATTAGTGGCTAAAGAAGTTAGATTAGCTTAAGATTAGCTTAAAATAAGCGTAAACGTACCGGTAAAGAAATCAGCTAGCATAACCTCGGCTAACTCTTAGATAGCTTCGACTACATTACGTTACTAACGTAGCGTCTCATCGTAGTTATATATGATCTCTCGGATTAGTCGCTAGAAGGGGGCTTTAGGGATTTAGTTAAGAGTGTTAGACTAGTAGTGTTTAATCTCTTATAACGCCTTAGCTAGAAATAGAGTTAATTAAAGTAATTTTGAGGTAATCGGGATACGTACTACCGGGCGCTCTTCTTCTATTAGCGGTACGGGGAGGAGGAACTCGGCTTGACGGAGGTAGACGTTTTCTTGTTAGGACTTAAAAAACCTGTTTTCCTCCAGTTTAAGGATAGTGATCACTAGGGAGCTTTTTTCCCGTAGTTTAAGGATGGTGGGGCTTTTCTCCTATAGTATCAAGTTAGTTACTCTAGGCGGAGGCTTTCTTCGTAAGCTTAGGCTTCGTAGAAACCTTAGCGGCATCCTTCTTAGTAGCGCGTTAGACACGAGCGGCTACGTTTTTCTTGTCTTTCTACGCTCGCGTTAAGGCTTTAGCCATTTTAACTAAAAGGAGAAGATATTAGTAGAGCGAAAAATAAGGGCATCGGATTACCTTACCGGCTAGCGGCAAATACCGCGGGATACGTTATAGTGGCGTAGGATAGGTGTAGGGGCTTGGGGCTTAATTTAAGTGGCTGAAAAAAAAATTACAAAAAAAGTGAAAAAATTAAAAAGAACGAATTAAAAAATTTTCAGCCGGGAAATTAGGCAGGTACGACTAAAATTCTACGCTAAGCCTAATTAGGAAAGTGCCTCTAAAAACCTTAAAAAGGTTAATTACTATAAAATTACCTCAGTATTAATTATATAATAGTAAAATCTTCACTATTTAACTACTAAAGCTTTAAAACTATAATTATAAAATAAAAAATTACTTATATTATTATATAACTTAAAAAAGATATTAATTATCTTTTTAATAAGCTTATTAAGTAAAAAAGTAAAAACTAAAATAAATTTAATATATATATATATAATTTAAAATTAATTTATAATATAAAATATTATATTAATTAAAAATAATATATATTTAAAAATAAAAAAAAACTATTTTTTAAACGTTTTTATTAAGATATTATAAATTATATATATAATATATATTTAAAAATAACACTTATATATATAAATAAATTAAATATTATTAATATTTCTTTATAATCTTTAAATTTAATATATATATATATATATTAAAAGTAAAGTAAAGAATATTTATATATATAAATAAATAAGTAATTATTAGTTTATATTTATAATTTTTAAGCTGAAATATATTTATATATATATATATTTAAGTTAATTATTATTAGTTTTTTATAATATTTAAATTAAAAGTATAATAAGTATTAAAATTAAATAATACTTAAATCTATTAATATATAAATATATGAAATATTACTAGTTTTTATTAGTATTTTTTAGAAAGTTTAATATATATAAAATAAATAATATATTAATTTTTTTAATTATATAAAAGAATTTACTTAAGTATATATATAAAGTTACTAATATATTTATAAGTTTTTTATTTAATATATAATAAAAAATATATTTTAAGTTTAATAGCTCTTTAAAACGAATTTTCTTTATTAATTAAAATAAAGTAATTAAAAATAATTTTTATTAATATGTATTATTTATATAATTATTTAATATATATATATATTTATATTAGTACTTTTAAAATTATATATATAAGTGTTTTAAAAATTTAAATTATACTTATAAATAGTTATTTAAGTTAAAACTTACTTTTTTCTTTATATAAATACTTTTAAATATATTTATTCATAATAAGGGGGAAAACGTTAAAATAAACTCTTAATACTTAAACTTCACTTTTCATATATGTCTATACGTAGTTTAAGGTAATCAGATTGCTTTAAAATATAGAACTAACTCCGATAAAGTAAAAAAATAAAAACATTTACGCGTCTTTAAGTATAGAAGCCGAAATCTATTTAGCTACCCTCCCTGATCGTAGCTAAGTCTCCCATGGTGTAGAAGATTACGACGTCTGCTAGGTATCTATCCTTAGAACTTACGAGTCCCCTACTCTTTTTCTTTTTGCCCTTCTTAGTAGTGGCAGGGTAGTTAGTTATGTAAAAGGTAGAGGGGAGGTAATTTATATAAAAGGTTATATATCCTTAACGTTAACCTCTCTCTTAATTACCTCAAAACCGGTAGCCCTAGTTATCTAATCAAGAGGGGGCGACGAGGCTCGTTATAAAAGGATAGGGGTAGTAGGCAGAGACTCCGTGCCGTTATCGTCGCCTTAGGTCACGAGGTATGTCTGCCCTAATTCGTTTAAGAAGGGCGTTTCGAAGAGGTCTTAGATAGCCTTCTTATAGTGTTCGGTAGCCTCGTTAGGGTCCTCTGTCTCGTAAAGCATAGGTTCCACTGTGGTTATAGACGACACCCGGATAAAGAATAACGCTATAAGTGTTTAACGGAACTGCTCTAGTAAAATACGACACCGTTAGTAGTGTTATATAAGGCGAGCGTAGCTCTAAGTCCGTTCCATGAAGACAGAAGCAGCCTGTACGTATAGAATATCTCTAGCTAGAGCTACTAAGCCTAGGTAACGTAAGGATTGCTTCTTCTAGAACTCGAAAACATTTTCGCTAGCTTAGAGACCTAAATGAGATAATTTAAAGGTAATCGTCTTAAAGGGAAAATAGTTAACATACCTTCGTATTGTAAATATCGAAGAACATCGTCATGCTAAACCTCGCTTGTTGATATCGGGGCTACACGCCTCTTATTAGGGCTCGACTGTAATAGAATCCTTTCAGAGAGGTTAGTGCCACCGTCCGAGGTGAAAGAAGCGCCTAGGTTCGTTATAGGTTATAAGCTATACTTTTGATAGTAAGGCTTATAGGTTAATTATAGATAATGGACTGTATTATCATAGACGTCGTCGTCTATAAAGCCGAGGGGGGTTTAGATATAGTCGCACCACCCTTTGAAAAGCTCCTTAGCTAAGAGGGACGAGTCCTTACTGAGAGGGAAAAGTAACATCGAGACAAAGAGTAGATCTTAACTCTTAGACGTTACTTTATAAATATACTTCATAACCTTACTTATAGCAGTTATTAAACCTTTTCGTAGTAAACGTAGCTATATAGGCGGTCTTGTACTATCGTGGGGGTCCGAGAGTTGAGACTTAGGTTAAAGTTCCTTTAAGTCCTCGTCCTCCTCCTTAGGGTAAAGTCGATAGTATTAGTCCTCGATAAGGGATCTACACCGCTTTAAGTGTTTAAGTAAGGTGATATAGCCTCGTATAATATAGGAAAGAGGATTAAACTTCGATACCTTAAAGTTATCTATGAACTAGATAAAGCACTTCGAGATATTAACGAGGTACTTAAGGAAAATGAGGGAATCATAAGGTAATCTAAAGCTAGTGTCCCTTAATTTCGGGTACTCGCGGAAAAAGACGTCTAGCGTTAGCTAGAGTTTAATAACACGAATAAGAAATGTCGTAGTAGAGCTCTAGCGGGTACGGACGTCCCGGATAAGGGATAATGGCTACTTAATATCGAGATGCTTATCCCGAATAAGTCTCTCTTAGATATGTCGGAATTTCGATTAGCGCTCGGTGCTGCTATTAATGTATATGATAATAGATCTTATCTATCTCGTTAGTAGATTACCTTAAAATTACCTCAGAGTTACGTACTATGTTAATTATGTTTACGGTTTTTACCTCCGTTTCTTATATAAGATTACCTTCACGGTCGGAAGTAAGGATATCGTCCTCGCTTTACGCGGCGGGTTACGAGCTAATTGACTTAAAAAAGTTATAGTACGCTAGCTGTAATACGTGGGAGGTGTATAAGAAATGTCGGATACTTTTAATGCTAGAAGTTTCTATGTCGCTCTTATAGTCGCGTAGCTAAGCTCTAACATCTACTACGCTAAAGTTAGATCTATTATCGGCTGTGACTACCCGAAACCGGCGTACGAGGCCGAGCTCTTAAAGACGTAAAAGTAAGGTAGCGGTATTCGACTTATTTGTTTTATCCTTATAAAGCTGTACGTTAATTAAGAGGTAGCGAGGCTCCTAAGCTTCGCTCACTTAGTAGATTAGTACCCCTTAGAAAGAATAAGCGAGCCCTAGTGCGGTCTAAATATCGCACGACACGGCGACTTAGTTATCCTTAGGAATCTCCCTCACGGTAGACGTGATAACCGTGTCGACGTAAAGTCGAAGCCTCGCGATATAAGTTTTAGGGGTAGGGGGGGAGAACGTATTATTCTACTATTACATAAGAGCCTTAAAGTGTGCATCGTTAAGTACATTAAAGGGAAGGTTTTACGAGACCTAAAAGTTAATAAAGAGAATTTAGTCTATTAAGAGGACTTTAACTAGGGGAGTAAGGTGCTTCTAAATTTCATATTAACTTAATTATCTTAAGATTACCTTAAATATATACTATGAAGGTTATAGGTACGTCTCTAGTAGCTACCCTACTAGTATCGTTACGGCGGGTAAGACACTTCCGTGTCTATAGGTGTCTTCTTAAGGCGGATGTCCCGGTATCTACATGCCCCCTTTTCGGGTAGGCTAACTACTTATGGTAACTTTTATAGACGATTAATAGTTCACTAGTAGCCCTTACGTACACTTAGTCGAAGCGTTCCTATTCGGCGGCAGTTCTATTCTCCATTTTGAAGATTTGCCTCGCCCTAGGTTTATATGTAGCTAACCCGGCGGGAGGAAGATTCTCTATCGCCCACTTAGTACATACGAACTAATCGATCTATTATGCATCATACCGAGCTGAATAGAGAAAAAACTCCTCTTAGAAAATGTCGAAGGTTGAGGTAGAGGGGTTATCTTATCGTAAAAAGGGATTAATAAGTGGGGTGTTTAAGAGTGGTAGCTACGGTAAGGGGGAGGACTAGGTAGATAGTAAGGGCGACGTAGCTTACGACCGTGGATTATCACGGTCGTAGTTAGAGAACATCTTAAGGAATAATTAGATTAAGGATTAAGGTAATCGGAAAAAGTAGTACTAGATTATTTTTAAGGTAATCTTAAAGTAATCGTTATCTATCTTATCTTATCCTTATCTATATAAGCCCTAACCACGCTCGAGTCTTATATAGTATCGTACTTTAATTCTTTTTAAATTCTACCTTATTAATAAGCACTATACCACCACTAATAAAGGATCTCGCAACGCCCCCTCCTATAGATTTCTATAAGGTTATCTAGGAAACACCTAAGTAACCCCGCTATATATAAGAGATCGATTCCGAAACAGATCTTAGTAATAGCCCCCTATATAATCTCGATACTTTAGGTTACGATATTCATCTGCCTCTTTATTCGAGCTAACTATCGCGGTCACTAGTTACTAGGCAAGCTATAAGGACGCGCATCTCGACGAAGCGGCTTTAGCGAGCTATAACGAAGAAGTAACCGACTTTAACGAGGGTGATTAAGGCGCTTACTAAAGGTTCCCGGGCGCTAATTACATTAAGGCGTATAATTACGACTTATAAGTTTAAGCCGCGTAAGTCCGCTAAATTGATTACCTCATGATTACTTTAATTAACTATTTTAAGGCTTTACCTTACCGATATTCGATTCTAATAAAAGTCTACCGAGCCTTGTTTTCGCCGGCTACCCTTCTAACGCCTTATCCGCGAGATCACGGTAGATAATTACTAACTACAGTATCGGTTCTAACCTAAGGCTTTAACCGCCTTATAAGAAGCTGCTGAGAGCTTTCTAATCACCCTTTTCTAAAGCAGCAATTTATATGCTATCTATTACAAACGGGTCACGCTTCAGGTTAAAGATATAAAGCTAGTACGAGAGATTTGTAACTACTGGAATGTTAAAGTAGTAAAACTAGCGGTGTAAAAGGAGGCGTAAAAGAAAAAAGGGCGAAAGGCTAAAAATAAATAGTAAATAAATAGCAGGTTCGAAGTTTTCTTATAATGTAAAGAAATAAAATTATAACTTAATAAACTTATAACTTAATTTTTAAGATATAAGTTAAATTATAAGTATTTTATAAGTTAAGTTTTTACTTTTTAAAATTAAACTATAATTTAAAATAAGATTTATAGTATTTTTACTATATAAATATAATTATTTAATATTATTTAAATAAAAAGATAAAACATTAAAGTAATTTATAATAATATTTTATTAATATCTTTAATAAATCTAGTTTAATTTTTTTTATCTATTAAAAAATAATAAGAAAAAGATTACGTTATTTTATAATTTTAAAATATTTTTATATATTAAATTAAAATAAGAACTATTAAAGTTTTCCTTATAACGTAAAGAAATAAAACTATAACTTGATAAGCTTATAAGTTATTTTCTAAGATATAAGTTAAATTATAAATATCTTATAAGTTACGTTCTCTTTTTTCTAACTAAACTGTAATTTAAGTTACGATATAAGGTATTTTTATAATATAAATATAATTATTTAAGATTATTAAAATTAAAAGAGATAATCTTAAGGTAATCTATAACGAAATTTTATTATTATCTTTAATAAATATAATTTAATCTTTTTTATATATAAAAAAATAATAAAAAAGATTAAGTTATTTTATAGTTTAAAGGAGCTTTTACATTCTTAATTTAAATTAAACTTACTAAGGTTTTTATTTTTTTAAAAAAATCCTTATCGATAAGACACTCTTATTAATAAGGAATTTTTACCCATAAAAAATTTTCGTACCTTCTAAAAAATTTTTCCTTATAAAAAAAATTTCGCTCTTTTTAAAAATCTTTTTCCCTACCTAGTTATACCTACCTTTAGAATTAAGCCGCCCCGCCTTCGGTAGGTTTCTTTATACACCCTTTCCTTTAAGGTAATTTAATTATTATAAAATGCCACGGGAGCGAAAGAGAAAGGCGGAGGAGGAGTTATCGACTAACCCTCACACGGTTAAGGCACGGAACCGTAAAGATAACCTCCCCGCCGAGCGACGCTAAGCCGAAAATACGCGTAAGAACCTTAAGTAAATAATCGACCGAAAGATAAATAAATAGGTAAAGGCAAACCCTAGCTTTACAAAGGCCGATTACGATACAGCTTCTACTTCTATCAAGGCCGAAGTCAGCGATAAGTTTTTCCGAGAGGGTAGACACCCCGAGCAATTCTCGAATAATACCGGTATTACTGTTATATGCCGGGATAACGACGACGATCCTCTCTAGGAGGATATAGTAGAGGATATACCCGAAGAGATCTACCGCCTTAATAATAAGGAGAGCGCTAGCCGGCTCTCTATCATCACTGAAATCGAGGAAATGATATCCTCGATACTTATAACGCTAACGAAAAAAGAGGTTAAGAAATACATTAATAAGCTAGATATTATGAGTAATTTAATTACCTTAAGATTACCTTATTTGCTTACTTTCTAGCTTCTTCGGCTTAAGTATAGCTATAACCTCCGATTCTACGTCTAATAAGATACGCGCTTTTCTCTCCCTAAAAGGGAGAAGAGATTTCGCTCGACATTAGAGTCGATCTTCACTTAAATATAAAAAGCGAAACCTTTTCTCCGCTAAGCCGACGACATCAACCCGGAGCTGTCCTAAGTAGTATCCTAAGTATGTTTTAATTACCTTAAGATTACCTTAGAGCTAATAACTACTAGTCTCGGGATATTACGGCTTTCCTTACTTAGAAAGTAAGTTAGGTGGAAATCTTAGCCCGAGTTTACTTAAAACTCTACCGTTAACGCTACTATAACACTTTCTACTAGGCCGTAATATAGGAATTTACTTTCCTCTATACACGCGAGTTTAGCTACTCTCAGTAAGTCTAGCACCTTGTCTAGCACCACTAGTTCATCGTCAGCTTCGATAATAACGAGCGTATACTTCTATATTACCTCAGCCGCTATAATGTTTAAGATGTTAACGTATAGAAGTCGAAGTTCCCTTCTCTCTACACTACTACTAGAGTATAAAGTCGAGTTCGAAGTATTAGAGCTTTTCGTCTTAGCGAGATTTCGTAATAA
The DNA here is from genome assembly GCA_029489945.1 of Nigrospora osmanthi. NCBI lineage: Eukaryota > Fungi > Ascomycota > Sordariomycetes > Amphisphaeriales > Apiosporaceae > Nigrospora > Nigrospora osmanthi. Next base: position 678,124 of record CP120499.1, read on the forward strand.
GAGCGCCGTCTACCCCGCGTGAAAAAGGCTTTACCTTTTACTACCGTTACGTAAGTTTCTAAGGTAATTTTATAGTAATCTATTAACTTAACTTAGGACTCTTAGCGGGGGTTTTCTTATTAATAACCTCCTCTATATGTAAGCCGTCCTTAAGTAATAGGCTTACATTTATCTACTAGCTACTACTAAGGATTATCAGCTTAGACCTTTCGTTATCCCTTATAAGCACCTCCTTAAGCTAGCCCGGCCTACCGCGGATAGTCGTCTAAGCGTAGCTACTATGCTACGCGAGGTGATAGGTTAGTCAAGCCTCGATAAGAAAAGCGATAACGATTCGTCTTAGTTTATACTCCCCGGGTCTGCCGAGGACTAGTCCTCTCGAGGCGTAGCCGCTTTCTTTAAAGCGCTACACTAAGCCTTAGAGGAACTAGGAGATACCGCATTTAAGGAAGGCTTAGTCCTTCTTACTATACCCCTCAGTAAGCGTGGTATACCTAAGAGCGCCTCCCGCGTAATAAGGCTTACAGCTATCGAAAGTAAGAAGAGGTAGTCTATAGAGAAGGCGGAAATGAATGTAATTATTACATTAGCTTACTAGCTAGAGAGACGATAGGTAGAAGCTAAGCTATGAATAATGAATACTGCGATGCCTTTAAGATTACCTTATTCTTCTTTATCTTTATATTACTTACGTATTCTAAGTTTAAATTCTAACCCTTTTTATCGCTTAATTTTAAACCGGATACCTTTAAAATTACCTCATAAGGTTTTTATAAGTAAAAATAGTTAGGTTGTTTTTAGGTTTTTTTAAATCTACCTATAGGTAGCCTATAGGTAGTTTATAAATCTTATAGGCTACTTATAGGCGGAATTAAAAAACCCGTGGGCTACCTATAAGTCCTAGACTTATAATAAAAAACCCATAGGTAGCCTATAGGTTTTTTTTTCAGCCTAAAAGTGTCCCATGTCCTGCACGGGTTTTCATGGGTTGCTGGGTTGGGTTGACTTTACCGAAGTCTACTTAGACATGGATGGGTTGCCAGAAGGAGAACAGGAGGCCACGGAGACTTCACGATGGCTGCGCCAGAACCAATACCGCCCTGCAAGGGCCATGCGGTCGCGGTCGCAACCTGAGGTTCGCGAGGGCACGGTAGAGAGGAAAATTGAATGGCGCGGTGGTCTCGAAAGCGTCGTGTGTCTGCGACTACTCTTATTGACTTGGCGAGAGAGGCTCGCCCGGGGAAAGCCCTTGAGTCGGTAACTTGATGTCATTGGTTGGCCGTCCTCGATCCACTCCAGATCCGGTGGCTCGTGCAGTTCCCATAACGGACAGGGAGGTATGTATGCACTTAAGTAGGTAGGCGACCCGAGCGGCCTGCTCCAACCTGTGCACCTGTGGTAGCAGATGGAAGTCGGTGTTTTGAAAGGTAGGAACTTATGCCATAGAAAGGTATAAGTAATAACTTAGTAAAGAGTCATCAGGGCTGGCATGGTTCGGATACGACTTGTCTCCTTGTATGACCGCCACCTTCGTGTAGACGTCATGCTGGCTAGCCACGCTGCGTCTAGGGGTTCGCCCCGGCGTTAGGGACCTACTGATCACTTGGGCAAGAGTCGCCGACCCGGGCCATATTCGCTTCTTACTTGTAGGTATCGTCTTCCGATACAGCCAGCTAATGGATACCCCCCGCCGTATACATTACATGTATCTGCATGTGTGCCGAATAGGAAGCGTGTCTCCCAAGCGGCGAGACTTCCCATACCGCAAAAGGACAACTAACTACCTCTTAGGTACATATGTAGATGTCCATCTCACTGAAACATGCAGGTGTTGACGGAGTGGGGTCGGAGCTTCGGGTTTTGGAGGGGCTGGGCTAGTGCAGTGCAGTTGCAGCTCTAGTGCAAACCAGTGGTGGTGGTGGCAGGTGTACGTACAAGTAGTTCGGACGTTGCCGTGCCTTGCGCCCAAAACAGACACACACACACAGAGAGAGAGAGAGAGTGTGTGTGTGTGTGTGAAAGAGGCGGGAAAAGCTATCAAAACGGTCTAGAGATATGTACGGAGTACTACACCTCAAATGGTACATACCTCCTCCTAGGAACGTAAGGTTCCCATAGCTCGGAAGAGACAGATCGTGCCCTTCGTCCTTCCCGCACAAAGCTAAAGCCACCTCACAATCCCGTGGGCTGCCCGGACGACAGCCTTTCAACTCGTGCCGACAATGTGGAAGCGTCCACCTCGATACTACTACTACTAGCTATTACCCCATTTCTCTCTGGCTTCCAACTTATGCCCACATCCCTGCATCTCCATACCTCTTGCTCATTCATCCAGCTCCTCCTCTACTGGGGAGAGGTAGGTACTCACTTCTGAGGCCACCCATCTCCCATATCTCTGTCTGCATTTTCAGGTTGTATGTGAGTGCAAGCGTCCTTCCGCTAGAACCCCCCTCGTTCGTTCCCCTGCCCTCGGGGCTGCATCCCAAACCCCGGCGTGCGTGGTGATGCCTGCTTCCGTGCGTGTGGTACCGAGGTTTACGTGGACCTGCGCCCCGAGTAGGAGGTACATACCTACATTACGGAGCCGCAAGCGGGCTGGGTAAAGTCAGGGCTGCTGCTGCGTACGAGAGCGCCCGCTGCTACTCCCTCCTCAAATGGACGACTGCCGTCTATTTTTGATGACACCATTGCCCTTCGCCCTCAGCTACACCCCATGCTGACTGCGACCTTTACGCTCCACGGCCCAACACCCACCCTCGTCTTCTTTAACTGCCACTTTCTTCTCTCGTATTTTTTTCCGGGCATTCCCTGTGCTGACTGGCGACGCGACAGCCCGTCCTCAGTTGAACGCCACCCCTACCGCTTTATTTAATTGGCTATCGCGATGGAGCCGGCCGAGGCGCCATCGGCCTCGTGGCATCCGGCCATGATGCCCCAATCCATCCCACAAGCACGCCCCGTCGCTGCAGAGCCGACACCACAGCCGTCGCCTCCGCCGCCCGAGCAGAGCTCCGAAGAAATACAGCATCGCGAACCCGAACCCGAATATACCCCGAATGACGACATGACCTCCGCAAATGCGACCAACGATGCAGCCAACCGCGCCGCCGTAATGGACCATTTCAACGACGACGACGACGATGCCGCCGCCGCTTGGGATCTCTCGGAGGAACCTCCAACTGAATCCACGTCCCAGGACGTGGCTCAAGAGGCAGCGCCAGCAAAAGACACGGCGCATGAAGCTCCCCTGCTTGACGACGCTGCTGCTTGGGGTCTTTCAGAGGAGGCCCCGGCCGAAGACAGGGCCCCGGAAACTACCCAAGACTCGGCGCCAGCGGACGGCACGCCAGCTGAAGTACACATGCCTGACGTCCAACCGGAGCCGGAAGCCGAAGCCGAACCAGCGACGGAGACAACAGGCAACACCGCCAAACATTCTAGCAGAATATCCTTTGCGCGAACCGTGTCGCACGAGCCCAGCTTCAATGATTCCGAGCACGAGGAGGATGAGTGGAGCATTCAGCGCTCCGATACCGATCCCTTCAACTTTATGCCACCTACCGAGAGGACAAACTCGTTCCCCGCGGTACCGCCCGCCCAACACGACATTGACGAGCCTCTGGCCGAGCCGCCGGCTGCCACCCAGGCGCAAGATATTCTCCAGGAGCTTGAGCAGGACGAGTTGCACGACGACCCATCCGCCGATCGCGGTTTTCCCTACGACCAGCAGGGCGAGGCAAGCCATGCCGACCACTTTGATCAAACAGTGGGCCGCGACACGGCTGGTGGCGACGACATGACCGACAACCGGTTCGAGGAAGGCCTTCCGTTAATATCCCACGACCAGTCCGAGTCGCGCCAGGAGGATACGCAGCCAGCCGCGCCGGCAGGCTTTGACGATGCGTTCGCCGACGAAGCTGGTGATGGAGGCGATGATTTCTTCAGTAATATTCAAAGCGGCTCAACCGCTGCCGAGGACGACTTTGACCTGACTCAGCCGATCCAGAGAAAGGACACCAGCTTGTTCACCGGTGCACCTACCGACCAACAAGCAGACCCGGTCAGCTTCGAGCCTGAGACCCCGACCATTGCCGAGGCAGAGGATGCTGCGGTGGACGACGAAGCTGCTGCAGGACACCAGCAAGTTGTTCAGGAAGAAGTGCAAACTGCTGCCGAAGCACCGCAAGGAGCCGGATTCGAAACCACTTCCGAAACCACAGCCAAGGAAGCTGCGCCTGTTGACTTGGATGCTAAATGGGCTGAGGCTTTTGCTGGCGACGATGATGACGATTTCCTCCTCGAGGACACTAATGAAACGAAAGAACTGGACCCTGCCGATTTCTTTGGTAGCGATGACGAGGGATTCCTGGAAGACACGCCGGACGATGGTGCCGCCGTGCCAACAACATCGCAGATGGCCACTCCGGCTGCCCCCGCCACAGGCGCCGGAGTCAACGGGCGTTATACCCCCAGCAACCTTCCGTCTCCATCTTTTCCTTCGCTGAACACTTTCAACTCGATGCCCGGGGTCCCCCAGGTTCAGCAGGCCGCCCACCCTCTGTACGCGCCTCCGACTACGGCGCCGCCGGCCGCCCTTGGATATGGAGTGCCCCCGCCTCCCAAACCTGAACCCTCAAAAGCTCAGAGCTTTGTCAACCAGGCTAAAGGTGGCTATTCGTCTCCCTACGATCTGCCCATGGATGTGGTCAAACCCCCGAAGAAGCGAGCTAGTATGCAGCAGATTCCACGGGCCGCTCCGGGGCAACTGGCACCCCCTGTTGCTCCTCCCCGTGCTGCGAGCCTCTACAACCAGCCTCCAGCACCGCCTGGAGGTTCGAATGAAAGCATCTCGCCTACTTCTTCGAACCACTCCAGCCAGCCGCCGCCCCCTAGCTCGAAGCCCACGCCTCAGCTCAAGCCGAAATCGGGGTTTTTTGAGGACCTTCCCATTGTTACAAAGCCTCGGCCGGGGTCGCGCCAGAGTGCCCCTTCCCCAGGGCTGCCCCAAGGCCCGCCTCAGGGGCCGCCTATGGCTTCCCCGTCTCTGGCGTCGCCGTCCATGCAGCCTCCCGTGTCGTCGCCGCTCATGCAGCCTCCCATGGTTTCACCTCCGCTTCAGCAGGCCCCTCCGCAACCGTCACAGAACATCGCAGGCCTGGTGGCGCCAGAGCGTAGCAACCCCTATGCCCCAGTCCAAGCAGACAATGCTCTCAAACCCAGTGCCCCGGCCACCAGTCGTTACTCGCCGGCCCCACCGGCGAATGGAGCTGCGCCTCCGCCGGCCGCTGCCAATAGATATTCCCCGGCTCCCCCTAGCCGGTCCGGCAGCGCGCAATACTCGGCCGTACCACCACCTATTCTCGCCCATCAGCCACGGACGTCGAGTCCTTTGGCTCACTTTGAGGTAGCGACTGACCGTAGTAAGTTGCCTAGCCCGGCTGGCAGTGATGGCTTCCCCATGGCACGTACTTCGTCGTCTCAACATGATCCTCGGCTTCATCGGGTTCCTTCCCTTCCTCCTACGCAGGAAGAAGCTGAAGATGGAGCGCATTTACAGCCTTCGCCAGCTTTGTCGCGTAGCGCATCTGGCGTGCCACCTGGATCGGCCCAGTCGCGTTTCAGCCCGTTGGAAGCACGACAAACGCCACCTCTAATGAGCCCTCCTGCAGCTAACACACTGTCTCCGCCGAAACGGGCTACTTCCAGCTATGCACCGCAGGCACCCCCTTCGAGCACTCCGAAGCAAGCCAATTACGCGCCTCCGCCTCGCTCCCAAACGCAATCGCCTGGAGCCATGTACGGCCCTCGTACAGCCCCGGTCCCCCGGCCCTCATCCGTGCAGGGGGCATCTCCAGGATCCGTAGTGCCTTCCCACCAGCAAACTTCACCTATCGTAACACGTTCTCGAGGCATGTCGCAATCCCTGAATCTTGTTGCGCCCACCGACGGCCGCGAGAAGGATCCCTTGCAGAGATGGCGAGGTGCTCCTCTCGTCTCGTGGGGCGTTGGCGGGACCATCATTTCCTCTTTCCCTAAGGATGTGCCTCGGTACGGCATAAGTGGCAATGTGCCCATGGTCATTCGGAGCCCAGGCGAAGTCAAGATCAAACACGTCAAAGACATCCAGCCGCTCGAGGAACTCCTGTCGAAGTTTCCCGGCCCCTTGAAAGGCAAGTCCAAGAAGAAGGAAACGACGGCATGGTTGACCACCGGAATCGACATGCAGGAAAGCGCACTGCCCAACGTTGTCTACCAAAGTCATTTGTCACATGAGGACAAGAGGGCTGTTGAGAGAGTGTTGCTCCTGAAAATCCTGCGGGTTCTCGTCGAGAATGACGGTGTGCTTGAGGGAAACCCCAATGTCGAGAAGGCTGTCCGTCAAATTCTCTCTCCCGATCTGGAGGTTGAGGATACAGACCCCGCACCCGGTATGGCAACCGGAGTAGACCTCCAGGGAACTCCTGCTGCGACTGGCATGCAGGCGGACGCTGTCGACTCCGTGGCCGTTGAGCAGATGCGAAAGCACCTTCTCGTAGGCGATCGGGAGAAAGCTGTGTGGGCTGCCGTCGATAAACGACTCTGGGGGCATGCCATGATCATTGCCAACACGGTTACGGGAGATCTTTACAAGCAGGTTGCCCAAGAGTTCGTCAAGAAGGAGGTCAACCACCCGGGACGGAACAACGAATCTTTGGCGGCACTTTATGGCGTGATGTCTGGCAACTCGGAAGAGGCTGTTGATGAGCTGGTGCCCAGCCATGCGCGTGCTGGCCGGCAACTCGTGTCTACATCTGAAGCTGCTAACCAGTCGCAGGATGCATTGGCAGGGCTGGACAAGTGGCGAGAGACGCTTGGTCTCATCTTGAGCAACCGAAGCACCGCAGATACCACCGCCATCGTCTCACTGGGTAAACTGCTGTCCAGCTATGGCAGAGCTGAAGCTGCTCATATCTGCTTCATGTTCGCACGCCAACACGCCGTCTTCGGCGGCCTCGATGATCCGGCTGCCAATTTTGTTTTGGTGGGCGCCGATCACAGGGGTCAAGTCGACCACTTTGTCAAAGAGACAGAGGCTCTTCTTCTCAGCGAGGTCTACGAGTATGGTCTGTCATTGTGTCCTGGGTCTGCCCTTGCACACGGCTGCCCGCACCTGGCGGCCTACAAGTTACAGCACGCCATGACGTTGGCGGAGTACGGTATGAAAGACCGGGCCCTGCAGTACTGCGAATCTATCATTGCAGCTATTACATCGCAGACCAAGCGATCGCCATACTACCACCCCATCCTGGAGTCATCGGTCGACAACCTGATGAACAGGCTGAAGATGGCTCCCAGAGAGGGATCAACGTCCTGGATCTCCAAGCCCAACATAAACTCCGTGTCCAACTCGGTTTGGAAGAAATTCAACAACTTCGTGGCTGGCGATGAGACCGAGAACACGGAGCCCGGGGCCTTGACGGATCCTGGTGCTGAGTCTGGACCCTTTGCTCGCATCACCGGCGGAACACCCACCATGAGCCGGACGCCTTCCATCTCCGGGTTCGACACGTACGGCAACGGAGCCACGGTGCCATCCTATGGTGCATCTCCCCCCGCCATAAGGGCGGGCTCGCGCTATGCCCCTTCTGCAAGCCAAGGCTCTCCTTATGCACCCAGCCCTGGATACAACCCTGCACCGAGGTCCTCTATGGAACGTTCTTCAGGCGAGATGAACCGGGGCTCCATCGAGCTGCCCAGACAGACAGAGCCAACGCCCATGTACGGAGGCTATGCCCCTGAAGCCAACTCTGCCGCCACTTTTGGCTTCCAGCCCGTTGCTGCCGCGGCGCCAGCAAACTCCCAATATGCTCCCGCTGCTCCGACCTCTGCGCCGGTCTCACAGCCTCCGACCAACGCCTACTCGCCCTATGAGCCACAGCCTTCTGTGACTGCGCCTGAGCCGAAGCCTCCCGTCGAGCAGACTCCTACCAACGAAGGATATCAAATGCCGTCGTACGGTTATGCGCCTCCCTCTTTGGACTCGTTCGATGCGCCCGCTCCTCAGAATGATGAACCCGCGGCCAGCGATGCTGGGTACCAGCCGCCGTCGTATGGGTTCCAACCTCCTTCGTATGAGCCCGCACAGGACGACAACGAGTCGGCCGAGAAGCCTAAGAAGAAGGGAATCATGGACGATGATGAAGACGACATTCCGGCGTCGATGAATTCCAAGGAGAAGAGCAGGGCCGAGAAGGACCGGGAGAATGAGGAAATGTTCCGAAAGGCGGCCGAGGAAGATGGTAAGCAACTTTTGAACCCATGCGGAATAACGGCAGTCGGCTAACTTTCACAGCCAAACGCGCTGAAGCAGCAAAGTCGCAGAAAAAGGGGTGGCTAGGCGGTTGGTTTGGTGGCGGCGCCAAGAAGGAGGCTGCCGAAATCCCCAACAAGCCTGTCCGGGCTAAGCTTGGCGAGTCGAGCTCATTTATATATGACCCGGACCTGAAGCGATGGGTCAACAAGAAGCCCGGCGCCGAGAACACACCGGCCAAGACTTCCACGCCTCCCCCACCGCGCGCCACACCTCCGCCCCCCAGTAGCGGCGCTGGGCCGCCTGGCACGCCCCCCACGAGCACGAGGACGCCGCCGCCGCCCATGGGCGGTGGGCCTCCGATGCGTAGCCTAAGCGGGCTCAGCAAGGAGATGTCGAGCGACAGCCTCAACGTACCCGGTCCTGCCCTCGGCGGCGCCCCGCCCATGGCCCGCACCGCCAGCGCCATGAGCAACATTAGCACCGGCAGCGGCGACGGCGGTCCGGCCTCGCTGATGCCCCCCAGCGGTCCCCCGAGCCGCCCGGCCACCAGCCTCAGTAACGCCAGCAGCATTGACGACTTGCTCGGTGCCGCCGGCCCCCGCAAGCCCGGTGCCGCCAAGAAGGGCCGCAAGGGCGGCCGCTACGTGGACGTCATGGCCAAATAGGAGGCGTTGTGGTAAGAAGGCCACACGAAGAGTTGTGTTGTCGCACTACTGCTTAGGTGATCGCTGCTGGTGTGCTCACACGGTACCGAGGCTGCGTCAAGGCTCATGATATACGAGGTTGCGAATGGTGGGGAAACGACACCAATAAGGGATGATGCCGGGTGATGGAGAATGCTTGCAATCCAACCGCCAGGCCGCCGCATCACCCCCGCGCGAGCGCGAGTAAGATAGGAAGGATACGCCCAAATCGCCCGCTTGTATACTTGTTGGACTCCGGGCGGCACGCATTCATGTAGATCATAGACAGGGAGTTAGCGGATTGTAATTATGACACCGTGAGGGGGGAGAGAGGGAGCGTTTCGGCCCCTTCTTATTGTAAAATCATTCGCTGCCCATTATCCTCCTTCATGGCCATGCTCGCATGGCATCTTACACGTGCCTCCCTAACCCCCTCTCGCACTTATGCCAGAGACTTCGAGCCGCAAGCTGTTTCACAATTACAACGAGGAAAAAGGCCATAACATGCATAGCGAGCGAACCATGTCGTCTAGTACAATGCCCAACCCCGGTTCGGTATTGCGGGTATATCCTTCCCCCTCTAAGCGCATCCCCCTCTCCAGTCGACCCAATCGCCCGTGGGATGCTCACCGCGCTCGGTCTGCGGCGCACACAATGGTTCCAAGTTGAGTCCCGGGGAGCTGTGGTGCTAGCTGTGGCCACTTTCTATGTGCGTCATGTTGCCTCCTGTAGACGGTCTAACGTGGTGGAATGCCTGGGTACAGAGGAGCCGCCCGGGCACCACCATATCCGGTCGGTTGGGGTGTCCATCGTTCCTCTCTCTCCCTGCCAAACGCAAACCAGTGGTCCTTTCAGAGAGGCGTGTATGACATGTGTGCATTCGGCGGTTGCTGTTATTGCTGTGGCATGTGCCTCCCTTCACTGGCTGTACGACGACACGTAGTACTAGATTGACGAGTCGCCGCCCCCCCATCGTCAGCATGACTGTCGTCCTCCAAGGGGTGGGGGGTTAAGCGGCGGGGGCGGAATGAAGACAGGGAGACAGAAATGGGGGAAAGAGAGAGAGAGAGAGAGAGAGAGAGAGAGAGACAGGAAGAACACAAGACGTACCGTGATGACACAATCCTCTCCGCCGGCGATCTCGTCCGACGGGGAGACGTAGACGTAGAGGATCAAGGCGTGGGCGTCGGCGAAGCAGGCGATGACGCGGCCCTCGAGGCGGCCGACGCTCAGGACACGGCTCCAGTCGCGGCCGTCGACGCGGACCGTAGCCCAGGCGTCGGGGCCGGCCTCGCGGAAGGCCGTCGACGGGTGCTCGGCGAGGGGGCAGTGCAGCTGCTCGGGGTCCAGGTCGGGGTTCTCGAGCCCGTCCCACTGCGAGGCCACGTCGAGCGTGTCCGTCGCCAGCGCCAGGCGCAGGCCGCCGTGCATGTTGGCCGCGAGCTCGAGCTTGGGCGCGACCGTCGTCGGGGCCGCGGTGGTGCCGCCGCCGCCGCCAAAGCCGCCGCCGAGACCGAGACCGGCCCCCGCCGACGGCCGCGCCGCCGCCGCCGCCAGCTTGGTGAAGCGGTCCGAGATGGCCTTGAGCTGCAGCAGCGGCGGCAGCTGGATGTGCACGTCGGGCTCGCGCACCTTGGGCTGCATGATGGTCTCGACGTGTTCGGGGTTCAGCACGCGCACGGGAATGTCCTGCGTGATGATCTTCTCGCGCTCGCGCTGCAGGTGCGTCTCGAGCGGCTCCACGACGTAGACGCCGTCGTCGTCATCGTCGTCGCCGCCGCCGCCGTCATCGGCGTAGCCGGAGTCGCCGACGCCCAGGGCCGACGACGGGGCCGGGGGCCGCGGGGCCGCGGCGTGGCGGTGGAAGCGCGGGGACGGTCCCCCGGCCGGGCCGGCGCCCTCCCGGGCGGCACCGGCGGGCGGCGTCGTCGTGGTGACGGTCAGCGAGAGCAGCGGGACGCCGTTCTTCTTGGTCAGGCGCAGGCTGGCCGAGGTGGCGCGCAGGGCGGAGCGGAGGGCGCGCTGCAGCGGCACGAGGGGCAGCTCGAGGTTGATGGTGTTGTTGGCCTCATTGGACTGCAGCGAAACCGCGTCGAAGATGAAGTCGATGGGGAGCAGGCTGTGTTTTTGTCCGTCGGGGTCAGCCAAACCGACCAACATTTACACACGTGCGTAACCCGCCAACCCTCTCCCGTGCCCTCTTCCCCCCCGCCCTGGCTGTGCTGTGCTACTTACGCCCACACTTGCGATCCCGTGTCGGGGATCACGGTAAAGCGCACATTGTCGTCGTCGATGCGCATCCACGCAATCTTCTCGAGCGACGACAGGGCGGCCACGAGCTCTGCCGGGGGGTAGGGGAAAGGAAGCAAGCGTCAGCTCCTGCCGCCTACTAGTGCCTGGTGGGCCCCCGTGGGCGTTGGGTCTCACTGGAGAAGGTGCGGATGTTCTTGAGGTTCGTTTTGAACCGCATCTCGTCTGGGAGGGGGGGAACCCCGGCGGGGATGGGGGGGAAGGCGGCGGTGGGAATAACGACACGTGGTAAAAGTGGTTTGGTGAGGAATACACACGACGGGCCGAACGCGTCGCGATGGCGGGCAAGCGCGTGCGGGCTGGCTGCCGGATTGGGTAGATGGACGATGATGAACTGACGACCAACCCGATGCGGCGCACTTGCTTGGAAAAGACTTAGGGTTGGGAAAGTATGAGTACATCCCTACCTCCTCCGTAGTGCGGGGCAGTTCCGGTACCGAATCGTCCCACGGGCATCGGCACCACCACGTATAGGTACACCCTCCCACACTACCTATCTTTTAGGTCTACTACAGAAGTCGCCATTCGCTTACTTGGTTTTTTTAGGTGCTGTAGCGCCTGGCTGCAGGGGGCTTTTTGCCAGCCCGGCCAGATCCCCCAGAATCCCGGCACCCGAGATCACCAACTTTCACCCCAGTGCACGCACCCGACGCACTCCCCGACCCGCCACGGCTGCTGGTGTGCACACGGCATCGAGCCCCCCCCCCCCCCCCCCCCCCCCGATTTACGGCTGGCTGACGCTCTCAGGTGGGTATCAGGATTCATGAAAGTGCGTATGTGTAAGATGTACACGCGTACTTGTGTCTTCTGGCTTCGGTAAGAATAGCGCCATCGGGACCATTCATTCACTTGTTATCCAAATCCATCCATCCATCCATCCCTCCCCCGCCCTCTAGACTTTCCTCCGCCTCTGGGCGTTCCAGCTCGCCAGCTCGCCAGTCACGAGAGGGGGCGTCTTGGGGCGGGCCCACGGCAGCCCCATAAACGGCCGAGGGTCCCCGGAACGGAGTCGTCCCCAGTCGCGACCATGACTCGTATCCCTAGTTCGGGTTCCCCTGTGGTGTGACAACGACTTGTCCGGCCATGCGGGCAAGGTGCGCATATGCTTGCGTGTATCTACGACGATGACCGTGGACTCCAAGGTGCCCGACTCGAGAATGTGACGTCGGAATACGACATTGGGCATTCGGCTACGGATTGAATACACCCCACCCTCCGAGTATGGATCGATCCCATATCACTATTACCATAGATGACCAAGAAGGTGAACAGCGAGAACAAAAGCTTCCCGTAGCACACGGTCTATACTAGAATACCCTCCTCGCCATCGTGCCAAACAGAATCTTGTGACAGTTGGTAGCCAATCTAGCAGCCACCCGCCATAGCTCCCTAAATCAGATAATCGTCTCCCCGTGACACCGGGGAACCCTGCGCCGCCTGGCCCGCCGGCCACCAAAACTCCGGTAACCTCGTAGTTGCAAAGCAGAAACCCCTTGGACCTCATCACGTTAACGGCGCGAACCCCCCTGAAAACTCTCCGGGCCGAGACCCCGTGCTGCCCGTTCCCCCCCGGGGGAGGCCCGCCACCCACCTCAGACGCTTTCTCGTCGCTGGGACGCGCGTGCCGGCTCGTGCACGGGCGTGGCCACCGGCCCCTGCGTGTCGCAGGAGACGACGGGCACGTGGCTTCCTCGTGCCTCCTGGTCCAGCCCGGGACTGGTAGGCGCCGAGTCGCTGCCCGTGGTGGTTTGGACGCGGACCTGCACGGGGAGGTACGACTTGATGCGCTGCGTCGCCGACGCCGTCCCCGCCACCTGCGGCCGGGTCTGGCGGTGTGCGGCAGCGACGGCGGATGGACTGTCCTTGAGCCGGGCCTCGTCGGCCGTGCAGATGGAGCAGTTGCCCACTCTCTCGGCCAGGCGGCGCGGCGGCGTGGGGATTTGCGGGTGGCCCGACCGCCGCTGCAGGCGTCGGCGCTGCGGCCGGCCGCTCGCCAGCCGCTCGCGCTCTTGGTTCTGGGCGACCTGCAGGCGCATCTGGTACTGGGCCCAGCTGCGGCTGTGGGGGCTGGGCGGGCAGACGACGTGCCCGCAGTCGGGGTGCTTGGCCGTCGACCGGCAGATGGGGCACGACGGCGTGCTGTTCTGGTCGCGGTCGAGCGTGTTCTGGAGCCAGGTTCGGATGCACACGGTGCCGAAGCGGTGGCCGCAGTGGAGCGACGTCCACGCCTCGACGACGCCCTCGGGGTTCGCCAGCCCCACGGGGTCCTGGCAGATGGGGCACGGTTCGGGTGGATCGGCGGCGTCCGCGCCGTCGGTGGGCTTGGCAGCGGCCGATCGCGATGGCAACGCGGACGAATGCATCGTGAAGCTGGACTTGCTTGGCGCCGTGCGCAGGACCGTCGTCGTCGTCGTCCCCTCAGGCTCTGCTTCGACGGCGTGCCTGCGTGCGCCCGCGCCGAGCGGAGCTAGCAGGAGGGCTATCTCGGCAGCGCCCAGCTCGGGAAGGCTCATCTCGGCAGCGGTCAGCTCGGCGGCTGCGACTGCCTGTGTGTGTTCTTGGCTGCGTTGCCGCCGCGGTCGGGAGGCTAGCACCTTCTTCATCAAGTCCAATGGCTTCCGCAGAACCTTGACCGGGCTGCGCAGGCCCCTCATCTTGGCCGAGCTGGATGGACTCGAAGTGGATGGACGCTGCCGCACCGCGAGTGTGTGGAGAGGCAGCCGAGTGGCAGAGAGTGGAAGACCAGAACCGGCCGCGGAAGGAGAAGGGGACGCAGGATGACCCCGCCGAGGCCCGCCCAAGGGAAGCAAGGGTTGGAAGCTCTAGCTATTCGCCCTTGACCTACATGCAGCAGAGAGGCTCCGAGGTGCCGCTGGTGCCGCTGGTGTCGCCGTGGATGGATGTTAGGTGCTGCGTGCAGCCCGGCCGTAAGTAGCAGTGACCGGCAGTGCCCGGGGTATAGCTCTGTGCGTATAGTGTGATGTGTATGTGCGGGTGTGGGTGCCGGAGCGGAGGGAAAGGGTGGGCAGGGTAAGGGGCCCACGGGTGGATGGGGTGGATAGAGGATGATGATGATGGCGGTGATGATGATGGGGGAGGGTGGTGTGGGCAAGATGAACGGGTATTGCGTGCGTCGGAATGCAAGGGGCTAGCTCTCACTTGCACTCTCACTCCCACGGCGCATCCAAAAGGTAAGCGGGCGATCAGGTAACTTTGCTTCCTTCTTCCTCCCGGCGATAGATGGGGAGCCCGATCCAGACCCGGCAGAGCTTCGTGCGGATGCCGGCGCGTGGACGCAGGCGACCCGGTCTAGGTTGTTGGGGAGTCCTGCGGATCTGCTGGTGATGGTGGAGGTGGAGGTGATAGATTGGTTGGTGGGAATAGAGACGGGAGGAGATGTTGGTGGCATTCCGCCCCTCGTCGTGTTCTGTCTGTCATGTGCCAGCCAGTCTCCCGTCAGTCAGTCCCGGTTTCGATGTGCTGATGTTCCATCCAGCCAATGCTGCTGCTGCTTCTCAGCACTACCTCTGCTTCTGCCCTGGTCTGCACTGTTCTGCTTCTTGCTCTGGTGGCTGCTACTGCTGCTACCGCTGCTCCTCCTCGAGGTTGCCCCGCGCTGTGACCGCCAGGGTGGCCAGCCTACCACCTCTCGGGACGAGAACTGGGCTCTACTATTGGCGAACTAGTAAATCTGCGTGGCAGGAGGCGAGAGCCCCCATTCGGAGATGGAGGGATTCATGGAAGAGGGAGGGGAGGGGGGGGTGGGCTGAACGAGCGAGGTCCCAAGCCCGCCTGACTCGGGTAGAGGATATGCAGCACGAGAAATGACCTCACGCGCGCCGCGACTGAGGTCACCTAGGGGTCGAAAAGCTTCAGTGCCCTGTGCAGACGAAACCTAGGCGAAGCCAAAACCGCGCTCCGCATGCCTCGCCGACCACCACCATCGGGCCTTTCTTGCGCAGGCCCAGCTCCCGACGCCACGCAGCGCGTTTGTCTTGGCACCTCGGGATGGGGGTACGCACACCTACATGACCCATATACACGCCCCTTTCTCTCCCCCGAGTCCCCCTCCCCGTGGTACGCCCGACAGACAGGCCGACACCCAGACACGCGCGACCCCGGGCGAAAAAGAACTTGACAGGCTGACAGGCAAGACAGGCAACCTTCAATAAGGTGGGGGAGGGGAGGGAGATGGTGTCTGGCTAGGATGCACTGGAAACCTAGGTACTAATAATCGCTCGGCCGTACAAACGGAGACGAAAGCAAGCAACCTTCCACATTTGACCTTGAGTTGGAATCGTGGCTCGTGGTCTGCGGATAGACGAAAAGAAGGGGGGGGGGTTCCAATGGTTCTTTTCGTCGAGATGGTCGATTCCATCCCCCATCGTCCCTCTGCCCCATCCGGCCGGTGCGTCCGACCTGCAACTGAGACGCGGAAACATGCGGTCCCATGAAGTTATGGGCCGACGGTCCCAGGTCCTACCGACGATCGCAGTGCCGCTACCCAATGAATCGGCCGTTCGCGGTGTGCGCGCTGCGTCGTTGCTTCTCGACGGGGCGTCACCACTGGTTTCGTGTGGCGTCCCGCCATCGGCCAAACGAGAGACACTGAACGGGGGGCTACACGTCGCCAAAGCATGTGGTTGCGAAAAGGGACGGACGGGAATGTGCTCCTAGCCCTCGGCCCAGCGTTTGCCGCATGCATATATTCATCCAAATCGAACACCCATGGCCTGTCACCCCCCAGCCGGACCCAACCCCCAAGAATAACTTTGTACCTACATACCTCGCATACCTCCTCTATACGTAGAGTACGCCAGGCCTGCTTGTCCGCCCGATCTGCCGCATCAATGGCCCAGCCACGCTATGGGAACTGTACCGCGAGCGATGCCACGCCCGCGTGCGCCGTCAGATTCTCGGGCTGCGCGCGGTGCCTAACAGTATGTACTCAAGGCACAGAGATGTTCGCTCCGGCAAGGATTACTCTCTTCAGGCACCACTGGTCGGACGTGCTGGGTGGGTGGGTAAGTAGGTTACTGCCTTTAGTAAGTTTGCCAGGAATGGTCCTCTTGTCTCTCCAGAATTCCATGGCATGACGAGAAGGTTATGATGGCGCGCGAACACGAAGAGACCAACCCGATGGGCCCTGTCGCTGGCCGTGCAATCCACCATGTGCCGCCTGTCAAATGCCATGCTTCGGTACACCGTAATCTCAGACCTGGCCGACGTGACAATGTCTCTTTTCCCATATTGGGAAGCTAGCTGCCAGGTTACTGCTTGTACCCGACTTCTCAATCCGGGAAAACATGTCCAAGATCTGCTAAAGTCGGCCACAGAAACATCCCTCGGATTCCAACCAAATCCATTACGCAATATCGTCGGGTTGGCCCTGCCGGCGGCCTCATCGAGGTGGGGGGGCCTCGGCGGCTCGGGGGTATTTGGATATCATCATGGTTTCTCGGCCAGCGCCTTTGGAGCGATCCGGGCCGGGTCACCCCTGGACTCGGCCGAAATGTGTGGCGGCCCCATCGAACGCCGAATATAGCAACACCCGCATGCTTGCTGCTACACCTTGCGCAGCAGCGGTCGCAGGGACTGAAGTCGAGCGATCTGAAGTGCGCACACCGCTTGCGCTTGTGCTGGCAAAGACTGTTAACTGTTGCTCGCCGAGGTAGACCATTGCTGGGTCAGCATGAAGACCCGCCAGGCTCCACTACCGTCTCTGGCGGTTGTCCTCCTCCTCGTCGCTATCGTCTCGGAATCCTTCCTCGAGGCTAGATGGTGGGGGTTAGTCCCGCGTAGCTCCTCGACGAGGACAGTGTCAGGTGACCTACTCCCTGCTGAGCCTCCTGATGCTGTCTATGCCATCGCCACGCGGGTCGAGCGACAGGGCTCTCCTCCTTTCGTCGTCTAGCACGTCGTCGAGCTCTTCGCCATCGGAACTGAAGCCGGCGTCGGACGTATCGTCGGCCCGGCCCAGGCGCTCGCCGAGGCGGAAGCGCCATTGTGACGGGACAAGCCACCGGCCCATCGCATCTTGTACTCTACTACGAAACGAGGAGGTGTGGTTCGAGATGGTCTCCAGGGGGAGATACTGACTGTACCGGGCCTGGTACCGTCGCCACAGCGGAATAAATACGTAGGTCGAGGCGAGGAAGAGGATGAGCGAAATGACGGCGGGCACGATCAAGGTCTGCGCGGTGTTTAGCACGGGCAACCTGGAGACAAGTATTCCGGCCCGGAGACGGGCAGGCGGGCATGCGGCGCAGGGCACGTGCGGCCGAGAGACGTACCTTGACGACCGCCAACTTTGAACTCATGGTGATGTGGCAATGACGCGCGGCGACCGTCGATGGGAGGTGGGCAAACGGCAAAGGCTCCAGACGATAACTTCAAGGGTGCATCATGGAGTGGGAACCGGGTCGTCGAGTCGAGGGGCAGGACGGGCGGGCGTGCGTGCGTCCGTACGCGACGACGGACGGAGGTAACGGATAGACGGTCGACGACGACGAGGCCGAACGAGACTTGGAGAGCCGTGGCGGGAGGCGAACAGGCAAGGAGGCCTAGAAGGGTCGGTTGGTCGGTCGGGATAAGGTACAGACAGACAGGCACTAGGATGGGAAGGTATAGGGTAGGGTAGAGTACGTACCTAAGTAAGTAGGTAGCTTAGTAAGAAATGGATACTTGTATACCCGCCTAATTACTTTAGGTAAAGTAGGACGGACGGGAGGGAAGAGGAGGAGGCTGTTCGCGCGCGCAAGTTGGTTGGTATGGGATCTATACGACCAGTCATGTCGGACGTGGAAAGGGAAAGCCCAAGGATAAGGTACGCAGCTACATAACTACCTACTTACATACTACCCCGAGAGCTGCCGAGCCGGTCCAGATATGGGATGGACAAATGGGGCGAGGGGGTGCATTCGGTCATCATGGTCGCCCATGGCCGCCCTCCCGCAGAGCGTGCAATCCGGGCCAGGATGGATGGGCTCAGGGCTCAAGCATGGGTGACCCGCGATGGCCCCGATATTTCGCGTGGTGATGGTGGATGCCGCCAAACACGGGCGAACCCACGCAGGAATGCGGGATGCAAGTGATTGGCTCGTGCCCCCCTTTCGGCTGGCTTGGTAGCCTTTTTGTCGCATCCGCGCTCCTGCACCGAGGCGGCTAAGAATAACCTGGGAGGCCCCCCCTTATCCAAGCCGGGACAGGCACGCGATTACGTGTCCGTGAAATTGGGCAGGTCATCGGCAAGCGGGCTGAAGACGGAACCAGGCCTGCCAGAAGCTTCACATGGATAGGATAGGGGGTGGACAAACGGCTTGAATGCTGCCCGAGGTGCGAGTGCA
This sequence comes from Nigrospora osmanthi, assembly GCA_029489945.1. Taxonomy (NCBI): domain Eukaryota; kingdom Fungi; phylum Ascomycota; class Sordariomycetes; order Amphisphaeriales; family Apiosporaceae; genus Nigrospora; species Nigrospora osmanthi. The sequence goes on from CP120499.1 coordinate 696,756, forward strand.
CACCATGTTACTTGTTTCCGTCCTCGATGTGCTTGAACTTGGGACGAGGGACCTCCCAGTGCCCCCTGGCGACGTAATGCGCGGGCACTTACGTACGTAAGTAGGTATGCATCTTATGCCGGTAGACCCAATGCCTTCCCATACCGCTGGGGCTATCCCGGCTGTGGTCGAGCCGTGGGTATGGGACTTGGCAGCCTCTACTGTGTAGGCTACAGAAACCGGCGTAGTAGCTTAGGAACTAGAGATAGGTAGGTTGTGGGTATGCCGGATATACACAGTAGGTTGAAAGTATGCGTCTAGAGCCCCGGACAGACAGATAGAGCTGCCGCGATGTCCAGAGATGTACCTGGTTATGGGTGTGTTTGGCATCCCTCGACGCACACCGGATTCCCTGTGCCCATGCCGATTTGTCCCTGGCGGGAAGGCCGGTACCCGTATTCCAGAATGGCGGCGGCATGGAAGCCCATGGGAGGACAGGACCCATGAGGGATCTCTCGCTGGGAAGGGCCCGGATGACGATTGGCCCTCCGGTCGCGACCTTGCCGTTTGCAGACGGCACGGGCGGGCGAATATTCCATGGGCCATGTCGCGCGTTGCTTCTGGCGGCGGGCGGCGGCGCACGGATGCCGAGTCCCTGTCGGGCAGCTCTCGCGGCAGGATGGGAAAAGATCCATGTGCGAATGCCTCTCGCCCTCTCTCTGCCTGGGTGTCAAGTCGCATTCAGGGGCTGGCGGCCCAGCGGGGAGGGTTTCAGAGCAGTTGAACCTTACGATGCCGTAGGGTCGAACGGCATCATCGCTTCGTGGTTGACGCAGGAGTGACTCGGCCTGACAGGCCAGGCGCATCACAGCACGGCGAGATTCGTAGCAATTAAACAAGGTCGCGAGGCTAATGGGGGGCAGGGGGCAATGTCGGTACGGTACGGGACCTGGGCCTGCCTGTCAGATGTCGGGCGGTGCCTTGGGGCGGGACCCTTCCCTGGCACGGGCGACCGAGGACGTTCGTGGGATGGATGGGTGGATGGATGGATGGCCGATGGAGGATGGGATGGGATGGGATGGGATGGGATGGGATGGGCTGGGTGGAGGAGCGAGCGAACTGGATGGACCAGGGCTCCGAGAGGCCTGACCGGAACGGGACTGGACAATCAGCGTCGCCGCGCTTGGAGTCGGGGGAGGGCCCAGGAAGCAGAGAGACTGGACCGAGACCCTTGGCCAAGCTCTTCCCTTTTGGGGGGTAAATTTGGCCCTCATCAAATATCGAGCGGGCAGTGGCCCAATGGGGGGGCGGCGCGGCCAATTCGGGTCTCATCGCTGCCAAAAACCCGCCGCCGGCCAGTAGCTTGGTTACGGGGAGACCTGTTGGAATGGATCGGCTTTGCTCTCTATTCCCATACTACCCCCACTACCTGTTGTATACCTCTGGGAGGTGTTTAGTAAAGAACTCTCATGGAGGAGAGTGGACTACTACCCAAGGACAGACAGACTGGAAGACTGGATCGAGCTTGGAGGTGACAGAAACAAGACTCCTGGCCCATCGGGGGTGCCCGTGTGCTGTGTACTCCAGCTGTACATCCATCCATCCATCTATTCGGGGCCATCTATCCATCCATCCATTACCTGAGCAGCCCGGCAAACCAACTACTCGCTCGCTTACCTGAGCTGGGCTGTTGCTGCTGCTGAGCTACCACGCTCCCTTGTCATCCCATCCCTCATCCATCGCCGCCCATCGCGCGCGTGCGCAACAACCTCCTCTACTCCCAACACCCAGCCTGGACCAGACGGGGCCCTACTGTTCGACGCACGCTGACCCGAAACACCCCATCCGGTTGGGAACGGCTTCGCATTCCCTTCGTTCCGGCCTGGCTCGACTCGACGCGGTGGCCCGCGGCGGCAGGAAATCATCAGCAGGACGTCCCCCCTCCCCTCCCCTCCAGCTGCGGAGTTCGCTTCATGCACTAAGTGCCTCTTGTGCCCTATGGAGTCTTAATTGTCACTGTATGTCAGGCAAGGGTCGATCGGGCTTCCTCTCCCTCCCTCCCCCCTCGCGTGCCACGCTTCGTCTGCTTCGTGTGTTTCCCTCGACCGGCGACGCAGCCCTGCAAAAACCTGTTTCGGCTGCTGCTCGCCTGTCGCTCTGCACGCGCATGTCGCCATCCTGTCCTCAAACACCCGCCCCCCCTCCAGTCCGTCGTCAGCGTGCGTGCTGTTGCCCATGCTGCTGAGCGTTCCGTGCAGGGCTGACAGTTGCCGCCTCCCAGCATTGCCCTTTGTATCGGCCCGCCGCACATGATGCGATTCGACCTGAGTTTCAGACAGCTCGATCCCGCAGACTGAACAGAGAGGCGCCTGGCGTCGGTCGCCCACGACCCCGTTAGCTCGCCGCAAGCCCGCCGGTATTGCCTTTAAACCTAGCTCAGACGACCAACGCTCCGCCGCGTCTGCCAGTCCATCTGCGAGAGACGTGGTGCCAGGTGCCGCCTTCGAGCCTCGCGTGCAAGGTGTTGGCTGTTTCCGGATCCGAGCCGGCACTGGCCCTTCCGTCGTCTCCCACCGACCCTATCTCCCACATATCGCATTGAATACCCCATCCTCTACCGCAAACAATCCCACCCCTCCCCCCGCGGGACGCCCGCATTGATATTGTCGAAACACGCGGCCTTCGTCGGCACCGCACGCGGCTGGGGACGAACCACGCGAGCGTCGGCGTTTCACCGCGCCCGGCCTGCGAGCCCTCGCCACGCTCCTTGAGCACCCCTCTTCCTCCCACCACCACCGGCTGCCACCCGCAGCAGCACCGCCATCATGTCGGGCTTCTTCTCCCGAAGCAAGCACAAGAGCAGCGAGAAGCGCGGCGACGGCGACGATGCCTCGATCCACTCGCGCTCGCGCCACCACAGGGACTCCTCCATCGCCTCGGTCGACCGCCCCGTGACCCCCGACATGGGCGTGAACCACATGGCCGGGCCCATGACGGCCATCCCCTACGACACTACGTATCCTGACAAGAGAAGCCCCGTCCCCGTCGAGTATCTCCCGCGGTCCGACCAGTCGTCGATGCGGAGGGAACCGCTGCCACACCAGCTCAATAAGTCTACCGGCGATTTTCACCAGTATCCGCAAGTTGATTCTAACTCCCACGCAAACGCCCCAGGATCGCACCTTTCGGCGCAGCGTCCGGGCAACTTCAATATCACCATGGCCTCGACCGGTCGGAATACCCAGTGGCAGCAATGGGGCCCTCCCGGCTCGGCGCCCAGCCAGACGCCCCGGGGCAGCGCCGTTCCTCCTTCCTCGTCCTACGGCCAACGATACGACTCCTTGGGACCCAACTCCATCGCCCGCGCGTCCAGGGACAGCGACCAGTCCAGCATATTCTCAACAGGTAATGGTAGAGACCCAGACTACCCCGGAACAGCCCGCTCATCCAGATTGTCAGCACTGCCAAGTGCTACCTCCCAGAGCTCCTTCGCCACCTCCCACAGCCCTCAGCGCGACTCGCAACGACAGAAAGCCAACCTGGCCGTGCCCCCCTCCCCGTACTCCCCCGCCGGAACCGGACCCGAGGGTTTCTCGCTTGTTCGCCCCGAGGACGACAGAGTCACGGAGCAGATGTTCTACGAGCTGATGCAGAAAAGAGGATGGCACAACTTGCCCGAGCAGGCGCGGCGCCAGATGACAGCCTACCCCTCTTCCAAGAAGTGGACTCTGATCTACCAGGACCGTCTGACGGAATGGCAGGGCGAGCAGAAGAGAAGACAGACAGCGCGCCAGGGCCAGTACTCAAGTCAGGATATCACCACCTTCTCCGATGAGGAGGGCTCGCCGGAATGGTATGTGCGGAAGGTCATGGATAACACCCTCGACACCAAGGGCCTTGGCAGCTTGGAGGTCAACCTCAGGACGCAGCAGATCGGCTGGGTTAAGCGCTTCATCGACTGCCAGGGTCAGGTGGCTCTCACCAACGTGCTGTTGAAGCTCAACCGCAAGAGCGGCACGGGGCCCGCGGCACCGCAGGACATGAAGGGCACCGAGAAGAACCTCGACAAGGAGTACGATATCGTCAAGTGCTTGAAGGCTTTGTTGAACAACAAGTACGGCGCCGACGATGCGTTGTCTCACCAGCAGGTCGTGGTGGCTCTGGCGACATCTCTCATATCGCCCCGGCTCACCACGAGGAAGCTGGTCAGCGATGTCCTCACGTTCTTGTGTCACTGGGAAGAGGGCGATGGCCACATGAAGGTGATCCAGGCTATGGATGTGGTGAAAAACCAGCAAAATGAGAATGGGCGGTTCGACGCCTGGATGCGCCTCGTTGAAGTCACCGTCGACGGGCGAGGCAAGATGGGCAGTCTTGTCGGAGCCAGCGACGAACTGCGCAGCGGAGGCATCGGCATGGAGAACCTGCTGATGGAATATGCCGTCGCGACCATGATCCTCATCAACATGATCGTCGACGCCCCAGAGCGAGATCTGCAGCTCCGAATGCACCTGCGCGCGCAGTTTGGCGCTTGTGGCATCAAGCGCGTGCTCACCAAGATGGAGACGTTCCAGTACGACCTCATCGACAAGCAGATTGAGCGATACCGCACCAACGAGGCCATTGACTATGAGGACATGCTTGAGCGGGAGAACAGCTCCATGAAGGACAGCGTCGAGGGAGAAGTTCGAGACCTGAACGACCCAGCGCAGATCGTGGACGCCATCCAACAACGCCTGCAGGGTTCCAAGACCCAGGACTACTTCATCTCGGCCTTGCAGCACCTCTTGCTGATTCGAGACAACGATGGCGAGGAGCGCCTCCGTATGTTCCAGCTCGTGGACTCGATGCTCAGCTACGTCGCCATGGACCGGCGGTTGCCCAACATGGACCTCAAGCAGAGCCTGAACTTCACGGTGCAGAGTCTGCTCGACAAATTACACACAGACTCGGAGGCACGGCAGGCACTGGATGAAGCCCTGGAAAGCCGGCAAATCGCCGACGCCGCTATGGCCGAGCGCGACGAAATGAAGGCGAAGCTGGAACTGGGAGCAGACGGCTTAGTTGCCAAGCTTCAAAGGCAGCTGGATGAGCAGTCGAGGTTCATCGAGGCACAGAAGCGGCAGGCCGACAACCTCAAGGCCGAGATTGAGAACATGCAGACAGTGCGGGCGAAGGAAGCCCAGCGCTACGAACTGGAAACCCGAGAGCTGTATCTCATGCTGCGCGATGCCCAGGATGTCGCGGCCTCGCAGGCCAACAAGGGTGCGAACGGCTCCAAGCTCGGCGATGAGGATCCCGCCCGTATGCAGGGCATCCTCGACCGGGAGCGGCTCATGGAGCGGCTCCAGATGCAGATCGAACGGCAGAAGACACAGTACAAGCTCGAAGGCAGAGTCTGGGGTGAAAATGTTGGCCCGTCGGATCGCCTCCGCGCCCTTCGCGAGGAGATGGACGGCTACGCGGCGCCCGAAGGCGCTGGCATGCCCCCTGATGGCATCGACTCTGGCATGCTGAACACGGTCAGCCGAGGCACCAAGATCGCGAGAAAGCCCGTGAATGCCCAAGGCGACGACGACGACGAAGCTATGATCTATGAGAAGCCTCGCCTCGTGGAGTTCAAGAAGCCCATGATTGATCCGCGCCAGGCCAGCAACCTGATGAGTGAGATCCAGGCTAGGGGCAAGAAATACAATGGCAGCGACTCCGAGGACGGTGATGGCGTGACAACTGGCCCCTCGCATCCCAGCATGGAATCGCAATCACCTATCACGCCTAGCGAGAATGACCCGCCCAAAATCGAAGTCACCGGCGCCCCGGACGCAAACGGCGCGGCGCCTCCTCCGCCGCCGCCGCCGCCTCCGCCCCCGATGCCCGGAATGGCCGGTGCCCCGCCTCCTCCACCGCCGCCTCCACCTCCGCCGCCCATGCCGGGAATGGCCGGTGCCCCTCCGCCGCCGCCCCCACCTCCTCCTCCACCTCCAGGCATGGGTGGACCGCCGCCTCCGCCACCTCCGCCTCCACCCCCGGGCATGGGTGGTCCTGGAGCACCGCCTCCACCCCCCATGCCTGGCCCCATGTCGGGTCACTTCTTGTCTGCTCAGAACACTTTGCCAGGCGTTCCTGGTGTTGGCTTGCCTGTTGTACGACCCAAGAAGAAACTCAAGGCTCTCCACTGGGAGAAGGTCGACGCTCCCGAGACAAGCCACTGGGCTGCCCACACCCCGTCCGCCGAGGAAAGAGAGGAGAAGTACCTGGAGCTCAGTAAGAAGGGTATTTTGGATGAGGTCGAGAAACTATTCATGGCCAAGGAGATCAAAGCAATTGGGTCGGGAACCTCTAAGAAGGACGACAAGAAGCAGCTCATCTCGAGTGATCTGCGGAAAGCTTACCGTATGTGGACATCGCTATTGCCTTTGGAGTGCCGCGTTGCTAACAAGATTCAGACATTGCTCTTGCCAAATTCTCACAGTACTCAGTGGAGAAGGTTGCCCAAATGATCATCCACTGCGACACTGACGTTCTCGACAATCCCGTCGTCATGGATTTCTTACAGAAGGACGACCTTTGCAACATCCCCGACAATCTCGGCAAACAGATGGCGCCCTACGCCAAGGACTGGACCGGCCCCTCGGCCGCCACTCAGGAGCGCGAGATGGACCCTAACGAGCTTACCCGTGAAGACCAGATCTACCTGTACACGGCCTACGAGCTGCATCACTACTGGAAGAGCAGAATGCGGGCTCTCTCGCTGACGCGAACCTTTGAGAGCGACTACGATGAAATCAACAACAAAATCCACCAGGTCGTCTCCGTGTCCGAGGCGCTTCGCGATTCGGTGTCGCTGATGAACGTTCTTGGGCTGATTTTGGATATCGGTAACTACATGAACGACGCCAACAAGCAAGCGCGCGGCTTCAAGCTGAGCTCCCTGGCGCGTCTCGGCATGGTCAAGGACGACAAGAACCAGTCGACGCTGGCCGACCTGGTCGAGCGCATCGTGCGCAACCAGTACCCCGAATGGGAGGGTTTCTCTGACGATATTCAAGCCGTCATAACGGTGCAGAAGATCAACATTGAACAGCTGCAGACGGACGCCAAGAAGTACATTGACAACATCAAGAACGTTCAGATGTCGCTCGACAGCGGTAACCTGTCGGACCCCAAGAACTTCCACCCGCAGGATCGTGTTAGCCCCATTGTCCAGCGCTGCATGAAGGAAGCCCGCCGCAAGGCGGAGCAGATGCAGCTGTACTTGGAGGAGATGATCCGCACTTACAACGACATCATGGTGTTCTACGGAGAAGACCCTACCGACGACAACGCACGCCGCGACTTCTTCGCGAAACTGGCGCTTTTCCTCCAGGAGTGGAAGAAATCGCGCGAAAAGAACGTGCAAGTGGAAGAAACGCGACGCCGGAACGAAGCTTCCATGAAACGCAAGCATGCGCAGCAGCTCAAGATCAACGCGGTGGCGGCCGAAGGCGAGAAGGGGCCCGTCTCGCCCGCCAGCGCCGGCGCCATGGACAGTCTGCTCGAGAAGTTGCGAGCTGCCGCTCCCCAAGCAAGAGATCAGCGCGACCGCCGACGGAGGGCAAGGCTCAAGGATCGCCATCAAGTGCGCGTTGCCAGTGGGCAACAAATCCCCGAACCTTCGGAGATGCCCGAAGTCGAGGCCGGCCTCAAATCCGATGGTACATCGGTTGCTGATACCAACGGCGAAGGCCCGCTCAGTCCTCCTGTCTTGTCCCCGGGCACCATCAGCGAAGGTGCAAGCGAAGACGGGTTGACAGCACGCGCCGAGATGCTCCTGCGGGACATGCGGGGCGGCGACGGGGCCGAAGAGGAACCCGTCGAGAAGAAGGACAGCATCCGGAAAAATGCGGCCGAGGAGAGGCGGGCACGCAGAAGGAGACTGAAAGGGGGCAGCATAGCAAGCACCATGAGCGGCGGGGCCGAGGGCGAGGAAGGCTCAGAAGGCGTCAAGAGCCCGCCCGCAACTGATCCCGTGCCTCCGGTCCCCGCTATCCACACCGACAACGAAACGCCCCGGCCCGGATCCTCAGAAGAGGCGAAGCCACCGTCACCGCCGCCGCCGTGATCGAAGCTTTCCCAGGGGAGCGACAGTCACAAGTCGCCATCGAAGCATCTATTACCATTTTCCACGGTATAGCGGTCGAGGACCGATACATAATGTTTACACAACTCAACACACCAACACCCTTTTGCTATGTTGATTTGGACAAGAAGGACGGAATGGCAACGTCGAATGGGCTTGATAGGGCGTCGGCGGGCGCCAGAGTCATACGGGAGCTGCGCCCGGTCCCGGTTGGGTTGGATTTATCCTGCGCCTGGAGAACTGGCCGACGCCACGGGGGCTCAACGTTGTCCGAGTACTGGACCCAGAAGCGACGCGCGGTGTGGAGAAAGAAGTAGGGTGTGTGTATGATGGACCAAGAGGTGGAAGTGAAAGGAGCACCGGTGACAGGTACTACGGATTCGGACAATAACGGGTCGAGATTGGTCGGACTTTATATATACCAGTCTCCTTAGATATACGTAGTTGTACCGAGGCGGCTATCAACACGCGTTACTCGACATGGTCAGACCTGTAGAATCGTGCCAAAGCGACCGCCAGTTGGTCACCCGAATTCGGGGATATGATGGTTTTGCAGAGTGGCCAAGGCAATACTAGCCATCCAAGACGCATTCGACCCCGGGCCCATCTGAGAGGGTCAAGTCGGGTTGAAGGCGCGAGTGGTCTGCCTCCTCCGTCAGTGACGCCACTCGACGTGGTCCCGGTCCGAAATTGGTCTCTTGCAAGGAACCTCTCAGGGGGAATGGGGGGAAGAGGTCGGCGCTTCGGGTGGGGGGGCTAATAGTCCCCGATACCAGTCCGGGTCTCTTGGCGAGGGGTGTAGGAGCCACGTTTGGGGGACTTCGGATGCTACTGGGGGTTTTTTTTTGGACCACGGGTAGCATCCCATACGCGCCGGAAGGCCCGGGCCGTCTTCGTCAACGCGACGGGGTGTGTACGGGGTTCCAGGGTTCGCGGGGGGGCACCATTCCCAGGGAGCCACGCGGGCCGAATTCGGCCACTGGCGTTATTTGCTACGGTTAGGACGGGGCCGATGCGGTAAGCCAAGTTCCCCATCCACAATATTCATTAGAGGCTCGGGGCGTGGGAATGTTGGTTTTTGGAAAGATACAATGCTGTTGCGGCGCCATGTCGAAGCGAGGCGGCGATGGCTCTCTTGGAGGGTTCGATCGGCTCTCCCGCTCTTAGGGCGTTCAGGTTGCTGAGCCTGGGGGCTAACTGGCGACGCTTAGGGGCCCGGGGCTTGTATAGATCATCTAGGTAGATACCTTAGGTATTAAGGTAAAGTAAGTATTCGAGGTATTCCCGCGAGTGTGGCTTCTCTGGCGGGGCTAGGTCAGGTTGCGTTTCCAGTCGGTGCACCACCTCAGTTCAGCCTGGGCTGGCGGGGTGAAGCTGACACGGGGCGTATCGCGGGATCGCAAAGGGAAGGCACGGCGGAGCGCTTCGAGGGCCGGGTTGACGACGACGATACCATCCAATGTCGGCGAATACGAGTACGGTCCCTTCCTCGACCCGTCTAGGCGTACGGGATGCGTCCAGACAGTCAATTGCCGTGCGGCACCGAGGCAGGAAGAGTGGCCGGAACGTATAATGCGTGGTAGATGGGGCAAGCGCTTGCTCGCCTGCTCACCTCTGACAGCCAGCACTGTTCTCCTCACGACGTCGACCGCGGAGAGCACGACGGGTAGCCGTGCACACGTGCAAGTACAGACCCTTTCACTCTATGAAGTCGACAGACACTCCAAAGTGCAGGTGCTACTGGGAGGAGGACTTGGAAAGGCGCCGGTGCCGGAGATGCCGGACCCGATGACTCGCGCCGGGGCCCGGATCGGAGTCGTCGCCCAACCGGCAATGGGAAACTTGGGACTTGACCGCGGATCTATGTGCTTTAGGTACGATGAGCTTCAGACCATGCGTACCTATCGAATGAATGGATATTATGTATCGACCGGAAGTGGTGGCCAGTCAGTCTTGGCTTGGCGCCCTGTTGGTTGAATCAAGTCCGACTCGACGCTCGCCCCCCACCATGGCGAATTTCTCCGCAAGAGGCGAGAGAGGGTCCCATCATTTTTTTTTTTTTTTTGCGCCTTCAGCCTCGCCGAGGAGGGGCAGGTGGAAGTGTCCCATTCCGTAAGTACTTACCTACCTACTTAGGTATCTATCACCTGCCTTCCAGCTAAATCTAGGCCGCGCGAGACAAGGGAGCATGCGAGATCAGATCCGGCTAGGTAGGTACATACCTACCCAGGTAGGTAAGTATCAATTGGTCTAGCGAAAGGGAGAAGATTCCGCCGCGAACGAACTGGGAGGGGAAGCCCCGGGAGGATAGATAGATAAGTTCGTAGGGGTCCATTGGGAAGGCTTGGGGCGGGTGGAAAACAGCGAGATTCCCATCCCCTCCCTCTCCTCGCCCCTCCGGCCCTTCTGGAAGTTTGGAGAAGCTTAGCCCGGCCCTCAGGGCGTCGTGGGTCCGTGCTTGTACTATGTCCTGGGAAGCCAATCACGAGGGGGCGCGCGTCCAAGGCTGTCCGCTCCTGTTGCCGGGTCAGGGTCAGGCACCGCCACGGGCGGGCGCGGCGAATCATCGAAGCGCTTCGAATGGAATCGCATCGAATTCTTTAGGGCGTTTGCCTTGGGCGAGAGCGTCTCGACCGGCTGGCCGTCCGCGCATTCCCACGCCGAACGTGCTTTTTTCTCGAGAGTATAATTCTCTGTCCTCCCACCTCTCCTCGCCCGAAGACCAGTCTTCGTTTATTTCCTCATTCCTCCATTCACCCCCCCCTCTCTCCCATTCACCCAGAGAACTCTCCCCGCAGAGTAATCTACTCCCGAGATACCCCTCCATCGTCTTCAACCCTCTCCCACTGGTAAGTCGAAACCGCCCTCCCGCGCCGCGATCCCCGCTCCCATCCCACCATTTCTTCCCCTCAGCCTTGCCCATTTGCTATACCGCTGCGAGTCTTGCTTCGGCCAGCTGTCCTCCACTGTCCTGCGTTGCATTGGGAAGTCGGGAAACTGGCCAACGGCAGCGACAAATACCGCCTGCTGGATTCCCCTCCGCCGTCTATACCATTTGCCCCGCATCCCATTTGCCCCATCGGTTTCTGCCACCACCCCCACCACCACCCAACACCCACCATCTTTTTCTGCTACTCTTGCCGAGCCCCAACCGCTGACAACTGCCGTCCAGAAGTCGATACACATCAGTCAACATGGCCGAGACCTTCGAGTTCCAGGCTGAGATCTCTCAGCTGTTGTCGCTGATCATCAACACCGTCTACTCCAACAAGGAGATCTTCCTGCGAGAGCTGGTGTCAAACGCCTCCGATGCCCTCGACAAGATCCGCTATGAGGCTCTTTCCGACCCCAGCAAGCTCGACTCGGGCAAGGATCTCCGCATCGACATCATCCCCGACAAGGAGAACAAGACCCTGACCATCCGGGATACCGGTATCGGCATGACCAAGGCTGTATGTGTGCACCCATGTACCCTGCTGCCCTGCTAGCAACCTCGGGACCAATGGCTGACTCTCTTTTCCCCCACAGGACCTGGTCAACAACCTGGGTACCATTGCCCGCTCCGGCACCAAGCAGTTCATGGAGGCTCTGACTGCTGGCGCCGACATCTCCATGATTGGCCAGTTCGGTGTTGGTTTCTACTCGGCCTACCTCGTGGCCGACCGTGTCACCGTCGTCTCCAAGCACAACGATGACGAGCAGTACGTCTGGGAGTCGTCTGCCGGTGGCACTTTCAGCATTCGCCCCGACACCGAGGGTGAGCAGCTGGGCCGTGGCTCCAAGATGATCCTGCACCTCAAGGACGAGCAGGCCGAGTACCTCCAGGAAGCCAAGATCAAGGAGGTGATCAAGAAGCACTCCGAGTTCATCTCGTACCCCATCTACCTCCACGTCCAGAAGGAGACTGAGACCGAGGTCCCCGATGAGGAGGCCGAGGAGACCAAGGAGGAGGAGGGTGACGAGAAGAAGCCCAAGGTCGAGGAGGTCGACGACGATGAGGAGAAGGAGAAGAAGCCCAAGACCAAGAAGGTCAAGGAGACCACCATTGAGGAGGAGGAGTTGAACAAGCAGAAGCCCATCTGGACCCGCAACCCTCAGGACATCACCCAGGAGGAGTACGCCGCCTTCTACAAGTCGCTCTCCAACGACTGGGAGGACCACCTGGGTGTCAAGCACTTCTCGGTCGAGGGTCAGCTCGAGTTCCGTGCCATCCTCTTCGTGCCCAAGCGCGCTCCTTTCGACCTGTTCGAGACCAAGAAGACCAAGAATAACATCAAGCTCTACGTCCGTCGCGTTTTCATCACCGACGATGCCACCGACCTCATCCCCGAGTGGCTCAGCTTCGTCAAGGGTGTTGTCGACTCTGAGGACCTGCCCCTCAACCTGTCTCGCGAGACCCTTCAGCAGAACAAGATCATGAAGGTCATCAAGAAGAACATTGTCAAGAAGGCCCTCGAGCTCTTCACTGAGATCGCCGAGGACAAGGAGCAGTTCGACAAGTTCTACAGCGCCTTCGCCAAGAACCTGAAGCTCGGCATCCACGAGGACTCGCAGAACCGCGCCACCCTGGCCAAGCTGCTGCGCTTCAACTCGACCAAGTCGGGCGACGACATGACCTCGCTGACCGACTACGTCACCCGCATGCCCGAGCACCAGAAGAACATGTACTACATCACGGGCGAGTCCATCAACGCCGTGTCCAAGTCTCCCTTCCTGGACGCCCTCAAGCAGAAGAACTTTGAGGTTCTCTTCCTCGTCGACCCCATTGACGAGTACGCCATGACTCAGCTCAAGGAATTCGAGGGCAAGAAGCTGGTGGACATCACCAAGGACTTCGAGCTCGAGGAGACCGAGGAGGAGAAGACTGCCCGCGAGGCCGAGGAGAAGGAGTACGAGGAGCTTGCCAAGGCTCTCAAGAACGTTCTCGGCGACAAGGTCGAGAAGGTTGTTGTCAGCCACAAGCTCGTCGGCGCTCCTTGCGCCATCCGTACCGGCCAGTTCGGCTGGTCGGCCAACATGGAGCGTATCATGAAGGCCCAGGCCCTCCGTGACACGTCCATGTCGTCGTACATGAGCTCCAAGAAGACTTTCGAGATCTCGCCCAAGTCTTCGATCATCAAGGAGCTGAAGAAGAAGGTGGAGGCCGACGGCGAGAACGACCGCACCGTCAAGTCCATTGTCCAGCTGCTGTTTGAGACGTCGCTGCTGGTGTCTGGTTTCACCATCGAGGAGCCCGCCGGCTTCGCCGAGCGCATCCACAAGCTCGTGTCGCTCGGCCTGAACCTCGATGAGGAGCCCGAGACGGCCGAGGCCACCGAGGCCCCGGCTACGGCTGATGCCACGGCTGCTGCCACCGGTGACAGCGCCATGGAGGAGGTCGACTAAGCGACTCGAACTCTGGCACTTGGGATTGAAAAGTTCATTGGAGTTGGTCGGTTTTGGGCTTGCACTGTTTGTTGACCCGTTTTGCGTCACACATCTCTCTCCCGTAATTTCGCATACCCACACGAGATGTATTCTAGTATGATGCCTTCATGATGCTACAGGCCGGATACAGTATCCGTAGACGAATGAAACGTTCTAGATGAAGACTGTATCATTTTGTGCCGCGTGAAAGAAGTTGCCATGGTAGTATAATTTGGGCCAGGCGGAGAAGTATACTTGAACCCCTAGGCCCGTGATGCGTAATAGCTACATAGATATACTCAAGTACACAAGTACGTGTACCAGGGTAGGAGAATCCTGGGGGCATGTCGCATTGGTGGCGGCCAGAGCACCTATCACTACATGTATTTGAAAGGTCGGGTGTACACTAAAATTGCTGTGAAGTAGTCCGCATGCTATTGGCTGAAGGGTGTTCCCGGTGAACCTTGTGTACCTAAGTAAGCTGACTGCTGTTCTGGCTGATGGGAGAATCTGTCTGATACCGTCCGCATACCTCTCTTCGGCAAATGGGGGGTCTATTGTTGGAGTTTACTTAAGTAACCATTCCAGAAACTTGAAGAATTGAGAGGGCGTAAGTCAAGCACGTATCGAACAACATCATGACCGGGGGGCCAGTCCACGGCTCCGCAAAACGGAGGTCCTCCCATCACCGTCCCTTCCCATGGTGATGTGCCATAAGGGGAAGAAGGACGGGACGGCTATGTCGGCACGCCGGCGACGAAGATTGCACTTATCTTGACCAGCGTTGGACCTACCGCGAGAGGGAGCTGACAAGGCCACTCGGACGATGTTGCCTCAGGTGAAGGTTCCATAAGAAGACGAGGGGGAGGGATGAGCAACAGGTTTCTATAGGGCTGTACAACCTGACACCCGAGCTGGGACGCGAGAGAGAGAGAGAGCGTAAGTATGGATGATAAGATAAGTACCTTAGATAGGTGGCACGGTGAGGAAGGGGGGCGACGACCCGAAGGTCTTTTCTGCCACCTGAGGGGGAGAGAGGGTGGCCTCCTGGATACATATTTACCAAGGTTGTTTGAACGTGACCTTAAGTAGGTACTTACATACGGGCTCCTACATACGTGGGCTTCCACCCCCCCCCCCCCCCCCTCCCCTTTTGGCTACGAAGGAGATAAGAGGGTGGTAGAGGAAGCGGGAAGCGGGACGATGTTGTTGCCTTAAGTACGGGGGGGGGGGAAACAGGTTGGCGGTTGGCCGCCCGAACCTGAAAAGGGAAGGGAAGGGGAGGGGGAAGGTGTGTGGTTGTTCCCCGATCGAGCCGCCTCGGCGCCCCCCCCGCGCACTGGGACGCGTGCAATTGTTTGAAGGGGCGGTTTGGTTGGGTCCCCCAGGTGGGGTGGGGGATATCCCATGTCGTACTTACAACCCAGGATAAGAAGTAGGATAGGGTTGTTCTTCAGGCGCAGGTGGGGTTTTGGGGGGGGGGGGGGGGAGAGGAGTTGCCTAGAACGCTCTCTCCTTCTTCTATTCCACTCTCTTATCCGTCCCGAGGTTTTTTTCGAATCGAGTCAACATGTGGTAGGCGAGATGTTGGCCGTGCGTGTCCACGATGGTGGACGGAAGACGGACCCATAGTTTTCCCACGGCGCCGGATCGAGCTTGGCCGGGGGGGGAGGCCCCGCTTGCGGCGGAAAAAGAAGAAGAGCCTCCTCGTCGCGAGCGCACACGCCCTGGGGGGTGGAGAAGATGCGCGGTGCCGCTTTTCAACGGCGTCTAAGCGGGAGGAGGGGGCGGGAGAGAGAGATAGAGAGAATAAAAAAAAGCACGCACTTCCAACGGTTGTTCCAAACAAATGAAGGGTATCTTGTCGACCCAGGGCCGGGGAGAGGTTGCCGTCGGAGAATGGGAAAAAGGGAAGGAGGGGGGGAGGCGGACGGAGATATCTCACGTGGTGCTCGTCCGAGGGGTCCCCGCGTCAGATATATTGCGAAGTACCTACTACGTTGGGATGGATGTTGGGCACGCGCGCGGGGGGGGGAAGAGGGATGGAAGGGGAGGGAGGACGGCGGCGGCGACGACGACGACGACGACGACGACGACGATAACGACGGCGACCGTGACGACACCCCCGGAAGCGGTGACGCCTAGGAGTTTGATGTTAAAGGTGTGCTGTGGTGCTGGGGATTGTAGGTGACGGTTGGCGGGGCGCACACACACACGCACAGAAGTGTGCATGCGCCTCATTCTCTTGATGGTTACCGCGCCACCTGAAACCCAGTAGCGGCGAGTGGTGCGTTCGCTGTCTGTTTCCAGTCAATCGTCCGTCGTCGTCGCCGTTGTCGTTGTCGTTGATCGGTCGCCCGCAAGGTGCGTGGGTGTGATGAGTTTGCTCTGACACGCGCGCGCACACACACACACACACACACACATAACCACACAAATGCGGTCGATGATTCTAGATGTCTAGGTAGGTACAAATGATACGGGAAGAGGGGGCCGTGACGGGGTAGGTTGACAGCGGCTCGGCGTCCAGTTGTTTGCATCGTTGTGGAGAAACGAAACACCTCACCTAGATGATGGAGGTGACGGTGGTTACTCCTCCTCCTGCTCCTGCTCCTGCTCCTGCTGGTGGTGGTGGTGGTGGTGGTGGTAGTAATAATAGCTGGGTACGGAGGAGGAAACGTATGAGAGAGGGGGGGGAAGGGAGGGTGTGGGTTTGAGGCCCGGCAGGCGATCCTATCACGATCCCCTGCCTATACGTGGATGGACATATGTACATAGTAGAGGCAGGGCGATAGAGCAAGGGCTGAAGCGGGTGACATGGCCGGCCCTGGACGGGGATCAGCTCGTTGCACGATTCTTTCAGCTTGATTAGAGTCGCGTTTCCGATGGCTCCGTCACGGAAGGGGGGGGGGGGGCCGAGAGGGGAGGGGTCCCCCGATATAGCAAGGCAGACAGATGTTCGTAACGGGACGAGACGACACGAGGACGGCGACAAAAAAGAGCTGAGCATGTATGTCGTGTGTGCGGATTTGGGGAGAGGGGCTCGGGGGATTTTCCAGCTGGGCGAATCGATTGGGGGTGGGGGGGTGAAGATGGCGTCTTTGCCCTCCAGCTGGTGTTTCATGGCGGGGGGATGAGGACCCGCGACGTCGTCGGCGATTGGGCAGGGGAGGGGGGGAAGACGGTCGGAGGAATGGCGACAAAAATCCCTGGACGCGGAATCCCGATGGAAGACGGGTGGAAGGGGGGAGACCACGAGACGAAGGACCGGCTGGGACGGCCGATATAGCAAAGCAGCCCGGCCATATATGTGGGAATGACCTCCCTCTCGTACAGGGGGGGAGGGACCTGTTGTTGTTGTTGGTGGTGGTGGTGGTGGTATGGGATGCCTTGCCGGCCGGTGCGACGGTCGCAGCGGCCGGGTAAACCGTCCGAACCTGGCCCTCCCGCCCCCGTCCGTCAACCGCACGACCTGTTGCTCTCTCTCTCCCTCTCTCTCCCTCTCTCTTCGGGGCCCACGAGCATGGGGATGATAGCACGGGATCCCTGAGCCCTCCCCCCCCCCCCCCCCCCCCCCCCCCCCCCGGCAGCAGGTGAAGCAGCCGACGCCACCCCCGGCCGGACAGGGATCAGGGGCCCGGCTCGCCGTCTTGGGTCGCCCTGCGCTGCTTGCCTAAAGTGGCCGTACCCGATGGGGGAGACGGGGTTTCAGATGGGCCGCCCAGCCCCGGGCTGGAACCACCAGGTCCTCCTCTGTCAATGTGAGACTCTTCTGCCTCACGATTTCGGTGGGGGGGGTGCGTGGGCGTGCGGCGCCTCTCTGTATCCAGTGCCTGCTACCCAGCCCTGCTCTCTCCATCTTTCGCTACCTCACTCACTCTCTCTCTCTCTCGGTGTATGCCCGTTAACGAAAGCGAGAGGGATGGGGAATACCCACCGTGGAGCTGACCATCGTACCTCCCTCCAGACCTCTCGCATCATCATCACCATCGCCATCACCCCCCTTCCCGGGCCCAGACTCTCTCATGACGGAACTCGTGGGAAGGATGGAGCAGGCAGGGGAGGAGACAAGGTCCGCTGTCTCTTTGGTCTCCATCCCGACCCTGGCACCCTCGCCCGCCCGTCGTCCCATCGTGCGCCCTCTCGGCAGCGTCCCATGTCGTGCCGTCTATTAAAAGCAGATCGCCTGCCAGTGTGGACTGTGCCGATCGTACACTTTGCTATACGCAACCACGGCTCTCTACCGACCACCCCCTGTCTCCGTATCGAGTTACATCCCCTCTCTTTTTTTTCACCCCCCTCTCACTCGCTCTCTTCCTCGTTCTTCGTACGATAGTCGTGCGGCCGAAAAGCAAAAGCCACCCGCGTTCAAAACCCCACCCTCGCTGAACTACGCCGCCGCGGCTCCCCCGACCCACCGATTCGTCTCCCGTCCATTTCCGCGCGGCCACCCCCCCCTGAAGGAAGCAGAAGATATACCCCGTCAACTCCCCTGGTTCTGTGTTTCCAGAAACGTCGTCCAATCCCTTCTTGATTGCATTGGTCTACATCTGTCCTTCTTTTCTCTCTCTCTTTTCCCTTCCCTCCCGACCACTCACAAACGCTCGTTCGCGGGTTCCTGCTTTCGCCCCCCCGCGCGTATCCCGTTCCGGTCCACGCTTTTTTCCCACGCACGCCCGCTTCTTCTCCGGGAGAGAGAGAAACCATCCCCCCAGGAATATACTCCAGCCCCACCACCACGGCCATCATGCGATCGACGACTCTCTTTTCCAGCCTGGCGCTGGGCCTCGCCCTGGGCACGACGGCGGCGGTGGCGCTGCCGTCGCCGAACGGGGGCTTCAACAACAACAAGCAGCAGAACAACAACAACAACGCTGCCGCCGCCAACCCCAGCAGCCTCGGTGGTTTTGGGGCCTTCCGGAACATGTGCACCATGCCGGCCATGCAGAGCTGCGCCCAGAACGGCCACGACGCGCCCGACTGCTTCGAGCACCTGTGCCCCATGGCGGCCGCCATGTCGTCCCCCAACAAGCCGCAGCAGAACCAGAACCAGAGCCAGGCCCAGCACGCCAAACGCGTCGACGCCTTCAGCTGCACCGACACCAACCTGTTCCAGTGCGCCATCGAGCAGTGGCGGCCCGCCCAGGACTGCATTCTCGAGCTCTGCCCTTAATTAAATTCGAGGGCGAGGAGAGAGGGTTGTCTTTCTGTCAAAACCCCGTATTCGTGCCTTTCCCCCCTTCCTCTTCTCTCTTTCCCTACCCCGCTGCTCCGTGTCGCTCATCCGCCCTGTATGTATATATGACTTTTTGTTTTTCTCTTTGGTTCTTTGTCCCCCATGGGGCGACGGGCCGCGATGGATGGAGATGATGAGTGGAAAGGGGGGGGTAGAAAAGAGACAAAGGGGGTAGGACCAGGACTCGGGACTGGGGCCCCAGGGTCCAAGAAAAAAAGAAAAACGAACGGGACCGGACCGGACGACGGCAGCCCGCGGTGGCCGGGACCACCATTTCTCTTCTCTTATTTGGTGTCGGTTTTTTTTCGTTTCGGGCCCCTCCCCGGGAAGGGAGGGGAGAGAAAAAAAACCGGCACCGGGCCGCTGGTCGCACGGCCTTGTACCACCACCATTTCCCGAGCTAGCCTCGGACCTTTCGGGGAGGGGAGAGGGGGGAAAAGGGGGGGGGTTAAGGGAAATAGGCGAGGGAATTTTGGGAGTCCTGCTCTTTCTCCCTCTCACTCACGTCGTCTCTTGCTTCGTTCCAAGCGAGGAGAACAAGGAGTGGCGGAAAGGACTCCGGAATCCCTCTCCCTCTCCTGTCCTCTTGAACTCTTTCCCCCCTTCTCCCCCCGCGAAGACACTCCATGCTGGCCATCAGATGCATTGCATCACCTCCGTCGAACGGGGTGAGCATCACCATCATTATCATCACGGCTCACGCTGTCACGTTTTCTTTCCCCCCCTTTTTTTTCCCATCCTCTCTTGTAACGAAGCCCCTTCTTCTTTTCTTCCTGTTCCTATTCCCCCCAGACTGGACCTTGACGCAAAAGAAACACAAAACGAAATATATATTCTTCTTCTCTTCACACATAAACGGCCCCCCTCGTCCCCTGCCCTTCCGCTGTTATTTTTGTGCTTCCCCCACCTCTTTCTTCCTTCCCCGTGGGAAAGAAAGGGAGGGGGGACCCGGGGCGCCAGGAGGGCTGGTGGGGGGGGGGGGGGTCTCGAGCCTCTTTTTTTCCTCCCCTATTTTGGGTGTGGGGGTGGCTTTGGGGAGCGAAGCGAACTGGAACAAGGAAACGTCACGATTCACGGAACTGTTATATATCGATATCCCCCCACCACCCCCCTTGGGCTCCTTTTATAGGCAAGAGAAGGGGGAGAGGCTTCTTGGGGGTGATGGCCCGGGGGGAGGGGAGGAGAAGGGACGTATTCCTCCCCCCTCCGGTGGGAAGAGAGCAGGCCCGGCGTGGCCACAAGGACCCGCCCCCCCGGCCGACGACTTGGGCCGGCCTGTCGTTTCCCGACAGGTGGGGGGGGGAAGGCCGGCGACCTCCCCCGGTGTTAGGACCAAGGTATGGGTGCAGGAAAGATGTTGAAACAGGCATAGTTCATATCAGTTATCTGCTGCAGTGCGAGGCCCTTGTTACTTAGTATCTAAGGGCCCTAGCGCACGTGCCCTATGTATATATTCCGGATGTACCCTTCCCCCCCCCCCTTCCCCCCCCCCCGGGGCGTACTGTATCACCTGGGTTCAATGACAAACAACTGGCCGCCCAACAGCAACGTCTTTGTCCATCCATCTTGAGCGGGACCGAGTACCTCTATAGATCACCGTCGCTCGCACGCCAGCAGCCCAACTCCGGTGCCGTCCTCGGAGGTGGCAGCAGTTAAGAAGCAGCTAGGCTCGCTCACTGGTCCTGGGATCCCGGCTCGCGGACGGGCAGGTTCTTCCCCTGCCTGATTGTGCGCCGGCGACGAGCATCACCGAGCTGACTGGGGCCACAGCCCGCCTCGGCCCCGCTTACCACCCGACCAACGTTGCTCGGGTGCGAGCTGGGCGGCTTCGGGGGGGATTCCTTCTGCGGCTGGTTCTGCTGGGCTTTGAAAGAAAAACACTTAGCCCAGGACGAAGAAGATGTATTGGGGATGGTTAAGTCCCAGCTAGAGCAGAACTGGAGGCTAATCTAATTATAGCAGGGTGGTCCCGGCTGGACCGGGACCCAGCGCCTGCTGCGCAGGTGATGTTGCCCTGCCCGCCAGCTTCGGGAGGGATTCCTTCGGCGTCTGCTTCTGCTGCTTCTGCTGCTTCTCCTGCTGCTCCTGCGGCGGATGGGAAAGGGACGCAAGCTGTCGTGCCTGGCGAAGCTATGGAATATTGGCCGCTCGGCACTGGAGCATGACGGGAGGTGGCATGGCCTTTGTATACCCGATACCCGTATGCGTGGGGGAGATCGTGAGGCTCTCTCGGGGTTGTGCCTCCGGAAGGGCCATACAACAGTGAGAGGGAGGGACATGGCCAAGTGCTTACTTGGCAACTTGAGGAGTACTCAAGCTCCTTTACCTCCTCTACCCAACCCCGCGGCAATAGAACAGTGACAATCCCAGTGGGGGGGGGGGGGGGAAGGGTGGATAATATGCAAACCCAGGGGATGCCGGCGCCGGCGGCAACCGTCAAGGACCGGCCGGACCATGGTGGCCCAAAAGGAGGGCCGCCCACGACTACCGGCACTTGGTGCGTAGTTCCCATCTGCCGACAACCGGGGGGCGGGGGGGGGGAAGGGCCCCGTTGGTCGGCCGCCGATCCATCTATATTGGTTCAGGCCCAGGCCCGGGGCCGCACATCATCACCAACCACCACCACCTTACCCGGGTCCCGTGGGCACGGGGGAGCAAAGGGGGGCCGGCAAAAGCCCTCCCTCTCCCCCTCTCTTTTTTCTCTCGCCCTCTTATCTCGCGGACGCGCGCGAACGGGGAGGCGATGGCCGGAAACCCCCCCTTATGAGGCCTCCTCCCTTCAAACAGAATGCCCGCCCGCTGCGCCGCCGCATAACGAAGGAGGCGGGGTGGGTGCAAAAAAGTGCAAGCCAGCAATACCCCCCCTTCTCGAAACAAAGCGCGGGCGGGCTTCGGTTGGGCCATTGCGTTTTTGATGTTTTGCCGGCCGAGGCGAGTCCCCCCCCCCCCCCCCCCCTCTCCCCGGCTCGACTTGCCTGGATGGATGGCGCTCTTATCTAACGCGAACCCCAGTCGCGGTCATCGCGATGAACGAAAGAAAGCCAGAGAGAAAGAGAGGGAGAAAATAGAGAGACAGCCCCACGTGGGTTGAAGGCGAGGCCGCCCTGTCCTTGTGTCATCCAAAGGTTTCGCAGGAAGGGGAGGGGGGTGGTGATGGTGGTGATGCAGGTTCCCTCACATGTCAAGTCCCCACCCCCCGTTATACGCGCTGTCCTCCCGGGGGAAGAGGGCAGAGATGGAAGGTGAAGAAGGTCATCATGTTTGATCGAGGGGATGGAACGCCCAACCCGGCAGGAATTAACGAGGTTACGGCGAGCCAATGGGTCGGAACACACCCATCCACTCCCCCCCCCCCTGTCCCCAAACACACATGTACCGAGAAAAGCCCACCCCAGACAATCCAGACCCCCCCCTTTGGCGCGACCCCTAACGTTTCAGCCCGCCAGGGCACATAGATCATGTAGGCGAACCCCCCCCCCTAACCGGTTTTCTTTCCTTGTCTACCTAGAGAGCCCTCTTCTTTTTCCTGACAATCATGATGGCATGCATTGTAGGAACCTTTCGTCACCCCTTCCCCCCCCCCCGCCGGCCCAGTACAATACAATGGAATACCTGTGCACGCCCCTAACCTACCTTACTGGCGTTCCCCCTCAGAAACAACGGGAACAGGGCCAAGCCTATGGGCCAAGGGGCCAAGGATTCAAGGCATGGCAAGGCCCGACAAGGGGGATCGAGGGCGAAAGGTTGCCTTTTCGGATACTGGCCGACGGGTTGTTGGCTCCCTCTCTGGTCCATAGTCGGTCGGTATGCGAAAAAAACAAAAAAACCAAGGTACGGGTTTGTTTTTTGGCGGAGGCGACCACTTGCGGCCAAGTTTCGAGCGAGGCTGGCCTTGAGAAAGTACATATAGAGAAGTCCGTAATGCTTGACATGGGCAACCCCGTCTCGCCTTTTTTTTTTCTACCTTTTAGCTTCCGCCATCCCACTCGACTGCGGTTCCCAGGACTTCGGTACACTGCTTCTGTTCACTATTCGTCTTCTTCCATTACCACACGTCCCACCGCCCCCGGTCTCCTGGTCGAGTCCACTTCTTCCGTTTCGTTTCATCGGTCGTCTTGTCAGGCCTTACCGTATCGCGGTCGCTGACCAGTGTTTGCTGAACTTTTGACACCCGTTCCACGAACACCTCCATCCCATCCCATCTTGCCGCCCCTCCCCGGAAAAACCATCATGCTCTCGAACCGCAAGTCGATGCTGGCGACGCCGGCGCTGGTGAGCGAGACGCGGCAGCGGGCGTCGTCGTTCGGGCCGGGGATGCCGGGGGCGCCGCCGTCGTTCGCGGCGGCCAACAACCCCGAGGCGGAGCCGCACTGCGGGACGGCGGCCATCCCCACGGCGACGACGGCGACGCTGCCGGGGTACCGCGTGCTGCGCGTCGTGGGCACCGTCTACGGCAGCACCACGTGCGCGCGCAAGGACACCAAGTCGCTCCTCCGCGCCGCCTTCGGCCACGAGGCCAAGAGCCTCACCCACATGCTCTACCGCGCCCGCGACCAGGCCGTCGACCGCATGGCCCGCGACGCCGTCGCCCGCGGCGCCAACGCCGTCGTCGGCCTCGGCTTCGGCGAGAGCGAGCTCCTCGGCTTCGCCCAGGTCTCCGCCTACGGCACCGCCGTCTACGTCGAGAAGGAGTGAAAGAAGCGGCGCCATACCCCTTCCGAAAACAAGTCCAGGCGGACTGCTTCTTTGATTTTGTGCTTCCTCTTTTTTTCTCTTCCCGACGTGGGGAGCAAAGGTGAGGTCTAATATCCTTCCCGGAATCCCCGCGGCGCCTCCTCCTTTTCCCTCTCGCTCTTCGTCCTTCATTCCGCGAAGTGGGCCTCGAGGCTGACGAGTTGTCAGACATTTCTGTCTGTACCACGCCACTATCACCGTTGTTTTCCTCCGGGCAACCTTGGTAAAGAAACAGGAGAACCGTTGTGAGCTTTTCTTTGATGGCAAGAATGCCTCTGCGTGCGCCGGAGTTTGGGAGTTTGGTTAGGGATCGACGTCGACGTATATACGCACATGAGCCACCGTGGATGATCGACTTTTATTCCGCAGGCATCCATTTTCCCACCGACACAAGCGTGCGATTGATAGGTCTCCTTTCTCGCTCGATTCACCCGAATCATCCGCGAGCGATCTGTGTTTTGTTTCCCTCCAATGCTTGGCTGCTGGGTCTTGCACGGCGCCTCGCTATGTCTCAACAAGGGCAAATCCATAGGTTTCCGTTCATGGTGTCTGGGGGCTGTTGGTCTCCGCCCCCGGAGGCCGCTGATGGTGCGCCGTCAAAACAGAAGAGGCGGCATGAAAGCGATCGGCACGGGAAGACACATCTGGCTTTGCCACGCCGAGGCGTTTGTCCGACGTAACCAGTGCTTCATCGAAGCAGTATGCAAATAAGAATAGGGGGATGGCACCCTGTGATGGCCACGCGGGAAACGGTGCCGAAGAGACAACAATGGGACAGCAACAGCGCCGAGCCGCGGGTTGGTCCCGCCAAAGTGTTGCTGAGGAATGGTACAGTTGCTGTACTATTTCAGAGTTTTATAGTCAGCTAGGAAACCTTGGAGTTTCCAGAGCTTCATCTGGACGTCTACGGTTCGCCGTCCCGCGAGCATAAAGATCCCGCCTTCGCCGAACACGGACGCCTCGCTGCGTACTTTGGCCGCGTACTCGTCGCCGAGAAGCAAGGCCACGTTGTGAACAGCGATGGTGCTCATGGCCACTTCGTCACCGACGTCGATAGTGGCGAAGTAGCCCGGCTTTTCGCCCGCGGGATTGCCGTCCTCGACGGGCTCGTCGAACCACAGCACGGAGCCCTTGTGCTTGAACTTGACGTCGCCCCAACCGAAGCAACGGGCAATATAGTGGCGCTTCTGCTCGGTGCAGAGGCGCGACAAGTAGAGGAGGTCGTCTACGACCTGCCGGCGCATCAGGTCCAGCACCAAGTCGTGCATATCGGGCCGCCAGGAGGCCGTCGCCGCCCTGTGCTTGTAGGGCGAGCTGGACGGCCCCAGCAGCTTCTTGTACATCTGCCCAAGGCCGGCCGCCTTGCGGCCCATGAAGGCCTCGAGGATTTCGTAGCGGGCCAGCGCGTAGCCCGTGGGGCCGAGCAGCCGGCCCGGCTTCTCCGAGTCCACGCCTTTGTCGGCCGACGAGGCGGTGCCCGATAGAAGGCTGTGCGGCACCCACCAGGCCTTCCCATCCTCCGGGTGGGCAATGAGCTTGAAGTCGGCCAAGAAGAAGCTCGGAAGACGGTTCCTGGTGATGGAATCGTAGCGGAGCGGCGTGGCCAGGGCGCGCGCTGGGAGGGTTGTCGTCAGCCTCATATACGGTAGAGGGAGGGTGTCCATCTCACTCACCATACGGGCTCCGCGAAACCTGGCGCTCGACCGAGTTCTGCAGGGCGCCAACGGTGGGTTTGGCCTTGGGGCGCTTGTGCTGGGCACGCCGGTCCCAGAACTCGGGGTCCATGACGGGCGACAGGGGCAGCGCGCCGGCCTCGGTCTCGACCAGCTTAGCCTCCGGGTCGATGCGGAAGGCGTTTTCCCAGTCGACAAGGTCGGCGGCGGGCTCGTCAGCGGCGTCGGCGACATCCTGGGCACGATACGCGCGCCGGGCGTACGACCGCTGGTGGACACGGCCAGGAAACAGCAGCACGCGGCTGGAGGCAAGGGCGCGACAAGCTCGCAGCGACGCCGTCCATGGTCTCATGGCGACATGTAGCCCCTTCGGATGTGGCGCGCCTCGGACCGGGGCGAAGAATGGATGCCTGTAGAGCAGGACTGCGAGCGCGCGTCGCTCGTCTACCGTTAGGTCGTGGCTATGTAGGTAGACTTTAGGGTTGTTTGTTACCTGAGCTGGTTCCAAATGCTAGAGGCGTTTCGGTGGTGACGCAAGGGCGGAAGATTTCAGCGAACTTATTAGTGGTAGGCGCGTGTGGGGGGGCCACTGATGCACCTGCCACAGCTGCTAACACTAGAGGCATAGGATTTGGATGCAATGGGATGGGATCGCGCGGGATGAGGAGGGGTGAAGCTCCAACAGCTCCATCTCCAGCTTGAGCTCCAGCTCTAGTACATAATTCATCATCTGCAATCCATCTCCCACTTTGCGCTGGGGATCTTCGCCTACATTGTCCACCGCTGCGCAATTGCCGTTTTCACAGCGCGACCCTCCACTGTGCGCGCCGGCCGACCGCAATTCGTGCGTTCTTGCGCCCGCCGAAAGCTTTCCAACGCCGGCCCTGCGACCCGCGAAGACGCGACGAACGATCTCGACGACCGTCCCCACGACCCCCGCCACGATGAACTGTCAAAGACCGCTATGGCGCCTCCTCCAGCGGGCGCCGCTGCGACAGGCGCGCTCCTTCTCCAGCCAGTTCCCCGGCGGCTCCGGCCAGTCGCCCGTGGGCGGCGGCATCCCGCTGCCCTACATCACCGAAGTCACAGTAAGCCGTTTGCGCCGACCAACGCCACGAGATGCTAACCCGACAGTCCGGCGGCTGGAGAACATGTCGGTGAACCAGAATCATGCGCCCCTCCCGCGATCCTTGGCCGGCACCGCAACTGTAGCTGACGGTCGAGATTCCCAGACGACATCTTTTCCAAGCTGCTCCAGGTACGGCGCCGCCCGCCCGGGCCATACGGCAGCCTTCGGCTCACACTGGCTAGGAACGAATAATATGTCTTAACGGCCCTGTCGACGACACCGTCTCGGCCTCCATCGTGGCACAGCTGCTTTGGCTCGAGTCGGACAATCCCGACAAGCCCATCACCATGTATATCCATTCGCCCGGCGGCTCCGTCGTCGCCGGCCTCTCCATCTACGACACCATGAGCTATATCCGGTCGCCCGTCTCGACCGTGTGTCTGGGCCAGGCCGCCTCCATGGGATCCCTGCTGCTGGCCGGCGGCGAGAAGGGGAAGCGCTACGTAAGGACGAATCCTCCATCCCCGGGACCGCGGGCGCGGCGGGCACCCGGGAACCCAGGGCGTCGAAACCGCTGACCGACTCTCTTCTCCTTTCCTTCCCCCGCATACAGGCACTCCCGCACAGCAGCGTCATGGTGCACCAGCCGCTCGGGGGCACGCAGGGGCAGGCGAGCGACATCCTCATCTACGCAAACCAGATCCAGCGGACCCGCGAACAGCTAAACGAGATCTTCCGCAAACACCTGAACCAGGCCCACGGCCACGACAAGTACGGCCTGCGCGAGATCGAGGACATGATGGACCGCGACCGCTATCTCAGCGCCCAAGAGGCCAAGGAGATCGGCATCATCGACGAGATCCTCACGCGCCGCGAGGACAAGAAGAAGCGCGAGACAACCGAGGACGACAAGAAGAAGGAAGACCCAGCGCCGTAAGGAGAGTAAGATGTCAGCGAAGCAGATAGAAAAGAAAGAGCGAGGGCTACATTTACCCGATCCTTCGAAGGCTTTCGGGACAGAAAGAGGGGACGGAGAGCTTGCGGATGCCGCCCTCGAGGAGTCTGGGCCGACGAGACTCCCCCCCTCCCCTGTGTACAAAACACGAGATTCGCCTTCGCGCGTTCAAGGGCCAGGTCGCCGTTGCTCCTCCCCCTTTCAAACATGACAGCCGGGAATCATGGAAGCATTGCAGTGACAGACGTCCGCCCCCCCGTGCCTGTCCTGGTGAAATTTTCGTGCTTGTGACGCAACAGCCCACGCGACAAGATCTCCCAAAGCCACGCGCGCGCGCCGGCTCAAGGAACCGCCGCTGCCCCTCCTGACTCGCGAGCCGTTCGCCGCCCACGCGGGGGGCGCCGGGCCCGCCCCGTCGAGCCCGTGGACTTCTTTTAGTTGACGGATGTCTGCAAGATTGGCAAATAAGCTTTCCCTTTGACTTTTCAGCCCATGTACCGGACGGTCGGGTGGGCGTCGTGTGTAGACATCCAGACAGCCCCTCGCCCCCGCCCCAAAGGTCTCGATCGGTCTATTGCGTCGGGTCGGGGCCGAGGCTATCTTGCCGATCTCTCTCTCTCCCTCTCTCCCTTTCTCTCTCTGTGTGTGTATGTTTCTCTTTCTTTACTATGTAGTCCTGCTGGTGGTGGAGAAGGAGAAGTCTCGCCAGCTCACCAGCCAGGTCCTCTCCTGAACCCGTTGGGAGAAATTTCGTGGTGATTACGGCACGCTGCACGGCGACCCGGTCTCATAGGTACAACACCAAAGCTGTAGGCCCATAGGTAGAGAGCGCTCTTGGAGTGTGGGATATTAACTTGGTTTCAATTAATGCTACGTTTGCCTGTCCGGTTCAAAAACTAAAACGGCGAGCCTGAGGATATTTGTGGTTCTACCATGTTCTCCAAAAGTACCGAATGCCTGTCTCTCTTGGCCTCCTTCGCCTGCCCTGGCGGGAGAAGCGGTAGGCGCGTAGAGGAACCATACGTTCCTTTCCTTTCGTTCTCGCTCCCCTTGCCTTACCTATCGATGACCACGCTGGCGGGCGGCGGGCCGTGGAATTCGGGCACGGGGCCGCCGGGCTTGTTGCTGTTGGTGGTGGAGACGTCCTCGCCGCGGCCAAACTTCCAGCCGACCCAGGCGGCCAGCTTCTCCCGCCAGCCCTCGTCGGCGGTGCCGTCGAGGACGGCCTCGACGTCGGGCGTGTCCGAGTGCTTGCGGCCGTCGAAGAGGGCGTCGATCTCCTCGAGGGTGCGGCCCTTGATCTCGATCCAGTACCACCAGATGAAGAGCATGAAGGCGAGGTTCCAGGCGCCGTTGAGGAGGCACAGCCGCCAGGCGAGGGCGTCGAGCGCGACGGGGAAGACGAAGGCGGCCCAGGCGCCCGTGACGCAGACGACGAGGCTGAAGAGGCTCATGCCCGTGACGCGGATGCGGAAGAAGAGCACCTCGGCCGGCAGCAGGAACAGGATGGGCACCCACCCGAACGCGTACGAGACGGAGAAGAGGAAGATGCACCCCACCGTCGCCCAGACGCCCGGGAGCGAGTCCGAGTCGCCGTAGGCCTTGGTCATGGCGCCGATGAGGAAGAGGCTGACCGACGTCCCGCCCGTGCTGACGAGCGCGGCCGCCTTGACTCCGTAGCGGTCCGTATAGAAGCTGCCGCCGAGGGAAACCACCAGGGAGCAGGCCGTCAAGCCCACATTCTGGGCCGTTAGCAGGCGGCGTAAAAGTAAAAGAGGCCTACGGGACGGGGTACACCTACCAGCAAGAGCTGGGTCTGGCCGCTCGATATACCCGCGTGCAACAGCATGTTGCCGATGCTGTACGTGAATATAATGTTGCCCGTCAGCATGGAAAACAAGGCGCACGACGCCGTGATGACGAGCCTCCGGAAGGCGCCGCGGTGGCGGATCATCTCCCGGTAGGTCATGGGGGCCCGCTCGTATCGGATGGTGTCGCAGATCTGGCGGTACTGCAGGCGCACGAGGTCGTCGCGGGTGTCGCCGTCGGCGTTGACGTTGGCCAGCACCACGAGGGCCTCGCGGCCGCGGCCCTGGTCGACCAGCCAGCGCGGGCTCTCGGGCATCCAGGGCAGCAGCGCGATGGACGCGACGCCCCAGACGATCTGCAGCAGGCTGGGCAGGCGCCACGACCAGGTGCCGCTCAGCTTGAAGGAGCC
The DNA here is from genome assembly GCA_029489945.1 of Nigrospora osmanthi. Taxonomy (NCBI): domain Eukaryota; kingdom Fungi; phylum Ascomycota; class Sordariomycetes; order Amphisphaeriales; family Apiosporaceae; genus Nigrospora; species Nigrospora osmanthi. Next base: position 726,145 of record CP120499.1, read on the forward strand.
GTAGGTCACGCCGGCGCCGGCGATGGCGCCGACGTAGTAGAAGTCGTTGAAGAGGGCCAGGCCCCAGGCGCGCTTCTCCCACGGCAGCGTCTCGGCCAGGTAGGCCGAGCCCGAGATGACCGAGGCCGTCGTGCTGAAGCCGATGAGGATGCGGGCCAGGACGAACATGGCGATGTTCTGGCTCCCCCCCTGCAGGGCGGCCGCCAGGACGGTGAGCCCGGAGGACCAGAACAGGCCGACACGGCGGCCGTAGACGTCGGTAATCCAGCCCCAGCATAGGCACTGTCGTCGTCGTCAGTGCGACTAGCTTCCCGCCGACATCCCCGTGCGTGACATGGAGTCAAAAGACAGGATGGGAGGAGAAGGCGAGTCAGGGCGCCGGCACATGCGTCACAGAAAGGGCGAGAGGACACCTACCGCGAGGCAGCCGCCGGTGTAGTTGGAAGCGACGTTGAAACTTCGGAGGGCCTGGGTCAAGTGGAAGTACTCGGTGTACTGCGGCAAGATGTTCATGCCCCCCATCATGCTGGTATCGTAGCCTTGCATCTGCGAGCATGCCATATCAGCTTCTGAGGATCCCTTCTCCCCTTCCCTTCGCCATCCACAGCGTTAAGACGTCTCACGCCCGGGGCGGGGAAGAGCATCATCATCATCGTCGTCGTCGTCGTCGTTGTCGTCATCGTCACTTACTGCGGCGGTTGCCACGGTGCAAGCAAGCAGAATGGCGACGTTTCCCCATTTGGTGCGCGCACACCAGACCGGAACGTCGATGGGGAGGATGTCGCCCTTCTCCCAGGATCGAAAGGGCCCCGAGGCCGCAGAGGGGCGCCGTGCAGGCGGCCCCGGCGCTGTCAGTGCCATGATATATCAGACACACAGAGTGCTCGGTGGTTCAAGGCGGTGCGGACATGGTCGCGGAGGAGGAAGGTGGGCGGGAGGCCAAGGAGGGAACGGGCGGACGAAGGGCCATCTTTGTGTCGTGTGGGTGTTCGTAGGGGTTGGCGGGCGGCGGTGGTAGTCCTCGTCCGATGGCCGGGCGGCCTGCCTTAGGGGGGAGAGAGGCCAGCCAAGCAGGCTTTCGTGCTGGGAAGGGATTCGCATCGTTTCTGGCCGCGAACCCCCCCCCCCTCGACCCTCGACCCCATGCCCGCCGACCTGCCGGGGTGCGGTAGTGTAGTATGGTCCCAACCTTATAAGAGCACCAGGCCAGGGTTTTGCCGCCTTGGGCTGGCCCAACGGCAAATCACGCGAGGGACGGCCGTTGCACGACTCGCTGGAGAGCGTCCGCGACAACCTCGCTTCCTGCCCTGGCGGGTGTGTACGAGTATACACGCAGGCCGTCCGCCGCCCGGTTGGGAGGGGAGGGGGGAGCCGTCGCGCAGCAGCCAAGCCAGCCGGCTGGTAAAGCATGAGGGTAGGCAGATGACTTCGCCCGACGGGCATCCAGGATCCAGCGCGGGCGTACGGACGGGCGAGGCAGGACGTGGGGATCCCGGCCGCTCCCCCAGCCCTCATGCTGCCCTACTCACACAGTACGACTCTGCGACTCCCCCGGTTCCCTGCCCGTGCATGTGTGTCGGGCGAGTGACAGCGGGTGGGTAGCGCCTATAAAGAAGGCGCTGGGCGGGCAGGAGGCGATGGGGAAAAAGGCTCGCGGTCCATCACGCCATCTCGGCCTGGGTCAAGAAGATCAGAGAGCCAGACGGCGCACCGGAGGAGACACCTCCACGGCCGCCTACGGGCTTACCTACGTGACCTCCTTATGTTTCCCCTCCCCAGCCCTGCGAGTGGGCGTGGTGATGGAAGGGGAAAACGGGCATCGCGGCAGGCCTGGGGGGGTTTCGTCGCAACCCCCGTCTCGGTCGAGGCGCTGGGACCGCCTCTTGACAGGTGCTGGCCGACCAGGGCGAGCTGGACACCGTATTAGTGCAAGTCAGCCAGGCCCTGGGCAACTCTATATTCATCTTCCCATCCACGTACATACGACGTGTGTAGATGAGGTCAGGTAAGTAAGTAAGTAGGCAGGTAGGCATGTACTTACTCTCCCCATATGAATCTATAGGGGCCCGTGAATGGGTGGATGGTACCGTAGGGGCCCACTCGCCGGTAATCGTTGCCGTTGGGTAGCTGAACATTGGAAATGGATGCCGGGTTTCGTGAGCGATCGACGCACCGCTCTGACAGGCCGCATTGACGACCCGACCTCCGTGGCTTCCGATAGCGGTGGTTTCCAGCCATCGGATTGGCGGCGGCCATCGGGGGCCTCTTCTTTTTTTCACGCCGCGAGACGAGCCATGGCGTGAGATTGGGGGGGAAGGGTGCGGCTCTCGACCCCGGCCGCCGACAATGCCGCCGAAGAAGGGGGTCGGCGTCGCCGACGCCAGTAGCCCATGTACTGTGTGTATGATACGGCCGCGAGCTGACCACGGTCTGGCCCAGCATCGGCGCCTCCCGAATCACACGATGCGGGTGCAACCTGGCGCGGAGACAGCACGGAGACAGCGCGGAAGTCGGCTCGGAGCAGGCGGGCGGCGCGAATCGACGGTCGTGTCCCCTAGCAGACCCTACAGCTGCTCACACAAGCTCTTGGTCGCATGGGAAGCACATCGCCAAGAGAAACGACCACCCTCGTGGGGAGGGGGCTGGGATGGTATGCCGAGACATCTGGAGGTCGGCAAATGCATCCATCCCATGTGATGAACGGGGCGGTCAAGACTCCAAGATGGCCGGGTACAAGAAGGCCCCGGCTTCCCGCGCAACCGACCCTTGGGCATCGATGCTTCGCGATCTTTCTCACCACACGTCCCTAGGTATACGAAGTAGGCACCAGAAGGCGGGAACCTGCGGGCGGGTTATTATTATCCTTACTGTGGATGCTGCTGGCGCGGCGGGGAAGAGCCGAGCTGGAGGGATGACGGCCGGGCATCCGTCCAAGATACCGGAACTTGTTCCCTGGGGGCCGAGCACCCCCCCAAGTGGACCTTTTCACGACATGGATGGGATCCCCATCCCTATAGCCGGGGCTCCCTACCTTGGGGAAATCATGTCATTCAATCACAGACGCAACTAGAAGCAGCCCGAGGTCTAAATACTGGATCGCGTAACATTCGAGCGACCGAGCCCAGTCTTGTCCGCGTCCAGCCAGAGTGGCCGTTCCCGCGGGGGGAGCCGGCTGGGCCCGGGGGAACGGTCCTGCATTATAATGATTCACCGAAAGCCTTAGCTGCAGTAAAGGATCCATGATGGCAAAGCAAGTAGGTACTGAATGGGGAAATCGGGCTGTCGGAGCTCGGGTTACCATCCATGGATGGATGCCAGTACCAAGACTGGATGGATGACCGAAACTGGCGTTTTATTCCATTCTCGTATGACGGACTGCCGTGAATCGAGTAACCAGTCCTCGGATGGCATGTTCCCTTCTCTTTACGTCTGGAAACTGCGATGGACGGATGTCCCGAGGTCTTGATCAAGAAAACAAAAGCCATGGCTCGTCATGGATGCCTGCCGTGGGATAGGGGTACAAGCTGGCCGGGGTCTTACAGAATGTGCTCACGATGGCACTGGCATCCGAAGCCCATGTCTTTGCGTTGGACGGCGAGGGCTTGACGGCCCCTCCGCATGGTCAGCAGGAAGCCATCCTTCCTATCTCTTCCATCCATTCCAACATCGCTCAGAGCCTCCCATACTTCGCAAGTAGGCACCTCAGTGGCGACGAGATCGGCGACTTCCAACTTGTCTACTCGAATCCAAAGCAGCCATCCTTGCCGGCCGTGTTCCCATGTTCTCAGCCTCAGGCCAAGCCCAACGAGTAAAGACAACTTAGTGATAGCAAATCTAAATAGATATCGCAGTTGTGTACGTGTTGACTCAAGAGATACCTCAGCCTACACTCGTCCTCGCTACTGCTTGTGTTTATTTTAGGTACTTTTTCTTTTGTGATACTTGCCCCTTTCTCTGCTGTCAAATCATTCAATCCCGAGCTGTTGACACAACCAGCTCTATGGGGTGGGAAAACGATGGCCAAGAACCCCGAAGCAACACGTACTCTTTTCACGACAGACAACTTCGTGGCGTTAGTATCCGAGCCAGGGGGAAGCGTAAAAGAAGCGCCCGAATCTTTCGGGACTCGGTTACCAGAGCCGGCTGTTTCTGGGTTCCCTGACTCGCAATGTCTCGATGGCAAAACTGGAGGCTGGTTTTTCCTAGGGGCCTTCAGTTCGGCGGCCTGTCCTGGCGCCCGGCACCGGAATCGGCCGGCCGAACTTCCACGACGCCGACCTCGACGCACATCCAGAGCACCAGCCCCAGCAGCAGCAGGCCCAGCCCCAGGCAGCACTTGTCCCGGGCCGTCCAGGCCGGGCCCTCGGCGCCGCGCGCCCCGGCCGCCCACGTCCGCTGCCAGTGTTGGACGCGCTCGAGGCGCCGCGACACGGCCACGGCGTCTCCGGGGGCCGGGGCGGCCGGGGCGGCCGCCAGCATCGCGTGCGCGAACCGAACGTCGTCCATGAGACACAACAGCGTCGTGACCCCTCCCCGGGGCGGGGAGACGCGGCGGTCCTCGCGGACGCGCTCGGCCGCCTGGCAAGCGGCGTCGACGAGCTCGAGCGCCAGGAACGGGACCGGCGAGGCGGCGGGCGCGGGCGCGGGCGCACCGGGCCACCGGCTCAACCCCTTTTCGCTCGGCTCGCCGGCGGGGGTTTCCGGCGCCGCCCACTGGCGCCTCATCGCCGCCGCGCCCCGGCCGGCGCCGGCCTGGCCGTCGAACAGCGGCTTCGTGATGCGCAAGCCGTGCCGGCCGGCCCGGTCCTGCGCCAGGGCGGTGTACGTGACCAAGAAGTACAGGAGGGCTTCCTGCTTGCGCAGGAGCTCGACCAGGTCCGTCTCCGGGCGGAGGAGCCCCGCCAGGTAGTCCAGCACGAAGGCACGGAGATGTGCGGCGTTGTTGTCGCTGAGAACCGGCAGGATGCCCTCGATATTGTGCTCGAAATGCAGCGCGCGTCGGAGGTTGGGGGGCAAGGGACGCAAGAGAACCTCGAGGCCGGGGGACATGTCCGACTTCATCAGCATTCCGAAGTGGTCCGCCAGGGCGTCGACCTCGTACGCATTGCTGCTGGTTCCGATTCGGCACCCTTTGCCGTCCTCGTTTCCAGGGGCGGACTGCGACTTGGCGGTGCCACACTTTACACCGGGAAAGGAGTCATTCAGACGCGAGGGAGGAGTCCCGAGATATGGGATCATGATGCGTGCTTGCCGTTGCTCACTGCCACCCAGAGGAAAAGGGGGCTTTTCGTCTTCACAATCTCCTCTTGCTGGAATAGTAACCGGGGCGGCAGGCTTGGAAACCCTGAGGGAAGAGCATGTGAACTTGGGAAGTGAATTTCGGTAGATGTATGGGTTGGCGAGTTACTTCTCAGTGTTTGTTTAACACCGGGCGGCTCTTCGCTGAATCTATATGGGTTGGATCATGAGTTCAGCAGCACCCGAGGCGATGGTCTGAGGAGAGCGGTTTGTTGAAGATGCCACTATGTCTCTAAGATAAAGGACAACAAACAGCATGCGATCACATCCCCATTCATGAGATAGGGCAGATGAGTCGTGATGCTCACTTCTCCCTTTGGCACAGGTCTTTCACTCCCGAATATCTATCTGCCCAAATATCCAGCGAGCAATCCCCTTGGGCAGAGGTTAGGACATGAGTACATCTCAGCACTCATTGAAGGCTCATCAAGCAACCCTTTGACATATGCTTGTAGGTTACCAGAGTATGTAGCACACAATGCAGCCAAGTTGGCCGGGAGTGCTTGCCGTCATGACTGACAATGGAGCCACAGGAAGTAAACACATCAATCGACGTTGCCCGGGGTGCTGCAGTAGGATGGATGTACGTGGTAGATCATGCACAAAGAGTGGAAGTCAAGGTGAAGAAAGTGGCCGTAGCAGCCGGTGGGTATTTGGAAGAAAAAACCGGGTCGAAACACACCGCTGCGACTCCGCCATCAAGAGACACTTGGCAGGGGTGTGACAGTGGCAGCCTGGCAGTCGGGCAAACCTGCACACCTGCGTCAGGGACTTTGCCTGGAGGGCGAGCCGTCTTGAGATACAGATTAAAATCAAACGGCAGGGCCGTTGTCACACGAACACCCCCTCGGGAACGGCACGAACGGCCCGCTTGGCGGTAATATACACACACGCAGACAGCCCTATGGTGAGTGAGGCCGGGCCTAGCACGCCCTGTCAGCTATATATTACACGCCTCAATATATCAGGTCGGTCGTGCGGGGAGGGGGGGGGACCTCAAGGTTTGACGATCGAAGGTGGCATTGCCCACGAAAGCCGTCGCAACGGTCGGCCTCAGCCATTTGTTCGACCCGTACAGTAAAAACGGTGAACGAAGACTGTCCGCGATCGCGGTCGCCGGGTGGGACGGTACAGTGTCTCGCTTCAGGGAGGCTAAGATTTGACCCCGGAAGCAAAATGGAGCCCCACGCCCGCCCTTGCCCAGCTAGCGAGCGGGCCAGACTCGCGTATTAACGACCCGAATTGGACAGGCAGGAGAAACCGGCAGTCCCGATCGATGGCTTGAACGGGTGAACGGGCCTCGTCAATATTGGGCGTCTGGCCGGGACCCTATGTACGTCCCAACCTCCCCGAGGGATTGGGAGAGCAGGTAATCGAGTCGCAACGCTAGCGCGGCCGGCACGTAATCCGGGACAATGGGCGAGCGAGCTGTCTAGGTTGTCTGTCTGGCGTCTAGCCGAAAGATGCGATGACGGGCGAGCGGGCGAGCGTCAGACAGGCAGACAGACAGGCTCGACAGGCAGGCAGGCGGGCGGGCGGGAGGTGCTGACCATCGTGGAGCAAGCCGGGTCATCTGACCGCGAGGGTCACAGCTGTAACGACTACGTGCAGCACAAGCGGCGTAGGCAGCACGAGCGGTCTCCGTAACGTGTGTACCATCTGGCTCATACGCAGCAGCCGGCGCGGGCTCGGCTGTGCCTCCCGCTCCTCCCGTTGGCCCAGCGGATGGGGGGGAAGAAAGACGGTTGGCAGGGTGGCGAGTCACGATCTTCCCTACATGCATTGTGCATTAGTTAGGACGGAGACGATATGAGGGGGATGACGATTCTCTGCGTTGGTACCAGCGACAGGTAAGCGATCCAAGCGCGGAAGCAGCAGCAGGAAAGTATGGAGTGCGTAGCAGCACAGCCTCCAGGTTTGCTTCAACTGGGACGAGCGGTTTGCACACTGCAAGGAGGAGGAATACCTAGAGCAGGCGGTAGGTACTTAGGTAAGTAAAGTACCTACATACTTTAAGATGTAATTATGTACCTAGAGAGTTAAGCTGGAAAGTATGGGAAGGCAGGTGCCGGTGTATAGAACGGAATGGGGTATAGGCATCCCATCCCATTGCATTGACAGGCACCGTCCATGCTTTCATCATGATTATGCAGGCACTTTGAATTTTCTTCTTCCTTTTTTTTTCTTTCTTCCTTCTTCTCTCCTCCTCCTAGGGTTCTCGGAGTCTACCTACTTCCTTAGTCCGTCACAGTACGTACGACCCGGGCAGTGCCCGTTGCATGGCCAGGGACCCGAGCTGCGTGCAACCTGGTAAGATGAGGGCGTGTGTGTGTCGACGTCGCATTTCGGGGGGGGGAGGTGGAAAACAGATGAAGACGGCGGGGCCTGGGCGAATCAGGCGAGGCACTGGGCGTGCGTTCCGACAGGCAGGACATGGGGCCCACAGAGGGGGTGGGCAACATCCCATCACGGACCAGTAGGAACGGCGACTCTAGTCTTCTCGAACTACTGCCGCGTCTCTTTCTTTCTCGCCAGCTCCAGGGTCAAGGGGCCTCGGGCCCCCATCTCCAAGCAGACCAGCGCCTTTGCAGCGCCCATGCAATATGCAACGGGCTCCATTTGCCATTACGGATAGAGTGCGAGCAGGGGGGGGAGGGGCAGGCGGCCGCTGCCAGCCAACCCGATTGATTTCACGAGAGCGACGGCCAGAGACAAGCAGACAAGCCGCCGACAAGGACTCCCTGCCAGCCCATCCCATATGCCCACCCCATCCGCTCCCACCCCCCGTGCGCGCGCAAACGAACGAACGAGCGAGCGAGCGACTACGCCCCGGGACTGGCGGTTCGACTGGTGATCCCTCCGTTCCAAATTTCTGGTTCACGCTCCTTCACACGCTCTCTGCCTGCGCGTGCATTGTTCTCCTCCAATGCAGCAGCAGCAGCAGCAGCAGCAGCAGCAGCAGCAGCAGCAGCAGTAGCAGCAGCAGTAGCAGCAGCAGCAGCAGCAGCAGCAGCAGCAGCAGCCGCCGTCGCCGCCGCCGCCGTCGCCGCCGCCGCAGTAGCAGCAAAGCAGAGAGAGCCACGCCGTCGTCACTCTCGCCCGTCTCTGATACGCTCCGTTGCCGCGCTCCCGTCGTCTGCTCCGACGACGCCCTTTCCTTACCTTCGTTCGTGGCCGCGTAATTGTGCCCTCTGCGATAGACATTGGGCCCGTTCCGCTGTCTCTTCCTTCACCGTCTCTCGCTACCATTGCACAGTACATTACAGCCTCTTCCACCACACACACACACACACACACACACACACACACGCACACGCACACAAACACCCCCCTCCCCTTTCTGCACAGCGCGCCCCATCTTGACGTGTCTGCGGAGTCCCGAGGCATCGTCTACCGCTGCTTTTCTCGGCGCTTGCCTCGCCATCACGTCAGTCCCTCGACCACCACCCTCATCACCGATCAACCAACACCACGGCCTCCGCCTCTGCCAGCCTCTATCTCTCTTCTTCCTCATCACCCCTGTTGCGGACAGCCACCACCGGTCTCCTCCATCTGTGGCGTCGCACGCCGTCTCTAGGCTCCCGGCCTGGTACAGATCTGTAGCCGGCTACCCAGAACGCTAAATATCATCGGCCCTCTAGGCGCGGGCACTCAAACTCAACAACTCTCGCTCTAGTCTGCTCCCGGTTTCTCTAGCATCCTCCGCTATTGGCACGCTGTCTCGGCCCTACAAGTAACAGACGAGACAGAGACATTGTGTGACTGCTGCCGGCTGCCCAGCTGCCCAGCTTCCCAGCTGCTCCAGCCGCCCACCACACCCCCTTCGGCCGCTCTCGCTTCCTCCTGGGCCACTCCACCTGCTGCCGACCCGTTATTACCTACTGGCGACCCCGGGCTCGATCCGAGAAATTTGACTGTCTCACCGACCTCTTGAACCCTCGGGCTCGCTGTCGACAGGCACGATCGCCCAAGGGAGTTGTCGTCCCCGGTCGCTGTGCTGCGTCAGCCATACAAGCACCGGAGCATCACCACCCGCCTCCCGGCGCCAAGGATCGATATGGCTGCCATGTCAGCCACGACGGGAGCCGTTACTTTGACGCCTCCCAGTAGCTCCCACGGTGGGAACCCGAGTACCTGGAAGTCCTATTCGGGCCATGATCACAATGGCGTGAGTTTGCCACCCTGCCGTCCCCATCGTCTCCTGTCCTCCCTCGCGCACCTCCCGCGACCCTCTGTCCCCCTCGTCCCTCCACGACGACTCCCACCCCCATGAATCCGGCCTCCCTGCACTGGGATCTCAACGTCGCACCCGGCAGACCAGCTAACGGGCAACGCCACCCCCTAGGATTCTATGCAAGACGAAAGCTACCCGAATCATGAGGCGTCTTTCGACCCTGCCGGAGAGCCCCTGTCCCCCCACGAGGGAGACAGTCATCGGGACCCCTTTGCTAAATCAGATCCCAACGACCCGTTCCCCGCCACCAAAGGTACGAGCCACCCCCAGGTCGGAGCCGCCTCGCCGGCGTAGCGGCCGTGATGGAGCGTGTATGTCATACTGACTTGCGAATGATGGGTTAGAAAACCGCTCCGGACGCCCCTCCACCCGCCCCGATAATAAGCGTGCGAATACCGATGGCGCTTTGGTAGACGAGAACAGCAAATGGATTCACCGTGACAAGTTGGCCAAAATAGAGAGCGCGGAACTGCAGGCGGCCGGCATCGTTTTGCCCAAGCCCAGATCGCACAGTCGACCACGACGGGACAGGAGCACCGACAAGCTCAGTGGGGCGAAACGGGCCACCGATGACTCGGGATCGGGTCCGAGATCTGGAAAGAGCTCGGCGCACAGGGCGACGCCCTCGATGGACAATGACTGGGACTCGCGCCGGGCGGACGAGAAGGACACGAGCGACTTATGGATCACGAGCGAGTCGCTGGGAGGCCCCCGTGGTGGATCGCGCATTCCCGTGCCCAAATCTAGCCCTGCGCCTTTGTCCGCCGACACCATGGTGTTGCCCGACGAAGAACCCAGTTCTGCTGCCAAGGTGGCCGCCAGGAAGGCTCGCTCGAGGGGCAATAGCATTAATGCCCTCGACGACGCGACGCGGCGCCAGTACGGACAGAAGACGAACACGGAATCTCCGAAGAAAGTTACCGCGCCCCGGAAGACGGCCACGAGGTCCGCATCGGCCAACCCGGCTACCCGGACCCAAACCAACCGGCCTAAGACGCGGTCGGGCCCCAACCGAGAGAACAGCTCCACGACGGCCAGGCCACGGACAAGGGACGGCATTCTGTCCTCGCCTACGAAGTCGGCACCCGAGGGAGACCCGCCGTGGATGATAAACTCGTACAAGCCCGACCCGAGGCTGCCGCCCGATCAACAGCTTTTGCCCACCGTGGCTAGGCGGCTGCAGCAGGAGCAATGGGAGAAGGAGGGCAAGTTTGGCAATGTCTACGATAAGGATTTCAGACCTCTTAACGAGCAGGACCACTCCAAGTCGCCCGAGCCCTATCAACCTCGAGAGACGCCCGAAAGCGAGGAGGAGCCGCGGGAGCCCACGGAAACGACGGAGAAGACGGAGCCGGCGGAAACGACGGACCAGGCGGACGAATGGCCTCTCCGGGGCGAGACGCAGAGCCCGACGCCGAGCAAAGCTGGAACCTCGTACTCGGCCATGCCCAGAATCCAGGACAACCCGCCCGTGAGCCCCATGGCGAGCCCCCGGCTTCCATCGGGCCAGCCGGCACCCATCACCCAGCAGCCGACGCACCAGGAGGAGCCCCCGGTGCAAGAGAAGCCGCAGGAGGAGAAAAAGAAGGACGACGGTTGCGGTTGCTGTGTGATCATGTGAAGGGTCACATGCCACCCCCTGCGAACCTCGGAGATCCCGATGACCCGACGACGACTGCCTGCTGCCCCAACTCGAGCCTTTCTGCTTCGGGGCGGGATCTTCTTGTGCACGACAACACGACCACACTGTTCCTTTTGTGTGTTAATATTACCGATTACAACATAACTTTTGCACCGCAATTCGACCAACATATTCAGTTATATTTACCCTTACTACCACCCATCCGACGACCCCAGCTGCCACCACAGCAGCCCCGCGGGAACGCAAGGGGCCGCGAGCATACTGTCTCGACAACATACATTCATTCGGTCCGCCTGCCGACGGACACGCCCCGGCGACGTCTGCGTGCCCACCAGCGGCCGCCTCTCGCCCTGTGGCCCTATCGGTTACCGATCCCTTCATCATTCACTGTGGATAGACCACCTTTTGCCTCGCCAGCTGTAGGCGTTCCGGGAGTTATGATTAAAATTGAGCGTCAGTTCCTTCTTTTTTTTTTTGGGCGTACTGCTTTTAATGGCGGGTTCACGGGCCGTGCGGCCGATGTTTTTAGAGCACGGTGGGTGCCATGGGGGTGATTCTGCTTGCATGGGTGGGCACTTGAACTTGAACTTTTGCTGCATGGTGGATAGCGAGGAGGAGGAAGTACAGAATCGTGGAGAACAGGGGAGGGTGAAAGAGGAAAGAAGAAGAATGACCGAACTCGGGGAAAAGTGGCAAGCTTCGAGACGAGTTACCCTTCCGGGAAAAAAGAAAGAAAAGAAAGCCAACATCCGGGCGCAAGGAGGAGAGTTGTCGGCTCGGTACCAAGTGCAGATACCCCTCCGAGCCGTTGAAGCTATGAGCGCGTACAATTCATCTATTATATCCGCTCTCATTCCGCCCTTTCAGCGAAGTGTATGTGTCCTGGACGTGACGGCGGCGTAACCGACGATGCTTCGATTCGCCCGATCACGGTCTTGGTGCTGTGGCCGTGCCACTGATACATATAGCGAGTGAGTGACTCACCCTTGCCAGGAAGAAGCGCGCTCCTTCTGGTGGTGGTCCTGTCATTTCCCACCCGCTTGGAACGTTCTTTCTATGATGTCTAGGTTCCGAATGTCTTCAGCGAAAGAAAGCGTGACCTACGGAGCTCTCGTCCGAAGTAGATTGATCGATCCCTCCAACTCTCCAGCCCGGACACCGGGGATAGCGGGGCTTGTTTCTTGAGGTACATTTATTCCTCGGTCTCGCTTCCATCAAGCTCGCGGGCTAAACTCAGACTGCTGGCTCGTATCACATCCCAATACGCCTTCTCTCACCACCTCAACATAGCACCACACAGCCGCTGGCTCACCTCGCCTGACCTACGTACGTGCCTCACATCTATTCTCCTACGCATCATCATTTGTTCTATTTCTTTCAAGGAGTCGTCTGCTTTCCTGAGCAGACAGGTTGCCTTTGCTACGCGAGCAACCGGACTCCTCCCAGCATTCTCAACGTGCATCACCATACGGTGCCGCGCCGCGGCCCGGTACTGTTTTCCCGGAAGCAATGAAGCCTAACAGCTGGGCCCCGTAGCACTGGGGAAACCGCCGCGGGCGTCGCTTCACGCCGTCGTCGCTGAAAACCATGGAACACGACGCCCGGCTGGGGACGCCGACGCCGCCGCCGCCGCCGCCGCCGCCGCCGTATCCCACGCCCATCGGCCGCAGCGCGCCCGACGCAAGCGGGCGGCCGACGCGCCGCACCCGCGTCGTCTGCATCGCCGACACGCACCGCTGCACGCCGCCGGTGCCGGCAGGCGACGTGCTCATCCATGCGGGCGACCTGACCAACGAGGGCACGCTGCCCGAGCTACAGCGCCAGGTCGACTGGCTCCGCCGCCTGCCGCACGAGGTCAAGATTGTCGTCGCCGGCAACCACGATCTCGCCCTCGACGCCGAATTTTACCGCGAGTACGGGCCCGGCTTTCACCACGGTCGCCTGCAGGACGTCGAGGCCTGCCGGGCGCTGCTGGCCTCGGGGGGCGAGGCGGCGGAGACGGAGACGCCGGAGACGGGGAGAAAGAGGACGGGCGACTGGATCTACCTGGAACACGAAGCCCGCTCGATTCGTCTGACGTCACCCGACGGGCCCCGGACCGAGTTCACCGTGTTCGGGTCGCCGTACACGCCGCAACTTCCCGGGTCGCAGTGGGCGTTCCAGTACCCGCGCGCGCGCGAGGACGGCGGCGCGGCGGCGGCGTGCAAGTGGGCGCAGATCCCGCTGGACACGGACATCCTCGTCACCCACGGGCCGGCCTTTTCGCACCGCGACGAGCACGACGGCGACCGCGCGGCCAGGGGGTGCGAGGAGCTGCGCAAGGCCCTGTGGCGCGTCCGGCCGCGGCTCGCCGTGTGCGGCCACGTCCACGACGCGCGCGGCGCCGAGCGGGTGCGCTGGGACCTCGCGCGGCGCGGCGTGCAGTACAAGGAGGACAGCGTGGAGCCGTGGACGGACCCGGCGCCCGAGGGCAAGAAGATGTCCCTCGTCGACCTGACGGGCAAAAACGCCACGGCGAGAGCCCTGGACAACAACGGGGCCAAGGCCGTGTTCCCGAGCGACTACCCCTCGCCCGCGTCCTCGGTGAGGCGGGGAGGCTCCGGAGGGAGCGCCAGCCCCGGCATCGGCACGCGCGGCCTCGGCGGCGACGGCGACTCGGCTCGGAGCGACCGGCCGGCGCTGGCGGGGCGGCTCGGACGGCAGGAGACGTGCGTCGTCAATGCCGCCATACAGACGTCAGGGTACCCGCACACAGGGCCACGTAGGCTGAACAAGGCCATCGTGGTGGACTTGGACCTCCCCGTCTGGGAGGACGAGGCCGAGGGGCAGCCCACCGGAAGCCGCAGGCCGGAAAAAGACGGCACCGCGCCCACAGCAGCAGCAGCAGCCGCCCACGAGGCCCGCCCAGCCAACATGATGTGATGGACGCATTTTTTTTTTCCCTGGACGGTCCTTGGGTCCAGCTGGGGACAGCAAAAAGAGGGGTGGGAGGAGAGGGGGCCGCTAGCCCGCGACTAGAGCGCCCGCCTGATCGGCCTTACGCGCCGTTCCCGCACAACTCCGAGGCGATCGTGACCTTTCCGATCTGGAGTTTGTTCGTGTATTGGGTTTCTTTTTTTCTTTTTTCGCGCGCATGCTGCGGCCGAGCCGCCCTGGACCCATTCAAAGATTGAGGGGTAAAGGGACAAAGAACTTTCGGACGATAAGCACTGGGGGGGCACGGCGGCGATAGGGAATTCCAGGTTGCAATGGGGAATAGGTCGGCGATGGGTTGCTGCTTCGTTTGTTCCCATTGGGAAAACCAGGTTCCTGTGCTCCTCTCTCTCTCTCTTTCACTTGCGGTCAGGGTATTATCGCATGAAGTTCCTCCCCCCCGCACACTGCTCAATCGCATGACATTCCCCCCTCCACCCCTCTCTCCCCTCACGCCCCAGCTGAAGGGAAAGCCGTTGGGCTGAAAAAAAAAGAGAGGCGAGCCTCACACCTAGCCAGCCTTGTAGCCTCACTCTTTCAGCAAAACGGTTAGACTGGTTCGTCCTTGGGCACAACCAAGCCCGGACGCACCGGAGCTTACATACCACGGCGCTATTCTAGAACACGCGGCTGTTGTTGTTTTTTGCTTCCCTTGCTACTGTAAAGAGCCCCCCTGTCGTGAATGTCGAGAGCCGTGCTTTTTTTTTTCTTCTTCTCTCGGAAGTCCACGCATCCCCGGTGATTCATCATGGGGTCCCTGGCCCCGTACACATGGTTTTCCGCATGATGGGGGACTTTCCTTGATACTACTTTGGCGGCCGCGGGAAGAGAGAGAGAAAACAAAAAGACATGTACTTCTCTCCCCCACCCCACACAGGTCAGAAGGTGAAATGCATGACACATCGAGGTGTGGGCGTTTTTGGGTCTCTGAACCCCCCCCCCCCCCCCCCCATCGGGCTATAGTAGTAGTACGGGGTGCACAGAGAAGGGGGACTGGCGATGGGCTTTGTCTACTTAGTTACCGGGGGGGGGGGGGGGGGGGAAGGTTAGTACGCATTCTTCATGCCTCCCGTTGACTCACCCTGCGGACCCCTAAGGCGCTACGGCGAGAACATGTCTCTCTATCTCCCTCTGTCTCTGTCTCTGTCTCTCCCGCCCTATGATTTTGGGGGATGGGGGGTTCGGACGGGGCGCCATCGTGGCCCTGTCATGTCATGTCTGAGATACGCGAGGCGGGGGTTTCGGCCGGCCGGCTCCTCGGAGAATAACTTTCTCTGTCGTCGTCGTCGTCGTCGTCGTCGTCGTTGTCGTAGGCTGACTGGCCCTTCCCCCCGAGACTGACTCGCATAGGTGAGAGATATTCCAAAAGGTAATCTACCGGAAGGCGAACGGGAAAGCGGGATCTATCAAACGGCGGAAGCGGGAACAACCCCCCTCCCCTTCCTAGAAAAAGCATAGACGGGGTTAACCTTATACATGGGACGGGGTGGGAGAGAAAGAAAAAAACAAGGACGCGAGACATGTAAGAGAGACGGAGGCGGACCATGTGGCATCATGAGGCCGCATATAACGGTCACTAGTCCGCTCCGTATGGTGTGTATGTGTGTAGTATGCACGGCATGATGGGGGGAGGGGGGGGGGGGGGGTTTGTCTGAGTGGGCACGACTCGCCGTGTGTTACAGCTCCCGGGAAGAGCAGCCCGCGGGGTTTTTTTTCTTCTTCTTTGTCTTGCCCTGTAGGCTCGTCGGCGGCTACGGGGGAGCGAAGGAATTGACTTTCTTCCTCCCGGGAGACCATCCGGAGAGAGAGAGGGAGAGAGGAGGTAGGTCATGTACTTTGGGTCATGCAATGCCGCGCATGCTGCGTTCTGCAGGCCTGGCGTTGGACCACCCCTCTTCCTCCCCCCCCTAAGGCATGCGGTATCGCCAGCGGCCGTCTCTCTTCCCCCCCCTCCCCCCTCCCCGTCGCCGGTCCGGCCGTTGAACCGAGTCGCGATCCAGGGGTGGGAGAGTGGGGATTCCGGCTTGCAGCAGAGGAAGAAGAGGTAGGCCAGAGAGAGAGAAAGCCTCGTGTCTACAGCCGTTGATGAGAGGGGGGGGGGGGCAAAGAAAGTCCAAGAAGGCTGATTGATAATATGTAGAGGGGGGCAAGGTAAGGCAAGGCGAGACAAGGCTCTCTCCCTCTCTCTCCCTTCTCCCCATGCTTTCTTATTCCTTCCCGTTGTGCCACAAACGCCCATATCTAAGACATACATACAGCAAAAGCCGATAGGCCCCCCCCTATGGATGTCCGACATCCCGTCCGTCTAGTGATGAAGTGGTTAGCCTGTCACACAGCCACGCGCCCGCAAACTCGCTTGTGACAGATCAGGCCCTGGGGGGAAAGAGAGGAGGGGGGAGGGCGTAATACGGCGCTTCGATACCTCCTAGTCCGGTCGTCGTCGTCGTCGTCGAGCCAATGGGCGAGCCCCGGCTCGACAAGAATCGCGCACACATACACGCAGGATTGCATCTTATGTACCTACGTTTCCCAAGCTCCGACACGGCGGGGTAAAAGGGTATGTATGTAGCAGCAACTGAGGACCAAAAGAGAACCAGTTTCCCAGGTGTGTGGGTGACGCCGTCGCGATGGGCACTTGCTGCGAGTGATGGGATCATGAACCCCCCCCTCCCCCCCCTCCCGGCGGGTCAAACTTGGCTTATCCCCCCCCCCCCCCGCCCTCCTACCCACGCTGAAAGCCTCGTATCATCCGTTGATGCTGAGAGGGCCCGATGGAAGCGCCCGTGACTAGGGGAAAAAAGGTCCCAAAGGACGCAAGGTACACTAAGTTTACTAGTTTCCCCCTTGTGAATCCGATATTGGGGGGGGGGGGGGGGGGGGGGGGGGGCGGCTATACCGGGGGTGACGGGCGTTGGTGCTTTGCTTAGGGAGGGGCATAGGATTTTCCGAGACCTGCGAGCTTCGCAGTAGTTTGTATGCGTGCCGTATACCTTCACTGTACGTAAAAAAAAAAAAAAAAGCAACAACGGCGGCCCTCCCCTCTCCGCGTCTGACAGCGAAAACGCCCATCTTGGCGTTGAGGATTTGTACCGGGCCTGCAGTTCACTATGGGGGAGATACCTGCCAAGACCCTACCCACTGGCGTTTTTTGTTGTCACCCGCGAAAGCCCCCTCCTTCCTTCCTTCCCTCCTCCTCCCTCCCCGCATCGTGAGGCCCGTTTGCCGAGCGGCAAAGGAAGAAAAAAAAGCCGGTACGGTGGCACTGGTGGCTTTGCCTTTGTGGCCAATGCGCTCTTTGTATTCTCTCGTTTGCCGCTCACCGCCCGCGCCACGCCCGTTTTTTTTTTCCCCCTTCCCAAACGGGCCTCCGAGGCGGTGCGACGCGACGCGCAAGGGAAAACCGCCCCCCTCTTCTCCCCCAAGAGTAGGAATGAGATGGAGGGGGGGGAAACGATGATGGCTCGACAGGTGTGGTGGTTTGTAGCGTGTGGGCTTTTGCGAGCTGCCGGAAGATGCCAAGCTGGGAGCTCCCTGTTCGTGGCCCCCCGTCCGTCATCATCGAACAGAGCTTCGATGGGTCCCAGATGGAATCAGGGACCCGGACTTGAGGGGTCACGCATCGGGGCTGGGCGTCGTTGGTACATAGTGGGCCCATCAAGAGGAGGAGGAGGAGGAGGTCATCACAGTAGTGGTCGGGGCAGTCAGTATCCCATGATGTATGTACATACCTAGCCGTCCACAGCTTGCTCACAAAGTACCACTACTACCACTATTACCCGACTGCTACTACTATTACCAGGTACTCATCTGCTTTTTGCGATGGCAAGAGCTCGAACTACCTGTCAACATGACTCCTGCGGGATAGGGCCCCGAATGAAAGTCTCCTGACACTTGCAGGTAAAGAGAAGGGGAAACAAGATTCGGCTTCGGTCTGGCGTGGAGCAGACCTGCCATCATGTGCCTGCGGGAAGCTTGCGATTATCTTTGCTCGATGGGTTGCCTGATGCAGCCCGCTATGGGATCATGTGTAAACTGTACTATTAGTACGTACATGCGTTTTCCCTCTCGCAGCGGCACCTCGAGCTCGCGACAGGACGGAGACGTGCCGCATGGGCCTCTCTTAGGTAGTCAGCAGCAGCCGACCAGGTAGGGATGTGTGTCGGTTGGTGCGTGTAATGTGTGTGTGTGTGTGTCTCTCTCTCTCTCTCTCTCTCTCTCTCTCTTCGTACCCCCCCCCCGTCCCTACATATGATAGGCCCCTTTGGGGCGAGGGGATATGCCGCGGGTCCCCCGCTGCCCTGCGGCTTTACTCATCCATGCCCATGGAGTCCGCTTGCTCCATGCTGTTGCTTTTTCTCGGCAGCATCGTCAGAACTCTGTTGCGGCGGGTGCGCCTCGTGCACGCACCGGGGAGGGGAGGGGAAGGGGCAATGGCAAATCCCCTCCCCCTCCATCCCCGGGCTGCCTGGGAATTTCTTCGAGATTGCCATTCTGCCTCGCCCGCTCTGTTCCCCTGATCGTCCTCCCGTGCAGGCCTGGCGATCACCGGCGGGCTTTTCCTTCACGATACTTAAGTACTGGGCAAACTAACTTACTTACTGGCCCTTGACCGCCCAAGACAGCCTGGGACTAACTGGCTAGCGGCCGTTTCCGGCTAGACTGACGACGCCAGGGCTGGTCGCTGGGTCTCCGAGCTCCCCACGACTCGGCTCAAGAGAGGCAGAGGGCAACGGGAGCGACTGGCCACGAGGCTTCCAAGCGCTGGGTTGGCCTGCCCTGGCGTCGGCCGTCGGTGAGACTCGGGTCCAAACACTCCACCGCGCCAGGGCGGAGGAGCTGGGCACCTGGACAGGCTCTCAGGGCTTCTTCTTTCGCCCAGAGGCCAGCTGCGTAGGCTTAGTGTCTGTGTGCCCCGTGTGTGTGGTGCTGTGGAGGGCGCTGAAGGCGCTGCAGGTGGCTCGAAGCGTGGCTGATTCCACCGCCAGGCCCGCCGGCCATTGGCCCAGAAGCCCCCGTCGGTAGTACCCAACACCCCCCCCCTCCTCGCGCCGCAGCCCTTCTGCGCTTCTTCGTCTGACAACCAGCCGATCCTCATCCCACCGCGTCGGCTCGCACTCATCTCAACCTCGCCCGGGGAGGGGCCAGGGTCCGCGATGACGAAATCCCTCGCTCTGCCGACGAGAACGCACACCCACACCCACACCCCTCCCAAGGCACCGAGGTTCAGTAACACGACGCGGGATCGTGATGATGGCCTGCTTGGGTGGCAGCCGGGCCATTCACAAGACCACCACCGACCCCCCCCAGCACCGCCCGTGCCCTATGCAAGGTTCAATGTACCTGCTTCGAGCTCCAACTAGATTGGCTGTGACGGCTGTGCTCTGGCCCTATAGGCGACCAGCTTGACTCGGGGGGGTGACAATCTCACGGCAGCGAAAAGGGTCCCCAGGCAAACCAGAGGCTACGACGGTATGCAGCCATCGCAAGGGTGGGGGGGAAACCCGAGGGCTCCTGACTGGCCCGGCAGGAGGGTCCTGCTGGCGACCTATCAAGCTGCCGCACACGGCCAGCCGTGGTTGTCGTTGTCGTTGTTGTCGTCCACCCGGATGAGACCCTCAATTCTGTGATGGCGGCCCTCACTCGCAGAGCTGCTTCCCTTCCCCCCATCGCCCCTCCCCCCAAAAGTGCGCGCCCGTCTCCGACCCGAACCATACCGTGGGCGACCCCATTCGGTTCGTGCGTCGTGCGTATCATCTGCTGCACGCCGGGGAGGGGCCTACGGTGTTGGCCGTGCTGGCCCGTGGCCCAGCAGGGAAATCGTACATAACACACACGCGCGGGCCAGCCAACACGTGGACCACGGCCCCCATGATGATGAAATGATTGACGAGGTGGTTGACTTGTTACCAGAAACCAGAGTCCCCCCCGAGCTCGAGGGACCCAGCGTATAAGGACGCTTTGGCCGGCGTGGGTGGGTGGGTGAGCTGGCTGCAACCAGAGGGCGAATGAGGCAGCCAATCCCAGATCTGTTGTCCGCCTTTGGCCCAGCGGGCCGGTTAGATCTCGGATGGCCCATGTTATGTTACCTGGTATTGGCATAGATGTACGGCCTATGTGTCATTGTGACTGACCGCATGGGCGCTTTCCCCTGAACCTACGGGGTCTTCTGTCTACGACTCTACCAACGAGAATCCCGCGCGTCGAAGCACGTGGAAGGGCAAAATGGACGCCGGTCCGAGACGGCCAACGGGCCAGCGCCTCTGGCGCGGCTTCAACACACGGTAGCGGGTGGGTGAGGTGGGCTGCTGGACATGGAGATGATAGGAGCTGAACTCCTGCAGGAAGTCTGAAGTGCTCAAGTTATACTACTTTAAGTAAGCACCCGCCGAGGTGTCTCGAGCTAGTCGAGACGGGCCTTCGTGTGTTTGTTCTATCGTGACCTGCACCTGGGGGCCCAGACTCACGAAGCCTGCTGTCGCCGAGGCACCAGACCCGGGTTGCCAGGGACAGCTGGTCGCGGGGCGGCTTTGTCAAGGTTGCGTTGTTGTGGCCGCTCAGTGATGGCCCGTCGGCTTGGCCGACTTTTCGCGACCCCATCCGCCAGCCCACGCAACGGGATTTCGTTGTAAGCGGCGCGCGAGGGAACACACGACGCGCGCGCTTTTTGCTGATCTCGTGATTGTCTCTACCGCCTGCGTGGGTTTCGGCCCCCCCTGAGACAATTGTTCGGAACACGCAATTGACGATCCATTCGCCCGGGAGAGGTAGGGGAAGGACAATAGACAAAAAAAAAAAAACACCACACGACAGTCCGTCCGAGGTGAGGAGCCCTGAGGATCCCATATAGACCCCCCTCACCGCCTGGGTGGGAAAGCACACGCAGCCAGTCCAAGCTTGATGGCCTCAAACTGGAAGCGGATACGCTCCACCCACGATTCCAATTCAAGGAACCCAAGCCTCGTCCGCTCCCGGAGTTCACCAGGCCAACAGACCGCAAGACCCGTCAACAAGTCGGTCGGGGAGTGATTCATCTTGCTGGAGCTGGACCACCGCCCCCCTCCTCCAGTGCCCCCTTCCCCTACGGGCGTTGGGATCCCGGGCACCGACAACCGGCCGCCACGCCGACTTGGTCCAATATCGCCTCTCTCAGCAAAGAGGTCGGAGGCGGGCGTCCATCGAGACAGGCTTAGCCCCGGGCCGCCTGTCCCTGACGCCCTGTTATCGCCACCCAGCCACGGAAAAGAACGCATTCGCTTAGTCGGAAAGAAGGGGGGCAAAGCGAGAGCAGCCACCTCCTGACGCGCAATTGAGCAAGAAGAAGAAAGCAAACTGTGCACAATTCGCCTCCTCGAAACGCGAGCCGGCGGCGATACTCCCAACCGTCTGAAGAATAGATACATGTTGAATTTGGGGAGAGGGGGGGGAGAAGTCAGTCTCCCTAGCCCAGGTCCATGGAAGCAGCCCTGGAAGGTCGGTCCAAGGCACAAGCTCGCGCAGTAGAGCTGCACCTCCAACTTTAGACACCGCCAGCGCAAACCAGGGCAGCCTTCTCTTTCTTCATTTGGCAACGACGGCTTCGAGATCGACGACTAGATTCCGTTTCCTAACGCAAGCGTTTCCCGCCGTCGCCGGCCGGTCCGCGAGTCTGTCGTACGTGGGCCGACCATCGCCGGGCTGGGTTTGTTCCACGTCCATCAGCTTGTAGCAAGTACCGGGCTACCTTACATACCACCTACAGCGGCCAACCCGCATTACTCATCGTCAGCTGCGCATCTTGTCGGCTGCGCGTCCCGACTATCTATTATCTGTCTGTCTGTCCGACGGCCGCCGCGCGCATTGCTTCTCACCGACACGAGAGCAGGCACATACGGGAGAACACAGCCCCGCGGGTGACGACGATTAGCTAAGACGACAGGACCCCGGGTACCACAGCTTTGGCGATACCGAGGGAAGGTATTCTTCGTCGGCCATAAGCATTCAGTCAGCAAGCCTCCCTCCCAAAGCTGGGAAGCTCCAGGGGCCGCGGGTCCTCCAGAGACGATCTTTCTGACAGGAGGACGCGGGACGGTGCCAATCCATTGCGCCCGCTCTCATCCACTCGCCCGTTGGGGGGACCACTGGCCCTCGTCGAGCGGGCTCGGCCACGCAGCCGTATCTGATTTGCAAGAGGCTGCGGACGCCAAGCGAA
The DNA here is from genome assembly GCA_029489945.1 of Nigrospora osmanthi. Lineage (NCBI taxonomy): Eukaryota > Fungi > Ascomycota > Sordariomycetes > Amphisphaeriales > Apiosporaceae > Nigrospora > Nigrospora osmanthi. The sequence continues at coordinate 748,480 of CP120499.1, forward strand.
GGCCATTGGTTTGGGACGAGAGGGCCCTCTCAACTCGGCTGTACTCCAGGTCAACTGGTGCTACCTACTTGGGCACATCATCATAAGTACAGTGGGCAGGCCGGCAGGCGGGCGTACGCTGCCCGTAGGTAAGTAGGTACCTACCTACCGCCTCGACAGGCAGGTGCTGAAGAAGGCAAAAGAAGGCCACAGTTGAGCCGGAGCAGGCTTACTCTATACATCCATCACCCACGATCCCTGTCGATCCCGGCAGCACACCCCTAGCGGTATACCTCGAGCGCGCCGGCGTCCAGTAGTAGCGCTCAGCGCAGTACAAGCCCGCCCGCCCGCTTAGGGGGAGGGGAGGGGGGCACACGCTAGGCGCTCAAAGTACCGCCCGAAGGAGCAGGGAAGGCGATCGCGAGGATAGCGCCGTCGCTTGTCTCTGCGCGCGCGCGCGCACGCACGCACACACGCTCTCTCTCTACTCTCCAGAAGTGGCCCGGCCGCTGCGAGTGGGCTCCCGGTTCCAGTTCCAGTTGCAGTTGCAGGGTGTCCCATAGGCTTGGACGTCGACCCATCCATCCATCGGCTTTCCCACTCGCCAAGGAGGAGCACGAGGAGGAGATAGGTACATACCTTACCTCGCTCTCCTCATGCTCCCACGTAAGTACATGACTTACCGGCAATACCTTACCTCCTCCTGCAGTACCCGTACCGGTGTCCCGTACCGCCGTCACTTCACTGGCGGGGACCATCTACACCACCAAGTTCATCCCTGTCCTGCCCTGCCCTCCAGGTCTGTCTGTCGGCTGCCCAGCCCAGGCGAGCCCCCCCCCGTCGACGATTGCAGCGAGCGGGCGTGAGCAGCATAGGTTGGAACATACCCCGGGCTGGTAGCCTCAAAGACTGGCCTCACCCGCCTTCACCACACCCTCGCTCTCCTTGGTCTTTCCCTTCCTCTCTCAAGTCACGCCGTGACCTCATCACCTTCAAACCACCACCCCCTTCCTGCTCTCTCCCCCCCCTACCAAGCCAACTTCCACCCCTATAACAACAACCTTCACCTAGCCTCCTGGCGCCCGTCCGTCCTTTGCTAGCCGACTCCCTGCCGTTTGACACTTCAGCCCGGCTTCAGGTTCCCAGGCGCCAGTTCTTGATTGAATTCGGCCCCGTACCTACCACTACTACTGCCACCACCACCACTACCACCACTACTCCTACCACTTCGCTTCCTTCGCTCCCGGCGCGCTTGTTACCCGCTCGTGCCATTGCGCGTTACATCATTGCTTCGGTTGCCGACATCTGCTCGTTTCACTGCTGCTCAAACACCAAACGCCTGATCCACCACTGGAAGCTCCAACCCATGCAATAGCCGGCTGCCGCTGTCGTCACCGCCCTCGCCATCCCTCTTTTGCTACCAGCTCGCTCGCTGAGCCGTCACTCCAAAAAAGGAACCGGGGAAAGGAGTATCGCGATAACCACCCAGCCGCCAACCCACTGTGCAGGTTTCTGCACCCATCTGCCGCCATGTTCATTTTACCTGCCAACCCCTATGAGATTCTGGGCGTTCCCAAGACCGCTCAGATCCCCGAGATTCGGCAGGCCCACCGGAAATTGGTGCTCAAATGTCATCCCGACAAGGTGTCAGACCCGCAGCAGAAGGCCGTAAAGGCCGAGGAGTTCCAGAAGGTCCAGCGCGCCTACGAAATGCTCTCCAACGAGACCGAGAGGCAGAAATACGATGACATGGTTCGCGCAAACCAGATGGAGGAGGAGAACAAGCGCCGACGCGCCGAGCAGGCCACTTCGTACCCGACACCGGGTCGCACGCCACCTCGCGCCGAGCCCGAAGCGGCCAGCTACCCTGCGTATAACGTGAAGGTGCGGACTGCGGAGCCGCCGCCATCTTTCATGCGCTCCCAGACCATGCCCATGCCGCCCAGGGGAGGCCCATACGCGACTCGCACGCCGTCTCACTCGTACGAGGAATTCAGCCCCGACGAGTCGCGCGAGCCGCGGAGCGCCAAGAAGTCGGTGCCGGTCTACGACAGAGAGTCGAAGCGCGACGAGGAGAAGCGGAGAAAGAAGAAGGACGAGGAAGAATGGGAGCGCCAAGTGAAGAAGATGGAGCAGAGGAAACGCGAAGAAGCCAAGGAAAGAGAGCGCCGCGACAAGGAGAAAGAAAGGGAGCGCCGTGAAAAGGAGAAGCGGAGAGCCGAGAAGGACCGGAAACGGGATACGGACGACAAGCGCGGCCGCAGTAAACAACCGTACGTCGAGGTCCAGCCCGTCGATGACGAGCGGGAGCGAGAGCGGGAGCGGGAGCGGGACGCGCACATCGTGGACGCCGCGCCCAAAGCAGACAAGACGCCCAAGAGCAAGTCAACAAGCCGCCCCAAGCACGAGCACGTTACCTCGGATCACGAAGGCCCAACGACCGGGGGGGCCGCCGATAAGCACAGGCAGAACCTCGACCAAGCTATCCAGTACCTGGAAACTTCGCGGAGTAAAGGCAAAACGCCGCTTATGCGCGCCGCGACATATCACCCAACAGCGTCTCCGTACACCCGCGAGGCCCGCCCAGCACACCCCCCTCCGGCGGTAGAAACGCCACCGCCGGCAAATCCCGCCGTGGCTCCGCCGCCGCCGCCGCCGCCGTCGCGTCCCGTCTATGTCGACGAGGAGACGGTGAGACGATCGTCCGCCAAGTCGTCGGCGCGCCGAATGTCCCACGACACCCCTCGGCCCCGCGACAAGGTCTTCACCTCGTCTTCTCACAAGAAGCCCAGCCGGCAGCAAGCGTCGGATGACGAGTTCCGGAGTCCTCCGCCACTCAAGAAGTCGATGACCATGCCGGCGCAGAAACACTACGCGCCCCCCGAGGTGCCCGAGTCGCCCCCCAAGATGCACCGGTCTCAGACCGAGACTTACTCACGACCAATCCCTGGTGGCCCTCCGGCCATTTCCCGCTCACATACGTGGGTTCCCGCACCTACGGGTGAGGAGGATTACCACCGGTCGAGGCGCTACCACACCACCGATGACGACTCGGAGGACGAACGCCCTCGGAGGAGTCGCAGATCCGCGCGCTCACCTGAGCCCGTAAGCCGCGCTTCGGCTGTTCGGTACCATGTCGTTCCTCAGCCCGATGGCCGGGCGCCTCGCACACGTGCCATGTCCCCGAGAAGCAAGCCTCCGAAGACGGCGTATTACGCGTCGGCGGAGGAGCCCAGCTGGGACAGCCGCCCATCCTACGAAGCTGCTGGCAACGGCAGCTACTACCCGAAGGTCAAGTACTCAACCTGGGGCGAGCCTTCGTACTCGAATCCGACCTACAAAGCAACGGAACATCCCGCCTCGGTGTATGGATTCTAAACGTGGCGTCCCGCTCATACCGAGCTGTTCCGAAGTTGCGGCTTGCATACCAACCGAGCCCTCTTCCTCGACCTCTTATATCTGTACTCACGCTTTGTTCCGCATTTTCGCTAGCCCCCACGTGGCGCTTTCCAACACGTTTCTGTTTCACGAGTCACCGGAGTTTGGGCGTCACTTTCAATACCACAACCACGATTGAAATTTCCGAGATACAGTAACGATTACACGATACCTTTGGCAGGACCGGGCCGCCTGGGACGTTGGACGGACTGACGGATGATATGGGCCAAGCCTCGGCGAATGCCCGCTGGCCACGGGTCCGCAGGTGACCGAAAAGGCTACGGTGCATCGCTGCACCGCTGCTCATCGCACCCGCATCCGACCGTCAGACCACCCAACCACACCCCAAGGCGGCCGGCCCTTCGGCTCGCACCACGTATTCGCTGGGGATGACGTCGTTCCTGTTTTCTCAATGTATTCGTCGCATCGATTTTCTCTTTACTCGCGCCCCCCGCCGTCACGATCACGCACGCCACGTCATACACCTATACATATACACAACTGCATAACTCGTTTCTTGGGACGGTGTTTTTCTGGGGGAGCACAAGTGCCGCGGGAAGGCCGGAGCTAGGGAGGGCACGGGGTATGGGAGGTTGGGCATCAGGCATCAAGTGTTTTGTTTTTTGGTTTGGATTTTTCGGTTTCGACCTGGGCGGCCACTAGTCGTTCATTTACAAGGCGCAAGCCCCTCCCGCTCTCTTCCCCCAACTACAACACTCGTTTCGTCCCCCCCAAGACCGGATGATCAGATCATCAGGCGGGGGGGGATAGGTGGATAGGCGTACAAGAAGGGGGTTGGATGGATGGGGGGTGTTTTCTTTAGGTTGCGGGGAGGTTGCCAATCGTCGGAAGCTGGCTGGCTAGCAGCAGCAGCAGCAGCAGCTTTGCGTCAGACCCAAGATTCGAGAGATACAACATGAACATATAGGTGGTGTCCTCCGAACCCGAGGACCCGGGGGCGCGCCCGCGTCGCTACGGGAGAGCCGGGAAGAAAGGAGAAGACCTCCGGTCTTTTCTTCTCGCGCGCACATACAACCCCCCGCCCCCTCCTGACGTGGAGGCCCCCTACTTACGAATTCACGATGTGCGTTGCGTTGAGCAATCCCGGGTCTTTTCACACCCCGCCACAACCGTCCCCGCCCCCCCTTTCCGTATCGTGCTGTCCCGACCCGACCTGTCCCGTGAACCAGAGAGACGCGCGCGCGCTTCGCAGTAGAATGAATACATTAAACTCTTCCCCCCCTCCTCCCTTTGTTCCACTATGCGGTTCATACATCCCCTCCCTCGACTCGGTCCGTACCCCCACCTGCGCGGTACCGTCGCCGGCCGTCTCGGTAGCCGTCGGGATCGGTGGACGGACACGGCGGGAGGTTGGGTGCGTCGGCGCCGCAGTCGGGGGGTTTCCCGGGTGCGGAAAAAGGGGGGTGGGGGTGCGCGGCATATACCTCACGGTTATGTACATGTGTATATATTTTCATGTAGGCTCCAGAGGCGCCAAACACCCGGAGAAACAGAGAGGCGGGGTTGGGGGGGGAGAGAGAAAGAGAGGACTGGAGAGCCAACGGCTCACACGAGCGGATTTAACTACCTCGCGTGCTATGGGCATCAGGGATGTTTCTTGCTTGTCATCTGCCACACTCTCCGAGGACGCGGGTTTAAATCTAGGCGAAGCCGGAGAAGGGAGGGGTTTTCCAAGAAAAGCGCGAGAAGGGGGGGGGGGGGGGGAATGAAAGAGAGGTAAGAACTCCTTCCCGAGGAATTGCTTCTATGCTGCCTACATGTCCTAGAGGGGGTATAATTAGTGATACACAGAAGGGCGGAAAAAGTGTTTGTTTTTTGCAATGGAAAATGCCCACCCCCCGAAACGCCACCTTCGCCATTCCCATCCAATCCGGCCACCCGCGCTTTGTCGGTTGAAAATCCCCCCTATTGACGGCGACACGGGGCTTCCGTTTGCCCTCTACCGGTGGCCTCCCCCCCCTAGTGAGCTCAAACTCTGCTTCTTGCAAGCACCGCTGCAGCACCACACCACAGGGTCTACTTTATATATATGGTGGCATCGCGCCGGGGCCGTAGGGCTTTGTGTTGTTCTCCTTTCGCCGCGGCCGTCTATCCTGCGGCGCAACGGTTTCGCCGATTATATCAAGACGTAAAGAGAGCAGATCTGTTTGTTGGGGCATCCGGGTTAGCGGGGGGGTACTTGGGGGAGAAAAAGAAAAAAAAGGGGGGGAAGGGGCCGGGCCGAGACGTACCATGGCCAGGCCCAGAATCATGCTGCACCAGAAGCAGACGTTGTTGAGGGTCTGGCGGCCGCGCACCCACTTGGTGCGCTGCAGCATGACGATGGGCAGCTGGAGCATCTGGCAGACGAAGCCGTAGCCGCGGACCTTCTTGGTGATGCAGCCGAGCACGATCTCGTGGCCGACCGAGGAGATGAGGAAGGTGAGGAGGGTGGCGGCGACGCGGCCGGCGCGGGGGCGCGTCGTCGCGTAGACGTGGCGGCGCAGGAAGGAGTAGACGGGCACGTTCCACTCGCGCGAGAACTCCATCCAGTCGGTGCTGTTCCACCAGTCGTCGTAGAAGTGGCGGTCGCCGAAGCGCGTGATCTCGGCGAAGGCGCCCAGCACGTACTCGAAGATGACGAGGAAGACGAGCAGGAAGGTCAGCATGAAGGGGAAGAGCAGCCACGAGATGGTCTCGGCCAGCGTCAGCAGCGTGTCGAGCGGCCCCGCCGCCTGCCGCAGCTCCCCGTGCGCCGCCTGCAGCACCGGCAGGATGAACTCCTCGGAGATGATGGTCAGCAGGAAGATGCAGCCGAAGGTGGCCACGACCTTGGCCACCAGCGACGTCCAGTTGACGCGCGGCGCGCGCGGGTACTCGAGCTCGTAGCAGAGCGTCGGGCAGAACAGGTAGTCGAGGTAGTTGGCCCACGTCAGGTTGCGCGGGTACGTGATGTTGCCGATGGGGCTCGTCAGCTCGCGCGCCAGGTCCTCGCGCAGCTGCTTGAGGCCCTCGTCGTCAGGCTCGGCGCCGCCGACGGCCTGGCCGTCGTGGGCCAGCTGGCCGAGGGGCTTGTCGACGCTGGGGTACTGGTAGACGGGGTCCTTGGAGGCGGTGGCGGGGTGGTCGAGGGCGCGCAGGCGCTTCTCCGTCTCGGACAGGTGGCCGTTGTAGAAGGCGTACGAGTGCATCTTCATGAGCAGCACCATGGTGTGCAGCAGCAGGAAGACCTGCGACGTCCACGTCCACTGCAGCAGGAAGGGCACCGAGATCCAGACGCACAGCCAGACGGCCTGGTAGAGGCTCTGGGCCGCCATGCCCCCGCGCTTCCACGTCATGGCGCCCTCGCTCGCGCGCGCCAGGCGGTGCAGCGGCAGGCTCACGGCGGTGCTGGCGACCATGAGGAAGTCGGCCACGGCGAGGTGCCACAGCTTGACGGTGAAGAGGTACCAGATCTGCACGCGCAGCGGGTAGCCCGTGTCCTTGACGTTGCGCAGCATCGACGTGATGGCCATGATGGCCAGGCCGATCCAGAAGAGGTTGAAGAAGCCGTGGAAGTCGCGGTACTCGGACTCGGGGTCGAAGTGGGAGACGCGCGACGTGAAGTCGATGGTCGGGAAGATGCGGCGGCGCTGCTCGGCGCGGACCAGCTTGCGCGCCGTCGAGAGGGCCTTGGTCGAGTCGGGGGCATCGTCGGGAATGGGCGTCGAGCGACCACTGCAAAAAAAGGGCGGGTTAGCTGTCTGCGCGGCTTTCGCCGTGTCACACGCCAAAGTCCGAATGCGACGACGACGAGGACGACGACGACGAGGAGGGAGACGGGGCTGCGCACCTTGTCATGCCCGACACGGAGCCATTCTCCTGTACCGCGAGCTGTCCGTTGCTCGACTGGCGCGAGAGCTCGGCGAGCTGGGCGTTTTGGGGCTTTCGCGGGCGCGGGCGAAGGATGTGATCGTGGTCGCCGTTGGTGGCGGTAGTGTCGGCGCCGGTGGAAGCCATGGCGACAGGTGCTCTTTCTTTCTTTCTCTCTCTCTCTCTCTCTTGCTCTGAAGCTGCCTACGCCACGCTGGGCAGGAGGCGTTCAAGGGGGAGGGGCCACGGGCTGGCTTTTATGGCGATATCGAGGAAGACGGAAAATGTATACCCTGGACCGAGGGAAGGGGGGGGTGGCCACGTAACGGCGCGTAACGGCGAAGATGCGCGCTGGGTTATCGGTTTCGTTGCCAGCCCGGGTAGAGCTGTTGCTGGGATGGCGTGTCCCAAGGGCGCAGGAAAGAAGAGAGGGGGCCAGCACGGAAGCTATCCAAAGGCTATGCATACACGGGAGCTATCCAAAGGCTATGCACGGCAAGACGGGAGCTTAACAAGGTGACAACGAGGCCGTGAGGAACGTGATGGGGGCCAAGAAGGGGGAGGGGGAGGGGGTTCGGATGCACTGGTTTTCGAGGTTCTGCGGTTAGCATGAGGCGGTAGATATTGCCAGGGGAGCCCCAGTACCTTGTACGGGACAGTAGATGAGCTCTCAGCGACCCGCAATGGGGGGGAAAGGAAAGAAACCCTGTGCCCACGTAGCTCTCTCAGCACCTCTCGCTGGGTGTCCGGATGGTGGTAGTTAAGGAAATGGAGAAGGGGGGGGGTGGAAGTGGATTTCGAGGGTCCTATGCATGGATCCATACTATGCTCCCCTAGTAAATTTGATCGTACATAGATACATGTAGGTAGATACGGATACGCCAGGAGAGGGGGGGGGGAAGCAGTAAGGAAATAGGGTCACAGGCGCCGTTGCAGGTCCCCTTAGACCCGGGGTGCAGGTTCCAGGCTCCAGGCTAGTAAGTAGCAGCAGCAGTAGTATTAGTAGTAGTGGGAGAGTAGTTGTAGTAGTAGTAAGTAGTCGTGGGCGGGCGAGACGGGACACGATGCCTGCGTGGGCGAGCAAACGCGCAGGTCGCTTTCGGCATTGTCTAGGTGCTATCCAATGCGACTACATCCTACAAAGTGATGATGTACTCTGCAAATAGAAGCTCGAGCTTCTGTCCATCGTCATCGTCGGCGTTGTCGTCGTCGTCGTCGTCGTCGTCGTCTTCGTCGTGTTTGCCCCGAGCAAGGGCTCACGACGAATTCGAAATTGGGGGTTCCCCCCAAAAGTGGACGAGAGAATCCATGGCAGCTGCAGCATGACATCAGCCCCACGGGCATGGAGCCGATTTCCGACCCGGCCAATACGCCAAATCTCCAAATCTCCGTGCCCGCCGCACTCAGAAAGCCAATTTCTACTTTCCCTACTCCGTGCTAAGTACTTACATCCATACCTTGGTAAAGTATACATGCCTCTAATTGGAATGAACAGCAGCGCGTCAGGGGCAGATAGCGAGCCGAGCTAGAACGGTAGTGCGCGTCTGCACCCCTTATGCATCCCATCCCATATGATGAGCACTTTCCCCCCCCCCTGAAGCTGCCACCCGCCCGCCTGGCTCGTGTTGCCTGAGGAGACGTGATGTGATGGCCACGGGGAATAACCAACGAGCAAGCTGCCGTTCGTCGTCGTCGTCGTCGTCGCCGCCGTCGCCGTCGAGTCGGCCTTTGTCTCGGTCTACGAATACGCCGGACCTCAGACCCGCATCGCCCATCACGAGACGCGCAAAGACCTTCCCGATGCTTCACGTGTTGTTACTTGGCCTACATCATCACCGCTGTCATCCCACCATCCATCCATCCATCCATCCCATCCCATCTCAGACACCACCCCCCGCGGCATCTGCCGGAGGTCTGGAACTTGTGTGGAGTTTCCACCGTGAAACTTGGCTTTGGACACCAATCCGTGCCAACCGGCCGCTTCGTACTCGAGTCCGGAAAACATGGCCAGCTTTGCCATCTGTACGGAGGGTCTTGGCAATTAGCCGCCCAGCTCCCCCCCCTCCCAGCGATTGCGATCTTCCAACCCGCCGCGTCGTCGGGCTCTGCCTCGCGGTTCATGTCCAGCGCTCGGCCTTCAAAGAACTCGCCGGCCCTGAGAGCGCGCCCGCCGCGACGTGACCAGCAGCTCGAAGAGAAATGCCGTTGGTGCCGTTGACGAGAGCCGCGCCGGCCTTCGCATCACGTCGCGAATGTCCTCGCCCGGCATCGAGATCTCGTAGCGGCCGATCTCGTCGATGACGCGTAGCAAAACAGGCTCTTGGCCGGGAGCTGTTGGGTGAGCATTTTGAACGCATTGTAGCGAGCCTTCAGGTTGGACCTCCCCACGCGCCGTCGGTCCTTTGGCGTGATGGAGTCCATCTGAGATCGACGGCAATGTTCCTCTCAAGCATCAGGGACAGTAGTTGGCCGACGAGGCTGGCCATCAAACGCGCGGCCGGCACCTCGGCGGCCCCAAATCGCGGACGATGCTCGCCGCAGAAGTACTTGGCCACATGCCGCTCCTGCGTGCCTTCGGACAATGTGATCAACTCGGCGGCCATCAGGGTGAGGGGCGATGGTCCGTCCCACGCCTCGGCAGCGCTGACGATGTCGCATTCTCCGTCACAAAGCCCTTGAACTGGCCCTTGGTGATCATATATGCTGCCATGGTCTTGGTCGCGTCATCCGCTGCTTGGCCCTGTCGCGAACCCTTGTCGAGATCCTCCGCCACGGTGTCGGCCTCGTGTGCCAGTGAAGAAGCCAGCAGGCTGGGAACAGCGGCTTCCGTTAATACCTTCAAGATGGATGCTGCTTCTTGAATACTAGCAAGTATCTGATGATGCGACAAATACCCCGGGTGCTTGAGGGCTGTAAAATGTTAGCACTGCCACCATCACGCCTTTTTTATTTTTTTTCTTGCTTGAGCTCATACCCGTACTTTGCCTGAATTTTGGGCTTCGCAGCAGCTGCATGTAGATGGCTTCCACCAGGCGCAAGCTGTGCTCCGACGTCTGTCGCGCCGCTTCTGAGTTCTGGTATGTGGCTTTGATGATATATTCCTGACGTTGTCGTCTCTCCTGCGAAAGCTGGCTCGTCTCCTCCTTGATCGAGCCGAAGTGTTACTTGACTTCCTTCAGACTCTCGGTGAGCCTCCCACTGTATACAATATCACTATGTTCTGCGAGGATGACCCGGTTCTCGAAAAAACGGGCCGCAGCATTGGTGAGGTGCTTCTGCATTGCAAGAATGTAATCCAGGCTGGCCTCAGTGGCCATGCCCGACTGCGACTCGAGGGGGAACCGTACCCATGGATCAAGCACGCCTCTGCCTTACAAGATCGACTAGCCAAGGGAAATACTCAGGATGATTGCGACGGAGCAGGTCTGCTCAAAGGACCCAGGCTTGTCTGTCAGTTTATGGGAAGGACCTCAAGTCACTATTCGAGCTGAGATGTGCGATTAGCGACTCCACTGCCAGGGAAACCTGGTACGAAGACCTCTGGCACTTGCTCAAACAGGGTGACTTTGTCATAATCCAGAGGAATCCTACACGCGCATACAGCAACAGGACTCGTGCTCTTGTTACACGGCGCGCCCGGTGTTGGCAAGACCAGCACGGCCAAGTGTGTTGCTGATAACACGGAGCGACCTCTGTTTCCAACTACATGTGGTGATATCGGCGAGACGGCCATGGAAGTCGAGGACAGGCTCCAAAAACACTCCAGAACGGCGCGCGAGTGCGGCTGCGTGCTTCTCCTGGATGAGGCCGGCGTTTTCCTCGCCAAGAGAACCAAGATTGACATCCCCCGCAACGCCATCACGAGTGTATATCTGCGGGGTCTCGAGTACTACCAAGGTGCGCCTGGTCCTTGCCAGACTTCTTCGTCCGGTGATTCGCTGACGCACACTTAAAGGCATTCTGTTCCTCACCACCAATAGAGTGGGAGGAATAGACTCAGTGAGTTGGAAGGATATTCCGGAGCTCACTTTTCCAGTGGCTTATGGTGATTGCACAGCATACAAATCCAGAATACATATGATCATTCTTTCCAAGAGATTTGACCTGGAAAATTCTGTTCAACTCTGTGAGATGTGTATTGAGCGTACTAAGGCTGAGTAGGAACGTTTGGGCCGAGAGGACTTCGCAATCAAGAGATCCTCCGCTTCGCCAACAGACATTACAGAGATACAAAGGCAGAAGGTTCAGGTTGTTGGAACGGTAGGCAAATTCGCAATGCCTTCGGGAGCTCCCGATTCGGACATTGCCTCTCGCGAAGAGTGGCGATCCAACCAACCCGGAGCCTTCGGAGAGCTCTTCGCCTCGGAGCCCTCGGGCCACGGCAAAGGAAGCCCGCTCCGTCGTCAGGGCACACCCGGCGGCAAAGCGCCTGCTGCGCCGGTCGAGCCGTCAGAGCCGAGTAGCGAAGAGAGTTCCGACGAGGGGTAGCGATGAGGGTGAAGCGCAGGATGGCCACGATGGAGAAACCCGATCGAAGACCCCGACGGCGTTGAAGACGACCGCGGAACAGACGGATGTCGACGCTTTCAGACAGGTTTTCCCCAAACGCGGAACAGACGGATGTCGACGCGTTCAGACAGGCTTTTCCAAAAGTTCAAACGCATGAAGGCCAAGACGACGAAGAACTCATAAGAGATTGACATGTTTTGGCATCCCTGAAGGCGCAAGTCGGAAACCACACGGCCTGTCGAAGAACAGAGATCTGCTGGTTCAGCTCATCCGGGTAGACCCAGATGGACCACATGTCAAAGTAGGCGTCATGCTACTTTTTATGTTCTCGAGGGGTTCGCAGCGGACGGAGCAGTCTGTCGGGAGTGCTTCTGGATGATATCGCCTCATGGGCGGTCATTCGGCGTTCGGAATCTTCTCAGATAGCAATTGGGTGGTTTTGATTTGCTCAACTCTGCGGATACTCGGATATGAATGGGAGTCCGTGAACAGGGCATCCCGAGTGACGACGTGGCCTCCCGCAACAGACGGGAACGGGACCTTCCGATTTAACCTCATGATCGCACCCTCTTATGAGAGTACCCCTCAGCTTGGCGTTACGGCTGCGCAAACTTGCAACATCCGCGTGAACCCGCATAGCCAGCTTCGTTTTCTTCAGGACCGGGCTTGCCTGGGTGCCAAGAAGACAGAGGCGACTATGCTCAGGGAGCTGGTCCTACTGTCCTTTGCTGCGTCCAGAATGTCGGCAACCGAATATTATTAATAGAGACATACCTCCCCCAGGTCCAACGACGAAATCCACCATGCGCACTTCACCTTCTACTTTTGACCCAAGTAAACCGGCGTAAACATTCGTGAGAACCCTTCCCCCCACCCGACAAAGTCCTACAAGCAAAAAGATGAAACTCGACACGTCGATCTTCTCGACCGCGCTCCTCATGGCCATGGCCGCGCAGGGCGCGCCGGCGCCCAGCCTCGTGGAGGGCAATGCCCTGGCGAACCGCGTCGCCGAGCCCAACGACCCCGGAACGCCGGAGACGAAGCCTGTGCCTGGGCATGGGCATGGCGTGAGGGACGCGCTGCTCGACCGCGTCGCCCCCCCCGAGCCCGCGCCCGTGCCCAAAGCCAACTAGGGTTCTTCGTAGGGGAGGTTTTCACGTTTTCCTTGTGAACCCTCCCCCGACATCAACCACCTTCACCACCACTTGTGTGCCGTCGGCCTCCCCCCCAAGACCGAGCCCTCGACCGACAAGGGCGGCCCACCGGCCCTGTATTTCAAATGGCGCGGCGGTTTCCGGGGGCCTCTCGCCGGCAGGTTGGACCATACGACTTGTCGTTAGTTGCCTTGGCGATTCTGGTAGGAGAGGAGGGAATGGGCAGGGCGCATGAACCGCGGATCCCATCCTGCTCAATATTGATTTACACTTCACGCTCGTCTCTTTAGCTGCCGTTCAGCTCAATAGCCGGCTCCGGCTCCCGTGACATGACCTAGTAGATGATGTGTATGTGCTTTTGGTGCTCTGTCCCTGCCGTCTTTTGAACTAGGACACTTTAACACGGGGTCGACCGGAGCTAGGAGACGAACCCCGAAGACTCCGGGCCAGCCAGCCGGGATTTGTAGCCTTCTTGTCGAGTAGTTAAGGTTACTCAATAACAAGTACCCATTATCCAGTGTCTGACATCCGAAGGCATCCCATAGGTGCTTACATAGCGCACCAGGAAACAACCGTGGAACTACATGTACTTTGTACTCTTTGAGCCGCCAGGCCCGTGTTATTCCGGATTACCCGCCTGAACCTTCGGCCCATGGGTCCGATATGGGTATTGCCAGGAACCAAGGGGTGGACCATAGGTGAGGGGCGTTATCCAGGGGTACCCGTTACCCAGGGGTAATAGCTTCCACCCCAGAAAAGATCTTTTTGTTAGAATTAGAAAGGGAAGGTCTTGACCGCAAAGACAAACTTGTGCCTTTAGCAACGGATTCTGAACTTTCGTTAGAAACAGTGAGGCAAGCGAGCAATAACTCGATGTTATATTCCGGGTTTCGTACCCTTCGGTGCCCATCAGTGTTCAACCAGCAAGTATGAGGAGGCGAATCTCTTCTGAATGTAGTGGGACTCTATCGGTTTCAGCACACGCATTAAAAGGGTGGATGTGACGAAAAAGCCCTGAAAGATACAGAAAAGAAAAAACGGCGGTGATATATAATTCCAGGCTCTTCCCGATAGGACAGCTTGTCTAAGGTATGGGAGCCGCTCAAGGGGGAAGCATGACAACTAATCAAATCACGGCTGAGAAAATAGAACGACTTCAGGACTTGGAACGCACATGAAGGAGAGAGTGAGCTAAGATTATGAGTCGCAGGTAGAGTAGGGACGATACGCTACAGAATATACAAATGTACAGTTAAGGAAGGACCAGTGTGATTTTTTACGCCAAATTCTAATAGGACCATTCTCCTAGGGTTTATAATACTGTAGCGGACATGTAGTCTATCTATCAGTTATCATCTGTCTATTAGATATCATCGAGAGCAACGTGATAGTATTGACTAAACATGCACCTAGCGGAAGAGAAAACGCCGACCTAGCCAGAGTCGCGCGACTCCTGGATCTCTATGGAGTGCGGTTATTAGTCAGGTGAAGCACGCATTCGGGTTGTCCATGACGGGATTTTGTACCAAGGTCTGCGGTTTCCTGGTCCGGTAAGAAAGTACCTTGATATCTGCACCCACTTATATGCAGGGGGGGAAACCGTTGGGTCCTTGACTCGTGGCCGAATGCGGGGAGTGTTCACAAATCCAGGGTATCTCCTGAAATTCCGTGCTTCTGGAATGTTAAGCATGTTTATCTGCTCTCCTCGCCCGATGCCAGCGTGTCAGATAGATGCGATGTAGCTCGTGTTGAAAGTGCCGTCATCTAATACTATGCAGGCAAGTCAGATGCATGGGGCATGCGGGGAATCTTGGCTGATCTGGCGCCAACTGTGTGCTGGTTTCCAGATATATGAATGCAGGCCGATCACGGCAAGTACCCACACATTTTACCTTTCAGATACAGTTATGAAGGAGGAGGGGATGGAAGGGGGCGCAGTATACAGCCCTGGATAGATGGTTGAGGAGTTGAGTCCTTCACATACGAAGGGGGGCGGGAGACAACGGCCGCCTTCCCCCGCTCTTTCAGACGCTCTGGCCGGCAACCAGTAGAGCAAAAATGGAACTTGACCATGTCGGAACCAAGGCCGGTGTGGCCCAGGCCGTAAGACCGACTCCTTGCCGTCTCCCTTCACATATTGTCAGTTTTCTGGTTGTTGGGATGTCTATGATCAAGGTCCAACGGGGCCCCCAATCCCCAAAGAGCCGCGAGTCAGAACGATAAGGCCCCACCGACGATACCAGACCCTTGCAACCATCCATGTGGTGTTCCCGGTGCCATCGAACGTTGGTTGTGTCTCTTGGCAGACGCCTCATGCTCCGGGTCAATCTCCCGCACAAACGTCTGAAACTTCAGACGGCTGGCCGTGGTGTGCTGGTCAAGGAATACGAAGCGTTTGCCTGCATGACTCGGTGAAGTTGGAAGGGCCAACATGCAAGCTTCGTCGAGTCGCCGTCCGGGGCCAGGAGGATGATACCAAGGTATGCATGCGGTGGAATGATCTGCCTGACGCCGATCATGATGTGCAGCCAAGACTTGCTTGTCGCGTGTTCTTGACCGGCGTGTGTGAGGTGACTTGCAGTGTCCTGTGTGAGAAGATTCGGCCTCGGGTCCGACGTCTCCATTGCGGATACTACTCCGTTGCAGGCGGCGGTGGGTGCCAACTCGAGAGACCCGGGACTTCTACCGGCCCTGAATAGAAGCTTTACGACCAGTCAGCGGCGCGGGAACCCGCGAGGAGGCGGGTTGTGTGTAGCATGCCGTCAGGGGGAAAAGACTTGGCAGCAATGACAACTCTCGTATCACCATCTCGTGGCCATGGATCGAACCACCAAGACGCGCCCGAATCCTGGCAGCCGAGCGGGCCGCGGAGCGGAAATAGTACAGCGCAAGCGGTGGAGGTGCTGTTCGTCCCGCGATGCTATTCCCGGGGTCTGGTCGTACGCAGGGCGGCTTCTGTTCGTGGGCGGGAACACTCAATGCGAGACGTCTCGAAAGACTGGGCGCGCCGGGGCGCCTAACGCAAAGGAGAATCGAAAAGGAAGACGCGATGGCCCGAGGTCCACCAATAGGGGTCCGCACCGACCGAGGCGAAGAAGGACGGGCCAATGGTGAGAAGCGCCAAGAGCCGCATGGGGGAGGGAAAAAAGGAGTCTGGCTTCACGACCTTGGGCGGGCCCCCCCAACCGTCGCAAACGCCTTCATTTCGCCGCGTCGCCGCCCTGCCAAGAGAAATGCGCATCTAGACGATCCACCAGTCGTCTGAACTTCATTGCTCTGGTCCAGCATGTTGGGAGCTGCCGCTGCCGCCGCCCCGTATTCAGCCACTCGGCGCCCGTGGCGGCCCCGGGGGGATCCACGATGATGAACGATGCGCCGGCCCACGCCCGCCGCAGAGCCTCCTCGATGCGCCCGCCCCTGTCGGAGAGAGATGCAGATGTGAGAGGGGGAGGGGGAGGCTTTTCGCCTAAGCGGCAAAACGGCCTGCCTCCTGTATGGAGATGGGCGAGCAACGGCGCCTAGTGCAGCCCATCGCAGTCTCGCCGATCGGGCAGCCAGGGAGCCGCATCGCGACTTGTATAAGAGAATGCCCTCGGTCGTCGTCTTTGGCGTCTTCTTTTTTCTCTCTCCAGATCACGATCATTGCATCTTAGCTTCGCTCTCATCACATTCGCTCTCTTTCCCCCACGTTCACTTCACCCCGACCTGTGGTCCTTTCATTCTTTGAGTCTTCTCAGCACTTTGTCACTATCACCAGTTGATACCACAAGCTTTAGCCCACCGCAACCCATTTACCCCTTTACGCACTTAGCTACTTCGCACAAGCTTTTACCAACCCGACACCATGAAGACCACCGGCATC
Organism: Nigrospora osmanthi; assembly: GCA_029489945.1. Lineage (NCBI taxonomy): Eukaryota > Fungi > Ascomycota > Sordariomycetes > Amphisphaeriales > Apiosporaceae > Nigrospora > Nigrospora osmanthi. The sequence goes on from CP120499.1 coordinate 765,274, forward strand.
ACCGCTCTCTTCGGCCTGGCCAGCATGGCCAGCGCCCACTACACCTTCGACAAGCTCCTGATCAACGACAAGAAGGTCGGCGGCGACAACACCTACATCCGCAAGCACGACCGCGGCTACATGCCCACCAAGGGCACCCAGATCCTCGAGCAGGACTTCGTCTGCAACCAGAACGCCAAGTCGGCGCCCCAGGTCATCACCGTCAAGCCCGGCGACAAGGTCGGCCTCCAGCAGGCCTTCGGCGCCGACGGCATCCAGCACCCCGGCCCCACGCAGGTCTACGCCATGGCCACCAAGGACGCCAAGGCCGAGACGGGCGCCAACGGCGACTGGTTCAAGGTCGCGCAGTCGCTGATCTGCAAGGCCGGCAGCCCCGAGAGCCTGCGCAACGACGCCTGGTGCTCGTGGGACGAGAACAACGTCAACTTCCACGTCCCCGAGACCCTGCCCGACGGCGAGTACCTGGTGCGCGCCGAGCACATCGCCCTGCACGGCGCCCACGCCGGCCAGGCCGAGTTCTACTACGCCTGCCTGCAGATGAAGGTCGAGGGCAGCCAGGCCCAGGCCCTGCCCGCCGTCAAGACGGCCAAGATCCCCGGCGTCTACGCCGTCAAGGACAAGGCCATCAACTTCTCCCTCTGGGGCAGCGCCACCTCCTACCCCGAGATCCCCGGCAACCTCGACGTCATGCCCGGCGGTGAGATCCGCGGCAGCGCCGACGGCAAGTCCGGCGACAAGATCCAGGTCGTCCCCGGCGGCGCCAGCGCCAACAGCGCCCCGGCCCCTACCCAGAACAACAGCAACAGCAACAACAACAACAACCAGGGCCAGAGCCAGAACACCGGCAACAACGGCGGCAACAAGGGCGCTGCCGTCGGCGCCAAGGCCAGCTGCAAGAAGCGCCGCGCCGCCCGTGCCCTCTAAGCACGCCCTCCGCTGTCTAATCTTCTCCGCGGTTCCTGGCCGGACTGCCTCCCCCCCCTTTTTGCTCATGGACCGGCCCCTTGGGGCACGCTGGCTTGTTGGGGCCCCGACATTCTCGGCGCCGCCGTGGGTGCCATTCATGTTGTCAATTTCTTGTGTTGTAAATACTCTTTTGAGAGCACGAAGCGTGCCAAATACATATGATCGATCCCTATAAAAAGCCGACGCTTCCCCATGAAGAGTGACTGTTTTTGATGTGAGATGTTTTGTGTGTGTGTGTGTGTGCCGGTACAGGGGTAAGGGTTCCTCGTTACGAGACTCTTCCTCTTCTACGACTTCTTACAAGCAGTACAAACAAGGGGGGGGGGGGGGGGGGGGGGATACTACCCAAGACGAGTAGGGGGATGTATTGAGCTATGCTGGCTTTCTAAGCTGTCATGTTTTGTTTTTAACCCATCAATTCCCGGTCCACTCGAGAAATGACGTAATCCGCAATGAAGCCCACTACTTGAATTTCACAGAAGTCATCCGAATCTCAAGAGGGAACGGGAACAGGTCTCAGCACCGGTTGACGTCTTCCTGTCTATTTATGACGGATCATTGCGGCAATATCCAAGCACTTGAAGTCGTGCGTCAGTGAAGTGTGAGTGAGATCTCTCCGGACCACCGGAGAGGACCGAGCGGATGAGACTGGTATTTTTCAAGAGGAAAGAAAATTCAGAGAAGCAGAAGGTTTGTTAAGATCCCTAGAGTGTTTATTTGTCAAGCCCAAGAAAACCCAATGAAAAGGGGCCACTTAAAGAACAAAGTATAGAGCTTACAATACACCTGTTTTTTTAACATGTATTAGCGGAAATCGGCAACCTAGCTAAAAATACTACTTGGATTTTCGGACCTCCCTGTTTGTATCGCATGCTCATACCATAGGAAGTGTGTATGTTGGATAGAAAACATGGTTTGTTGAGGGGCGTAGTATTTTGCTCAAGCTGGGGGCAGCTATGGCAGAAATGAGCGAGTACCCTCCAGCCACTGTGTGTTTTCTTTGTCCCTTACATGTTGACCGTTCTTCGCATACATAGCAAGCAAAGAGGTTGAGGCCGTCAAAACTCGGGGTAGGGAAAGGTTCAGGGGGTTCCTCTCTATTCCATGTAGGTTGGGCTCCGCGAGGTAGTTTAGCAACCCCGGCTTCCTTTACCTTCCCGGGTCTTTTCCAGAGCCCGCAGAGGTCTTTCGCACGCTCTTCGGGAAATGAGTCGGTGGTAGTAATATGACGGCACGAAAAATAGACACGGGGTTTGCAGGCCATATGAAGAATTCCCCCCCGACTTTAGTTTTTGGGGTTGCCCAGGTCACGTCTTGCCCCGGGGCATTTGTCGTCGCCTGTGTGCATTAGCGGGCACTCCATCCACCATGGAGCCTGGAGTTTCATATCGTAGTCTACAAAGTAAAGAAGGGGCTTCTATTTGAACGCATGGACTGAAGGTAAATTGCAGGACAACTAGTTGATTCCAACGCCAGCACACACAACCAAACAGACAGAGAAAGGATGGCCTCATCCACGTCGGATCTGAGGTTGTGTTGTTGTAATATAACAACAACCCTGGTTTTCCTTGCAGGGATATTCATCGAGCTCCTTGAACGAGACGGTCTCGCTCTTCTCAGCAGAGAATCCGGAAGTGTAGGTACCTTAGGTATCAGCGGTACCAGTTTTAGAGGGCGGTTTGTGCTTCGACCTTTCCTGATCTCTGTTTGGGGGTGTTGAAATTGTGGGTTTCCAAGTCAGCAACGACAGGGCCAGTAATCCAATTTTGGATGAGGTCAGCAATCATGCGACTCCTCACGGAAGTACATACGCAGAGGAACAATGGAGCCGCCTGGTCTCGGCAGGTTTAACGGAAACCCCGTTGGTCACGCGTTGGCGTTTGCGCCCCTACTCAGCCAGAAGGAAAGGGGGCGCGGTGATGGGATCTGATGGTCGTTGGGCGTGTGGTTGCAAACCACTGGACAGCGGACGACCCTTCTTCTCGACTCTGGGTACGGGCTATGATGTACTTTCTGTTATGGCTACCTACCTAGGTAGGTTAAGTAAGTACTCACTTTTCCCAAGTAACACACCGAAGGTCTAGTGGGAGCCTGCGCTCTTCTTGGGCGTTACCTTATTGTGACAAGCTTCTATGCGTGCGCATTAAAAATAAGTCCGCATTCCTCATCATCTAGGTATGTATGGAATGGGAAGGAAGTCCCTGGGGCAACGAATGGGGAAATGGCAACAAGCCTGAGGGGCACTCACTCAGTCGCTACCTTCCTTGGATTGTAAGTGCTTTTTGACTGGCTGTTAACTAATGTAGAGACTAGGGAACTTATGGTGGCTCTTCCGTGTCGGTTGCGGTTTTCTTCCATCCCTGCGAATTTCTACAAGCAACTTTCAACACGAAGTAACGTTGATGCATTCCTCCAGGTTATTTTGGACCTCGTCCCCCAGCGCCCTTTCCACGCCTATTTTTCCCGTTTCGTTGGACCAACCTCTTTACTAAGTACTTACTCAACACCTGTATTCTTCTCTCTCTCAACAACCCTCCAGACTCGGCTCCTCCCCCGATGCAAAGCAGACCGATCTGATTTACGCGTCGCGCGCACGCTTCTGGGCTGACGGAATCTCGCGTCACAAGCCTAGGCAGACAATAGTTGGAAGACAAAGACAGCCCAGGTGTGGCTACAGAGTGAGTGTGCATCAGCCACCCGACACCCGGCGTTGCTAACCCCGCCACGCGCCTTAAGTATTAGCTGCTTAGGCCCCCCATATTTAGATGCAACAGGGCCCCCCATGTGCAGCAGCTGCAGCTTAGCACTTACCTAAGCTCCCACGCCGTCACCAAGGAAGCAACCTTGCCATCCGCTGTGACGATCGCCTTGGTGAGATATACAGATACCGCGGCGACTCTCTCTCTCTCTCTCTCTCTCTCCCCCCGGCACCCCCCTACTTGTGCTCCCGCGTATGCTGACAATGCGACTGTTGGCTTTCCGCAGCGCGCATCGTCCCACAGTAGCCTAATGAGCACAAGCACTCGAGGCTCGAGTTCAAACAGCCGCCGTCCCCATTCGAGCCCGCCTCGCGCACCCTCCAAAAAGAACAAGGCGAGGGGATCGAAGCAGCCCGATCCCGACCCCGACCCGGACCCCGACTCCAACCCCGGCAGCTACTGGGATATTTGGGATATCCTCGATGAGAAGAAAGCCCGCAACGGTCGCGTCTTGTACCGTGTCAAGTGGAAAGACCACCCTGTTACCGGCAAGAAGTACAAACCTTCTTGGGTATGGTCCGCGAGCGCGCCCCCCCGCGCGCGCGCGTCCAGTCCCCCGGCGCCGGCCTCCCCGCTGACTCTCGGCACAGGAACCCGAGGAGCATTTGACGCCGGAAGCGATCGCCGCTTGGGATAGCATCAAGCGGGAGCGTGCCGCCGAGTCATCGAGCCGCGCCTCGACAGCGTCCCGTGTCACTTCGCAGAACAGCAGCCCTGTTCCTTTACCCGAGGCCGGCCGGAAACGCTCTCTACAACGTGCCGCCGACGGGGATTCGAGTGGCCCGGAGAGTGCCGACCTGGGGGCCGCAAAAAGGAGGCGTACCGTTGCCCCTAAACAGTTGCCGGGTCTCCGCCCAGAGCCCGGCCAGGGGCACACTACCATCCGCATTGAGCTGCTTCCGCCTCCCGACTTCGACCCCTCCGAGTACTGGGCCATCACCGAGTCGCAAAGCACTCAGGCCACTCAGGGGGCGTCGCAACCGACTTCTGCGCCTACGCTTGCGTCAGCGCCAGCGCCCGCGCCCGTGGCCGTGACCAGAGACGTTACGGCCATCATCCCTGACTCGCAAGAGGTGTCGGGATCCGACCTCACTAACGGCGATTCACGACTGGGCACACAGCAGAGCCAAGGCCACGCTCCAGCGGACGAGCAGGCTTCGACCTCGGAGATACCTTCGCACCAGCCTGAGCCCTACCCTCCGGACGAGGTAGAAATATTAGAATCGGGTCTTGTCTCCCAGGCGCATGAGCCGCCGCCCTCAGAAATCCTACCTTCGTTCCAGGACCTCGTCTTCTTGACACAGATCCCCTTTAGTTTTGGCAGCCGGGGCCACACATCGCCAGCCGTTGAGGCACCGTCTTCCCCGCCGGAAGAGATTGGAGACGTGAACGCGCCGCAGCACCCGCACACCACGGCCCTCGACGGGGCCAGCGCCTTTTCGCAGGCCGCTCAGTTTGTAGACCAGCTAGAAGAGGTCGAAGACGGAGAGGCCGCTTCAGTTGTTGACCAGCCGGAAGCGGTCAGAGACGAAAACGTGGGAGACGCGATCGCGCCGCAGCAGCCGCACACCACAGCTTTTAGAGAGGCGGGCGCCTTCTCGCAGCTCGGTCAAGTTGCAAACCGGCCAGAAGAGTCCGAAGACGCGATCGCGCCGCAGCAACCGCACGCCGCGGCTTTTGACGGATCTGGCGCCTCTTCGTACGCCGCTCAAGTTGTTGACCAGTTAGACGAGATCGAAGACGAAGGGATCGAAGACGCGCCGCAGCAACCGCTCGCCGCGACTTTTGACGGGTCCGATACCTTTTGGCAGGCCGCTCAAGTCATAGACCAGCCGGAAGAGGCTGGAGACATCCAACCGGAAGAGGCTGAAGACGCTACTGCGCTGCATCACTCGCACGCCACAGCTTTCTACGGGTCGGGCGCCTCCTCGCAGGCTGCTCAAATTGTTGGCCAGCTGTGGGCCCACAACCAGGAGATATCAAGTCAATCGCAGGCCAGCGACTTCAGCGTTTACAGCGACGGAGACGTTATTCCCCAGTCAGTGCCGCGGCAGTCTGGTGAGCAGCAAGCGTCACAGGAATCGAGCCAGGCTCTTAGTGAACTGAATGGTAACACCAGAGTTCCGTCATCCTTTCGGGACCGCGAGACTGCCAAAAGCCAGCCACATACTCCCCTCACCATGGATGATAATGCATCTACAGGCACGCCGACTCTGTCGGCGGCAGAGAGGCTTCGCCAACTACAGCAGCGGCTTTCCAGCCAAACTCGATTTGATTTCGATATCTCGACGGATATGGGTCATGATCTTTCCTCTTCGGCCTCAGCGCCCCCGAGAGACCCGCACATGACAGGAGCCGAGTTCTCTCTGCCTTTGGTGTCTCCCATGCTGGTGCCGTCGGTTGAGCTGGAACGAGAACCTACGCCTCCAGTATTTGGCTCGAAACAGGATGATGCCCCACTCCCAGCGGTCGCCCCAGCAGATAATGTGGTGGACTACGGTGTGGTAGATGAACCTGCGACTCTAGACCCGTCTGCCCTCACTCTTTCCATCGAGCATGAGCCGGTTCGGAGTAACTCGATACCGACCGACGACGGGCTCCCTTCGGATGGCGTCTCCCATGAGCACGAGGCCGCTTTACTTGCAGATGAGACATCGAAACCTTTGGGTCAGGCAGAGTCGCAGGAATGTTCCCGCAACATTCTTCCATTCATTCGTACGGGCCCGAATGAACACCTCATCACTCTTCCGCTGGCAAACAATATGCGTTCTCTGTACTACGAAATCACGCGCGAGTACCTGCACGACATTGAAGCCTACACAACCGCCTTCGCGGAATCATCAACCAAATTGACGCATGCCCTTGTGTCCAGAGTCGATGCCATGCTATCAAGGCTCTACGACATATGCGACTTACCGCCATTCCTTGAAACACTTGATCAGGTGCTAGGAACGACGTCGGCTCCGAAGCACATAAGGAATTCGAACAGCAAGTTCGCTTTCGTAGGGGAATTCATCGAGGTGCTGAAACAACTCGACTCGACCAAGCACATTCTGATTCTGGCGCGACCGGGAAGAACAATGGAGTTGCTTGACATCCTCGTGCAGTACGAAGTCAGCCGGCCGTCTGAAGTCGACGGTTCCGTTGATACGTCCGTTCCTTACGTGTCGGTCAAGTCTACACGAGAGAATCTGCACTCTCTTCCAGCCAACTACGATGCCGTTATTGCTTTCGACCACACATTCCGTCCGAGCATGCTACCCAAGAAGCAGGACGGTACGTTACCCATGGTCATGGCTCTGGTCATCAGCGCCAGCGTGCAGCACATCGACCTACGCATCTCTGAGAAGCCTCCGGAACTGGAACGCAAGAACATGCTCCTGATGGCCATGTGTCGGGCTCGGCAATTGGTCGAGAACCCGGACCCGGAACAAATCGCCCCCGAGCCTCACACCATTGCCACCAGTTTCGCCAGGTATCTCGAGTCTCCTAATGATGATTTCTACTGGACTCCACAAGAACTTCCGGATCCAATTTTTGAGGACATCAATGCAAGCTCGCAAATCGATGCCAATCCGTCCAGCTGGGAGACAAACGGCGCGGCGGATCGGGAAACAAGCCGGAAACGTTCGAGGGTCAGTCTGCCGAGCTGCGCCTGTATGGTGTGTAAGTCGCTGACATAAGACGCAGGAAATCGTAGAGGAGCTGGCACCTAAACGTCGGAAAACCTCTGCGCATCTCACTGCCACGGCCGACCTTGCCCAACTCAGCGATGCTGTCCGGCGCCTTCTAGGGAATGGTGGTATCGCTAACCCCGAAGTTCCCGAATCGGAAGCGCCCACTGTCTTGGTGCCAGTATCACGGCTGGAAGCCATTTCCGCCGAGGTAAGAGCCCTGTACACTGCCGACTACCCCTTTTTACTGACCAGCCTTCAGATGGCAAAGCTGAGGTCTGAATTGGAGAGCACGCGGAAACAGTCCCAAAGATTCCGCGACTTGAGTGATCGATCGCAGAAGGAGGTCAAGAGCTGGACTGCATCGGTTACTTCGATCCAGCGAAAGTTTATGGCTGCCCTGGGTGATCGCGGCACCATGGAGAAAGAACGCGACGCCAGTCGTAGGGAACTCGAATCACTTACGAACCGGTTCAATCTGACGACCAAAGAGAAAACTAAGCTCGAGGAAGAGAATGCGGAGCTAAAGCGAAAGCTTACCGAGGCCCGTGACGCTCTCATGAGCTCGGAGAACCCCGACGTCGCCAGTATGGCCCGGATGCAGAACGAGTCCGAGGAGGCCCGCGGAAAGAACGCCGAGCTCGAGAAGAAGCTCAGCATCGTCCAAGAGAACCTCGATTTCGTCAGGGAGCGCTATCAGCAGGCGTCCAACTCGGGCGCTGGTCTCTCGGTCGAAAAGACGGAATTGGAGCGACGCATCGAGGCCCTCGATCGCAAGGCGGACGAAAATGTGTTCCGCATCAACCAGATGCAGGCGCAGAACGAATCGCGCGAGCTCGCGCGCCAGCTCCGCGAGCAGAAGCAGATAGTGCGCGACCGCGAGGCGGAGCTGAACCGCGTCAAGGAGCAGCTGGGCGCCATGCGCAGCGGCCGCCGCGAGACTCGCCAGAGCTCCGTGCCGCGTAGTCCGCGCCTCGGCAGCCTCGGCGTCTTGAGCCCGCGCGCCGCCGCCGGACGGGGCGCCAACCCGGCCGGCAACAACGCGTCGGGCGCCGTGAGCCGTGGTACTAGCCCTACCGCCGCCGGCGCCCTCGACGCCGTCGCCGGCAGCGGCAGCGGCCCCCCCGGCCCCGGTTTGTTCGGCCAGAACACGGGCAGCGGGCGGTACGCGCATCTGCGAGACTGAAAGCAACCAACGCGATGCTTTTCTCACGATCAGTTGGATGGGGGTTTTGAGAGGCCTAGCGCTAACCAAGCGCCGGGCTGTCTTATCTAATTCGGCCCCATCCGTGTACAACAGGCGAGCGAGGTCTTTTCACTTCCACGATTCCCCTCCCCCCCCCCCCCCCCTTGTTTTCCCTGGAGATTTTATTGGCTGCATGCAAGACAAGGGGAAGGGGAGGGACAGCCAGGCAAGAAGGTACGAGGTACACATGGCCTGTTTACTACTTTGTTGGCCCTCGGGCAAGCCAATCGTGGCCGTGTTCTCCGTTGGTTTGGGCTAGACTGGTTTTTTTTTCTTCTTTTCATTCCGTGCTTGACTTGACTTTGCACATGCCACCAACCCGCCTCGCATATACCCCGGGGAGTTCTTTTCTATAACTTTCTTCGTTTGTTTCGAGGGGGTGGGGAGGAAGGGGGAGGCGACGACAGCAGCAGTAGCAGCAGCGTGGAAACAGGACGGTGGGAAATGCAGGGCTAAGGTACAGCGGGGAGTATAAGAGAAGGGCGGCGGAGGACGAGGAACCAAGTGCTTAAGTTGCCATGGCCCCCCCATGCTAGATTTTGCTATCCTCTTGCAGAGCATACGGGACTCCGGTTTGGTGCCGCGTAGGCCGAGCATGACTCTCCGCCCTGAAGCCTTCCTTCCCCTCGTGTGGGCCCCTTGACTGCTCTGCGTCGGCGGAAGCCAGCAACAACGGGCCCCGGCGCCTCTCGCCCCCCGCCTCCGTCGGCGGATAAACGTGGGAAGCAAGACCACGGTGGCGGCCCAACGAGCGCCCATATTACCTCCCTCTCCGGCTTGGCGAGATCCGTTATTGCAGCAAGTCAGGCTCCAGGGCGCTCGAGGGCATATGGCTTGCAAGTGAGGAGTGCGGTATCGAAAGTTCCGGGGGGAGAGGAGGACGACCGAAATCACGTCACTGACGGGTCCCCGGGGCGTTCGAATGGGGCCGCGGGTTCACGGGACCAAGTTCGGCCACATGGCCGGACGAATGGGCAAAGAGGAGGGGGGTTCAAGCCTTCCCACGGGCCGCTTTACTCGGAGAAAAGTGCAAAGACCAAGAAAGAGAAGAGAAGGGAGCGCCTGTGGGCTTGACCCACAGCTAACCTGCGACCGCATCACCGTCTCGAATTTTTATCCTCTGCTCTAAAGGTAGTAATAGTAGTAGTAGTTGACATATACACATCTGTACACCCGGAGAGGATGCCAGCTTGACCAGGGCCAGTCTCTGGTGCTTGTCGGGGGGGTTGGGGGGTGAGTTTTGGGGCCTCTCGCGCCTCCTAGGGGAGGAGGGCAGAAAGACCCATTGGACTGGAAGGGTGGGGGCCGCTCGTCATTCGCAATGCGGGAGCCGAAATTTATTTGGCCTCCTCGGGGTACAGGTCCTCCTTCAGGGCGACGCCGAGCTCTTCGCGCAGGGGCTTGAGCTCCTCGAGGTACTCCTGGTACTGCTGCTTGTTCTCGACCTTGGCCTTGACGCCCTCGAAGATGCGGACGGCGGTGGGGTAGTCGTTGACGCGGCGGGCGGCCTTGAGGGCGGCCACGAGGACCGAGGGCGAGGGCACCAGGTCGTAGGCGAAGGCGTTGTTCAGGTTGCGCTGCGCGGCAGAAATCAAAACGGATCAGCTCTGGGAGGGGTGGAAGAGGGGGGCGGGCCAGGGAGCATATCTGCGGAAAGAGAGAGAGAGAGAGAGAGAGAGAGAGAGCTTTGGGGGGAGGTTAAGAGCGTTTGTGCTTGCCCGGGTATCGCGAGCGAGAAAGCTGGGGCGTGGGTTCTCGATGTGCTGACTCGACGTCGTTTTCAACGTCGTAGCCGGCTTATCGTACGATTGCGGGCTCCGGGGGTGCGTTGGGACGGCGAGAGATAAGCGGATGCAATGGACTCACCTGGAGCTCGAAGACGTCCTGCACACCGTCGAATTCCTTCTCGTAGCTGCGGAGGCGCCAGCGTCAGTCAATGGGGTTCCCTGGGAGGTCGCGGGGGGAGGGCGAATTGCGCCATTTCCAAGCTTGTCGGCGGACGACCGGGGGGGTCTGTGTGCGTGTGACCCGAGGCGATTGCGAGCAAAGGTGGCCACGACGGGGTTCCGGCGCCCGCCCGTCGGAGCGGGCAGTGCGAGATGGGGGGAGGGAAGGAGAGAGAGAGAGGGTGGGTGTGATGATTCGTACCGAGCAGTGAACTCCTCAAAGGTCTCCTCGTGGGCATCGCTTCGGCGGGCCACGGTGGTGGTGAAGGTGCGGGCGGCCGGGAAGGCAGCGGCGCGGCTGGTGCTGGCGACGGGGCGAGCGGCGCGGAGCAGGCTGGCGGACGGACCGCGGGCGATGGAGCGGAGAATGGCAGTCGACGACATGGCGGGCGATGGATGATGGAGGGGGGAGGAGGGGGGGAGGGTGAGCGGAGAGAGATTTGTCGATTGGTGGTGGTGGTGGTGTTGGTGGAGGGGGAGGCTCCCGAATGGGTTTCGACGCGCGGGAAGAGGAGAGGAGAGAGTCGAAAATGAGTGGTTCGGTGTCTGGTCGTCGGCCGGGCGGGATTGAAGCCAATGGAGCAAAATTGCAGCAGGTGTGAGAGAGCGCGGGTGGTGCAGAGCCACTGGAGGGGAGGCGGGCAGGCAGGCCAAAATGGAGAGAGAGAGAGAGTCTCCAGCCATGCAGAGCGCCCTAGTTAAGACGGGATGACCCAATCCGATGGCATCTATGAGCTATTAGCAGCAGCAGCTGTATGTACATCTATGGGATAGCGGCTGTAGCAGCTGTAGCAGCTGCAAATAGCAGCACCAGCAGTACCAGCAGCAGCACTGTAGCAGCACCGACACCAGTAGCACCAGTAGCACCAGCACCAGCGACCAAACGCTCCCAACCTAAAAAAGCGGAAGCCCAAGGGAAAAAAAAAAAACTAAGCAAGAACCGCTCACCAGTGGCCCGGGTGCTGATGACTCTATCGTGATTTGATTGGTTCAATTGGGATTGTTTTGGTGGGACTCAGCTTGGAGAGCTCCCACCTCCCATGTTTCCATGAGGTCCATGATGGTGGGTACTTACCTACCTTAGGTAAGTAAGGTACCTACCTGCTGCTCAAGCAACACGAGGTCTATTAGTATTGGCAACCTACCATACATACTTCGCTGCATTTTCAAATGTGACCAAGTCACTACTACATCCCGGTATCTCTTCGTGGGTAGGGAGGCAAGGGATATAGATATACGAGAGAACAATTTGTTCTATGCAGGATCAACTGTAGGGAGGTAGGTAGGTGGTCACTCTCGTGTACAAAAATGAGGTACTTACTGACTGAACTCCATTTGGATTGCACTGGCGCGGCGCACATGGCTCCTATCCGATGACGATGACGGGGATGTGGCTGATGCGTGCAGCCCAAAAGCTCGATGCATTCATGCAGGCGCCTGACGAAAGCAGCGCATGGATGGTGAGGCTGAAGAATGGGATGGGACGTCATCCGCCTCCCCCCCTCTCCCCATCCGTTCCCGCGTTGGGCGTCTGGCAACGCGGCAGTTGAGCGTCCAATACCTGGCCCGACTGGCGCCAGTCGCCTATCACAACACGCTTCCCCCCCCATGTTTTGTGTGCTTGCTAGTCGGCTCGGATATGAATGTCTCCTCATGTGAGGTACTCTCATCTCTCGGTTCACCCCAAGCCCTGGGAGCCCCGGAGCCCTGGCTGGCGAACCTCGCACCCCTGCAGCCCCCTGGCTTTTCCCTGCGATGCGCGCAGGGTATACGGTGTGGCAGGCATTACCCGAGGCTACTTACGTGTCGTCGTGTGTAGTAGAGACGGATGGTACATGTTATGTTGTTGGCGTGACGGGCAGGCCGGAGATGTGACCATCTCCCCCAATTCTCCGATCGGCCGGGCACGACGACCTTCGGGCAGGTTCTGGCATCCAAGGGCGCCCGGTCCTCCCCCCCCCCCTCCCTCCCCGATTGCCAGATCGAGACAGCATGTGCGTCCGGGATCCTCATTTCCGCCATCGTGGCCTCGGAATCCACATCCAAGCACTCGGTAGGGCAACCGTCCCGAGGTCCTAGGCATCCACGGATCCATGGCGCCATGGCACCCGTCCATGGGCCAGCGTGGGACATGTTCCTGGGGGACGGGAGAAGGGGATGGGGGGGTGGTGCGAAGAAGGAAACATGGGCCTGCCGCATAGCCGACTTCCAGAAAGGCGTGAGTAGTACAGAACGGATAGGACTCTAGCGTATTGCATTGTATGCCCGATCCATACTTAGGTACCTACCCAGGCTAGCAGGTAAGGAAGGACTCAAGCTAAGTACCTTACCTAAGTAAGTACGTATGGATGGATGGGCAAACCCCAATGTCGATGTCAATATCTTTCCCCTCGCATGCGTGATCGAGAGCTGCCGGCTTGACTTGACTCCGGACGAGACAGACGCGCAAAAAGCACTTATCACGTGGCACGACCGGGGGGGCGGTGGGTGGTTTTTCGAGAGGGGAGGTCTCTGCAACTGTTTGGCTTTGGGGTGCTTTTCTCGCAATCGCATTGTCCGTCATTGGCCAAGCCGATGCATCGGCAAATCCACCCGCAAATTGGCAATTTACGGCACAGCGTGACATTTCGCGATGGACGACGACAGCAGAGAGAGAGAGAGAGAGAGAGAGAGCGAAAAAAAGAGAGAAAGAGAGAGGGAGACAGAGAGACGGTTTAATGGGCAAGAAGGAAAACAAGGCCATGCGGGCACGCGGGCATGCAGACACGCAGACACGACAGACACACGCATGGACAGTGATGACCTCTCTCTCTTCCTCTCTTCCTTTCCCAAATAATACGCACGCGCACGCAAAAGAACGGCCACGCGCCGAAGGGCGTACGGATCCCGGCCCAGCTTTCTTCTCTACCAGGGCAGCAAGGAAGGGCAAAAAAAAAAAAAGGCCCCACGATACCTACCGCCCAGCCCTCAATCCCTGCTCGAGGCTCGGCCTTCCGGGCAATGGCCTAGCTGTCCTCTGAACCGCATAGGCCGACAGGGGTTGCAGCTGACACCGACGGCCCCGGTGCCGACTTGATGCAAACAACAACAATAGAAAAATTAGAGTTCCCCTTTTGTCGGCTGGTCGTCGCTGATGAAAGACACCTCCTCTCCCGCGCTCCTGTCGTGTTCATTTCTCCTGTCTCAATCGACCTCGTCCCCCGTCGGCTGAAATACAGGGCAGTTCTTGGCTGAATTGCCTGTCCCCCCCTCCCTCCCCGGCGACCCTTTTTCTTCCACGCCGCGCCCGCCTCGCTAATCCTTCTTAATCGCTGCTTCGTGTCACTCCTTTTCCCTTCGAGAAGCGCTGTTCGTCAGCCTTCCCCCCAGCACCTGCCCGCCGCGCCGTCCGCCCGAAAACCTTGGGGCCTTTTCTTCCAGGCTCAGCCCGCCGCTGTCGTTCCATCCCACTGCTTCTCCTCCTCCTCTGCTAGAATTGGCTTTGCGTCGCGCCCTCGCCCCCGGAAACCCCCCTCCCGCGATGGCTTCCTCGTCGCCCGCGACTCTCTTCGAGTCGCTGCCCATGCCGACCCTCGACCGGCCCTTCGGCGTCCACCTGTGGCCCATCTTCAGCCGCGCCTTCGAGCTCGTGGCCGGCTACCCCGCCGACGACTTCCGCTTCGAGGCCGGCAAGACGCCCATGTCGACGCTCAAGGAGACGTCCATCTTCGTCGTCATCTACTACATCATCATCTTCGGCGGCCGCGAGTGGATGCGCAACCGGGAGCCCTTCAAGCTCAAGACCCTCTTCATCATCCACAACTTCTACCTGACCGCCATCAGCGCCATCCTGCTGGCCCTCTTCATCGAGCAGCTGCTGCCCACCGTCGTCCGCCACGGCATCTTCTTCGCCATCTGCGACCATGACGGTGGCTGGACCCAGCCGCTGGTCGTCCTGTACTACGTACGCCTCGCCTCCTCCCCCCCGGGCGCCGCCTCCGCTTCCCCCGCGTGCGCCACCCCTCTCGCTGCTTTGCCGTGCTAACGCCGCTCTTCCAGCTCAACTACCTGACCAAGTACCTCGAGCTGCTCGACACGGTTTTCCTGTTCCTGAAGAAGAAGCCATTGAGTACGCATTTGCGCCCCACCCCCTTTTCCCCCTCGGTCCATCTGTCCTCTATACTGACTGCTGCCCCCCCCCCCCCCCCCCCGGAACAGCCTTCCTCCACACCTACCACCATGGCGCCACGGCCGTCCTCTGCTACACCCAGCTGCTGGGCCACACGTCGGTGTCCTGGGTCGTCATCACCCTGAACCTGACGGTTCACGTCATCATGTACTGGTACTACTTCCAGAGCGCACGCGGCGTCCGCATCTGGTGGAAGGAGTGGGTCACTCGCTTCCAGATCATCCAGTTCTTCATCGACCTCGGTACGTTCTTTTTTGCGCGCTGCGGCGTTGGGCCCCCACGACGGCGAGGGAAATGTGTGTCTTGCTAACTCGGGGGGGTGGTTTCAGGCTTCGTCTACTTCGCCTCGTACACGTACTTCACGTCGACCTACTTCCCCTGGATGCCCAACCACGGCAAGTGCGCCGGCGAGGAGTTCGCGGCCTTCTCGGGCCTCATCGTGCTCAGCTCGTACCTCGTCCTCTTCATCTCCTTCTACTTCGCGACCTACTCCAAGGACGGCAAGCCGCCTAGCGCCCGCAAGGCCGTCCGCCGTATGTCGCAGGCCCCCGTGCCCGACCCCCACACCGTCGCCACCCACGGCGGCTCCGTCAAGGCCACCGGCGCCAAGGCCACCGGCGCCGCGCGCTCGCGCAAGGCGTAAAGCGGGCCCCGACCGCCGGGCATGCGGACCCCCCCCCCCCCCCCCCCCCGACCGGCGCACGCTTTGCGGATGGACGAGTGGGCCGACGTGAAACCGTCGTGTCTTCTCGGCCCCGTACAGCCGGCCGAGGGGCGGGCGGGCGCTGAACCCCCTTACGGTGGGCCTGCTTGGTCACACCCCCCTTTTCAAACCCCCCCTGTATTAGTGGCTTTGGCATCGTGACGATTCTGGCGTTGGGACGCTCATGACGATTACGTTGAACAAACATGCGGCGGAGGTTGTGTGTGTCAGTGTGTGTGTGTGCGCGCGCGCGCGCGCGCGCGTGTGTGTGGATATGTGTAAGTAAATACAACTGTGACGGGTCGATGGTTGCTCGGGAGAGAGCACACAACAGACAGGACGGGACAAACAAAAGAACCCCAAAGGGAGGCGAGGAGGGAACACACTGGCAATCGCCCGCCAGTCGGAGAAAGGACCCGGACACGGCCTCGATTGGGGGGGCCCGCCCTTTCTCGCTCTTTTGTCACATAGAGCTTTTTTCTATTTTTGTAATGGGCCTCGTGCCGCCCCAAGGTTCGACATTTAACCTTGGGCGGAAGGCGTATAGACGATACGATGCGGATAATAACAATGACAAACGACTCGAAGACTCGAAAAAAACCCCCCTCCAATTCTTGATTCCCCCCCCCCCCCCCCTCCCCCTTCCAACTTTGTTTTTTTTTCCCCTTCCCCATGTGCTTTGATCAGGAACCGCACCAAACACAACGCAGGGCCCCCGGATCTTGGACCCCTGCGAGTGAGACATGGACGGGATCTTGGCAAGCAGCCACTGGGGGATTGGGCGAGGGCGTAGGGGCCCCTCGTGGCGTCATTTAGGGTATCCGGGGGGGGGGGGGGGGGGGGGTCTGGGCTGGGAAGGGATACTGGAATGTCGCAGAAGCCACTTTGACGGGCACGGATGGCTTCTTGACCTGGGGTACATGGTGTCGTACCGGGGGGGGGGGGGGGGGGGGGGAAGACCCCATGTCGAAAACTCTCTTTCTCTCTCGTCAAGCTACGCACTCTCGGAGCTGGAAAAGCCTGTCAGGAAAACCAGCCAGCCAGCCAGCCCAACCTTCCCCGCCTATGGTCAAGAGATGGATAAGATGTACATTTAGGAGAGCGCCGGGCTGGATTCGAAAGGGGGAGGGGGATCTAAGGCACGGTAACCAACCCCATCCATTGCCATCCCCCCCCCGGGGGGGAGGGTCAGCAAGTCGCTACCAGCTGAGGCAAGCCGTCATCGCGAGGGGGAAACGCGGAAGAGGCACTTGTCAAGGGGCATCAATTCGGTCGATACGAGAAGCTATCCTCGCTAAGTCATATCGCATAGGCTTCCGGGGTCTGTACAAGAAGAACCCCGCTCATATTTTACAGTCCAGGATCACTTCCCATCTTCATCATGCGGTCCAAGTCACACCTCCCGTTTCCCGTTAGCCAGGGCTTCGTGAGGCCGCTGGTGAGGTTGTGTTGGGCGTGGGCGGTAGCGCCATACCAGCCCCTCCCCCCCCGGGTTCGTTGCTCGGCTCGCGGCCGACGATGGACGAAGGCCCAAAGCGCTCGCTGGTGGTAGGGCGGGACTCAACCGCGCAGTTTTAGGAACTCGGACATGAGCTTCGGCGACTCCTGCTCGAGAACCCAGGGGTCCACGGCGTCCAGCTCGTCCCGGAGGTGCTCGGCGGTGCGGAACGGCCGGTACGGTCCGTCGGTGCCAAAAAAAAAAAATTACCGGCAGTGTACACCCCTCGAGAGAGAGTCAGACGGAGGTTTGCTTACGGTGCATGGGAAAGAAAACACCGCCCTTGGCAGCCACGTTCCCCGGAAGGTGCTGAGCGTAGTCCCGTATCTTGTGGAGGGGGAACTTTCCAAGGTCGGGCGGCAGATAGTTCTTGGTGTGGTTGTCAGGGACGCGGACGGTCCGCATGAACGATGTCGACACGGCTTCAAATCCGGTCTTGCTGTTGGTCATGTCGATGCTGTTGGCACCCACGGCGAGAGTATGTCTCAGCTTGCTGGAAGAAGCCATGGTGGCTGCTGCGTCTTGGGCAATCCGCAACGAGTTTTTGGATAGCAGCAGGCGCTTTAGAGGAACGGGAGGAACGAAACGAAGTTTTCGGTGTGCTTGATGCCTGCCTCGGTGATGGATGGGAGAGAAGGGAAGACGAGGAAGAGGAAGGAGATGAGAAGAGCTGGACTCAGGCTCTGTGGAATTCTGCCTCTTGAATCCAAGTTGGGGAAGGAACGTTAAATCACTGCTCTCGGGCTGTCTGTTACCTGAAGTTCTCTGGCTGGCCTGTATAAATGCCCGTTCACCCCAAGGCATCGAGGAAGCCACCGAAAAAGTTGTCCGCTCACCCTGGGATTTTGTAGTTAGCCGTGCCCTGCCTCGGGCAACACGGCGACTTTTTGGAAAACAACCAGCCCCAAGACACCGTTGCACGGAACGAGCCTTGGCCAAGCATCAGTGATATTTTATCATTCAAACCCTGAGATGGAGCGAGTCTTCCAAGCTCGAATATTCAGTTCCGGGCTATAATTTGATATCGCCTTTGTTAACTAACAAACTTGTAGTTATCGACATATACAGCCCACTGGCGAAGGAGAGCGTAGGGCCCTGCTTCAGATAAGAACGAACAGTGGAAGCCCACGGCGGCGGCGGATAAGTCCGGTGTGATCATACGCTGTCTTTTCAAACAAGAGTAATCATCATGCCCTTCCCCCACCGTCTATCAAGCACTGACTGTCCAAGACCACCGGTTCCTGCACCGAGGACTAACGAGCTTCGTGGCGGCGAAGCCTGATCGAGAACCTTTCGTGCAAGAATGAAAAATAAGTGCGCTTTCGGATAGTTATTCTGGTCGATCGCTGAATATACACAGGCTTTGAGGATTTGGCAACGGTTTCATTAGGTTGTTTCTCTGTCGAGAAAACCATTTTGGAGGCCGTTCACAACGAAAAGAACCATGTTAGTAAAGAGATAATACATATCTTATTTGCCTAGCAGGGCTTTTAGTAATGCACCTCAAAGCCTGGAAGAAACCAGCAACTACCTCCTTCTCTCTCTCGCACACAGTATCAACGCGTGAGTGTACTCACATATTCTTGATTCTCTCCTGCTAAGTGGAAGCCGATGCGTCTTCCATCTTGAAACCTTTTCTTAATTCTTATAATATTTCCACCCCTTGTAACACTCTTTTTGCACCTTCTTCTCATCTGTTTCTTTTTATAATCTTCACTTCCTTCTGTTTTTTAAACTTAGCCACAGCAGATGAGGTTGGAGAGCAAAACCTAATGCCCCCTCCTTGACTGGACGTCACGTGGTGGGTGTCAGGCCAGTGGCAAGGGCGAGATGCTGGGGTTGGGTTGGGTTGGGTTGGGTTGGGGGCGAAATCGGCTTATCCAATCTCCTTTTATGATATTTCAAGGATTCTACACACGGCGCGGCGACCGGTGACCGTGGCGGTGATACAGGCGCCCTCGGCCTCACCGGCTTCCAGGACATGCATGCACTTTCGACCCGGCCTCATCCATCGCCGTGGCGCTGCCAGCCTGCTGTTGCTGACTGCGGTACCCCAGCGGCACCGGAGGCATGTGCCACCCCGTTCAGCCGATCTATCGTCATCCTCTAGCTGGTTAATCCCACTGGTTCTCCCGTAAGAGCCGGCGTGGGGGGAAAACCAATAGCAGAGGGAAGTCGGGGTTCGGTGGTGTTGGACAAAGTACGCCTCGTGATCTTGACCACACACCACCATATATCGCCCCCCTCCTTTCCTTGGAGTTGTTGGAGATAAAAACCCCGAGGCTTACAAATATTGGGGTCAAATGAAGAACATAATCATGTGTTTCTAATCAAATAACTCCCCTTTCCCAGGCTCAACGCCGCAGTGGTAAAGTTGTGCATGCTCCCCCCCCCCCCCCCCCCCCCCGCGCGCGCAGTCTTTCTTCCGAGTGACACTCTGTACCCATCCCATCCCGTCCCGTATATGCAAGCCAACGCCGATGCCACCGCGTACATGAGATGAAAGAAAACTGCCTCCGCGCTAGTATGTACCCAAGAAAGAAACCGTGTCGATCCGCGTATGCAGCGACAACCCCGTCGGAACTGGTGAACTGCCCGGCCCATAGGGAGACCTGGGAATCCGAGCTATTTCTCCGAAGCCATGCCCCAAACATAGCCGTCCTGGATGAAACCCTGACGGCGGAGAATTCTTTCCCAGAGGCTCAGTTTATCCAGCGTGAGCTTCGTTAATGGCTGCAGGTCCCCATCCTGGGGCCATTTGTCGTCCTGGTGCCGGGCCACGACCGACGGCCGCTTGCTCAGCGGCGGCGCCCAGAACAGATCCCAGGTGTCGGCGTCCCGGCGCGGCCGCGGTTCCAGGTCGAAATGTAGGTATTCATTGGCTAGAGGCGACTCTGGTCAGCGCGCGGTACGTGAGAACAGACTGGGTGGGTGGGGGTTTCTTTACTCTTGTGTTTTCTCTGCTTGACTTCGACGGTCACCAGGTTGGGACCGGGAGTGAAGACCAGAGCATGCGGCTTGACACCGCATAACGAGAATAACGATGGGAGGCAACCCGTCATCGTGTAAGTGCGATGAAAAGAGAACGGGAAAACCAAGGTGGGATAGACAGAGGCCACCGAAATTGAAAAGGTTTCGAACTCAGAACTGGGAGATTTCAGGCTCATATAAACCTCGAAGAAGCCGGTGGCGGAGGCGGGGGAGAAGTCACATCCGAGGCCGTCAATACAGACCACCAATACACGACCCTGCCGCGAACGCCCAAATGATGCGTCATATTAGCCGGGACGACTGTGCGACGCTTACTGGTCGGCTGCATACTATCAGTTGATGATGGTGTGAGTTACTTCCGACGAGATGACCTGCACCTCCCGGCGCCTTCACCGCCGTTATCGAACATTGAAGTTGTGCCGGCGTTGAACAAACGGGAAGGCTGTCTTGGGGCCTGAGGGTATGATCAGCAGCCACCTGCGTCGGCCCCCTTCAGTAGAACAGGCAGATTCTAGTAGACAAGGCAGATTTTAGGGAAAGTGATGTGTTATTTACATAAATACATGTATGTGACTGCAGGGCTCGGATTGGGTGGCTGTGGGCTGACCGTAGCCTGCCTAAGTGCTACCACAGCTGTGCCACGGGGCGCGAGACATCCCGACCCGATTGGACCACGGCTGCGGCCCGGGCAGATGAGGGGGGAGGTCAAAAGGCGAATCCCTTCGGTGCAAAGACAGCCACCTTGTTTATGGTTGTTACATCCACGGGATTCACTGCGGACGCCATCGACACATGTTTCCGAAACCACGAGGACTTCCCCTCCACCATTACATGTGTTCGGGAAGAAGGGGGCAGGAATCAGCGGGCAAGATGACCGGGACGAGACGGCGATCCATGTTGCCAGACCGGCGGGGTCAGGACGCACGCATACCGAGCCAGCCTGGGGGGGGAAGGGGAGCCTCCAGCGGCCGCACGGAGGACGCAGCTGGCCTGGCTGACGGCAAAGCCCATCGTGAGGCGGCTCTGCGATATATAAAATGCGAGATGCATCGGGGCTGATGCGCAAACCATCACTGCACCGTCGTCAAGCACATCTACTTCCCCGACGCCCCGAATCCGCCTCAGCCAAGGTATGCAGCAGGCCCGAAAACCCCCCGACCAGCCCCGTCAGCCTGAAAATGGTCATACGGGTCCCGGTTCCCGAACACACGAGGAAGGCGACGATGGCGCTTGGGATGTCAGGATCGGCTTGTCTTTCGGTGGGTTCACCCGGACTCCAGGTGTCAGAGAGAAAAAAAAAGCAAACTAACCATCACAGACGGCGGGGGCGTCCGCGGATATTTCAGCCTCTTAGTCCTGGAGGACTTGATGCGGGAGATTCAGAGACAGGAGCAGCTTGACGGCAACATCCAGCACAGCTTTTCTCCCTGCGACCGTCCACCGGCCTTCGAGAACGAGGCCATGCCTTTCCTCCCCTGCCATTATTTCGACTATATCGGTGGCACGTCCACTGGGGCGTGCGTCGTTTCCTCCTCCACGTCCCGAGCAGCCCCGGATACTGACATAGTCCCCCTCTCTATCCAGTTTAATTTCCATCATGCTCAGCAGGTTCCGGATGACGACGGCCGACTGCCTCCGCGAGTACGAAACCATGGCGGGCCAGATTTTCGGGAACCCACGCAGGTACTATGCAGGGACGGGGATTTCCCTACTTACCAAGATTAGGAGACGCAAGTACCCGACCAAGGATATGCGGCAGGCCATCCGAGACGTCATCACCAGGAGGCAGCCATCGGGCCCCGAACCAGACGAAGTTCTTTTCCAAACGGAGCCAGGCACTTGCCGGGGGTATGTTTCCGCCCTTCCCTCGCCGTGGCGGCTCGACGCCTGGGTATGTACTCACCTACATAGCTCTGGAAAGCTGACCTTGGGTTTCCCAGGCTGGTCGTCTCGGCACACAAACAGCCCGCGGCCTGCACCCCCTTCCTGATCCGGTCCTACGGAAGCGAGGTACCAAGCCACGCCCCGGCGGGGGACGTGATCCAAGGGGGCACGCTGCCCGTCTGCTTCGCCGCCCGCGCCGCCACGGCGGCGCCCACCTTCTTCCGGGACCTGACGCTCGACATCGCGCGGCCCGCGGGGCCGGCCGACCCCGTGGGCTACCGGCTGGCGGACCGGCGGCGGGGCGGGCGGGCGCCGCCGGGGTGGGAGCGCCAGGTCTTCACCGACGCCGGGTGGGTGCTGGCCAACAACCCGTGCTACCTGGTCAAGACGGAGCTGAGCGCGGGCGCGGGCGCGGGCGCGCGGCCCCGCGTCGTCCTCGTCAGCGTCGGCACCGCCGCCCGCCCCGACGCCACCGGCGACCACTTCGCCGGCGCCCTCCGCGCCATGGCCCTGCAGGCCACCGACGTGCAGGCCGCCCACGCCCGCATGCTCGAGCAGGCGGCCAGCGACGCCGGCCGCACCGCCTACTTCCGCTTCGACCTCCCCGACGGCGGCCCGCGCGTCGGCACCGACGAGTGGCAGCCCCGCGGCCGCGGCCACGCCACCCGCCAGACGATCCGCGCCGCCTTCGAGCGGTGGAGGGGCCAGGAGGCGGCGCAGCGGGACAAAAGTGCCTGCGCCCGCCAGCTGGTCCAGCTGCGGAGGCAGCGCGTGGCCGACGACCGCCCGAGATGGAACCGCCATGCGTCGGGCTAGGTAGGCCTTGTCTTCCGCGCAGATACACATGGAGAGAAGAGGACTTGCAGTGAAATCCCCCCCCCCCCCCCCCCCGGGGCTCAGTGGTCCAGTCAAGGTTCTATGGCTCCCTAAGTACCTACCCAGTCACATCCGGTAGGGGCTAGGAATTAAAAAAAAGGGGTGGCGGTGTTGAGAAAAGAACCTTGGTGTATATAGGAACACGGAGTAGAACACATCGTATCGAAGGAGTGCCGAGGGAACCCCAATAACCTTCTCGAGGCGCCGCCACCAGGCGCCGCCGTAAATCAAGAGGCAACGACCAGGTTATAAGACACCCCCCAAAAGTGCCACCACACCCCAGTCCAGGTGATATCCGGCCCCTGCAGGCCTCGAAGCAGCCTGTGGCCGGTTAAGCAGGGCCACGAACCGTTCGGTCGGGATCATGAAGTTCCATATCGGTCCCACCCCGCTTGCGCCGGTTTACCCGTAACGGAGCCCCTCGACCGCTCGCTCGCCGTCCGTCCGTCTGCCTCGACAATAAATAATAGGAAAAACCGAAACTCCCTATCCGTTTGCCTTCCCCTTTCGTAAGCCGGCCGTCCTCGCTGCATTCCCAGCACCTCCTCTGCTTCGTTTCCTCCCAAACAGCCTCGGGAGTTCCCTGCCCTCCCCCCCTCCCCCCTTATCTCATTGCACGCCGACCCGCTCGCTCCTCGTCGCGGAAACAAAAACCGAGATGAAGAACGACCAAGGTCTGGACACGCCCGCGGAAAAGCTCTCTTCGACCAGGGGCGTCCCGTCAAGGTGCCGTTGCGGGTGCGCCGCTTGCGCAACCCTGTTCTGTATGTTCTAAATCCGTGCCGGCCGGAACATCCACCTAATCACCCCCGTGAGTAGCCCTCTGCTGCTGGCTTGCTTCGCCATGTTTTGGTTCCAGTTACTACAGTGGTTCGAGATCCCCAACCCCACGACCTGGCCTTTCCTGGCGTGGTTCGGCCTGTCTTTGTTGCATTTCGCTGCCTTGATTGCCGTGTGGAATCTTTAGACCAGTGATGCACGCAGGTTTCCGATATGAATATCGAACCAAGTGTGTCCTTCGGTTCAGGCTCTATACGCACGTCTTGCTTTGCATGCAGGATGAGAACGTAATTGATGCGACGGCTGAGATCATGTGGCACATGCGATGTTGTCCAAGCACGTACCAAGGCCAGGCACAATTTTGGTGTCAATTTCCCCCAGGCAGCAGTCGCTCGGCCTCTCGTGTCACTAAACACTTAAGAGGGGAGAGCAGCCGGCGCCGCGGGATGGTGATTATCTACATCATACTAGCTATACTTTACAAACCCCATCCCGCTCCTTCTCGCAGTGGCGACTGGCACGACATGCTGCTGTGAGAAATCTGTTGAAACGACTGTGGAGTTAATATCAAAACCGCTCAAGTTGCCTATGTCGTATTCGTTAATAGCGCAAAACGGGTCCATCCCGTACAGGGGTGATTGTGGTCGTTAGTGAGGAAGGACCACGGGATGCCGCTACACTCAAGCACCCGGGGGAGGAGGAGGCGGCGGCTGGTCGCTGGGCGGAGGCGGCGGAGCTCCATCGGATGGAGGCGGCGGCGGAGGCGGCGCTCCGGCATACTGCTGGATCAAGGCGTTCAGGTTGCCTTGGTGCAGTCCAGGAGGGGCACCCAGCGAGGCAGGACCAGGGGGCGGACCCGGGGGCGCTCCCATGCCGGGCGGGGCACCCATGCCGGGCGGCGCGCCGTAGCCGGGATACTGAGGGTAGGACGGGTAGGCAGGCTGTTGGGGGGCCTGGTGCCAAGGGGCAGCGCCGGGAGGACCGCCGGGAGGACCACCGGGACCCGACGAACCACCATCGTAGCCCTGGCGACCACCATAGTAGTCGTTGGAGCCTCGGTCGTCGTGGCCACGGTCGCGGCTGCGCCAAGGTGCAGGGCCGCCGCGACCCTCATCACCACCGCCTTGGTCGTTGTTTCGGGATCGCCAAGGAGCGGCGGCACCAGTAGGTCCTCGCTGCCAGGGCTTGGCCGAGCCGCCGCCGCCATTGTCGAATGAGCCGGGGCCAGCTTCGATGCGGGCAGGGGGGCCGGAGCCACCGCCGAGCTCTTGCATGAGTTGCTGCATCGTGTTAGCTTAGTACGTCTTCTGCGTCCGCGGAGGAAGGCTACTCACCTCGTACTCGCGATCCACGGCATCGCCACCACCAATACGACCACCGGAACGGCCCGGGGGACCGTCGTTGCGCCAGCTGGCGCCCTTCTGTCGGTCCGGACAGTCCCTGGCCATGTGACCAGCATTGCCACACACTCGGCAGATGATGTTGGCAGTGAAGTTCTGCTTCTCCGGGCAGTCGTACTTGCGGTGGCCGATCTGACCACAGTTCTGGCACGCCTGGTTCTCATCATCACGAAGAGTACCGTTGAGAGCCGCGAGTTCTCGAAGTTGGTTGCGCTTCAGCTCGTTCTGGCCTTCGGGGATCGAAGCAGCCTGTTCATGTGTTAGTGCGCACACGGGTGGTTGCAGGCTTGGAAGAAGTGTTGGTTTACGTACCGTCTCAATGACATTGTGGATGAGCTTCTTGGCTTTGTTGACCTTGTCCTCGGTGTCGGCCATGATCAAGCAGTGCAGGTCCTCCTCCTGGTTGCTGGTGTGAGCGGCATCGGAGCGGCCCTTGCCTTCCTTGACGGAGCCTTTTCCACGGATGGCGATCTTGGCGCCGGATTCTGTCTCCATCTTCTTGAGAGTGTTGCCACGAGGGCCAATGAGTAGACCAACTTAAGTAGGAAGAGCTAAGTGTTAGTAGAGAACGGCAAGCACACATGGGACGTTGAATGGTTAGATAGAGCCAGGCACGTCGACGGCGCATCTGCGACACACGCAACGGCCCGTCTGGCAAGATCCCGAACAAGAAAGGGCAAGAAAATGGTTAGAAAGGTTAGAGGGTTAGCAATCTCACTGAAGTTGATCTCCGGGTAGTCATTGACCGGCACGTAGACTTTCTCTTGAGTCTTGGTGGGACGGCGGTAGTCCTGGGGCGGATGGTAGTTAGGGATGGTCTTCATGGCCTTCTCGATCAGTTTGTGGCGCTCATCCTCGAGGCGCTTGCGGTACCGGTACTCGCGAGTGTTGACACGGCGACCGTAGTTGTCGTACTGGGGCGGAGGAGAGGGCGATCTGCCGAGGTCGCATGGTCAGCATGGCTCTTGATGAAACGCGGCCGGGCCAAGGCCAGGTGAAGGGGGAAGGAGGGGAGGGGGAGAACATACCTATCGCCATCAGCAGGAACCACGTCGTCGATACGCAGCTTTTGGCTGATCTCCTCGATACGCAGGTGCAAGGTGTAGGCCTCGAGCTGCTCGCTGGTCATGTTGGCGACGATGGCAGTGGGAAGACCCATCAGGCCTGCAGCCTTGTTCTCCGAGGCATCGCCCCAGCGGTTGCGCTTCTTGCGGCGTCGAGGGCCGTCGGCATCGGTGCGGGGCTCGGGGGAGCGACCGCGCTTCTCGCCACGATCGAAGTCGGGGGTTGATTCCTTCTTGACAGCACCATCGTCGGTGTCGCCACCAAAGCGGCGGCGGTTGCCTAAGGGGATGTTGTTGGATCCGGTGATCCCTTGGTTCCTCCACGCCATGGTGAGAGTCGTAGTGCCTGCGAGGGCAGTTGGTCGATGGCAGCGCGTCAGTGGGAGTCGGATGCGTGTCGGGTGTGAGATGGAACGCTGGCTGGAATTATTGAAGATGGAGAAAGGCTGGTTAGAATGGATTTATTACGGCGCGCCCAGAAGTACAGCGTCGAGATGGACAAGTCCAGATGTTTTGGCTTTTCGCGCTAAAATCGCCATCCCTTCTGGTGCAGCTGTGATGTACTTAAGTACCGAGTGGATACTAGCGTCAAACTTGGACCCACTCACCAAGACCCCGTTTGTTCCGTGACGCCATGTGCTTACCTAACTCCAGCTGGCGACAGCTTGTACTTATGCTGCGCCAGATGGCAGCCTTGGACTTGAAGTTCCTGGGCTATGGGATTCAATGTGCTGGTGGTGTCCTATATGAATGCTTACTTTCAAGATCCATCTGACAATGCACAGTATTCAACGAAGTGTGCATGAACAACAGGTCCGCTGAAGAAAAAGAAAAAAAAAATAAGGTACTTAGGCAAAACAGCTGGGGCCTGGTGGACACAACTCTACCCTATGGGTCCCCTGTTTAATTCAATACACTGGCCCCCAACACTGGCTCACGGGGTGCCACTACAACTACTTCAGACTACATACCTTCAATACACACGACCCAGACAGTAAAGCTATTGGGCTGGATGAATATCTAATATTGAGTGCCAATACAGGTATTGTCGTTGACTGACCGTTGACGGGTTGTTCCACCAAACTCGCTAGCCTCAAGTGTGATTTGGAGCTAGGTTGGAATGTTAGTTCGAGGTTTGATGGTGTTGTAGATCAGGCTACCCTGGCACGAGGGATTGACCTCGTACCGGATGCTTCTCTCTCAAAACCATTATACATAGATGCTGAAAGATATTCTGATCATAAGTTTGCCAATGTTTAAAGAGAGCTAGCCACCGATTGTCAGCCTTTTGCTACCGATACGGGAGGGAAGGGTTTCTGCTTGCGGACGTGTGTTTGCCAGCGAAGCATTTACAAGCACCCTGTAGGCGCCAATCTATACCTAGGCGCCTTTACAAGGAGTTTATATACATGCTCAACTACATCTAGTCATATCGCGCTTTCATACCGTAAGAAGCCACCATGGTATGGGGACCCGGGGACCGTGTCAAGGCACCGTCGCCCGCTTTCTCATGCTATCGCCACCGCTCAACAGAGCCTTATCTGCAAGCTCGTGTATGCTCCGTTCCGGGTAGCCCCGACGCTGCCTTATGTAACGCTGAACGGGGGCGGAGGGTCCGGCCGAGGAGGGCGGGAGGCGCGACGGCAGCGGCAGTTACAATGACACACCCCGCACACACTCTCTCGACCCGTCTCAAGGCGGGCGAGCCAGTCGTTTTCTTGCTAGTGTTTCCAACCAAGCCATGGCAGAGTAGGCACTGCCGACCCTTGGACCATTCGCATAACCTGGGGGTGTTCCTGGGTTGCCAATAAATGTCCAACCCTGCAATTGCTGCTTACCGGCAGCGATGCTTCAAAGTGTCCGGATGATGGGCAGTGCGTCTTGCTTCCGGTAGATATAGGTCCATTTGTAGAGCAGCCAACGCCTCCGCAAGCAAATAGGCTTAGCGCTGGGCCTCCGGAGCCGGGCGATTTTGCCTGTAGTGAAGCGCCTGGGGCAAGCAGGGATATCCCATATCAGGCAAGACAGGCTGGCTGGCCAAGCCCCTCCATACGCCAACCGCACCTGTAACGAGCAACTGTAGCCTGCGGTTCCTGTGTGTTCTCCGCTCCCTGTGTGTTCTTCACTTCCAGCCCGGCATGTATTGGAATTACCCAATAAGTCGCGGGCCAACCCGGGGCGCCCAGGCGTGGGGTTGTTGCCAATCACTGGTTCCCGGGAGATCGGACGAACACGCCTCTCAGCCTGGGACCACCGGCGTTGCAACGATGTGAATGTCTTATGGGTTTTTGATTGAATGTGGTCTCTGCCGTCGAGTAGTATTGACTCTGTCTGTGACGCCTTACTTACTCACTCTCGTCAGCATGGAACCACCTCTGGTGTACTCGCATAAAGACGTCGCGAAGACGCCCGTCCTCAACCCTCTCCGTTCTCTTACACCCCACCCCTGTGTCTATGCCCAAATACCACTAGCACTATCACTGGACGACGCGTGTTCTAGGCCACAGTTCCAACGCAGAGCCCCCCCCCCCCCCCAGCAACCCTTTCGTTCGCGATATCGGATCCCGGCAGTAGCCGACATGTTCTTCCTCTTCCTATTCGCGGCCCTCCTCGCCGGCGTCCGGGCCGGGCCGGACGGCGTGCCCTGCACGACGGGCTTGCCCACCACCACGGCCGGCTACGTCATCAACTACAGCAAAGCCGCGCCGACGCAGTTCGCCGCCGGCGCCGGGTACGAGCCCGACCACGCGTGGTCCAGCAGCCACGTCCTTGGCACCTATGTAAGCGCGCCTGTTCTCTCTCTATCTCTCTTTCTCCTTTTCCCCTTGTTCTCTTCCCTACGCCTGCACGCCTAACCCCCCTCTGTTTGAGGGTTGCTGCGGCTAACCAAGACGCCCCTGCCGCCGTGGTACAGACCTACGGCGTGCCCGCGCCGCTCGAGACGGGCTTCGCCTTCGCTCAGTTCAAGTGCCAGTTCAAGTGCAACTCGTTCGACGACAGTGCCAGCTTCTTCGTCGAGTATGGTGAGTCGGCCTCGCCCCCTTGTGCCCGGCACGGGGTATCCGCTCGGGGTATCCCGGGAGAGGCCATTTTGGCTAATAGAAGGTCCACCGTAGCCGGAAGCGATAGCCAGGCGGGCTCCTACTGCTCCTGCTTCAATGCCCTGTAAGTCTTGTAGTCCTCGCCGCGGCATCGGGATTGCGCAAGGGAGCTAGTTGATGGGAAAGACTAACACGGGGCGGCGTGCAGCCTGACCGACGACGGGTTCGTCTCATCCAACGAGACCGTGGTCGGCGCCTGGAACTCCATATGCGGCGTCACTCGTCATGATCTGCCCAAGCCTGACCTCACTACAAAGAACTTCCAGTGATGACTAGCGGGTGTTTTGTCTCGACTCGGCGGCAGATCACCAATGCTCCCGGAGGTTCGCGTGTGTGGCGGGAGGAGGCAATGACCCAGACCTGTTCATTACACCTAATTCATAATGAATACCATGCGCTCTATTCTGTCGTCGCTGTCCCGCCGAGCGGGCCGACGCTCACTGTTGCTGTGCGGAGGCTGGGGCTGGGGCACCGTCGGGGACTTTCGCTCTAACCAGGATGGCCTCAAGAATACCCTGTTCACGGTTTTGGTTCGGGATCGAGATCGACAAGGTTTCAAGCCCGACTGGCTGGTTTTGCTGGGTACTTGAACAGGGACAAGGTAACAAGGTCGTGTAAGGCAAGTACCTGGGTAAACACGCAAAGGGGTGCAGAGGAAATGTTTACACGCCGTGCTAATTTTCCGCCAAATCAGTCGATGTCACCCCGGGGTGCAATCACGGTTGCATTCCGGCCGTCCGGTGCCCCCTAAGCCCTGTCAATGCAACTCCTTGCGGGTGAAGCGCACATTCGCCATGTGTCACACCCAAAGGCAGCGCAGCCTCCAAAGCTCTGAGGTCTTGCACGCCCTTCGGGACGGTGGCCCTCTCGGCGGCGAGTGGCTGACCTGCTACGGAAGATGTGAACCAGCATTCTCGCCGCCGTTGGAATCACTCCACCGCAGCTTTTCATGACAGCATCGCTTGTCCCCGTGCGCAGCTTACAGGGCAGAGTTCCTGCGGTGCCGAAACCAGGGTGGCAGCAAACATATCACAATGCCGGATGTAGGGGGCGCCCAATGTGACAGCCGCGTGCCACGGCCCCGGCCCCCCCACGGATTTCGGTGACCGTCCGGGGTCGATCCCCACAGGTCAAAGAGCACAAGGCGGGACAGGGGCTTCGGCGAAGGCCACGTGGCGCAACCTTACCATCAAGTTATACCAGCCTCGGTGCCCCCTGGAGGGACGGGAGTTGTGACATCCGAAATGCCGAGGTGACTCCTTTTCACCGACATGGTCGTCAGTTTCCGACGGGAATAACGAAGCGAAATCACGCATGGTAAGACACTGAGACGAGTCGATTCAGACAGCACCGAATGGTCCGATTAGGTTTGCGAATCGCTGGGACGAATCAATCACCCCTGTGGATGTTGAACTCGACCGTCTTGTTGATACCACCTGGCTGTAAGCCCGGAAACCGACCGGAGATATCCTCCTCGACATCGGTAGCCGTCGATTTGCGTGACGCCGCCTCTCCGATGATATTCTCCTGGGAGCTCGACCTCGGCGGCCTTTGGGCTCCGCCCGCGACTTCAATGTGGCGCTCGACGTTGGCGACCGGGTACATCTTGAACTCCTCGACGGTGGTCTGCGTGAAGTGGCCGCCTCGGTGGGTGGACCGCCCATCTCGAGCGTGCGCGGAGGATCCGTGTCCGTTCTGGCCGTCGGCCACGAGTCGGGAGGCGAGGAGGTCGATGCTGTGTGCGGGTCAGCGCCTGCTTGACGAACCACCGCCACCGGTACGGTACGCCTCTCGCCCGCCCAACTTACTATAGGAGCACGGGGAACATGCACTCGGTCGTGTAGACGAAGCGGTCGAGCTGGCCGGCGACGGAGGTGGCGCTCTGGACCGAGGCCTGGAAGGAGTAGGTGGCGGCGCGGGAGACGCCGATGGCGGCCAGCAGGGCCACGCGCACCTCGGTGCTGCGCATCAGGTAGCCGAAGAGCCTGCCCGAGCCGCCCTGCAGCGCCGCGCGCACCGAGACGTTGCGCGCCGAGCGGAACTTGAGCAGCAGCATGGCGGAGCTGACGCACTCGACCAGCGCGATGGAGACGAAGTAGCCGACGTGCAGCCGGTTGATGAGCGTCTGCAGCTCGGCCTCCTCTCGGCGGTTCAGCAGGTAGCGCGTGCGGAAGGTGAGGATGAAGACGCGGATCCCGAGGATGCCCGTCATGAGGATCCAGAACGAGGCCACGAAGACTCGGCGCGTGCGGTGGAACAGGACCTTGCGCAGGATGGCGTAGGAATAGAAAGATAGACCCGCTTCTTGAATCTGACATTATGGGGTTAGTCGGGGTCATTGGGGCTGCGGAAGGAATAAGAAAGAAGAGGGAGTGATGGCGGCGGTGGCGGCGGCGGCGGCGGCGGTGGTGGTGATGATGATGGTGACGACCGTAATGATGGTGAAAACTGCCCGAAGAGGATCGGTTGGGGGCAATTTCCAGACTCACCATCCAGAAGATATCGGCAAACGCAGAGGCCACGACGGTACTGGTGGTCGGGTAGTCGGTGTAGAAGGCATAGTAGCACAAGCCGTTGGCCATGGCGCAGGCGGCCGAGACGACCATGGGCACCAGGGCGATGGGTGTCAGACCCACGATGCCAATGACCATGAGGCCGAAGAGGATGTTGAGGATACCAATGGAGCTCAGGATGGCCCAGCTGAGCTCAAAGTACAGCGGCTGGCTCTGTGGTGCTGGCTCCATGGTGATGCAGGGCAAGCGGCGTCGCCTGCGCGGTCCTCGAACGAGAAGGACAGGAGCATCGCCGGTCTGGGAACGCAAAGAAGGGCGAAGAGGTCGGGAGGGTTTCAAAAGGAGGGTCTCCCAGGCGAGAACCAGGTGCCCGGGTTCGCCGTCCGGGGGCACTTATATGAACGAACCATGGTCCGGGGTAAACCCATGCCCAGGACCCCATCCGAGGCCGTTTCACTCGCCCGTCTGGTTTCTATCGATCCCCCTTTCGCCCCATGTGGCCGTCCGGGGGTCGCCATATGGCGACCAACACCAAGATGACGGGTGCATTAGTGAGCCACCCTCCCCCCGGGCCGCCTATCACCGGATCCGACGCCCCTGCAGCTGTGCTGGGGAGAGCCTGGCGAAGGGGCCCCCGGCCATACACAGGGATCCTCGCATTAGTCGTCCTCTGGCCGGGGCAACGGCTCCGCTATACCGCATCCAGCTATCGACACTGCCTCATCGCAGAGAGTCAGGCCAAGCCATCAGCGTGACATCGGCACTTCGGCCTCGTCGATATTGGCTGCCTGCGGGCGCGTCTTGACACATGGGGTACCGGGGGGGGGGGGGGGGTGGCCTGAAAAAAGCAAACACGAGCACGCCGCCAGCATGCACAGAAGAAGAGGTTCGGGTTCGTCTCGGCAAATGCCGAATTAGTGCATCGCCTCCGACATCTGGAGCGCCCGTCCTCCCAGCGAATCGGTCACTTCTTGCGACGGCAAAAGGCTACAGCGTTTCGGAAATAGGTTCACCACTGCGTTCGAGCGACACTAGCCCCAAGCCCTCCCGCGGTTTGGTTCCCTGGCGTTCTCAACCCGACAAAGAGTTGGGACGGCTCTCGGCCGGCCGGCCTGCCTGACGTCGACGGAACTCCCCGCCGCCGCCGCCGCGCGCGCTCGGAAAGAGAGGGTTCGTCCCATCCCCAGCTTTCACGCGGCCTGGAGCCTGGCCCCCCGGCCTGGCGGAGCAGCCAGAGACTCCAGGCGAAGCGGGCGCCGAGGACGTAGGCGCGCCGCCGTGGACGAGGCGCGCCGCCGTGTAGGCGAGGGGCGGCGCGGTTCACGCGCGCGCCAGCGCCAGCGCTCCCCCCCGCGAAGAGGGCGTAGTTCTCGACGCGCGTTGGCCCGCACCGCCTCGGTGCGCTGCATCGTCTACAGCGCACGGCGCGTGATGCGGCCCGCGGCGACGGCCGCCTCGCCGTGCCCGGGCCAGGTCCGGCCGCGGCGCCACGTTGGGGTCCAGCCCGTAGTACTGCTTGAGGTGGCGCGGCGCCAGCACGCAGTACGCGAAGAAGAAGCGGAAGCTCAGGTACGCGGCCGCGTGGCTCGGCGTCGACGGCCCGCCCCCGGGCGAGCCGCTAAGGCCCAGCGCGTTGGCCCACAAGGACGCCATGGCTGTCTGTGATGGGGGTGAAGAAAGGCAAAGGCCGAGAGACATTTATAAGAGAGAGAGAGCGGGTGTCGTGGTATCGTACATATATATAGGTACACATCCTGCGGCGGTAAGCAAAGATGGACACGCGGTAGCCGAGCCAATGACACACTGTCTTCGCCATCCGCGAAGGATTGTTACCAACAAATTGGAATCGTGCAGTTGATACGCCGCAGCGCCTCCATCGTCGACCCGGCCAATAGAAGCGAACGGCCTCTGCTGCATATGCGTGTTTCCTTGACCAAAGACGCCCGATAATCTTACCATCATCCAGGGGCGTCTTACCCCACACTGACTGCCTGGAGCGCGGCTCCTAGGTCGATATGCACCATGGGCTGGCTACCAGGGTACTCACGTGCTCTTCTTCTATAGCGAGTGGGATGGCAGCGACAGAGAGCTATGGCAGCGTGCAGGAGAGGGGCAATATTGACAGATATACCCAGTCCTTCTCGGCAACATCTTCTCCTGGTGATGATTGTGAAAAGCCGTCGTATCTTTCCTTCGTTAGAGATAGGTGCCTGGCTAATAATCACAAGCAGCTCAGTAAGATTGGAAAGTAAATAGACAACCTAGAAGGTAAGTAGGTTAATCAAATCGAACTCCCACACACAGACACAAATACAACAATATCGATAAAACAAACCAGCTGAATAAATAGGTCCTAATAGAATTATAGCTTCCTACAACCAAAGCTCTTCTAGGCTATCCTGACTTTGCAAGTATCATGTCACCACCCTGTGCTATCATCCAAGCGTTCCAATCTATCTACACGCAATGAGACAGATCCGGCTCGCTGCTGAAAGCTGGACAACCCCCAAGGAAACAAAAACGGGGACCGAATAACAGCCCAGAAATGTGGACTTGGTATACCACGTTGACAAAGCGAAGTACACCGGAGCAAGTTTTCTCTTAACCTCATCGGAAGGTTGTGACAACCAGAATAGTAGCCAGCTTGGCCAAACCGCGAAGATTCAACGGTACTACCTAGACACTAGCCTAAGGAAATCATTTGATGTTTCCTTTTCACAAGTTCACTCACCGGCGGCCAGCAGTAACAGGTTGATAAAAATACAGTCGACACTTCAATCAGATACGCTGATTACCTTCAGTGAATGTGTCAAATGGCCGGTGCATTGCACTACCTGGCGGTGTCAACTCTTGACTACGTGGTGCCTGTATAGGTAAGGACTTAGATAAGAATGCACCGGAGAATGCCTGTATTCGTCCGTATCAGATAAAGAGGTGCGAGGAAGATATAGGTATCTACCACCTTATGGGAGGTGAGGAAGGGGAACGACTTCACTGGAATGTCTGAAAGAGAGGCCTAGAGCTAACTAATGACAATCATGTAAACTTCCAAAAGGGGGTTTATGAGCAAAACAGAGAATGGTTTTCTTCCGTCTTCTATTCGGCTAGCCTTTGGCGCTGCCGCCTATTTATTTACTACTGTGGCAGTCATTCTGCTAAGTATGCGTAGTATCCCAGTCATGTCGCAATAATACCAAAGGGGTTGATTTTTGACTGACTGTTGCTCTTTTTTGCCCTCTGTCGTACCTGCGACACCACTGTGGCCAGCACGACTACCACGATGAAGGTCCCCTAAGCCCGGGCGTGCAATCTTTCCACAGCAGCCAACCGGTTCTCATGAGGTGTTGCAACTATGTGGCGCCGACGAAAAGATCTCTGAAGTCTGACGTTGGTCCCGGATAGCGAGGAAGGCCCCGGCTGAGGGGGAGGGGGGTGGGGGACGCGGGCGCCACCAACGCAAGTCAGCCGGCGCCGAAGTAAGGGAGGGGGGAAGGGGGGAGACAAGAAAAAAAAGAAAATACATATGTTTGCCGAGGCCAAGCAGCTTGGCATCGACGAACCGGTGCGGGAGCCAAGGCCGCTTGTCTGCGGGAAGGATCGGGCGGGTCCAACCCGACGACGTCGGGCCAAGACGTTGAAAAACAAAAACTACGGGATGGGAAGGATGAAGGGGGATTGTGGAATGGGATGGGGGCGGGGGTGTGAGGTAGTGTGACCGATTTAAGCACATTGATGAAGAGACCGGGCCTGTTGTTAGGCTATCCTGGGTGGTTATTCTAGGCCAAACAGACTACGAGGGGGCTCATAACTGGGACACAAACAGGAGAAGGCGAGGGGGGAGGGACGGGAGCGCCAAGGAGGACGGCCAGGCACGCATCGGAATACAAGTACACAGTAGTAACGGCACAGACGCCAGGGGCAGACCGGGACCGGCGGGAGACAGAGGGAGAGAGAGCATTTCGCGAGCACAAGGATTCAATTAGTCTATGGACCCGGGGGATAGCGGGCATGTGTGGTATCCAAGTCGGCTCGATCGAAGCCCCGCCACGGTTCAAAGAGGAAAATTGTAAAATCATCAGGGCGCCAGAAGGAAGATTGGGAATCAAGAGGCGAGGAGGGGAGGCGGCAGCCCAAACGACGCAGAAAGGCTTTCAACACAAATCATGATTGTATATGTTCGGTTGGTCGCGGGTATGTGCAAACAAGGGAACGGCGCTACCACCCAGCAGCAAAAAGAAAAGGAGAGGGCTCTTTCCACTTTCCCCCCTTCTTACAGGATGAGCATGCCGGCACCGACGCCCATGGCGGCGACGACGTAGGCGCCGACGGCCAGGTTGCCGAGGGAGAAGGTGGCGGCGCGGAGGGCCGGGGCGGGGTTGCCGCTCTCGCTGGAGCCGGTCGAGCCGGTGCCGGTGGTGGCGTCGGTGGCGGTGGCGGCGAGGGCGGCGGCCTTGCTGGCCTTCTCGATCTTGGCGCTGCACTGGCCGTCGGCCGAGGCGCCCTTGTTGACGACGGCCTTGCCCTTGAAGTCGCAGGCGTCGGCGGCCTGGTTCTGGTTCTGGTAGTAGGCGTCGAGCACGGCCGACAGCTGCTGGCGCGGGGCGCAGCCGAGGTAGGGGCCGTAGATGCCCTTCTCGGTGTCGCCCTTGATGCCGGAGCAGGCGTCGGGGTCCTGCGAGCAGACGTAGCCGAAGATCTCGCCGAAGTCCTTGTCCTTGAGGTCCTTGGCCGGGCCGCACTGCGCCGTCTTCTCGATGCAGTCGCAGAGCGAGTTGTCCGGGGTCGGGGGCAGCGCCTTCTCCGTCACCTTCCAGTCCTTGCCGGTGACGGGGCACGACTGGGCCTTGTTGGTGGGCTGGTAGTCGGCCATCTTGACGCCCGAGGGCTTGACGTCCTTGAGCTGGCTCTTGAGGGCCTTGGCGTCCTTCATGGGGGTGGCCTTGCCGTCCTTGACCTTGACCAGGCCGTAGTCGTTGGCCTCCTGGTAGTACATGTAGACGATGCCGCCCGAGATGACGCCCGTCATCTTGTCCGAGTAGATGGCCTCGACCTCGGAGAACTTGCGGTTCTCGGCGCCGTCCGAGTTGCAGCCGTACTCGGCGAAGAAGACGGGGACCGAGTAGTTGGAGAAGAACTTGACCTGGACGTCGTAGCCCGACTTCTCGAAGCTGCTGTCGCCGCACCACGAGTAGATGTTGTAGCCCCAGAAGTCGATGGACTCCTCCTCCTCGCCGCAGTTGAAGTACTGGGCCATGAAGTTGCGGATGTCGGCGTCGTCGTTGGCGGCGTAGCCGACGCCCATCCAGCGGTCCTTGGTGTCGGCGATGTACTTCTTGGTGTCGCGGACGGCGGCCTTGACGTAGGCCGAGGCGGGGGTGTTGGTGTTGTTGTTGGTCACCTCGTTGCCGGCGAAGAAGCCGATGGTGTTAGTGTACTTGCTCATCTCGTCGACGACGCCCTTGTAGCGGTCGAAGAGGTCCGTGTTCCAGGCGGGCGACTCGCGGTTGATGGACAGCGAGGGCTCGCCGAGATCGGCCACCACGTAGATGCCGGCCTCCTCGAGCAGCTTCATGCAGTCCGAGTGGTCCTTGGTGGGGTCGATGGCGTAGGTGCGGATGGTGTTGGTCTCGAGGTCCTTGAGGATGGGGACATCACGCTCGCAGATCTTCTTGTCCGAGAGGGGGTCGATGTACTTGCTGCTACTGCCCTCGCCGGCGGCACCGACCTCCTGCTGGTAGGCGATACCCTTCATGAAGAACTGCTCGCCGGAGCTCTTGTAGAAGAACTTGGAGCCCTGGGGTGCGTGTTAGCAAGGGGCGCCCGAGGCCGGGGGTGAGTGAGGGAGGGAAGGGCAGGGCAGCCCGGGCTGGCTTGGCTTACCTTGCGGACGATGGGGTCGAGCTCGGCATTGGCGCTGGCGGCCAGGAGCAGCGACGAGGTGATCGCCGACTTGAGGAAACCCATGGTGACTGAATGTGTGATCCTCACGAGGTGTGTGTGGTGTGTGGTTTGTTGTTACTGGAGAGAAAAAGGGTCGTTCACACGAGAACCGGCGGACGGGTTCAGGTTAATAAGACAGAGAGCGGGTGACGACGGCGGTGGACCCTGATACAAAGCCAAGAGCTGGTTCTCAGGATTCTTGGGTGCGCGCGTGGGTCGCTACGAGATCAGGCGTTTCGAAAGATGGAGGAGGTCAGGATGTGACCCGAGCGATTGACTTGGTTTAGGACGAAGAGAAGAAAGCGATAGTCTGTAAAGGAGTGTGTAGGAATGTCTGCGTCGAAACAAGACAAGCCAGTGGCGTCACCCAAAAATGCAACCGAGAGGAAATACAAAAAAGGATGGTCGGTGGGAAGAAGGGAGGAGGAGAGAAACGAGTCGGGGGCGACGCCTTTCAAATGATCTCGAGCATTGCCGTTCCTGAGCGGGCGGGACCGGGGGGGGGAGGGGAGGGGCGGCTACCAGATGCAGGAACAGGAGGGCCCTTTGCGGGAAAGGGGAATGGAACCGCTTCTCCCTCCCTCCCTTGCTCTCTCTCCCTCTCTCTCTCTCTCTCACTCTCACAAATGGCCGGCCACGATGTTGTGTCTGTGTGTGTGTGTTGTGGGCGGGATGCGTGTCCACCGTCGTTCTAACCGGCCTAGCGCCAAGCGGTGCCAAGGACGAGGGCCAATGGCGAACAAGAGCTCGGGCGAGCTTGTTTCCCCTTGTCTACTCTTGGCCCCGTCTTGTCCCATCGTGTCCTTCCGGGCCCCGGCCGGACAGGGGGTCTGGGTGAAGATCAGGACGACCCTCCCGACGCCGGCCCAGGGGGCGAAGCAGCAGATGCGCTGGAACGCGACGGCGGGTGGGGCACTCGCCGAGATGAGGCTGGCACTTCCTCCCCCCCCTGGGGGTGTGTATGTGTGTGTGTGTGTGTGTGTGTGTGTGTGAGAGAGAGAGAGAGAGAGAGAGAGAGAGAGTGTGTGTGTGTGTACATTGTACACCCCCCAAAGTCGCTAAAATGAAGCGCCCCATCGGCAATCTCGTCTTGGTCGCCGCCGCCCCACCCCTCGAAGCGCCACGCGCCGTCACGATGGCGGGTGTGTGCCAGAGCCAACTGACATCCAGACCGTTCCTGGCCACGGCCCAAGCCATGAGCCGGGTATAGATATGTATGCTACTACCTACCTACATACATACGTACGTACGTGGTCGGCATACCATGCGACGGCGAGGCGTTCTTCGCGCTTGGCTAGGGTTCGCGACGCCCTTCTCTTGGGAAAAGTTCGGGGGTGCTCCAAGCGTCGCGGCCATTGATGGAGATCTACGGAATGGGCAGAGTGGACTGGCCACCGACTTGGCATGGGATCGTCGGGCCACCAAGCGATGCTGTCCGTCCGTCCGTCCGTCCACGGGCTGGCTCTACGAGAGTCTGGGACAAAGTAAGTACTCGAGATGTACGGAAAGCCGAATCGACAGGCGTCGCGTACGCTGGCCTCCGGAAAGCCGAATCGACGGCGTCGCATACACTGGCCTCCGGCATGCCGTCGCCTACGAGATTGCTTGCGCCTGCTCTGCCTGTTTCCTGGGTGGACAGGTAGGATTGCGGCGGGTGCCCCTTTGCCTGCCCCTCCTCCACCCCCCGGCCACGGTCCCAGGCATCGTGGGAATAGCAATATGCGCGGGCAAATGCGCTTTTCCCCAGCGGCCGCCCTCATGCGCGCGCGCTCTCTCTCTCTCTCTCTCTCTCTCTCTTTCTCTCTGCCTTGCAGTTCTGGCGAGATTGGGCGTGGTCAATCAGCTTGCGTGTCTTGCGTGTTCTGCCCTCGCGCCTATGACGATAGCCTGCACTGCTTTTAAGATGGATCATTCTAATCAAGGAAAAAGTGGAGGGGAAAGGGCCCCCCCAGAAATCGATCAACAGGAGACCAGCCCTCCCTCCCGTACCACAGGAGGAGGAGCCATTTCCCATCCATCCCCGTTCGTAACGTGCAAGAATAGCAGCACTCGCCAAAACGTCAACGACCGTTGGCGCCGTCGGCGCTTCCGTCGGCGGGCGTCGCAAGCGTTTTTGTGGGCGTGGCGGTCGATCCCTCATGTGTATGCGACACGACGGGCATCGTTTTCTGCACAGCCGGGCCACGCCAGGCCACCCAGGCCCCAAAACCAAGGGGCGCATGGGAATGCGAGCTGCCGAACCCCCTTCTCTGCTTGGCTGCCGCTCCCCCGCTGCACGTCATTTGGTCCTGTTGTTGCTTGTTTCATCCGCCCTGCCCCCCCCCCCCCCCCCCTTCAACCGCCATGGCGCGTGGAATCCGTGATGGAATGCCCTGTGTGTATGTGTGTGCGTGTGTATGTGTGTGTGTGTCCGTCCCTTGCCGGCCCATCCCTTCCTGGCCCCGGCCTGCCTCCCCCAAAACGGTGCCCATCGGGAGTGTCAGCCCTGTCCTGGGCCGTTATGACACCCCAACGACGCCCTATCTCCTCCGCTTCCTGCTGAAGATGGAGCCGATGCCTATGAGCACGGCGTCCCAAAGCTCGAACACCTCGCGGAGCAGAGTCGAGACTGGTCCATTACCCATTGTAATGGTCGTGCCCAAACACCTGGCTTTGCTGTGTTGACACGCGTTGGTTGTGGCTGGAGGGGAGAGGGCGGCTTTCGCAGTTGGCGACAGATGAGGCGCTTCTTCGGTCGACGGGCACGCTGTTGTTCTGTCCGAGAATGAGATCAATAGATAGATTGCCAGGAACTTCTAGACCGGGTGATGGGTTTCTCTGATCTACAGAGCGCGGCGATGCGGTTGATAATTACGAATGCACCTCTTACAAACCTACCCAGTCCAGCGAAAGCCTTCCTTCTTATGCCACCGCCCGGTGGTACGATGCCTCCCTCCGTCATTATTCGCAGTTGACTATGACTACATCCGTACTGAACCCCAGGTTTCTGGGGTCAGCCCCTCCCCTCCCCCCTCCCCCTCTTCGGTCAAGTCAGCTGGGCAAAGTACTCACTCTCTCATGATGGATGGGATGCTCCCCAGTTTGCCAAGGGCGGGCGACGGAACACGCACATGCACGGCGCAGTCGGGGCGGGCAAAAGGCGGGCAAGGCCTCGCCGGCGGGCTTGGCTGAGAGGGCTGAGAGGGGGAGATCCCAGGGCCAGCCTTACGCCCATTGGCCTTTGCGGCTCTTCGGGATGGTCACATTAGATCCTTCGCCGCGTTTCGCCCAGCCTCCATGGCCGCAAACTCTCGTCATGATTGCGGCATGGCTCCCCCTCCCCCCGGATTTCGACACCACCATGGCCGGCGGGCCGGGCGAACCGCCCACACGCGCGCGCGCACGCGACCCGGGCGCATCCAGTTGGGGCCGGCCAAGGCCAAGGCTGAGGCGATGGCCGGATCCGCCTGCCATCAGGCAGGCTCCCGGTCAGCGGCCGATTCGATGACAGACAACCTAGCCGGGCCTGTGATGGTGTAGAGAGCCAGCCGCCTCACTCACTGCCAGGGCCATTCTGCCTTGTCGCGCCCATGCGCCCTGGGTCGTACCAAAGGAAGCCCTACCACGTAGGACTTCTCTCTACTTCTCGTCCTTGGGTGCTACACGGGCAGGCGCTGTTGACAGACTACGAAACACAGCCTCTTTCGCTAGGGAGCCCCGTCATACACACAAAGTATGCGTAGATCATCCGAGAAACGAGCCAATCTGGCAGTGTTTTTGCCATGTCACCAACTCCCGAGAGCCGCGCTGTCCCTCATCGCCCGATTTGCATCCTAGCGTGCCTCGCGTGCTCGATGTTTTGGAAGTTGGGCTGACTCGCGAGGCAGAGAGAGATCGTCTATTATATTCGGGTCCCGACGAACAGCCGCCGCCAATTCCTCTCCCCTCCACATCCACAAAAAGTAAAACAATAAAAGCCGCGCGGGTTGGGAGTCGTACCCTGGAGAGTCTGGGGACGTATCTTTCGAGAATTCCTAGTGGCCATTCCCGACACCTTGCGTGTTCTCCCCGTTGCTGGTGTGCACAACCAGGGATGAATGCAGGGCTGCAAATTGGAATTGGAAAGCCCCCAGTGGCTGACAGACGGCCCAACCGCCATTTTCTCCCGTCGCCTACTTTATGCACCTCGTATTAGTGAGCGAGCGCCCACACGGCGGACGGGGAAAGTGTGGATGGAATACGACAACCAACGAAAGCCAACAGCCAAGCCCGCCAAACGAACATCGTGAAGGTCGATTTCTGCTTCTGGCATGGGGACGCAGTGCGACCTTTCCCGCCGAGGCGATCGCCGCCCTTTTCTCCAGTTGTTCTATGCCAGCCGCCCCCCCCTCGCGCGTCTTGTGTCTGCTCTTCCTCTCCCTCCCTCTCTCTTGCTCTCTCTCCTCACGCGGCCTCCCAGATGGAGATCGGCAACCCACCGCCCTCCAGCTGCTCGGATCAGCTCATGTGCCGCCCTCCCCTCCCCTCTTTCGTGCGGGCGCGGGGGCCGCCAATGAGCGTAGCGGTGGAGAGCCCCGGAAAGGGGAGAAGGGAAAGAATCACGCACTAAACTGCGACGGGTTCGCACGCGGTGGTTTGACGCAACCTGGATGCGTCCCAGTCTTCTTCCGCCCACCCTCTGAGACGCCGGCTTGTCCGCGCAAAAGGCGGCAGTCGCCGACCTACACCGGCAAAAAGGAAAGAAAGGCTCTAGTGCTGGCCGGGGTTTGTCTCTGGCACTGCCGGGCTTGGTACATACCACCTCCGTGTCTAGGAGCAGATCTGGAGCTTCCACCGGTGCCCGCTGAGCACGCCCGACTACATTATCTCACATCCAGTGCCAGAGAAATTCGCCGAGCATTCGTGCATGAACGATTGAATGACAAGAAGAAGGGTTCTGTCGCACGAGAACGCCTCAGTCTGTCAGTTTTCAATCCTGATCACAAGACCAGCTCAGGTGGTATTGATATGTCCCCCCCTTTCCCTACCCCCCGTGAAGATATATCAGGACTTTTGATCATTTCGCACCGATTCTGCCCATAGCCCGAGTCAAGAAAGTCTCAGATCATGGGCCCAATGTGGCTCGGGCCGTTGGCGCCAATGCTATCATGCCACCCATCGACCTAGTACGGACATTGCAAGCTGGAAAGACGCTGGCCCTTCCTGCCCTCTTCCCTCAGTATTCCAAGACGACTGATGACCCCAGATAACACTCGCGAGACTATCGGCTGGGATAGCATCGAATATCGGTTTCGTCGCCATTCAGCAACCAAAAACAGCATGCCGTATCCATGATGGCTTGAGGTGTTGCCCTCATCCGGCTTTGGCTCCGATATGCTCGTTCTTGACCGTGACAGCCTCCGGGGGACCCACACCCGGGGCCTGCTGAGCCATCTCATCTGCTGATCGACGTTGACCGAGGCCGTCGACTCCCTCCAGCGTCGTTTTGGGACCCCGGAACCACTTCCGAGCCGAGACGAAGAAGTACACCGAGGCCCCGCCCCAGACGGCCACGATGACGACGATGGTGTAATTCATGTTCTGGGCCGTCGGGTTCGGGCCCCCGACGGGGAACATGGCTAGGACAATGGCGAATGCCATGTACACGAGGGAGCAACAGGCGATAGGCACCGAGAACCGGTCGCCCGTGTAGATGGGCCCAGGCGCGAACTTGGCCCGGCCCCAGGCCACGCGCGCCAGGATGGGCATGCCCCATGCCAGGTAGATGCCAGCCACAGCCAGGGAGAACAGCGCGCTGGCCGCGGCGGGCGCGATTAGACACAGCAAGCCCAGCACGGCCGCGACGAAGACGCAGACCCAGATGGCGCGAAAGGGGATGTAGCCATATGTCTTGGACTGTGTTATCCGTGGTTAACCCGCCGGCACGGTTTCACGACGCCAAGCCTTGCTGGGCTACTCACCACATGGCGAATATATGACGAGAACGGCAAGGCGCCGTCGCGGGAGAAGGCCCAAAGCTGCCGTGACGCGGCGATGACGAGGGAAATACCCATGAAGAACTGAACGACGAACAGGAAGGCAACAAAGCCTAGAGCGCCTCGCTTACCCAGGGCGTCGTAGTAAATCTGCGCCATCTTCCTCCCAAAAGCGGGTAAGCAACGAGGCCGGGGAACGCCGGAGCGTACTTACCGGCTGACCATAGCTGCTTGCAATAACACTCTCAATGTCCGGGGAGATACAGCTCGCGAGGACGATCATGATGACGAAACCCAGGATTGCTATCGTTGGCGTGAGAATTTGTCCACGAGCGCGACCCGGAAAACACCTACCGCCAATGGCACCATTCAGTACGATGGCTACGGGCACAGCCTGCGCGGCGTTTGACGCCTCTTCCGCTATATGGATCTTGGGGGGTGGCCGGTCAGCACCACGGCAGCGGCCCGCGAACAGTCCACCTCGCGATA
The DNA here is from genome assembly GCA_029489945.1 of Nigrospora osmanthi. Taxonomy (NCBI): domain Eukaryota; kingdom Fungi; phylum Ascomycota; class Sordariomycetes; order Amphisphaeriales; family Apiosporaceae; genus Nigrospora; species Nigrospora osmanthi. Next base: position 809,226 of record CP120499.1, read on the forward strand.
CGTACGCAGCAGTCGAAGCTTGCAATGGTCCAAATGGGCGAGAGCCAAGCAAGCATAAAGGTCCATCCCGCGGGCCAGCCGGTGAAGTTCTCGACCTTGGCAAAGACGAACTCGCCGTCGTTGCGCTGGCCCCTGCGGCCGATAGGCAGGGCGATGATGGTGGCCAGGATAAGGATCAGGTTGAGCACGGTGGCGACGGACTGCAGGCGGCCCATGAACCGAGACAGGGTCGAGACCACCAGGCCCTGCACCAAGAGGGCGGCGAGAGTGACGGCGTAGACGATGCCGTCGGACGCCACCCATGCACCGTCGGTCGCGATGGTGATTCTGGACGCGTATCAGCAGGCCACGCTGTCCTACGGATTCAGGGAATGGGCGTCCGATCCCGGAAACTTACTCGGCACACAGCATCAGGGCAAAGCTGTAGGCCACGCCACACACGCCGGCAATATTGCCGATGCTGTTGCTGTACCCCACCAGGAAGCAGAGGTAGTTCCGCAACAGGGGTGAGCTGAAGTAATGCGTCCACCAGTACCTGGATCCCCGGGCCACCCTATCAGTGTCTTTTTTGAAACCTAAGCTCGAACCCGCCGCAGACAGCCTTGGAACAGGAGAAGGAGGAGAAACGCTCGCGTCCAAGGGGGGAGAGAGGCAGGGGAGAAGGAGGGGGGGGGGGGGGGGGTTGTATCCACGCACAGTCCGCCCGCGGTCGGGAAAGCGCTGGCCAGGTCGGCCAGAGCCAGCGCGACGAGACAGATGCAGCCCGAGGCGAGGAACCAGGACCAGACCATGCCGGCGGGGCCGGCGGGCAGGGCGAAGCTCACGGTGCTCGCGATGGACGGCACCAGCCCCATGGTCGAGAAGACGAGGCCGAAGACCTCGACGGGGCGGAAGTCGCGCTTGAGCTCCTGCTTGTAGCCCATGGCCGCTGGGCGTCGGCGCGCCCCGTCAGTCGTTCGGAGCCACGGGCCCCCGGGGGGGGAAAGGAACGGGGAGAGGGGGGCAAGACGCCGGCGGACCAGAAGGGACACGCACCTAGGACCCCGGCATCGGCGTCGCTGGCCAGAACGACGCCGTCGGCGCTCGTCGTCAGTTCCCCGGGGGGCCCCGACGCCTCGGCATCGGCGTGCCGTGTCGAATTCTCTAGGCTCGACGACATATCCCGGGGCCGACGAGGGGGGAGGGGGACACTGCTGGTGGGTTTCTCACGTGCGGTCCGCGTAGGAAGCCGTGTTGGGAGTCTGTGACCGCCGTTCGAGATGACAAGGGCATAAGGAGTGGGCAGACGGATGGATTAAGACGACGGAAAGAGGGACAGGACGGAAGGTCCGAGATATCAGTCCGGAGCTGAAGACCTTTAAAGATAAGGCATCCATGCGGGGAGGGGAGCAGCGGCGGTGTTACATTGCACAACCGCCGGCATCTAAACGACGCCCTCTATTTGGTCGCCTTTTACGATGCATGCATGCATGCATGCAGGAGCCCAAGTCACGCAGTGCTCACCCCGTGCAGGCTCGGGTGAAACTCTGAGAAGATTTAAAAAAAAAAAAGAAAAGGGCTCCCAGCGGAATGGAGTCGCACCGAGGTTCAAGGTTGCCATCATACTGATGCAACACCACGGAGGGGGGAAAGAAAAAGCGGCCGGCGCGAATGGGGGTGCTGCTGATATGAGACCTAGGCGATTTATATGACGGCTAGCTCTTACCAACCCCCTAACGGCCCTTTGGCATGGAAGATATGGCGTGCCCGTGAAAGAACCCAATCGCCCGCCCATGCATACCTACCTATTTATGTTAGAACCCATCCAATTGACCGATGTAATTTGAAGGGCGCGAGGTCCTGCACTCGGTCGCCTCACTTCCCTTGTGCCCGGCCGGTCTTGTTAATTGCCGTTTCCGCCGCAATTCTCACATTCCCCGGCCGTGCCCCCCAAACCCACAACCCGCCGACCAAACAGTGAATGTGGACTTTAGCTATCTTTAGCAGAAGTAAGGCTGGACGAAGCACTTGGTACGACGAAGTGCCTAAACGCGGCCCCCTGTTAGCCTGTACTAGCACAAACTATCAACACGACGAACAAGGACTGGAGGATTCAGGTAACGCAGTTAGCATACGAGCCATGTACTAGAAGCTGACCTTTGCAGTACCGTAGGTACCTACTTAGTCAAACATGTAATATGGTGCAACAATATCGGTGGTTTTTCTCCTACGCATCAAACCTGGAAAATCAAGAATTTCGATTCCCAGGCGTACATGACAAAGTGTCGACATAGGCCGAGGCACTGTAAACAATCGTACCGGCTTTACGACCGTTGCGTGTTGCCAGCACGGAAAGTTGAGCCCCCTGAGAGGTAGTAGTACGCTAAAGGGCTCCTAACTGGCATTGGATGTGTGTAAAGGAGGAAACGAGGAAGTAAGCAAGATGGGTTCCGGGATGCCGGCATCAAAGGTTGGATAACAGACCCAAAGTAAAAACTGACAGGGACCCCCAATATCGTCTGCTGGTTTTACCGGGTTACTTCCTTATTTGCAAGGCCCATAGTCTCCATCACCTTCTCAGTCATGACCATTCTATCTCGATGCTTTTTCTTGCCAATCTGGACCCCATCAATGCCAAGGTATTGGGAAAGGGCCACCGCCCCTTATTGGTGCATGCCGGCAGAAATCACAAAATATTTGATTCGCATTTTGACAGGGGTTGTGATTCCTTTTGCAGGCGAGCTGCTAGCGGACTAGCCCGATATCCCCTTCGTTCTTGTGGTACTCTGTGGAAACCACCAAAAGAAAAACTCACCCGTTTGCCGACATCCCGTCCTGGCAACCGGGTGTCGAATACCCATTCGGAAACGCCAGCCCTCAACAAGGGGAGGGGGACCTTGTAAGACAGTATATGCGTTTTTCACTCTAAACCGACTCGAGAACTACCATGGGGGCTGCTCGTGGTATTGGACAACTGGGGGAAAGGATTACCCCTATGACGAGGTTTTCGACTAGGGAAAAGAACGTCTTCGGTTCGGTAACCATACAATGCAATCCAAATTACCATGCCCAAGTAGCGGGCTTCGCCGCTTCGCCGCCCACCCAGGCCCTGGTGCCGCTCATCAACTGCTTCTCGTCGCTGGTTGCATCCGAGTCCGCGACGTGCAGAATCGGCGAATTTGAACTGGAAAGCTAAAAAAAAAAAACTCCAACGCTCATGGAAAACAACCCGCGGTCCGCTGCCGAAATGTGCCGGCGCTCAAGAAACACACCTCATGTCCAACCATACCCCGATTCCCAAGCCCGGGTTGCGCGTGCCCATGTGCGCCACGTACTGGTCAGAATACCAATCATCCGCAGCACCAGTTCCTCACGGCGGCACCCTGCTCCATAGGGGGGTGTTGTTCCCTAGGGGGTTCTTCTGCCATAGCGGGATGCTCTTCCGGAGGGGGATGCTCTTCCGGACGGGGCTCCTGCTCCATAGGGGGGTCCTGCTCCATAGGGGGGTCCTGCTCCATAGGGGGGTCCTGCTCCATAGGGGATTCCTCTTCAACAACGGGAAGCCCTTCCACAGGGGGGTCCTCTTCCACAGGGGGGTCCTCTTCCACAGGGGGGTCCTCTTCCACAGCGGGGTCCTCCTCCATAGGGGTTCCTTCTTCCATAGGGGGATCCTCTTGCAAAGCGGGAGCCTCCCTCATACGAGTAAGGGGGGACGCCTCGTTCGAGCTATCGTCCTCCGTAGTAGGGCCCTCCTCCTCAGGGGAATCCTCATCCTAGGAGATATCCTCCTATGAATCCTTCTCATCCATCTCGCTGGCATTCTGCGGGTGCCGGAGGTACTGACGTACTGGCATCGTTTCACGGATCTGTGCCTTGGCATAACGGAGATTCTGGCGGGCCCGCTCTTCGCTTCTCTCGAAGAAGTTCCCCACGCAATCCCTCATGTAGCGGAGAGCCTCGAGACGGTCCGGGTCTCGGTCTTCCCCCGGGTCGTCCAATATATTGTGCAGCCGAAGCCTTCTCCGCTCTTCGAAAGTGGGACCCCGCGGCGGCCTTGGGTTAAGCCACCAGGTAGCATGTCCTTCCTGCTGCGGTCTCACCGCAGGGTCATCGTGCCTCTCCCAGGAGCTGCTGCTTTGTGAGGGGTAGCTCTCTTCTTGCCAAGACGTGCTGCCCGTCGGTTTGGCCGGGACATATTCCACATGTTGCGTTTCCGCCACTGTGTCATCGTCGTTTTCACCGGAGTTGCTGCTTTGTGAGGGTTCGATTTCGTCTTCTGAAGATGTGTCATCCACCGACCGGGTCGTGGCCCAGCTGCCACCCTCGTTGGCGCCCCAATCAAAATCCATCTGACAGAGGTAATTGAGCTCCTCGTCGGTCTGCTCCGGAAGCGGAATCACTAAAGGAACAAGTTCGGGCTTTTCATCTTCCAGTCGGGCGATTCGGTCGTCGATTCTGTTGTACATTGCGAGGGCGCCGATTCTTGACATTGTGCCTGTAGGCCCAGCCCAGGGGTCCGGGTTGGCTTCTTCTTCTATAAATCTGGAGCGCCGGCGCCTGCCATCGCGAGACATGATGGCGTAGCCAGACCTGGGCGTTTATGTAGCCGAGGCTTCTTGTCAACCAACTGGCAACCGATTCAGGTTGACACCGGAGGAATCGCGAGTCTGAACGAAGTAAGGAAGGCGGCCAATGAGATGGAGCAATGAGTTACGTACCGGGAGAGGCCTCGTGAAGTGCGACGATCAGAAAAGCCGCAAGCTAGATCCCCCCGGACTCGCCGGGCAGCGGCCGCACCACAGCAGTGTCTGGTTGGGTTTCTCTTGAGAGGATCGATGACCGGGTGACTGTATCGCTAGCAAGAATGATGATTATTTCGCAGCTCGGCAAGCAAAAGGGCGCCGAGGTCGAGAGGAAGACAAAAGTAGGCAGTGCCAAGCTGTGCAATACCCTAGGAACAGGAGTTTTTCCAAAGAAAGGCGTCAACCAAAATGGTCTTCAAAATGATACACGGGGCCTTCAGGTTGACGATGTCGAGCAGGCCGGATGGTGAAGTCGATCAGGCGGGAGCCAGCAAGTCTTGGGACTTTTGGTCAGTGACCTTGAGTCACACGCCCGGTGATTCAACCCTATGCTTCTACTCAATTCTCAAGTCGGTAGGTCTTTCTTTTGCAAAGTGATCTCGTCCTAAGCAGTGGAAGGAGCGCTGTGTTTGTACGGTAGGGGAAGCAAGGCGCCAGTGGTTGTTTTGATTTAAGCTCGCAGGTGCCGTTCCCGGCTCCTTTTCATCTTCTTCTGTACGATAGGTACCTAGATATGGATATATACACAAACTCAAGTAACTGTTCAAAGTGGCGACAATGAGTCTTTGGCAAGAATCCACTGCTTGACGCAAGACCACGTACGTTGAGGCAGTTGGCGTCCGCACTCAGGCAAACATCCATCATCTGCGGCTGCTAAACAATGCCCATACTGGGCGCATTGAATCCAGTGGCACCCATGGGATGAAGAGCCATTCTTCGTCATTCCATACACTGCAACCACTTATGATACGCAGTAGATCATTCGTCTGAGATCCTGACTTGTCCGTCCGGTCAACCCCCGTTGAAGGGCGTCAATTCCGCAGGTACGAATGACCATAGTGAGGGACAAAGTGAGGCCCAGGAGCGTCAGAAATGGGTCGTTCGTGGTTTCGGTGAAGTATGGCAGCGGAATTGGGCGCCGCTGGACTCTGTCCACTGATTAGGTGGCAAGCGAACCTGTACCAGTCAAGGGCGGACAGAACGAAAGGCTAACATGATGTCGGAAAAGAAGAGCAGTCACAACTGGAAGGGCATGGGCCGGCAGAGGACATTAGCATGAGTTCGGGGTTTGCCTTGTTCGGTTCCAGTCTCGGCAGGCAGTCCGGCCTGGGCCAGCACAGCTGCCGTGACACGATCCCGATGGGGTACCATCGCCAAGCTTGCTATTAATCTGCAACGTCGCACGAAGTCGATGAATTACCGCGATGGACCCGGGGGCTCTTCCGGGAATGCGGGGTGGTTTTCCCACAGCCGCGCTTGCACTGTCGTTGCAACACCCGACTGCGCTCCGACCCCGGCCACCCCGTCACCTTCGTCGCCTTCGACGACGACCACAGCCCGCAGCCCAAAAGACCGCGGCGCCGCCACCACCTTCTCCGCCAACGAGACCTGGGCCTTTTTCGAGCAGTTCGAGCAGGAGTAAGCGCCCATCTCCCGGCCGATGGGCGAAAGCAGCCGGGGCAGGGTCGGTTTTCTTGGGGTGGGAATTCTAGGCGCTGAGAGACGTCTGAACCCGTAGCAGCTGGAGGAGTACATACGACACCATAGTGTCCATATAACACTACAGTGTCAGACCACTCGCAGCGCATTTCACACCATTCATACCTCCTAAAACCCACCTCAGGAGTTGCCAGCTACCCGTCGAATTGCTGTTTCTCAACTTGTGTTGCTCTTGACCCCAGTGATTCAAGCCGCATCCACTCAGAGACACACCATGCCAAGTGGGGTATCCCGATCGTCACCGTCCACGTCAGATTTTCGTCTTTCAAACTGATGCTACGATAACGTGTATTCCTTGCATCCAATCAATCCGATGTGGTGTAATGGCTAACATTTGACGCTCTCATTGGAAAGCATCCACCCGTCAAGCTCGGGGTTCGATTCCCCGCATCGGAGCACACTTCTATTTTTGCTGATTGATTCATTTTTCGCCGAGCGGAACACGTCTCCTGAGTCCGGGTTTTTGTGTCTGCCTTTGGGGGAATGTACTTGGGGTGACTGAGTCCGATAAACAATATAATAACAAGAAAGCCTATTTATTCTCTTTAGACGCCGAATGGTCAACGTGTGGCTCTCTCTGGTCCTTGTACCGAGGAATGATACGGCGGCGTCGGCGCACTCGGCAATAGCGGAATACCTTTGGATACGTACGCACTTATTTACCTCTGAGTACGGAGTATGCCGGCGTGTTCATGGGTAAACCAGTCGCCGTAGCGGCCATGAGTATTGCTCACAGGCTTTGGAAATTATGGCGGTGAAATTTGTCCATCTTGCAAGAGTTATGTTTGAAACGGATTTAGGTATAGGCAAGATCAAAGAATCAGAAGAGTGCAAGCTTGTTCTCCCAAGTGGCCCAGGCCTCGGTATGATTAACACACTTGCCCGAGCGATGAAAGGAATACCGCCAGTTCCACTCAGACTCATCAACAACGCCACTTTGATTTTTATATAGCCCCGTCGCACCAAAATAACTAATAGATATTTCCTGCAACGTACATTGCAATGGCTTCCGCAATGAAGGCCTCGGCCATCTTCTCCAGCTTCGTCATAGTCCCCGGCTGGCTGGAGCAATCGGGCCTCGGCGTACGAGGTCATGAAAGCTCGGCAACTGTGCCAGGCCTGATTGGGCACGACATGGACAACAACGCGAGGAAGCTCCCTACCCCGTCGCTTCGACGCCATCTGGCAAAGACCAGGGCGGCGATCTTCACGTTACCGTCTGGTACAAGTCTTCTGAGTGGCAGTCACGTCAGGCAGGTGGGTGGAGCTGTAACCACCTGCCCAATTTGGATGTGTTATCGACGTGCTGTCCAATTCTCCACGCTCATTGCATTCCAGAGAATCCCACGTCTAAGGTTGTCCACGTTCTTCAGCACCTCTGAAACTACTTACCTAATCTTTGAAGGACATTACGGGCTATTCGGGCCAACTGTGTTCCACCTTCCAACTGATGTTGACTCCCAGAACTTTCCCTTTCCGTGCACTGACCTCCGGCTTCGGAGGCCGAGGCTGGGATGGATGCTCTTTCATCATGGCCAGTGCCGATTGATAGTAATGAAGGAAAGCGTGGCATTGCTGTTGCACGAGTGGCGCTACCCAGTGTAGAAGGCGTGGCATGGCAGAAGACTTTGAACCTTCCCCCATGGTGCCGATGGCGTAACGGGCGTGAAAGAGAGCCAATTCGCAGGCACAGTCATGCCGCTTGTTCCTTCACCAGGATCGGTACTTTCATGCGTCTTCGAGCATCCACGCAAACCCATGCCGAAGTACGCGACGGCAATGAATTCCAAAGCTGACGATGAACATTAACGCCCTTGATAGCAGCGATGCAGCAGGATAGAGCCTGATGTATGTATATTCCACTTATAACATGATTGAAACTGTCGCCGCGTTCCAAGGGGGGGGGTCAAGACCACTGTCTTTTGAGCGTCCTTGGGTCACCGGCGCATTTTTGGGGGAAGAGATGGTGCCTGTATCCCGAGTCTAACGTTGCCTCCTGCCCAAAGATCAACCGAAGCAGTCGATTACACCATGTGCTCGTCCCGACCTAACGAAAAAAAGGGGGGTCTGGGCCCGAGGGCCAACGAGTTGCGACTTCTTGAGATAGACTCCAATTGCAAGCCTTGTTGCATGCCGCCCTCCCCGTTGTCGTCGTTGCGACTTCTTGAGATGCACTTGCACGCATGGTCTTGCTCCATGTCGCCTCCCCGATATGATGGTACCTTCCCTCACACTGTAACAACCTGTCGTCATCGTAGATGAGCCTGGTTGACCACTCGGCCCAGTGCCAGCGTCAGTCGTCGACATAAAACTCGCATCTCCCTCCCCATCCCCTCCATCTCTCTTCTCCTCTTCTCCCATCCATCCCATCCATCCACAGAATTTCTTAACCACATCCATACATTCCACATCAGCTCCCCATTCCATTCGGTCCCGTCATAGCACTGAATGCCTTTGCACCCCAGAGTGGGTCAGATGACACGTGGGATAGGGATCGTCAAATCCCGATTCCCAAGTCCGTCCCTCATCATTCCCCTATTGACCGTCCCATGGTCTCTGGGGGCGGCCGCTCTGGGAAATCAATGGGCACCCCCCAATTCTGTCAAAATGCTGCTTGGCTTTGCCATGCCGATGCAGTACCCGCTCAGGAATACATCAAAAGCCCATTGTGGATCCTCGCAGTCCTTCTCATGGCTGTTGCAGGTACCCCAGACGTGGCGACATTTTAAGTAGCCAGTAGATAGCACTGCTTCCCGCGTATTGCCATTGATGTCTCTGTGAGGTCCCAGGCGTGAATGTCCGAGCTCAGAGCGTTGCATGTTGATCTTGGGCGTAGATGGTGCTGTGCTGTGCTGAGTGCGTGAACATCCCAGAGCAGGTGGCCCAAGACTGCGTGTCGTCATTGCTCGTGGTCGGGGGTGACTCCCCCGACGCCATCAATCGGTAGGCGTGCATCGCTTGATGCGGAAGGCCTTTTTAACTCAGCTTCTTGCCTTGAATAAGTAGCACGCCCGGCTCAGAGACTCTGGCAAGTCAATAGCGGACAAGATAGTCCATTTTGCCCGTCTTGCATTGCTGCCCGCATCTTCGTCATTGCCTGGGATGGAGGTGACTCCTCCAACATCATCAATCGGTGTATGGGCGATGGCCCGTTTGAAGTATGCCCAGTCTTGGTGTCGAGTAGATTGGAATATCTAGCTGCCGAGCGATGTAACAGGTAAGCAATGGAAGCTGGAGGGTATGGAAGGTAGGTTGCCTGGATAGTTGTCGCACTTACCACAACGAAATTGTACCTCCCTGTAGGACTCCCATAACGGTATTGTCCAGGATGGGAAAGAGAGGAAGAAATGGAACCCACTGGATGGGAAGTGGCGAACACGGCTATTTAAATAGTTGGCGACCATCCAGTCCTGGGCTGGGGTGCTCAAGCCATCAGGCCCGCGCTAGGTGAGCAGGATACGAAACAACCTTTTTTACCCAACAATCCATTCACCTGAACCGGGCTAACAAGTGCTAACGATGCCCAAGCTGGAACGCCGAACTTAGCTTGCATGCGGTTAGCTGAGGTGGTTTACTCGTCCATATGAGTTCAGCGAGTTACGAGGAATGAGTCACATACGGTAGGGAACACAAAAGCGGGCTGTCTTGTGGTGTGGTATGTGTGATACAACAGTGCTGTTATGGATGTACTGTTGCCGTCAGATGCCCGAGAAGAAACATGTGCCCCTTACGCTTCCTATGGCCGTCTCTCTTTGTTTTTTCTCCTCCCGTCCAAGTATGGACTTCCAGCATTAACTGAAACACAATCGCGGAATACGAAGACTCCAAATATTGCGCAACCAGCGCTCGACACCTAGCTCAAAATGCAGTTTGTCTCTGTACTACTTCTCATCAGGGCCTCGCCGTCCATGCCCATGGCGCTGGGCTGTTAAACTCTACTGATGACGCCGCCCCCGCCAAAGAAACTCAGAAGGCCCCCGGCAACTGCAAATTCCAGGCAAAGTCCCAAAAAACTGACAAAATCCTGCACCCATGGAAGACGAGAGTAAGGCAAATAAATCGTCGCTACGCAGGGGAGCGGCCAGCTACTGCCCGCAGCGGACCAGTCAGCGATTCGCGGTGCCATTATGCCCGTCTCGCAGACTGCAAGGCACCGAAGGACGTCTTTGAAGCCAACGGCTACTGGGAGATGAGCGACTGGGATGGCACCACGGAAAAGAAGCTGCGCAGTGTGTCGGAGCCTGTGCCTTCCGCGTCTCTCCCGATGGGACTTCAAGAGCACGCGGGTCACGTAAGTCGTTCGGCCTGTGCCCGATACTCCGTGCTTCCCGCTGACGTTCCGGAAACCCCCAGGATGGGCAACTGGGACGTCGCCCAGGTCGTGGGCGATGCCATCGGCGCCTCCCATGCCGGCCTGGTCGGCGGCAAGGGCCGCATGACGTGCATCGACACCGAGGGCCCCGTTGCCATCTTCTGGTCGCTTGTTCAGCCTTAGCTGTAGCCGCCCAAGGGTTCTTGTCAGTCGAAGAGATGCTAGGTCTCCCAATTTTACCTTCACATGGATGAAAGTAGACCCGGCGGCACTTTCAACCAACCGAGGACGCCTGTCACGACTTAGGGGCAGAAAAAGAGACAGAGGGGCTACGAAGCAGTTGCAGAAAAAAAAGAAGAAAAAAACGATGCTGAACGCGCTGAGCCCAAGCTAGGTCAGGGCCCGAGGGTGCAGACTACAAACAGGTACCTAAGGGACTTAGGTACCCAGCTAAAGTGAGAGACCCCCTAGAAGGTATTCTTCCACCACTTACTGAGTAGCCCGCCTACCGTCCAACTCAGAATACCTGCGATGACACCCTCACTTTGGGGGGGGAACGTAGTATGGATGTACTTAGCTAGCCTGTGTGGGTCCTCCAGTACGTGCCGCTGTCATTGTGTGCTAAATATTTCCCCCAGGTACGACTGATGTCGCTGCGACAACTGATGTATTCTATGGGATAATTCTGGAAGTTGCTCTGCCCCTACCCACTTTACCCTATTATCCACCAGTTTCTTGTTTCCAAATTCCCCTGCGGAAAGAATCGAAAGTGTTCTGTACGAGAAAGCACGGTGGATTCCGAGTTTTGTTTGCTGTCCTACGGATAAGGAACTTTCCGTCCTTCCAAGCCGTTAAGAGTAGTCTTTCTCTCCATCCCTTCAAGGGAAGTCTTCGAGTTTCCGGTGGTCAGTAAAGGGGTGTTGAAGGCGTAAATAAGATCGGTCAAATCGTGTTGCCATCACCCGTTTCCCTCGCGACAGGCGTGTTAAAGCACGGCGGAACCGCTTCCGCTTTAATAAAGTCCAATTTTCTACTGTCTTAAGGGCGTGCGGGAGGTTCTTTTGCCAATGTGAATTGTCGGCTCAGGAGAGTGGCCCGCATACACCCGCGTGTGATTTTATTCGGAGCCACTAGTCATCTCATCTTCTAGAGGTTGATGTATGGTTGGTTGCACCATGTATTGAAGTTCCCTTCAACTGTTATGGACGCCAGCTTCCCGTCTCGCTTCTCCGTACATGGTAAAACCGTAGTGGCTGGGTGCCTGTGTAGGGAAATTGTCGGACATGTTGTGACGTTTCGCGTGACGTCTCACGTAGAGTCTTGCGGGAAACCTCCGTGGCGTTTCGCGCAAATTTCACTATGGCACCAAACCGCCTTTGGCTCGCGACAACCTCCGGTCTCGAACATCCCATGGCGAGTCAGTGCATCTTCGGCCGAGCCTCAGCTCGGAAAGCTTAAAGTAACGACCGCGCAAGACTCACTTGAAGCTGAGAAATTAGAGTTGTACGTAGGGCTATTTTGAGCAGCTGGAGAAAAAGCGGAGCCCCGGCCCTAATAAAAGACGGGCTCGGCGACCATTCCGAACACGGCCGGAGGAATTGACCTACTCAGTAGTGAGTGGCTCTGTTGGAACAGGGCTGTGTGTAGTGTGTACTTGTATAGCCGGCCTCTCAATCCTTTTGTTTTCTGGGGTACGCTTGCTAAGTAACTCTGCCGCTTTTGACTTCCACTGCTATCGATGAATAGGAGGTAGAAAGTGAGCACCGGCTTTGTTTTACCCAGACGAGCCTTTCTGGCCCCGCATCATCGGCATGGACCCGGGCCGAGACCAGTGCCGCCAGGTCAATAAAAGAGGTACGCATCACAAATTTGTCTGTTGGTTCGCAATGGACCGGTAAAACTGCAACTATTCCCACATATGATCCCTGCAAGGCCTGCCACGCCCGCATAAGCCCCTGCAAGCCCCTGAACCACGGGTCGCAAGCATAGATACACAGTAAAGTGCATATGTACCTTACTTATGGAATGCACTATAGAGGCAAGTACTGAGGCACAGAGCCGCCGCCCCTTGTACCTGACATGAAGATGTGCACGCAAAATTCTACTTGAGAAAGTGCCTACCTAGGTGAGTAAGTACCATGGGATCCCCGTGCACCAAAGCGTGGACGTTTTATGAAAACACGCCTGCCGGTTTCTTGATTTGGACAGATTGTGTGCACCGATGTACCTGACCACCTTAGTGGGGACCCTGAATCACTTACGTATCAGGAGCAGTAGGAGCCCCAGCACTAAGCAATTCAGGGCTGTATTCGTATGCATCTCTTCGCTCGCTACCAACATAAGAAGATAAGCACGACCCGACTGGGGCTCGCGACCCACGAAGACGCCCCATTTCAAGGCCCGAGGGAGCGAGGGAAGCGGTGCTTGCTGGTTACTTTAAGCTAAGTCGCCGGGCTGCGGCACAGCATCCGAAAACCCCACGCCGCTTACTATGTACTACTAGTACTTACTATTTCGAGTCGACCAAAATGGGGTCCCCTGAGTGGGACTAGGCACCGAGTAAAGTGATGATGCCCGGGAGCCATTGGCCCATCCATCGTCATCGTGTGATGCCAAGTGGACCACGGTACCAGACTCGGCAACCCGGATCACAAGGCAGCCATGATGGTGGACTTTTTTCTGGCTCCAGTATTCCACAGATATGGATGGATGGTTCGCCTGGCAGGCTCCAGCGTGTCGGTCCTTTACATCTAAGGCCAGGTGCGTAGGAGTCCCAGGAGGTTAGGTAGGACGTTTCCCCGGGAGGTCGCAGGCGCCCTCTGCTGTCCGGACCGCTCCCCGTTTCCCCATTCCCCTCCAGCCTGCCCCTTCGTTTCCTCCCCCCAGACACGTCGTGAATCAAGCTTGGTGATCGTGCCCGCCGCTGCTTGTCCCCCCCCTCCATCCCCACGAGAAGAACACCCATATCGCCTAGGGGGCGCTCATGACACCCGCATGGCTCAACAACGGGGCTGCTTGGCCGACGCCTCGCAGGATTCTCGTCCTAAGCGCCCTATTCCTCGCCTTCCCATTGGTCTTCCTCGTACACATGTATACTTCGAGCGAGCTCGCCTCCCCCGAGATTCTGAAGTTCAAAACGCCCGAACACAGTCAGATCCCTCCCTCGGCCGAGTCGATTGTCTCAGCAGTTACGAACGCCACTCTTGGCGTAAGCAGCTCTTTTCTTCTTTTCTAGTCCCTCGTCTCCCCTTTTCTTGCTTGCCCGTTCGGCTTTTCTCATGGGTTGTTGCGGTTGGTCCGCACACCATGTTCACGATGCCCATACCGTCTGGATGGAAATGGCACTTCGACAGCTTGGTGTTGCATGCGCTCGCTCTGACCCCGTTGCCTCTCTAGTTTGAAAAACTCCTGGTCCTTTCCGTCGGCCCGAGCTGGCGCACCCGCGGCCTCGAAGCGGCCGCCAAGCTGACGGGCCTCGAGTTCGACATCTTGCCGCAGCGCGAGAAGCCCGACGAGCTCGTGCACGCCTTCCAGCAGAAAGCGAGCGGGCGCAAGGGCGTGGACAAGCCGCCCTTCGGCAGCTCCAAGGCCTGGATAGCGCACCTCGACCTGCTCGCCTACTTCATCGGCTCGGGCCTCGAGACGGCGCTCGTCGTCGAGGACGACCTGGACTGGGACGTGCGGCTGCGGACGCACCAGATGCGCGCCGTCGTCGACCACGTGCGCAACTTCACCGGCGCCGGCCCCGAGACGGCGGCCCCCTACGGCGACGCCTGGGACATCCTCTGGCTCGGCCACTGCGGCGCCACGAACCACCCGGACCGCACGCCGGCCCCGCTGCCCTTCGCCGACGCCCTGCGCGTCAACGGGGCGAAGCCGCACTGGCTCTGGGCGGCCCTCGGCTGGTGGCGCGGCGGCCACGACAAGTGGGCGCCGCCGCCCGACGGCGTGCGGACGGTGCAGAACTCGGGCGCCATCTGCTCGTGGGCGTACGCGCTGAACCGGCGGACCGCCCCCCGCGTGCTGGAGCGCACCTCGCGCGGCGACAACATCGCCTTCGACGTCGCCCTGTTCGACGCCTGCGAGGCCCGCGAGCTGGACTGCGTCGTCGTCAACCCGGGCGTCATGTCGTCGTACTCGCCGCCCGAGGACCTCGGCTACGTGAGCCCCGTGGTCATGGGCGACGGCAAGGGCCAGGCCGCCGACGAGGCGCGCTTCGAAAGCATCAAGGGCTCGACGCCGTACATCCAGCAAAGCGCACGCTGCGAGGCCCTGTTCGCCGAGGAGTGCTTGCCGCCGGCATGAGCCGTTGAATAATAGTAATATAGTGGTTGGAAAGTATTATAATCGATGACATTTTGCGCCAGTTGGCGAAGAGAGCAGCAAAGCATTGCTAGTGATCATTTGCTCCGTTCCCAACGGTTACCGCCGCGCGCATTCGTAAGGATGATGTTGAATGTAGAGCGCATGCCATTGGCTGGCGAGTCGCCAGAATAAGTAAGGGGTGTTATTACTGTGTAGTATCTTTAAGCCGTAAAGCCCGCTTCTAGAAAAACCAGCCAAGAGAAAAAGCACATGTGAGACGACTACCCCGCCATTCTGCTGGCTTGT
The DNA here is from genome assembly GCA_029489945.1 of Nigrospora osmanthi. Classification (NCBI taxonomy): domain Eukaryota; kingdom Fungi; phylum Ascomycota; class Sordariomycetes; order Amphisphaeriales; family Apiosporaceae; genus Nigrospora; species Nigrospora osmanthi. Next base: position 824,430 of record CP120499.1, read on the forward strand.
TAGCGTTGTCTATGTATGACTACTTAGGTGTGGCTTGTTGGGGAAAAGGGGGGCGGGGAAGATTTGCCCAAGGATCAAGGCTTATCAGTACGCGTCTATGAACCGAGATCCGACAAATACGCGACTCGGACTGTGGACTCTTTTACGGCATCGGCAACTTTCACGAGGGGACGGCGTTTAATATACAACGAAGGCCACATTGATAGCATTGGATTGATTTGATGCCCCCGTACTGTTCGTAAACCTGCTGTAATCCGCTCAAGCAAGGTATCGTTCTTCGAAGGCTTCGAAATACACGGGCATAGGACGGTGGAGTTGCTGCGCCAGCGTCTTGACATAACGCTCCAGTACGAAGGCGCCGCTGTAGGCGCTCTGGCGCGGCCCCCCCTTCCCCGTCACCAGGGCGGTCCAAACGGAGCGCTCGGGGTTCGTGGGACGGCCCTCGCCGGAGCCGAGGGCCCGGAACGCCTGGACCCGCACCTGCAGGGCGTCGCCCTGCAGGCCCACGCGGACCGCGACGTCCGTCAGGCACTTGGGGCAGTTCCAGGTGGACATGTGGGTGCCGTCGACGGTGCTTTGCCAGGCCCGGCGCTGCGGCGGGGCCGAGTACAACGCCCCGGCCGACTTGGAAAACGGGCGAACGAACCGCGCGTGGTCGAACCCGCTCTGGCGGCGGAACAGGATCGGCGCAAGACGGATGCTGGAGTGGCAGCAGAGGGTGAACGTGGACGACGGGAGGGCCCGTTTGCGGGTAACGTCGAAGGCGATTTCCTGGTACTGGAAGAACTTGTTGTTCTCGAAGTAGACCTCGCTCCGCCACTGGTACGGGGCCCCCTTGGCGTCGGGCGCGGAGTCGGCCGAGCACGACAGCTCGTCAATGAAGGCCGAGGTGGTCGCGGGCGGCAGGTTGCGGCGGGCGCAGCCGAGATGGTAGAAGGAGAGATAGTACGGGATGCACTTGTGTATGGGCGGGATGGGCTCCGCCGAGTAGACGTCCAGCGGTAGGGTGGTGGCGAAAACCTCGGCCGGTTGTGCCCGCTTGCTGAAAGGCACACTGTCGTTGTCGTCGCCGTCGTCGTAGTCGTCGTAATTCGTCTTGGCCGACCTGCGGTCTGTCACGGCTAGAAGTCGCATAGGCAGTATCCGCTTCGGCTTCGACGCGGCCAGAAGACGCTGGTTGCGAAACACGGGCCTATCGAATTTCTTGTGTTTGTTGCAACCGTCGCTCTGGCAACATATGCATGGGTGGTGGCCGTACCAAAGACCCTTTGGATCTTCTTGGTACCTTGGGGGGGCTTGGGAGGAGTCCATGTTGGTGGTGTGTGTGCTGTGCGCGCAACACGGCAGGACTCAAGGGGAGACTTGGTTGTAACGCTTCCTCTTTGGCCACGCAGACCAGTCGACTCTTTGATTAGAAGATGGCGTAGCAAGCTATACTTTACACACAAATAGGCCGGCGTGCGGATCTCAAGCAGCATTGAGTACCTCTTATACTTCGGTTTGGCAGATCTGAGGTTGGGTCATGTGGTACCAACTGTGTAGATGTGATCATCAATTGGCGCGGGATCAGCCCGTCTCCTGTCCCAAGCCACCATAAGTGCGCCTCTTATCGAGTTAGCTTCGAATATAGGTTCGTTAGTCTCGGATCGTCGTATTTCCCCAGATTTTGATCACTGGCCCGGGGTAGCTGCCTGCTGTGAGAACGGGTACCAGCAAGGGGAATCCCAGCTAACAAAACGGATTTGATATGTAGCGAGCTGTGTGACTATGTTACACAGACCAATGGAGAGCTGTTTTGAGTAAGATAATGGATGGGTGGCCCTTGGACTCGACCGGAACCCCTGTGGTTGTGGAGGACAATGTACTTATAAGCCACCACCAGAAGAGTTGCGCTAGGAGTGGCCTACGGAGCACGTGGACAAGGGTGAGGAAGGTCGGGGCCGGCCGGTCGCCAAGATTCTGGGGACCGAGAGGACACAGAAGGCGACCAGGGCTATATAGATCCCCTCTAGTAGCCCTCCGCGACCGAGGTGGCTTCGTTGATCGCTTCGCCGCCGAGGGAGAGGGGCGGTCACGGGACTACAAAGACTTGGCACTCCAGTTCTCGGCAGTTCATCATCCCCCGCTGGCTTTGCCTAGACTACAGGATGTATTCGCCATGGGTGAGAGTCCATCCCTTGCGGGACGACATGGGGCGCCAAGGGCATGTCGTGAAAGCACTTGCATGTTGCTGGGTGGAGTAACAGGCACCCATGCGAGGCAAGGGGTTGACTGCGGACAAACAGGTAGCAAACATGACAGGGGCCAAGTACGAAAACGAAGCGTGAACGCCAGCCTCTTGATTAAATAGGAAGGGCATTGCCATGTGTGTATGAGCCGGGAGCGGGCAGTCATGCCACGCCTTTTGAGGTCTTCTCCCACCTGTTCCCCTTCCAGCTCCGCGACCAGCACGCCCGGGCGCTGAAGATGGTCGTCCAAGAACCACAGAACATCCTCGCCTGGGAGCCCGAGTCCACCGAGGCCCTGCGGTACTTCGAATCGACGGCGTGGTGCGGCGCGCTCCTGCGCCAGCCCGAGCTGCGGCTCTTCCGCGTCCAGTACGCGGGCCGCAAGGCGCGGGGCTGGGACCCCGTGGTGAACGGGCTGCTCGCCGCGCCGGGGGCGGCGGGCGGGGGCGTGCGGCGCTTCCTGAGCGGCATGCTCGTGCCGACGGGGGGCGCGACGACGACGACGACGACGACGGCGCCCCTGTACGGCGGGGGCGCCCGACGCCCCCACAACCCCTTCCCGCAGCACGTCAACTTCTACGCGCTGGGCCCGGGCCTCGCCGGGCACCCGCGGACCATCCACGGAGGCGTGCTCGCCCTGCTCGTCGACAGCGCCTTCGCCCAGCTCGGCTTCGTCCACGGCCGCCCCGGCGCCCGCTTCTACTCGGCCTACACCCACACCCATTTCGTCCGGCCCGTGGTGCTCCCGGCCGCCGCCACCACCACCGCCGCCGCCGCCGCCGCCGTCGGGGAGAGCCGACGGAAGGAGGAGGAGAAGGGGCCGTCCAGCGGCGTCGATGTGGTCGTGCGGGCCCAGGTCGACAGCCGGCGCACGCGCGAGGGCGACCGCAAGATCTTTGTCCTCGCTCGGGTGGAGGGGGAGGGCGGGGTTGTATTTGCGACGGGCGAGGGCCTGCTTATCGAGAAGGCGCTGGTCGGCGCGGAGAAACTGTGAGCCAGCTTGGTAAAGAGGGAAAAACTCGTCGACGTTCGTGTCCCGATACCCGTGAAAGGGGGAAGCTAGCTAACTAGGCAAATGACCCTCTACACACCACCTCCACTCCTGAGGGGGGGGGGGAATAGGCACAATCCCTCAGGACTTCCCAGTCCGCTCAGCTATGCCCTGTTTGCCAATACCTCTCTTCCCTCTTGTTTCTATACACCGTCTGTATGGACCCTCGCTCACTTCCCCCTGAAGAACATCCTCATTGAACAAGGGCTTTATCTGCCTTGACTGGGAGGTTCTCTCGGCTTTTGGCGATGTGTTCAGCGCCAGCTTTTGGCGATACGGGCTCCGTGGCAGTCGGCCAGAATTCCGAGGCCCTCAGAAAGTTCGTATCCACGAAGCCTCCCCTGCATAACACATCGACGACAAAGTCCTCGGTCTGCCTGGCCAGGGAGCTTATGCCCTTTCCGCTCGCTGCCTCCCGACCGGCAACGCCGTTCGCCTCCCGCGCCTTCCGTTGCACCAGCTTCTGGGCCACCCACCGTTCCAGCAGGACGAACGCCACAAAGGCGGCGAGGAAGACCTGCGGGGCCATCGGCACCCCCGTGTCATACATGGTCGGCAGCGCGCCGACGAACATGGCCATGGTGTAAATATCGCCGTACCGCTTGAGGGCGTCCAGGCGCAGGCGGCAGGCGACCCAGATGAGCAGGCGGGGGTAGATGTTGCCGACGACGATCATGACGCTGCCGCGGTGCATCCAGGGCTTGGCGAAGAGGAGGGAGCCGACAGTGAGCAGGACACGGCCGGTGGCCTGGGTGTGGTATACCGGCCGGATGATGGACTTGTCGCCGATGAAGGCGCGGTCCCGGGCGAGCTGGTAGGCCGTCAGGGCTTGGATGATCATGCTGGTCAGGTCGAGGATGTCGGGGCGGACCTCGGCGCCGTCCGTCTGGGCGAAGCGCCGGATGTAGTACCGCAGGACCTCGAACGTCCCCGTCGCGACGTGCACGAGCAACGTGACATTGAGCGGCTTGTGAAGGGCTTGGAGGCTACGGCGGATGGCGCCGATGGTGTGCGCCTGGAAGGTCAGGGTGGTGAGAGCAAAGACGACAAAGGCCTCGAGAGGTAGGAGGGCCATCTCCAGCTAGCTCAGGCCTCGGGGTGTAAGTGGGACAGAGGGAATTTCGAGATGGAAAACGAGCAGGTGGCCGTATCGGGATACGAACGTCCACAATGTGTGAGTGAGCAGCGGGCTAATGGCTTGAGTTGGGAGAATGCGAGAGACGCGGGCGAAACAGCGGGATCATTCCATTTCAAATAGAACCTCGGAAGACTTTCTTGACGTCACGGGGAGTGCATCGTCTGGTCGATTATGAGATCTGCCGGAGCGCCCCCAACAGACCGCTGATGCCAGCCGGATATCTCTACCAGTGATGGGACGACAAAAGGAGAGTAATAAGAGATAGGGCTGTGCTAACGTGTTAGATGAGAATGAGAAAGCTGCAAGGACCAGGAGTAGTAAGACGATATGTTCTGAGGTGATGCTAATTCAGGCGTCTGATCGGTGGTGCCTCGAACGAATGATGCGCAAATCGAGCGACCATTGGTCGCTTCATTGCAGCATTACCGCCTCGGCCCCCAATACCACCTGCCTGGATATTGGTATGGCCCAACATAGTTCGATGTGCTGGCTTTTTTTTTTTTTTTTTTTTTTTAAATCGAGCTGCTGGCCCAGAAGGTTGAGCCTGTCATGCAAAGGGAAGACAGCGGTACGGCATGTCTGACTCAATAGACGGGGCGTGCCGGACTTCTCACGGAATGTCTCACGTTGCGTCAGTTGTTATTGTCATCGGTGTTGGTGTTGTATGCAGCGCCAGGGAATCCCATAGCACCCAGAAACTCAGTCAGGGTGTAAAAGCGTGGTATTACTATACCGAGATATCCTTGCTGGAGACTGCGGAGGGGTGTCGCAACCTAGGGAATGCCATCGGCATGAATGTCGAAGGAGCTTCCTTCGGGCAGCCAAATGTGGGAGGGGCGTCGCGACCTCCGGGATGCCATCGTCATAGATATCAAAGGAGCTTCCTTCGGGCAGCCAAATGTGAGAGCTTTCTCTCTTTGCAAACCCTCCCATGTTCAAAGTCTTTGACGAGTCGCAGATATCCCCTCCTCTCGATTATAGTATCGTGGCCTCCTGGCGTAAGTCCGCCGTATCCCCCGAGAGCCGCGAATGGGCCGTCAAGTCTTAGGACTCGATCAGGTAGAGCGCCGGCTCCTCGTCGCCGGCCGTAGATGGAGCGCAAAATTCGAACCGGCATTCGGTCTCTGGAGTTCGAGGGGCCAACGCTGCGCCATCCAACGACAGCAGCGTACGTCAGCCCCCATTGTGGGAAGCACCATCCCCGTGACGGCTGTCGCCAGACGTGCCGATGTCGAGCACTGGAATATGGAAACAGTAAGATGTGCCGTTGGAGTGGCGCAGCCGGCGTGCAGGCAGGGCGTTGGAGGGTTGTAGTGCTGCCAAATAGCTTGGCACTTCGCAAGCCGCTGTCAAGCAACGGAACCATGGAGGTCGGCCCGCGGGCCGTTGCCAGGGCATATATTAATAGCGTGTGCGATTCCAGTACAATGTCGGTGTCGTTGGTCATGGACACATTGCAGGATGCGCCGGTACTGGGCCCAGCTTGTCTTAGATGCATAGAGGTGGCACCGCAAAGTCCCGTCCGCCTGAGCTTCGGGGTTGCATTGCAGCAGACGGATGATGACAGCTCCTGCAACGTCCGGTCCAGACCATCCACCAACGGGGCACCGACAGCAATCGTGCCGTGGTTGATTGGCACGAGCTAAGGCTTCCTATCTTGGGGCGCCGGCCATGGCCGGGCAGGATTTGACGTCCCTGGCATGCTGCTTACAATTGCATGTGTAAGACTGGGTGAGAGAAGGGCCCCTCTAGGCAAGGATCACCCCAGTGTCACGTACCTACATACTCGGCACAAACTGCGTAGGCCCCGAGGAGCAGTAGAGTGACAAGACGCACCCGAGTCCCACCGGTAACCCCTAAAGCATTAAACGCATCGCGTAAGAGGGTATCTGTCATGTAGCCGAGTTCCAGCCCTTTGTGTGTGAAGTTCATAACGCCAGCCCAAGCAGAGAGCCCCAGCGTCCGCACGCAGATCACCGTCCGAACAAGTCGCTCAGGCTAACCTTGCGGCCAATAGCCTGCATGGCCGGCCCATAGTCGGCTTCGGCAGCGGCCGGCGCAGCGGGGTGAGCCGGTCCCTGGCGGGCCGCGGCATCCTGCAGTTCGCGGGCTCGCCGCCACATGGACTGGATCAGCTGGGTGTTGGTGCTTCGCGTGCTCTCCTCGTCGGCATGGATCCAGAGCCCGACCACCCGCGGCGTGCCCTCGGCTGTTTCTCCCGCCAGCTTGAAGATCAGCAACTCTTCGCTCGCTTCGATGGCTTCCACCTCGGCCAGGTCCAAGACCATGTTGTCGAGACCGCGTCGGTTGAGGATGAAGATGCAGCCCCGCGCCTCGTCGCTGGCGCCTGCGATGCCGTCAACGGCCTGGGCGCACACAAACATGGTGCCTTCTATGCCACTCTTATCCCAGGCGCTCGTCTCGGAGCTGAAGGTGTAGACCACGGCATTGGCGGCCTGGGATTTGATCTGGGTGATGGAGGGGAGGTAGCGCTTGAGCACGCTGAGGTTGAGATCGGTGTTGGACCGCTGGGCCAGAGTGGCGGGCGGCACGGGGGGATGGGAGGCCATGTAGGAGGCAGTATCGGATTCGTAGTCGGAGGTGATCTGGCTGTGGGCGGCCGCTTGGGCAGCCAGGTGTTGTGATCGCGTTCGCTGGTGGCCGTGGTGGGAGGGCTGCTGATGCTGCTGAGAGCGGGTTTTGCGGGGCGTGGCTCGAGACATGCTGGCGGGGGTGAATTGGACGATGCGATTCCGTCGAGATGGAATGGGATGGGATGGAATGGGATAGGATGGGATGGCAGATAATCGAGCAGGCACGACTGAAGTCAACAACGACAACGACAGCAGCAGCAGCAGCAACCCTGTAGATTGTTCGCCCGTGTCGAGTTGGAGGTACGGCTCGTGTGTGTAATAAGGCACCGAATCTGGAAAGACGGGGGCGGTGCGGCCTGATTCCCTAGAATAGATGGAAGTAATGGGACAGGAGGGGCCTAATGAAGCGAGCAAGTGATGTCGGGTAAGTATGTAAAGTACTCATACCTAAAGATGTTCGTACAGCAAGAACGATGGAGGGGCCTCAGAGACGGCCCGCGAATAATTAACATAAGCTTATTGGCCCGTCCAACCAGAACCCGTCGATAAGCGGCCTATCTGCTGCTCCTGCCGTTTCCAACACCACCCATGACCCGGCACTCCAGGCTTGGGTGGCATCCATCCCATCCCATCCCGTCAGCGACATTCTGTCCTACCTTAGGTTCCTACCTCTCCTAAGTTACTTACTTACCCTATGTATGTATGTACCTACATAGGCTCCATCCTCTCCCTCCAGCTGCCTGTCCACACAGAAAAGATCGGGCACTTGTCTCTCTCCTTCTCTCTCCCCCTCTCCCCCCCTCCCTCACCCTCTCTCTCCGTTGGTCGTGGGGAAAACGCTATACCCCCGCCATGCATCATTAAATCCGCCTGTCCGTCTATACGCCAACTGCTTAAGTACTTAGACACCATCTCGTACCTCGTATCGCCTCCCGGCCTCGCCGCTTGCTGTGCGCACAGCACCGCCTCCCTTGCCCCGCCTACGTCACCTCCCTGCCACCATTGGCTGAACTGGCGAGTTCACGATGCTGGCGAGCGCTCCGTACCACGCGACCAATAGGTAGTTAGCACCGGCGATCGCGCTTTCATCCCCCGTTATACACTTGTCCTGTGCGGCTCCCTGGGATCGATTTCGCTGCATTCGCATTTCCCTCACCCGTCCCCTGCCTCTACCGCGCCGCCGGATGCGCAGCTTCGCGCGTCCAGGCGCCTAGAAAACCTACCTCCTACCCCGGCACCATGATGACCCCCACGGATGGCGGCGGCGCCTCGGTCAGTGAGCCCTCCGTCTCGGAGCCCGTCGATGTCGAACAGGAGCTTTCCAACCATGCGACGCAATTCTCCCTCTCACGCGCCGTCCACGCACGCCGCGACGAATACACCCGCCCCCACCGAATACGTGTCAAAGTTGGCTCTTGGAACGTCGCCGCTTGCCCCGGCACCGACAAAGACCTCGCAAGCTGGTTCGTGGATGGCAAAGGGCTCGAGCCCCAGTTTGACAAAAACCTCGCCAGTCTGAATCTGAACAAGAAACATGCCGACGATGGTGTCAAACCCAGCGGCGGCAGCGGCGACGACGACGACGACAACGACGACGCGCAAGGCTCAGACGTGCCCGTGTCCGATGACAAGGATCAAGACGATACCTCGATACGAATTATGGGCGGATCTGACATCGGTCTCTACGTTCTCGGCCTCCAGGAGATCATTTCTTTGAACGTTATATCGCAGTATGCCGACACTTCGGCCTCTGCCAAATGGGTGGCAGCGCTCGAGGCCGCCATGCCCCCGCAGTATAAGCTCGTCACATTGCAGCAGCTCTCGGGGCTCCTTCTCCTGATCTATGCCTCTCCTGAAGTCGTCGATACTATAACCGATGTCTCCACCGTCTCCGTAGGAACGGGCTTGATGGGCTACATGGGAAACAAGGGCGGCATTTCCTCACGCCTCGTGCTAGGCGAGGCAACGCGGCTCGTTTTCACGAACTGTCACCTTGCCTCGGGCCATGACCAGACGAACCTCGACAGGCGCTCCTGGGACTACAACAAAATCCTCTCGCAAACGCGATTCGCCCCCGCCAAGAATACTGGCATAGCCGAGGATGAAGGGCAGGGCTTGGGCGACGAGGACTTTGGCTTTTGGTTTGGCGACTTGAATTACCGACTCGACGGCCTACCTGGTGACGACATACGGCGCCTGCTCATGCTTCACACCAAGGGCGAGTACGACGTGAGCAAAAAAGGAAAGGTATCCAAGCTCGAGGGCGAAGAAGGTGTCATCGTAATGAACAACCATGACGGTGAAAGCGCTTCCAGTGGGACTCGCACTCCCGACACGATATCACGCGAAACGAGTTTTGATGAGCTTGACGACGACGACGAGGCTACTGATCTACCCGATCCCGACGACTTCGTACCGGATGCTGACAACGACCCGGCTTCCGTGCAAGCCACACTCAACTCGCTATTACCTCATGATCAGCTGCAGCGGCACATTAAGGATCGCAAGGCTTTCCACGAGGGTTGGCGAGAAGGTGCCATAACGTTTCTACCCAGTTACAAGTACGATATCGGGACTGTCGGCCTTTTCGACTCGTCCGAAAAGCGGCGTGCGCCAAGTTGGTGTGATCGCATCTTATATCGGACGCGCCAAGACGTCGCCGAGCATAAACAGAAGCTCCTTGACGAAGCTGAAGCCAAGAAAAAAGACGAAGACATGAAGCAGCGCGGCATCGACACTGCCGCCGACGACGAATCTGTGCTTTTTGATTACGACCCGGACAAGGACCAGGAGTCAGAATCCAATGAGACGGGTTATGACTACGATGAATATGACGAAGGAGACGACCATACGGCGCTGAACGAAGCCGACTTCGCAGCAAGACAGCAAAACTTCAAGGACCGTGTCAAGCTTGATGTGTACACGACCCACCAGCGCATCACCAGCAGTGACCACAAACCTATCGTTGCGCTATTCACTCTGGATTACGACGCCGTGGTGCCGGAGCTCAAAGCCAAAGTCCATGCTGAGGTGGCTCGAGAGTTCGATCGAGCTGAGAACGAGGGCCGGCCTGTTGTCACCATTGTTGTCGAAAAGGGGGAGGCCGATGAACAAGATGTGACAGATGGGAGCGGGGGCGTCGACTTTGGCGAGATCCGCTTCATGGAGAGAAAGCAGCGGTCGATGACAATTGCCAACACTGGAAGTGGGCCAGCAAGTTTCTGCTTTGTGGAGAAGCCCGGCGCAACCAAAGAAAGTGCCCATGGTCGAACCAAGACCGGCGAGCCACAATGGCTCAAGATCGAACTGGATCCGGCGCCAGATTCGGAAGGGCCAGACGGCACAAAGACAATTACCCTTGAGCCAGGGGAAACGGCTTCGGCTCTCGTTACCCTGTCGGTAACCTCGCTCGCGCAGGCCGCTTCGCTGAATGCAGGCACTGCGTCTCTCGAGGAGGTCCTCGTTCTGCGAGTGATCAACGGCCGAGATCATTTTATCACCGCCCGAGCCGCTTGGCAACCTTCATGCTTCGGGCGGAGCATAGATGAGCTGATACGAGTCCCTTCTAGGGGTGGCGGTGTATGCGGTTTCGTTAAAACATTAGCAGGCGAACCCAACGGCGCCGACGATGACGGCCACCCAGGGTGGAAGAACAAGAGCATACCTGACAGTTGCGACATCCACGCATCATCACCCACGGAGCTCTACAAACTAACAGAGGCAATCGAGACGCTTGCCGAGCGGGTCGTCGCCGACGCGAACATGCTGGAGGACGAAAGTGCCCGTATCCCACGCGACGTTGCCGGGTGGCCCTTTGTGCTTCCCGACTCCTTTGAATCACCGGATGCCGACTCCAGTTTGCGCGGGGAACAGCGCGAGGATCTTTCTCATCTTGTTACCCTCATACGAGCTCTCGATCTGGGCCATCCTCACAACCCACTTGATGCTCTCCCGGCTGATCTCGTAGCTCTCAAGCGGCTCGAGGTTGCAGCCCGAACCTTCACCATCTTCATGCACTCGCTGATAGATGGGGTCATTAACCAAGACCTGTTCTCTAAAATCGAAGCCGCCCTCCCGTCGCTCTCGCCCTCGACGAGCACATCCAAGGCGGGCAAGGCCATCGAGGACGATAAGAACGTGGTTCTTGACATCCTGTCGGGGGCGCCGTACCAGAACATCTCGTTCGTGTTCGTGACGTCGATGCTGGCGCGCGTGGCGTCGGAGGTGGCGCCCCTGTCGCGGGCCGAGCTCGACGCGCTCAACGCCGAGGTGCGTTCGAAGCGGGCGAGCGTCCGGGGCTTCGGCGCGCTGCGCCGCGTCAAGACGGGCAGCGACTCGTCGGTGTCGCGCGGCATCGAGGGCGTCGACGAGCGTAACATCCAGCGCCGCCTCGCCTGGGAAAAGAGCGCCGCCGACGTGCTCGGCCCTGCCCTCTGCCGCCTGCCCGCCGGCGGCGACGGCCTTTCGGATAAGCAGCGCAAGGCCAGCGAGGACCGCATGAAGGGCCTCGTCGCCATCTTTCTCCGGAGGCGAGACGGCGTCTAGTTCTCTTTTCCGTCTTTTGTTTCTCAAAACCCGAACAAACCCCTCGCCGAGGACGCTGGCGGCACCGTCCGCCGCACAATGGAAGTCACGTCGGGCTGAGTTTTGAAAGATGGCCACCGGCCGTGTTTCTTTTTTTGTGCGAAGTCCCTTTGTTTAGACCGTAATAGATACAACACGAACACCCCATTTGGTGAGCTCGAGAACTCTCGAGAACTCCCGAAAGGGCGAATTTTCGACGAACAGAAGAATTCTCCCCCTTGTTCCGTATCTCGTAACGATCCCGCGTCTCTGTGACGCCGTCTCCCAGTGCGCCAACAAGCTAAGCCCCCCCGTTTGCCATATGGCCAGGCGATGGCCCAGCGTCGATATAATACAACCTAGCGGGCTACGTGTCCAAGCCTAAGGAACACGATAGGCTCACCCTATGATTCGAATCGTCTCATAACGTTTATCGCTTCGTGTCTGTTCGGGTGTCTCTATCGCATTCCCCTACGGCCATAGAGGGGAGCGGGGGGCTGGATACACCTCGAAATACTCGAGGAGGAGCTTCATGGGACTTTCTGGGCCCTGCATGGTGGTTTGGAGGCCCAAAGGCGCCAATACTGCCTACCGGCGAGTGAACTGGGGAAGCATAGCAAGCGGCCAGGTTGCGCCCGAATTTTTCTGGTCCTGCTAAGTCTGTGTGGTCTAGTAGCTTTCGACAAAATGTATAAATCGACAGCTTGAGGCTCCGGGCTTTTACGTCGGTATAGGAGGCCCCGGGTGCGACGTCGACATTCCGTCTCGCATCAAGGGGCCGCCGCGCTTTCGTCACGCAATAACGCCACCCTCTCTATATGTTCTCTCCGGAGGCAGCCAGTGGCTCGCCGACCCCGGACGGCTGTCCGATATGTCGGCCGGAGCACGACGGAGGGGGGGGGGGGGGCGAGAAGCTCGTCGTTGAGGAATGGCCCAACTCGCCCCGACGAGTTTTGGTCGTTCATCAAGTGCCGGGTCGGTTCATGGGAACGGTCCTCTGGGCGGGCTTTTTGAGAAATGACCACACGATGACAGCGGATTACCAAGCTTCTCGTCAAAGCAAGAGAGAGAAAAGGCTCCCGTTATGGAGAAGATGCTTTCGGCCGAGCCGACACAAAAACTCCAGCACAGACGGGGCGGGGGCGGGCGGCAAACCTGTCAACGCATGCGGCATGTATGACGGCGGAATCGGCGGCAGAGCGGGTCGCATCGCATGGGCAGGCAGGCGTTGGATGACAAGGCATGGGGTTGCTGACCAGAGAGCACACTCACTCACTGCACGTACAAAAAGGCACCTCACGAGCTTGCAGATGGCAGCAGATAGGTCCTTCTCCCATGATCCCAGCCACCAAAGTTGGGCTGCGTGCCTCGCGTGCCATGGATGGCCAGGTAGGTTACATGGCATCTGCATCTCCCCCTCCTCCCCTCCCCCACCCCTCCATATCGGCCCAGATCTGCGACATGGTCTCGGGCAACGACGCGCCCCAGCGGACTGGTGTGACGTGCGCTGGGGGCTTTGCGAAAAGGCGGGCTCACAAGCTTCGGGGGGGTAAAGCAAAGCTGCGGAGGCGGTGCGACCACACTCGGCGCAGAGACTTTGCTCGCCAATGTCGTCCCGCGGTTTTACGGGCCTAGCCGCAGAGGCTGGTCTACGCTCCCCCCGAATTCCCGAAATGGGTTCCTCTCGGGACAGTAGTTTCTAGGCCGCCGTCGGAACCGCGAAAACCAAGCGAAGGGGTGGTCGGGGGGGGGAGGAGGAGAGCCCCGGGCGGCCGACGAGCTTTTCATGACGGGCCGGGCTCGTGGTCGGAAAGGACGGGCTCAAACGGCGCCGACGGGGCGGGGGAGGAGGGCCAGCTGAAGACCGGGACAGCTCGAAGGAAGGAGGGAAGATGCGCCATGACGGGGGCGGTGCAGGCGGTGCAGGCGGTGCCGTCTTTTTTTTTTTTTTTTTTTTTTCTCCTGACGGTTCGCAATTGGTTTGTACGTCGCCATGACATCCAACTTACTGTGTATGATGGATGGTAGGCCCTCATTGGTGGCTTCCCGGCCCCCGGTTTTGCTGCTGTCAGCACACACACACCCGACATCCACGATGCGGGGTTGCGTTGCATCCTTCGACATGGACATCCAATGCCTCCCCGTCATCCTCGTCATCGAGTCGCGACCCGCCTGTCGAGTATTCCCTTGTCAGTCAGCTGGAAGGGGCCGTCCAACGGATGGAGGGCTGGAAGCCAAGCACTACTTACTACTCGCAGCGCATGGAAGGGGGGGCAGTCGCGCGCGGTATCGTATCGTACTCCGTACTCCGTACTCCGTATTGATGGTGCGCGGTTACCCGATTGGGGCCCTGCCGATCCCCTGGGGTGGGCAGAGGACGGGACGCATCGGTTCGCTAACCGACCATGGGAAAATCAAAATCACACACAGAGGTACATACACAACCCGATTTGTAGGGTCCCTCCGTAATGCTCAAGCCAGGGTTGCTGGGTATTAACTTCCCCCGTACATAGTACTTACACCGACCGTCAGGCCCACCCCAACCGAACGCGCCGCCAATAGCGTCTGGACGAAACCACGTGTGCGGTGTGAAATGGGCAGGCGAGCGGCCGGCGTACAATAATGACGGGACTAATGATTACAATCCATGGCTCCAGCATGTCGTCTGGTTGGCGTCGATGGCAGCAACCGCGGTAGACGGCACGGGGAGTTAGATGCATGGATGTCTGGGTTTGAAGGGCGCGCGTAGTAAGGGCTTTCCGAGGGAGTGACAAAGAGAAAGTAAGAGAGAGAGAGAAAGTAAGAGAGAGAGAGAGAGAGAGAGAGAGAGACCCCTCTCAAGCCCCTCTTCCTCTCTTGCCCTCTCTTAGTACGCGAGAACCCGCGCGAACACGGGTCCATCTCCGCATTCGAGGTCGTGTTGAGGCTCCCGGAACGAGGGTTCATGGGCGCGGAGTGACCAGCCCCGGTCGGTCGGTGGGCGGAGGGAGGACTTTTGCTAAAGATAGCCGGACGTTTTCCCCTGGTAAGGTGGAACCGCGCGCTGCGGTGGGCACGAGGGGTGGACTTTTCAGGGTCTGGTGGTTCTTTTCTGCCTGCTCGCAGGGCGCGATGAGGAGGGGGGGGGGGGAGGCTTTCCAGTGCCGCGCTGCCGTGCGATCCGTCGCAACCGCGCGCCGTAATTAAACCAGCGCCCGATCAATGCGGAACCCCCCCCCCGACCCGCTGTCGCCCGACGCTGGAGCGAAGGGATGGGACGGATATAGGCAAGGTAAAATAGGTTTCCTAAGTAAGGTATGTATGTACTCACATCTTGGGTTGCTTGACATCCAGGGAAGAAACAACTTACCTTGCGCGCACGCTGGGAGGGAGTGATGCTATGTAGAGACAGACAGCCTGTCCAACCCCACCCAACCCAATCCGTCCGTCCCACTCTATAGATCCTAGATACACTGCCCGCCTGCCTGCCTGCTCTTCTCTTTGGAGAGCAGAGAGAGGCGGTAGGATCCTGGCTGTGTGTGCGACTATTTGCACTGCCTGCCTGCCGAGCTGCTCCTCTCTCAACCTGTTCTGAGGTGGGTTAGGTAGGTAGGTGGTAGCGTAGTTAGAGAGTCAGCCAGCAAGAGAGCCGTGCCACGTTTCCTTCCTCTCCCCCCCTCCTTTCAGCCCGTCAGCTTTTGCCCCTCCGTTGATCTTGTCGTTGTTGTTGGTGGTGTTTTTTTTTTTTTCTTCTTCTTTTTTACCCCGGAACGCTAATAAGCAACGCCGATCTCATTGCTTACTGCGCCCGCCCGCCGCTCTTGGCAGCGCCAGCCCTCTCTCACCACCCACTCCTCTTACCCCGACAGCCCGCTCGTCTCGGGCGACGCTCTCCTAAAAGGGGATGTGGAATGCGGCAGCCTGGCGTGTGGGCCCCTCCCCTCCATCGATCCCGGCTGGAGAGGTTACCCTGTATGGATCCTGGCACCCATGCAGGCGGTGCGTCTATGGATAGAGTATGTGAAGTACATACATACATACCTACGTACATAGACACACACACACTACTTGGTATCGAGGCCGGCATGGGCAGCTGGGCTTGGCTTGGATGGGGAAAACATGGATAGCATGGATAGGGCCCCCCGTTTGCCCGTACTTTTTCGTATTTGACCACGGCTCGTCCCCCCCCTCCCATAGCTAAGGTAGCGCTGACCTGTGCGCATCATTCCATCACGAAGTCTAACCTCGCGAAGTGGGCTATCGCCTTGCCGCCATCTCTCTCAGCCGCGGAATCGCGTGTGTGTCGTTAAGTTTCCATTCCCACATCGTTTGCCCGTCGTCGCTCTCCAAAGAGGGGGACTGCGCTTCTCTTTCTCTCTTCTCTTTTTTCTTAAGCCGCCCGTCTCTCCCCCCTTCGCCGAGCCGCCTCTTTTTTTTTTTGCTTGACGACGACGCCATCATCCTTTCTGCCTCCATACCAAAGCCCGGGAAAATCAAGACCCGTGTCTAGAATCCGGGGTAGATCCGAGTCACGCGCCCCCACCGTCGCAAGCGTACTTCTCTCCTGGGTACTAATAGTACCCTCCGCCGCCGCCGCCGCCGCCGCCACCTCAAACGGAAAACGACATCATCCCCTCTCCCTCTCCCGCCATCGGGCCTGAAAGGGACCACGCCCACCATGGAGACCGACATGCCGCTCTACGCCACCAGCGAGAAGGTCCTGATCGCGACCTCGAGCTTCAGCCTCTCCGTGTCCATCATCACCGAGCTCATTCTCTGCTACATGTTCACCAAGGGCTCCTCCAAGGTAAGGATTGCCCCCGCGCCGCCGGCCATCCGGTATTATACCCCGTTACGGGCCGAAGTCCCCCCAAGCTAACCGCTCCTCCTTCCCCCCCCAGGCCAAATTCTACCTGCGCTCGCTCCTGTTCGCCGTGCTGCTGGCCAACTGCGTCTTCTCGCTCTCGGCCTTCATCCTCGTGGCCGTGCTCAACTCGCTGCCCGACGCCGTCAAGCCGTACGCCGCCGGCGGCGGCGGCGGCGGCGCGACCCGGGCGGCGCTGTGGCGGGACAGCGGCGCAGCGCTCGAGACGCCGCTCGCGCAGGCCGCCACGGCCCGCGACTGGCTCATCTCGGTCCACGCCTCGCAGTGGCTCTGCCTCGTCGTCTTCCTGCTCTCCGCCGTCCTCTTCGTCTCGGCCTGGCGCGACCTCGAGCGCGAGCGCCGCGAGAGCGAGATGGAGCTCGGCGACTGCGAGCGGCGCCTGGGCGAGAAGGGCGAAATCTTTATTTAACGATGTACTAGTGATGTAACAATGATACCCCCCCAGTCACGACTTTTTTTTGGAATACCACGAATTGCTTTTTTGTTTTCTTCCCCTTCTTTCTAACGCCCAGCCTCTCTTCCATCCCTCGTGCACAAGATTTGCGGTCAAAAGTACGTTTGCTGATGCCGGCGCCGCGGTGGGCGGCCGGTTGGCCTCGCGCAAAAATCCGGCGGTGCCTCCCCCCCGAATATATGTCTACTGAAAGCCTCGACGTCACTCTGCCCACATGTGCCGGAATATCATCTCGCGTGCGCCTCTCGATACTTTTCCAGGCACCACCCCGAATATCTGCTACCGTCATACCCCAATCACCGACACCGGCCGGGCGAAGGTGTCTGGGCTCTGTCATGCCTCGGACGATAGTAGAAATCCGGACTCGGCTCTCTTCCTAACCTCGAGCCCGGCCGCCACGATGATCTCGCGTCCGGGGGCTCCTGCATCGTGCGCGCAATAGCGCCGAGGCAGCGGTGGGGGAGAGCGGGCGCGCATGGTATCAAGCCAGCATCGGGATTCCACGACGACGGGCTTCTATTCCCAGGGAATCGGCGTGAACGCCCCCCCCCAAAGCTGCATGGACAATCCCGGCTTAGGGGATGAATCGGAGACTTGGCCCGAAGCAGCCTCCCCGACAGCGGCGAAACACCGACAGGCACATCACGCAGCCCGGCGCGCGCGACGAATACCACCCTCCCCAAGGACCTACCAGGTCAGTCGGGTCCGGCAGATCATGCGCCGCAGCATTCTCATTCAGAAGCGCTCGCCTACACCGTCCCGCCATGCCCTGCCCTTCCACAACCGGACGGTATGCAGACCTCGGCCTGTCTCCCGCAACGGTTTCGAGGAATCCCCCCCCCCCCCCTATTCGTCAGTGCGGGGTGGAGGTGGTCCCTGGGTTTCCTCGGCCCTGCGGCAAAATGAGACGAAAAGAAATGCGACGGAGAAAAAGCCCATCGTCTTCCCGCAACACCCCCGTTCCGGCCCTCGTCCCGTTTCCATCTCATCCCATGGGGAGCTCGATCCGCCGGCCCCTTTCTGCCACCTGGCAAGAGTTTGGTCATAGCGCCAGCGATACCTCCTCGCCGCTCGACGGCGGCCGTACCCCGAAGTTCTGGATGGACGCACCGAAGGGGGGGGGGGGCTTGCGGTGGTCGTGGTTGGGAACGGATGGCTTCGTAGGTTCTTTTCCCGCGCCGCGACGGATGGCTTATTCGCCCTTCTCCAGGGGCGTCCCGCGGAGCACGCAGCCGTCGATTGAGGTCATCAGCGAGACGGCCAGGGGGGGAAAACAAAATAGGGCTTCGCAGACGCAGCGGTCAGCGGGCCATGAGTACTTGCATAGATGTATGTAACGGCGGGTCGCTTTTCGGCTGCGCGGGCCCATCATCTTGTGGAGGCAAGAGCCCTTACATCCAAGGTCAGAAACCGATCAAGACACCATCATCCGATTCCGATCTTATACGTAGCCCGGGGGTTTCCTCTATCGTCTGCGGCTCGCCCGGAATACACACTAGTAAACGTATGTTGGACCCGTATGACGGGTTCGCCAGGAATGATAAGCCGCCATACCGGCCGTTGTAAGCCATCGGCGGCTTGCGTCTTTGCCCTGTACTCGCGCCAGGGAAGGGGCACAATCGTACCGGTTTGAGGGTTTCTGTGCTGACCCCCCCCCCCCCCCCCCCCCCCCACCTTCTACTACCCTCTTGATCACAACTGATGCTCGCCGGACCGGCGTGCCGGCATTGGGTCATTTGAGCAGTGTTAGATCGCGGTGTATGTGATCTCTTCAGGATCCTAGGCCTAGGGAGGGAGTAGACGCATGGCACATTGGCTCCTTCCGTAAGGAGGCAAGCGACCGGATCTATGGTGCTATCCAACGCTGCATATATCTCCAGCGCTTCCAGTCATCTACCGTATGGGTGGCGCGGGTTGTTGGTTTTTTTTTTGCGCGCGGGGTTGGGTAACCCCCCGGGTTGACCAAACAAACCTCCGGGGTGACAGGTAGGTATGTAGGTCGTGGAGTTCCTTGTCTAGACGCGGGCGTTCGTCCGTCTGGTATCTCCGCCACGCGAGACAAAGCCCCGCAACGGCCGACGACCGGGTAAAGCCGAATCCTGGGGGCGATGAGCCTGGGGAGAAGATAGTTGAGAGCCGCTATCGCGTTTTCGGCCAGTACCCTACCCGTTTGGGTTGAGGGGGAGGGGGGGGCTTGGCATGATCGTGTTCCCCATTTCGACGCGTGAGGGGCAATTGGACGAGACGGCCATCAACTGTTTGCTTGGAATGCCACCACGTTTCCTTCATGGCCTACCTAGTATAATGGGATTGGTGCGTTGTGTCCCGCCGGAAGGGGTGACATGCGCCGAACAACAAGAAAGAAGTGCATGGGAGCTTGCGGGTGAACTGCGCGCCCTTGGATGACATGAAGTCTCGGCGATGGATGGGCCCCCCATGTCAACTACGCCCTTCGGGGCTCTGAAGTACTGGGTTCCCGGACTAGAAGAAGACGCCGCAAAGCCACGATCATATGGTTTCTTATTCTCCCTCGCGCCGCACCCATTTCTCGACTTACCTAAGTACCCGGAGTCTTCCCGCAGATTGCCCCGATATTCCAAACCCCTTTCCTCGGTATTGGCACCATGGAGAAACCAAAAGCTTTCTTGTTCGACGTGTTCGGCACCGTCGTCAACTGGCAAGACAGCTTGACGAGGGACTTGGCGGCCGCCGCGGCAAGTGCCGTCGAGGCTCACGCCCAAAAGAGCCACGACGGCTTGTCCGCTGTAGCACGCGCGAAGGGCATGGTGTATGCGGATTGGGAGTACTTTGCGCTTCAGTGGTAAGCATCACCTCTTCCCCCCCCGCGCGAGTGACCCTTCCCAACCCACCAGGCTGATACTTGGTTTTGTACGAAAGGTACAACCGATACATCGAAGGGGTGTACGCCCTGCCGAGTGACGCCCCTTTCGAGCGGCAGGAGGCGATCCACCGGCGCTCGCTGGCGGTGTTGGTGCCGCAGTTCCACCTGGAGGGCCTGTGGACGGAGGCGGAGCTCGACGGCCTCGTGCGGCTGTGGTACCGGCTGGAGGCGTGGCCGGACGCGGCGGGGGCGCTGGCGCGGCTCGCGGCGACGGGGCCGGTGGTGGCGCTCTCGGACGGGTCGGGCGAGCTCCTGGCGGCGCTGGACGCGCGGAACCGGCTCGCCTTCACCGAGCGCTGGGGCTCCGACACGTGGCGGGCGTACAAGCCGAACCCGGCCGTCTACCTCGGCGCCGTCCGGCGGCTGCGGCGGGAGCCGGGCGAGGTGGCCCTCGTGGCCGCCCACCTCAGCGACCTCTGGGCCGCCAAGCAGTGCGGCCTGCGCGCCTTCTACGTCGAGCGCCCCTTCGCCGAGCGGTACCGCCCCGAGCAGGTCGAGCAGGCCCGCCGGGACGGCTGGGTGGACATGTGGGTTGAATACGGCGAGGGCGGCTTGCACGGGGTTGCGGACAGGCTCGAGGCGAAATGAGACGGCGGGTGAGCTGGGGCCCGGGTAAGTAGTATGGGATGGGGATCCTGAGATATGGGAGGTGCCCGCGAACCAGCGCTTGATGGCAGCTCCGTCTGGAGCAACCCCGACACTGGAAGAAAGATAACTTAGATACATATCTATTACCAGGGCTCCTTGAGCGCTACGATGGGATTTGTTGTCTTGAGTTCCATTGGCCCGCTATCGACCGTCGAAAGGAGTATCATACGCTTTATCATCCAACCTCGTATGGGTACCCGAGCCACGTCCTGCCCGCCGGGTCGTCGTTGATCGTCTCCAAATGCTTCCCATAATCTGCCTACCTCTTAATAAGGCAGCTGATGATGGAATCGAAGCATGTTGCTCCCAGCAGCTTTCACTAGCTCGGCCCGTTGGATCTAAGAATAGGACCGCATCGGTTCTCGAGTGCCGGCGGGACCTATTTTAGTGTTTCGGGGTAATGGATGTCGTACTACTAGTGCCACTCCATTCCACCTGAGGCAGCCCGACTCTCTGGGACCACGACCTCCACTTGGCGGCGGCATTATCCAGAGGGGGCTGTGGGATGGGAGTGATAGCCGTTCAAGCCATGGCCACGGATACTGGGGGCCGGCAGAGCAGGGATCCCTCGGGATGGCCTCTGTCATCACGCGGGGGCCTCGTGATGGAGCGATGGAATAGGAGACAGAGAAAATCGGTAATACCCCTCTCTATCCATCCATCGCATCGCCATAGGCACCTACACTAGAGGCAGCCCGATTCGCCTACGGATGGACGGCAACGTCGATGCCGGATAAGCTCCACCGGTGTTTCCGATCAGGCGTCGTAAACGGAAACGCGCTTGCCGTTTGTTCCTGCCTGCCTGTCTGGCCTGTGTCTGCGCACTTGGGGAAGGAACGGCCAAGTCGGCCTTCGGTTTCGCAACCTGGGCTCGGGGATCAACGCCAGCGCCGCGCCTCGAAACTCTTTTTCCCCCTCGCCAGCGGTTGCCATCACGTAACGGGGCTTGGGTAGCTTCACCTAGTCCACGCGCGCCCACCCTGGCTGACGACATCGATTCCAGCGTCCACTGCCCGCTGCCCACCCTGCGTGCGCTCGGCTCCCAGAGACCGCGATGCCCAGGGCTGTCCCCCCCCCCGTCGGATCCCGCTCCTCCGTGATGCCTTCCCCTCCCCCGACGCGCGGAGGAGTCGGTGGCGGGGAGGCAGGATGAAGAAGAGGCGGGCGAACGACTGTGCCTGCAATGTCAGCGCGCTCTCTCGAGGGGCTGGAGATCCCCGAGTGTGCTTACCGACTGAATCAATGCGAGAGAAGCACCTGAGGAACAGCGTGCCCGGCCATGCCCAGCTCGGGAGGAACAAGCGCCCACCAACCCCTTTGGCCCACGACGCCATATCCCATGGCGTTCGCCACATCTACGATCCTGGATGCGACGGATTTCGCTGTTGAGCGCCGCATCATTGCCTCCGGTTTGACTTCGCCATGAGGACGAAGGAGTCTTGACGTCGGACACCACGTGAGCTTGTAGGGGCCCTGCCACCCACACGATGCTGGCGTCATCGAGGCTTGGTGCACATCATGACTTCGCGCCAAAGAGCTTCGGGATGGACAGTCCCACCCAGGGCCATCATTAAGTTCGCCGGTACATGCTGTCCCGGTACCAGCGTCCCTCCATCGCCCTCATATAAGGAGCCTGTGGCACCTCACTCATGTCCGGTCGAGCGGTATACCGGACACTCATCTTGCATCGTGCCCCCAACTTCTCCTATTGTTTAGTTCAACTGGCCCGATATAAGACCACCAGCGCATACGATACGGCATCCCGACATGCATTTGAGGCGAGCTATTCCTCTGGCGTTGGCCAGTGCCGCCACCGCCCAGAATCTGACCCAGGTTCTCAACACACAGAACGAGACTCTCTCTGTTTTAAACGGTTGGTTCCAATTTCCTGCTGCTTCCTCAGCACATTGCTTATAATCACGAAGGCATTTTGGCGACTTACCCCAGCATCGCCAACGAACTGGGCAACGCGACCAACATTACCTTCCTGGCCCCTGACGATGATGCCATAAATGCCTTGCTGGCCGACAACAGCACATCAGCACTCCTGAGTGACGAAGGTTATCTGAGGGCCTTATTATTTTACCACACCCTCAACGGCACCTATCGTACAGGAGATTTCAGCGACGACGACAGGTTCATCCCGACGTACCTGACCAACGACTCGTACACCAGCCTTGCTGAGGGTCAGAGGATTCAGGCACGGCGGGACGACAACAATGTCACCTTCACAAGTTACGAGAAGTCGAACGCCTCTGTCGTCACATCGGTAGGTCTGTATGCTGCCATGGGCTGGAGGGGTTACTGACGTGGAAGCGCAGAATATCAACTTCAACAGTGGTGCCATTCATATCATCAACCGCGTGTTGACGATTCCACAAAACAGCACTAATGGTTTGGTTGATGCGAATCTGACGGCTGCCGCCGGCGCCATTCGCAACGCCAACCTTGAGACGACCCTGGCCGACTTTAGCAATGTAACCATCTTCGCCCCCAACAACGAAGCATTCACCGCCATCAGCAATTTGGTGAGCGAACTGGACGCGTCCAACCTTGCGACCATCTTGGGTTACCATGTCGTCAACAACTTGGTGCTCTACAGTTCGGCGCTCCAGAATAGCGAGACAGTTCGGGCCATGGACGGAACAGAACTGAGGATCACAGTGGAAGACGACGAAGTATATATCAACGCCGCCCGAGTGGTCGTCCCCGACCTCCTCGTCAGCGATGGCGTCGTCCATGTCATCAACCAGGTCCTGAACCCAGCCAACACCACGGAAGCCCCCAATACCTCCGCCACCGAGGCGCCCGCGCCCGCATTCAGCGGTGCCACGTCTGCGGCGGACGGCCAGGTGCCGTTCACGAGCGACATCCCAGCGCCCACCTCCACCTTCCCTGCCGCTTCCGACGTTCCCGGAAACCCCGGAAATGGTGGTGACAACGGTAACAATGGCGGTTCGGGTGATAACGGCGCGGACGGTTCTGATTCGTCTACGTCGAACCCAGCCATGCCGATGAAGACGGGTGCTGTGGGTGCCGCGGCGCTCTTCGGCGGTGCCGCCTTGATGATGAATCTGTAGGCCACCACGGCCGGGCGATCGTGGATATGGGTCGGGGGAGGTAATGGGCTGGAGGGGAATGATGGCTGGCTTCGGGGCTATGGGACAAGGTTGTAATATCAGTCACAAGTCGTTTTTCGCATCCCGCCGCGCACCGCGGTTTCATCATTTGCTATCGAGATTGTACATAGTTCTACGGACGTTCTGTTTGCGCCTTGTTAATCCCATGCTGTATCTCTATGCATTGCGTAGGAAGCGGGGGTTCCGGTCAAGCCAAAGGCACGCCCACGCTCCGGGAGACCACTCCAATGTGAATTTGTCCCCTTTCGGTTCATCGGTACCGGTCTATATTCCACCGGGGGTGGGGGAAGCCAAGTCGTATTGGCTGACGACGGGCTTTCGGTTTCGCAGTCGAAGGAAAGAGGGCCACGGTGACGGAAACGACGACGGGGGAGAGAAAGAAGAAGAGAGAGAGAGAGAGAGAGAGAGAGAGAGAGCGACCGACATGAGCACCGACTGGACGAGGAGGGAGGCCGCCCGGGAATGAAACTCTCGATATCGCCGTAGGCGTTAGGGGGACGCCATCCCGGTGGTTATGTTCGTGTGGGCGATGCATGGGTAGTAAACGAGGCCAGCTCAGGTCCGGCCGGGCCTTGTGGCTCAGGTTTGATATAAAATAAACAAAACGTAAAAAGTATTAACCCGCATCCGATAGCTATGCCCCGCCCCCTTGTACATGCGTGACCCTTATGCGCCCGCCGTTGGCCGTGAACCCCCCGCGAGGGAATCGATCGCCCTCCTTGAGCCCTCCTCCCCCCCCACCCCGTTATATAGGTACCCATGTGTGTGCCCACCCGCTGCCCCTTATTCCGGACTCATGACGACCGTCCTCGTTTCCGCCTCGTCGCCCGGCCCCGACGGGATTTTGGTGTACTCGGCCGTCATGCGGTGGTTCTCAAAGTCCCAAAACATGTTGGTCCAGGCGAACCGAGCCGTCGGCGGGGGAGGCGCGCCGTCCGCCGGGCCGTCGTCACCGTCGTCGTCGTCGTCGGCGGCGGCCGCCGCCGCCGCGGGGCCTTGCCCCTCGAGCCGCATGAGTTCCCGCATGGCGCGGGCGAGGCTGACGCCGTCCCAGGGCCCCTCCCGCCAGGGGTGGCGGCGGAGCAGCTCGACGGCGGCGGCCCGCGTGGGGTAGGCGCGGCACTTGGCGGCGACGAAGGCGAGCAGGGGCAGCACGCCCACCTCGTTGGCGAAGCCGGTCCGGTTGCCGACGCCCGCGCGCCCGAGGTAGGCCGTGACGCGGCCGAGGATCTCCTCGAACTCGGGCCCGAAGTCGTCGTAGCTCGCCTCCGACCGGTCCAGGCAGGACGACACCATGACGGTGGCCACGAGGCGGTGGATGCCGAGGTAGGCCAGGCCGCGGGCCTCGACGTCGCCCGGCCGCTCGGCCGCGAGGTACGCCAGCCCGGCGTCGAATTGCAGCAGGCGGGCAATGAAATGCGCCTGGTGTCCCCTCATCACTTCCATGTCGGGAGAGTAGCTCGGGTTCAGATTGATCCACAAGGCATAGGTTGAGAAGCGAGCGAGGGAGTGTATTATGCCGTCCCATATGGTGAGGGCTTGTTCGAAACTATGGGGTACAAGGGCGCCGGCGGGAAATTCGAGCGGGAAGCTTTCCATGTCGTCGAATGACGGGTGGGGTGAATTTGAATGGTCCAGGAGAAGATGATAGGCGTTCTTACAGTGGGGGAATGGTATGTTGACGGAAGCCACCGAATGTTGCGAGAAGAGATGGGCCATCTCGTCAATCTCCCCGGGTTGGTATGTGGCTTCATTATATGTCTTCCACTTGAACGTATTGGTAGCGTCGCGGTCGAGCTGGTTAAGATACTTAATGCCCGACCTGACGAGGTTGCCAGCCGAGTGGTAGTTGCCTTGCATATTCTCAAACACAATAAATAGAAGATTGGCGGCCATGGTGGTCTGGCTGTCCACGCCGTTGCTCGCAATGTCCTGGCGAAGGTAGGATAACGCTTTTGAGTGGTGATCGAGAGCAGCCTGGTGATGGCGGTTCACGATATGCTTCGGCCACCACGGCCGGTCTGCCGACTCGAGCCAGGGATAATCGCTCTTGAGGTCCAGCAGCGCCCGGGCGTAAGCACCTATGCTCAAGACCGAATGCCGTATTGAACGTGTCGTCATGCTGTCCCGAAGTGAAGGCTGGCTCCAGAAGTTGTGTCGATGCTCGAACGATAGGTCATCAGCCACTTGTACCCTAAACAAGTTGAAATACCAGCCATCGTCGCTGCTGGCATCAAAGTCCAGCCGGGGCTGTACTAGCAAAGGAACGCGAGCGCCCGCCGACTGATTTCGGCGCGCCGACGGTCTGGCGGCCACGCCGGTGGGCTTCGGCCTGGGTAATAACATGCGGTCTGTTCGCAATACCGGCCTCGGGGCCTTTGGCGGGGCATATCCCTCGCAGTCGAGGCCTAAACTCTCACATTTGCTGCAGTTGGGTTTCCCTTCGTCGCACTTCACGTGCCGTCTTTTGCAATTGATACAGCTGCGGGACTGGTAGTCAGTGACGCAGTGATGGGGGGTCGGAGGGGGCCAATTCTACCCAGTCTTTACTTTCGGTCTACTCGCACGCTTTCGTTTCTCTTTCGAGTTTGGGTCGCGTCGTGTGCTCGATCGATTGCTTGTCTCGGATCTTTCCGGGGACGAGTCACTACGCACGCTGCGTTCGCTCACGCTGCGGCTGCTCGAGTGACCATCGTAGACGGGCAATGTAAGGCGATCACCCATCGTCGGTGGCGAGGTGGCGACTGGGAGCTGATAAAACAGTTGCTCGTGCGGCTCTGTTACCGTTGCCTCGGGTGGGTTGGTACAGAAATCTTGCGCTAGCCTCATGCTTACTTCGAAATGCCCGAGAGGTAATGTACGGTAGGGTATTGGCTCGGCCAAGACGCAGCCTGAAGATCTGAAGGTACTTGGGGCCATCATGCTGTTCCGCGTGGTGGCAAGGCGCCCGGGCGATTTTGTATCTCGTGGCCCGGCCCCTGTATGATGATTTCATACGCGGATGGTGAAGGACGGAATCGGAGGCCACCACCTGGGGAACTGGAGGGCCTGGTAGCTCAGCCTCGATTCTTTGGTCATTCCTTACAGGCACGCTGCTTGGCTCGACCGGGGACGAGTGCCGAGGCAATATGAACGTGTGATGATATCGAGAATGCTTCCACGAGATTGTTCGAATTGCGAGGGGGCATAGACGCTGCGCGCTGCCAGCAGCTCAAAAGGAAGTCAGCACACAACCTGCTATCGGTTAGTCCGCCACTCGCGACGGCTTCAGGCGACCCGGGGGGTTATCCTCCAATGAAAGGACTTGTGTGGAAGTCGGTGACAAGCGCCGTTGGAGCGTTCCTCTCAGCCCTGTAAGCCATGCAGAGGAGACAGCCATGCAATGCATTAGCTCCCCTCCGTTATCCCCAAAAAGGATATGCAGAGCAAAGCCACACCCAGGGTTTCTTTCGGCCATAGCCGTTGCCCAGGCCTCTCATGACGCCTTGTCTTCCATGGGGTCTTTGAACATTGTGGATGTGACACCGTTGATTTCCGAGGCGCTGCAGAACTGTGTGTCGAGCGCATGCTCCCAGACGTCCCGAGCATGACTGTGAAAGATTCCGTGGCGTCTTGCGTTGAAAGCCCGAGGTATGGAGGCTTGAGTAGCGCTGACGGGGGATTCTTCCTTGTGATTCGTCAGAAGGCGGACAACGTGTCTCACTTCACGTGGAGGATCGAACATATGGCCTGGCTCTCGCGGTTAGAGGAGTTGCTGGGACTTGCGGGCTTTACCCGCAGCCTCTGCGTACACATACCCAGATGCATGCGGCTTGCCGAGCTGCAGTCTTCGACTAAATCCCAGGCCGGGCCTCCTTTTCCGCCAGCTGGAGCGGCAGCGCGGTCTTGGCGCCCGAGCAGCACCGGCTACGTGGAAACCTGCGCGCGATGCCGCCGCACTCGCAGCTCGTTTGGTCGAGTGGGGTCTGAAATGGCCAAACGAGGGATTTCGAATTCCAAGCCGGCGGTTGAACAGGCATTTCTCTGGCGAGGCCGGCTTACTCTCCTCTCTCACTGCGGGCAAGGCTTCCTGGCAAGGCGTCTTCTCAACCCCCCACAGCACCCTCCCCCCTGAAAGCGGAGCGCCTCCGCCCCCGCCTAGCCGTTACCACGCGCCACACCACGAGGGGTCCCCTATTCCGCTATTGCAAATCGGGAGATTCTCTGCTCCCCTCGCTCCAGCGGCACAAGAATCCGCGCGCGAGTGATGACGCAATTTGCGTGCCCTCCCGCGAGAGCTGCGTCTCTCTAGCTCTCGGCCGAATCCGCTGGAGTTGGTCGCGTCGAGTTACCCGGCCCTGGATATTGCACATGGGACATCAGCGTATGCTCGGGGCCTTGTCCACCCCACCCCAGAGTGCGACTGGTGTCGACTCGGTCCAATCTGGCGAACCGGGCCAGTGGAGGAAAGCCGATCCTCCAGTTCCTCGCGTCAGTAGAGAGGTACGGAGCAGGCGAATGGAGTGACATAAGCCGCGAGAAACGGGTGTGCTGCTCTGTCAGCAGTAGCCTGTCCTGACATAGGCCAGCACCGCTTGGGGTTACTTCCCGAGGCCCCACAACAAAGTACAGAGCATGTAAGCGGAAAAGTACGGATAAGAAAGTGGCACAGCATTCGATACAATCAAAAGCTGGTCCTTCCCAGGGCCTCTCTGATGCTTGGGAGGCCTGTGCCGGCCCATCTGATCGGATCGATGTGGCGGTGGATAAGCACTATGGCAGCGATGTGGCAGAGATATTTGGAGACATGGGCGAGATATGCTCGGACGGTGATGGCGACAGCTGCCACGAGCCGATATCCCATCGCCGAAGAAGCACTGAAGCACACCGCTACGCTGGCTGGGTTGCTGGCGGCTGGTTGGAGGAAATGGAGGACGCACCGAAGCCCCCGTCCGCCACGAGTGATGAGCCAGCCCCCTTACACCGACAGAGTTCGATGTTGCAATATCATGATAAGCTGGCTTCTGCAAGTCGCACGCAGGCGGCCTCAAGCTCACCTCAGCTCTTCGCTCCCACTCCAATTCGGTCGCAGAAGTACACTCGCGCCGGGTTCAAGCACAACCGGCAAACCATCAAAGGGCAACTCTTCGTGGGTCTCGCTGGGCCCGATCGTCAACTTGGCTCCGGGATAAAGCGCGCTGAGATCGAACTCGAAACTGCGAGCGTGGTTCCCTAGGTTGTGAAGAATGAAATGGCTTTGCTGGTACTCGTAGCGCAGCCGATACGCCGATTGGTTTAGCGTCACGGTGCCGGCGCCGATCAACCTAGGGGCTACTCGGACATCCGCAGCGAGAGTGGGACGAACGCCGAGGTACTCGGCGATCAATACCCAAGCGTAGACGCAAGGGTACTCATAGTAGTGGGCTGCTCCATGCCAGGGGCTCCCGTCAACATAGTAAACATGGTCCATGTCGTATCGCTCGCCCATGATGTAGTCCTCAGATGCACCCATTGCGGCCACCTGATTGAGCTGGCCAAGCAAGACGCCACCTTGGCGTCGCCAGGACCAAAAGGCAGCGTCCCAATACCAATATCGCCCCGCAGCGCAGAGATCATAGGGACCGCCATCGCCTATTTCACCGTGCGTGTAGTTGGCAATCCGGGCGGCTAAGAAAGTGGGAAAGCGCTGGAACTCGTCAAATTCCCTCTCGAGCAGTTTCATTACACTCTGCGACTGGCTTGGCGTCGTTGCGTTGAACATGACGGGCAAGATGTTGGAAAGGAGGTGTATATGGTCATGAGCCAGGCCTGACCGATCGACCCAGTCCACGAACCTTTCATGGGCCGCATCCCAGTATCCCATGGGCATCGGCTCCGCCAGCGTGTTCCGAAGCAGCTGCGCCACCAACTCATATCGGCGAGCGGTGTCATTGCGGCCAAGCTGGATTTCGAGCTGGGCCAAAAGATCAAAAGAATGCGAGGCGAGGGCGGACGAAAGCGTTTCCCGGCCGTCCTTCATTACTTGATCCTCGTAATACACATCTGACCAGAGGCGTCCGAGAGAGTCAATGTGTGACTCGACCTGTCCCAGGACCCTTTCGATGTCTTCGATGTGGGTACGTAGCCATCCGCAGTCCTGGGTACGGGTGAAGTACAGCCAGGCGTTCTCAACGAGCTCGACATTGCCGGTAACGAGGAACATGTTGGCGTTCGTCTTGGCGTCTTGGCTGTTGCGTCGAATGTGGTATTCTCGCGTGCCATCGGGTTGCAGAGAGCACGGCGCCCGCCAGAGCTGACAGGGATCTTCGCGCGCGAGACGAAGCTGGAGCTCCAGCATGCGTCGCACGATGGCTAGGTCTAGGGAGCTCCCCAGAGCCAGCCTGCCCTTGATCTGAAACTCGTGGTCGACGTCCGGATAGGTGCCCTGGTACTTGTCAGCGAGGGTGCTGACCACATAGCCCTCGCTGACAGGGTAGTCTGCTGCCGTAGTGTGCTCCACGACGCACGGCAGCATCGTGCCCCAGTAGAAGCCGGCGAGGGCATCCATGAGAGCGTCTCCGTCCGTAATGTCGAGCGAGAAAGCGTCGCCATGGGCATCGGCGCGTGGCCGAGGCCTGTGCCGTGTGAAGGAGACATCGGCGGCTTGGATGCGAATGCGCCAGCTTCCGTTGGCGAATCGGGCGGACATGGGCCCGTCGGCGGTGACCTCCCAGGCCGGCTCGCTGGCGTTGGAGGCGCTGGGTAGCCACCACGCCCGACCGAAACCGCCTTTGATGGGCGCGTGCGAAGCATCACTGGGCAGGACATACTCGCCATCAGCCCCGCCGAGCAGGAAGACCAGGCCATTGGAGAAGTCGAACTCGAGGTCCGACTCGGCCGTAGCTGCGAGGGCCGTCCATGTGCGATCCGTGAGCCTTGCCAGAGTTCCGCGGACCGGACGAGGCGGAGCGGCAGCATTGCAGCTGACGAGCGGCGAGAAGAAAAGGAGGAAGCGGCACCAAAGCATGACTGACTACTTAGGTAAGGACCATGGCGCTCGGGAGGCTCGCTTCGGGACTGAATATGATAGAATCAATCATTGTATAGCAATGAGGGACCAATTGAGCTTTTCATCTGGATCCATCCCATGTCGCTCGCTGCTACTGGATTCGAAGAGCCCGGGGCTGTTAGTCGGCTCCATAGGGTTCTATTATGGGGGGGGGGTTCCAACTTTTAAGGTTGGGGGCAACTGTCCGTAAAGAGCGGGGTAATTTAGGGTACTTGCTCTACCTCTTAGTGTCCAGGGGTCCAGTGACGTCCCATCCCATCCCAGTAACACCCACTGTAACGACCAGTTAGCCCTACTGGGAGATACATGGGATACCTGCCCGGGTAAGTACATCCCTATTTCGTGGAAGGACCCATCTCAGGATGGCAACATCCAAATAGAGCCCAATACAAGCCTCTCATGCAACCAATGCCCTCAGTCAAAAGACACACCCTCAGGAGTCCGGATGCAAAGGAAAAACTACACAGGTACCTCTTGTTTCTAAAAAATATTACTTTCACTATCACCCAGACCGTCTACCCAGTGGATGCCCTGCCTTCGTCTCCAGCTCCACGCCCGCGGTTTACCACCCAGTCCTTTCCGCTCTGTGCCTCTTCGTGGTACGCACCGCCTCCCATGCCGCCGGGTCGGACAAGCGGTGTCGCTTTCTTGTCGCCGGCTCGTGTCTACTGGTCATGTCAGCCCACAACTGCCGCCGTCACTTGGGAAAATAGCACTGCCTTACCGTGAGGATTCCCAGCCGCCACGGGCCTCTTTGTTACCCCTCGAGAACGACTCCGCTTCGGACCCGTCTGTGGCGTCTTCTTCGAGCGTGGGGGGGTTGCCGCCCCAGGCGTTGCCGCCCCAGGAATTTCTTTCCTGGGGATTTTGCCCCTGGGAGCCTCCGCCCCGGGAGCCTCCGCCCTGGGAGCCTCTGCCCTGGGAGCCTCCGCCCCGGGAGTTTCCTCCAGGAGGACGGTTTCCGGAAGGGTTCTGCCCTCTGCCACGGCTATGAGTCAAAAGCGCCATCTGTCTAGCCGGCGGCGGAGGCTGCGATTCGGGCGCCACCGCAACACCAGCCCATGACCTGCCGCCCCCCGACACAGGTGATGGAGGCGGCGGCGCCGCCGCCGCAGCCACCGGCGGTGGAGAGTTCGACGCGACAGAGGCGTACGACGCCGCTCTGTTCCGTGTCGGCTCCGAGGCTGGTTTCTCCGAGGCTGGTTTCTCCGAGGCTGGTTTCTCCGAGGCTGGTTTCTCCGAGGCTGGTTTCGCCTCGTTCGCGGGCGCGCCCAAACCGGGGGGTGCTGGCGGCGCAGTCGGCGCCGTCGAGCCCACCTGTCGGCTTCCAAGCGACGCCGGTAAGGGCGAAGACCCCGAGACCCCCGGGCGGCCCCCGGGAGTGCCAAGGCCGCCGATTTGCGGGGTGGACATGGCCTTGGCCACCACGGATTGCTGCGGATCGTTCAGCTCCGGCTCCTTCCGCCGCCTTCCCATCTCCTCCTGAGCCGGCAGCATGGCCCGGTGGATGGCCAGGGGGCGGACTTTTCGCGCACTATTGTGCTTTGCGGCGTACCACGCGTTGATTCTCCTCATCTCCGCCGCCTCCACGGGCCGGAAGAAACGGGGCCCGGAGCGCTGCTCCGGCGGCGTCGTTTCGGACAGCGGATCGACGACCGGCTCCCGGTCTAGGCGCTGGTGCTGCGGGTGACTAACCAGGGAACGATAAAGTATGTGGCCCTGGTTTTCGCATGTTTTGAGCTGGTTCAAGATATCCAGCCGTCCCGCCTTTGCATGTAACAGCTTGGCGGTTTCGAAAAGGGCATCCATGAAGTTGTCGTATTTCTTGTAGATGGCGTACATGGTGGGCGAGTCAGTCTGGGTTGCTGACCTCAGGGGATCTGGCCATTTGACGTGGCGGCTCTCGCGATGGCCCCAGACAGCACGGATGGCAAACATCCTCCAAAACCTCCACGTTAGCCCTGGTCCTGCATATACTAATCGCGCTCGGTGGCCCGGCTGTAGACGCCCAAGCTGCGGGACCAACATCAGGGAAGGATAGGGGAACCCCGGGGGGGGGGGGGGGGGGGGGGGGGGGAGAGAGAACGCAAACGGCTCGGGGTCTTACCAAGACTGGTACGCGTCGATTAAGTGGACGCACTCTGTCAACCTATACCTGATATCGTCCGGGCCTTGACCCCCAGCCTCGGACGCCTCATCCCGGTAAGGATGTTCTAGATAGCAGTGCCTGACTGTGTGCTCTCATCAGAACACCGCCTGCGCATCCGGGACTTCCAATCTCTTAGGGGGGTGGGGGACCTACCTATACCAACCATGTTGCCGGGCGATACCCCGAACTTGGCAATGAAGATTTGCTCGACGTAGTAGCGAACCGTTGTCCGCTCGCTGTCCAGGGTCCGCCAGCGGGACGAAAAAAGGGAGACCAGTTCCCTCGCGACGCTTTGCCTGTGAATCATCACATTCCCCTTGTGGTGCCATGGCTTTGTCTTGGCCTTCCAGGCATCCACCACGTTCCATCTTGCGTCATCGGGGAATGAGAAAATGGTTTCGCGGAGGGTGACCAGGTTCATCTGCTGCGTGCAACAGGCAGCGACGGAGATGATGTCGGCAATGTCAATGCCAGGGCCGGCAATGCCGCCCAGAAGGTCCGCCAACTGGCTCTGCTCGGATAGTCAGACATCTGCCACGTTTCATAGCACCGCATCGTGGGCTGTCCTTACCTTGGTTTGCCTGATGTAGCTGACCAAGTCGAATAACTCGCTGGTGAGCGCCTGGGCTGCCTGGTTTCCAAAGACCTTTATGGGCGCCGCGTTTTGACCACTGCCA
Source organism: Nigrospora osmanthi (assembly GCA_029489945.1). Lineage (NCBI taxonomy): Eukaryota > Fungi > Ascomycota > Sordariomycetes > Amphisphaeriales > Apiosporaceae > Nigrospora > Nigrospora osmanthi. The sequence goes on from CP120499.1 coordinate 857,865, forward strand.
GCCGTTTGGCTATGGTCAAGGTAGATCAACTCCTTCTTCGACAGTTCTGCCAGCACGGCGTCGCGGATCTCGTCTTGCTGGGGATTATTGGGATCCTTGGCCCGGGGGAACCCCTTAACGTAGACCAACAGGCCAGTTTGACCCGGTCCATTGCTTTGCGTTTTCCGGGACTCGGCAGTAACTCGCTGTCTCAACGTCTTGTATTGGCTGGTGGCATCGGCGAGGAAGGGTGCGCGGAGGGGACCATTCATGGGCACCCCGACGCGCGTCAGGGCCGCCCGTTCCTCCTCCGTCACGAGGTTATACCTTTCCATGGCGGTAAAGAGTCGAGCGATTGGTTTTTTGAAGATGGAGAAAGAACGAGCAACCCTGCATACGGCGGCTTGGGGTAATTGAGGGTACTACGGGCGCCATTGTCGATGGGATTTGTTCACGCTCCTCGAAGGGACAAAGACAGCGCGCGACGTCCGGTTGCGGACGCAAGTCGTAAAGGGACGGCAACCGGCTCTTTGACGCCCCTGAACAGAACAGCCCCGAAAGCATTTCCCAGAGCGGAATTCGTGTATTTTGGCGGCAATTGTATGTTTCCGCGAACGTCTCGACGCGTTTTCAGTGATGAATGAGAGAGATCCCTTGCGGAGCCCATCCCAACCGCGACGCTGACACATATCGCCGGCGGCGGCGGAGGTCAATTCCGGGGCAGCAAGACATTGGATTAGTTATCGGGGCATTCCTCGCCATCTTTGCGTGTGTCAGACGGGAGAGTATGCCGAAAACAGTTGCCCTACAGTCCCGTGGCCTATTATTCTCGTCACCCGCGACCGAGACTGCGGCTCCTCGAGAAAGACAATGTTCCCTGCCGGTTATCGAACGTCTATTCGCGCACGGCCGTCCCGGGCAGGTATCTACTTATTTACTTACATGCGTCAATGCTGAATGACGCACTCAACTCCAGCCCCGAGATACAGAGGGAACCGCGAAGTGCCTGAGCACCCGACTCCTTTTCCAGCCAGACGAAGGAGCCACTCGGCCGTTGGCCTTGAAGCCGATGCACGATGTATCTGCACGATGTATATGCTGGCGGGCCCCACGTCTTCTTCCCTCGAATCCGTGATCGATGCCAGGATTGCATTTAGCCTAAGCGGCTCTCGAGTCTTGGGGGGTGGGCGCCGCGACTTTGCGACGAATCACGCCACGGGCCGCGGTGATAGACGCAGGGCAAGGCGGATATTCCACCAATGCCCGCGGCGGAACCGGCTGGCGGTTGCGTCTGGGCCGAACGGGTTTCCCGTGGGGACCTGCCACCCCCCCGGTCTACCCCAAAGTCTTCTGCCCATGCAACCCCCAGTCCGGGGTTTGGGGATTGCGGGGGTGAGCCACGCGAGGAGAGGCTGGCCTCGCTTGGCACCCACTCGGGTGATCTGACGCCGGAAGGGGGTTGGCACCAGACCCGCGGCGAACCGTCGGGTCGGGACTCCCGTATATTAGGGACCTCGCCGGCCCGGGGAAGGGGGGGAAGAAATCGGGACCGCGTTTTCCCTCGCGCGCAGTCCGACTCGAGAGGACCTGCTCTCTTCCGCCTCCTCCTCCCTCTTTTGCTCTTCGAAACCCCCCCCTCCCCATCGTCCATCATCGACCATGGCGAGCGAGGTCCAGTTCAACAACCACCAGAAGGTGGCCGACCGGGAGCTGGAGGACAAGTTGGGCGTGAACGCTGTCCTGGACGCCAAGCAGGCCACCGAGGATGAACACGCCCAGACCTTTGTCCAGGCCATCAAACAGAACCGCCGGGCCGTGTTCTGGTCCGTCATGATTTCCATGAGCATCATCATGGAAGGGTAAGTGATCCCACCTGTCCACCCCCTCTCCCACCCTTTCCCCCTTTTTTGGGGGGGGAGGGGGGTTTGTTCTCTTGCCCCCAACCCTTCGTTGCTAACGCAGGAACGCGCTACCCCAGCTACGACACGATCCTCATGGGCAATTTCTTTGCCTACCCGGAATTCCAACGGAAGTTCGGAGTCTACATCCCCCCGACTGGCGACGCGGAGGCAAAATGGGAGGTGCAAGGCAAGTGGCAGGTCGCCCTCAACATGGGCAGCACGGTGGGCGGTATCTTTGGTAAGCTGCGAGCCACCCCCTTCCTTTCCCCCTTCCTTTCCCCCTTCTCTTCCCCCAGTCGCCGGCGCACGACAAGGGGGCTGACCCGCGGCCAGGCGGTCTCATGAACGGCTATTTCGTGTCCCAGTACGGCTACCGGTGGGTGTTGATCATCGCCATGGGCTTCCTCAACGCCTTCATCTTCGTCGTCTTCTTCGCCAACTCGACGAGCGTGCTCCTGGTCGGCCAGATCCTCTGCGGGCTGAGCTGGGGCGTCTTTGCCACCCTGGCGCCTTCGTACGGTACGGCGTCCCGCCCCCCCCCCCCCCCCTTTTTTAGGGGTTTCCCGGGATGGGCACAGAGGCTAACGCGGAAGGGGTGTCCGGCAGCGTCCGAGGTCTGCCCGACCAACTTGCGCGGCTACCTCACCACCTACGTGAACCTGTGCTGGGCCATCGGTCAGCTCATCGCGGCCGGGGTGCTCAACGGATGTCTCGGCATCGAGGGCGAGATGGGCTACCGCATCCCGTTCGCCATACAGTGGGTGAGTTACGGTTCCCCGTGCCCCCGTTCCGGCTCTCAGTGGGGGGATCCCAGCTTCTCCTCCCCGTGCTGACTGGAATTCCCCCCCCTCCCTCCCAGCTGTGGCCCTTGCCCCTCATGGTGGCGGCCTTCCTCGCGCCCGAGAGCCCCTGGTTCCTCGTGCGGCACGACCGGCTCGAGGAGGCCAAGCGGTCCATCGTGCGGCTCAGCGGCGACAAGACGGACGAGCAGATGAACGCGCAGCTGGCCATGATGATGCACACGACCAAGCTCGAGTCCGAGGTGACCAAGGGCGCGACCTACGTCGACTGCTTCCGCGGCGTCGACCGGCGCCGCACCGAGGTCGTCTGCCTCACCTTCATGGGCCAGATCCTCTCGGGCAGCAGCTTCGCCTACACGCCCACCTACTTCTTCACCAGCGCCGGCATGGACACCGAGAACGCCTTCAACCTCAGCCTCGGCGCCAAGGCCATGGCCTTCATCGGCACCGTGCTGTCGTGGTTCCTCATCGGCCGCCTCGGCCGCCGCACCATCTACGTCTGCGGCCTCGGCATCCTCTGCGTCATCCTCTTCATCATCGGCATCCTCAACGTGTCGGCCGGCAAGAACGCTCTGTGGCCCTCGGGCGGCCTCTGCGTCTTCTGGCTCTTTACCTACTCTCTGACCGTGGGACCCCTTGCTGTATGTGCATTTCCCCCCCCCCCCCCTGCTGGCGCCCACGGCGGCACCAGAAGAGCCACGCCTAACACGCATAACAACAGTACAGCATCATCTCCGAGACCTCGTCGATCCGACTCCGACCCCTATCCGTGGTGCTGGCTCGGTGCTCGTACCAGCTCATCAACATCGTCTCGCAGGTTCTGAACCCGTACATGATCGTAAGTCAATGCCTAGTGCGCCGCCGTAACCAAGCGGTGCTTGCCGGGTCACCATTCTGACCGCCCGTGTCTCTCGCAGAACCCCCAGGAGTGGAATTGGGCCGGCAAGGCGGGTTTCTTCTGGGGCGGGACTTGCCTCCTGACTTTCGTCTGGGCTTTCTTCCGCCTGCCCGAAATCAAGGGGCGCACGTACGAGGAGCTCGACATCCTCTTCGTCAACCGGACGCCGGCACGCAAGTTCGCCTCGACCCATGTCGACGCCTACGCCTCGGCATCGCCCGAGGTACACGTTACCGGGGGCAAGGACTTTTGAAGTGGAAGATGGATGTTGGGGATGGTTGTGGCCCCGCGAAGCCGCCTAGTTACATGCTTAGGGAGGTTCTTAGTGTCTCCTTAGGCAAATCATATTCAGTTATGGTCTACTGCCTCCGGTTTCGTGCGGTTACCCTTGCCTGCTGTGATCCCGAAAAACGCCGTGCCCGCCGAGAAACCCCAGTCGAGACACCCCAGCCGAGATTTGGCCGCCTCGAGGCGGCGGATAGGCGGTCCGCAAAGACATGGCGTGTTTCCACAGAAGACCCCATCATGATGGACACTAACGCAAGCCCTTGCAGATTCGTGAGGTGTGCTGTCTTGGCTTCCTTCTGGGTGGATGGTCGACGACAGCCCCCGGGCCCGATGTCCGGGAGTGGAGACGCCCAAGCATATCTTTGAGTGGTGGAAATAATGGGGATATCCCCCGAGATCCGGGGTAGAAGCGCGGGTCCCTGTAGGGGTTGATGGTAAATGAGGGGAACTTGGGGGAGGAAGAATTGGAGAAGGCGTTGTTGGGTGACAGACACACTGGCCGCCGTGTCCACAGTCCACAGGTGAGCACATGTGCCTCATACGACCGAGCTTGATAGAAATGATTTGGTCTCGGACGATATACAGCGGTTCCCCCACACGTAGTCCCGTCGACAGAGGTCAAGCAAAGCGCCCAACGGAAAGCAATCTCGCCAAGAACAAGTCAAACACATGGGGCGGGCGTGGAGGAGGAGCCCCGGCGTCATCCCCAGCGGCTTCGCCGCTCCTACTCGGCCAGATCGGGCGCCACGTCGGTGGCCAGGCAAGCCTCGGGTTTCCAGACCAGCTGGCTCTGGACCATGACGGCGGTGAAGATGGGCACGTCCTTGTACAGGGCGGCGTCGCTGTTGCGCAGGTTCCGGCAGTAGGGGTTGCAGTCCTGCGGGTACTGGTGGTCGGGGTTCATCTGGGGGCACACGAAGGAGCGGCGCGTGCCCCAGCCCAGCGAGAAGCTCGTGTTGGTGTCGGCCGTCGACGTGGCCGGCACGGCCTCGCGGAACGACTCCTCGCTCGTGAAGGTGCGCGTCGTGTGCTGGATCGCCACGGCCTCGTGGAAGCCCTGCCGCCCGATCCACTGCTCCAGCTTGGCCACGCCGAAGTACCGCGCCTCCCCCAGCAGCGCCTGGTACATGACGTAGTCGAAGGTGCGGTCCGCGACGCTGAACAGCAGCGGCAGGTTGCCGTTGCGCAGGTACCGCAGGATGTGCTCGAACACGGCCGGGTCCGCGTCGACGAAGTAGGTGCCGTCCACGTCGGCGTCGCTCCACCGCCCCGAGAGGCGGGCCCGGAAGTAGGCGCTCTCGCTCGTGAGCGTGTCGCGCGTGGTGACGAACTGTCGCTCGCCCACCTGGAGCTTGATCCGGTCCTTGTCGGCCGTGCCGTTCACCTGGGGCGCATGTTCCGCTTTCAGGCGCTGGCTTTCCCGGAACCGCGAGGCCAGGGACATGGTGATGGTGTTGCGCGCGGGGCGATCCGTCTCGCTCGACATGGAGAGAGTTCTGGTGGTATGGCGGGAGGAGGAACGAGATCGAAGGGGCATGATCGCCTCGGGGGGGAGGAAGAGCCTTCCCGTCTTCAAGCATCACGTAGCGCCGTCAGGATCCAGTTTGACGCCATGCAGCCGGGACGACAGCGTCTTCGTCCCCGGGCCCATACGCTGTCGAGGATAACGCCAACATGCCCATGCGCTGCATTTGTCCGTTTGTGAGTTGCATCGCAGCACAGGCGCCCCCGGATACAGGAGTAATCGCAGGCAATGTCGCCTGGCACGCCACTGAACTCTAATACCCATCGTGGATCCGGGAGCGAATGGGCCGATCGGTACCCGAGAGCTCCCGCGCTGAACTGGGGCCGTTTGTTGACCACGCCTTGACACCAGGTAGGGCTGAAGGGTTCTGCTATGTAGATCTTAGACGTCATTCGATCAGAACGGTCTAGATACCGTCTGCTCAAGAAAAACACGCGTGAGCCGAACACATGAGTTCAGCCACCACTAAGCTTGCGTGGAAGAAAATGGTCTTCACTCTCCAGCCTGCCAGAATCGTTCACCGCCCGAGCACAGCTGCCTAGAACGATCGGCCAAAGACCCAACGCCTATGGCATCTTGAAATTTGCCTTTCGGGGGGGAAGAAGTTGGAAGCCGCTTGTGTGTCAGGGAGGTCCCTATTTCTCCAAGCTTTTGATGGGAGCGGGCATTTAGATTGCAATGGCCCATTCCGGGTAAACCTCCTGCTCTCGCGGGACCGACGCCACATTGCGGTCACGGATGTGCTCCTTTAAGGGGAGGTCCTGAAACTGGCTCCTGTTCCCCATGTCGACGCCCCTTTTCTGGATGAACCGAGCGAACCCCATCGTCTCCCTCTTCCAGTGTTCCCGCGACACCTTCCCCTCGACGTAATCCGCATAGGTCATGGCGTCGAAGGCCGCCTGGGAGGTGGAGGCGACGGTATGGGGGCGGAAGCCGGCCAGGGAATCCCCCACCAACACCACCTTTCCGCTCATGAACTCGTGATCGGGACTGATGACATCGGTGACGGCCTGCACAAACGGCTTCTTGGTGGCACAGACAATCTCGGAAAACTGCGGCGGGAGACGGTCGTGGGCCAGCCGGCGTTGCTTCTCCCAGGCTTTAGGATCCGTCAGACCCGGGGGCATGGTGATGCGGTGCCGCACGCCGTTCTTGTCCGTCATGATCTCCTCGAGCTCGGGCGAGCCCTCGGGAAAGTTGGTGTAGTAGACGAAGTTGATCAGTCGCCGACCAGGCTCCGTTGCCCCATCCTGTCCGGGGATGAGATATGCCAGGATCTGCACTCCGGGGCCGTGGAAGAAGGTAAAGTGTTCGCAGAAGGCATCGCGAGCCGCCTGGCTCACCTCGCCCTCGGGGATTGTTCCACGTAGCGCACAGTACCCGGCATAGCGTCTCTGCACGTCGGGCCGAAGTATCTTGCGCACCGTCGAACTGGGCCCGTCAGCACCGATGAGGACATCTGCCAGGATACTGCCCTCCTCCCCACTGCGCTTTTTCCAGAAGACTCTGACCCCTTGTCCGTCTTCCTTGATGTCTGTGACATGGTGATCATGAAGATGAACCGCCTTGCCGTCCTGGGGCCTGGGACTCGGCACCTGACAATATCGGCTCTGGACTCCGTCATAGTTTGCGCGCATCAAGTAGTACGCCAGGTCCCACTAGGTTTTGTTCGGATATCAGCGGTGCGCCCACGTGTTTGTCACGGGTCAGTAACGCAAAATTGAAGCAGTCTCTCCATTAAATTTGGACCAACTGTTCAGGCAAAAAGGGGGGGCCTACCGAAGTCATGTTCTGGACCATGTCCTCCTGATGAATAACGTCGCCATCCCAATTCAAATACTGCCTCCGGTGGGAGCTCACGGCCAGCGAGCGGTTGCAGCGGTCATATCGTTCGAAGAAAGCAAGCGTGTCACCGCCTGCCACGATACCCGCCCCCTGGTCGTCCAGCAGAGGCGTCGGGTTCCGTTCGAGGATTGTCGTTTCGTGGCCGAGGTGCTTCAAGGCCAGTCCAGCAGCCAGGCCTCCCAGGGAGCCACCCACCTTACATACGGAGCCCAGGGAGTCAGCCAGGCGTCAGCAAGCTTCGTGGGCTGGGTAGAGCCTGGCGTGAACTCACTATCACGAAATGCTTCGGGGCGCTTGGCATATCGGCGGTACGTCGGTGGGGATGCTGTCCAATTCCTCGACCGTGCGATTCTGCCTCGGTTATGAGCGCACAATAGTACCAGAGCAAACAAGAAGGTTTCTTATTGCGGTCCCTTGTGCAATAACTGCGTTCCGGTGTCACATCAATGTCCGATGACGTCACGACACAGGTCGTCCGGCACGTGAGGGATTCGTGTTGTGAGTGTCAACATGCTCACCCATGGCGAGCCGGGTATAAGGCATAACTGGGGTTGGGTGAGACGGAACAGCAGTCTGAATGCCAGTCGAAAACCTCACGGGCGCTCCTTTTCGTCTTGCCATTCACATGTCTAGTGAGAGCCGGCCAATCGGGTTGCTCGCCGACGTGGTTATTGACTGTGGCGCCGTGGGTCTAGTTTTCGACGAGAGAATATTCCTGTCCCCATATGAGAGCATAGGAGTCACTTATTGGGCTCTCTATGCACATCATGAAGGATCAAAACGGCTTTTCGGGATAAGTGAGCAATGATTGACCCGTGGGAGAAGCTGAAGACCACGCACTGGACCCAGGCTTGGGTGGGGGAGGGGCCAACTCCAAGATCCATGGCAAGCAGATACAAGTTCAAGGAGTTCGATTCATCAAGAAGTACCTACCTGTTTCTATCCACGGATCTATATAGTTTCCAATAGTAGATCAGGACGGAACAGAATCTCCGCCGCCATACAAAACAGAAAGCTACTGTTCGGTGCTACCAGCGAGCGTACCTAAGAGCTAGCTAGCACTTTCCAGCGGTCAAAAGGCTATGTGCTTCCCCACTGTTTGCTGGTCACGATGCGCGCCGTGACGTGACATGATGAAGCCCATGCTACACACGCACTCATGACGTCAAAAACAGATGGGAGTACTTTATCTCTCTCTCGAGATAGGACTCCGGAAGTTTCTCCTAAGATCGAATCCAACATCCGACTGCCCACGAGAAAGCCCTCGCTGAAAGCAACCACCACTCTCCGTATCTATTCACTACCACCTCTCGAGACAACACCCCCGCACATCCATCCCACACCATGGCTTCCACCGGGCACGGCGTCATCGACCACCTGGAGGACGGCGACGAGCGCCAGTACAAGGCCTCCGACTACGAGCAGACGCGGAAGGCGACCGGCGTCAACGTGCAAGGCTACAAGAGCGACGGCAAGTCTTTTCCTTACCCCTTGGTTTCCTTCCCCCTTGCCCCCTCTCTTTTGCCCGCCACCAAGCAACTGACTTTCGATGCAGCCGAGAAAGCTCAGGAGATGAACAACCTGGCCGACCAAGACGTAGGTCCCCCCCCCCCCCCCCCCCCCCCCCCCCCACGGCCACGGGACATGGGGGAAACTCCCAAAATACTGAACCCACCCGCAGATCCAGAGGAAGATTGCCGAGAGGGAGAAGCACGACCCCACCTACCGAGTAAGTCGCCGGGCTCTGGTCCCCCCCCCCACGCTTTGCCCCGTGTCCGTAACTAACCAGGGGGGTTGCAGGCGACGGCGCACGGCAACGAGCCGTCCCGGGGAGCCAAGATCGATGCCGAGATCCAGGCCGAGGAGGCCGAGATGCTGGCAAAGAAGAAGGCCCAAGGCACTGACAGCATGCCGGGCAAGAAGTTCTAGACGGGGGTGTCCCGGCACTGTATTGCTATGATAACTAAGTCACCATATTTAATTCCTTATTAACGAAGAACCAAGCAACTCTTCTTCTATCCTTAGGGGATCATGTTTTGTTCTCTCTTCCCCCTTGAGCGGGTGTAGAAAACCAATGCTCGCCTCCGGAAGTGCACTTGGGTAAATTGAAACCATTTCTCACAAAGTAGTAAGAGTGATATATTGGGATGAAGAACAAAGGAAGTCCCAAGAACATGTTGCACTTTCTTGACGTATACCTTTCTGGTTACAACTAAGTCAAGATTAGCAGAGGGTTCCAGCCAAAGCTACAGGCCTGCAGTTGCTACACCTTATAGGCTATGAAACAAAAACCTCCTAGGAATTAGAGCCCAACCGAAAGAAAACTCGAATTCACAAAACGACCAAGAGGCTCTAAAACGGCCTATTTTATTTATTATACTTAAAGGGATGACAGGGGCGTTACGTAAGACAGGAAATGGAAGTAAAATGATACCAGCCACCATACTGTAGGACGGAAACCCTTGATTAAGGCCTTATATTTCTCTGGCCGGCATGTACGTGGAATATACAGAAAGAACCCCCCACCAACAAGTGCCAGAATCTCCTGCCTACTCGCTTCCCTCTTGTGCGTAGGGAACTTGGGTGGCTGAAACTTTACCCTTTAGAGTGCCACGCTACTTACAGAGGATGAACAGAAGAATAGCGAAGAAAAATACAGGTTGGCAAATAAAAGAGCATCATGGTTTCCTGTGTGTCAGATGCCAACTCGCACCATTGGTGCCTACCCAAATAGGGGAGTCCAGCTTTTTCGACTATAAACAGCATTCATGAATATTTACTGCGTATGATAGCTGACACTTTAACAGCAGGCTTTCCGGCGGTGGGCTGGCCTGTTCGCCCGGCCAGCGGTCCCTTACGTCCAAGTGCCGTTGGGCGGCCCGAAGTAGCCCACGCTCGGCATTTGCATCCAGGGGACGCCCCGGCCGTCGGCCGTGTTCTGCCACACCGTGTTGCCCCACCAGGCGGGGAACTGGAGGTTGGGCCCGTAGGTGATGGCGAAGAAGATGACGATGCCGCTGATGGCCAGCCCGGTGTCCAGGGCCGCCGCCAGGACGTAGTTGTACTTGGTCCACCAGGCGTGGAACCGGTTGTAGATGATCTTGTTGAAGACCAGGTTGACAATGTACCACGAGCTGTAGTTGATACCCTGCGTCGAGGGGGGGTCAGTATGGCCTCGGAGGTAGGTGACTGAGTACGTAAGGAGGCGGAAAGGGGGCGGGGCGGGAAAGGAACTCACCGTGGCAGGGGGCACGTTGTACGTGCCGACGAAGATGAGCGGCCAGTTGACCTTGCGGAGGAAGTCGTTGCCCGTCTTCTTCCACGCGAGCCACGTAAGCGGGGGGAGAATGAGACCGATCCAGAAAAAGTGGCACAGGCCGCTGTAGATGCGGCCCGCCGAGTAGAGGCGCGCGGGGCCCACGAGGCCCCAGATCACCGAGGAGGAAAACACGGTGAGGCCGTTGGGGCAGGTGAAGCCGTTCGGCTGGTCCGGGTCGCAGATCTTGGGCACGTTGCCGAGCATCCACTGCGTCACGCCGACCTGGGTCAGGGCCCCCAGGATGGTGGCCAGGCCCTGCGCAAAGAAGAGGGTCCGCGGCGGGATCTTGAGGTAGTGTCCCAGTTTCAGGTCCTGGGCGAAGTAAAGGCCCTGGCCGACCACGTCGGTGCTCAGTATCTTGAACAACATGGTGGCCACGGGCTTCCCCTGGAACATGTAGCCCCCGATGAACTCGGAAAGGACGTTTCTGTAGTCGGTGGTTAGAAGAACGGCTTGACACCATGCTGCCACCCAAGACTGCCCAATGCTGGAAACAGCGGGAGTTGTGGAAAAAGGGCCAGGCTTTTACGTACACTTGGTTGGCGTTGACATTGGTGACGCCTTGGATCATGCCGCAAGGTATCATGTAGAGGGCCGGAATCAAAACGGCGATGATAATACCCCACCACGGAAGACCTGAGGAATAGCCCTCGGCCAGGCCAATGCTCATGCCGAGAATGGCAAGGCACAACGCCCCCCACCAGTACCAGGGCACTTGCTTGTAGGACGTCATGAGGCGGGCGTGAATGTCGAGCTTCAGGGTCCCGCGCAGCGCGCGTTTGATCTCGTCCCAATGAAAAAAGTAGACGTGGGACAGGACGCTGCCTGGTCGTGATTAGCGTACAACAATACGATGCGTAATGAGAAGCAGCCGACGGGGGGGGGGAGGGGTTCTGTACCTGGTGATGGAGGCGAACGAGAGGCCGTAGACGAAGGCGAAGGTGGCCGGCAGGTAGGGCGGGGAGTAGGCGGCGTACTTTTCGGCGTCAAAGGTGTCGCCCGTCATGACCTGCGTCACGTCGTACACCTGGCCGTACCGGTCGTAGACGTCGGCGGTGCAGAGGGGAAGAAACGAGGTGAACCACGTGTTGGTGTAGTACAGGCCGGGCACGACGACCCAGAAGAAGACGGCGAAGCCGGCGAACACGTTGACGGCGGCCCAGTGGGGCGAAAGCAGGGGGTTGGTGTTGTAGGCCACCATGGCCCAGTCGAAGGTCAGGGGAAACAGGCCCAGGCCGGTGACCATGCCGAAGACCTGGTTGACGGCCAGGTTGTCGGGCACGATCCAGCAGATCCAGGAGAAGTAGCTCAGGCCGGTGAAGAGCAGGCCGGGGAACCAGTACCAGACGAAGGCGGCGGCGCCCACCACCAGGAAGAAGCGGATGCGGGTCATGCGCCAGCCGTCGGCCACGGCGTTGGCCCGGGAGTGCAGCGAGCTCAGGAGCGCGATGTTGCCGAGCACGCCGGGCCAGATCATGGAGGCGGGCCTCACGAGCCAGGGGCTGGCCAGGCCGGCGACGCCGTAGCCCATCAGCTGGCAGCACAGGGCGGCCAGGACGGAGAAGCCAGCGGGCAGGGCGATGCCGTAGAACCGGGCCGCCTGGATGATGTTGGTGGCGTCGGCGGACCCGAAGCCGAACGAGACGTTGCTCATGATGGTCACGAGGGCGTGCTCCTTGATGTTGAAGTGCCGGTCGGGGTTGAGGCGGCCGAGGGGCAGGAGCTTGGCCATGGCCATGCCGAGCGGGAAGGCCAGCAGCTCGGCGACGAGCGACACGATCTTGACGCCCGGGTAGCGGAGCCCGAAGAACTGGTTCACGCCGGCGCCGAGGAAAACAAAGATCTTCGATCGTGTCAGCCGCAGTTCCCGTGTTCCTGTCAAGCAGCACTTACAATCCCGAGAAACCAAGCTCGGAAGGTATTCACAGGCATGCCGGTGTCGTCCGTCTCGGGCACCACGGCCCTGACGGCCGGGAACGGGCTGGTGTCGGCACCGTAGTCGCCCTCCTCGTCCTCCTGGCGGGCGAGGACGCCGCCGAGGTCGACCTCGAGTTCCACGAGGTGGCCATTCTCCAGCTCGACGTCGCGGGTCGTCTGGACGTCGCTCTTCTCGTGGCTCTTCCCGGGCGGCGTCCCGGGCACGGCCGCCTTCTCTGACTCCATCGTGGGGAGGGGGGGTGTCGTGGGCGGTTGCTTTTTCTTAGGGGGGGGAGGGGGTTTGGCGGGCTTCGCTTACACGCACGCACCCGCTTGGCTCCCGGGGAAGGGGGGGGGGGGGGGGGGGGGGGGAGGCGTCCAAACAAGCAATAGACAAGACGCGCCAGGACGGCAGCCAAGAGGCGGCGCCCGGGAGCGACCATGCGAGACGTCCATCTTTAAAACCAATGCCGTGGTCTGGCCATCGCGCCTTATCTGCGTGGCGAGGGCCACGATGCTCGGGCACCGCCGGGCTAAACCGCCCCCCCTCCCCGACATCATGCATGCATGCATGTCTCGTCTCGTCCTACGCGTTATCGATCGCCGCCCATGGGTGACGGTCACTTGGAGCCTGGCCGGGGTCCGGAACAGTCCTAACGCGGGGGGGGGGGGGAGGGAGGGATCCGCCAGTAGTTCGGGGGTTGGCCGATCGGTGCATGGCTTCGTGACCATGATCTCCATTGCCGGGAGGTGTAATAGACGAAGGACCCCCCCCCCCCCCCCCCCCCCCCCCCGCCAATGGGGGGTCGTGTTGCTATCACTTTCCGGGCGTCCCTATCAGGAGGGCTTCAAGGTGAGAGATCCAATCCGGGGCTTATCGCAATTGGGACCTGCGGATGAGGCCGGCCTTGTAATTATTTGTTCCCTGTACGACGACCGAAATGGATCCCACCCACTATTGGATGCTGGGCAGTATGGATAGACGTTCCAGACGGGCACAACGGAAGGGCGCGCGCTCTCTCTCTCAGTCGAAAAGAAAGTCGCCAGCTACGGTACTACCGCCTTCTCGCCGTCAATGAGAGGGCCAAAGCAAAACACCGAATAGCAACAGATTCAAATGTGACCACTAGTTTCCCGCAGCGTTCTAACAACGCCGAGGTTCTCCGAGCGTACTCGTACATACCTATGTACATAAAAGAGCCCTAATTTCCAGAGCGTACATACATGCACGTGACAGAGTCCCAACACCATGCAGCAAACCATCACGTCAGATCTTTCTCCTGCTCTTTCTCTACCGAGGCAAGGCGAGTGAAGGAACACGGGCTTTTTGGGGGAGTTCATTCAGTAGCGTCAGTTCTACCGCCCCTTTCCCAACTCCTCTCTTCCCCTGCTCCTCGAGAGGCCTCCTCACTGCTGGACCTGCACGATGACCTTGCCGAAGTGGCCGCCCTGGAACAGGTACTGCAGGGCGTCGGCGGCGCGGTCGAAGGGGAAGACGCGGTCGACGACGGGGCGGATGCGGGCGCGGTCGTAGAGGGCGACCATCTCCTCGAAGCGGTCGCGCGGGCCGTTGATGAGGCCCTTGAGCGTGACGTTGCGCTTGAGCGCCAGCACGTTGGTGTGCAGCCCCTGCGTGGTCTCCTGCTTGCCCGAGAGGTAGCCGAAGCAGCTGATGAGGCCGCCGAAGGCCACGCACTCGAACGACCGCCCCAGCGTCTGCGCGCCGCCCGCCTCGAACACCACGTCGGCGCCCCGGCCCCCCGTCAGCCGCAGCACCTCCTCGTCCCACGCCGGCGTCGTCTTGTAGTTGATGGTGTGGTCCGCGCCCAGCCGCCGCGCCTGCTCCAGCTTGGCGTCCGAGGACGACGTGATGATGGCTTTGTGCGCGCCCCCGTCAGTCGAGACACGCCGAGCGAGTGAGAGGAAGGAGGGAGAGAAGGGGAAGAGGGAAGAAGGAAAGAACAGGAAGAAACCAAGAATAAAACACACGTACCCGTCATGCCCAGGGCCTTGGCCATCTGCAGGCCCGAGACCGAGACGCCGCCGGTGCCCTGCAGCAGGACGACCTTGTCGCGGCCCGTCAGGGGCTGGCCGAGGGGCTGGAAGCTGTTGAGGGCCATCCAGGCGGTGACGGCGGCGATGGGCAGGCAGGCGGCCTCGTCGGCCGTCAGGTAGTCGGGCACGCGCACCAGCCCGTAGGCCGGGAAGACGCGGTACTCGGCGAGGCAGCCCGGCAGCGGCAGCCCCAGCCCGTGCGCCATGTCCTGCTCCCGGATCTGCCCGCTGACGTGCGTCTGGTTGAAGGTGGCCATGACCCGGTCGCCCTCCTTCCACGCCGGCGCGTCGCCGCCGCCGCCGCCCACCTTGACCACCGTCCCGCAGATGTCGGAGCACGGCACCACGCTCCGGTCCTGCCCGACCGACTTGTGGTGCCCGTACAGGCCCATGCAGACTATTGTTTCGTGTCAGCCTGTCCCGGGCTTCCGCAAAAGGGCCCTGGGGCGGGGGGAAGGGGAGGGGGCGAGCGCAAATCACCTTCAGTATCCCGAAAGTTCAGCGAGACGCTGTTGATCTTGACCAGCACCTCGCCCTCCTTGGGGTCCTCGGGCATGGGGGCCTCGACCAACTTGACCTTGTCGAGGCCATCCTGGTTCGTGATCCACTGCTTCATCTTGTTCCTGCTTGCCGACGTGGTGGTGGTGGCTGGGCTGGTGGTAGGCGGTTGATGAGGTTGGTGTTCTTCGTTCGACGTGTACCCCTGGGGCCGTCGGTAAGGATTATGTACTTATTCGAGGGAAGAGGTCCCGAGAGCAGCGGCCTGCCCTCGGTACGCACGCACCTGTATAGCGCTCGCTCGGGGCTCGCGACTTTTTGCGGTTCCTCGGCCTCCACCGTCGGGACTGGCGAACCTAGCCCTCCTGAGCGCAGCGCCCACCTCCGATCCACAAGGCGTCCTCGGCGGTCCTCGGCGTCCAGTCCATGGCCATCGGTCCATTCGTCGAGGGTCGCGGTGGCCCCTATGACAACATGACTTTTTGCCATCGCGTCCGCACGCCTGCGAGTTGCTTACCTAATCAATTGGGCTCCCGACAACGTGGCGAGTGGTGAAATAACCTTGTCATTATGCGTATACTGTGTATGCAGTCGCTTTTCATGGGATGCGTGGGTGTCTAAAAGTATACTGTGCCGCCGCCGTGCTCTAACCAAAAAACCCGGCCGTGAGATGAATATGTAGATCATGCCCTCGAGCGCATCATCCGCGTCCAAGGTGGTGTCCGCCTCCAAAATTTCTAAATATGCCCAAAAAAACCCACAGGGTATATCCGTTCCGTAACAGGAGTACGCAAGAAGCCATAGAAGTCCCGTAAATGCCAATCCAGTGAGTGTTACTGGTTTCCTCCCCTCCCTCCCCGAGACCAACCTAGCGCAAACCGCCCGGCCCCTTTTGGACGACAAACGCTACCGGCGGTCGCGCCTTGCGGTTCCGCACGCCGCGGGGCGGCATCACGCTCGTTCTCTTGGCCGCAACCCGGCCGTTCTGCGTCAGGGCGCGTTCGTCGTATCCCCAGCGCGTGACGCCGCCGCCGTGGACCCAGCCCTCGATATTGCGACACTGGCTGATGTCGCACCACACAAGCTGCCCACAGCCGTCGAGAATCGACTCGATTCCCATGGCCGTCACTCGCACGCAGCCGCGAACGCTCAGCCGCCGGAGCTCGTTCAGATGCAGCGCGATGCACGCCAGGCTGTTGTCGCTGACCGCGCTGCCGCAGAAGGCCATCCGCAGTTCCTGGAGCTGCGGCAGGCCCAGCGCCACGACTTCGGTGGCCGTGTCGGACAGTGCGCAGCAGAAGGACAGGTCGAGATGCGTCAGCGCCTTGGCCGAGTTGGCCAGCGCAATGATGGCGTTGTCCGAGAGGTACGTGCAGTCGGCAAGACACAGGCGCGTCAGGTTCTTGAAGCGATAGGGCGTCCACGCCTGGAAACCGGCGTCGGTGATCGACGTGCAGCGCGTGAGGGAGAGCGACTCCAGCCGGTTCGACGCGTGGGCGGCCATGTGGGCCATGGAGCGATCCGTGATGTGCTTGCAGTACGACAGGTTCAGGCGCTTCAGCTTCGGGCATCCGACGACGGTCCCGGCGGGCGGCAGCATCACCGTCTGGGTCTGCGGCCGTTGACCCTTGATCCGTGAGCTGGAGATGACGACCTGCTTGGTCGCCTGCTGCGGGTGGTTGGGCACCACCCAGCCCACCACGCGAGCCAGGAGGTTGTCTCCCACTTTGCGGCAGTTGCTCCAGTCCACCTCTTCCAGCCCCTTGGCCGTGTCGCTCATTTCCAGTATCTGGTTGGCCGATACGTCCCAGACCGACTTCATCTTCCACGTCTTGACGTTCCTTCCGCAGAGCTTTCGCAGCGTCGAGAAGCCCTCGTCGGTGACGTGGAAGCAGTTGCTGACATCGATGTACCGGGGCCGCGGCCCGACGAAGGGCGCGATGATCTTGCAGAGAACATGATCCGTTACCCGTCGGTTGTACCGTGTCATGTCGATCTCGGTAAAAAGCTTGGGCGAAGTCGCCAACACCCTCCGCCAATGGCTCGATACCTGTCGCAGGCGGAGAAGCTCGACGAAATCGAGCCACTGGAGGATCGAGATCAGCACGTCGTCGGGCAGAACACCGGGTGGGCACGGCGCGGGTCGCCGCGGAATTATCCTCGCCTTCTTGTTGGGACCCTCCGAGTCGGGCGAAAGAGAAGGCATGCCAAACTTGACGGGCGTAGAAGTGTCAATGATGCGCGGCCTGAAACCATTGGCGGTGGGCATGCATGGGGATTCGGCCGGGGGCGTCGGCGGAGCGGCCGAGTTGCGGCGTCGGTTCCTCATGTTCTCCATATCCACGCTGAGATATGGATCGGGGTCCATGGGATTCAGCCGGTCCGACTCGTCTTTGGCCGGCGACGGCGGCTTGGACGGCGTGGGAAAAGCGACTTGCGGATTCATCTTGACGGGCGTGGAGGGCGTCGTATCGGCTTCGGAGCTACCGACGTCGACCATCTCGACATCGCCATCCGATGGCTTGATCCGCGTCCGCGCCGTCTCTTCCACTTGTTTGCGTATGCCTGGGTGACATTTCTTCCACAGCTCGTCCAGGGCATCCCCCCCAATCATGAGGCATTCCACCGTCGTGATGGACCGCACTGTCGCCGTTCGCCCGCGGGAAAGCCCGAGACTGGCCACCTCGCCAAAGTACTGGCCCTGGCGCAGTCTCGGCCGTATGTAGGCCGAGCGGGTCATTCGTTTTCCTTCCATCTGTTTGGGCAGGTCGTGGATCACCTCGGCCTCGCCCCGGACAATGAAGTATATGTCATGTCCCGGCGTGCCTTGTTGGACAATCACCTCAAACGGGGCGTACGTCTTGGGTTGGGCGCTCATGCCCAAAAAGTGAAGAATGTCGGGGGGCAGGGTCGAGAACAGCGGCAACTCCTTAAGCGTCTGCCGCACGTTGACGAAACCGCTTCCCAAGGCACTCCCTGCCGTAGGGTCCTCGATGACCCCCGGACTCGGCGACTTTCGCTTTTTGTGATTCACCACCGTGCCCTCTCGAATAACGCCGTGCTCGCCCGTCGCGACCTCGCCGGGGGCCGCCTCTCGCGCCCCCATCGTCCCCTTGGCGGATTTGAGCCTGCTTCCTCTCTCCTTGCGTTTTTTGTTCAAGATTGTCAGGCGTTCATGGGCCTCGTGCCGAATCGCTCTCTCCATGTCCGGGAACCTCGGGAGCTCGCGTTGGAGGTCTTCTTTCTTGAGCACAAGGAGTAGACACTTGCTGCGTGCCACAATGGTAGCCGTGCGGGGCATGTTCATCAACACCCCAATCTCGCCAAAGAAGGCGCCGGCCTTGAGTTCGGCGTGTACAGCTTCGCCGTCCCGGGAAGTGACCGCTACGACACCTCGGACGAGCCAGTACATTGCCCTGGCGTCATCGCCCTCGGTGAGGATGTGGTCATGTGCAGTGTGGATTTGGGGTCGGAGATGCTTTCCGATGGCAACGAGAAACTCATCCGGCGCCGACATGAAGAGGGGGAAGGACCTCATGCGGTCGAGAAGATCCAACGGCATGTCGGGAATAGGGGATGCCGTCAGGGGCGAGGGGCGCACCGGCCGCGTCGGGTTTGTCTCACTATCGAAGGACCGGATGAGGGAGGTTGAGCTGGCAAGCATGCCGCCGGCGGGGTGGTGAGCCAACGCCCTATAGGGCGAAGGCGGGGTTCTGGAGCGCCTCATGGCAGGCTCTGGTGCTTGCCCGGGCTGGGCAGCGAAGCTGTATGAGGATGTCCGGGCGGAGGAATGCTAAAGCCGGCAACAATTGGCTGTGGTCACGATGTCGCAACCTGCGTCTGACGCACCAACGACGTGCCGAATTGCCTATGGCGAATATGACCAGCCGATTGGTACCTAGACGAGCCGTGATTTCATGCTATGGTCTATCGGAGGATAGCGGTGTCCCTGTGTGTGGGCTACTGACGGTACGAAGCGGGAAGGGAGGCTCGTCACGACAGCACGAGCGGTGGGTATCTCGGCAAGACCAGGTTCCAGGTCCAGGGTGTAGGACGGGACGATTGGGATCCGGGGACTCTGTCGTGTGTGCCTTTCACGGTCTGTCTCCGCGTGGGCGTTTCGAACCCGAGATGGGAAACAAGGCGGTTACCGGGTGAACAAGGCGTAGGGGGGGGTAATGAAGCTGCGATCAGGCCGTCGAAAAGGCAGTCCGAGGAGCAAAACGGCAGAGGGATGGATAGGGAGCAGGGGCCGGCGCTGACAAGTCGCCGGTTTCGAGGCCGTTCGGATCCGAGGGGTGGTTTCTGTGGGCGAGTGGAAAGAGACAGTGTCAGTGGGAGAAGGGGCCGAAGTGGCCAAGGCGAGCGGCCGGCGGGCAGTGAGACTTACGGCGCGAGCAAGAGCCGTTCGCGATTGCTGGTCCCAGAGCAACAAGAGAGTCGCACAAAACCGATGAGACGGAGAACAGACTCGGGGCTCTCTAACTGGCGTGCACCCCGTCGGAGGGTAGTGCAGGACTGGTCTGGCTCTGGCTGGCCCTGGCGCTGGCAGCACACGGACGGACAGTCCCGGCGGCGGGCCTTCGGAGGTGGCGATAGACGACGACAGGTGATTGCAGAGCGTGGGGTTATTGAACCAGGGGTATTGGCATCACAAACAGCAAAGACAATGGGCGACGGCAAACACGCAACTGTGAGACAAGCAGGGATTATGGCAGACCGTCCAAGGAAGAAGAAAGGGAGGAAACAGCCAGGAGGCTAAAAAAGGTTGGCCGTATGGGGCGCTGGCAAGAGGTGTAGTGTAGCCCGAGGGCAAAAAGTCGACCGACAGACAGTCCAAACACGGGCACCGGAGCTACGTAAGGGCGCCAGTGCGTCGGGCTCTTTGGTTCCTGGGCCTGGTAACGCCACTTTCGAGCGGCAGCCGGTACACACGCGTGTGAAGAACGGTACAGATAGGCCGGGGGAGGGGAGGGGAGGGGGAGTGTCGTAGGGAACAAGCAACCCGTGCGTACGGAGGGGGGGGGGGGGGGGGGGGGGGGTGCAAGTCACGGCAGGTATAGGTGCCCGTATGAGGTAGGTATGGATGTAGAGGTAGGATGTATGTATGTAGGTATGCGCGGCGGGAGGCGAGGAGAGAGGCACGGGCAACACGGTGGCACAGGCAGAATGGAGGGCAGGGCAGAGCAGCGTGGAGGGAGAACGGGACGAGACGAGGAGCTGGGGACACACACACACACACACACGCATACATACACACACACACACACACAACACAAAGGTAGAGAGAGAGGTAGGTAACTCGGTAGTATGTAGGTAGGTAGTAGTAAGTAGTATGGGAAGTAGAAGGGCCCATAGGATGAAACGCCCTGGACGGTTGCTCCTTTGTTGTCGTGCTCCCACCGGCCAGGGAGTCGGAGTGGAGAGCTCCCGGTCACCGTAACTTTTAGCAGGTCGATAGGAGGGGCTCAGCAACATGGCCGCTCGCTCGCTTTACTGCAAGCAGCACAGGCCCTATCTCAAGCGCGACGAGGGTGAATCTGTCAGCTGTCTCACGCCGGAGGGTCGATGGGGTCCCAAAGGTGGGCCGGCTCGTCGCTCTTTGGAGATTCCCTGGCCGCTCAACCCGCGCCGGTGGAGGGCGGGATGTACGCGTGGTGGTGCCGCTGGAGACCTTTTTTTTTTTGGCCAGGCAGCCAGGGCCTCGCTCCCATGGGTTCTGGATGGTGGGAGGGATTCCATCCAGTCTGCACTCCGAGCCGGACTTCCACTCTCTTTCTCTCTTTCTTCTCACTTTCTCACTCTCTCGCACACGCACCCATACACACACACTCTCTCTCTCTCTCTCTTTCTCTCTTTCCCCTTCCCTCTCTGCCTTAAGGGTAGGCGAGGGTTAGGTAGGTAGGTAGGTTAGAGGTATGTACCTAGATAAGTACCTACTTAAGTACTATAGGTAAGTAGGTAGTCGGGGGGAGGGCGGGTGTGGGAGGTGTGGATTAGGCTGTACCCAGATGGGAAGCGAAAGCACAGAACACATGCTGGCGTTGCATCCTTATTCCCACAGCTGAGCCCGAACTGCGAGGGGCCGTCGCTGGGCGTGGAGCCTGGGCGGGCGGGCTGGCAAATGGAGGGACGGCATCGTTATGGATGGGCTGCATGTTGGATGGCTGGCAACTGGATGGATGGCTGGACGGATGGATCTATGGATGGAGGCCCTTATACGCATGCCCCGTACATGTGCATGCCGCATACACCTACCCTGACTGCTTCGGTACTTCGTACATCATGTAGGGTACATACATAAGGTACTTAACATCCATAGATCCATCCATACACATACTTCACTGCCAGGGCGAGGGCTGCGGTCCCCTCTGGATAGTACCCATCGGATCCATGTGCAGCATCGGGGGGGGAGGGAGGAGGCGCGCTGGCCGGCGCTAGCCCGAGGAAAATAACCAAACGGAGCGGTGGGCAGCAGGGCAGAAGGCGTGCAATGATTCATCCGGAAGCTTGAAATTTGGATAGCCTGCGCGACAGCCCGGTCCGTCGCCCACACGGCGTCTCTTCCAACCCGGACAGCCAGGCTTCTAGAAGATGGAGCTTCCATGCCCGCGCGCCTGTCCGCCGCCGGGCCCTGGGGAGGGGAGGGGAGGGAGGGATGAGGGGGGGGGGGTGTGAGTGAGGGTGTGTGCTTCTGGGGCCCCTTCCACACACACACACACACAGCCAGCCCATCATCCCCTGCGCTGCGGAATGGGATTCCCACTACCACCGTAGTATTGCCTGACGCTACGGCCGTGGCTGTCGGCTACCCATCCCATCCGTGCCCGCTGCGCACCCTAGCGAAGCCGCGCGCGACATGGGGGGGAGGGGAGGGGAGGGGAGGGGAGGGGGCTGACCGCCATCTTCCATCCATTGTGGAAGAAAGGGCAGCAGCAGCATGTACGAATATATGAGTGTGTGCGCGTGGGTGCGCGTGGGCGTATGCCCTAGCACGGCGGGTTCCGGACAGGTGCCCTCTTGGACACTCCAGGAGGCTGGCATTCGTGGGATCTCCCTATCGGCCTCTCCAATCCGTCACCGCCCGAAGCTGTCGCGCATGGCCCCCGGGAGGGGGGGGTCCCGGGGGAGGGGGCGAAAGAGGATCTTGAGGACCCGGCCACTGCGCAGAGAAAAACGGTTTTTGCCTCCCTTCTCGTCCCACAGCCCCGGGAGTGGCTGGGCGAGAAGGAGAGGGAGAGTGTGTGAGTGTGCGCGCGCAAAACAAGACATAGTGGGCAAGAGAGAGGCAAGCGGATGGACTCCCCCTTCACGCTGTCGACGACAACCCAGCCAGCGCCTTTGAGCCGACACGGCGATGAATAGTGCCGAGTCTAATATGCACCGAAATGCAAGCTAGCCTCCCCCTCCAACCCCCCCCCCCGGAGGTGTGTATACGTAGTGTAGGAATGCGCAAACTACGGCCGTCCCTGCGAGATGAGAGGGCCCGTCGCGCGCCGTGGCTCGCTAGTCGGCCATGACGGCGCGGCTCTCGTAATGAAGATGGACGAAGGAGGCCCCGCGGGAGCTGCTGAGCAGCTGAGCAAGCTGGGCCCCCGGCTTGGCTGGCCGTGGCGGCAACTGGTCTTGGGTCGAGACGCAGCACTGCAGTTCGATCGTGGCGTGCATGCGATTCGGCTTTCCCCATCGTCTTTTCGCCCAAGCGTCGATCGGGGGGGGGGGGGGGGGGGGGGGGGGGGGGGGGGAAGAAAATGACTGTCGAGGAGGAGGTACGCAAGCAAACCCTCCCCCCTACCAGCGGTCAATTGGCTTCAAGCCACGGCGTCGACACCTCGTGGATGGCCGAGTACGGTGCTGGGCGTTTTATTTCCCCCCTCCCTCCCCCCAGCGGGCCGTTTCTCTCCCTCACGTGGCGGGTGTCTGGCGTGCAGGTAGAAGGAAACACACGCCGCATTGGGGGTCCAGATGGGTGTGTCTCAGCCCAGTCAGACCAGCCGGACCCTTTGACCACAAAGTGCGATGCCATGGTTCCCTCTCTCTCTCCCTCGTCCGTAGCTCGGAGGAGCTCTTCTGCTGGCCAAGTCGGCATGATGAAATCGCTTCCCCGGTTGCCTGGCTTCACCTCCTCGTTCTGTCCTTGCCGAGAGCTATATTCCTGTCGATGGGGGCAAAACCCGCCCCCCTCTATGCGTGACGTAGCAATGCCACCTCCCCCTCGTAGCCTAGCTGATTTTCACATGCGATCCTTGTCGAGACCATCCTGGGTTCAGCGCGCTAAGAAAAAAAATAGGAAGGGCTCGGAGCCTTCGTGAGGTTTGTTTTACCTACAACTATTATAGGTGGGCTACCTCCGAATGCTTCGTAGGCGTCTCGTTCATTTGCCGGCCTTTTTTTTTGGTAATACTTCAAGTAGCATCGGCTCCCCCCTACCAGGTGGCCGATGCCCGTCGTTCTACACGGCCGGGACTTTCCAGCCTGTCGCATTTTCCCGTTCCAAGCAGATCACCTCGATTCTGCAAGCCGAGGCAAAACCCGGTCGACGCCGACCCTGGCCGACGTTTGATAGTACGTGGTTCTAGAAGTCCGGGAACCGCTGATGGTATAATTTGCCAGCACGGGACAGAGCAAAGACTACGCGGTCACTCCGTCACCCCCCTGGCCTCGCGGTAGGGTTCCAATATCCATCACGACCCTGGTGGTCCGTCGCCCCTATCTTCTCTCGAGAATCTCTGTGGATGCCAGACCACATTTCCTCCTTGAAGAAAAAAAAATTGGTCCGACAGACGAGGCAATATCTGTTGCCGTGCTGTTTCATCACACAGCAGCGGAAAGCACCGGGCACGGCTTGATTCAACGCGTCCGCTGTCTTTGAGCCATGCACGATGGGTTCCAGGCTTACCAGCCCCATTCACTAGGCAGGTAGCTAGCAGACCCCGGTGGTGTGATCCACGAAGCCGCCCGGGCCTGCCCGGTCAAAACAGGGGCTCGGTCGATTCAGGGGAAATCATCCTCGCCATCTTGCCTGCTCCTCTGCTCCACGGGAGCAATAGCTGGCCCAGCAGCAGAATCAACACGCGTTCTGCTCGTGATCCTGTCTGGACGGCGGTATACTGAATCCAGCCACTTCAGAATCCATGTCACGCTTCCCCTCGGCCCCTCCTTGCCCCTCGGCCATGGGGTTTAAACTTATCAGGGCCTTGCTGGGCCTCTTGGTCCCCGTGCGCGATGCCGGCCTGCTTTGATCCCGGGGTGATCAGAGCTCGGCTGGCCAGTGTGTTCCGGCGCGTTCTGTTTTTCGTCCCCTCCCTGACCCGACTCCAAGGCACGATCGGCAAGGGAACATTTCGTTTCACAAACTGGGCCGCTCTGAGCCCTCGGCTGCCAGTGCGTCATGGGGTGTGTTGAGATTCCGGCCCAGCGAGGACGGATCTGGACGCCCTCGCCTGGGAATCCCTGTATAGCCCGTACACATACTAGCCAAGGCGGCGATGCCAATGTCAACAAATGCCATCGGTGCGCCGGGGGGGGCGCTGCCTGGGCAGCTGGGGTAAACCAGCTCTACCCACGGGGCTTGTCGCCCGCATGAGCGGCTGTTCGCCATGGTGCAACTCTACGAGACAGCTTGGCGGGCGGACTCGGGCTCTGGTGCCGTGCCGTTCGTTCTATTAGTACATACACGTCGAGGATTCCGGTGGGTGAGTAAGTACTGAAGGACCGCTGTCGCGGCTAAGAGTGGACTTGGCGGGCTCTGGGGAGCGATGGCTGTCTGATGGGCTGGATGATCGCGGGAGCGAGTCAAACACGAGCCGGTGCCATCACTGACATGATACATGATATCCGACCTCCATCGGGTCTCTCCAAGCGCCAGAACAAGATGCGCAATGGCGCCCGCGTGTCTACGTACCCGGCGGTTGGAGATGGGGCAGTCGGCCGCCGGCCGGACTGGCGAGGCCAGCCTATCACGCATCCGACACGGGAGTCTTGAGTTTCTGGGCAGCCAGGGTTCTTCCTCCCGCGGCTGAACCTGCGACTTGTTCCCAGGCGTGTGGTGCCGAGGGCGCTGATGCAGCGCATATCCGACTTGGCTTTGGGGCATGACGCGAGCCAAAACGGCATATGCTGAATGTCGGTAGGGGCTACGATCACATGTGCCCGGCGAGCCTGCAACGAAGCCGTCTCACCGCCGCGTCTACTGCACTCTGAGCACGCAGAATGGTCCTTCAACTATTAGAACCTAACATACTCATATTCGTAGAGCCCCTCGATAAGAGGGTGCAGATACCCGGGCTGTGCAGATCCGGTCGTGTCTTCGAACTCGGCGCTTGTACAAGCCCCGGGCTAGTTGGGCCGAGGAGATCACCTGGAAGGGATCCAGGCAGCCAGGGACTGCTCACGCACATCCGAACCCTCGCCCTCGCACCCACCTTCTTTTTCATGCCCTACATGCTCTCGCTTCCCTCCTCGGCCGGGTTCCTCCTTTCCTTCGCCTTGCTCCTTGTCTTGCTTCTACTCTTGCTGGGCAAGCAGAACCAGTGGCCCGGGAGGTTGATGGGGGTCTTTCTGACATTCCGGTTTCAAGCAGCTAGGAGGGGAGGGCGCGCGTACATAGTCGTAGTATATAACAAAAGGGGAACACAGAGTCGGTCCCATCATAGGTACTCCCGTGCTGATATCACAGCCCCCAGTTGCTACATACCTAGCCAGTGGGGTAAGGAGGAGGAGAGTAGACCCCTGTTGCCCATCAAGCGCGCTAGAATTGTTCTCGAAGAACAGGTTGGAGACGAAGAAGCAACCGCACGTGTGTTTTGCAGACGGGGGGATGGGAAACGCGCGCAGGGCGGCACGGCTGTAACGTGCATTTTACGCGGTGCCCGCCTTGCCTGAGGCGCTCCAGAAAATGCCCCACCATAGACCCCCCCCCCAAAAGCGACACCAGGGCTGCTACAGCGACGTCCCGATGACCCCGCCATGTTGAGACAAAACGACGCTCGAGAGCGCAATGCGCCGCGACTTCTCACGATCCTCATTTTGCGCCCTTTCCCATTGCGTTGTAGCCCGGGACTTTGCGCCCCCTTTTGCCCAGGATACCACTACGTCTCTGCTCTGCCCGTTGTTGGATTCGGCCTTCCACCACACGGCCTGCCTTAAACCCCCACCATTCTAACTGGTCTTCACCGTCCGACTTCACTGAGCGTCAACAGCTCCCATCACAACTAAATCCCATACTTACCTACCTAGGTTGCCTCTTTGCCCAACCCCCACTCGTGCCGTAGCCTAGCTTAGCCTAGGGAGGCGCTGTGCTCGAACTGCTTAGAAAAGCGAGGCGGTATTTCGGTAAGTGGCTGGAAACTCGACCTGGTGCGCGGACGGGATACTCTGGGTACCTTACCTAGCTCTATGGGAATGGGATCCCATGTCCCAGCAGTTGGTCAACTACCCCCACGGCTACGAAAAATCATCCCTCCATCCTCGCTTGAACGGCTTCCTGATATCTAACGCTCACCTCTGCCACGCTTCATAGCTCCTTCGCCCCCCCCCCCCAGCCGACGACCACCAGCACCGAACCAGCAGGTGTCCTTCTCGACGGAACCACACGATGGACTTCAACTCCTCCACACCCTTCCCCGCGGGGGTCATATCCTTCCTAGACACCGATCTCTACAAACTGACGATGCAATGCGCCGTCCTCAAATACTACCCAGACGTGCCGGTCACGTTCGCCTTCACAAATCGCACCCCCGAAAAGAAGCTGTCCAGGAAGGCCTTTGAGTGGCTCAAGGACCAGATCAGCAAGCTCGGCAATATCTCCCTCTCCGACAACGAGCTGCGCTACCTACAAACCCACTGCGGCTACCTCAATGCTGCCTACCTCGACTTCCTGAAAGAGTTCCGCCTCTCCCCGCGCGAACAGATCGTCACCACCTTCACTCCCATAGGCGAGGACACCGGGAGCGACGACGACATTGGCGATTTCCACATCGAGATTCGCGGCAAATGGGTTGACACCATCCTCTACGAGATCCCTCTGCTCGCCCTCACCTCCGAGACCTACTTCCGCTTCATGGACACGGACTGGGACTACAACGGCCAAGAAGAGCAGGCTTTCCAGAAGGGCCTGGAGCTGCTGGAGGCCGGCTGCGTGACCTCCGAGTTCGGGACACGCCGGCGCAGGGACTACCACACCCAGGCCCTGGTCTTCCGGGGCCTGGTCCGCGCCAACCAAGAGGGCGAGAAACGCAACCTCCCGGGCAAGATTTCCGGAACCAGCAACGTCCACCTGGCCATGCGCTTCAACATCCCCCCCATCGGAACCGTGGCCCACGAGTGGTTCATGGGAACGGCCGCCATCCTGAACGATTACCAGGCTGCGACGGAGGCCGCCCTGCAGAGATGGGTCGGCTGCTTCGGCGAGGGTGTCCTGGGCATTGCCCTGACGGACACCTTTGGCACGCCCGCCTTCCTCAAGGCCTTCAGCCGGCCTATCAAGTACCTGCCCGGCACCCCCAACGCCCCCCCGGCCACGGACGGCGGCGCGTCCACCAAGAGCTACGCCGAGGTGTTCGCCGGCGTGCGTCAGGACTCGGGCGACCCGGCCGAGTTCGTCCGGCTGATGCGCCACTTCTACGACGCGCAGGGCATCACGGCCAAGAAGACCATCGTCTTCTCCGACTCGCTCAACATCGAGAAGTGCATCGAGTACAAGAAGAACTCCGAGGCCGCCGGCCTGCAGCCCAGCTTCGGCGTCGGCACCTTCCTCACCAACGACTTCGTCAACCGGAAGACGGGCGCCAAGTCGGCGCCGCTAAACATCGTCATCAAGCTCAGCTCGGCCGCCGGCAACCCCGCCATCAAGATCAGCGACAACGCCGGCAAGAACACGGGCGACAAGGCCAAGGTCGACGAGGTCAAGAAGCAGCTGGGCTACGTCGAGAAGGAGTGGGAGGAGGGAGACGAGACGGCGAGATGGGGCAAATAACCTGGCGCTTCGGCCCTCCCCAGGCAGACATACGCGCAGGAGTCGCCAGGCTTTGATACCGGACACATGTGCAGGAGTGTGGCTAATCACGTATTACGACGCTGTTGCTCTTTTTTTTTTTTTGTTTGGATAAAATCAGAAGGATACCCCTGAGGTCTAGCAATCATACCAACGATAGAAGTATTCCCTGGAAAACAGTGTCGAAGGACTGTGCCCTTCGAAGCGTGTAGCCGTAGATTTCGTCTCGCCCGGCTTATAGCCTATGGATACCCTAAAGGGGAGTGAGTGATCGCATCCATTGGGTAGCATCGGGTCTTCCTCGATAGCTGGCGAATTCATAACTCCTCCGCCTTGACCTACCTGCGTTGTTCGCGCAACGTACGCTCCTGGCTGGGGGAGCGGCCTGGGGGACCTCCCGGACGGGACGGCGTGGATCGCGGAGCCCCCAAGGCTGGAAGGGACAATAGCATCCCGCGTGATGCTGATGGAATGGACTATGCGGTCTCACATCTCATTCGTGGCATTGCCACAAAGTCCCCCTCTTCCCCTCCGATAAATACCCCCGCAAAGCCGCAATACTCTGAGTGGTTGGCGAGACGCCCTGGCGTTACATCCGCTGCAGATAAGCGGCATCGTGCATTGTCAGACTCGAGGCGAAGAACTGTTACGCGAGAGGAGCAAGTGAGGGGTTCTCCTCCTTCCCCCCCTCCCTCTCGAAGTCCCAATGGCATGATGCCTAACCAAACACACGAGGACACGGGAAGGCCTTCTCAGTTGCCTTCTCAGTTGCCGTCGGGCTTCTTGTTCGCTACGATACCTTGCATCCCAGTATGCTACAGGAATCCTCATCTGGCTCCTCCTCGTTCAAGTACTCCTATTCTGGCTGCCCGCCTCGGACCTGCCCTTCTCACCTTTGCTATCATTTCCCGGCAGACGTGAGGGACTTGCGCGGCGCCATGGACGGCAGAGACGCGGTGAAGCACGACTACGACTCGCAGGCCGGCACGTACGACGACTACGTGTCGTCGCGCGTCGGGGTGATCGAGAAGCAGCTCTTCACGGCGGCGCTGGGCGACTGCCGGGGGCTGACGGTGCTGGACCTGGGGGGAGGCACGGGGCGTAAGGCACCCGCGAACACCCCCGCGCCATGGATAAGGAAAAACGTACTGACTCTGGAGGGGCCGTCGGTTAGTGAAGGCGCGCGAGTGCGCTGACGGCGGCGCCGCGGCCGTGGATGTGGTCGACCTCTCGCCCGAGATGCTGCGCGCGTGCGCCGAGGCCGCCGCCGCCCGGGGCGACGACGTCGTCCGCTGCCACGAGGGCGACGCCACGGCGCCCGGCCTGCTCGACGGCCTGCCCGGCCTGCGCGCGCCCTACGACCTCGTCGTCGTCGGCTGGCTCTTCGACCACGCCCACGACCGCGCCGAGCTCGAGGCCATGTGGTGCAACGCCGTCGCGCGCCTCAAGCCCGGCGGTCGCCTCCTCTGCGTCCGCAGCGGCGACCCCCGCGCCCCCGCCGTCGTCAACGGCCACTATGGCATCCGCGTACGTCTGTTTCTCTTAACCCACCCCCCCCCCCCTTCCTCCTCCCTGGGCATGTGGCAACTCCTACGTTGCTCCGCGACATTACCGAGCAGGTTCTTCCTCCCCGGCAGTTCCGGCCAGTAGTAACACCCAGCGCTGCAGTACTTTGATCATCAGCCCATGCCGGGCGGCGTGAAGTACCGCTACGAGTTCCTTTCCGCGGACCCGCCGCTCAACTTCGAAGCGACCTCGCTCGAGGTCATGTATTCGGGCTCCACCGAGATGCCCGAGAAGTACGGCCTGACGGATATCCGCGTCCAGCCCTACGAGGAGATGGCCATTGTCAAGGCCGACCCGGCCTACTGGGAGGAGTTCCTGAAGAACCCCCACATCGTGGTGTTTACAGCCCGGAAGAAGGCCGAGTAGGAGCAGCGAAATGGGCGCGTGCTGTGCTAGGTGCGAGTTGCGTCAAGGAGGTTGTGAGAGGGGTCGAGGTGACCAAAGGGTCGCCAGTACACCTACCTCGTGCCGGGTAAAGAGGAGACGGCCGCTTCCATCGAGTTCTCGATCGACAAGCATGAGAGTAGGCCGTGTTGGATGATGTCAGGCTATTTGCCCGCCCTCCTTCTTTTGTTGTACCAGACTGTGCCAGACGCAATCAGTATTGGGCAGTCCACGTAAGACCCGAGGAAGTATTGCCCTCATTGCCTTCATGTGCTAGGTTTGCAACGGGCGAAGGAGCAGTCCCTCCCGCCCATTGCCGCGTCCATATTTCGTCTCAGCGAGCACGAGATTTAGGTGGGCAGTATCTGCTGCGAAGCAACAGGTCTTGTCGTTCACCACCACCGCGAAGCAGCATCACCAGCGCAAATGAAGTTGTTCATAGGCTGACTGCTGCTTCCGATTCTGGAGGTTAGTCATGTTTGAAATTGACAGTGAAGCACGAGCTGGTGTAAGCGGGGAGTAAGTAGGGCCACACAGTGGGTTAGATTCCCTGCACTGCTCACAGACCCGTGGAGAGAGCCTCCAACTCAGCGGAGCATAAGGACGGGTGATAGTTAGATGATATTCTGCAGATGTACGGGAACGGACAAGAGGAACGCAAGTGGTGCGACGGGTGCACCGAATAGCAAAGATGCTTCTTGTGTTAAGGCCAACTACTTGCAAGGTACCTTCCATAGTACCAAGTATGCACTTACTAAGGTAACAATGTATCCCATAGTAGATACGGGCTTTAGGTAAGCAACCGTACTTAGTAGGAGCGGTTCAGGTGCTTTCCCTCCGGAAGAATGTTCCACCAAGTTCCCTCCGAGAGGCGAATGAAAGCTCCAGCATTGGCCAGGCAGAACGAGTGGATCAACCAACAGCTGCCCGCTCGTAAACGTCAAAGCTCCGCCCCGACCGAACCGCCCATCGTATCGTCATTCTCGCCTCGGCCGCTGCGGATTTAACGATATCTACGAAGCCCAGCATCATCATTTGTTCAAAAACTTCGCGACCTCCCCCATCGCGCAACCGTCTCTCTCTCTCTCCTTTGTCCCAGCTACCAACCCTTCGATACCCCCCTACACCCTCTCCCCCCCCGATCGAAAAACGCCCACCATGTCCTTCACCATGGCCGTCCGCCAGGGCCCCGCGCGCCTGGCGACGCAGCTCACCAAATCGACCTTCCGCGGCGCCGCGCCCGCGCGCGCCCTCCACCAGGGCGCGGCCAAGCCCTCGCCGGCCTTCTTCACCTCGCGGGCCTCGTCGGCCTCGGCCCTCCGCGCCGCCGCCGCCGCCCCTCGCCAGGCCGTGGCCCGGGGGCAGGCCCGCGCCTACCAGTACCAGTCCAGCGCCCCCCCGCCCGCCGACGCCGGCTCGACGATGCGGCGGCTGCTCACCGGCGGCGCCATCTTCGGCGGCACCCTCGTGGCCATCAACGCCGTCTTCAACCGCGAGACCCGCGAGGACGGCGGCATGCCGGCCTTCGAGCGCGAATACCTCAACTCGACCTTCATGCACACCGGCCTGGGCGTCGGCATCATCGGCCTGACCGCGCGCCAGATGGTACAGAGCGGCTTCGTCTACCGCATCATGGTGTCGAACCCGTGGGCCGTGGCCATCGGCGGCATGGCGCTGAGCTTTGGTACCATGATCGCCACCCGGTCCATCGAGCCCGAAAAGTAAGTCACCTTGGTTCCCTCGGCCCTCGTCGAGGAGGAGTCGGGTACCGGCTGCTAACATGTGCGTAGCTACGTCCCTAAGTACGCTCTCTGGACCGCCTTCAACGCCACCCAGGCTGCTTTTGTCGCCCCTCTGCTTCTCATCGCCCCCCCGGCCCTGCTCGCCCGCGCCGGTCTCTACACCGCCGCCATGATGGGCTCCATCTCCTTCGTGGGCGCGACGGCCAAGCAGGAGAAGTACATGTACATTGGCGGCCCGCTCCTGGCTGGCGCTGCCCTCGTTGCTGCCTCGGGCTTCGCTCCCCTGGTGCTCCCTGCGACTGCCACCCGGACTCTGGCCATGACCGAGAGCATCTGGCTGTACGGCGGTCTCGCCGTCTTTGGCGGTTTCACCCTGTACGACGTGCAGAAGGTCTTGTACCACGCCCGCATGGCCGAGCGTGGCGTCATCAAGAGGGATGCCGTCAACGAGAGCATCTCGCTCGAGCTGGACTTCCTCAACATCTTCGTCCGCATGGTTCAGATCTTGATGATGCAGCAGAACCGGAGAAAGTAGATGTTGGCGGTGCAGTGACCTTGATAGCCGGCGAGGCGGTTTGCATTTTAAAGCCCCCGGCTTCTGACTTTTGATACCCTCAGCCAGCCGGGGTAAACGGCCTTCTGGCCTGATGTATGGATAACCTGGGTTTTGGTGTTCCGGCCAGGACGCAACACGCATGTAGCAAGCACTCCTCTCTTAATGGGTTGCCCGAGAGACTTCGCCTTGCTTAAAAACAAAATGTAAAATACTTATTCTCCAGTCTAAACGAGAGAAATTGTTTTTTGTCGATATGGCAGCTACTTGGAACTACGTGCTAGAGTCAAAGGCTCGAGATGATTCGGGATCCCGAGGGCGATTGTCTTCGTCGGATACATACTTATATCGCAAAACCGAGTGCTTGCTTCATATAACTCGGCACCCCACTGATTACCTACCTACCTAACCACTGGCCCTTGTCTCGTTTTCGAAGGAGGAGCGGCGCGGTTGGTGTTTGGTTTAGACGAAACGCCCATGGCAACCCGGTTACGGACGTTGAATAGAACAAGCAAAGCAGGTATCAAAGAAGATACATATGTATTTCTGGTGGTGGTATAGATAGGTAAGTAATCCGTGTGCAGTCCTGCGCTGTTCAGAGTACCGCGGATTTAATCAAAATGTTGAATTTGGTCGTTTCATCGTTGAATTCCTTCGTTTCCCTTTTGCCCGGGCGTCGCGTGTACGCCCTCATCCGCCAGCGGTGGCAATGGCTTGCTCTCACTCACACACTCTCTCTCCTTCTCTCTCTCTCTCTCTCTCTCTACTCCAAGGGGGGAAAGTCCCGGAGGAAGTGGCTGGGACACTCGTAGCCGCCGGGGTTCCGGTCGAGGTAGAGCTGGTGGTAGGTCTCGGCGTCCCACCACTGGCCGGCGGGGACGATCTCGGTCACGACGGCGCCCTTCCACCACTTGTCGTTGACCTGGGCCGTCACCTCGCGGGCCACCTTCTCCTGCTCGGGGCTGTGGTAGAAAATGGCCGAGCGGTACTGCGTGCCGACGTCGGGCCCCTGCGAGTTGGCCGTCGTCGGGTCGTGCATGCGGTAGAAGAACTCGAGCAGCTGGCGGTACGTGATCTGTTTCGGGTCAAAGACGATCTGGGTCGCCTCGGCGTCTGTGCGAAAGGGAAGAGAGAAAAAAAAAAAAGCAGTGTCAGCCTTTCGGTTTGGGGTGAGACGGGGTTCCCTTCGTCTCTCCATCGCCGGCGCGCGCAAGCAGGCGAAGGGGCGGAGGACAAAAGGGGGGCGTATGTAAGAGGGGATAGAACCTACGGCCGGTGTTGCCCGAGCAGACGCCGCGGTACGTGGGGTTGGAGGAGTCGCCGCCGATGTAGCCCACGCGCGCGTCGTACAGGCCGGGCCCCTTGAAGTGCTTGCGGTACATGTGCTCGACGCCCCAGAAGCAGCCGGCGGCGACGGTGGCGCGCTCGGCGCCCTCGGGGACGGCGGGCGCGGCGGCGGCGCCGGCGTCGGAGGCGATGCCCATGCGGGCCGGGCCCGTGAGGGGCCGCAGCAGGCGGCTCAGGAAGTTGGGCGTCTGGAAGGCCATGGCGACGAGGAGCGCGGCGAGGGCGGGGAGCAGCAGGTAGGACGAGGAGACGGAGTGGATGGAGGGGAAGAGCATGCGGAGGGGAAGGGGCGCGCGACGTCGGTCGGTCGGTTGGGGGGGGGGGGGGTCCGGGCCAGCCGCTAGGTAATATACGAACGAGGCCTCGAGGGTAAGTAAGGTGGTATACGTAAGTTACCGTTAGATGGATGGATGCGAATAGTTTCCGGCAAGTTTGGGGAGGGGGTTTGATGGGAGGCGGTTTGCTTATTCTACCGGCTAGATGATGGTTTTCGACGACACCCACACACTCTTAAAGACGGGACACAAGACACAGCCCGACCGACACGCGCACCGGCGATAAGAGAGCACAAGGATGCGGCCGGGAAAGGGCGCCCTCTTGCTTATTATTTGCCTTCGCCCTCGGCCCTTCGTGACGTCTACTAGAGATGCTAGCGCTAGAATGACAAATCCGAAGCCGCACCGGTCGCGGGGTCAATCAATCAAAAGGGCGGGAGCTATGGCCACAGCTCTTAGGAGGAAGGAAATAACGGCCACAACGGTCCCACTCAAACATACTTACTCTCCAATGGGATGGATGTTGAAGAAATAAAGGCTGTTTCTGTATACTTTGCTTCTACTTAACCACGGCTGTGTTCACATCCCACAACGGGCTTTCTTGTCAGGGCAATCAATATACTTCAAGTATGGGGGCTCCAGCCAATCCAGGGCTCTCTTCCTGATATGAACACCAGACACGAACGTCTTTCCTGCCCTGAGCCCTTCGGCGGCAGTGTATATGATTTCCTCAAGCGGCTCCAGGTCGCATGCCAAGGGTCTTTTCGGCACGTGTCTGGATGGCGGAGACCCTTCATGCAGCCCGCCAGGCCGGCTCAGGGCGGCGCTCGGCAGACAAACAACCCCCCTGCCCATATGCCGACCTCCCATGGGAGGGATGTTAGTCTGTATAGGCTGGACACCAACGCATTACGACATCTTCGAGACTCTCTCTCTGCAGGGCATCATCACGTTAAACACTGACAGACTGCTTCATGGGGGGGCAGCTCAAGTGGGCGAGGAGGCCTTCCCAGCACCCCGTGCACGCCATTTCACCAGTTGTACCCTAAGCAGAACGACTTATTACTTACCTCTTACCTACTGTGAATCCACCTGGGCCCTGAACACCTCATTCAGCGCACCTGGTTGTGGACACCAAATTGTGTGAATTTATACTTACGCTAGGTCCAGGTTGTCAGGCTCGCCGATTTGTGGCCGATGGAGCTCTACGAAAACCGGCTCACAGCGCAAAATCCCACCACCAAACCCCGAGGCGCGTGGATGGAGCAGATGCGATCCACGGCCAAAAAGAGCAGCCCTCAACGCCCCTCTCCCGGCCTGCCGGCTTGTGAGAGATCATTCTTCAGGGGGTCGAGTCGGTAATGGCACTCGACGTCCGCCTTTGGCCTTCATGGCTTGCGGTTCAGCGACGGACTGTTCTGGGGCGTTGTGCGCTGGCGATGAGTCGTCGCACATCTTACGCTTCACGCCCTGGGAGCCTCCCGGGCTCGCAACCTCGGTCACCAGCTGTGTCGCGCTGGGCAGGTGGTGTATCGTGTGCCCACCGCCCGGCAGGAGGTCCTTGAGCGCGTTCCGCGAGGGTGCGGGCCCCTTGGCAACGGCCAGCGCCAACCGGGGCATGCCGCCCGCGTACCTCCGCGCTTGAAACGCTGCCGCCGTCGTCGTCTCATCACGGACCCGGTCCGGAAAGACCCTGCCGATTATGGGCGCCCAGAAGGCGTCGGGGTTGAACCGCCACCCCGCCCACGTGCTCGACACAATGCGCTCGAAGAACTGCCAGATGGCCACGAAACAACAGAGTTCCGGGCACCGCTCGTCAACTTGAGGCGCCACCCAGACGTCATGGCGTCGGGTCTCGGCCGTGCAATGGATGTTGCCCAGGCCCAGCAACATCTCCAGACGGACGTAGACGTGGTCGCCCAGCGGCCCCTGAAACTTCTTGCTCTGGTTTTCGTGCTGTTTTTCCTTCGGCTTCGGGTCGACGATGGCGAATTCGGCAATGGTATCGTAAGGGCCCTTGTCGTCCCGGCTGCTGCGAGTCAAGTGAGCGACGAAGGTAACAAAGTGTCCCCCTTTCCACCTCGGAGGGTAAAAGCAGATACTCATGTGAGCGTGTGCCCGCAAAAAACACGTCCATGTCCTCTATTCTCGGCAGCTTCTTCTTGAAAAAGCTCAAAGCATTGTCATCGACGACTCTGAAGACATGGGGACTCGGGCATCAGCCGTTCCACAAGGCCCTGGACTTCTACGGCTAGGTGATCGTATAAGTACTCAACGGGCCAAGTGATGTCGTTGGCGCACAGCGGCGTGTCACGACTCAGCTGCAGATGGTTCGGGGCAGCGAGAGGATCGGCTGTCCCGCCAACCGATACCACACCCGCCTTCTTCGGCTTGGTGGTGGGAAAGGTGAAAGTTTGGTCATCAAGAATGGTTCCCCGCGCCAGTGTGACGCCCTCCGCACCCTCTGTTTGAGACTGGGCCATCTGAAATACCGAGAGCCTTTATGAAGGCGTGGTTGGTGTAGTATGACCTTGTCAAGCGTGATGTGGTCCAATCACTGGCTAGCCAAAGCTTGACGTTCCCAAGATTCTGGCAGCTTCCGGTGACTTGTGCCACTTGGCGCTCCTATATACTGAGCTATTCAGCGCAGTTACTCTGTTCGCGGCCGCAAATGGGAGGGTGAACCCCTGTAGCCTCATTACTTTTCAGGTCACCCGAAAGCACACGAGGTTTTGTAGACTTGGCGATGGACCAGCTGAACAAACGGCGGGAGGCGACCCGAACGAGAAGTTTCCCGAATTCCATGACTACCGGCAGGCTCGTCAGGCAAACAGTCTTTTGGTTTCGGAAACGGGGCAATCAGATGCCCAAATTCCAATGCTATTGGCACCTGCCGCCCAGCACTACCCAGCAGAGCGCTCAGAGCAATGAGGTACCTCCCCAGGAGTACCCGTCTGCCGGTGCAGATTTTCGGCTTAGCAGACCGACATGGCAAATCGCGGCATCAAGGAACCTTGGCCAAGTCAAGCTACGGCCACGCAGTCGGGCCTTCGACCGAGACGCGGCCTGCAAGTCGTGAAATTATTTCAGGTCGACAACGCCGTACCGGGTCCTAAAATACGGGTGTCGTTTGTGGTCGACCGCTAAGGCTACGAAACCGCTCCCACACGCACAGCGGGGCGGACAGAATGTAGATCGCAGAATGAAACGACCACGAGACGGAGGAGACTCGAGGCCGAGATTAACGAAGGATCCATCTTTCCCAAGAATGTTTGCTCTGCGAGCATCCATGCAGCCCAAAGGCCGCGGTGACCGAAGCGCAACGCCGATCGGGAACGGCGCTGCACGGTCTGGACGCCCGGTCTATCTGGGGAAGGAAGGAGAGAAAGGAAGAAATTGCCGGACGCGGGGGCCACGGCGAATTTACATACACAGGCCCGCGTCCGTCGCCCTCCGGCCGGATCACGTGAGGGGGCGTGAATAAGTACTGACTGACGGGTGTAAGGTTCCCGTGAGGTACAAGCAGGAGGTACCGCCTACTGAGCAATTGGTCTCGCCTGATTGGCTCCCTCACAGCCGAGGGAACGGCGTGTGGGTCCGGCTGCCGGGCCTGCCCTTGAGCTGCTCCCGCCTTTGGCATCGCGAGCCCAGCGACGGATGAGCGTATCAGCCCCGGTGACAGCTTCTTTTCTCGATCCTCTCGACGCCGGCCCCGACAGCACGCCACTCGGTCCCAGGGACGCCCATTCTCTCGTCACCCCGATTCCATCATTCCCCCACACGAGACCACCGCAGACCACCAACAAGATGAACGCCCAACGAGTCGGTGTTCGGGCGCTGCAGCAGGGTGAGTCTCTTCTTCACATGCGAGACACGCAACACACACACACACGCGCGCGCGCGCGGGCGGGAAGAGGAGGAAGACCAGCCTGCTTCTTTGGTGTCACCGGCTCACGGCATGGGCCCTGAGGACCGCTCGGTGAGCAGAGGCACTGGACTTTCTGCTCGACGCGAGCCACCGCGATCCCGATCCGACCCGAGACTGCCACCCGTAGCCCTCCCACGCCCGCCTCCATCTACAATCCCGTCGTCGCTTTTCCGCGGTACCTGAGCTAACCTGCCCGCCCGCCGACAGCCGCTAAGCCCAACGTCTTCTTCTCCCACAACCTGCCGCGCCTGGCCCTGGCCCAGGTGCAGACCCGGTACGCCCGCCTTTCCCTGCCCCGGCGCTCTTCGGGCGGTCCGCCCGCCCACCATCTTCCCTTACTCCCCCCGCAGCGCCATGGGGGGGTCCCTTTCGGACCATGATGCCTAGGGAAGAGTTGCGCTAACACGAGGGGCCCCCTTCCTTCCCCCTTCCCCCCCTTCACAGCCCGGCATCGACCAGCAAGATCACCGAGACGGACGCGCAGTCGCTGCTGGCGGCGCAGCGCCAGCGCCGGCCCGTGGCCCCGCACCTGCAGATCTACGACTACAGCCAGACGTGGTTCGGCGGCTCCGCCTGGACGCGCATCACGGGCTCCGTCTTCAGCGGCGGCCTCTACGTCTACGCGGCCGCCTACCTGGCCGCGCCGCTGCTGGGCGTCCACCTCGAGTCGGCCTCGCTCGCCGCCGCCTTCGGCGCCCTGCCCGTCGCCGCCAAGGCCTCCCTCAAGCTCCTCGCCGCCTGGCCCTTCGTCTTCCACTGCGTCAACGGCGTCCGCCACCTCGTCTGGGACCTCGCCAAGGGCTTCACCAAGCCCGCCGTCCAGAAGGGCGGCTACGCCATCTTCGCCGGCACCACCGCCATCGCCCTGGGCCTCGTCGCCTTCGTCTAGACCCGCCCCAGCGTTTTTGGGCCAGATCGGGTGGGGGGCCGTCGAGTGTAACAGACGGCCCCGGGGAGGGTTACTAAAGAGGGAGGGAGGGGTGTGTGTGATGGGCTCTTTGTTTCCCTACGGGAACAAGGCCAAGGGGAAGAAATCAATCATGGCAGACTGTAAGAACACGGCTCCAGGCTGCGGGAAATCAAGCCGTGGGGGCCAGCCAGCCTCTGGGCACGCAATATGGCGCGCTCCTTGGCTGCTTGGGAGATAGATGCTGCTATCAGGCGTTTGACGAGTAAAAAGAACCATACACATTTTTACACACGTTCAACAACCCTGGGCGGTCCAATGCGTCAACGAAAACGACGGGGTCTGCCGATTCCAGGCCTGTGCGTTATCATCCGTCATGTCAATGCGGCGGCTTTCTTCATAGTTAGGCTGTTGATCCACCATCGGCGGCAGAAAGTCTCCCTTCCCCCTTTGTGCCCCCCCTTAAAAAACGAATGTACACCCTCCTGTACCTCCCAAACCGCAAAACGCCATTCGCCATTGCGCCGGAAATCTAGTCGATGCTCCTTTTCCCTCGGGGTATTACAGAAATGCCTCGCCGTGCTCCCCGTCGTCCGTTCTCCCCCACCCGGCTTGCCAATTCGCCGAGGGGCCCCGGGCCGCGTCTGCTTCGATGCCGCAAAGTGGCCATGGCCTGCTTGTCTCCGGCGCGAAGGAATGGGGGCCGACAGCGGCGGCAGAGGGGCTGGGCTGGGGGCGGGCCGGGGTGGAGGTTAGACAAGACTCCCCCACCCCCGTCGTCCGGCCTGGGGAGCCTCGCTCAGTTGAAGGACCGCGCGTCCAGGACCACCTGGCTCAGCTTGTGGTCGCCCAGGCGCACGATACGTTCGGCGACGGTCTCGCCCACAAAGTCCTTGAGCTCCTGCGCCTCGCGCTCGCTCACCGCCGCGCCGTTGACGCCGTTGGTCATGACCATGTCGGAGCCCGGGACCGCCGTCTGGGCCACCTTGATGATGGCGCCCAGGATGGCTTCCAGCTCGATGCGGCTGTTCTCGCTCGCGCTGTCCTTGAGCTTCTGCAGCATGTTCGCGTCGAACTCTTTGAGGTTGGGGATCAGGAGGACCTTGACGCTCTCGGGGCCGCCGGCCGCCGCGAGGCCGAGGATGGCGCCGTACCACACCGCCG
The DNA here is from genome assembly GCA_029489945.1 of Nigrospora osmanthi. Taxonomy (NCBI): domain Eukaryota; kingdom Fungi; phylum Ascomycota; class Sordariomycetes; order Amphisphaeriales; family Apiosporaceae; genus Nigrospora; species Nigrospora osmanthi. Next base: position 897,750 of record CP120499.1, read on the forward strand.
GGGGCATGTTGATGTCCAGCAGGTGCTTCAGGCAGGACCGGGTGACCTTGGGGCGCAGCATTTTGTTGGACTTGGCGAACTTGCGTCCAATCTGGCCGATGAGGCTGGCGGAAAACTCTCGAAGCTGGTACTGCTCCTTAAGCGCGTCGACGCCGCCCTCTGCCCCGAGCTTGCGGCCCATAAGGCAAGTCAGGACGGGCACGCAGAGCGGGCTCGCGTAGGGGTCGAGGTGGATCTCCGGGTTGCTGATGAGCGCGCTCGTTGTCTCCATCATTTGGCGAAGGACGAAAACATCGTCCAGGTGGTGGGTCACCTCGTTGGAGACGAAATGCACAAAGTAGGGGATCAGCTGGTGAATGCCCGGTTCCGACGCGACGGACGCCAGGGCGGCTTCGCGTAGGCGTTGGACTTCGGGGTCCGGGTCGTCGTCCAGCAGGGCCGCTTGCACCTTCTCGAAGTAGAGGATCAGTTCCTGGCTGATGTGGTGCTTGACCGCCGGGCGGAAGCTGGCCGTCTGCACGCCGGCGAGGGCGGGGAGCGCCGGGTTGGCACCAGGGCCCTTGGGGAGCATCTCTTGGGTGCGCGCCTCCGAGGTACTGGGGTTCTGCGGGATGGCGGGCTGCACGCCCTCGATGGCGAGCCAGTGGCCGGTAAAGGTCATGTCCCTCGGGACCTTGGGGAGCGGCGCGTTGATGAGCTTCTCGAAGTCGACTTCCTCGTCCTCAATGTAGAACAGCGGCTGGCCAGGGCCCAGGCTCGCTTCGCCGTACTTGAGCGGGCGGGTCGAGTCGTAGCCGTACAGCGGCTCGACGTCCAAGACGCGCAGCGCCTGTGAAATGTCCTGGACCGTCATGTTGGTGCGCTTGGCGGCGCGCATGAAGCGGAGGGCCTCGATGATGACCTGACCGATGCGGTACTCGACGTCCTGCGACAGGGTACGCAAAGCCTCGTCGCCCAGGAGGCCGATGCCCAGGGATTCGGCGACATCCTTCACGTTCTCGGGGTTCCACAGCAGACGAGGCTCGCCGGGCTTCGCCGCGGCGTCCGGGGGAGCCGCAGGGCGGGCGTTGTTGGTGCTGGAAGCCATGGTGGCCACGTAAGGTGCGGGATGGAATCAGGCGCGCGTGTGGATGCTTGGTAGTTTGAATACTCGAATGGTGTTTATTTGTTGCGGAAGCTGGCAGCAAACGGGACCGGGCTACGCATCCTCGATGGCCAATCGTCGACCAAATGTTTCGTGGTCGCAGTCAGACTCGCCGTCTGGGCTTCGTTCGTATCGAACGTTGGACTCGCAGGACCGCGTTGGACTCTTCGAGAAGACGCGGACTCGAAGATGCGCGCGGGCGCGTATGCGAAGAGCGATGGGAACAACGAGGCTGATGGTTGGTCCAAGGGTGACGCCGATGAAGAGATGAAACAAGGTCAGCCTTGTAGTCCGTATTATGGGACTGGGTGGTCGCGCCGCCCTGGGGGTTAGGCCGCTTCCTACCTAATCCAGTATCGCCCGGGTGTGCCCTTCACTAGCCCCACCTTTTTCGTCTACTACGTATGATATACTCCGTATGTAAGTACTTAGGTACATTGTGTAACTTCGATGTCCTGGCGTCCCTTAAAAGTATTCTTAACTTCTTTCTTTCCCGCTTATCCTACCTCTTCTCACTCCCCTCCTTGTCCGGCTATATAGGAGTAACTATAACTGACCAGGCTTTTTCGGTGTCAAGAGGTGCTAGGACGGCTCGGCTCAATAACCTACCTACTTACCTTACATAAGGCATCAGCACCGCCGTCAACCGTGTAAAGGGTTCCAGGGGCAAAGAAAGGGACAGCCGAAGAATTCTTCTGCATGTACCTACTAGGTGAAATCTAATGGGATACCTTCTTTTTTACACAATGTCTCTGCTGCATGGTATTCGCTCACCACGGTAGACGGCACCGTTACGGACCAGACGGTTGAGACCCCGTGCCGCCTCCCACGTCTCGCAATCTCGCCACTATATCCGCCGCCTCATCACGAAGCTGTGGATCCAGGTGCTCGACCTTGGAGACATCTTCAAGCGCCTGTGACCAATAGGATGACCGGTCCCCATGAATTCTCAATAGTTCCAGGCCCGCCAGCTCGAGCCAAGACGCTGCCACGGGAACATCAATATGGGCAGTTGCTGCGCCGCCTTCGGCGGCCACATCCAAGGCATAACGCCCCCAACCACTCAGAAGTGCCATGCTCCCGAAGGAGCCAGCATCGGCCAGAGCCAGCGCCCCGAAGGCGTTGATACAGGTCCACTCGTTGTCCACCGCGGCCGTGGTCTCTGGGGACTTGACAGCATTGCTCCTCCATGCGACATATGCTGAAAGAACCACGATGGGCTTGTTAGCCACACGCAGCCGTGCTAAAGGGAGGCAAAAGGGACGACCGAGGGATATACGCACACCGCCAGTAGTCACTGAGTAAGTTCCAGAACATGGAGAGATCTTCCCAGAGCCGGTACTCGCGCAACACGCCCGTGTCGTCGGTGAAGGTGCCCAGGCTTGCCTTGCCGGTCCGGTCAATGGTGGGAAGACGGGCGATGGCGTACAGTAGTCGCAGAATCCGCGGGTGCGCGGCGCGCCATTCAATAATCAAGTCAATGAGTATGGCCCAGAGATCACACAGCCCGCTCTTTTCGTCTTCTGTGCGGTCTTGGGCTGCGGTCGTGGCCTCGTAGACAGGCGTGGTCAAGATCCTGACGGCTTCGTCGACGGGCACGGCATGGTCCAAGTACGCTCTCAGCGTGGTGCAGGATTCTTGTGACGCCGCCTCGTCGCGCACCTTTTCATTGAACCATTCTTGGGGAACACAGCCACTCCTGGTGGGAGACTTTTGGCTCGTTCCGTTGTGTGACATGATGCTTCGGAGAGGGCTTGGTACGGAGAGATGCAAGTGAGTAGTTAGGTACATACCAAGGCAATGGGGGATGGCGGAACACTGGATTGAAAGCTGGACAAATATATGAGCTGATCAGCCGGTTCTGAGGCTGAGCTTTGAGGCTACGTCATCCCCGTCGGTCCTATCTCTATTCATTCCATCGTACTGTATCAGTTCGGCCGGGGTAGTGTGAGTATACTGCAGGCCCTCTGAGAACTTCTTGTCCAACCCAAGAGGCACTGCTAACATGGCTAAGTTTGGGTTCTGAGGGGATTGGGCAAGCGCCTGACAGACAAAAGTACGATCCGTTACCTTGGGACCTAAGAGCAAGCCCTCCAAACCTCAGGGTTAGTGGAGCAGTTGCTGTTAGCTGTTAGTGCAGCGCGTCTCTCATCGTTCTTTCGTCTGTCAGTCGCTTGGGGATATATTGGGCCTTGATAGATGGGAGGCCAATTCCCTAAGAGATTATATGGATAAGATTACATGATACTCAGTGGTTCTTCTAGATAATATAGTAACCTGGAGGTTCGATAAAGCATTGACCATATCTTAAGACATAGACCCCCTTGATAGATGGGGATAGGGTGAGGCTATTCTGCTTGCTTCGGGCGTTGGTTTGGATCCTGACCGAGCAGACCCTTTAGGTTGTCTATTGAATAAAACCCACTACCGCTACCGGACTGTGTATCTGCCAGCGCATCGTGAATGGCAGCTTGATGGTCCGGTCGCAGAAGTTTTGTACGGATGATGTGGAAGATGGAACAGGGATGGGACCGCTGCTGCCATGTCCTATTTTATGGACCAAGGGACGAAGGAGCGAAGAAAGGGCTAGCAAGCTCCTAGCAGATGGGTTCTTTCCGAAGGGATCGACTGTATTAACAGAGGGCTCTTCACACCGACACACTCTACCAATCAACACAGATAAAATCGAAGCGCGTCTATACAGGAGGTAGTAGAGCAGCTGGGGCTCTTAGGCCATATGGTCACTCCCCAAAGAATCATCTGTTAGGCGCTTGCCCGCCGTCAACTCGCAGAAACCACCGAGCCACCATGTTCCAGTCGTTGTTATAAGTACTAAAGTAGGTACATATGCAGATGCGCGAGCTTCCGCCGAGCGTCGTCGAATCGGACCGTCTGCATTCCTGAGGCGCATCCGCTGTTTCTACTCGGCATTTTTCTTGCGGAATCCTTCTACGGCCAGCGATGATCTTATACGGTTTTAGTGGCCTATATATACATATCAGCTGTGTCACTACTTGTATTTACTCGCAGTCCCAAGTCATCCACGCCTAGAACAGTCTGCCTACAACAACGTGAAGTAGGGGGGGACCACCGCCTCTTGTACATCCACAAGATTGGGGACACCCACTCCATCTTCTATGGCCTCTTGGCGGATGCGAGCCAGCCGCAGGGCATATTTGACTACTGTACACCTCAGCGTTGAGGTTTCGCTTACTGGCGCTGGATTAATGGACACTGTGTTGACCGTTCGACGATAGTGTCGTGTCTTGGACAATACATGTTGCTGAGTCTCTAGAGAACCGACCACATGACCACACGTCAGAGCATTGTTTGTGGCACCGATAACGTGAAGGGTAGTTGTCAGTAGCGCACTGTATAACCCAGGCTACCTTAAATAAGTACTTAGTCCAACAATTCTTCATACTCGGGCATGTATTAAAGATCTCTCTACCCAGCCAAGCGCCTGACAGATGATTCTTTTCGACGTGACCAGCCACACTAACAAGGGGCTCACACGACCCCATCCCATCGCGTTCCTGATCTGGCCCCCGGCCACTTGTATCCATTGCACGGCCCAAATCGAGAGAACCCCTGCGCCATCTGCAATGCTTGATTGATGTCGCGTGTACCGGCTGCCGATGGCGGCAGGCCTCAGTCTCTGGTGCCGCAATGCTCCGACTGCATGCCCGGTATATGTCCCACGGTCCAGAAGATGGAGAACGTGTTCGTGTCCCCTCGGCTCTTGCTTCTCGGCCATCCCTGAGGCCTTTATTTGACAAGCCCCAAGTGCACTACCCGCTCTCGTCGCGCGTCCCCCAGGCCCAAGGGGTGGTCCACCGTCGAGATCTGGGGTGAGTGGCTATTCCTCACGGATGCACCCGGTGATACGTTACGCCGAAGGGCTAAATATATCCTGTGGTGTACCATCGTCTGGGACATCTAGGCCGAGCTGGCGCCTCTATTCGAATGCCAGCCCGTGGTGATCAGTGTTAGTCTTACCGAGAGCGCCCTGAACACTGTCGGGGCCAGTGCTGTCTACACACTACCCATACCTACGATGTTGAGCCTGCGCCTTCATCGACGGGAAAAGATTGCTCTTTTGCTCATCTTCGGGGTGGGCCTATTGTGAGCGCCCCAGGAGAAACCTTGCTTCTTCTCCCCGTGGGTGTGGCTGACATAGTTCGCACCGATAGTGGTGAGAACTGGGGAAGAAAGCTTGAGCCCCGCTTTGCCGAGATGGATCCCATGGATCCATCCATCCCGGCTGTTATCCACCTTGTACATGTACCGAGGACATAGCAATGCATTCATCACATCGTCAACCATTCACCAATTGATGCCATGCTGTAACGACGGTGGACTGCTATTCTGAAAACTGCGAATGACCAACATCTAACGGACACGGTCAACAAACAGCATCACCAGAGTGGGGGAGGTCGGGCATGAGATAGATATGTATGATCCATATCAGGGGGCTGGCTAGGTGTACGAATAGCGGCCCATCCGCTGACGAGCCGACTGCCAGCGCAGACCGAGGGCTGTTCGCGTACACATACATGATACCACCGGAAAGCCCGCTGGGATGGTCTCGTGGCATCCCAACCCCTGAGACGCTACGTTGTTGTCCACGTGCGTTCGAGGGATGGGCAAGTAAGTAAGTAGGTAAAGGGGAAAATCAACTGTCCGGGCTGTCGGGTCCTCCTCCGCCAGGGCTCCCCGCTTACACGGCACTTTCTGGCGGTTTGCAGCCGTACGAGATGCCTCCGGGAGACAGGTATCCCGGCTCCCAGACTACTTACATAACATGGATGGCGAGTGTCCAGCAGCCGGTCGACGAGTCAACCACTCACCACAGACTCACGTAGGCATGCATGGGTCGGTCTATTTCCAGCTCATAAGATAGGCGTATTATGTACGAACACTACCTAATCCTGGATGCCCAAGCATATCCCCGCTCTTTAGACACGGCCGTTCCACGGCAAGAAGGCCTCATTGGCCCGGGGGAACTGGAGGGGTCACGACGTCGAGGGACCCCCGGGCGTGACAGGCACGAATAGACAGTCACCTCGTCGACTCGTGGATGGCGGCGACGTGGGATTCCCCCTGCAAAATGGGAGATTGCATTGATTGCCCCGCGTGTGCCGAGCGATTTGGAGTACACGTCTCGTGCCTCCTTCCCCTTGACACTTCCGCCCTCACCCCTCAAGGCCGGATGACGGATCCCATATCGTCGTGCGGAATATAAGACGACTTGGTGCTACCCAGTTGACCTTCACTGATCCAGCTCATCCATCTCTGCCGACCCATAGCATCACGCCGCGACTGCTATTTCTCCTGCAGCCGGTGCACTGATTTCGGGCAGTTCGGGGCTCAGCATCGCGAAGCTTTCAAGCCCACCGGAGCGGCCTAACCGGCCCAGCGGGGGGGAGGCGGCCTCCTCATCGTCACCAAAATGCAGCTGTTCCCAACGCGCACCCGCCTTTTGCTGGCGGCCGCGGTCGCGGCTGTCGCGGCTGCCGACGCTGCCGACAAATGGTAATCCGAGACCAGCTTCCCCCCCTTCGCCCGGCTGATACCCGTCTGCACTGGATTCTCATTGACATGCGTCCCGCAGGTGCGGCAAGATATACAAACCGGGGTTCCCTGCCGAGGATCCCGGAGGCCGGTTGGATCCCCCCAAGCCGGGGGAGCAGCCGCTGATGAACCTGAAGGTCTTCCCGCGCCACAGCATCTACGTCGCCAGCGAGAAGACGGCCGAGCTCATCGTTGACACCGAGATCTCGTATATCCATGGTGAGGCCTGGGACCTTGGGTATGCCGCCAACAACGGCCACATAGTCAACTGCCAGGTCGAGGCTCAAGGCCTGCTGTCCTACTCCTTTGCCATACCCAATACGACTGGAAACCTCATCCCGATCCGCTTGTCCTCATTTACGCCTCGAATGGAGCCTTATCCCATCACCGTCACCGTTGCCGAGGGCAGGGATACGTACCGCGCCACGACGAACTTGTTCTATCTGCCCGAGCCCGACACGACCACTGGCAGCGTTGTCAAGATAGACAATCTCCACGGCTCACTCCTCTACCGGAACCCCAGCACCCAAGGTGTCTTCAAGCCTGTCCTCCCGTACGGCTTCTTTGGCGATTACTCGGGCACCTTTAACAAATGCGAAGCCAACATTGAAGACTATGTATCCAAGGGTTTCAATGTCGTCAATTTGGTCGAGGACTTCTCCGGCGACAACATGACAGCCGTTATCAACACCATGGACCGGCTGAACCTGTTCCTCCAGTACGACATGCGACACAGCTACCGCAACCTCTCGGCCATTGCGGAGCAGGTGCCGCTGGTCAAAGACCACCCGTCGCTTCTGACGTGGTACACGGCCGACGAACCCGACGGCTGGCAGTACGACCTCGAGTCGACCAAGAAGGCGTACAAGGCCATCGCCGAGCTGGACATGTACCACCCGATAGCCCTCGTGCTCAACTGCCAGAACTACCACTTCCGCGAGTACACGGCCGGCGCCGACATCATCATGGAAGACGCCTACCCGGTCGGCATCAACGCCACCTACTCGGTGAAGTGGAACACGCCCTGCAACAAGACCCTGGGCGACTGCGGCTGCGACAACTGCGTGGGCTCGCTCCTCGACGTGCCGAACCGCATCGACGACTACGAGCAATACAACGCCTGGATCGGCGGGGCCGCCACTCGCAAGCCCATCTGGGCCGTGCCCCAGTCCTTCGGAAGCCAGGACTATTGGTGCCGCAATCCTACGCCGCCGGAGGTCTGGGCCATGGACCTGATGGCCTTCAACCACGGCGCCAAGGCCCGGCTGGGCTGGATCTATAGCGTGGCGGACGATCACGCCTCGAGCGAGGCCAAGCGGGCGCCATCGTTCCAGAACCAGACGCTGGAGGCCGCGGCCTCGCTGGCCAAGGTCGTCACAACCTCGCCCGTGGCGGACTACCTAACTGGCATAAATCTGGTGCTCCTGCAGGACGGTAACAGTGGCGGGCTGGATGTGGGCTTCTGGCGCAATACATCAGACGGGCTCGTCTGTGTCGTCAACCCGACCGAAAAGCCCATTGAGCCGGCAGAAGTCGAGCTGCCTAGCGGCATTTGGTCAGTCAAAATAGTTTCGGAGCCTTGGGGAAGCGTGGGCTGGGACTTGGTCGGACCGAAGCTCGTAGCCAGGCAAAACGGAGGCTTGCCGGGCTATGCCACCAGCTGCGTTATCTTGGCATGGCAGACCATAAGTAGAGGGGGCGCCCCCCCACGGCTCGGCAGAACAGTGGGAAGCACAGCAAGGGGCTACCCGAAGGTCCTTCCAAAGCCAGGAGGGTGATGCCGGCTGTTTTGCGTCTTTACCTAATGCCTCTACGCCGTGGAAGGAGGTGTGCGGCGGGTAATCTCATGTGGCGCCAGATAGTACCCAAAGTTACGCGCGTCAGTGCGACCGGAGCCCCCCCCCCAGAGACTACGGCGGCTCGGGACGCTCACAATCAAATGTACTCGCACCTATAGTCCGGAATCCTAACAATAAGGGGCAATCCGAGTCTGAAAGGACGAGCCTGAGGCGAGGCCAACTGGGCCCCCCACGGGTCTGTCGGCGAAGACTAACCCAGAGGGGGACCGGGGAGGCCACTGGAAGAATTTGTTCTCGCGTTGCTCTTGTGATCTCAGTGCTATGGTAACGATTCCCCCGCGAGGGCGGTTTCGAAGCAAAGAGACGTACTGTATCCGAACGCTGACGGCGAAGCCAAACCGTCATGCCCAAGCGGTAGGTTTGGCTGTCATGTTCAGGCGGGAGAAGAGAAGGGAAAAAAGAATGGACATCGTGGAGGCTCGGACGAGCGCGACAAAAGAATCCAACGTCATCATACAGGGAGAAGGGTATATACAAGGATATTGTACAGTGCGTCCGAATCGTACATGGCCGGCCCGCGCGCGCTCTGGGCGGCGCATCGCCTACGGGCGGTTTCAATTAGTTGGCGCCCACGCCGTTCATTTCGCGGACCTTCCAGGCGCCGTCGACCCAGTCCTTCTTCTCGCCGAGGAAGGCGATGCGCTCCTCGTGCTGGGCGAGGGCGTCCACGAGGTACTTCTGGGCCACGTCGCGGACCTGGTCCTTGGTGACGTCGAGCATCTGCTCGCGGCGCGTCTGCTTCATGGCGTCGGTGATGCCGCTGAGGAAGCGGTCCATGCCCTCGGTGTTGACCGAGCGGGGCGCGTCGACGCTCTTGAAGACGGAGATCTTGGCCTCCTCGAGGTCCTGGTCCCTGAACTGCTTGTCGACCGCCCAGCGGCCCGCTCCCTGCATGATGGACAGGGTGTTCTGCGGGTTCGGGTCCCGGTACGAGTACATGCCGAAGACGCCGTCGAGGCCCTTCATGTAAGCGCCGCCGCCGTACGCGCCGCCCTTCTCGCGGATCTCGTGATGCAGGTGCTTGTGCGTGAGGAGCTGGGACAGGATTTGGAGGGGCGCGCCATCCGCGTGGGTGTACGACACGGTGGGAAGCGCCAGGCTACCATAGTAGACCTGGTAAGGCAGAGGGTAGAAAGCCTTGATGTCCCGGGCTAACGGCTGGGGCTTAGAGGCCTGGAACGTGACCGAGGACGAGGGGCGAGAGGACATGAACTTCGAGAGGGCGGCCGTGTTGGCTCCGACACTTTCTGGACCACACGTTAGTGCCGTCCGGATGTTGGGACCCGCAAGCGCGAATTGTTGAATCTGCTTGAGCTTCTCAATAACATCCTCATACTTGTCTCCGCTGGGCCGGCCAGCAAGCGAAGTGATCAGCTTCACTTGGCTCAAGCCGGTGACCTGCTCCGAGAGCCAGGCTTCCCTGGAGAGACCGGACTCTGCAGCCCTCATGGCATACGAATGGCCCGAAGAAGCGATATCGTTGACCACACCGTCAGACGCCGCCTCGAGTAGCTGCCTGATTTGTCGCGCAGCCTCGGGGCTGTCGAAGTTGGTCTCAAGGATCAACTTCTGAAGTAGGTTAAACATATCCGGGACGTTTCGGTCCAAAGCCATGCCTCTGAGGGCAATGCCCTCGGTCGCCTTGTGAAAGTCGTAAGGGGATGCGCTGCTTTGGTAGCCGACGGAGATGCCGCCCGTCTTCAGCTTGATGACATCCTCCAGCTGCTCCATGGTCATGTCCTTGGTTCCCAGCCTCATGATGGAGTCGGTAAAGAGAGGAATCAAAGCCCTGAGCTCGTCGGGAAGATTCTCCAGCGTGTTGATGGCCCGGAAATAGGTGAGGCCGTTCGTGGGGGCCTCTCGCCATTGGATTTTGGTGCCCTGAGACGTCTCGTCGCGGACCTCGATGTGATCCTTTTGCCTGGGGATGTCTTTGACATACACAGTAGGCAGAACGCTCAAGTCTTCCGTATTCGTTTTGCCCTGCTCAGCCAAGAGTTCCAGCTCGCGCTGCTCGAGGAACTTGTGGACCTGGGCTTCGCCTCCCGCTTCCGCAGTGGCTTCCACAATCTTATTTGCAAGCCGCTCTTCTTCCTCCAGGGCCAGATCCGCACCATAAGTCTCCGAGGGGGTCATAGTGAAGGTCAGGGTGTTATCGTTGAGTAGGTACTTGTCCATCAGGCTCTCCAGGTAGTTTCCCTTGGCCATGTTGGCCTCGAAGGCCTCGATAATGCTGTTCCACGCCAGCGTGTCGAAGGGGTCCACACCCGTGAACCACTTGGATTGAATTCGCTGTACAATCCCCAGTCCGAAGCTGGCTGTCTTGTGTTTCAAAGCCAGCTCGAGCTGATGCAGGTAACCGTCGATCTTGGCCCTATCAAAGCCCTTTTGGCGGACCTCTTGGAATACCCTTTGAACTTCATCCTTGAGCTTCACCACGTCGCCTTCGGCTACTCCGGTCAGACCAACCGAGTAGATGCCGATCCTGCCGTGGCTGTCGTATCCGGAGTTGGGGCTGAAATCGGCACCCAGTCCGGCCTCGATCAGGCCCCTATACAAGGGTGATCCGTAGCCATCCATCAAAAGGCTCGAAAGAATGGATAGGGAAAAGGACTCAACCACGTCGGCCGTGTCGCCAGTAGTCCACGAGACAGATGTCTTGTACTGTTTGTCGGGAGCTGCCAGAGGATCGACAGGGCCCACAATGGAGATGGACCTCGGGCCGCCGCTGAGATCGATGGGCGTCTTGTTTTCGGCGTCCGTCTTGATTTTTTCAAAGAGGGAGAGCCTGGCACCCACCTCCCTCAGGTGATCGGCCAGGGGCATGTCTCCGTAGGTCAGGACCTTGGCATTGCTGGGATGGTAGTGGTCGGCGTGGAACTTCTTGAGCTGCTCGTACGTCAAGTCGGTAATCTTCTGGGGGTCGCCGCCCGAGTTGTTGATGGAGGGGAAGATCTCGTCCTGGAAGCGAATGTAGAACAGGTAGCTGGCATCGGACATCTGACCCTTCATCTCGTTGTAGACAACGCCCTTGAAGACGAGCTTGCTGTCCTCGGGCTTGGCCTCGCTGCCCTTCTCGGCCACGCGCGGGTTCTCAGGCCCTATGCGCCAGCCTTCCTGGGTAAAGTCGGTCCTCTTCAGGAGTGGGTGCAGGGTCGAGTCCATGTAGACGGACAGCAGGTTCTGGAAGTCCTGGGCATTGGTGGTGGCAAAGGGGTAGTAGGTGTGGTCCGAAGCCGTCATGGCGTTCATGAAGTTGGACAGGGTGCGCGGGAGCATCTTGAAGAAGGGGTCCCGGATGGGGTACTTCTCGCTGCCGCAGAGGGTGGTGTGCTCGAGGATGTGCGGCACGCCCGTGTCGTCGGGGGGGTTCGTCTTGAAGCCGATGGAGAAGACATTGTTGCTGTCGTCGCGCGCGATGTGGAGGTAGTCGGCGCCGGTCTTGTCGTGCTGCAGGTGCAGCGCCGTCAACTCGAGCTCGGGAACGTGCTTGGTGCGCAGGAGAGTGAAGCCGTGAAGCTTCTCGCCCGGCTTGGGGTAGTGGGAAAGCTCCGTGACGGCCTTCTTGGCCGCGCCTTTGGCCGCGCCGGCCGCGTTACGCAGCATCGTCCGTCTTTTTCCTGCCTGCCGGCCTGCTCGAACCAAGGCGACCGGGCCGTCTATGGTCTATGGTACAGGGGAATGATGCAGCGACAGAAATCCAGCAACCGAGGACGCCGACACAATCCCAAGTCTAGAACGGATCGCTTATTGGGGTACCCTGAGGCGATAAAATTTGACAGTTCCCGAGGCCAGCGCTGCTGCTCGGGACAAAGACTGGTTGGATGACGCAGGTTTTACCGGGTTTTCTGCATAGCACGGATAGATCCTTGACAGCCAAGCTTCTCGAGGCAGTCCCTGCCCGATTTGTGCATATGGCGCGCGCGGGAGGGGAGGCGAGTCGCGATGGAGGGGCTGACAAATACGTATACATTAGGTAAAGCTGCAGTACTTAACCTTCTGTGTATACGTACCACCTTACCTAGAGCATGACGAAAAAGACCCCTCGACTCGATGCCACTCACCACTACCCGCCACAACATCCATGTGCATACCGGCAACTGTAAGCACATGGACGGGTCTTACCTCTTGAAGCGGGTTTCCATTCGGGTGGTTATCAAGAACCTAGCACGTATTCATCTGCCCGTCAATCGGCCTGGGCGCAAGAAAAGGAAAAGAAAAGAAAACAAAAGGCTGATCCCCTCCCCCCTCCAGCCACTCAAATGCGTAGAATGATCTCCAGCGGTGATGGTTCCCGTCGAATCGGCACCGAGCCAGAGGTCAATCCCGGATCGAGTTTTTTGCTGCCGCGGTGCCCATCCAAACCGGCGGCAATAGGTATCCATCACCACCACACTTGCACGATGGAAGGATGTACATACATGCCTTAGTACATACCTCACACTCCCGCATCCCATACCGATCCGGCAGGACGGACATGGCACCGGTGAGTATAGAGTAGACACGGGAGATTTGACAGTCAGCTGGGCGACTTCGGCGGCACAAAAGTCTGAGGAGAGACAATTTCCCTCGTGATCCACCGGCCGGCCCCGGCTACGCAGACTCGTGCATGATTGGCGTTGCAACAAGCCTCATCGTACATTTGCGCACCCGGTCGTCCGTGTATACAACATACATGGCCCACGACCAGGCATGGATGACTGACTGCATCTTCTGTCCTCCATCCAGCAGGAGCTCGGGGAACCGGGTCGGCGCTCCTCCAGTGTATACGCCTCTCGTGAGGCACCTGCCCAAGAGAACAGACGCCCACGCTTGCTGGCGCCACGGGGCGGCACACACGTTGTAATTATGATTTAAGTAGGTACGCTTTCCCGCTGATGACTACTTACACACCAAGACGAGGTAGTCGCAATTCATACTCGGTACCACCTAGTGTATGGATGTTAGTAGCCCGTAAAATAAATCACAATCCAGGTCAACAGTTGGATGCATTTTTGTTGTTGCCTACGTCCACTTCCAATTTATGAAGTAGGTACATGACATACATAAGGTATGTACATATATACTAAGGTACTAATGTATAGACGTTTCTGTAGTTGGTGGCGTCCCGGGAGGAGGAGGGGGGTAAATTGGCAGGCCCGGCCTCTGATTGATGACCTGAGACTTGGGCCTTGGACTTCGACCCGAGCCTCCGACTCATCCATTCGCTTTTTGGCCGGCCGCTGGATTGCTAAAGTTGAGAAACTCCACCACCACGTTTTTCGCTTGGCGGGCTTTCCACTGTGACCTAACGACGAACCTGCCAACGAAACGAGAACTTGACTTCTGCACGATCGCCCGCCTGCCTTTTAGCAACACCACTACGCACATCGTAATACACATAACACACCCGCATCCAGCACCGCGCCCGCCAGTCTTTGTCTGACAGCCCCTCCGCTTGCAGTCCCTCCCCATGCACGCATGCGCCTCGGGCGGCCCTCGCCTCTGACCTGCCCGTGACCTCTCGTCACTCCTCATGGGACCCGGTGCCGCAGCAGCAATACCCGAAGCCGCCGCTGCTTTAGACTTTTCCCACCTCCGCTAACGCACCATGGCGACTGCGAACCATTCCGGCCCTTCGGTCACGCCTGTTCCCTCTGCTGCCATGGCCACGCCCACCAACGGAGTTGCTCCTTCCTCGTCGTCAACCGCTTATTCGCATGCCGACGACGCTGCGAACGGGGTCCCCAACGGCCATCACCACCACCACCATCACCACCACCATCACCATGCCGATCACCGTCCCGCACCGACACCTGCCGCGACCAAGAAGGGCAAGATGGGGAAGAAGGCCATGGACTCCTCGGAGGCTTCTAAGCTGGTGGCCGCCAGGATATCTCAACTCGAGGTCGACAACGCCGCCGAGCGAGAGCAGGAGGCCGAGATAGGTACGTCACTTTTTGCACTCGCGTGCGCCGGCCCGGTCATATCACGTCACGGGGGGAGGGGCACCAAGGACGAGGACCACGACAACGAAGCGGGCGAGAGCGGCATGCAGCGTCTACCGCCGTACGGGGTGGTGCTCGGGGTCCAGACCCCCACTGACCCGTAGGTGCCCATGGGCGACCCATGGCTCCTCCGAGCATGCCCCTCCAGATAGCCGGCATGCGACACTACCAAGCGGCTGCTTCGGAATACGAGATGCCTGTGGCGGTCCCGGGTGCCCTTCCCGCCCTCAGGGCGCCGTGACGTGCTGAACCGAACGTGCTCTTCACAACGTGGGGAACGGCCGCAGCCACCTACCCAATCCGGCCCCGGACAGACAAGGCAGAGGCTGACAGATGACGGTGGTGAACAGAGCGCGAGGTCCGTAAGGCTAATCGCGAGCTCAATAACTCGTTGAACAGTTCCGCCAGCAAAATGAACGACCTGGAGAAGATCGAGCATGTTACCCGAAGATGGTCTGATCTCTTCGCCAATATGAAGCGCCTCGAACGGGAAAACATCAAGAACAAGAAACGCGCCGACCAGCTGCAGAAGGACAAGGATGCCAGCCGCAATGAAGCGTCAAAGCTCACCGGCCTGAAGGAGAAGCTGGAAAAACTCTGTCGTGAGCTTCAGAAGGACAACAACAAGCTTAAGGGCGAGCAGCGCACCTTGAAGGACTCACACGACAAACTGCGCCGCGACTCGGACAAGCGCTTTGAGGAGGTATTCAAAACACTCGATGGCTATCAGGACGAGAAGGACAACCCCCGCAAGCAAGTTATGAACACCAAGGTGGAGGACCTGTTCGTAAATCCCTTCGCACCCCGACGTCGAGGGCCCTGGTTGCTTATTTCCCGTGACAGGTTCAAGAGCCGCTTCAAATCTCTCATTGAGCAGTACGAGCTGCGGGAGCTGCACTACCACTCTCTCATGCGTACCAAGGAAATCGAGCTGCAGTGGAACATGGCGCGCTACGAGCAGCAAAAGAAGGCGGCCGAAGCCGAAACCTCGCGATCCCGACAACTGAACAACCAAGTTCTGACCTTCACCAAGACGGAAACCGAGCTGCGCAACCAGCTAAACGTCTATGTTGACAAATTCAAACAGGCAAGTAACAGTCTTTCTTCCCTCCTGCTCAACCAAGCGCTGGGGTTGACCCTTTCCTCTGCTATAAAGGTCGAGGATACGCTGAATAACAGCAACGACCTGTTCCTGACCTTTCGCAAGGAGATGGAGGACATGAGCAAAAAGACTAAGAAGCTCGAGAAGGAGAATGAGCTTCTCCGGCGCAAGGTCGATGCCCGAAACCAAAACATTGTCAAGATCGTCGACGAGCGCGCCAAACACATCAAAGAACTCGAGGACATCCGCAAAAAAAACGAAAAACTCACCTCCATCATCAATCAAATGCAACAGCAGGGCCGCGGCATACCCCAGGGCATGCAGAACACTATGGATGACAGCTGCGCGTACGGGGAGGAGGGCGAAGCCGACGACGATGGCGTGGACGAGCTGGAAGACGACGAAGGCGAGGAGGAAAGTGAGTACGAGTACGAGGATGAAGAGGGTGACGAGATTCTCGGCAGCGACGAAGCCGAATTCGACGACGACACCGAGGAGGAGGTCCATGAGGTGCCCGCCGCAGCGCCGGTGACGCCGGCGCCGACCTACGGGCCGGAGCCGCCGCCATCCGTGACCCCCCGCGCCGCCGCGGCCATTGGCCACCACTAGGGATTCGCGGCTCTCGTTGGTTCGGCCAGGGCACAATTGGCAATGGGCCGACGGCCATTGCTGGGAGGTTATGGCAGTCAGTCATCATGGACAATTTACCCCGAGCTGATGCATGAGCGGTCAAAGCATGAGCGGTCAATTAATGAGCGGTCAAAATGGCACGTTGGGAGCCTCAATACAGTGAAAAAAACCTGGCTGGTGCCGAGGGAACACTTCAAGGTGCCAGGCTTTGCGAGTCTACCAAGCGACTGGCACTCCCCTGCGTTGCCCCTTGGTCTACGCTTCCTACCGCCGAAAATCTGGAGGCGCCGTTATGCAACAATCGTAATACATGATTATGATTGACTTAGAAAACATAAGAGATACATTATTGACGCAGCGAAATACTAAGCAAACTTATTTCAGCGAGTCACTGGACGGTCGGCCCCCCTTTGGGTGCAACGGTTCCCGACTGCGTGCTGCTGTGTGGAATCTGGAGGGTATCTTTGATTGCATGTCCGGCCAAAAAGATGGGGGTGAAACGTCTATATAAGAGGTATGGAATCTGCTACTTAGCGACAGCCCCTCATTTCCTCGCCGGCGCTGTCTTGCCACGTATTCTGGCCGGGCCCAGGGCGCGGCGGATCTCGTCGAGCTGGTCTGTTCCGCTCTTGTAGTTGCCCTTGCGGACCTGTCGCTTGCCCATGACGGAGTGGCCGCCCAGGAAGTCGTCCAGGACGCTGTCGAAGTCGCCACGCATGGGGCCCGTCACGGTCGACATGGCCGACATGCCGGTGGCGCCCGTCATGCCGCTGGCCAGGGAGTTGGTGTCCTCGTAGTCGGCGTCGCCGTTGTAGACCTCCTGCTCGAGCTTGTCGAAGCGGGCGTCGAGGATGCCGAGCTGCTCGGTGCGCACCATGGAGGACGAGGTCATGGAGTAGGCCGAGGGGTTGGTGAGGGCGCCCTTGCGCTTCTTCTTGCGCCCGCCGTTGGTCGTGGTGCTGAGGATGGACGACTGCAGGTCGGCGGCCGAGGGCGGGCCGCCCAGCCGGCGGCCCGCCTTCTGGTCCTTCTTGAACTTGGTGAAGTCGGCCATCCAGTCGCCGACCTGGTCGGCGGCCTCGGCGGCCTCCTCGGGGTCGAGCGTCGGCACGAGGGCCGGCGCCTCGTCCCCGCCCGGGGGCGGCGGCGGCGCCTTGTTGTACTCGTGCGCCGGCTTGGCCGTGTCGTCCGTCTCCCACCCGGCGTCGTCGTCGTCGCCGCCGCCGTCCTCGGCGTCGAACTCGAAGTCGTCCAGCTCCTTCCCGTCCCTGGTCAGCGACACGAAGAGGTCGTCGTCCTCGCCGTTGTCGACGTACTCGTCGTCCTCGAGCGCCTCCAGCACCTCGCGCAGCCGCGGGTCCATGTCGGGCTGCAGGCCGGCGAGGGCGTCGGGCACCTCCTGCATGCTCTGGTAGGTGAGGTGGGTCAGGTTCTTGGAGGGCAGCAGGTCCTCGTCGAAGAGGTCCTTCCCCGGGGCGCCGGCGGGGTCGGCGACGTCGAGCTGGCGCAGCGCGTCCTCGAGCGTCTCTTTCTGCTTGCCCTTGCCCTTGTCCTTGTTCTTGCTGTCGGCCTCGACGAAGACGACGTCGCCGCCGCCGCCGCCGCCGCTGCCCAGGTCGCGCAGGTGCTGCATGTAGTCGTACTCGGTGTCGTCGAAGTAGACGCCGTAGCTCGCGGCCTCGCCCTCGTTGGCGCGCATCGCCTGGGCCGCGGGGCCCAGCTCCGAGGCCAGGTCGGCCAGGGCCTTGGAGTCGGCCGCCTTGGAGGCGTTGGGCGCCTCGGTCGGGTTCAGCACCATCGAGGGCGCGCTCTCGTCGTGGATGAGCGGGTCATTCTGCGGCCGGTGCACCAGCGTGAAGTGCTGGGCCGTCTTCTTGTTGATCCATTTGCCGCGGGCCATGGTGGGCAGACTGCGCTCGCTTGTCGCGCGGATTTGTTGCGGGTGCCGTGCGGTGTAGGCGTAGATGGGATCTGGAAGGTGAAGATACCAGCCAGTGGGATGGGAGTATATCCAGCAGGCCGTCGGGCAGTCCGGCTCGGTATAGAAGATTCGTGCTTTCGTCGCCGCGTACGCCCCTCGGATTCCGGTTCGGCTAAATCAGGTACTTCCAATATGTAGTACCTCTTCTCTCTGGTGGGATGAATGAATGGCAGTGCGAGCGAGCGGAGCGCAGCGCAGCGCAACTTGCCCGCGACCCTGCAAAAAGTTTTGGTGGGGTTCGATGGCGGCACGGGCTTATCGCCTGCCATCCATCGCATGGGTTCAGTGCGACTCTGTTATAATCTATTGGTTTATCGGGCACGAGTGACGCCAGTCTGCCCAAATTTTGGTGCTTGAAAAAGAGAATTTCGCCCCACGGTGCCCCTCCATAGCCAATCGCCCGCCCCTCCATCGCCGCCCGCCTGCAATTATTCAGCAGAGCGACCGTCTTTCTAGGAATTAGAATCAACGGAGCGAGGCCAAAGAAAACCTCCAACACCAACACCAACACCGTACACCAGCCGTGTCGCCCTGGGTTGTGTTTCTTCAACGCGCGCTCTCTTTGCGACTACCTGCCCAAGTACATACACAGGCGTCGCATCCCACATACTTCCCACCGGACAATCACTTCAACGCTCCCGCTCCACCGTTCACCCTCCCCCCAGGCTTGCCCATCATGCCGTTGGCCAAGTCCAAGAAGTCGGTCGGTCTCGGCAACTCGCTGATGAACGACCGCTTCGGCAAGGGCAAGGGCGGCGACCGCAAGAAAGGCGGCGCTTCCGTCACGCGAATCAACCATGCGACCGGCGAGGAGTACATCACCAACGACAAGAAGGAGGCGGCATGGGTCAAGATGCGCTCCGTCACCGAGCAGTCGGCCATGGACGAGTTTCTGTCCACGGCCGAGCTGGCAGGCACCGACTTCACCGCCGAGAAGATGAACAACGTCAAGATCATCCACACCGACCAGAAGAACCCCTACCTGCTGTCGTCAAACGAAGAGCGCACCGTGCTGAGCAAGCAGAGGGCCCACAGGGACCGTTTGACCGTTCCGCGGCGCCCCAAGTGGAATGAGCACACAACGCCCCAGGAGCTGGACCAGCTGGAGCGCGAGAGCTTCTTGAACTGGAGGAGAGGGCTGGCCGAGCTGCAGGAGAGCAACGATCTCCTCATGACGCCCTTCGAGCGAAACCTCGAGGTGTGGCGGCAGCTCTGGCGCGTCCTCGAGCGTTCGCATCTGGTGGTACAGATTGTCGACGCGCGAAACCCCCTCATGTTCCGCTCGGCCGACTTGGAGAACTATGTCAAGGACGTGGACCCCAAAAAGGAGAACCTGTTGCTGGTCAACAAGGCCGACATGATGACCATCAAGCAGCGCCGGGCGTGGGCGCGCTACTTCAAGGAGCACAACATTGCGTACCGCTTCTTCTCGGCCCACCTGGCCAAGGAGCTGATCGACGCCATGGATTCGGACCAAGAGGAGGCGGCCGACCCTGTGCCCAACGAGGCGACTACCAGCGCCAAAGAGAAGTTCCTGGAGAAGGAGAAGGAGTCTGCCGCGGCCTCTTCCGAGGACGACAGCCCCGTGGGGAGCGAAGTAGAGAGTGACGATGACGAGCAGGACGCAGACAAGGACGCCGAGGAAGCGGCGGCAGAGATCGAGTTGGACGACGAAGACACGAGGATTTTGACCGTGGAAGAGCTGGAGGAGATCTTTCTGCGGCATGCCCCCGATCCCAACCCGGACGGTAAGGGACGCCCTACTGTCACGTACATGTATCGGAACCATGCTGACAGAACCACAGCACCGACCACCAAGTTGCAAATTGGCCTGGTGGGATACCCCAACGTCGGAAAGTCCTCCACCATCAACGCGCTCATCGGCGCCAAGAAGGTGTCGGTCTCTTCTACACCCGGTAAGACGAAGCACTTCCAGACGATCCACCTGAGCGACAAGGTTGTTCTTTGCGATTGCCCTGGTCTTGTGTTTCCCAACTTTGCCTCCACCAAGGCCGACTTGGTATGCAACGGCGTCTTGCCGATCGATCAACTGAGGGAGTACACGGGCCCGGGCACCCTCATCACCCGCCGGATACCCCAACCCTTCCTCGAGGCCATCTATGGTATCCACATCCAGACACGACCCTTGGAAGAAGGCGGCACCGGCGTGCCGACGGCCAGCGAGCTGCTGCAGGCCTATGCCCGAGCACGTGGTTTCCAGACCCAGGGTGTTGGCCAGCCCGACGAGTCCCGGGCGGCCCGTTACATCCTGAAGGACTACGTGAACGGCAAGCTGCTCTACGTCGAGCCGCCGCCGGGCTACCCCGACGCATCCGAGTTCAACCGGGAGCTCTACGACTCGGCCCACCTCCCGGTCAAGCGGCGCGCCCAGCTGCTGGCAGCCCTGGAGGCCATGGACCTGTCGGACGACGAAACGGTAGACACGGAGATCCTGGCCCAGCCCACGTCTTCGAAGAGCAAGCGCATTGACAAGGCCTTCTTTGCGAACGGGAAGAACGCGGGCCACGTGGTGAAGCCGTTCAGCTTCAAGTACACGGAGCAGGGCAAAGCCCAGGCGGAAGCCGGCTTGCTGCCTGGTGGGAAACAACTGAGCGGCAGGAAGGCCAAGGCCATGATGGCCTTGGAGTCGGGCGTGGACCCGAAGGACATCCGGCTGGGGAATAGCAAAAAGCATTTCAAGGGCGGCGCCAAAGGCAAGGGCAAGAAGAAAGCCGATGCTCTGGGCTAAGCCGAGATAGATCATACCCATAAATTGAAAGGCCTACGACGGAGATGTATGTGCTCCGTTGACGACACTGGCTCTACGCGACTAGGAAACCGCTGGGTTGCAGTCTCTTATGTGAACATTCACGTCAGGCAGCGTGGCCGAGAAAGACAGCCAGTAAAGGTGGATTAGAGCACAAATGGAAAGCGATCGGGTCGTTGAAGAATTCTTAAAAATATTTTTCAAGTGACTAAGCTGCTGTCTTCGCGCAGACATGGGAGGGATCATGGTTGCCCGAGTACCTTTCTTACCGTTGATGACCACGATTTGAGGTCTCCGAGTCCCGGGTGTGCTTTTGCGCGGCTGCATCGTATACTTTGGGCAGAGGGCAATCCCGCTCCCATGAGGACAGCAATAGAGTCTGACACAAAAAGACATGGTCAGCGAAATCCTTGCGCAAAAGAAGAATGCCCAAGAAATGCGGGTGGGAGGCTTGTAGTCAGATATGTGGTTATCCGCAGCGTATGCTAGGAAGTCGAACATTTAAAAAAAGGTGTAATCATCAGGAAAAAGCCAGCCGACGGGGAGAGAGAAAAAAAAAAAGAGGCTTACCATATCTTTCACGATGTCTCTACATCGCACGCAGTAGCAACGGCAGACCGGCACTCCCTTCGAGGTGAACACTACGGAGGCCGGGCAGAGCAAGGAGGGGAGGAGGAAAGGAGGAAAAAAAAGAGCCAAAAAAAGACTGGGAACTTGAGACGGAGGTTGAAGTCGTCGTCGAGTGGAAACGGGAACAATGTTGCGCCTACCCGGTGGGCCCACACGAGCTTTTGGGGGGGGACCTCAGCTAGGTAGCTGATGAAATGGATGGATAGGTGCGCCATCATCATCATCATCATCCACCGCCAGCCTTTGGGGGCCGGGCCCCAGCCCAGCACTGGAGCCGTTTTTCCCATCTCTTGGCGGGGGGGAAGGGCCGTCGTTTTTTTGGGTTTTTGGTTTTATTTTTCTTGCGCGAGTCGAGACCGGCAGAAAAAAAAACCCCCCAACTCGGGAACCTGCCTTTCACGGGGCGGCTCGGCACAAGCCAGGCGGCGGACCTGGCTTTTTGGCATGGAGGTTGGGTCCCGTAAGTTACACAAGTACTACCTTGTGTGTACAGGGTGTATGTAATGTCCGACGTGGTATAGGTCAGGCTCTCCCGGGGAATGGGGGGGGGGGCCCGGCGAAAGTGAACGATGCCCAACGGGGGACCGTTCGTCAGCGCCACCCCCCCCCCCCCCTCGTTGGCCGTCTCTCGTTTTCTTCTTTCCCCGTCGGGTTGTGGGCGTCGGGAGAACCTTGGGTACCTAGGTAGGTAAGTAGGTAAGAAGAGTACGGAATAGGGATAACCTCCCTGGGCAACTTCATTACGCCCGCAACGGCCTCTCTCTCTCTCTCTCTCTCTCTTGCTCTCTTGCTCTCTCAAGGTTCGCGCCCGGTCTCGGTATTTTTGGGGGCACGCGGGCCCAATCAAGCGCGGCCGGAATAAGAGCCGCCGGTGTGCGCGACAACTACAGACACGCCTTAGGCACATGGGGCTGGCATGTACAGCGTACCTACATGGGATCTTTTACATCCTGCCTGTGCGCCCGTTGTTTGGTCTCTTCTGTCTTACGTAGCACAACACCAGGGGCCGGCCGAACCAGATATCTGACTTGCATGCTCCGGGCCAAGTCCGGCCGCCCAGGCGCCGAGGGAGGGAGCCCAGGCCCCCGTGTATGTGTAAGGACCTACATATGGAAGATCAAGGGGGGTGTGTATGTACTAGTAGTTGGTAGGTACACACTACCCACCCACAGCAACTATACGTACTTACATACGACAACCCGGGCTAGCCGCTAAGAGCCGGCCGAGCAGATCGCGGATTCGTCTCTGGCATCTGTCATTCAAGCCAACTCGGCCGCCGCCGCGGCCAGGGCGCAGCCTCACCGCGCCCGAACTAGGCCGGGTTAGTTCCGGCATATGCGTGATTTTCGACACACGGTTTCCCGAAGGAGGGGGGGGGGGGAGAAAACATGGGCAAGCCTGCAGGCGTGCGGGATATGTACTTGGCCCTATAGTATTGTGCATCACGTAGCGTACGTACTTATGTAGCACGGAGAAGAACGGAAATGTCTCTGACAGGCGGCGCCCCTTCTCCAAAATCCCCAGAGGGCCGAGGCGATGAAACGGCAGCAGCGCTGGCCCAACGACGGCGCCGAAGTTGCGGTCAGAGATGGCGCGGAAGGGGGGGAGGGGGAGGGGGGGGGTCTGATCGCAACCGTGGCTTTTGTCTGCTGTTCTGCAGCCATCTATGCAATGGATGGTGGTGGTGGTGGTGGTGGTGGTGGTTATGGTGGTGGTTGTACCTACATATGCGCCTGGGCCAAGTAGCCCGATAATGAGATGTATGCGAGACATCCGTTCTGGAGCGCCACACATCACAATACACGTGTACAGGCAGAGGAGGGAACTGAAGGTGCTTATGACTACGACTGAAGTTACCTTTCTCGGAGGTAGCCAGCCAGTCAGAGACGGAGGGGACCTGGCAGGGGCGGCTGCTCTGTTTCCAGCCACGGCATAGGGGACTGACTGGTTGGAGATGCCCTCTGGGGACGTCGAGCGATGATGTCCCCATCCCATGGGATGCCACTGCGACCGTATGAACTACATACACACAGTAATAGCGGGTTCGGCCAGCCGCCCGCCCGCCCCCCTTTGACGACCGACGTTGCGCTTTGGGCCATTGGCATTTCGCGTGCGCCAGCCCGGGGGAAGGGGAGGAAGGGAAGACGTCGCAGATCAGAGCTAGAACTAGTTAACCTCCGTTGCTGGTATCACGACCATTACTCGTAGAGAGAAAAAAAAAATAGGTTAATTGACGGACGGCCGGCGTCCCGCGTGCCCGCGTGCCCGCTTGCCCGCTTTGCCCGCTCAACCCGCACACCCGCATTTTCTCGGGGGCGTTTCCCATTGAGCTCAGCTTCCACCCAAATGACACGCCCACCCCACCCGCGCCGCCAACCTGCCAAAAAAAAAACGACACCCCTCTGGAAAAGTCGAAAAATGGGATGTCGTTAGCTGGGTCAGATATTGGAAGACCGGCGAACCTCGCAGCAACAGCAGCAGCAGCAGCAGCAGCCCCCCCCCCCCCCCCCCTCCCCCTTTTTTTTTCTGCATTCGTCCACCCGAGTACCTACCTACACACTCGTAGTCCTGACATGTGCCGTGAGGGATTTTCTTGCTTGGGTGCCCATGGGTAATTGCGCTGACTGGTCCGAAGTCTTCTTCGTCTCGTCCCGCGTGCGCCTGCGCCTGCGTATGTACGTCTTTTTGCAGTATGGGATGGGATGTGGCGGGTGCAGAAACCCTACCCAGTAACCGAGTACCTACTTTGTACTTACTCATACAGGGCTGTATGACCCCCCGGGCTGTATACGGGCAGGTAGGCAGTACATAGGTAGGTTCGTTGATATATGTACAGAGGTATGTATGGCAAATCCCAAAGCGCTTTGGGGGGGGGGGGGGGGGTCTGTCTTCTTCCCACTTTCGGCCGATGACACAGCCTCCATTCCGTCTGTAAGTCCCCCCCCCCCCGATCGCTTGTCACTGCGGCTTGGCGTCCCGGACGTGATGACCCATGCACCACCACGCACAGCCATGGGTTTGCCATGGGGGGGCTGCGCACGTTTTGTTTGCCCAATGGTCAACACGGGTCCTCGTCAGCTCGGTGCTGGTTTAGGTTCGCGTGTCCATGGTCTGTGACATGCATGGGATGAAAGTAAGAGAGAGATGGATAGATAGGTACCCAAGACACCCAATACGCCCAAGTTGGCGCGCGGGCACTCCCTGGTAGAGAGTACTTAAGTAAGTACACACACACACACACACACACACACACACACACACATACATACACGGGCATATACACACAGATAGGGAGGAAGGGGAGAGGGGGTTACAGAGAGTGAAAAAGAGAAGAGTAGAGAGACAGAGAGGTGGACATCCCATCCAGTGTGAACGTCATCACATGCCCCCCCAGCATTTCTTCGCGCCTAAGGCACTACTGGAGCCGGAGAGGAAAAGGTGGTTTGCCCCACCAAGAATAGCATTGGAAGCTTCAGGCAGCCGGAGCGAGTCGAGATTTTTTTTTTAACCTATGCCAGATCCATTTTCCTGCCACCACCCTGCAATTTGCACGCCCTACATAGTACACACGCCCAGGGCCAGCGCTCACTAATAAGTTAGGTCATCCTCCACTAAACACCAACCTTATTATCCATCTACTCGCTAGAGAGAGCACATCGCCGCTTCCATCTTCCCCCTTCTTGTTTTCCCTCCTCCAACAACACCACCCACCACCGCCAAATCTAAACCCCCCTCTCCCCGCCTCCCCCCCTTTCCCCAGGAATCGCTCCGGCCCTGGCGTCCATTTCGTCCCGTCTCGCTTCGTCGCGTCCTCCCGTCGCGTCGTCGTTAGACCGCTGCTAAGCAGCCAACCCTCGGCTCTTCCGACTGCCTTTGGTCTTCTCAAAGGCACCGCCACTACCACGGCTTCCACGGCCGTTACCTTCGTCTCAGACCAAGATTTCAGCCTGCGGAAAACATTCCACATCATCAACTCTCGCCCGCCCCCCTCTGCTGAGGTCGCGCCCGCCACCCCCGTCGTTCCTCGTGTTCGATCTCCCTCCCCCACCGCGCCCTGAGTACTCCCCCGACCACCAGCTGCCGCATAGGACGACTTCGGAGGTTCTTCCTCTCACCGAGGAAGAGTCGAGGAGACCTCGTCAGATCGATCTGGGATCAGAAAGCTATATCTTTCAGCCTCCCTAACAGCCACCGGCCTTCCGCCCGTCTTCTCTCCATTCGCTAGCAACCCTATCCTTGCCGATAGCTCGCTACCGCCCAACACCCACATACACAAAGGTCTTCCGCCTCGGGACGTCGCACCTTCGCCACCACCACCACCCTCCTCCCCTCCCCTCCGTCTCCTCCTCCACACGCAGGGGATATGGTTATGGCCGCGGCTGCCGTCGATAACTTCGCACCGGTTACGTTTGCAACGAATAACCACTTGTCGACCGAGCTCAAGAAGTTCAACCCCTTGGAGAACTACCACAATGGCGCTGTCTTTGCCAAGCATCTGATCGGCGATGCTCTCCGACAGCGCGTCGAGAGCATCGACCACGAATCCTGCGACCCCGGCGATGAGGACACCTTCTTCGTCGGCGACCTCGGCGAGGTCTACCGCCAGCACATGCGCTGGAAGAAGAACCTGCCCCGCGTGAAGCCCTTCTACGCCGTCAAGTGCAACCCCGACCCCCAGGTGCTCCACCTGCTGGCCGCCCTGGGTACCGGCTTCGACTGCGCCTCCAAGGCCGAGATCGAGCAGGTCCTGGACATGGGCGTCGATACCGAGCGCATCATCTATGCGCAGCCCTGCAAGACCAACTCGTACGTCCGCTACGTCGCCGCCAAGGGCGTCAAGCAGATGACGTTTGACAACGCCGACGAACTGCGCAAGATCGCCAAGCTCTACCCCGAGGCCGAGCTGTTCCTGCGCATCCTTACCGATGACTCGTCGAGCTTGTGCCGCCTCAGCCTCAAGTTTGGCGCCTCCCTCGACGACACCGACAACCTCCTGGCCCTGGCCAGCGAGCTCGGTCTCAACGTCGTCGGCGTGAGCTTCCACGTCGGCTCCGGCGCCTCGGACCCCCTGGCCTTCCTCAAGGCCGTCCAGGACGCCGACACCGTCTTCAAGCAGGCCGCTGCCCACGGCTTCCATCTGAAGACTCTGGACGTCGGTGGCGGTTTCAGCGGCGAGTCCTTCGAGGACATGGCCACCGTCCTCCGCGACGCCCTCGACGAGTACTTCCCGCCCTCGGTCAACATCATTGCCGAGCCCGGCCGGTACTACGTCTCGACCGCCTTCACCATTGCCTGCAACATCATTGCGCGGCGCACCATTCACAACCCCGCCACTGGGGAGTCGAGCTACATGGCCTACGTCAACGACGGCCTGTACGGCAACTTCAGCAGCATCATGTTCGATCACCAGCACCCCGTGGCCAAGGTCCTGCGCACCGGCAACCAGACGCTGTACAACTCGCCCCTGGCCGATGGCTGCCCCGATGGCACGGTCGGTGGCATCGAGTACTCCATCTGGGGACCTACCTGCGACGGCATCGACCGCATCACGGAGAGCATCCGCTTCCACCACGAGCTGGACGTCGGCGATTGGCTGTACTTTGAGGACATGGGGGCTTACACCAAGTGCTCCGCCACCAAGTTCAACGGCTTCTCAGACACGCACGACGTCATTTACGTTTGCAGCGAGCCCGGCGCCCGAGCCGTGCTTGGCTTGTAAGCACAAGACAGGAAAAACTGGACTGCCGGTGGCTGATGCCATCGGGAAAAGAGGATAAAATTAGGTGTCGTTTCGAGTTCTGCTTGTTTTCTAAATTGAGAAATAAAAAACATAATTAGACCGGGTACAGACAATCACGGCAACAACAGAGGCATCAACAACTGGTTTGGCTACATCACTCGATGGAAAAGTATATATATATGTCTCGGCTGTTAGACTTAGCTAGTCATGAATCTCTGAGCGTTTTGCTAGCGTCCGCACAGTGTCCCTCCCGCAAACTGGGGATCCTACTTTTACGTGTTGCCTATACTGCATGCATGCTCTTGAAGCTGCATGTCGGCTGTACTGTGTGTGTGTGTGTGTGTGTGTGTGTGTGTGTGTGTGTGTGTGTGTGTGTGTGCGTGTATTGGTTGCCCAGGGACTTAACCTTCGGAACTTTCATTTTCCCCGCAGGAGTTCCCTCGGTGCTTACAGGTACACGCCTAAAGGGGGTCGGGGAGGCCGCGGGTTAAAAGGTATGCACTGCATGCGCATACATCTTATATACATCTGTCATGGGCTGCAGCGGGGGAGGGGCTGACTGTAGTAGACCTTCCATGGGTTTTTACCCTCCCCCCTTTTCTGTCATCCCCTCGCCCCAACCCCGCTCGATTAGTATGGCATCCGGGATGGACTTGGTTCATTATACTACCGCCTAGCCCGTGGAGGACGCCCTCGGCAGGCTGAACAGGTATTCCGAGACCACACCAACTCACCATTCCCCCCTCTCCTCCCGGGGGTCAAATCCACGGCGTCTCTACTGCCGCCCCCCCCTCTCCCATTAGAAAAAACACTCCGCGTCGGTCTCGTATAAAACCTCGGTGACACACGGATCCTGTGCCCAAGAAGGAGGAAAAGGGAGAGAGATAATTGGCGGGTCAAAGGGGAAAAGGGAGGGTGGACGAGGACGAGGGTAACGGGGACCCTCCCCGCCCGGCGTGAGGACTCATTTTAGGAAAGGGGGGAAAGGAGTTGAGAACTGGTTCCATGACACAAAATGCGCTTGACCTACGCATGCAGGGCGGTCCCGGGCTCAGGGGTGCGGAGAGTGCGGCGGATTACGCAGTGCATATTCACTGACGGCCGCCCCTATTATTATAACTGACTGGGTAACATCATGTGGTATTTGTCGTAGCGACATCAGACATCCGAGGCTCATTTCGTCTCTCTCTTCCTCTCTCTCCCTCTGCTCGCCGGTCCCGAGGGGGAGGGAGAGTGGGGGGAGGGGAAAGCTGCCAGCCGGGCACGTGCGAAACCCCTCGCCCCCTCGCCCCCCCAACGTTCTACGGGCCTCTGGCGCCCACGGTTCCTCACGAAGCGTTCTTGTTCAGTCGCGCAAAGTGGCTCGACGCGTTCTGCAGGAGCTCCGACGGGGCGCCGAACTCGACGAGCCGGCCGCCCTCGAGCACGGCAACGCGGTCGAAGTCGAGCAGGCTGGACATGCGGTGGGCGATCATGATGATGGTGTGGTGGTTGAAGTACTCGCGGATGATCTTTTGCATCTTGGCGTCCGTCTCCGAATCAACGCTGAGGGGACCTCGGGGTTAGCATACGGGCATGATGGCCTCTGGCTGGCGGGTTCTTGGGCCGGGCGGCCTGCTTACCTGCTCGTGGGCTCGTCCAGAACCAACAGCTTGCCCTGCTTCAGCAGGGCGCGGGCCAGGCAAAAGAGCTGCCGCTGGCCGTGCGACAGGAAGTCCTTGTCCATGACGGTATCGAGGACCGGGCCGATGCCCGCGGCCGTGTCTTTGGCCGCCTTCCCCTCCAGGACGCTCCAGAGGCCGACCTTTTGCAGCGCCTCCTGGAGCGCCTCGTCCTGGCACACGCCCGTCGGATCCAGGTTCTTGCGAATCGGCGCCGTGAAGATGAAGGAGTCCTGCGTCAGGCAGATGATGCGCTCCCGGACCACCGAGCCCGCAACCGTGCTGAGGTCGACGCCGTCCAGCACGATCTTGCCCGACGTCACTTCGATCATGCGAAGGATTGCCAGCAGGGCCGATGTCTTGCCGCTGGAAGGTGGGCGTACTGTTAGTAGGTGCACTACGTTACTCGTTGGCGTGAGGGGAGTGGGTGACGAACCTGCCAGTTCTGCCTACGATGCCAATGCGTTGGCCGCTTTCGGCTGTAAAGCTCAAGCTTTTCAGAACGGCCGATTTTTCATCACTACCAGACAGCATGTCAGCATTCGTGAAAGACAACAGGACCGGCGATTACTCACGTATAGCTGGCCGATAGATCCTCGAACGACAGCCTGCCTTGGCTAGGCCAACTCGGGTCCGGGTCATCAGACTCGTTGGGCAACCCTTCACATGGCGTGTCCTCGGCGAAAGACTTGATACGCTTGACAGCGCCAATCGAAGTCTCAAACGACGTCCAGTGTTGGACCAGGTTGGTCAGCGAGTGCGTCATGTACATGAGGTTGACCAGTGCTAGACCAAAAAAGCCGGCGTTCAGTCTGTCGCGAAGACCAACAGCCACGCCGACAATCAGGATGGCCAAGCCGGCAACGATGAGATCAAGGACAAAGATGAGCCATCTTTGGCAGCACAGCAAAAGGTAAAATGGCTTCTGCGAGCCGTTGAGGTACTTCCGGTTCTTTTCCTCGTACTCGGCCGTCCATCCAAAGGAACGGATCGTCGCCAGCCCACTGGACGACTCGATGAAATGCGAGAATAAAGGGGCGTTTTCCTCGATCCTGTACCACAAGAGTTAGAAATGTGCAGAGCGTTGGGTAAATCATTGCAAAATAGACTTACTCTATGAGTCGCAACTGTCGCGAGGTACGAAGATAGAATCGCTGGACGTAGTAGAGTACCACCCCGATAAACGGCAGCGAGATGGCCACGTAGGGGATAGCATTGATGGCAAAAGCAATCACGACGAAACAACTTCCACCATCTGTAGTCACGTCAGTATAAGAGTCTTCTTGACTGCACTGGTGTTGGAGTCATCTTACGGTAAGCAATGTTGACAACTGAACTGGGCAAAACCATGTCGGCAAGTCGAAGATCTTGGCTGAATCTGCCGGGGGCTGTGAGCGACGTCGAATGGTCGAGAGGGCACTGGCTTCTTACCTATTGACCAGTACGCCAGTCTCCGTTTTGGAGAAGTAGGATAACGGCGCGCGAATGGCTCGGTGGATCATGGCATGGTGAAGGGTGGTTCCGGAACGGGGGATGATGTACATCCACAAGAATCTGAATATGTCAGCGGTGCCTTCATGCCCTCGTGCTGCAGGCAACTCACCCGATGCCGAAAACCAGCGTGAGGCAGTCCAGGAAGTTGATGGCTGCAAAGACTCCTAGCCAGTAGCCCAGCCCCTTGTTTTCGCCACGCTCGGTACTTTCGGCCCACCAGTTGACCCAGACATCTGTACTGCGTCAGCGTATCCCCCCGAAGAATACATCAGCTTTTGGCTGAAAGAAACGCCGGCTTACATTGAAATCCGTTGAGGAAAGCATTCACCATAAGGATGATACCAAACACCAAAACCGCCATTGGTCCCAACGCCACGAAGTAGTACTTGTAGGTGCTGAGACCACCGCTTTTACGGCTCTCGTCGGCTTCCTCTTCATTGGGTCCTTCGGGCTCAGCCTTGTCAGCGGTATCGGCTTGGTCGATGATGTCTTCGTTGTCTTTCTCTTGTTCTTTCTGTTCCTTCTCTTCTTCCAGTTTGACTTTGAGGCTGTGCACATAGGTTCCAGGGACGTTGAGCTTATCAAAAGTGCCCTGTTCGACAACCTCGCCTGTCTCGTTCAAGGCAATTATAAGATCGGCTTGTGGAAGCCGTCGAGCTGTTTACTGTGAGCATTGTGCTGAATACCATACCTTCGGGGCTGTACTTACTGGAGTGCGTCGCCAGTACAACCGATGTGCCAATTTGTCGGAAAAGGCCTTCGGGTCCAATCACACGTTTGAAAACATGTTCTTCCGTGAGAGAGTCGAGACCGCTGAGGATATCGTCCAGGATGGCCCACTGTTTACGAGCGTAGACAGCTCGCGCCAGCGACAGACGCTGCTTCTGCCCTCCACTGAGCTTCAGGCCCTTGCTTCCTACTATCGTTTGGTCCCCCTTGGGCAACTGGCGTAGATCGAACTCAAGGGCACACGCCTGTATCACGGCGTCGTACCATGCCTGGTCGAGACCGGAATCGCCAAGTACGTTCTCACGGATTGTGCCGTTGATAATCCAGGGGGTTTGGTCGCAATAAGCCATCTCTGTCGTCGAGACACGCACGGAGCCTTGGACCCTCGTCGCCTCGCCAAGAATCCCACGAAGAAGTGTCGTCTTACCGGATCCCACGGGCCCAACGATGACGGTGAGCTTGCATTCAGGGTGGATGCTGGTCGTCACATCCTTTGCGACACTCGGTGCAGTATCTGACCACCCAATATTGGCGTGCTCGAGGTGAATGTACGGCCGGTTGGCGCTGAGCTCTTTGGACTGCAATTGTAATCCACCTTTCTCGCCTTTTTCTTTCTCTTGCGACGAGGTGGCCTTGCTGTCGGTGGACGAACGGAGCGACCGAGCCTCCACGCGCGAGTCCTCTAGCAGAAAGTCCTGGATTCTGGTGAAGCATCCCAGGGCGCTCCAGCCGGGAGGAATGGCGTGCAGTAGCTGTGTTAAGGGCTCAATAAGGAGGTTCAGCGCCGCCATCGAAGCGATGGCCTGTGATACGTCGAAGGAATCAGTGCCACTGAGCATCGCCACAATGGCATAGGCCGCAAAGAGGAAGAACATGATGAAAACACTCGGGAGATTGACTACATATTCAAGTTAGCCCTTAGCCTACACGGACATTGCATCGCCTACGTGGACTTACCGATAGCATTGTTTACACTCTGGAACCTTCTGAAGAGCCGTGAGGTTTGGATTTCGTTCTCTCGCAACTGTTCGATGTTCTTTTCCATCTGGTGCGCAAGACCGAGCATCTTGACATTCCTCATAGCACCGAGAATCTCCGAGGTGAAATTGATGCGCTTCTCGATGGATTCAAACCATAGCTTTTGTTTCATCGTGACGCGTCCAGCCATCACGGTGGAAAGCGCAGTGGCGACTGGTTGCTCTGGTTAGCAAGGAGGGTGCTCCGTTGGGCGGTACGGGGCCACTTACCGACGGTAACGATGATAGGCGCCACGCAGACGGCTCCGAGATTGGTGTACAGGAGGTAAACTGCTATGGCCAGCTGAGTCGTATTGGGAAGAACATCAATGACAAGGTAGTGGAGTGACTCGGCGATTTTCTGCACATCCGTGCTCATCAGAGTCATGGCGCTAGACTCGTCGATATTCGTGATGGGCAGCGTGGTCAACTTGTTGTAAATGAGACCGATCAACTGGCCACGGATCATCGACATGGTTCGAAAGACGAGATGAGTACCCCAGCCCATCGTAATCTGCAGCGCAGTTAGCACCGCCACCCGAAGGTCAAATTGGGCCTGCTCTGTATACTCACAGCGAGAGAAAGGTAAAGAAAGGTAAAGCCACCGATGAGCCCATATCCATAGCTCATCGGGGTTTCCTTGTCATCCACAAACTTGGTGGCCGCTTTGATGAGCAGCGCTTGGCATATGCGAAGGGCGACGAACGCGAACTTCGGTATGTAAACACCCACCACCTCCCAGCGTAGAGACCAGAGACATGCGAATGCCAAGGCATGTTTCCGCTTTTGGTTGCCTGAGGACGGTTAGCCAGTGAATTTCCCCCCAGGTCTGGGGGGTTCCTACAGTTCTGCCAGGTGGTCTGGATTACGTTGGCAAGGCGCTCGGAATCCAGCTTCTCGTGAATTTGGGGCAAGTCGTCCACAGCCAACACCTTCCTGAAGCCGGTCAACATGAAAGGGTTCAGCCACCAAAAAGACATGCGGTTCAGGAGTCCGCCGGAGCCTTCGCGGGAGAAGGCCTGGCCAGGCAACATCGAGCGCTTCTCCACGGCTTCCAGGGCCAGCATGATGCACTTGGCAACCAAGGACCCCGTCAGGATGCCTGCTACGGCATCGTTGGTTTCGAGCAGCCATTCCGTGCGGACACGAGCTATGTCGAAGAAAGCCGTTAACAACAGGTAGCCCTCGATCAGGTACGAGGGCCGGATCGACTTGGCGTGTTCAAGGTGCGACAGCGCGGCCAACGCCAGACCGGTGAGGAGTAACAAGACGGCCGAGGCAATGGAGGTGTGCGTTTGCAGGCGAGGTTGAGAGGCCACCACCACTACCAGGGCCAGCTGGAAGCTGGTGTAGACGCCGACAGCGGCCTAGGCAATGTACCAGTCAGTCAGTCCGTCATTCAGCGAGCGTCTTTCCGTCTCGGGGCCGAGTGGCCGCCGTGACGGGGAAACCGGGGAAGGGGGGCCGGCGTACCAATTTGGCAGCGTAGTGAGCATTGCGCCGGATATTGAGATGGCTCCGCAGGAGACCCAAGATGCGCAGCGGAGCAAAGATCAGGAAGACGGCGGCGGGCAGGATGGTCAGGATGGTCTCCTCGAATGTGACTTGGGGGTGGTTCCTCGTTAGACGGATGGTACTTGGCACGGGGCCCCGAAGGGACCCCCCGGACGGACAGAAACTCACCGGTGAAGTCAAAGCCGCCGCGGCAGTCGGGCGACAGCACGGCCGGGCCAAAGGAGTCGTCGCCACACAGGGCGTGGTGGGAACGGTCCATGGTGCATCGGGAGCCCACGACAAGAAATGGCCAAGCCAACGGACCGTCTGCTGCCTTGCAGTCGGGAGCTTGGAGGGCATGCGACAAGACAAAAATAAAGCTTCGTCCTCGCCCAGCGCAGTTCGCCCATGGCGACGAGGCCCTAATAAACCGGGTGCGGAGCGGCGGGTTAATAGGACCACAGGGGGGCCCTTTCGACCCTGCCGGCCTCGCTCCCTCATTAGGAAGCTGGACGATCGCCCGACAGGGGCCGCGGTAGCAGTTGGTTGCGCGGTAGCAGTGTCGCCTCGGTCGGGCCAGTCACGTTGGCGAGCTGTTATCGGGGAGGGGGGGGGCACGACGCTCCGCAGAGCAGGCCCGGGGGGGGGGAGGAGAGAGGAGAGAGGGTGGCAATGATATGCCCTGCTGCAGTTCGCCATTCAGAGCCATCCCTCGGGACGGGCTCGAACGATTCTGAGATGTAGACTGGCCTTGGCTCGGGTGCCCGCCACCGGTCAAAGGAGTGTGCGAGAGGGGGCGCGACAGTCGACAGGGTTGCCGGACCCTGTTGTTCTCTGCATGCGGTGTGGGCACCCCATGTCAGACGGGACGCCGACAGTCTGGTCTGCCAGTGAGAGGCGTACCCGGCGCAGGAGGTGTGCGAGACGCAGCATTGCCGATTGGCAGTCCAGTCGAGCCGGGCGGGGAAACAGAGCGGAGCAGCGAGGGCTGCTTGCATGCATCTCGCCCTGCGGAGGCTGGAGGGACGAGAACGAGATAGGCATGCAAACATGGAATGAGGCATCTGCGGTGCCCATGCAATATCTATCGTGGGAGCCGAAGGGATGGTGGTTTAGGTACATACGTACCTACCCTAACTTGTGTACTGTGACCTACGTGCCTACCCGCCCTACTTACCTACTGTGTTTGTCCAGTAACCCATGCACTTGCCCTATCTATCGCATCCCATTTGAGGGGTCCCCCTTGCTCACCCCGGCAGACGCCCTGTTATAGGCTGCCAGTTGTCGCGTGGTCGCTAATCAGAAGCCATGGGGGCCCCCCCAGTAGGTGGGGGAGGCCCCGGACGCAAACGCTTGGCGCCCTGGGCCTGGGCTTAGCGGGCGGGAAGCGCGCCACATAGGCGTCTTGGCTCGCAGCTTGATCGGCCCGCGACTGTCCGCCGATCCTTCGGCCCCCAAAAGAGAGAGAGAGAGAGAGAGAAAGAAAGAAAGAGAGAGAGAGAGAGAGAGAGAGAGAGAGAGAAAGAGAGAGAGAGAGACCATACTTACTGCCCAGCTGTATACTATGTACCTACTTTAGTAGTAGACCTTAGGTAGGAAACCTCCCCATCGAGGTAATGCACACTGCCATGGGATGGTTGGTATCTCGCCATCGTATAAGCCCTGTAGGAACACATATATAAGTACTTACATTCATACCTGTAAGTATGCAAGCTGCCGAGCAACGGTCAGGAGAACCCTCCAGTATCTTCATTCCGAAGAGTGTCCTGGATCCGAAACACCAACTAGAAGTTAAGTACCTGACCGAATCGCTACCACGACTAACGGCGCCGGGCGTTGGCTCCGAACGCGCTGCAGGCTATGCCGAGTCGCTACCTACCTAGTTCGTAACACAATGCAGTGTGAAGCTATGTAATGTGTAAAGTGTTACCCCCCCCCACCCCCAAAACATCTGTTCATGAGCCCATCATGCTGAAGGGTAGCACAAATACTGCACACGGCTTCCTTGCCACTTCGGTCTCGGCCCGCTAACAAGGCGGCTCTAGAACGCTGCAAATGGCCCGATTGGACCAGCTCTCAGCCGCCACAAGGGGGAATCGTCCTAAACGCCGACCGGTTGGGTATCTCCGTTATCCGTCCGCCATCCATGCCCTCCTTTCGTCACGATTCCCGTCCGCCGCCTACCCCACGATGATGTCTTCGGGACGGCCAGTGGCTCGCTCCCCCACATGCCGGTACAGCTCCAGGGGGCTCTTCATACTGCTGTTCGTTTCCTTGGGCGCCAACACGACGAATTCTAAACGAGCCATATTCGTCTTCGCGCCTGTCGTCTTCTTCCACTGGTCAAACCGGCTTCGCAGATCAGCTTCCCACGGGCCCTCGCGGCACCTGAGCACGGCCATCTCGTCGCCGTCGCCTATTACCCCCCTCATGAGGTAGAGAGTTTCGACATTGGGCCAAGCCATATTGATCGTGGCCCAGATTGGCAAGATGATATAGGGAAGTGTTCCCAGCCAGGATGGCTCCATTTGCATGCCAAGGAAACGGACAGCCTCGCGGTCCGTCTCGCTGAAGTTTCGAGTCGCGCAGTGATAACCCCGGCAGCCGCCACAGCAGGGCTCCAGCGCCACGATATCCATCCACGGATTCACCTCCTGCCCGAACATCCTTTTATAACTGGCTTTGGCGACCGCGACCGAGATCCGGTTTGCCATGAACCAGCTCGGCGGTGCTTCTGCCCTTGGGTGGCCACGGTTCTGTATGTAGAGGATGCGCGGAGACACGACCTCCTCGAAGACCATGATCCGTAGCTCGGGCGGCAACATCGCGTATTTGTGGAACTGTGTCAGCGGCTTAAAGAGTCTCGCCGACCGACGAAGGGGCACTTTGGGAGCCTCCCCTGTCAGGCGTTTCCGTTTCTTAGAAGGCCGGCGAGACTGGGAGCGGACCGGCCTGGTAGCAGGATTGGCTGTGATAGACCTGTCGACCGGGGTTCCCACTTGGCTTGCATCTTGGGCCTCGGTGGAGGCCCGCAGCTTTCGTTTGCGGGACTTGGCTGGGCCAGTATTCGGAGACCCTTCTGCCCCATCGTCTTGATTCCGAGCCTCTATGTATTCAATATTCTCGGCGTCTTCAAGCTTGGACGCTGTGGTTCTGTCGACGGTCCGGGAGCTTGCCTCGAGAAGCTTATCCAGCAAGTCAGTCTTGGGACCCTCGTGGGTCTGGCTTGTTCTTTGCGATCGTGTTATAGACCGAGTCACAGGACGGCTGTGGGCTGTAGAGGTGGGAGTGGCGACATCCCGGCCGGAGCGCTGGGGAGTGCCCAATTCGGCCTTTATCTTTTGCGCGCCGCCATGTTCCTGGGCATCCAGTTGTTTTCCGCTGCCCCCTTCTGTGCCACTGCTTCTGCCAACACCCAAATCGCTTTCCATGGTGGTGGTACTTGGTGGAACAATACTCGTGTCGTCGTTGCCCCTGGAGAGAAGTCGTATCAGTCTCCGAAGACTCTGCATTATGGCTGTTATCGGGTTGAGTCTTCCACTGGGAGGAAAGGGTGGAGAAAAGTGCAGAGGGACGCGGCGGGCGTGGTTGGGCGCCAAGGTGCGACGAACCTTGGAGGGTCGGCAGGCGTATGCCTTCCCACGGAAATAACTCAGTGTTCTTCCTCGTACACGGGTCTTCTTCTATTCTACCCCCGATCCGGAGCCTGTAACCTCGATCCGTGTGGTAGAGGGTCGCAGCGATGGCGGCGAAAAGGGTCTCGGACAAGGCTGTGGGAGAGACTGGTCAGCAGCTGAGGTTTTCCCGATGATGAGGTGCTCACGATGGGATGCTGTGGCACTGTCGCACCGTATCAGCACCGCAGGGCATCGATGTCGTCGGCAACGGACATGCGCAGGTGTTTCGCCAGTGGGTAGTTAAATGATTCATCCATGGTAAGGGACATAAGGGAATACGTACCAGCGAGCCAACCCGAGTATACCAGAGCGCGAAACTGTAGGGCTTGTCCGTGTCCGGGTGCTGGAAAGGCGAGGACGATCCCGTGTGTCCGTCTGTCGGAATCAAGTGATGCGATGTGATGCGGGGCAGGCGCTGCGTCACAAGTGATGGCAGCCCAGGTTAGCGGGGTATGTAAGTACGGAGTAGGTACTGAGATACGTACCTTGGTATGGGAGCTGTTGGGGAGGGAGCTGAGTCGCAGGACAACACCCCCGGTTGAGCCTGACAAGAAATGGCCGCCGGCCAGTGTGTAGGCGCCGACTGGACTTCTGCGGCTGTGAATTGAGTTGTGGCAGAAAACCGCCGAGAATCGGGTCTATCAATATTCGGTTGTGGTTGTGGTCAAACTCTGACCCTGCGTAGACCTCCTATTGCGCCACCTTGAGCATGCCCGCGGAAAGCTCGTGTTCAATTGCTTGGAAGTTATATATGGGGACTACCGCTATTTGGCCCGCGGTATATTTTGCGTTTGTTCGCGACCGTTCCGAACTATCTAGTACGCTGGATTTTCTGTTTGCAGGAGGTATGGGAAACAGGTAGTTCGCGGGCATTTGCAGAAAGGACAGAGTTGCGTACCAGCCTGCCTCGGTATGGGAGGTCTACTGAAGCACAGTTGGCGCTGTTGTTGGACTCGGGAAGCCGCGTACCGGAACTCGTCAACAAAACGAGGAAGTAAAGACCGCAAACAGTACCCTACTTAGGCATGGGAACTTGGACCCCCCTTCCTTTCCTCCATGCGGAACAAAATACGGTACCTAGCTCGTATTCGATGTTCCATGCCTGGCTACCTAATTCCCTTAAGGTGAGCAAGTGCACACACATCTTACTAAAATGCTCAGCTCGCTCCACCGTGACTGACCTCCCATAGCAACATGCGTTATTTCTATTCCAGCCACACATACTCCGTACAATGGCCACCTCCCACTGTTGGCGTGAACGTGCAGATAAAGAAGTACCCTACTCGAAGTTAACATTGATCCATCTCGCCTTGATCCATCTGTCCCACCAGCCGGCCGATCGTGCGGGGTCGGGCCGTTCCATAGTACCCGACACCTTATGGAGCCGTAAATGTCACTAGTGGTGATGATGGGAAAGGCAGAGGTAGATACCTCCTCATCTCGCAGCTCCGAATGGCGGCAGCACATTGGGCATGAAACGACGGGCATCCTAAGCATCCGGCGCTTCCAGTAGGCCCTTCGCACGCCGCGATTGATTGGGCAACGACGCAGTCCCCCCCGTCTCGCACTATACCCGTTCAAGCACGGAGCTGGGCAGTGTGCATAAAGCCCTCGTCACTTTGGTCATGGTTTTTCAGCGCAGTATAGACGAACTCTGCCTATTGACAATCACTTACATACTAACTCAACCAAGTGTCCATGACTGGATCCTCCGGAAACTCGCTGTTTAGCTCTGGGTGGTCTCGAAGCAAGTGTTGCTAGTCAGCCTTGACCGCGTGGCCCCATCAAATTTTCCGAGGACGGTGCAACGCCAAGGGGCCAATGCCACCCCATCCCTGAATATGCATTCCAGAATCATATAGGTAGGTACTAAGGCCCCCCAAGGCCTTAGTACCCCGCTATAATTTGTTTCTTTCCCTTCCTTCTGGCAGGGGAGGCTTTCCCACCGTAAAGGCTTGTCGGTGCATGCTTGTAAGCGATGTCCTTGGCTGTCCCAGGCACCCTGGGGTAGGAGCGCCGATGCCAAG
Organism: Nigrospora osmanthi; assembly: GCA_029489945.1. Lineage (NCBI taxonomy): Eukaryota > Fungi > Ascomycota > Sordariomycetes > Amphisphaeriales > Apiosporaceae > Nigrospora > Nigrospora osmanthi. Next base: position 937,262 of record CP120499.1, read on the forward strand.
TTACATGGAACCCTCTTTTCCATGGCAGCCATGTTTCTGTCAAATTTCATTGACAGAGATACAATATGCACACCCTCACATGTACCACTTATGTAAAGACTGTCAGCCATGTGGCCCTCTGATCCAACAGCAGTCCTCTTTAGCACTTGGCCAGAGAGTGCTTATTGGGGTTGAGTTGAGCCTCACGTACATATCTTGGGTCTAAAAGGGCACAACACCTGTTGCGGTTGAACACATGGTCCACCAACTTGCAGAGTAATTGTATTACCTCTCCTGGTGCTCCGTACTGGCAACGGTGTCTTTGAAGCAGCAGGGATCCCAAGATCACTCTCAAGGTGCGGAGCGCGTGGCCTGGGTTCACTGTCATTCCCAGTTTGTTGCTCCAAGTTTGCTTGTGGCCATAGCGTATGGGAAGCCTTGGCGGCTGGACTACCCCCCTGTGTATGCGCGCCCAGAGAAAGGTTCCAGGGAGTTGGCATGCGGCACAGGGTACTATGAGACCGACGGAAGCGAGAAATCCGATACATATATGCATACGTACATACCTATGTATGTACTTGAGGGGTTTACCTTGCCATGCCCACTCGCACCCCCCATTCCAGGCCTGCATGAACCATGCAAGGATGTCGTGAATACAGCATTTGGTCTGCTGTAGTTGCGGGACCCTTAATTCTTGGGCCATAGCCACTTTGCCGAGGAGGGCATCTGGGAAACAGATAGCGAGATTGAGATTCGGATATTTTAGCCGGGGTGGTGGCGACTGTTGTCGTACTCCGTAAGCATTAGCCCCAGGTCCCTGCCACCGGTGCCGGTCCCTCGGGTCGGAGATGATGCCTATTTCTCTGCCCCGGGCGATAAGTCTGGGGTTTTCGTATGCCCCCGGTTTCGGCCTTGCTAAGGACCTTCCCGAAATGAATACCCTACCTGCGAACCCACCAAGATCCATAGGAGGATACGCTCGGAGCTACACAGGGACGTGTCTGTCAGATTCCGGATCCCCGGGTCCGCGCAGATAAACTGACCTCTATCCGGAACCTCTTAGCCGTCCATGATCCCATGGGGTATCGGGTTGATCCCGGCATGTTCTTGAAATGGTTCGATGGTAGAAGCGGTCTGGTGACACCAGGCCGGGCGGTTCGCTACATGCAAGTCGCTTTTTGTGTCACACTTCTGCGGGAAGCAGCAGACGTAGCAAATGCGATAGGAAGGAGGGGGCCACAGAGGTGGTGGTCCATCCGGGGGTCAGTTATCATGAAAGGGGGGGCTGACTGACGGGCCCCCTTTGGAAAGATACACTTCCCGCTGTGTTCCCCCCATGAATGTCTTCGGCAAGAACTAGTGACACGGTCTTGAGTGCTTTTAACGATTGATAGTGCTTTGGACCACAATGCGATTCTATGGAATCGCCGACTTGGGAAGGTGAATCACTGAGAACAGTGCTCCGATTGTCGCTGAGACTTGCCATATGATAATTTGACCGAATTATCTGCAAGCCTCCCTACCCATCTCTCTCTTCTGCCAGTCCCTCCGCCTTTGCCTTTGCGACGCTACCACTATGACTCAGTCGAGTATTCAAACTGGGGCTCAGATCTCATACCGCATCTGACTGATGAGGCTCCTGGTCTTTCTTCATAAAAGCTTCACAATTTGATTCTTATCCATAATCTACTCTTAGTTGTCTCTTTACGGCGGGCAACGCATAAACTCAACAATCGATGTGAGGAGTCGCTGTCCTTCTCTTTGTCTGCTCCCAAGAGTAGGACTTGGACGTCTTACTGTCGCCTCACGTCCGCATTGGATTGTTGGTGACAGATAGAACCTTGGATGAGGCAGAGAATGAGAGTGTCTCAGTAGAGGCTCCTCACAAACTGTTTCTTCAAAACTGGCTACGCGGAGTAATTCGCGAGCAGAGAGGTGTTCCGCCTCACAGGGGAAAAGAGAAGTTCGAGAGGCAGACACGTCCCAACACGACGTGTCTGTTGAGAACAAACCCTTGGAACTCTTTTCCGACTTCCAGATCACGAAAACCATGAATATGGTACGACTTCATTGACATTCATCTCTTATAAGAAAAACGGGACTTGGAACACCGTCACCGAAGTGAACTGATTTGGAAGAAAGGGGGGGGGGTTATCAGAGCAACAATTTTGAGCTTCGTTCGGCTGCCATGCCTATCCGGGTAGATCGTTTAGCAGCCGCGGCACCCTCTGAACAACGTCTACATCTGTTCGACGACGAAATGAGTGACAAGTGGGAATCGATCCGCCCAATACCGGAGTCACTCAACGGCACCTGTCCAAATAGTCGACGACACAACAGGGCGAAAATCGACAGCCGGCAAACCAAGAGGGAGGCGGTCTGGGTCCAGTAGGGCTAACAACAGCTCTCGGGTTACGCCATGCTGGCCGGCGATCCCGAGGCGGTTGCCCCGGAAGGGCCATTCGCCGTTCGTGAACAAGATGCGGGCAGTAGGAGGGACGCGCTTGATGTCGGAGGCCGCTTCGACGGCCACTGGGCCTGGAGGAACGAGCACTCTGTACAGGACCGCCTTCAGCAACGAGGCTCATCCCGGGCCGACAAGTCTCAGAGATAAGTAATGCAAACATCGACAGAGGGCAAAATCGCAGTTGGTCCCGGTCGTTGCCAGCGGTCGGGACCCTGAGGGGGGGAATCCAAAACGATTTGTCGACCGGTACGAGGCTGCCCCATACGCGAGGAAGCTGAGCCGTCCAGAACTTACGCGTTCTTGAAAACGGTTTCAAAGCACCTGGGATACCGCGTAACAGATACATCTCTTGGATTCGTCCGTTGCCATCTGTCCTGTCAAGCAGCAACTTGCTTCTCCTTCTCTCGCCGATACTGCCTGTGGCTGCGCATCGACTGTGCTGGTTCAGGACGGCGGATTCCGGCGGCAAACCAAACATATTTCAGGAAGGGCGCACCGGCCACAACCAACACGTCGACTCGCAAAAGATCGACGACGTCTAGGCCAGCCGAGGGGGTTGGAGTCCATGACGCCGCTGCTTACCCTTACCCTCATCGTCATGAATTGTCGCTGGCTCACACCGTACGACGTGCAAGCCATCACCAAGATGGAGCCGAGGCGCAGTCGCTCGCTGTGTCTGTGTCCAAGCCCAGCTCTTCTGCTCCTTGCGGCTGGGGCTCTGTTCCGAGCAGATCTCCGCCATAAGATAACGGGACATCCGCAACTACGGACAGGGCGCACGCGGGCTCGAAGCTTCTTCTTGCTTCGAAGGCCATCCATCGACTGGTCCTCCGTGCCGGTCCTCCGCGTCCTCGAGTCGGGCGGCGTCTATTACATCGTTGCCACTTTTTTTGCGAGCCCCGCTGGCCTCGGCATCTGACGGGATGCGAGGACGTCGATTGGGAAGGCCCCGTCCGCCTCGTATCCTCCGATCGTCCTCACGGCTGCGAACCGGATCCAGTCCCGAACTCACTGCCTCTAGGAAAGAAGGGGCCCGGCTGACTCGAACGAGCCAACTACATTCCGAGTGCCTCCGCAAATTCTGTGATAGGGTCCCCGGGGGGGGGGGGGGGGGGGGGGGGGGCTTCCAGCGGGTTCGATCGTCGCCAACGGGCGAGAGCCACGAATGTCCTAGACACGCCGGTTGGACAGCCGTGGCCCGTATATGCAGGGAGAACCACGGCATCGAGCTCATCGCAGGTTACATATGCTCGTCATGCCGAATCGCATTCCAAAAGACACGTCTCTTCAGGCATCGAAGGGAGCTGCCCATTTTTATCGGGTCTGTCGCCGCTCTACGGTAGCTGATGGCCTGCTTCGAGGGCGTGGTAGCGACGGCGAACATCTGATATGCCGTGGTGGACTGACCAAAACCAGAAGAAGTATCTGCCCTTGAGGCGCCTGAAGCGAAAATAAAATAAGAAAAAACTGTCAACAACCCCTATTCCCTGCATGTGAGAATGAGAAGAAGAAGAAAAATCTAGACATGCAGCCATGCATCTATGGGTTGCGCGACGCCCGAACGCGGAGTTCATCGCAATATTCAGGTGGGGGGTGGATCTTAATAATCCGGGTCCTCCTGCTGGCAAGTGGGTGGAAAAAGAAGGGCTCTTGGTCTAGATCACGGCTGTCGTTCTTTGGGAAGCAAGAGCAGCGGCATATTCGAAAGATCGTCTCGTGATGGGCAGTAGGGCGTTCGTTGATAGCGATGAGTCAGGTGTGTATAGACCAAGGTCCATCCTTACCTGATCACCCCGAGCCTTACATTGTCTACCTACTTACCTACCTAAGTATGTAAGTGGTTAGCTGACCAAAGGGCCCGTCGACGCCTTGAGTTTGGCCTCGAATAGAAGCGCGTTAGCCGCGCTATCACGTCGCGTGGCAAGAAGACAACCAGCCTTGCGTTCTTGATAGGCAAGAGGTGTACTTTTAGGGAGGGGGAAGCCGCAAATGTGCTCTCAAGGAGACCAAGCGATCTACGCTTCCACGCGCAGAAGCCAGATGACCAAGTCACCGTGAGGGCTACCAGATGCCGGGTGATGAGCAATGAGGCGGACATGGCGTGAGAAAAAAAAACGGGCAGAAGACGAGGCCTTCCAGGAAGGGCAGGCCGCACTTTCTCAGCAGGGATGGTGGTGATAGTGTCTGGCTTCAAGTCGCCTGATGCTTGCAGCGTTAGAGGGGCAGCAACGGTTGAAGGAGCTATGTACGTCAAGTAAGTACTCAGGTACCGCCTTGGTTGCAGAGACTTCTCATGAAGTGCGCAGAAACTTCAAGCATGTGGGAGGAGTCGACTGGGCGCGAGCTGACCAACGGTTCGGCTGGGAGAGAACGCGGAGAAGCAGCTTGCCAGACTAGCGTCACGGACAACAGCACCACTCCTTACTGAGTACATGGTCGTAGTAGGGTCATGACGCGCAAGGCCGGGATGGAAGCGTGCCCGTTTTCCGGATCGAGGGGTACGACAGAGGCGAGAACGGGGCCCAATGGGAGATCGCCGAGGCGGACCATGGGTCATCGTGGCCGACCCGACTACAGTCTCCATCCTTCCAGGGCCCGGATGAGGGGATCGTGGAGCCCCCAAAACCCGAGCACATGGTGAAGGGAAGGCCCCACGGCACTCCAGTCGATAAGAGAGGGGGGGGAGCGGCTGGCTGACATCATGCCCGAGGCTGGAGTCGTCTGCAAACCTGCCAGCCAGACAAGGACCAGCGGAACCAAGGGGTGGTGGCGAGACCCATGGGAGGGATCGGGAGAGGCACGCAGTAAGGTGAAAAGGGATGGCGGGAAAACAAGCTGGGAAACGGGCCTTCGCTTGGGCAGGCGTCGAGTTACATACGAGGCCACAGACAATTTTTTTTGTTGGAGGGGTCTCTCGAAGGCGGCGTCCAGCCAATGCTGCGCGGTACCCCTCCAGCCATCTGGGAATTTCATGTACCTAACGAGCTGCGAACGTGCGGGACCGATGTTTGGATGGATTCCATCCCGTGTCACTGGGGGCTGGTCGGTCGCGTGCGCCAATCGGACGAAGACGGCCGGCTCATGGACGCGGGCGGATTGGAGTCACACACATTCCCGTTGTTCGCGACGACCAAAGCGCGCGCGCGCACTCACCGGGGGAAAGAGAGAGCAAGAGCGAGGAGGGTGAGAAAGGAAGAGAAATTCGAGCGGTGGTATGTATGAGGTACATATGGAGCCTGGGCGACTATGCCGATACGGGCGGACAGCGCCATGCCAACTCACCGCCTGGGTTTACGGAGTGGAGTCCTCATGCGCCGGGCGACCATTGATAGAGACACCAGCCATGCGAAACTGCACAGCGGTGGAGAGTTTGACATCGGGCACCACTACAGCTTCACTCGCAATTCGACACACACACACACCACACACACATATAGCATCCATGACCGCGTCGGCTAGGGACCTCGGGCCACGCTCAGCATGCCGCTGCTACATACCTACCTACTGTGACCTACCTCTACCGGTTGTACTTCTATACCTGCCCGGGTATGTAAGTAAGTACATGGGATACTAGGTGCAATACCTAGGAACTGAGATCAGGGTGTGTAGGAAGAAACCCGCCCCGGCTGCCGCGGTGGAGAAAAGCACACACTACGCTTCCCATCCATCCATGTCCGTCCGGTCTCCCCCGTCCATGGCACGGCCGGGTCAAATGTCTCTCTCTCTCTCTCTCGTCTCTCGGGGACGGCGCGGGACCAACATTGATCCCCCCTCGCCTCTGCCTCTTACAGAACACCTTGGAACGGCCGTGCTCCTCTCCCCGACCCCCTGCCAGCCTGCCCTTGCTGCTGCTGTCCATCCATGCCCATACCAACCTGACCCAGTACACCTAGCGCTGCAGTCCGCTCTTCTCCTGCCTGCCTGGCTCTCTTTCCCTTCCCTCTGCTTCTGCTCTAGCCGGTATCTAGACGTCTCGTCAAGATATGGGTTCCAACCGTGCTGCCTCTGTTCAATCAGGACCCAAGAGTGACTCTGGATATGGCGACGAACCGGCTGGGGGGGCGCCTCCCGCCGAGGAATTCGTACACCCGTTAGGTGAGTCGGTGCTGCGTGGCGGCATTGCGCTGCTGGGGCGAGACGAGTTTCGAGGTGCTGACCTGGTCGCGATGCAGCCCGGAAAGGATACGAAATCGCAACCGCGGCCGATCTGCAGATAGGCGACGTGAGTGAACCCTTCCCCCCTCGGGCGGGCAACGCCTCCGTATAAACAAAAACCAAAAACCCTACCAGCGTGCTGAGCAAACCCCCAGGTCTTTGAATTTCTATGGGCCGACGCGACCGAGTTTGAGTGGGAGTGGAAGTGCCTTGGCTACAACCGCTTCATCGTCCTCCGCCATACCGACCACTTTCCTCATCAGTGTGTCTGCATGTAAGTGGATCGCCCCTCCCCAGATCGTGACGAATGGGCTGGGCGGCAGCTGAACATTGGCCCCCTAGTCCTATCTCGAATGGCCGACCAGAGTTCGCAAAGCCCGGCATCGACAGCTCCCAGCAGGGCTGGGTCTACGCCGACGACAACATCCCGTCCGAGTCGGACCGCCACCGCCTGCCCTTCTCGCCCATCGCCATCGAGCTGCGGCCCGGCAAGCTGCGGGTCAAGGAGGACTCGCGGGCCAACTACGCCGACATCCTCGAGGTCGACCACGACGCCCAGGTCATGGTGGTGGGCGACGTCGCGCGCTACTTCGACCGCGTGCGCCGGAATACCAACAAGGCCTCGATGCGCCGCCAGCTGGTCAAGGCCCTGACCGAGTACCGCGCCAAGAGGGACGCCGGCCTGCTCCCCGGCCAGAACCACGCCGCCGAGGCCTCGACCGACGAGACCACGGGCGGCGAGATGCAGACCGAGGACGCCGGCGGCGCCCGCCTGTACAACCTGGCCAACGAGTCGCGGTGCAGCCTCGTGCTGGTGCGCGACCTGCCCCGGCACGAGCGCGAGCGGCACGAGAAGGGGCTGCGCGAGTCGACGCGGTCGCCCAAGATGGACCACGGCCGGGGCAGCAAGGAGCCGGACCGGCGCCACCCGTCCGAGGCGGAGCGGCGGTCCAGCAAGCCGGCGGCCCGGGACTCCCGCGACCCGGGCGACACGCACAAGGTTCGTGACATCGAACCGGAGGACGAGGCGTACAAGCTGAGCAGTGCAGAGCAGGAAAGGAGGCGGGAATCCCGTCAGCAACTGCCTCGCTCGTCTGGAAGAGGGCCGTCACAAGGCCATTCTTCGGCGGCAGCACAACAGGCCCTGGCAGCGACGCCCAACTTCCGACGCCAAGTCCAGCCCGTTGGCGGATCCACCGAATCCCCCGGCCTACAGTCCGTGAACGAGGTCGCCATGACGGGGCTTCGGTGAACGGCCTTGGTCACTTTGGTTGTTTTTCCTTTCTCTTCTCCAGGCCCGACGGGGATGCGTGGTGGTGGTGGGGGGGGGGGGGATTTGCGGTCCTCGGCCCCTTTTCACTCCATCCCCTCGGGCAATATGAAACTCCCTCCTCTCTCAAGAAACAGGCTCGCATGGAGGCACGCTTCGGCAGCTGAACGAAGGACACGATTTTACGGCACGGCGTTTTGGGGTTGTCTTTTTTTTTTTATACGATGATACACAGCTATACAGAAGTTAGCACGACCTAAAGAACGTAACTAAAGAAGTAATGAAGAATGCCCGCATAATTTGCCCCTCGATGCAAGCACCATTTCCCCCTCCCGTTTCGCGACTCGGTAAAAGACAGCGCTAACGACGTGGGTTGGCCATGAAGACTTCGTAATTGCGACTCGCCCAGCGCGTGGAATTCCAGTCTCACGTGGGAAGTCCTCTCTTCCCCACAGCGCATCCGCGACACGGCCGGGGGGGGGAGGTGTGTCGCAGGGCTGCCAACTGCCCAACCCGTTCGATCGGAGGGGCTTTTGCATAAAGGGGGATGCATAATCGGGAGATTTGAACGAGACGCAAAAAAAAGTCTCACTTCCCCCCCCCCCCCTCTCTCAAGCCAGCTTTCCGGCGTCTCGCCCTCCTCCCCATCCTCGCTTTTCGCGGATAGTCGCGCTAGTGACGCCCGGACTCGGGACCAGCCACGGTGGACTTGACTCAGACCGCATTCCGTCGTATCGCGACCACTGCGCAGGGTCCCGACCTCTAGGAGGAAAGAAAAAAAACAACCCAACAACTCGAGCAGTCCCACACCGCTTATGAAATTACCTAACTCACATATCCCGCCGCCCCCCCGCTCCCCATTAAACAACCCCTTACAATATGATTCTTCGTAGCAAGCTAATTTTCCATCAAGAACCACGGCTGCCACAAGCAGCCTTATCCCTTGTCTGGTCTCGTGGTTTAGTGGTATAATTCGCGCTTAGGGCTTACTCTAAGTAATAATTGCGCGAGGTCCCGGGTTCGATCCCCGGCGAGACCCTTCTTTTTGCCCTTTGTGTGTCTCTCTCCTGCTGGTATTTCTGATACTCTTTCTCTTTCTCTCTCCACTCTCTCTCCTTTTTGCTCATCGACGGGCTGGGTGGGGTGGGCCTTCGAGTTTGCCGCCTGCCGTTGTACTTAATTCAGCGAAAGTTGTGTGTGAAGCTAGGACGGGTGAGGAGGGCCGTGTTGTGAGCAACAGGACCGGCCATACATACGCTGCTACTATGAACCGTGGGTTAAGAGGTATGACCAGATATGAGAAGGAGCCGGTTGCACCTGTAGCGAGTCCTTTTTGTCACAGGAGCATGCATGTGGCGGAGCCGAATGGAGGGGAGAGAGAGCCTAGAGCAGCAGAAGACGAGTCCGCCCTCATTCAATACGATGTCTATAACCAGGCGGGCTTGGATTCGAATGCCGGCATAGTGTCGTGTAGGTGCTCTCTTGCTACTAGTCTGGTACAGCACGATGATACTGTTGATAGATCCATGCCTCTGGCCCAACCTCCTCATTCCCCCTTTCCTCCACCATAACGAGCCGGCACGCCGAGTCGGAGAGGGGGGTGTCTCCTCAACCGTGGGACGGCGGCGGGGTGCCGACGATCATGCGGTTGAAGTCGGGGTTGTCGTAGCCGCCGCCCTCCTTCCAGGTGGCGGCGTAGGGGGCGTAGTAGTCCCAGTTGTTGCGGGTGTCGATGCCGAGCTCGGCCCAGGCGAAGAGACCGGCCTCGAGGCCGAGGCGGCCGTCGTCGCCGTCGCCGTCGCCGTCGCCGCCGCCGCCGCCGCTGAGCAGGACGTAGTTGACAAAGGGGTCGTAGCGCGGGCTCGCCGCGTAGCCGGTGAAGAGGTCGTCGAGGTTGCGCGTCGGCGGGATGCCGTTGCCCGCGTAGGGCGCCGTCGCCTCGACCGCGTCCACCAGCGCCTGGTCGAAGAAGAGCTGCGACAGGTGCGCCACCACGCCCCCCGTGTACGTGCCGTTGGCCAGCACGCGCGAGCTCACGTGCGCGATGACGTGCTCGTGCGTCGCCCGCCCTTCGTAGTGGCCCCTGGGGAAGGGAGAAACAGCAACGCGGCCGGTCAGTGACAAAAAAAAAAAAAAAAACGGGTTCCTGAGTGAAGGTGGTGGTTTCGAGAAGAGAGCGTGTCTGTGTCCCCGTGTGCCTCTCGCGTCCCTTTTCTCTCTCCCCTTTTCTCATGGGAAACAAGTGGATCACGGAAACGACTGAGGGAGATCCCTCGTGGTTTGGACGAGGAGGGCACCGGGGAGGGGACGGGGGAGGCCAGGGACTTACGGGAATAAGGTGTCGAAGCGCACGACGCCGTCGGGGTCGGTGGGCTGGACGCCGCGCAGGAAGGTGGTGTCGAGGCCGGCCTGGCCGGGGGCGCTCACGCCCGAGTAGGCGCCGGTGGCGTTGCAGGCCCAGACGTCGACGAGCACGCCGGCGGCGGGGGCGCACGTGGCGACGTCGACGAGCTGCAGCTCGAGGTGCAGGGGCACGCCGGCGAGGGCCTCGGCGAGGTCCGGGCGCAGCAGCGCCTGGTGGACGAAGTAGGGGCCGTTGGCGTTGTCGGGCGCCAGCGTGCAGCTCGTGTTGGCCCCGAACACGAGCTCCGCCGGCGTGTCCCGGTCGAAGGCCAGCTCCCCCGTGAAGTCGTGCCGCGTCCCCGCCCACTTGGCGAACGACGCCGCGTCCCGCCGGTGCACCAGCCTGGTCTCTGCAGCGCGCGCGGGGGGCCGCATGTCAGCGGCCGGCCTGACGAGCGAGGAGAAGAAGGAGAAGGAGGAGGAGGAGGAGGAAAAGAAGGAACGCCGGGCTTCGTACCCTGACTGAGGCCGCGCTCCCGACGGAGACGCTCAAAGGTAGCGGCCCGGCGGGCGATGGCCCTCTGCTTCCGGGCGATGACTTCGGGCCGGTTCTGGCAGGCCTCGAGGGCGCGGGCGTTAATCTCGGCCACGGCGTCTACCATCATCTAGAGTCAGCCATTTCCTAACCTAGGTCTCCCCGGAGCGAATTCCGGAGGTCCCCCTCCCCCTCACCCCCTTCTCTGCGGCTAGATCGCCAGAAACATAACGTAGCGGGAGTCTAGCGGGCGGGGGCCGGGTGGAAACAGGCAATAAAGACCCCGGATGTTACTCACGGCCATTCGCCAGCTCGTCCCTGTGCGCCCTCTTGTCGAACACCTCGCCGGGATGGCCGGCGGCCGCCGCGACCAGAGAGAGGCCCGCGGCCACGCCGGCCAGGAATCGGGGTCCGGGGAACATGGTCAAAGGTAGTTCGAGAGGCGGTTGCGGTCAATGTCGCGAGTGCGGTAGCGAGGGCGGCCGGGAGTGTGGGTAGAGGTGACGGACGGGGGTCGTCCCCTTTTTACACCTAGAGGGGGGGGGGAAGGGGGTGTCCAGCCCGGACTGGTATGTGACTTCCGCTCCCCTTCTCCGCGTGACGGCGGTTATAGAGCCACGAATGAAGGGCAAGGAACGAGCTCGGCGGCTGTTGTGGCTAGCGAATCTCTCTACTGGTACAGATACGCGCTCCCCTTTCACCCAGGTGAGGTCATGGTGACTTAAGAGGGTACCAATAGCCAAGAAAATTTCGGGGGAACCATCACATATGGGCTTCGAACGAGGCTAAAGTCCCCTCGCCAACCGCTGAGTCGTGCTGCCATCCCGACGCTTCCACCCGGGACACGTGAATAGAGAACTGAACCGACGTTTACGAAGCGGAGAGATGGAGTGAGAAGAGAAGAGCCCTACTTGAAATTCCTCTAGTACTTAAACTATCGTCTGTCGTCTGTACAACCTAAAGACTTCGAGCTCTGGATATATTGTCGATGGCCTTCGTGTAGCTTAGCGACTTGGTATCACCTCCTCCGGCTTGCTAGTCGGCCGTCTCTAGAGCACCACGAGTCTTCCAGACTTCCCACAGGGTCCCGCTTTCCCCCGGCAAAAGGGGGGAATCCTCGTACAATGGCGGTCCCAAGGATGGTCTTGGGTGGACCGTCGGTCGAGCGCGTAATGACCTGCCGTATCACGCCATTCTTCCCGGTCATTGTTTGCTTGGCCGAACGAGACGATAGGTCCCGGCATCATAGGTCCAGGCATTATCAGCCAGCGCCTGGCCCATCGCAAATGCAACTCGGCTCCATATAGGGGCGTGGTCCTGCTCGCCCCCCGTTGGAACGCGTAACTCGAGCGGCTTCGTCCGGGCCGGGAGAGGGTTCCGAGGCGGGCACATGACCAGCCCCGGGAATCTGTGTTGTGGAAAATCTGGTGCAACATCATCGCCAAGCAAGATAGATGAACAGGGTGGCAGCCGAGCGAGTGTGTGGTTGGAACAGGAGCGTGGTTCCGCGTAACCAATAGGGTGAATACGGACGAATGAAGGCGGAACGCGCGTGCCTCGGTACCAGGAGACAGCCGCGGTCGGTTTCCATGTTTCCATATGCTGGCCCGAGGTACCCAAGCAGGTATGCAACCTACGGCGGACGAGATAACGTCCTTGGAAGGCCGCTTGACCGCCAGCTTCTGCCCCGGTTGCCTTACCCCTCTGGGGCCACTCGACGGCAGATGGGCGGCGGGGTTCCGGCAGATCTGCATATCGTCGATTCGCAATCTGGCGTGCGGGGCGATAGTCTCCGAGATCCTTGTCCTTCCGGGAGGGGCCGTCTCGGAGCCGTGTCCGTCGGCGCCAATCAACGCCTGCATGAGATACGACAGCCAGTTTCTGCCGGTGCGCGCCCGGTCGAGTGCATCTGCTGCTTCCCTGGTCGACCTCCAGACTGGGCTGGACTGGTTGCTACGGGTACACATGAATCTCCGAGCAGATGGGGGGTGACTGACCCGGAGGCCATGGCGAATAGCCAAGGAGGGTCAGATACGCTTGCCATTGCCCGTGTCGTTCCCATACCGTCCCGTATCTTGAACAGGGTAAAAGGCTCTTGTGCAGACTCTACCCCCGCACATATTCTGCCGACGCGGCGGCCCCTCGCAAGTGTACAGATGGGACATGGTTCATCGAGGCAGCTCTGATAGATTTAGACATCACCGTAGTATCAAACACGCTCGCTTGATAAGCACTGCTCCCCCTGTTAGGCGAAAGCACCCACAAGAGCCATAAGCCCGGCTCCCGCAATGACGGCTATGAAGGCGTGCGTCCGTGTCCGCCCCTTCAGCGTTTTGTAGCTCTTCTCCGTGAGGAAATCTTCTGCCAGCAGCTGGACCAGGCCGGCAAACAACAGCAGGCCGCTGGAGATGGCATTCATAAAGCCCACCATCAGCAGCCCTGTTTGGCTCATGGGATCGTACATTCTATGGACAACCAGACCGATGGCCTGGCCGATGGGCGTAGTCGTGCCGTAGGCCAAGACCATGAGCCACGGGCGGGCAGAGCGTTTGGGGAAATGAATGGCAGCGATCCGCGAGCCGAGCGCGAGGCCCTCAAACGTCTGGTGGAAGGCAATGGCCACCAGGAAGACGACGAACGGAGGACCGGTGGCTACTGATACGGCCATGCCGATGAAGACGCTGTGGAACAGAATGCCGGCCTCCAACAGCAGGCACTGGAGCATCAATCTCTGCTGCTCCTCGGGATTCGGGACGTGCGGTACATCGGTTTCGGAATGCTGCTTGTGGTGGCCGTTCGCACGAGCCAACGGCTGGGCATCCGCACTTGAGACAGGGTCGAGCTCGTCCATGTTCAGGTCGAGATCGTCGTCGTCCTCGTCGTCCTCCCTCCGACTGTTACCCATGAGCGGCCTCGCGCTACCGGGAGGGGCCGTCGTCGGCGTGGACTCGGGCAGCGGCGAGACTCCGGCCATGAGGCCCTCTCGGTCCCCGAGGTCGTTCAGTGCTATATCCGCTGGCCGGTGGCTGGAAGCGCGCTTGGAGGCCAGACTGCCGTTCGCACGGCCACGGGGCGGGTGGGCTTCATCGCCCTCGTCGTCCAGCTCTTCCCAGCCGTGTCCGTGGCTGTGCGAATGGCCGGCGCCCCTCGTCGTCAGGTAGGACTCGATCGAGACGACCACAATGACCGCCACCATAGCCACGAGGCCCGCCATTGGATGGTACCCTTTGCTGAAGACATATGGCAGGCACGGGTCGGTGAGGGATAGGAACGCGGTCGGCAGGAGGTGGACGAAGGCGGTAGCGAGGAGAACGCCAGTTCCAAAGTGCTGGCACAGGAATACAACACGGCTCGGTCGGCGGGATGTCGAGGCGCGGCGCGAGAGCAAGGGAAAGCCGCAGGCTGCGTGGCGGTCGGATCAGCAGCTGTGCAATAGGAGGGGGCCCAATGGAGGTCATGGATCAGGGAGACGAGGGGAGAAGAGAGGGGGTTCGCGTACCCAGGGTGCTCAGTGCCAGGATCAAGACGAGGGCAAAGACGTGTAGCGGCGTATCGTAGGCGCCTCGCTCGCCCGACCCGCAAACTGGCCGCTCGTCGGTCTTGGCAGTGGCATCCTGTCGCCGTGTGATCTCGGCAAGCAGGAGATGGGTGGGAATGGACGACCACGAGACATCTGAGGAACAACAGCGCGGGGTTAGTGACGTGGATGCCGATGCGCGGTGTCGCGCGCCGGGGCAAGAGCGCCCATCACGTACCTCGGCCGTCAAGGGTGGCGAAGTCCATGGTCGAGTTCAAGGGTGTGCGGCGACGGCGGCGGCGGCGGCGGCGGAGGAGGAGAAGGATGCAAAGCGGTTTGGCAACATTGCTGGTCACGACAGCGGCATCTGGGGACGACAAAGGCAATCGTGTCCGGAAGTGGACGGCGGCAAAGGGAAAAGGAGGAGAGGAGGCTGATTCCGGATCAGCTGGAAGGGACGGTCCAGCCCCCATGCCATCACAATGCCATGCCATGCCATCCATCCATGCCATCCATCCCAAACCCTACCCGTATCGACTATCCATCCAGTGGACCTTTGGTCATCAGCCAGATCCTATGCGACACACAGCCTCCTGTCGTCAGCCTTGGCAAGGAATCTGGAACGTACCTAACCTAGTAGGTACGTAGCTGCGTAGTAGGTTCCCATAGTGGGACATGACCGTTTGCAACCGCTAATTCAGAAGCTCGGGTTACGTTGTTAGGGGCTGCTAGCGGCTGCTGTCACCGCATTACAGGTGGAACAGGAGCTGAACGGCCGGCCCGGCTCCCTGGGGCTGCAGGGCTGTAATGCGACCTGCACCCCGTAACAGGGAACCGGGTTGTCGCTGGGCTTCTTCTATCCCATGGGATGCGATCTATGCTTCCCGTCTGGATGGGATGGCACCTTGTGTCGATCCATCCTATCCTATCCTAGGTAGCCATCCCCCTTTCCCTTCCAATAGACGCCGA
Organism: Nigrospora osmanthi; assembly: GCA_029489945.1. Taxonomy (NCBI): domain Eukaryota; kingdom Fungi; phylum Ascomycota; class Sordariomycetes; order Amphisphaeriales; family Apiosporaceae; genus Nigrospora; species Nigrospora osmanthi. Next base: position 952,497 of record CP120499.1, read on the forward strand.
CGACAGGGAATTGATTTGATTTGAATCTACATTGGATGTACACAAACCTCGACCCCTCGAGACACGCACACGCAGGCAGACCCTTCAAGTGCCTCCCGCAGCTTGGCAGCAGATGCCCAAGGTTCGTTCCATCAGATGCTGGCCACCAATCTTGAAAACACCCCTGCGGCGGCATTTGCCCCTATTATTAAGTACTCTGCCCTGCTGCAGGGAGCTGTTCCGGGGCCATACGCGAGATGTCCATACAAGGGCATCCCCCCCAAGACACGATGTAACTACCGACGCAGGTTTGACAGGTGCCAGGGCCAGCGGAGCCAAACCCTGCATGTCGCGTTCGTGCGGGAGTGTCGAACCGTACACACACACCGGAAGGGCTGCACGATCACAGCCGCACCGGGTACGAAGGGAGTTCGTCCTCCCTTTTCGCAAGAGAAACGGTGCCGTCGTGATCTCCGTGGCCCCGCCGTAAAGCGCGGGGCCGCGCAGGAACTATCGTGGTTCGTGGTCCGCGATCCGTGGTTCGTGGTGGGGGGGGGGGGGGGGGGGGGAAGGGTGGACAGAAGAGCCGCATGTCTCGTATCCCAGAGGACAAGATCTGCCGAAGTTGGGGGGGAAGCCCCTGCAACCCATACCACAGCCGTGGAACGCGACCTGCCATTTTATACCCTCTTCTTTTCTTTCCCTTTCCCGCGACAGAGCCCGTCGCTGTTTGGTTGGTTTGCTGGCGCTGACAAAACACCCCACGCGCAGAGCCTTTGCATTGGAAGAGTAGGTACCTGAGATGGATATCCGCTACGAAGATGCCAACAGCCCTCTTCTTGCGTTGCCAAGACGTTTCGAGGTGTTATGGACAGGCGTTGACCTGTTATCTCGGCCGCGCCAAGGTTCGTAGGCGCTTCATCAGGTGGGTGTATTGCGTCGAGTCAAGGAGGAATTTGGGGTCGTCAGTGACCCGCAGGTTTCCGACATGAAAGAGCATGGTATACCAGTGGCGAGCGTATGTGTGGCAACCTTCGTACCCTAGATAGACGCAAGAAGCATTACATGCCACCTTCTTCAAATCGTATAGGGCACTGCACCGATGGGCACGAAGCATGAAAGAAGAGGCGGAGAGGCGGAAGCGAGGCAATCTATCACAGCAAGAGATGGTGAAAGAGGCGAAGGTGTTAGTAATCATGGAGGTAAGGAGAGAAGGGGGGATGGGAAGCAACATACAACCAGGGTAAGGGCGACGAAAGACATGGTAGAAGGAGAAAGGAGGATGGGGGGGAGAGTGGCAATGAACACAGGGCAACGAAAACTACTTACATGGATAGCTTCCAGGCTATGAACCCAAGGAAGAATCACGTTTGGCGAGGCGAAGCGGTAGGGGAAACCCGCAGGGTGGGGAGAGGAGGCCCAAACCGCCGGTAGAGAAGGCGACGAGAGAAAGAGAGGCCAAAACTACGACGTCTACGAAGCAAGCACGATCACAGGCAGATTACAAAGAACCGTTGGTTTGCTCGGAACTCTAGAACATCAATTCAAAACGAACAACGCTCTAAAATCAGACGCTCGAAAAACCCCCCGTCTAAGCGAGGGGAAACAAGGCCAATCGCTGAAAACCCCCCGTCATGCGAGGGGAAAGCGATCCAAGCAAAAAAAAAAGCGACGAACATCCAAACGACCCTCAACTCGCTGCATAAGTTCAGAATTCTTTTTTTCCGCTCAGCAGTGATCCAGCCCTAAACAAATGCGCTGTTCCGCTCTACTCCAACCGCGCTCGCTTCGCAGACCCTCCCAGCCGTCGCCTTTTGCGAACAGGCACCGGGAGGAGCCATGGCCTCACTGTGTTGACATGAAGGTCCCAGGCCACGTTACCCACCGATGGCACCAACGTTTCTCTTTGGGCGTGCTAGGGGAGGGAGAAGAGGATCGTCGACGGCCACCCGGAGGCGACCGACCGACGGAGACTGCGGGGACAGTCCCCGACGCGGCTCCTGAACCATATCGCATGAGGGACCCTACGGCCCGCTCATGATAGGCGAACCAAGCGACGACGACGACACAGCGAACCGAACATGATGCCGCGCTTCCCGAGCCTGCTCCGTGCAGCAGTGTCTTCAGTTGAGGGGAAGCGCCGCCCGGAAACCCGAGCGGGAGGAACACCACAGAACTCGGACACGAGGCCAATACTGACCCAGACAGGTGAATCCCCCTCGAGACAGCGTGAGACTGGGGGGGGAAGCCAGCCAATACTGCCCCGAGAGGGATGGCGAAGAGAACGTCCACCCCGGATGCAGCGTGAGACAAGTCCAGCCAATACTGGCAAGAATGGGAGAAAAAAAGGTGGGCGGATGCCACTCGGGAGCTGCAGCGTGAGACAGGGCAAGCCCGGCCAATACTGACCCTCGTGGGTGAAGGGGGGAAAGCGTATCCATTCATACCAGCGGAAGACCAGACCGGCCAATACTGACCGGGGCGGGAGAAGAAAAGGAGGGCGAAGTTCTGACTGGGAGCTGCAGCGTGAGACACCGAGCGCGAGTTCCGAGGTGTTCCTTGAAGAGTGTCGACCGCTACTGCCCGGTCCGCTGTGTCGCTGCCGAAGGGTTCTCACCTTTTGACCAGGTTCTGCCACGTGCCCAGTACCAAGGGCTACTCGAGTGATGCCCAGACGCCCTCCCGGGAGAATGGGCAGAGCACCTTTCGCCCAAGGCGGAGGGTCACCGTGACGAAGACGCTGTCGGGGTCGCAGATGGGGAAATCGGTTCGCAGCCCGAAGGCCGCGGAGAAAGAGAAACGCTGTTACCAAATCAGTAGAAACATGTCGCTGAATCGAGGGTTGCAAGTAGAAAACCAAACACCACGTCCCGACCGAAGCAAAGGCTTATTCCATGATGTCCAATACCGCAAAGCGGAGAGGACAGAGCATCTTTACCACCTCGCCCGGCGCTTGGCAAGCGGGACGCTCTTGTCAGGTCAGCGACCATGGGCGGTGAAGGCTTCCAGCCGAAGCTGGACGAAAAAGTCGCAAGTGAGTGAAGCCACGACCTGGCGCTGCCACGGCGGGGCCAGCGGAGGATTGTCGATCGTAGGCTCCCGGGTCCAAATCGAGAGATGAGTTAGTCGTGAGAATGAGCGGATACAAGCGCTGTGCCGACAACTCCGGGGAACGGGGAACGACGCCATCAATGACGCCGCCACCGACCCGGAGGGCTGTATCTTGCCTCTTTGGTAACGCCGCGGTTGTAAATGCGTCCCCGTGGCGGCAGATCCCGACCATTGGGCCAGGAATTGCCGTTGCCCCTCCGATCCTGCCGATCCTGCTTCGTTCCACCGCGAGCTCTCCGCCGAGAGCCACGGTTCCGCCTCTGCACGTGGTGGCGAAGGACCTCCTCCAGCGCGGGATCAAGCCGCCCGGCGTAAGCCGGGTTTTGATCGACCGCCATGGATTCAGCCTCGCCGGCACGGCCTTGAGGTTCGGACGGCGGGAACTCGGCATTCGGCGCGAGGACCGGGTCGGGGTTGTTGTCGGGGTTGCAAATACGGGCGGCGTTGATGGCCCTCACTTCGCTGGCGTACTCGGGACCGTCAAGCTCCATGAGGGTCAACCCAAAGAATTGCGGCGCAGGAAGCTTCTGGGCGAGATTGTAAGCATTGAGCTCCTCCAACTCGTCCAACGACTCCGTCTCCAAACCGATCAGCTCATCATCCGATGAGTCCTCCTCAGTCCCCGATGAGTCCTCATCAGTTCCCGAGTGAGAGATCATGTCCCACCCCGAGGCGGCCTTCGGCGCTGCGTCCAAACCGATCAGGTCATCCGATGGGTCCTCCTCAGGGTCCTCCTCAGTTCCCGAGTGAGAGATGATGTCCCACCCCGAGGCGGCCTTCGGCGCTGCGACCTGCTCCATCTCGCCCTCGACCGTCTCTGCGGCAGGTACAACACCCCAGAGATGTTGATCCGAAGGCGAAACGGGCCGTATCGCAGCGTCAAGCACGGACTCAGAGTCGGACACAATATCCCAATCAGAAACAGGAGACGACACCAAATGCATGATCGGCGAGAACAGAAGTCGTGTATCCAAACAGGGGTGATCATAAGCCGACCGTCGTCCAACCGGGAACGAACTGGACGATACCACGCGGTTGAACCAATGAGCAGTGGCAGCAAGATCGGCATTTCGAGTCTGTTTGTCGCGTATGAGAAAGGAAAGAAACAGGAACCAGCCTGGGGAGGGGGGAAATTTTTCCTTTTGCTCAGACTGTCTACCACTGCCAACCTGTGATCTGGCTTCTACCAGGGATGTTGGGCCAAGTCGTATGACACAGCCTCGGCCATGCTGCCCTAGTCCATAACGTTGGCGTTCTCCAAAGTTGATAGACCGAATGGTCTTCCGAGCACAAGGCCACATGGTAAATTATCGACCAAGGCGAGGCTTTTCTTTCCCCATATGGACATTCAGACCTATCAGAGTATCTTGTGCAAGTACCAGGCTTTTTTCCTCTTCCCCGTTCCCAAAAGTTGACAATACCAGCGTCAAGTACGCTTTCGCGGGAACAGCCCGGAAACCGGACTGGGGCTACCCTCTCAAGTCGACAAACAGTGCGTGCAGTGAACATCTATGGTTACATACAAGCCAGCCTCATCCGGTATACAAGTAGACATCTTTCTCTTTTCACCTGACGAGGTTCAGCAACAAGAACGGCACATGTCTTCTGTCCAGCTCCACCGTTGGCAACCTACGAAAGACAGATCCAATTAGACTTTCCGATACGCCCCACAAGCCCAATCGGGCAGCGGTACTGGCCAATAGGAGGCTGTCAACGGAGCTCTTGTTGGGATCAATAGAGAATAGTGGACCGTGCCCCATCGTACACAATACTATACCACGGGGGGATTAAAGGTATATAATTCGAGTTAGGCCACCCACCATATCTATTGTTTGGGGAATGACAACCGATGTCACTTCAACAACCGCCTGCGAACGGCCAGAGGTATTGGGGAGGCAAGCAGTCGCGTCCAAATTCGGCTGCCCTGCACGAACGGTAACCATTTGGCCGATGCTGTGTAAGTAGGCTGAGGTCTTGCCCTTCACAAAAAAGAAAAACCGGTAGGAGCGTTTCCAAAGGGGCAACGCAACTGCCGAGCCGCAATTGCGCCCCCCTGTGCGACACATAGAGTTTACCAGTGGACGCCGGGGTGAGTGGTACTTGCCCAAATTTACACTGACCGACGTTGGGGGTGGATAGCATTTTCCCGAATCTGCACTGACAACCGCTAAGAGGAAACCGCTTTGGTAAACTGTTGGGAAACGGCCCGTTGGAGCGCACCGGGCGTCAGTACTTGGATGCCTTACCCAGACCCATGGCCTTCGGGCAAGAACAAGCGAGGATGTGGCTGAAAGAAACTTCACCCCACGGGGTGATAAGACAGACAGACGACCTTCGAGTGCCCCATCTCGAATGAGTCACCGGCCACCTGTTCAGACCACAATGCCACCACCTTCCGGTTAGGGGCAGTCCCGATGCGCGGAGGTGTTGGTTTGCTTCGGACGCCAATACGGGTAGGAAAGCGTTACCAGTACCTAAGTACTTACTTTGAATAGTCTGGAGTAGCCACCCAGCCGGGAGAATCGACAAGAGAAGGAGTACGGCCTGCCCTGGTTTGTCTGCAGGTGCCATGGGACGGGCCATGGGGTTTTATTCGAAGCAGGCGAGCTCCGTGGCATCATGTGCCCGTAGCCGGAATTGGAGGTCCTCCTCGGCCATTGGGTGTCTGGGGTGTGGCCTCGCACGAACGGTCTATGCTACCTGGCAACGATGTTGTCCTCGAGCACGCGGCCAACGGCGAAACGGTTGGAATACATACGGGCTCCTACATCCTGAACCACAGACATCTAACTGAAGGATAGCCCTCACAGGCCCACGGGCTGTCCACCGATGAGCCGCTTCACTCTCTTGTCCTTTGGGCGTCGGCTGCTCTTTGCTCTGCTCTATCACCGGACGCCTGCGCGCCTCTCCTTCTATCTCTCTTGCTTCCATCCCATGCACAGCCGCCCGTTCATTGACCGGAAATCTGGCCACAAACGTCAAATGACCACGGTTACGGGTTTTCCCCATATATGCAGGTACACTGGCGTCAGGCGAGGCGATGGCGCCCACCGGGCCAGCGCCGGCGAAGTCTATTGCCTTCCATCTCCCCGCCCTGTTGCCTGTCATCCTGTCAGTTGGGAGACAAAATAACTGCCCCAGCAGTCTAGTCGCGTGGTAGAGCTGCTGGGTTTTTTTTTTTTTTTTTTTTTTGGATTTTTTTGGTCATGGGCCTCGCCTGTCAGGAGGTGTGAGGAAGAGGCGTCTCACCTCCCGCCCGGAGCATGGCTAGCGTGAGCCGTTTCTTCCTCACCCGACCTCGCTTGTCAGAGCCTTGTCGAGGTGAAACACATGCCGGATGCAGACAGCCCTCCGGGGGCATGGACTCCGGGGCCCGAGTCAGTCGTACGCCTGGCCCAGCCGTGTTTTCTTCGCCAAGCAGCAGCAGTCGTCAGTCCAGCACTCCTCTCGGTGGGACAGACTGCTGTCTCGGGGTATTCGTCCCTATTCAGGCCAGCTGGACGCCTGCATTGTATCCAGTCGTAAAGTACCAGACGCAGGTTCCGGGTGCAGAATGCCGAAGGGGACGACTCACGCTTCGGGCAGCCGCCCTCGCCGCCGTGGTCGCAGCCTCTTCTGCCTTCGAACTGTGAGTGTTTGGTGTTTCCCCATGTCCCCTAAACTCAATTGCAATTGCCAAGGGCAAAAGCAATGGGGGTAAAGGGGGGGGGGGGGGGGGGTTAGTGAAGGAGGGAAGCAGTAGTGCCGCCATCATTTCCTGTCATCCTTTGTCCAAACGCTGATCTTGCCTCGTCCCATGGGTCAAATGACCGCGATGGACGTCTTAGGGCTGTCGGCTTCTTCCGGATCCTGCCTGCCCTGCACAGGCGACACCGGCTCCTGGCGATGAGGTCGCAGTCTCGACGTTTGGGTCATGCGTCCGAACCACTCGGTGTGGCCCGCCCCTTGACTCGACGGGCCTTCGAGAAGCCGCGGAGCCTCTTTGCACAGAACGAGCGTGCCGCCGTTGCGGCGATCCCGCCCTCCCGCCCTTCCCCCCTGACTCGCATCCAACCGTGCTAGCCATTGCGGCTACCCGTAGCACGCGAGGCTAGGATGTTTTCTTTTTTCTCAACGTGCCGTATGGAGCCGCCACTCGGTTTGTGCCGACGTTTGACTAGAGAGCCGCGTTTGATGTTGGCATCCCTCGGCATCACGACAAACCGTACGACTCGATCAAGAAGGGGAGGGGGGCCACAAGCCACCCCGCCGACGGGGTTCTCACCAGTCAGTGAGCGCACGGCCGAGCTATCGAGTCGCGGCTTTCGAAAGAAAAGGAGTACGTTGCAAGATAGCCGTGGGGGTTTGGATGGATGGCCACCAGCAGGGCGAAAAGTATATAGTCGGCTGGGACATCATCGAACTTTGGTGTCGGGATTCACCCACAAGCCATCACCTTCCGTACAGTTCAATTTCATCTCTTCACAGACCCGGTGTCTTCTGCTTCTCTTCGGCCACTTGCTGCGCAACGGCCCTCGTTCCTTACGCGACATAGCTGCCACTTTTGAACACCCTTCGCTAGCCCGACCTCGATCCCCCCTGCCAACACACAGTCCAACATCCCAGACACCATGTATTCCCTCGCTCAGATTGCCCTCATCGTTGCCTGCACGGCCGGCTACGCCTCCGGCGCCCCCTTTGGCGCCGGAAAGCGGGCAACCAACAGCTCGTCGGCGACGGCGTCCAAGTCGGGCGATATGACCTACTACACGCCGGGCCTGGGGTCCTGCGGCAGCACCAGCTCCGAGAGCGACCCCGTCGTGGCCCTGGCCCCCGAGCAGTACACGACGGGCGGCGACGACATCTGCGGCAAGTCCATCACCATCAACTACAACGGCAAGACGGCCACGGCCAAGGTCCTGGACAAGTGCATGGGGTGCTCGGCCGACTCCATCGACGTCTCGCCCGCCGTCTTCTCGGAGCTGGCCAGCCAGGACCAGGGCCGCGTCCAGGTCACCTGGTCTTTCCAGTGAAGTTCCTCCCACCTTCCCCGGCGGCGGAAAAAAGCTGCCGGCGTCCCCGTGGCAGGAACTGTGGGATCGGGAGGCTTGGGCTTCTGGACAAGGGCTGGCGCCAGCTTGTCCCAAGGATCATGCTGTGTCCAGGGCACATTTTGGGCGGGAAATTAAGACAATGATACCATTATAGCAGACTCAATTCAACTTCTTAAACAAACGGCCTTGACTACCTATATAAACTTATCACAGCTTCTTCGCCAACCTTATAAACTTTGCTGAAGTAGATCCTGTGCTCACGTAAGCCTCCGGCGATCTCATAGTTAGGTATTCCGGAAGATGAAGCAAATTTTTACAGTAGTTGAATTTGGGTTATTGTAAGGGAAGTAGATCATCACGAAGCCAATACACAGTAGGCCGCTAGCCTTCGCCATATTCTTTCTTGGATGGCCTTTCTAATGTGACATGTTCATTTTGGCTCGAAATCTCCCGACCAGAATGAGGAAATCGGGTTGATTTAGAGAAGCGTAATGAATAGGGGTAATTGGCCATTACAAATCAGCGAGAATAGAAACCACACAATATGCAATGAGAAGATGGTTTTCTTGCCTTTCTCTTTGACCCGTTGGAAGAATTGAGCCACAGACTGACAAGACGCCCGCAACCACGAAATCCGCACCCCAGTCTATCCAGGCTTTCACCAATGCAGAGCAAATCAGCTGCCACCCTATCGTAAGGGGATCCCTTCCAGTGTCCTAATGCTCTTATCTTTCGCGTCTGGTAATCTCGTTGATATTAAGTCTGGTCATCTAAACGAAATAAATCTCAATGATATTCAGCTTTAGGAACTTGCCAAACTCCCCTACAAAGAGGGCTGGGATAGAAATCCCGTAACTGTCCGACCCCGGGTGTGCTTACGACGCCGCTCTGAGACCGTGCAAGCTGAAGTACGCCTGATCCCCCGAGTGGCAAGTGAAAACTTGCAGGCGAGGCCACCGGAGTACGTACCAAGCTGGCGCAGTGGCTCGCGCAGAGAGGAGGCTCTCGCGGGCATCTCTTGCATGGAGCACCGTTACCCCAAGATCTCGACACCATGGCCGACCTAAAGGAAAGAAAGGGCCGCCCCAGCTGCTTCGTCCTTAGTTACTTGCTAGCGAAATTATCCTACCAACGTAGCAGCACAGGATAGAAAGCACAGGACTGTGTGATCGTGATGCCAAATACTTCTCAGTGGTACAGTGTAATGGTCGACCTCGGTATTTCATGGGTCGCTCGGCCCTGGGGGAAACTCCCTGAGTTGCGTAGGCGAAGGGTGAAAAGGGGGACATGGCAGTGGAACCGGCAGAGCGGCCAGGAACCAGTGTGTTGAAAGAACCCGCAACGTACGTCAAAATTTGGAAAAAACCGACATATTTTGATCTAGCTACGTACTAATTCTAATCTGTGTAAAGGAGTGTGTTTATGAAAACATTACCGACCGTGAACATACCCCATCGCCCAACCCTGCTATTAGATCCCTCCCCCTTTGCCCGAGATACCCAATGGAAACCAGCCCAGAAGCACCCCTGTCCTTGTATACTTGCGTGCGTCCCTTTCTGCCTAGTGAACCTGCGCTTCGCCCGGTTTGCCCGGCGATTTTGTCATCGTCGTCCTCATCGTTGTCTAGTAGTCGAGGGTGTACGTGTTGGCGTCGGCGTCCTCGTCGTTTCCGGCGGGCGGGAGGGCGGCGGCGGGGGAGGCCGGGTCGCCGACGACGACGTAGCACTGGGCGTCGGCGTCGGCGTAGGAGGCGGCGAGGCAGTCGCGCAGGGCGCCGGCGTCGGCGCTGGCGCGGTAGGCGCGCGCCGTGCACTCGCGCACGCACTCGACGGGCGAGCGCGCCGCCGGCGCCGCCGCGGCGCCCGGGTGCCCGCGCAGGGAGCGCCCGCAGCGCGGCGTGTAGCGGTGCTCGAGCGCCCGGCGGTAGTCGGCGCGCTCGCGCAGCAGGTCCTGGACGTCCACCTCGACGTCGACCTCGACGAGCCCCAGGAGCTCCAGGTGGATCTTGATGTCGGCCTCGTCAATGTCGATGGCCAGGGGGTCGATGCGGACCGGCTCCTGAGCGCAGTGGTCGGGCTGCTGGGCGTCGACGGGGTAGCCGGGCTGGGGGTTGGTGGGATACTTGGGGCCGGTAGGGTACTTGGGACCAGTAGGGTACTTGGGATCCGTAGGGTAGCCGGGCCTGGGACGAACGGGGTAGCCGCCATAGGGGGTGGGCGTAGAGACGGGAAGGAGCGTGGTCGAGGTGGAAGTGCGTCGAGTGGTCACGGTGACGGGGTCGTGAGGGAACCAGCCCAAGGCATCGCCCCCCTTTCCGCCATTGCCACCGTTTCCGCCGATGCCCGAGCCCGACGCGCTGCCACCGCCGCCCCCGGCGCCGCCCTCGCCGCCGATGCCCGAGCCGAGAGCGTTGCCGCCGTCGCCGCCGTCGCCTCCCGCCCCGCCGATGGCGCGTCCGACGTGGCCGCCATTGCCGCCGGCACCGCCGTTACCACCCTTGCCCGAGCCGATGACGACGCCGCCGTTGCCGCCGGCACCGCCGTCACCACCCCTGCCCGAGCCGACGACGACGCCGCCGTTGCCGCCGGCACCGCCGTTGCCACCCTTGCCCGAGCCGATGACGACGCCCCCGTTACCGCCGGCACCCCCATCGCCACCGGTGCCGGAGCCGCGAACACTGCCGCCGGCGCCTCCCGAGCCGCCGTTGCCGCCGGCGGGGGGCCTGGAGCCGGTGCCGCGCTGGTCGCCGTCGCGGGGACGGCCGTTGTTCTCGTTGCCGGGACGGGGAGGCGTCGCGGCCGCCACGTTGCCGCCGTTGCCGCCGTTGCCACCGGCGCCGCCGCGGCCGCTGCCGACGACGCTGCCGCCGCGCCCGCCGGCGCCGCCGTTGCCACCCACGGAAGGCGGCGGGGAAGGGGGGCGACTGCCGCCGCCGATGGGCGGACGCGGGCGGGGGCCGCCGCCGCCGCCGCCGCCGGGGACGGTGGGGGTGACGCAGATGGAGTCGGGGAAGGTCTCGAGGCGGTACGGCTGCTGCGGCTCGAACTGCAGCGTGAAGCTGGCGCACTCGCTCAGGCGCATGGCGGCCGCCGCCGCGAGGTTGACGACGCAGGTGCCCGTCTGGCCGACGTACTGCACGTCGAGGTTGGTGAGCAGCGAGGACGGGTTCGCCATGGTTGCTGGAATGACAGAGCCCCCTTCTTAGGAATGCGGGTAAAGAGAGAGAAGATGAAAAAGGTGTCGAAAGCGCGGCGGTGGGGCGGCTGTGTGAATATTCCTCCCAAGAGAAGACGGGAAAACGAATGATGAGAATTGGAATCGAGTAACGATTGTTGAGGAGCGAGTGAAGAGTGTGTGAGAGAGAGTGTGTGTGTGAAGGATGAGGATGATGAACGAGAACTACCCAGACCGGAGAGGAGATGCTGTGTCGTTCTTATACCCGAGACCGGCCGGGCTCGAGGGCCATCGCATCGCCGCCAGCATGGTTGCCGGTAATCCCGCCCCCAGGGAGAATGAGTTGATGATCGATCCGCAGCCACCGACCACCATGCTCACCCCTCTGCACAGGCCTTTCGAGCCCCTCGGGGACGACGAGGCTCGTTGATACTTCGAATCGCAGCCACCGACGGCCATGTGGGCTGTTCTTTCTGCCCCTGATATCCAGCCCCAGGGAGCATAAGTGTCGACCCTAGGCCGCCGCCACCCAGGGGCTATACGTCTAGACTCGCCGACTTGCCCGCTCAAGCGAAACAGGTAATCCCTTGGGGCAGTTGCGCAGTTGGAGATAGTTGGGAAAACTCTTTGGTTTGGTGAGTGCGCCACCTTGATGCAGTCAGTCATCGGTACGGCGCTCAGGGAGAATGTCTTGATCCGCTAGGCAATGCAGGGGAAGGCTGGGCCACATCTCAGGGAGTGTTGGTGGCGGGCTTCACCAAAAGCAAACCCGACCACATCCAAGGGGAAGAATGGCTGCTGAGGGCCATGATCATGCTCGTAGGTAATAGGTTCTTATCAATTCCAAAACGCCCTGCCTATGTGTGGGATCGTGCAATACCAATACATGTGCCAAGTGTCAAACCAAAAAAGACGCCGCTGTTCAACCCTGAACCACACCTCGTTCTCTCATCATAACCATATATGTGTGCAACACCGACGCTGCGAAGCCCGAACTGACCGTGAAACATCATCGTCGTCGTCGCTGTCCGGATTCGCTCGGCGACGGGCTCCTGCCGCCTCCAACATCCTCCCCTCGCAGCTCTAACCCGAGTCTATTTACGCTCCTCCGGCACTGGCGACAGGTTTGTTCCGGCGGCCCAGCAGGGTCGCACCATCAAGGCTGAGCTCGAAGACGCCCTTTTGCTTGTTGCGGTCGCGAACCTGCTGACGAGCGGCCTGCGTCACCGACGCGCTGTGCTGGCCGTAGCCACGCTGCTCCTTTTCTTGGCGCTCGCGTTCCCGGCCGCGTTGCTGGCCCTTGTTCAGGTTGGTATCGCGCATGCGCTCCTCAAGCTGCGCAGCATCCGTCTTGTGCACGTACTCGGGGTCCGACTTGTCGTCGTCGTCGGATTCTTCGTTGAGGTTGGCCAGCCGAGACGGAGGTGCTGCCCCCTTGGCAGTGCCCATCTGCTTACGACGCTTGGCCTCTTCTTCCTGGCGATGTACCGAGTATCCAACATCGAAGATTTCACGCAGGTTGACGGCTCCGGGTGACCGGAAGTCGGTGCGTCGCTCGCCGTCAATAATCTTGGTCGCATCAAAAGCGCGCAGGTGATCGTTGGCAGCAGGCTTCTTCTCATCGCGAGGCGTCGGGCCGGAGCCCTGGATCCAGGGGTGGGCCAGGAACTCGGTAATCGTGTACCGCTTGTCGGCATCCACCGTGAGGAGATGAGTAATCAAATCCTGGGCCGACTTTGAGATGTCATCCCACCAAGGCGAGAGGAACGTGTACTGTCCCTTGGCCACCTTCTCGGTGAGCACCTCTATACTCTCGTCGTAGAACGGGGGGAAACCGCAGAGCAGCGTGTACAACACGCAGCCCAGAGCCCACATGTCGACCGACTTGGAGTAACGCTCATCCTTCACGATCTCGGGTGCCGTGTATCCGACGGTGCCGCAAGGAGTCATGGTTTGGTTGTCCCAGACAATCTTGGACAACCCGAAATCGGCAATCTTGATGCGGCCAATGCCGCCGGATCCCACACCCTTGATGAACTCGCCCTCGTCGACCTTATCCTCATCACCAGGCTGCTTGGGCTTTGGCACCTTGGAAGGCACGATGGGGATGGGCTCGAAGAGAATGTTCTCGGGTTTGATATCACTGCCATCAGTCAGCCGGCCGTCTTCTCCAGGGCGTAGGCGCGAACTTGTGCTGCCAAGCAGAGCTTACCGGTGAACCACTCCTCGCTCCTCGTGGAGGTATTCCAGCGCTTCGGCGACCTGAGTAATGACGTGTCTTGACAGGTCCTCGCTGAAGTAGGTCAAACGAACAATCTGGTGGAAGAGTTCACCACCAGGGGCCAACTCCAGGATGATGTAGTAGTACTGGCGGGACTCCGAGAAGTCGATGAGTTTGATGATGTTGGGGTGATCAATTTGGCGCATGATCTGCACTTCTTTAAGAATGTTGGCTCGCTGCATGTTGTGTCAGTTTTTCCCATTTCTCTTGCTGTGATGAGACAATGCAGATGAACGCCACCAACGCCAGATAGATAGAGAGAGAGAGAGAGATAGAGCGAGAAAGAAGGGAGAGAGAGAGAGAGAGAGAGATATGGAAGAGATGCGAGGAAAGAGGCTGAGGGTATGAGTGACGGTGGGCCGACTCAAGGAAAAGAGTTTCTCGCACCTCAGCTGCTTTGGGCACCTTCTTAAAGTCCGGATGTAAATGTTTGTTGCCCTGTAGTTTGGTCCGTGGTTGGTATACGACACACTTGAGCTGACGGCAATCCCCGGATCGCGAAGATAGACAGAGACTTTCAAAACAAGACGCTGACGAGTAAATCAAGCCGAAGAGGAAAATTACGTCGGGGTCGATGTACTTCAACCAGCCGCGCGCGACTCACCTGCATGTTGTTCATTTCGAATTTGCGAACGACCTTGATGGCAACCTCGCCGGCGTCGCCGGTTAGATCCTTGGCCCGGTAGACGTTGCTGAAGGCGCCGTCTCCCATCTTCTCGAGGAGCTCCCATCGTTCCAAGCCAGGGTACTTGGGGAACTTGCTCCGCGTCTCGCTCTCCTCCTGGACGATCTTGGCGACGTGGTGGTCGTGGCCGGACCGGGACCGGCTGCTCTCGACGGCCGGGTCGGCGTGGTGAGCAGCGACATCGTTAGCTTGGGCGACACGGTTCTTGTTGCCATCACCAGGCATGGCCGAGAAGGCGTCCGGAATGGGCGCGGGGTTGTGGCCGTGTTGGCCGGGGATAGGCCCAGCAGGATCCGTTACGTGAGCCATGGCCTTCTGTGGTGGTGGTGGTGCTGCTGCTGATGCGTTTGTGGGTGAATGATCATGTTGCTTGCGGCTGTCGTCGTTGTTCCTGGCTTGCTTGCCTATAGCGGTCGGAGCCAGATGATGTCAGCGGGCTACGCAAAGACGGAGGGCACACAGGGCACGGGGCACGGGGGGGGGGCGGGAGGAACACAATGTGTCTGGGTCTGGGTGGCAGGGCGGGCACCCAAGCGCCCGAGGGAGCAAGTACCCGAGGCCGATGGGGATCAGCTATAGCGAGCGGCAATGCGTTCGCAGGGGAGCAGAAAGCCGCAGCTAGAAAAGGAAAGATAGGCCAATCACCATTTCGGCGAAGGGGGGGGAGGAGGTGGAAGGGAATAGAATGGAGCAGGTGGTCACTTACCATGGCGGATGAAGTTCTTAAGCTGTTGAATTGTTGACATGGTCAAGACGTCACTGAGCGTGACGAGCCGGGAGCGCCTCCTTCAACCTTTTTTTTTCGTCTCGTCCCTGGTCGTTTTGCTTTGCTTGCCCTGCTTTGCCTGGGAAGGGGGGGGAGGTCTGAATTGCTTTGCGGTTTTTCCAGGTGCAAGCCTCCGAAGAGCCGGGTGGTTCTTTCGGCGCGGACCAGAGTTTCAGCGAGGTGCAGGAGAGGGAAGGAAGACGCAAGAAGGGGCTTGAGGTCTCTTCGCTACTGGCCGGGAAACCCAAATCAGCGGTGGCGTGAGTAAGTGCGGTGACGGAGCAAGTCGTAGCGGTTGTCTTTTGTTCTCGAGCGCGCGGGCTGGATGTTTTGCAGAGGGTAGTCGGTGGAACAAGTAGGATAGATAGGATGCAGGTAGCGATCAAGCGCGACGGCGTATGGTCCGGATTTAGAATGGGGACTTCTTTAAGACGGGTTAGAGCCCAAGCGAGACCAGATGACGCAGCGCGATTGCGGGAGGTGGGCGGGCGGTGGCGGGCAGCACGAGATGGATGGGAAAAAAAAAGAGGGAGCGAGCGAGGTGAGTGGACGTCAGGTACTGGACGGACTGACTGGCACGGGCACGGGCACTGGCATGGATTTGGGGGGGGGGGGGGAAAGAGGGTGTGGACGCTTGACGGGGCGGGGCACACACAGGCAGGCTGACTGACGATTCCGGGCCAGTACGGGGCAGTTTGACAGAGAGTGCAGAGAGAGGTAAGGTAGGTATTGCTTGCTTGCTTGTTGGTGCTGGTGCTGGTGCTGGTGTTCTTACTTGCTTGCTTGCTTGCTTGACTTCCTGGCCGGGGCGGTGGTCCCTTGGGAAACAGGCTGCTGGGCTGGGCTGGGCTGGGCTGGGCCGGGCTGAGGGAAGCAATATGGATGGATATGATGATGGATGGATCACTGAGAAATTACGCGACGAACGGGATGTGGAACCAAGGCCGGAAATCAGATCTAATCAATGCGCGATGAGCGAAGAGGATACCTGCTGGACCGACGACGCGGGGGGGTGTGGCAGGGAGGGTAGCAGCAGCAGCAGCAGTAGTAGTAGAAAAGAGACACACTGGAGGGGGTGGCTTTGTTTTTGTTGAACGCAAAGCACGACGAACGACAAAGACGACAATTTGAGGTACGTACGTGATATGTAGATAGATACCCTTTCCCTCTCGGTTCAGTCGGGGGGGGCAGGCCGGGCCGGGTAGTCGTGATGAGAGAGAGGCGTACGGACGAGGACGTAAAGATAGGTTGAGGGAAGATAAGTTACTAGGTGTCACTATGCCTCGCAAGGAAACTGGAAACCCCGTTTGCCCTCTACTCTATTTAATTTCGGCACGGGGGGGAGGGGGCAACGAAGTCTGTCTGCTCTGGCAAACCGGGCAGCCGGCAGGTGAAGTGAGAAACGGACTATTCATTAGACGCCCGCTCGGGTGGATTTGCCCACAGGGAATGCCAGCGGCTTAGAGCTAACCCCTACCTACGAGGAGGGGGAGGCAGGTAGGTTTCCAATTTCTGTTCGACAGTCACGACGACAACGAACGACGGGAGTGAGGCGGGAGCCCTGCACGGAAATGTGACGACGACGATGCTTGTCCGACTGCGAACGGCCAGCCGGCGGCGATGGACTGGACTGCCTGACTGCCCACCCTGGAATCAGGAAAGCAAGGCAAAGCAGCCCGGGCTGGGGGGGGGCCGGCGCCAAGGCAACCCAACTACTACCGTAAATAGGTACATAATACCCATGTTGCCATGGATGATGCACGTATCATTCATCACCACCTACCCAAGGAAGCAAGTTTCTCCCTCCCCTCTCCCGTGGGATCTGAGATGGACCCTTGCGAGGCATGCTATAGGTAAGGAGGAGGCGGCGACTACTCTACTGCGTAGGGAGCCACCCCGCACGCCATGGGGAACTATGGCTGACGAGTACAGGACGTGTTCGGGCTTTGTATAGAGTCAAGCGGGAGGGGAGATAGAGGACCCGGACAGACAGTCGGGAACGAAGACGAGGCCGGGTAGCCCTGTTGAAGCCAGTCCGGTCGGCTCGTCGGCTGGCCGGCAGAGGGGAGCGAGCACGAAAAGGTACCTCCTCACGGTCCGTCGCAGATCACCGGGGGTTGTGCGCTGTGTGTGTGTGATCCATGATGTCGTGGACTCCAGGGCGAAAGCAGGTACCTCTGTCTACCTGTTGAAAGCCGTGTGCATACGTATACCCTTCCACCCCCTCGCCCCCCATGCGACATCAAACTCTCCCACGCACCTGACGGCTGGCGGGTGCGTGTGTGTGTGTGTGTGTGCGCGCGCGCGATGGATGAACGGATGGGTGATGGATGATGATTTTGATTACAAACCGCGCGCCACTAGACGCCTGGCTTGGCCCGGCTTGCTTGCCTGCCTGGCCTGGCGCACCGAAGGCGGCGGGCGAATCAAGGCGTGGCGCTGCAGTCCGACAGGGGAAGCTGTCTCAGACCACGGCCGCACGTCGCACCCCAGTCGGCCGGAAAGGGTGAGGGCGATGATGATGATGATGATGGAAGCGGGGAGGGACGATGATGGCGATGATGATGATGTTGCGCTGGGGCAGGCTGCACCGGCGGGTCGCCCTGCCTGGCTTGGTCACGGCTCCGGGTCCGGGGAGGGCTTGCGACTCAGCTCGTTGCACGTTTCATCATAACTTTCATCATAAGGGATGGCCAGGCGCCGAACATCCATCAGCCAGCCTGCCTTTGGGCCTGTCCCTGTGGTCTGCTTGGTTGTTCTGGTTCATGGCCGCCATGGCTTAGCATGGCCTAGCGAGGCCGCCATCGTCTCGAGCTGAGAGCCTCGAGAGCCTTCCAGCCCGCCTGACATCTCGCCATCCAGCGTGGGGATGCTACATACATACATACATCCTAAACCTCACAACAGAGCCGTCCATCGCATTCCAGCCGCCCAGCCTGACCTGTTCGTCTGTCTCTTCGTACACACACACACGCACACACGCACGCAAACGGTTTCCGAAGGCGAGGACCCGCCCCAAAAGCTAGGGAGGCTGATCCGGCCGTCTCTGGCAGCTCACACTTGGCCTGCAGAGCAGCACATCATCACGGGCCCGGCTCGTAGTTATTGGGCAAGGATCGGCCCCCCGCGACCATCTGCGCGAAGCCTCACTGCGAGCCCTCCTCCTCTTGAATACCCGGATCGCCCTTGTTCGTAGGTACGACTGCAACTGCAACTGCAACGCCGGGACCATGTACTTACATACATCATGTCCTCGACTGGGGGCCCTGACGCCAGCCCAGACGAGACGACGGCCGCCGGTCCGTCCTCGCTCTACTTTCTTTTCGTTCCGATCCGTTCTCGTCGGCGCCATAAAACCCATCGAGACCCGTATGGCAAAACGACCACCCGAGCACCCCCTCCCGCCACTAGCAATCCAAGGCAAGCCAGACTGCCCAAAGGGCGCCGAGAGCGAGGGTCGATACTGACCGTCGTTGTCCCCCCCCCCCCGCCGTCGAGTCTCGGTAGGCAGACTCCCTTCCACCGCCCCTGGACTCATTTTCCCTCCCGTCTCGTTTCCGCTTGTGCCTCCTGCTGTGACCGTAGCCTGTCCGCCGTGGCTTGCCGTCCTGGGCCGCCCTTGAAGATTCTCCAGGGGTTTTCCCAGCGCCCTGCTTTGGCTAGCGAGGCGCCCAGGCATGACGTATGGACGGGCGTCATTTCCCGCATCCTCCCCACCGGCGGACAAAGACCCAGATCAGACTCCCAGACATCCATCCCATCCCATGCCAGTGGGGGGTGGGTGAGTCTACTTACGACTACGGCAGCCAGAAAACAACTGCAGGCGCCATTGGCTCGCGCGGCTTGGAACGGCTGAGCCCTTCCCTGCTCACGACGTCAACCCACAGCAAGGGGCCCTGTCGCCCCTCGTCATCCAGCATATGCGAAAAGATGTGCCCAAAAGCCGCCGCGTCGGATTTGCACCTCTTTTCGTATCTGGGCTTCATGGACAATTTGCTGTCGGGGCGACTACTATGTATGTCGCCGGCAGTACGTCTCCCCGCCCGCATACGGCTCCTCCACAGCTGGGGAACTTCTGCCCTACCGGCCGGTCGGCCTGGAAGCGCTGAGGCTTAACGCAATTCTCTTCGGGTACGGGAGATCGGGGGGCCATCCTGGCGGGCTGTGGCGATTCGGCTCTCGAGACAGATTCCAGCAGTGCCCACCAACCCGCTCGTCTGGAGGCGAACGCCCGGCAACTCTATCCATCTAGGTAGGTACACAGCCATGTGGCTACAACTACCTAAACTACCCAAGGCGTTACTATGTACTCTTCTCCTTCGTGTCCCTTCTGCCCTGGCAGTAGTGCCGCTGCCCATTCAAGATGTATGTACCTACATACTACTTACTACTTTACTGCTGGCCGTCCCTCGCGATGCTCCACCATGCTGCCACGACGTGCGCAAGTGGTATGCGTCGGCGCCCAATTAGGGACAAGCAGCCAGGCTCCCAGGTTGGACCGGCGCAGCCACTCATCATCACTCGGCCTGCCAGTGGAAGACCTGGTTGGCCCGGTTGTTTGGGGGGGGGGGGGGGGGGGGGGGAAGCAGGCAGATCGGGCATGCTCGCTGGTCGTACTCGGTCTGGCGGTTGCGCAAGTTGCGCAGGTCCGATCACTATGCGCCTGTCCGGATGGTGTCCGCGAAAAGACGAAAAGCAAAGAGCTGCTGCGCGGGCTGGTCTTGGTCCTGGCCCTGGCCTGTCCCATCATTGTGTGTGGATGAGACCACGGTGTTCTCCGTTCTCTTTTGTCCACTTCTAGCGCCCTGTCGCCGGCCCGGAGAGAACAATCCGCCTCCTCTTCTCGCCAGCCCTCCGGATCCAACCGCACCCATGCCTCCTCCCCCCCCCCCTCCCCTACCCCTCCATTTGATCCAGATTCCCTTTAGATAGGAAAGGAAAGGCACATTCCGACATCTGCGGGGGTGACGGGATTTGGTCTCGCTGGCCCATGCCGATGAGAGGACGCCTGGAGAATTGGAATCGGCACCGCTGGATGACGAGCGCATTTTCAGAAATGCCCATGGTTTGTCGCGCCAGTATCAGCCACCCACCCCCGACCCCGTCCCACTGCATCCCCCACCAACACCAACAACAAGTGTAGTACGTCTTCCATAGCAGAGCATTTCCTCTATTCGCGCCTCGCCCCCCGCCGAACAAGCCCTGAGCTGCTTCGGCGGACGGGGCATGTGTCTGCAGGCATTGCTCCTTGGTTGGGCACCAAACTCTCCAGGTCGCAGCGTAAGTGGGAATCGCGCCCTCGAGGTTCCCATGTGCGAAGTAGAGCCGCGTGCGACTCCTGTGCCCGCCGTGATGCTGGCTGACATTTGACGATGGGAAATGGACCTACTATGCGAGGGGTAACTTCGCCGTGGCGCACCACCAGTAGCTGGCTGACAGTCGACTCCTGACGTCACGTTCCTGGACCCTGAATCTCGGCTTGGCGCCAGTGCAGGGTACATCTGCCCCGCGTCGCGCAGACGCAAGCTTTCAGCTTCTGGAACGGGAAATTGCAAACTGTTGGGAACGAGCGAGGCTCTCGCGACCATCGGCATCGCCTTCCCCGGGGCCGTCGCTCGTTCGACCAGTCGAGGAAAACGGCAGACTAGCAAACAAACAACATTGGCCAAGACAATGTTATGCACCCGCTTGGTTTTTCAAGGCGACGAACCCGACTAATTCCCCTATTCTGGGGTCGCAGTGGGGGTCTCACGATGGGCTCTTCGCGGCGTTATGTGTCATACTGGCCTGAGTTTGGCCCGCCGTCTGGGATGGACGATTGAAATCTCCAAATGGGCATGGCTAATTGGCACGACATGGCCTACGAGCCTACCCAACTCTTCGGCGCTTCTTCTTCCATGCCAGCTTTGCCCATGGCAGCAGGGTTTTTGATGGCGCCCATGTCCTGCCACTTCCTGTTGTGGCTGGCGCGTGCCTGTGAATAGCGCACGGCTCTTATCCTCGTTTCACGCTCGCGCCGGAAGGGAGAATGGAAAAAAAAGAAAAAAAAAAGGATGGACGACATTCGTCCAAGCGCCGCTCTCGCTCGGTTCTGACTCGTCTTTCGGTGTTCGTCGCTGGCGCCGGCGCCCGGCGACTATGGCTTCCATGCGGGGGACATGATGGGTGATGGACGATTGCCACGCCCCATGCGCACCCCAAACCGGTGGACGGGGCCCTGGAAATTTGGCGATGCCGCCCACCAACGCACACGGCAACCAGACCTCCAGGCACCTGGTCATCGATCCTGCCGGGGCCGTCAAAGCCCAACGACTTCGGCCGCCCGGGATCGTGGCAAGAAAAAAGACCAATCACTTACGGGGGGAGCCCCATTGACCCGACCCGAGCCACGATTCATGAACAATCCCCCCCCGGTAACAAGACGGCGTCGCATGCGATGGGATGAAGAAGACCCGATCGGGAGGGCATCGACATCTCGTTGGGCTGCGATATCCCGGGGTCTGTGCTAGGGCTGCCTGGGGATCCTGGCCCCCCGGGCGCGCGGGCTGGTTCGCTCGAAAACGGTCAGGTTTTCCATGAATTGTTGCTCGGTCCGGGCCTCGATCAACCTGCGGACCTCGATGGCGAAAAGGTGCAGAGAGTGGCTCTGATCCGTCGTCCCTCGCCCAGGGATCCAGCATCGGCGCCGCGTGTCATGTCGCCCATGGGCCTAGGCGCGCCCATCGCACCGCCGTTGTCGTGCACCGAAGCCGGGGTCGGGTTACAATCGAAAACCCCAAGCTTAAAGGTAAGTAAGTACATAGGTACTATAGGTATAGATCTAAGCAAAGCAGGGAGGAAGATGCCGCTGCCGTCCGGTTCCGCCGGGGACTGCCGTGTTCCTTGGCCGGCCCGCCCGGCATAGATGCCTACAACTCTGGAGGTGCCGTGCCAATTGCGGCTCTGTCAGGTGGGTTTGCAACTCCTAGAGGGCCTAGTCCAGTCGAGTTGGTTACATCCTTGGCGCAGCAGTCGAACTTTACGAAAGCCTAAGCTTCCTATTTAGGCAATGAATCTCTAGGCACGGTGCTGAGGGGCTGTCTAGATGGTTTCCGGGGGAGACGCAGGAGTGGAAGGTTGGGAAGGCCGCGAATACTTGGCCCCGGGCACAGCAACTCAAGCACATATGCGGGCTGGCTCGAGTGGAACGCCGCCGCCAGTCAGCCAAGCCAACTGTCCCGCATGATTCAATATATTGCGAGAGAGGCGAGGAGGTAGATAGGTAAGGCAGTCCATCCATACATGGATAGATAGACCATCAGGTAGTATTGGCCTCCTCCCCCCAACGGGCAAAAGATTATACCACCCACACCCCATGGAGTTCCTCTGGGGTGCAAAAGTAAGAACGAAGGTCCGCCTGGGGGTCGAACCCAGAATCTCCTGATAACCAAGAATCGTAGTCAGACGCCTTGCCATTGGGCCAACGGACCTGATGATTAGCGGATATACTTATCCGCTGCTTGTTGAAAATTGTTCTCTTATTGTTATTAATATTTCAAGAGAAAAGAAAGCCGGGTGGGAGCCTCGTTTCCTGGGCGTTGATGAGGGAGTTCACGATGCTGATCGACGGGGTGGGCGACGATGCAGGCCCGGACCGGTGGAGACGACGGCCGTAGCCCAGCCAGGTTGGAGGTGATTTGCCCGGGGGCGTGTTAGTGTAAACTTCGCCAAGCCTCGAAACCTGCTTGCGCTTTCGAGTATCGTCTTCTCTACATTGCGTCCGTCCCGGGTGTCCCCCCGGCTCCTGTCTTATTCGATCCAACCCTGCTCCTCTGAGACTGCCGAAACCGCCCCTGCAACGACAGCGTGTTGCTCCTCGACTGTAGGTAGCATGCCGGCCCTCTCGGTGTGGCTGCAATATCCAGGATCGACGGGGCGAGCGGGCGGGCGAATACTCGGCTGGGGACCTCAGCCCGTCCCAAACCGGGTCGGGATATGGTGAAAACAACCCCAAGAAGAGGGAGGTATCGAAATCATAACCGAGATGTCATGGTATGAGGGCCCTCGGCTGTCCCCCGATCGCCCGCCACATTCAAGGATCAGGGTTCAATGGCCCTTCCTGTCTTGATGCCATGGCACATAACCGACTTAAACCGGCTACTGAGGCCGCCTACTTCCTCGAGATTCCAGAACTTTGTTGGCGGCTCTTGAAGCCTGTGATGAGATGAAAGGACCCCAGTCTATTAAGAGACATCTCTCTATCATCTATGGAATGGGTTAATCATGCGCCTACAGCATGCAGGTGTCTGTTGCCCGTACCCATACCTCTCCCGATAGCCCTAGTATTCGTGCCGGTGGAAGATGAAAGACAACCTGGTGTTTCTCGATATACTCGCCAGGCAACAACTCTGCATCTGACCCGGCCACGGACCCCGTGGTCAAGTGCTCGCACCAGGCCGCCAATCGAGACTGTGAGTCTTGCATGCTGAACATCCATCCTCTCGTCACCGCAGCGCCCTGGGTTCTGGCCAGCATTGGTTGCAAAGCCGGCAATGTACAATACCTCCATGTACGCCTAGCTTCGCCACGGCCGTGATGGTGGAAGAGACATCATAAGTCGTCCACCTAACCAATAACAATCTAGGCGGCAAAAAACTACACACCATGGGGTTGACCAGATCATGAAGCTTGCGATGCCCGTATAGGGTTTCTTGGCAATGGGGTTACACCGGCGAGTCTCGGGACATGCCATGACGGTCCTCCTGATTGCACTCATAACCACGTGGTGATCGAGATGCGGGCTACACCCGACATGGATCTACTCTACGTGGCGTACCCAACGAATCAATGATAGCGCGCGCCGCGGAGGAAACAAACTGCCAGCCCGCCGAACCCAATCGCGGCACTCCAGGAAAGTTCCTCCTGGAGTCTGACCCGAAACAGCTCCCCTCGCGGCAATCCGCGCAGGGGCTACGTACCTAGACCCTGCCCGCCAGGTACACGATGTTTTCCTTGGCGGCGTCACTCACCTCGCCCTCGCCGGTGTAAACGTACTTGAGGGTGCGGAGCCAGGCCTCGGGATGGGGCATCGGGAGATAAATCACATCCCCCTTCTTCACGTGGCTCGTCATGAGCAAGAGGGCGAGAACGGGCAAGAACGCCTTCGCGTACGCCAAGTCTACCCCCGAACCGATTAGCCTGCCGGAACAATTGGTATACGCGTGAAGTGGGGGGGGGGGGGGGCATGAAGAAACTCACGAATCGGCGTGGCCGTCGGGTCGCTCTTCGGGCGCGCGCCACCGGGCCGGGTGCCCTTGTCGACAGCCCGAGCCGAGAGGGGCTCATGTGACGACGGCGCGCCACCGAGGGGCTGTCTTCGGCGTGGTGGTGACAGGGGCGCCATGGCTGCTCTCCGAACGCCACGGGCCGCCCTCGGCGAGGTGGCCGGCAGCATGGCTCGCAGCTCGTCCACGTTGAAGACGCGTCGGATCAGAGTGCACGGCTTGTTGGGATCCCGGGGGCAGATGAAGGCCCTCAACCTCAATTGGCCCGGAACCTCGCCCCCGGGGGACGCGGGCGGCAGGGTTCGGGAGTCCCGAGGTCCTTCCGAGGGGTTGCTGCTGCTGCTGCTGCGGCGGCGGCGAAGAGACCGGGCCACGACGAAAGCGTCGGCGCTCTGCGCATTCCCGAAGAAGGCTTGTGCCCAGGCGCGGAGAAGCTCCCTCGGATCCCGGGCCGGGTCATGATGGAGAAGCCGCGCCGAGGGGGCGCACCCGGTTCTGTTCACGGCGCGCCGAGGTTCCGGATGGGGGTCTCCGCAAAGATGTGGCTTGGGGTAGGGTCTGGGGAGAGCAGCGGTGCGAAGGCCGTACTGCGGAGTGACGGAAGTCAACTGAGGTGGCGCCCCTGACTGTGGAAGGATAGGCGAGCGGCCGCTCCTAGTACTCGACGTAGGTGACATCAGGAACTTCGAGACAGGCCCTCGCCGACCGAGGCTTTGTATCATGGCCTCATCATAGCTGCCCCGGGCGCTGTTGCGAGGGCTGGGGTAGACGGGACTGGGCAACACTTGGAATGTCTCTGAGGACAATGGAAGTGCGAGTGGCACATCCGGGTCATTGTGGGCGACTTTCAGCACCCCATTATCCCCCGGTAGACGGCCTGTTTGCAGTGGTGGGAGGATAGGCCTAGTTGACGACCTGGGCTTGTTAGCCATGGCGCAGGTCGAGGCCAGAAAGCCGTGACTGTATGGGATCGCCGCTTGTCGGGTGCCAGGCTTTGCAGCCAGAGACCTACCTGGGTGTTGATGGCGGAAAGGCAACCGGTGGGATTCGGCCTCAATGGACGGTCTCAGGTTATTAGTAGTTAGAGTACGCGTCCAGGTCTTCTACAAACGACCGATCGTCTCTTTATGACGGTTGCTTCTGGGTTCAGGTCGGTCAGACTACGGCAAGCGCACGCAGGTAATAAAGCGACAAGGGCAGCGGCACTGCGGCAGTAAAGAGGCATTGAATTCGCGAGCCGTGTCAAAGCCAAGCCGGCCCTCGTGAGCCACCACCAGGAAGCAAAACTTGGCACTGAGATGGACAAGTGCAGCTTACCTGACCGCTTTGGTTGCGAGATCCAAGCTACAAGCGGCGAGGCGACCGATTCCGATATGATCCACCACAATTTTGCCTTGCGAAGGGCTCTATATTGGATCGTTATACGGAAAGTCGATGCTTGCTCCTTTGATGAAGTGAAGTGTACGTACCTAATAGCGCGGGGTTGCACTCTCTCCACTGATACAATTTGTACGATGCGAAATGAAGCTGTTGTCTGCAGAAAAAATCTACTCGTCTCTTTGGTCATTGCCCCCCCTATGGCATACATAATACCCTCTATGGCGTTTGCCCACCCTTGGCTAAGCTTCCGTGCAGGTTGAGGGTATCGTCGTCGTCGTCGCTGCTACGGCGCCCCACATCACTTGCAATATGGGGAAGGTTGGAAGTGCGAGTTTCTGATTGGCGGGCTACACCAAACGAACAGCTGGAGCTTCCGCATCCGACAGCTCGTCTTGGGCCGTTTTCAGCTCCAACCTCGACGTCGCCAACGACACCTCGACTCTCGTTTGTCGCATTGCCATCTGTCATCACGACCCCGTCGCGCCACGTATCCTATTGCGCCTCCCCCCGCGGCCGCGCGATGCCCCTGGCCCTCCGGGTCATACGCCTGTAGATTCCCCCGCCTCTGCGTGCCCAACTCTCGTGCGCATATATCATCTTTGCCCCTCCCTCCAGCACCGTCCCCGAGTTTTGGTCACCATGGCGGCCAAGGCGAACGCCACCAGCTACAAGCAGATGAAGGAGGACTTCGTGTCCAACCTGTCGGGCGGCGAGGTCTCGGAGATCAACTACGTGACGGCCGTGGGCGCGGCGGCCGTGCTGCTGTGGTCGGTCCTCCAGGCGCGGCAGGCCTTCTTCCGGCCGTACGGGCCGCTGGCCCTGCTCGTCGACTTCCTCCTCAACGTGTGCGCCTTTCTCCTCGCCGTCACCCTCTACGCGGCCACGCCGGGCCTGCTCTGCGGCCTGCTCCTCGCCCCCGCCCTGGTCGTCTACGCGCTGCCGCCGCGCCCCGCCCCCCCCCGGAAGAAGCAGCCCAAGCTCCCGCCCGGCGCCCCGGCCCGGGCCGCCCCCGCCAAGGGCGCGGCCGCGCTGCCGGCGAAGCCCTTCCTGACGCACTACCGCGGCTCCATGCTCATCATGACGTGCATCGCCATCCTGGCCGTCGACTTCCGCCTCTTCCCGCGCCGCTTCGCCAAGGTCGAGACCTGGGGCACCTCGCTGATGGACATTGGCGTCGGCAGCTTCGTCTTCTCGGCCGGCGTGGTCGGGGCCCGCCCCTTCCTCAAGGAGCGCGCGGCCGGCCGCACCACGCCGCTCGCGCAGCGGCTCTTGGCCTCGTTCCGCCATTCGCTGCCCCTGCTCGTCCTCGGTGTTGTCAGACTGCTGAGCGTCAAGGGGCTCGACTACGCGGAGCACGTCACCGAGTATGGCGTGCACTGGAATTTCTTCTTCACCCTGGGACTCCTCCCCCCCTTCGTGGCCCTGTTCCAGAGCGCGCTGAAGATTATCCCCAGCTACGCCGCCCTTTCGATCCTCCTGGGCGTCATCTACCAGGTGGTCCTCGAGAGCACCGAACTGAAGGCCTTCATTCTGGTAGCGCCCCGAACCGACCTGATCTCCATGAACCGTGAGGGCATATGCAGCTTTGTCGGCTACCTGGCTATATTCCTCGCGGGCCAGGACGCCGGCATGTACGTGCTGCCGCGGAAGATCAACCCCCGCAGCACCACGACCCCCGGGGTCCAGCGCAACACGTTGCTGTTGACCATGCTCGTATGGACGACTATCTGGGCCGGGCTGTACTACCTCGTGGCCAACCCCGTCCGCGGCGCCGGCCTGGACGTCTCGCGGCGCCTGGCCAACCTGCCTTACATCCTGTGGGTGGTGGCGCTCAACAACGCGCTGCTTTTCGCCTTTTGCGCCATCGACAGCCTGTGCTTTCCTGCCTTCTACAACGCCCAGGACGCGCGGACGGAGCAAGAGGCCTACCAAACGGCCACGAGCCTTGTGCTTCGGGCCATCAACCGCAACGGCCTGGCCGTGTTCCTCGTGGCGAACCTGTTGACCGGCCTCGTGAACATGACGGTGCCGACGCTGGATGTCGGGCCGGTGGCAACGATTGGTATTTTGATGGGCTATGCGGCAGCGATCACGGGGGTTGCTGTGGGCCTGGACTACTTGGATGTAAACATTAAGTTATAGGCCCTCATCGCTTGTTGCCGGTCAAGGCATACAGCGGCCAAATTCAACGAACCAAGACAAATGTTGTGACCCTCACCGGTGCTCCCGCCCGAGAGGCACGACGACAGAGCCAAAGCCGCAAAAGGCCGGGCGACGAGAGCGCAACCCATATGATATGACTCTGTCGTCCTCAGATCGTGACGGCATACACACTCGCCCGCTACCCTTACCCCTCTCTAATCTGCGCGCGCTCCCATCGCTATTTCACCCAGCAACACAAAGTGAGGCGCAGTCGGGCCCGTGGGAAACATCGAGCGGGTGGATTACGAACGCGCCGCACACAGCCAACACCGGGTCGAAGCCAGTGTGACCTACGACTGCGTGACACCCACCTGCTGGCGCCAACAGCGGTCGACTTGGCGACGGCGCGCTGCTGCCACGCGCCCCCCCCCCCCCCTGGGGACGACACCCTTCCCGGGCTACGCCGTAGACGCCGGGCACGACCCAGGCGGAGCGGTAGGTCCTATCACCGCTCTTGTGCCTTCCCTGCTGCATCATTTTTTTTGGCTTGTGAAAGATGACGCAAGCCCTGCTGCTTCTTCTCTATTTTCCACCTTTCCCCCCTGCCCCCATCCCCGTGTCGGAGCCCGCCGCCGCCGTAACCGCCGCCATGGGCCACAGCTGGACCGAGGACGCCAACCATAGCGGGCGCGCGCACCAGGGCCTTCCACGTCGTGTTCGTTCGGCGCCGGGGCCACGACTCGGCTCGCCCGTGGGGCCAGGCTAAACCGTCCCGGCTGGTGAGCTAGCCGGGACGATACAGGTTGCGGCAAATGGGCAAACCGACGCCCCAGGTCCGTGCTGGGGAAAGAGGGAGAGGGGGGGGGGTGGAGAGGGGCCGAGGGGGATGGGAGAAAAGGACCTAACTAGCGTACGCAAATCTGTTGTGGGCAAGGGGGGGGGGAGAGAGAGACAGAGAGAGACAGAGAGAGAGAGAGAGATAGAGAGGGCGGTTTCCCTACATTACGAATCCTAAAGCAGAACCGGTTCGACCAGCGCGCAGGGAGGTTCCCGACGACATGGGGAGGGGGGAGGGAGGACGGGCCTTGGCATCAATGGACGGGTCGGCGTAGCACCGTTGGGGGCGGGCGTCATGCGATGTGGGCAATACGGCAGACCTGTTTTGGCAACTTGGCCCCCCTCGTGCTGCTTTGCTCATTGTTCGGCGCGCCTCGGAAGAGCGCGAGGGCGCCCGCACGCGCAGGGTTCGCCCAGCGCGTCCTGCCACCCCAGGGGGGGCCTCTGGGCCGTGGAGCGGGTAGGCGGGCCATATGAAGGGGAGGAGGGGAGCATTCTGATTATTGAAACGGGGACCCGAGAGAGGTCGCGACGAGGGTACTATGTAGAAAAGCTGATGAGTTTGAGGTCTGGCCAATTTTCGTGAAAGCGCTCCTTGTCCCCGTCCCCACGCGCGCGGCCGACGGTAACGGAGCCAATCAAAGTCGGCGCAGGCTCGGCAGAGAACAAGGTGATATCCCGACTCGACTGGCTGCCGTATGCGTGCTCTGTACGTCGTCGATCGGGGAAATATGCACGGCGGGAGATGACACGAGATGATGGGACCCATCCCAGCCGGGGGGAGAGGGCGAGAGAGTCTGTCGGGGAATAAGCAATTCGAGGGGGCGGGAAAAGGAGTGTTCCTGTGTCCATGCACACGCCCACTGCCGGCATATACATGGTGGCGCGTAATGCATGAAAGGAGTCGGGCGTGCTACAACAATTCACAGCTACCGGATGCAAGCGCGCGAAAGCCCCTCGGGATGCCTGCAGAGCGCCGGCGAGATGCAAGGGAACGGGGCTCGTACGTCGGTTTTTGCGCGACAAACACGCTCGGGTCAGCCGCATCGCCCCAGGCGCTTAGTTGGAAAGGGCACGATGGGGGGATAGCATGGTGTTTGAGGGCTGCGTCATTGGTGCGACCGTTTGTCTGAAGTCGGGGATGCCCTTCGCCCGTCGACGGGTCGGCCTGTGACTGGAGTTGCGAAACTGCGCATAGTCTCTCTCCATATGGGCCAATGCAAGGAAGGCCAGGCCAGGCCACGCCCTCCCCCATCGTTCGGGCTACGGTAGCAACTCGGCTGGCATCAGCATCAGGCGCTCGTTGGCGGCAGATGTTTCTTTCTCGAAGGCCGGGACATCGGCAGGGCCGTCATGTTTCAGCGTCGACATGGGAACCCCCCCTGCGATATTAGGCCTCTACAAATAGTACAGAGCCGAGATCCATCAGGCGGTGGAGTCGAGTGCGGACCAGCAGGCGGGCACCGCGAGAGCACGTCGTCCGACCTTTTTCTGCGGAGTTGTTTTGTTTGGTCATGCGGAACAAGAGATCGCAGATACACAGCGATCGCCTTCACAGGGCTCACAGCCAGGCCGGAGGAAACGGGAGGCTAGGGGAAGGGGGGCCACCGCCCGGGAAGATCGTGCAACCTTTCCCATGGCCGGTCGAGGGTCTCCTGGTAGCGCGAGGCACGAGAGAAGAGAGAGAGACTGGCCGGCAGCTGCATGCGCACCCGCAGAAGGCGTCATCTCCGGTTTCAATGCACGATGGCAAGCGACAAAGCATTGGAGAAGCATTCGCGCCGTCACGCATGGCTCTCCATGTGATGGCTGGCTGCAGGCCGAAGGGCAGACGTCAGACGTGCCGGCGCGCGAGCCAGCTGTCTTCGGTCCCCCCCCCCCCCCCCCCGGATCTTGGTTGGCAATGTAACCTTGGCTGCATGTAGTCGGAGCCGCGGACGGGATGCAGCGAAGCTCAAGACCCAACGAGCCCAGCGGCCCTGGGCACTGTACCATTGTATCAGCCCAGCTACCGGTATTGCTGCCCTGCCAATGCTGCTAGTGTCGAGATGCACCGACAGAAGCTCAGCGCGGCATGTGCTGCTGGGCTTCCCGGGACTGACGAGGACGTGTGCCAAGAGCACAGCTTGACGAATGCTGACAGTGGTCTCCCATGCCCTGTGGCCATATGCGCAAACGTGTCGTCCGCCCGTGGCGTCCAACCCGCTCCCATGCCATATGCGCCCACGACTCAGGACGCCGATGCCGACGGACAGAAGAAGCAGCGTTCAGTGGCCGATGACGACGAAGCGGCCAGGCCCAGGCACGGCGTGCCGGCAGCGCCTGCAGACGCGATAGACAGCAGGGGAGAGGGGGTCTGGGCCCGTGAAGCGATGTGACGCCGTGGAGCGCGAGGTTGAAGAACAGAGGGGTTGCAGATCCTTTCGATGATGCGCTCCGGCGCATGGTTGGGAGAGCGCTGGCTCGATGTGTGCAAAGGAAGAGAGAGTGCTGAACATGGACGGCAGGCCCTGATCCTGGAAGGGCCGCCTTTCGGCGTGTCCTAGTCCCAGGCGCTACCCAGGAACGCGCGGGACCCCGGCCCCGGCAACCCTGTCGGTCTTCGCGCGCGCGCATTCGATGGGGGGGGGAGGGGGACCGGACCTGGCTGGACAAACTTTGGAGCAGGACAGCGGACGCCGAGCCGGACCCCAGAGAGGGAACGGCCGGGCGATATTGCGCGTTGGGGCGTCTGGACGAGGACATGGACGTCGTCTTGCACGGGCGAGCGGCGACGTCGACGCGCCGGCGGACAGGACGACGCAAACCCGGAGCGACTGCAGCCTCTCATTCTCTCATTCTCTCTCTCTCTCTCCCCCCCGTTCCAGCCACGAGGTGGCGGGCGGCCGGGCGGGCGCAGGTCGGGATGAAAGGCTGCCCGGCGCAAGCTTCACGCAAGGCCCGAGAGCAGGTACGCGTCCGAGTGCGTGCGCGCGCCCATGTTTGGCATACATTTCCCGCCAACCCGGGCGGCGCCGTCGTTGGCGGGAAGAGACAGGAGTAACGGCAACCTGAGATATGGCTGCCGGCCTATACGCACATGAACCCGTCCTCGTGTACCGTGACAGAGACAGCAAGACATTGCCGCGGGGGGAGGGGGCTGGTCTCTTTGCCGCGGGCCTCGCCGGTACATACTGTACCGACCTCTGAGCCTCCCTCCTACGCGGCCTGCTGACGGGCTGGATGGATGGATAGGTGTTGCTATTATAATTACACGGCGGCTGGACGCAGAAGGGGCATGTAGGCATGTAAGTACCTATGTAAGGTACCTACCTACATACATGTATATGTATTTCTGCATACCAACCTTGACCAGCGCCACCACCCGGTGTGCAGCGCTGCATGGGGGGGGGGGGGGGGGGGGGGGGCGCGCAGGTTCCTCGGCAGCTCCTAGGGCTTCCGAGGGCTGCGGCGGAGCGCCAGGGCGGGAACGTGGGATGGGATGTCGCCAGCTGAAATTGATGCGGAGTGGATGGATGGATGGATGGATGGGAATGCGTGTTTGCATGCAATATGTATGTACCTCACCTGTAGACGGGCGGGCAGCTGCTCATGAGATGCGTCCGCGCATCAGATGCCAAGTCGCCAGCCTGCGCCTCAGGCTCAAGCCCCCAGCGAGCAGTGAGAAGTAGGGTACATACCCATTTCCCGTATGAGTCCTGTATCCCATGTAGGTACTTTGGGCACCCGAGAGCACCCTGGCGATACGCAGTATGCAGAAGGAGAAGCAGGCAGGTGTGCGTGGAGCCGCGGCATACGTACCTACATACAGAACGGATGGATTAGCCGTGGTATGGGATCCGTATCCGTACGCGCGCGCGCGCACACAGAAACAGGCGCGTAGAATGAGGGCGAGACAGGGTGCGGGAAGCAGATGGCGGCGAGTCGTGTGGAACGGCAAGTGATGGGTGGCTTCCATCCGCTAGGCCGTGTCTGGTTATCCCTCGTTCGCCCCTTCGCGCGGAGAGTGGCAGGGGGAGATGGGTGGAAGCGGGATCGGGTGTGCCTGGTACCTTGCATGGGGATGGAGGTGCGCCGTGTTAATAAGTGAAGGAGTGATGAGTGAGTGAGAGAATGTGTGTGTGTGTGTCCATGTGTGTGTGTGTGTGTGGGTGTGTGGGTGCCCCCCCAAGGGCGTGGGAGGGCTGGCTGAATGCTTGCTTTGACATTATCACCACAAGCAAAGAGAGCGAGAGAGTGGGAGGGAGATGATGGGAATGGGTTACCCCCCAAATTACCCTCACTCCTCATTCGTTACCCACGGCCCTCTTCCATCCTCCCCTCCCCCTCTCCTCCTGATATTCCCGCACATCCCTCCCAGTCCCCCCCCTCTATGGAGTGCAGAGAGGTGGGCGGGCAGGCAATGCAGGGTGCGATATGCCCACCGGCCGGCCGCGAGAAGGGGAGAACATCGCCCGAAGGGGCATCCCAGGGCAAAAACAGGACGCCGACGACGGGCCTCAAGTGGTCCCGTGGGCCACGGCCCCCCCCCCCCCCCCTGCTCGACGGGGCCCTTTGGCTTGGGGACCTGGGGGCCTTGCTTGGATGCTCATAGTGAGATGGGTATGTGAGGGTGCAGTCCATAAACACCCAGATGTCGATAATTTCCCCAAACCCACATTGGTTGACACAAGTTGGAACCAGCGGGAGTTATCTGGGCTTGTCTGGGAATCCGACGCTCGGCTGACGGCGGATCGATGGGGATGGGCAGTAGTTTTCCTTGTTCGGTCATGGGCCGGCTGTCCTAAATACAATCGACGGCCTCTTGTACGTGACCCTCCTAGCCGGTTACCCTCCCCTCCCCCCCCTCTTGCTTTCGCATCCAGCCTTTTGCGAGCGGAGCGGACGAGCCGCAGGAGCAGCAGCAGCAGCAGCAGCAGCAGCACCATATCCAGAGAGCACCTGGACGACGGGCGAAGCGACGACGACGGTGGCGATCCGAACCGGACGAGGGCCCCGCGACGACCCGCGACCTTGACAGACTTGGTACGTCGGCGGTGCGGGCACTGCTTTCCTACTTTCTCTCTCCCACTGTAACACCCATACACACGTACCCGTACCCTGGGCACCCTGGGGAAGCAAACCTTGGATTCGTGCCGAGGGTAATCCCTTTCATCCCTCGCCGCGGCGCGAAGGAGTGCCCGGCTGTGCCCTTGGCTTGGCCTGCCTTCTGTCCGTCATCCTATCCCATCCATCCCGTCCCATCCCATCCCTGCCCTGCTTTTTGTCCTCTCCCTCCAGCCATCCCTCCTACTTCGCCTCGACCGCCGTCGCCGCGCAGCGTGCCACATTGCCTCGCAGCGCCGCGCACCGCATCGTGTCCTGATTGTTGTCCATTCCCGGGAGGGTCCAATCGCTGGAAGCAAATAGGGTTTTCCGCCCACGGTTGTTGCTGATGGGAGAGTGGGTGCTGACAGAGGCCTAATGAGGATAGGCTCGGCTCATCGCCAAGTCCCAAGTTGTGCAGGCCGGTGGACACCTTGCCTAAGGCGCCCCTTATTAATAAATCGGAGAAAAAGAACAGCAGCGGCAGAGTAGCAAGCAGCAGCAGCAGCAGCAGCAGTAGCAGCTGTAGCAGCAGCGAACAGCTCTCTCTCACACTCTCTCTGCAGCACCGGCAACAAGAACAACAACAACGGCAGCAGCAGCAGCATCGTTGGCGCTCAACAAGACCGACCCTTCATAATAATACCGGTCGCCATCGTACACCCACCTATACGGGCTATTACACCCTCGCGCCTCTCTCTCTCCCCCCTCCTTTCTCTTTCTCTCTCTTTCTCGTTAGGCCCTTTCTCGCTCTCGAGCCCCCCTTCGAACCGTCGACGGCGACCGCGACGGCACGGCCGACATCCACTCGCTCTCACTCACTCTCTCTCACTCTCAGTTTTCCCAAGGCTTTCCCGCCGCCGACCGCTCTTTTCGTTACTTCTGCCACGAACTTTTTGGTTTTTCCTTTGTCGGCAGCCCAAATAGTGTAATTCACCCTCCCTGGGGCGGAACCTAAGATCACCGTCCACACGGTCTACCGTCCGCCTAAGCCGCAAACGCGCTACGCCGCTGCGCCAATCAGCCTAACCGCTGGCCGCTTCATTCCATTGCCAGTTGGGCCGACCTAACATCCCATCCCATCCCCATCCCATCCCATCCAATCCAATCCACTGCGACTAGAGCCCGAGTAGGCGTAGACGAGAGGGACTCGGAACGCACAACACCTCCATTGGTACGGTACGGGGACACCTACACACACCCACTCGCCCACACACACACACGCCCGCTCGCCCGCCTGGCACCACTGGGATCCAATCCCATAGATCGGCGCGTTCGCCCACCTGCCGCCGCGACCGCGACAGCTCCCGACCGGCGAAGCCAGACCGACAGTCACCACCTTTTCCCTCGTCTTCACATGACGGCCGCCGCCGCCTCTTTAGTCGGGAAACACCACGTCTGTTTGTCCTCCTGCACGGCCACGGCTGATCACTGAGGTTCGCAATCCCTTCCTTCTGCCCTCCTCCTCCTGCCTCTCTGTCTGTCTGCCCTGCTGCCTTTCGCCTGCGACCGTGTCTCAGCCCGTCCACCGCTCCTTGCCAATCTCGCCTGAACTGGGGCCCGGACTGGGGAAATTCCTGCTGATACCCAAACAACAGCCCAGCTTCGCCGCTCGCCGCTGATGCCCGGAACCCCCATTGGGCCATCACGACTGTTGCGACCATCCGGCCTGGCCCATTGGCTACCCGTCGCCCGTCCTCCAAACAGACACACGGCCGATTCGCCAATTGTTCGCGCACTGGTGTTGCTGTTCCCGCTCGACCGCTCGCAGCCTTTCCGCTCCTTCTTCGCGCATGCATCGGTCCCATCCAGCCGTTTCTGAAACTCGGCGCCAACTTTTTATACTTCGAGCGCCCGCCCACTGAACCGCCCCCCAGCCCCCGGGGTATTGCCTCCACCCGGCTCG
The DNA here is from genome assembly GCA_029489945.1 of Nigrospora osmanthi. Taxonomy (NCBI): domain Eukaryota; kingdom Fungi; phylum Ascomycota; class Sordariomycetes; order Amphisphaeriales; family Apiosporaceae; genus Nigrospora; species Nigrospora osmanthi. Next base: position 988,139 of record CP120499.1, read on the forward strand.
CTTTCATAACGGCACCGGTTTTGTGAAAGTCCGTACCAGGACCAGCCCGGCGTGCTCTGCATCGAGTCGACAAAGCCGCTGTTGCCAGCGACGCTGCCAACCATCAGGACGCGATCCAGCGTCTGCCCGGCTGCAGCTCTTTTATCCCAACTGCCCTGCCCCCCCCTGACGCTGTTGGGGCGTCCGCTTTCGCACCGACACCTGAGGCCACAGGCCCTTGTCAGAGACACGGACACGACCGTAAAGGTTGTTCTGAAAGGGAGTCCGGATCCCCCCAAATCTTATTGGGGCTCATCTGCGCGTCCCTCGCGTGGAAAATGTCGTCTGCTGCATTGCAGCCAGCTCCGCATCAACCAACCTCGCTCCCAGCGGTGAGCACACACGCTTCGGGTCCCTACACGCCCGAGCAGTCCCCGAGCCGCGAAGGCTACTACGCCAACGCCTCGTCGGCTGCATCCAAAAACCCCCCCAGACCAGCCAACGGCAGCAACCCAGTGCTTGGGTACTCCGATCCCGCACAGTCCTCCCCCATGGCGTCACGCACGGCTCTTGCGTCGCCCGTCCCTGTGGCCGGAGCCGACTTCCAACCTTCACAACCCGCCTCGAGCTCGAGCCGCAGACGATCGCAAGCCGACCCGCCCGTCGCTCCGCCTCGGACTTCGTCCACACAGCACAGCAGCTCAAGGAGAGCCGCCCGGGCCGAAGAAAGAGCTGCGTCTACATCACGGCAGTCCAACCCCGAGGGAGCCAGCCGTCACGCCCAGAATGGACCCGACGACTCTCGCAGTCGCCGGGCAACGTATCAGGAGCCCCCGGCGAGGTCCAGCAGCACACGCGAGTCGACCACAATGCCGATACGGACACAGCCGTCCGGCTCGTCCAAACAACCGTCGCGGGAAGCCAGTGAGGTACTGAACCGCGTCGTGGTCTCCCAGCCCGAGGTTGACTTGGAGAGGGAACGAGAGCGTCAGGACGAGGCCCTGGCTCTCCAGAACGCCGCGCCCCTAGACGACTACGACGAGACGGTGCCCCCGCCCATTTCCGCCACCAGAGAGGCACCCGAGGAAAACAGACGCGTGGGCCGAAGCAGGCACGACCACCTCAAGAAAGAGAAGGGAACCAAATTTGGTGAATACTACCTGGGCAGCACCATCGGAGAAGGCGAGTTTGGCAAGGTCAAGCTCGGTTGGAAGCAGGATGGAGGTGTTCAGGTACGTAAATCCGCACACGCCCCCCTCCCTTAGATGAAAACGTACTCACTGCCCACCAACAGGTTGCCATCAAATTGATCCGGCGCGACAGCGTAGGGAGCAACCCCTCGCGCCTCGCCAAAATCTACCGTGAGGTCTCGATTCTTCGCGGTGTCTCCCACCCCAACATTGTTCGGCTGCACGAGATGTCCGAAACGGAACGCCACATCGGCATTGTCCTCGAGTACGCGTCTGGCGGCGAGCTGTTCGACTACATCCTGAACCACCGATATTTGAAAGACAACGCGGCGCGGAGATTGTTTGCGCAACTCGTGTCTGGTGTTGGATATCTCCACAAGAAGGGCATCGTCCACCGAGATTTGAAATTGGAGAACTTGCTACTAGATCGCAACCGGAACATCATCATCACGGACTTTGGTTTCGCCAACACGTTTGACCCGCAGGATGAGCTAACAGAAGACGAAGAAATCGGGCTTGGGGACCGCGAATACGTCAAACGGACTGGTCTCGACAAGACCAAGCCCAATGGTACGCGGAGGGGCGACCTGATGCAGACGAGCTGCGGCAGCCCTTGTTACGCCGCCCCCGAGCTCGTGGTCAGCGATTCCCTGTACACCGGACGAAAGGTGGACGTCTGGAGTTGCGGCGTCATCCTGTACGCCATGCTGGCGGGCTATTTACCCTTCGATGACGACCCAGCGAACCCCGAAGGCGACAACATCAATCTGCTGTACAAATACATTGTCAACACGCCGCTCACATTCCCCGAGTACGTCACCCCGCACGCGCGGGATCTGCTGAGGCGCATTCTTGTGCCCAGCCCGCGGAAACGTGCCGATCTGTTTGAAGTGGCCAGACACAGCTGGCTCGCCGAATACGCCCACGTCGTGGAGCTGATCACCAGCACCACCACGACCACGAGCGAGATTCAGAACACCACGGTGCCGGACGAAGAGGAGGTCGGAGGCCTTGCGCGAAGCGCGTCCGTCAGGGAGCCAACAAAGCCGAAGCCGGTGTCGACGGCCCCTGGCGATCTGGCCCGCAAGCAGGGCCCTGTCGATGGCGAGGAGAGCCAGCAAAGCAAGCCGAGAGACAACAAGCGCCGAACCGTCCAGGTCGAATATGTTGCACCCACCACCCAGACACAACGAGGAGGCGAAGCCGCGAACCAAGCCTCGCCCCGCGGGAAATCGAGCAAGGCTCGTTCTTCCAGCCATGGTCCGGTCGAAGTCCAGCAGTCCCCCAGCGACAAGCCTCTGCCTCGGGACCCGCCGGTGTCCAAGGATACTTACACTGGTTCCCCTGCTCAGAACCGGACGAGGCCGCCAAGTTCTCACAAGAACCCGGCCAACCCGGCGTCTCGTCACCGAGATGGTCCGCGCACCACGCCAGAAAGCGCTTACATGACGGCTCCCGGCTCTGGTGGCAGACCGACGACACAAGGGTCCATGCAGTCAACTGGCTCACGACATGGACTGGGATCGGCCAGAAACTCGTACGGCCAGCCGATACCGCCGACTGTTGCTGGCACGAACGCCCATGGCAGGATGTCGCAACCCACGGGCGTCTCGAAGGGTACCATATCCAACCCCGTTCCCCAGGAGTCGGCCAGCATGGACTTCGGAAGGCCGAGTATCTCAGGGGTGCCAGACAAGTTTTCTCGGGTGTCCGGGTTTGATAACGAGGATGGGTCCCAGCAACAGCAGCTACAGTATCAGCAGCAGTCGCAATCAGAAGAACAGCAGCAGCAGCAGGCTGGCAGCGATGGCGGCAAGGGTCACAGAAGGTCTAACACGATTGGCGAGATTGGTGGCAAGATCTTCGGGCGTAGCGGGTCCCTGTTCGGCGGCCGTAAGAAGCGTGCCGAGCAGCCCCCGTCTGACAAGCCCAGCAGGAAATACCCCCCTGTCAGCATGGCCAACGCAATGCCCGCCGAGGGCGGCGGCGGTGGGCGCCCGTCTATCGACTCGCGTGCTTCTCGCCGTTCCTTCACCCAGGCGCTGGGCTTGGGCAAGAAGCCGAGTGGCAGCATGACTGGGTCTCAGGGCTCGCAAGAGAGGCCGGCCAACCCCAGGCGGTTTTCTCTCATGAAGGCCATGGGTATCAACAAAGACGGCGAGTACCCGCCCGTTGATTCCCTGCAAGATCTTCCCATCCAGGAGCCTCCCCAGGTCGATGAGCACGGTCGTTACATTGAGCCGCAAAGCCCAGCACGGTACGGCGACGGATCGTATGAGGAAGCACCGCGCCCGCCTGTGGCCACCCAGAAGCCGATGAGCCCAACCCACCAGCGCCATAGCTCCATGACTCGGCAAACCGCCGTACCGAGCTACATGCAGCAGGGCGCGGTTCTCAACTCAGGCTCCGAGTCGTCGTTCGACGGCGCACACCGCCGACCGCCCAACTCGGCGCCCTACCAAAGCGGATACGACTCCGAGGCCGACCGCAGGCGGACCAGCAGCCGCGGCCCCGGCGTCCTCCAGAAGAACAAGCGGTTCGTTGACGCTTATGAAGGTGAAGACTACGGGCGGTCGCACGATCATGCCGGCAGCAGCGGTGCGGCGAAGAGGGTCATGGACTTTTTTAGGAGACGAGGAAAGGCCCGCGGCGGCGAAGCGTGATCATGCAGCTTGGATTGAGTACTTGACAGCAAAATCTCATCGCTCGACCAGAACAATTCCGTGCAAGACAAGGGTCCTACGGTACAACCGTTGCGAGACAAACACCAAAATTCAACGGACTGGCCCAACAGATAGCTCCCAGCCTTGCCACCAATATCGTCAAAGAGACCATGCATTACAGATCAGGATGTCTGTGCGGCGACGTCTACCCACCTCTCACTCCTTCACCACACTTTAATTTGCACCGGCTTCTTCTACGGCTTCGAGATACCCCTGTGCTTCGGTGCCACGGCGAGGGGGAGAGGGAACCGGCAGGGTCGGAGGTACGCGGCGGCTGAGGCCTGCTTGCCGCCCGTGACGCGGCACATCAGTTTTACATGTTTTATTTTCTCTTGCTGGGCGTTAGGGCAGATTTCACACGAACGCGACACGTGGACGGTCAAACGGAGTAGACGGATGCGCACGACATTTTGGGGGGTTCATTGACGGGCAGGCCTTTTCTCTCCGGTGACCAGGTCGGTCACTTTTCTGTTGTTTCTTTACTTTCATCTAATTCATTAGCATTTGCAACATCACCGTCGTACTTCTTGCCGCCGTAACCTGACTTGTGACCTATTAGCATGCCATCCATAAAGACCCGGCCTGGTCAGCCAAAGGCACCCGCGGTGCTGGTGCTCCAGGCTTGTGGTATCCTTGTGCATGTTCTCAATTCACCCCGCCTCGCAATAACAAGCCCGATGGGTGCGCGTTTCTAGCTTCCCTTGACCACTCTTCAGGCGGTTGAGCGTGCCTTACTGCGGCGGCTGTTCTTTAGTCGAATGCCCCTGGATCGGCCACATGAACGTTGCCATTGCCCAGGCTCTGGGAACCATGCCACTCCCTGCGGTCGAATGCGGGGAGTTGGGCAATGGTCTCTCGGTCCAGTAGGAAGCAAGGTTTCCCAAGGCCGGGGCGGGGATGGCAGACGAAGGGCACGACGGCGGATGAGCGGCCACCCCCCCCCCCCCCCCCCTTTCCTGTCCAGCCAAAGAAAGCCCTGGGACCTCTGCGGCGCTGCCGAGCCCACGACGTGACGGTTTCCGAAGATGGTCTTTCTGGGGAGAAACCGCTGCCGCGTACGTTTATCGCCTCTTGGGTTCTCCGTGGGGAAGAGGGAGGGGATATATATATATATATATATATATATATATATATCGAGACGCAACGGGCCCCGAAACGACATAAGCACACAGAAGTCGAAGAACCAGAATGGGAGTACCATGTTCAGCTTACGCGACGCGGGCCGCCGACGAAGGAGCAGGAGCAGGCCAGGGCCTTGTTTTGCTAAACCGTCTCTCGTCGGCGTTCCGTGGAAGGAGGGCTGTCCATGATCAGGAGGGATACACGGGTTGGGGGGGCGGGGAACGTTGACATCGGCACCACTTCCGGCATAGTCTGGGGGTTTTTTTTTTTTTTCGCCGCCAGGTTCGCCGCCGACGCCAATCCTGGGCGATCAAAGCAGCAGCAGCAGCCCGCAACCCCCCCTTTTGCGAATAGGAGAGGGGGTAAAGACGCCGGCTCAGGGTACGACCCCGCCGGATGGTTGGAAACAAAAAGCATCCAGGCTTGGGCTCTTCGTAGGACTCGGCCACCCCGTCCTCGGCCGCGGGAGGCGTGGGTCGGTGGTGGTCGTCGTCGCCGTCGTCGTGGCGCCTGCGCGTGCCCGAACATCGGTAAGATAGGTAGCTAACCCCATATCCAGGGGTGTCGGAAGGTGGCGTGGGCCCCCCCGGTCCTGCTGGGGAGTACGGACGATGGGATCCGCACCGGGCGAATCCGAAAACCTTAAGGGGAAGCCCCCCCCCCGAAGGATTTTGGTTTTCTTCCGGGATCGGTTCGGGGGAGCTGCCGCCACTGCGTGACGACGTGCACGGGTTCCATAACTGACGAGCCGATTTGGGCAACGCCCGCTGCCGTTATAGCGCCTCCCTCATGGATGCTACGGCCCCTCCTCCCCCTTTTCTTTTTTTCTTTTTCGTAATATCAATCCTCCCGCGCGCTTCCCTCAGGGGATCTCTCCCCTAAGCTTCCCCTTCCCTGGCCGCTGCTCGTGCCTCTTCCCCAGTACCTCACGAGTTCACCAACGCAATGGCCAGCCCTTCGCGCGGCGGTGGGCCGTGGCACCGCTCAGTCCGCTACGAACCCGTGGGCCCCGTATCCCCGTGCGGGCCTCCTCGACTACGGCGCATCGTTGATATCCTGCTCGTCATCGCGCAAGGGAATCCCAGTCGCTGCTTCGTGACTACCGCCGCCGCGTGCTGCCTGCTCCATCCAGAGCGGCTTCAAGCTCTGGGGGGAGGGCCATACTGTGATCGGAGGCGGTTGTCGGGAGGGCCATACTGTGATCGGAGGCGGTTGTCGGGAGGGCCCGCTCCGCCGCTGTGGGCGTCCGGAGGCGGCCCGGGAGGACTAAGCCCGGAGTGCAGGCGAGGCGGAGGGCCCAGAGGGGAGCGAAAGGACGGGCCAGAGACGAGGTGGACGAGAGGGTGCCGAGGCGACGGGGCGAGAATGGGGGCTGAAGCGTATGTATGTATGTGTGTGTGTGCGTGCGTGTACGTGTGCGCGCGCGTGTCAAGTCGTAAAGAGGCCAGGGGAGATCGGAGGGTGGCTCCGCGGGTAGGGCCTGTACTACGAGTTGGCTTCGGAGCCCCCCCTGTTTACCCCAGAACAGGTTGGATTGTTCCGGCCATCGTATCGGGCTTCCCATGTGCCACGAGGCCGAGACGCCCGGGATCCCGTGTCGGGGGGGGGCAAGCAGCCAACCGGCCTGGCATCGAGAGCAGCGTGGTTGGGGAAGGGGGGAATGGTAACGAGATCCAAGCCCTGCCACGTGGCCCGGCGCCGCCGACGGGAGGCCACGCGATAAGAGAGAGAGTCCCGCCCCCGCCGGTGCTGTGGAACGTGATGTCCCATCCCCGGGAGGGCGTTCCAAGAATAGGTAGCCGTCGCATCGGGTCCAATCACTGCCTTGTCCTACCCTCCCTGGAACCCCCACGGAAACGGGCGGCATCAGCACCACTACCCCCCCCCCCCCCGGCGGTGGCGTCGGCCTGTGAAACGAGCATGGTTTTCGGCGGGTTGGTCGGCGGCGACGGCCTCGGGGTGAGAACCCGAAGTGTGGGAATATGTCACGAGAGGGAAAAGGGGGCACGTAAAAAAAAAAAGGAAAAAGAACAAATCACAGTAGGTGGGCCGGTGCGGGAAGGTTGCCATTATCCAATTGCTTGCTACCTAAGTACTTAGATATCTGTATACCGAAGTTGATTGCTCGACCTTTGCTCTAGCCGTGCGCCTGTCTTCGCCGCCGCCGTGATTATTATTAGTTTCCCGTGGACCCATTAGCGGTTTCCCTTGCTGTCGCGTTGTCTCATAACATGAAAATTCGTGAATCCTTTCCGTCGTCATCATGGGCGTTTGGCCCTTTCCCCGCGAGGGGGGGGAAGGAGGAGCCTTCTTCGTCTCCGCGTTTCGCCGTAGCCTTTCCCACCACCCCCCGTTTAGGCCACGGCCGTGATCTGGCTGGGCTTCAGGGGCTGGGTGACGGGCTTGCACTTGACCTGGCGGCTCGAGTAGATCTCGCCGATCTCCCACTCGGCGTTCTTCTCGGTCTCGTCGGTGCACTCCAGCGTCAAGTTGGTCGCGCCGTTGGCATTGAAGCGGGTGCTGTCGGATGCGGTCAGCACCGGGGGAGCCTCGCCAGAGAAGGAGAAGAAGAAGATGATGATGATGAGGAAGAAGGAGTGGAGGCTAGGGGGGAGGGGCTTCACTTACGGGTACTTGGGGTCCTGGTCACTGCAGGTCCAGGACTGGCGGATGCGCAGCTCGCCGGTGGGCCGGTTGAAGTCGAAGGTGGTGTCGGCGGTGGTGCCGTTGGGGCCGACGCAGGGGTAGGACGGAGTGCCGTAGAAGAAGTCGGACAACTGGCTGCTCGAGCCGCGGCACTGCACGTCGTAGGTCAGGGCCGGGTTGCTCAGGTTGAAGCTGACGTAGCCCCAGCTGTTCTGGTGCGCCGGGGTGCTGAAGATGTACGAGGCGTGGTAGTCGAAGTCCTTGATGGTCCAGGCGAAGTTGCCGAAGGAGGCGGCCTGGCAGCCCTTGTTGTCGTCGCGGGCCCGGAGGCCCAGCGGCGAGGCGGCGGCCAGAGGCAGCAGGGCAACGAGGACGGTTAGGAATCCCTGCATCGTGACGGAAGAAGTGGAAAGGGGGGGGAAAGGGATTGGTTGGTGGTGGTGGTGAGGAGGAGGAGGATCAAGGCCGGAAAAGTCGGGAAACCGGACGGAAGACAGCGAGTAAAGTGCGGATGTGAGTGAGTGCACGGGAGTCTTTGGTTGTTGTCGGGGTGATATTGGGTTGTCTTGAGTGGATGTCTGTGGGATCCGAGGGGGAGTGAGGCGGGCACTTATATACAGAGCGAACAGGGAGGGGGGGGTAATACGAATATACTCGAGCCTCGTACTACGGAAGGGCTAAAAAAGAAAAAGCGAGGCAGCCTCTCTCTCGCCATAGCCCAGAGACTCCAGGAGATCTGGACGGGCTTAGAGTTCGGCTGAAGGCGGACGATACGTTGCGGGCAATCGGGCCGGCCACTTTGGGACGTTGGCGATTGCCTATTCCGGGGGGCGCAGGGCGCGGGAACACAGACTAGAGGCAAGCAAGGAATACGATGTGTGTGTGTGTATGTGTGTGTGTGTGTGTCCATGTGCGTGTGTGACGTCGCGGGCGATCGCCAGGGCGCCAAGATCTCGTATCGGCCCAGGCGTTGAACCGGACTGGGTTCTCTCTCTCTCTCTCTCTCTCTCTCCCCCCCGCCGACGCTACAGACCTCTAGACCCTCTTGAGGCGACCTCGATATTCCAGACGAACGCCTCCAGCTTTCTGTCTCTCTTTCTTTCCCTCTGTCTCTCTGCCTCGGCCGGGCAAAGCGAGCAGCACAGCAGGCGTATGATGATGATGATGAGATGGCCCCCTCCCCATCGTGCCCCTCATCCCAGCCCCTCGCAAATCCTTCCAACCAGAGCTCTCCAGGTTCCCAGTGCGTTTGCTCTCGCATACTTTACTACTGTCCCTGGCGGGCGGGTTAACAGCTGGAGAGGTAGTAGTCTAGCTGGAGCCGGGGCAGTTGATGCTTCTCTCGCTGCCGTCCAAGCCGACCAATGACGCATAGTGCGGCAAACGTCTTTTGCGAACGAGCGGCCCGCCTCCGCTTTGCAAACGGGCAGCCCTGCCATCCATGGGCCATCCATCGTCATGGTCAATCCAATAGCGGCATGTAGGTCTCCTCCTATGGGGAACCGACCCGGTTCGGGCCTGCAAGTACATGGGATTCCATAGAGGCATGGATGGATGGACTATAGATGGTGTGTGTGTCCCCATGCCTACTAGTAAAGTAGTGGCTGGTAATTGGGTCATGGCTTCCACTTCCCCTCCCATCTTCCACCAGAGGTCCCTGGAAAGCGCAAGAGCTATGGGACCTTGTACAATAGATCTATAGAAGCTACATGACCTCCAATACTTACTTACCTCTAGAACTCCTCATATCTACTTGGGTACTAGGTAAAATAGCCGAGCTAGCAGGTACTTGTCTCCCAATATAGGACCCCACCTGCCTGCCTAAAAGTAAGTAGGTACTTTCCAATACCCGCCCGCCTAGAACATCACCACTACCTTACCACCACCAACCATCCATCACTGGGTTCGCCGTTGTCAACCGTCCCATCCATCCCGTGCGATCCCCCACCACCTGCACATCCTTTCTACATGGATAAACCCTACCGAGAGAATTCCAGCCTCCGTCCATCCATCCGTCCATCCATCCATCCATCCATCCATCCATGCGCCCCTCTCTCTCTCTCTCTTCGGCCATCCCATCCGCGCACCGACACCACGCCACCTGTGAGACCACCACCGCCACCGCAAAACCCGCCCGAGGGAAGTTGGCAACGTTACTCCCTAGCCAGCCCTGGCTCTGCGGGTGAAAAGAGTCCCCGTCTAGTCGGGGTGGCGTTTCAGGGTCTTCGAACTCCGAGGTTGGACCAGTGTGACCCGGCGCGCACCGCCATCCACCCCCATGTGGCCCATAGGCTCCTGTTCCTTGTACGTGGCACAGAAGGGCTCAGTTCCAGGCTGAAGACGACAAACGTCGGTCGGGTTGCGGCCGAGTGCTATCAATAGTCCCGCCCGCTGTCTTGCCGTCCGTGGAAAAGATGCCACGACCGGGGGGGAAGCGTCTGAGCGCCCTTCGCTCTCGCATCGGGAGACCCGGCCACCCGCACGCGCACACGCACACATCCCGCGCTGGAATCTCCACCACCAAAATGGGCAGCTACATAACACACACACACACACACACACACGCCCTCCCGACCCCTCGTCGGTGGGTAAGCTGATCGTCGTACTGGGCCCCGGCTATGCGGGGTTGCCAGGCATAAAATAAAAAAAAGCAGGCCATGGACGACGGCATGCGAGGGCGCATACTCAGCAACTTCGGGCTGCCCGGCCCTGCAGAGTCCGGACTGCTCCCGTAAAATCGCCTGGGTCGCCCGGCTGCCTGCCCCCCGCCTATCGGACCTCGTCTTGGCTTCCCAGTTCTCTCTGTCGCCAGCCGTCTGATATGCATCACGAGCCGGTGCTGGGAGTCCCGACGAGTCCAGCCGTGTGCACGGCCACTCTCTTTCTCTCGTGCTCAGCCTCTCGGCCAACCACCCAACACCCGTCCCGTCAACAGTCGGTGAGCTGGATGTGGATGCGGGTACGCGATCGGCTTCGAAGCACATCAGAACCGAAGCCTGTCCTGCCTGTCATCGTGACCGCGCTTCCCGTGCCTTCTCCACTACGCCATCATCCATCTCCCCACGTCTTCCATGGATAGGTTGCGAGCTGGAACCGGCCTCCGGCACCACATCGTAGGTGGATTCCACTTGGTGTTATTCAAGCCTAGCGCATCACGCACCATCATCCAGCAAAGGCCGTTAGCATCCCATGCTGCAACGGTCCAGTGAATTAGTCGATCAAACCAACCGGGTTAGACTGCCGAGGTAGTTGCAGACTGTGGTAGGTGCTGCGTACTGCTCCGTTACCTGCCCCCATCGCAACCCCGAATCCCGACCGGCCGGCCTCGATGTCGCGGAATGCCTCGCACCCACCGTCCTGGCGGCGTGTTGCGAGGGCCCAGGCCCCCAGGCAGGCATACCGAATCTGCAGAGCCGCATATTGGCAATGGTGCGCTTTATCAGACGAAGACGCCGCTTAACCCTCTGGCCGTCTGGATGCCCGTCGTCTACGCGAGTCAATTTGCACAATCGTTAAGGTATCGCTGTTGACCTGGGCAGGCCGAGACCCGGCCTTTCCTGTTAATACTTAACACGCCGAAATTGCGCCTATCCCTCACGCTTTTGATATCAGGCCGATAATTTTCAGACTCGGGAAGCAACCTAGATGATGCAGTATCGCGTGCCGCTTACCCCTTGGCTAGGTGGCGGCCTCTTTTCCAGCTTCCTGCCAGTCGCTATGCGCTATATTCCATACCGCCATGGACAGGTGTAACTCTATCCCATCTCGTACACCCGTTGGGCTCGTCTTCGCCGCCACCTGTGTATGCGGCTCATTTGCAGTCCATTTCAATGCTGTTAATCATGGCCTATAGCTCGTTTACGTTGCCTGGCGCACCCTGAGTCGCCGCAAGGAGCGCCGCGTTGATCCGCAGAACATCAGCCAAGGTGATGGCAACCTCAGGTCGCTTCCAGCCGAGCTCAAGAGGCAGACGCTCATTTTCTAATCAGCGCGTAGGCGCGTGTCAGTCGTGGTTCATACCGCTCTCCCTGACGGGAAGTGACTTACTGAAAAGATACTCAACTCGGTTTCGAGGAACCGTGATGCTCTCCCGGTCTCCTAGCACCACCAGGTACGACGCTGTTTCGGAAAGACTGAAGCCCGCCAGCTGCTCGTTCCACTCAAAGGTAGGATTTGTCAGCTTCGACGTCTGGATGCGAGCTGCTCTGGCCTCGGCGGCCATCTGCACGTCGATGACGGGGCCCTGCCAGTGGGACTGCGTCTCGGCGAAGATGGTGGCATTGAAAATATCGGCGCGGCCGTGGGCAGCATCCTGGCGGCTGAGACTACCATCATGCTCGATAATGTTGTGGCGGATGAGTTGATCCAGGGAGAAGGACGTGGCGCCCGGTGTCGTGTTGGTTAACAGGCCCTGGGCAAACAAGACCCCTGAAAGGGCGGGCTCGGCATTGAGGGCCGCGTCCAAGGCGTGGACTGTGGTATTCAGGTCGATGTTTTTGCCGTCATGCGGAAGCAATCGGTGGTTCGCCAAGGCATTCAGCATGGGGCATGGGCCTCGCACTGGACAACAGACGCTCAGCCACGAAGATGGGAGGGAAAACGGCAGGGCTTACCATCGCCGTGGCCCGGAGGGCTCCATTGGGAGAATTCCGAGGGCGCCCAGATGCGGGCGACCAAGTTGGAGGCTACGAGCAGGAGGTTGTTCATGGTGTCTGGGGTTGGCGTCTTCCGTCGCGAGTTGGTCTACTCAGCAATGCTAACATTGTGGCATGGGAGGGAGGTAAAGGCTCCCTCTTATGTAGTGGCATGATATCCAGTGCGCGCTGGGTAAGGTCTGGTTCGCCGAGGCGGCGAAGCCTGTCTTCGGGAGGGGGGAGGGGGAAGCGCCAATGTCACCTGGGGATTTCGTTCAGAGACGTCAGGCAGATCACAACCCCTGAGCGTCCAACTGGTCAAGCTGACGGCGGGTGGGTCGGCAAGGCATCCAGCTGAGAGGCGGCAATACGACTGAGACTGTTCGAAAACTGCTGATTGGCCCTCACGACGCGACCCAATACGGCATGCGAAGCTGCAGTCATTGATTCAGTCACCAACAGCACAGGGCTGCACCGCAAAAGGCTTACGCCCAGCGACGGCCCCTCCCACACTGCCCGGCGCCAAGGAGTCGGCTGCGGCTCAACGTACCCACCGTTGCGGGCAACCCTAGGCCGGCCGCTCACGCTCGTCCTGGGTTCGTCGATGTCACAGCACGCGGTCGCCGTGATGAGCCGAGGTGGGTGTGCTGGATACCACCTCGCGAAAAGGCGCCCGTTGGTCGCTTCCTTGCCCATGCAAACAGCCCGCTTCGACCGGGGGGGGCCGCTATGTAGAGGATGTTGGTTGCCTGGTGTTTACGGCGAGGCGGGCCAATCTCGATGTTATGACCTGCGCATGAAGAAGCCATATTCACGCAAGCCACCGTGGCGGGGACCACGGGACACTGAAGGGTTGAAAAAGCAAGAAAAAAGGCACGCACGCGGGCGCGCAAATACGCAGGCATAGATCAGCAGCCAATACTGGCTGCCTGCCCCCTGGATCAAAATCGCTTTTACATTATTTCCCTTAATAAGACAAGATGGCTACGCGGCAGCGGCGGCGGCGGCGCGCTTGCTCAGTTTCTGCTCCTCCTCGAGCAGCGGGCGGACCGTGTCGGCGATCCAGGCCCGCTTCTTCTCATCCACGAACTGGGGGTACGGGCGACGGCAATGGGCCTTCTCGGTCGGGTAGCCGAGGAGCGAGGCCACGACCCATTTCGTACCGTTGATGCCCCCCTTGCCGAAGCCCCACTCCATCCGGGCCAGCTGCAGCTGCGCCGCCTCGGCCTCTTTGGTCCGGCCGGCCCGGTACAGGTCGAAGACCTCGATGCAGAACTGTGGAAGGGGGAAGGGGACGACGGTTAGAAGACCAGCGTTGTCCCGCGGAAGAGGCGGAGCAGGGGAGAGCAGGAGGGAAGAGGGGGAGGGACGGAAAGAAGACGAGAGGGAAGAGTCGACTTACCCGGGGGTACAGGTTCGCGACGCCCGTGATGGAGCCGGTGCTGCCGACGGACAGGGCGGGCACGAGCCAGTCGCTCTGGCCGGCGAGGGCGCAGAACTGGTCGGGGGCGAACTCGGCGGCGACGCGGGCGACCTTGGCGATGCCGCCGCAGGTGAGCTTGACGCCGACGATGTTGGGGTGGCGGCCGAGGGCGCTGAGCATGTCCGAGTTGACGTCGAGGCCGGCGACGACGCCGGGGAAGTTGTAGACGAGCACGGGCAGCGGGCTGGCGTCGGCGAGCTCGCCGAAGAAGGCCACGATGGCGTCGGCGTCCATGGCGAAGTGGAAGTAGGACGGCACCAGCACGAGGGCGAAGTCGGCCCCCGCCGCCGCCGCCAGCTCCGTCTCGGCGACGACGGCCCGCGTGCTCTGGCCCCCGCAGCCCATGGTGATGGGCAGCTCCGCCCGCCCCAGCCGCGTCGCCGCCTCCCGCGCCGTCCGCACCAGCTTCGCCTTCTCCTCCGCCGTCATGGCCACCGCCTCGCCGTTGGTTCCGGCCAGCACAACTGGGGGAAGAAAAAAAAAAGGAAGGTCAGCCCGCCCGACGGCAGCAAAAGGGTAAAAGGAACGGGGGACCTACTGCCGTGGAGGCCCGAGTTGATCAGGAACTCGAGGTGTTTCGTCTGCACGTCCCAATCGATCTCTTGGTTCTTGTCGTTGTCGAACCACGTCAAGCTCGGGACGTGGATGCCCGGCGGGAACGGTCTGGCCTGCGACGTGGAACCCATGGTGAAGACGCCCGCGATCTGGCTTTCGAGTGAATCAGGTGGGTATATGAGACTATTTACAGGGGAGGAACCGAGTCGACGACTATATCAGCACCCGGGAGACGAGAGTAAAGGCAAGAAACAAGAGAAGCATGAAGGGAGACGAGCCACCAGGCGACATGTCGAAAGAGACGGAGCATTTTATTCAAGTCCCTTCCTTCCCTCCCCGCGACCCGGATGGCCCAGGCTCGGGAAGCGCCGCATAGGGCGAACCGCTCGGCGCGTCGTCACGCATGCGAGTCGGCATTCATGGGCTCTCGTGGAGCGGCCTCGTGGTGTGGGGCCGATCGCGAGCGAGCGGGGGGAGGGGAGAGGGCCAAGCCGACGGCGCACAGTCCAAGATCCAGAGTCAACGACGGGTGGATATTTATTTTGCCTTCGCGTTTGGCTGGCTAAGGGGGGCCACGCCCAAGCACAGAATGAAAACGGAGCTGACGATGCGATCATCTTCACTCCTGCTTGGAACCCGTGCCCGACGTGACCCTGAGCGCCGTGAGGAGTGCAGGTACTGGACCCTTGGTGGAAATTTGGACGGTACAGAAATGGATCCCCCCTAGCGGTTCCGAGACCCGATCGGCTACGCTAAGCCCCGGCCACTCGACGCGGGGAGAAACAGGGCGGCCACTCGACGCGGGGAGAGGGAGCAAACAAGGCACCCACAGCGACCATACTAATACAAGAGGGCCGGCATAGTTGCCACGGTCCGTCCGTATTGAGCGACACGTGTGCTACAGCACGCGCTCGACGACCTGGGGTCCTCTCGGGTTGGGAGCGGAACGGCGAGCGGCAAAATGGAGAGCGGGTGGGTATTCAGGTACAAGTTCAAGATCTAGGGACGACAGCGGTGCCGGCCGTCCAGCCGCAGCAGCGTCGCCGTCAGACAATGGCAAAGCAGGCGTTGAAGGTGTCATGCATGACGGCGCGGATGTCGGCGCGCGTCTTGGAGGCGTCCTGGCGGGCCTGAACCTCGTCGAGCACGGCGGCCGTCAGGCGGGCGTTGCCGGCGACGCGCTCCATGCGCAGGATCTGGGCGCGGATCCAGGCGCGGGCCGCGGGGTCCTCCTCCTCGGAACCGAGCATCAGGAGCGGCCAGAGCATGTTGACGGGCAGCGCGTCGCCCTCGCCGTCGAGCCCGGCCGCGATGAGGCGCGTCAGCCGCTTGATCTGCGCCAGCGCCTCGCGCGCCTCGCGCGTCAGCGGGAACGTCTTGTAGGCCACGCGGTGCAGGTGCACCTGGCTCGCGTAGTAGTGCGACAGGTACGTCCGGAACGACCGCGTGATGACAAAGGCCAGGTGCGCCGACACGTGCGGGGCCGTCAGCTTGCCCGCCACGGCGTGGTCCATCAGCAGCGGCCGCTGCTCGTACAGCGCCCGCAGGTCGCTCGCGATGGCTGCCCCAACGTTCATCACCTCCCGCTCGTCCTCGACGGTCCCGCGGGACCGGTGCCACGGGTCGATCTTGGAGATGCGACCCATGAAGCTCTGCACCTTCTGGAAGAACAGGATACCCGGCTGGTAGAGGAGCTGGAACAGAATGTCCTCGATGTCGCCCTCGACCTGCTCGTCCGGGCCCGTCTCGGGCCCATCCGGGTCCAGGCTCGCGGGGGACGCCTGCACGAGCATCGCCTCGTCGTCCTGGGCCAGGAACAAGCCCTCGCCACCGGCCGTCACGGCCCGGGCGTCCAGGAGGCGAATCCAGAGGAGGAATTGCTTCTCCAGGCCGCCAAAGCTCCCCTCCCTCCCGTTCTGGAATATGGCAAAAGCACGCTTCAGATTCGAGTGGGCGGCGTCCAGCCGGCCCTCCAGGATGTCGACGTAGCTGAGGAAGAAGAGGGTGGCGAGGAGGTCCTCGCGGCGCGCGCTGTGCTCTACCAGCGAAGAGAGGGCGCCGTCGCTGGCCTGCACCTCGGCGGCCGCGCTCTCGTAGTAGTTGTTGGGGCTAGCCATCCAGGCGCCGTCACGACGGCACAGCAGCAGGTTGGAGAAAGCCAACACGGCCCAGCGCACCATGCGTGAGGCGCTCGCCCGCTTGACCAGGACCTGGCGCATAGCAAACCACTTCTTCTGCGTCTCCACCTCGGCCAGGATCGGCGGCGTGACGGCGTGGATGAAGTAGTCCATGAGGCGGTGCGCGTCCGATGTCGGCAGCGCCTCGCCGCCGTCCTGTGTGCCGGGGCTGGCATCCGACCGCGTGCCCGGCTCCGATGGTGCTACCACCAACCCCCCGTCGGGGAAGCTGACGTCCGGGGACCGGTGAGGCAGCTGGGCAGCGTTCGGATCGTCGTAAGTCGAAGACTGGGTAGGGGTTAGAATACGCCGCCGAAAAACACCATGTAGAGAACTGCAGCCACCGGCGCACACACAGAACTCACCACGGTCGGCGGGTGCAAAGCAGCCGAGGCCACGCCGAAGTCAGTCGACGATGCTGGCCACATGTCGGCCCCTTCCCACATGAAACTCGCGTAGTCGAACATCTGGTCGACGGCCTGCTCGGCGCCCAGCGACTCGCCCGGCGACATGCAGGGCATCGTTTGGGGCCCCGAGGGAGCCAAGACGGCCGATGACTGCCGGCGTTGGCGCATCCGAGCCGAGGCCGTCGGCCACTTGCATTCCATGTTGAGCCGCTCGCAGTGGGAACACCGCGGTCGCTGTTCGCCGCATTTGACTTTGCGCCGCCTAGGAAGGGCACACGGAATTTGGTTAGTCAATCCGATGGACGCGTACTTTGGCGCCGACACATGCATACGCGCATATCCATCCCGTACGGTCTGGAACTCACTGGCCCCGAGAGCCAGACGGGAGGGGCACTTACTTGCAGGTCAGACAACCGTCTTTTGATCGTGCCGTCCTGTATTCTGGCCGGGAGGGTGAGAGAGTCGTTTGCCGCTGCTCCGGCGTTCCATCGCTGGATGTGGTGTTTGTTGTGGTCGTCATGACGGGCGGATCACGAAAAAACGACAGTGCTGTTTCGGTGGTTGAGTCGGACAACAACAAGAACAGCGACGCAGTGACAATAGGTGTGTCAGCGCGCACAACGAATGAGTCTCTCGTCGTGCTGAACGACAACGTGCCATCCGCTGCTCGTTTCCCCCCCAGCGCCCCCGCGCCGCTAAACTCGTCTCCATTCGAAATATACCCCACCACGTCTGGGGTTGCCCCTCCCGCTCATGCTCGGTGAGTTTTAGTAGAGCTTGAAGGTGAACGGGACTTTCCTTCCGGTGGTTCGTCTTCCCTCGCCCCCCCTTGAACTCAATCAAGCCTAAACCAGGAATCCGGAGTCGTTTGGAAGCCCCTCGAGCCCCTATCTCGCCTGTTTCCCTCGTAGAGTCCAGCCCTCGACTGAAGGTTTCTGCGAAGGGGCGCTAGGAAGGGATCGCAGTGGCGGCAACGCCGTCGTTTGCCAAGAAGAACCAAACAATTTCGGTGCAGAAATCAAGAAACCACCCCCAGCCCCTCCAACCTCACGTTGACGCACAACCGGCATAGCGGCTCCAGGCAACGAGCCCCTATTTCAACCGTCGTCCTCTGGCATACCCGTGCAATGCGATGGGAAACAATTAAAGCCCAGTCAAATAACGTCGATACTCACAACGCTGCGGGTTGTGCCGGGAAGGTTGCAGCTCGAAAATTGGCCTGACCGGCCTGGCACCGACGCATCACTAGGTGTACTCTAGGACGACACGCCAGTAACAGGGTAAGACCTGGCAATCCTCAACCCAAGCGGCTGACACGAAGATAGCCAGACGGCTCGGACGGGTCTTAGTGTCGACATTCTGCTGCCCCGGCGGCGTATTGAGTTTCGGCCGGAGCGGCATTATTCAGGCAGAGAACGGCGGCCAACCGTCTCCGAGGCGTCGTCGCTCAAGACCAGAATGTTGCAGCCACTCCCCACGACTGCCTCTGCCTCTACCTCCACGAGGAACTCGTCTCCGATCAGGCCAGCTGTGACGAGAGTGTTGGACGGGAGGGCTTTCTCGCAACAAAACACCCATCCATGGGCTGCACTAACAGGCTCGCACTTCACCTCGGGGCGGATCATCACCCTCGTCCTGATTACATCTGACATCTGACCACCCAGTCGCTTGACGGCTCGGGCAACAATGTCTAATGCCGCGACCATCTGACAGCAAGGACATGCCCCGCCCAGTGCTGGTACCACAATATCCAACCCAGGGGGCACATTTGCTGTTGTGCCTGAGACTCTGATCACGTCCCCATATCTGACCGCGCGTGAGTAACCCTGGATAAGTAAGTGAGTTGGAGTGCGGGCTTTTGTATATTGCTTCAAATCCTCCCCGGGCGTGCTCACTGCAATTTCCTCCCATTTGCTACCGGTTCGGTACTCCACTCTGTGGCCTTGGGCGATTGCTTTGAGAACCTCGTCAAGCTGTTTCGGCGGCTTGAGGTGGTCGCTCAGGTCCCCTGCGGCGGTCAAGAAGGGTGGGCGCCTGTATTCGTCGCCACAGTCACCGGGGATGTCGGCCAAGCCCATTTGGGCCTCCTCTATCACGGCCAAGTCTTGTGCGCTGAGTGAGAAGGAAAAGGGCAGCAGGTTGCTGGCCACATATTTTCCACTGTCGTTGGACAGCCGGCTTCCCACGATAATGGCACTGACGACGGGAATATCCAAGACCCAGCGCATGGCTATGGCTGCTATAGGTACCTTGTGCCTACCTGCAACGGTCGCCAGGCTCTGTAGCACCCTTTGAAAAGCGTGCCAGCCTCCAGCGGCGCGGATGAAACGGAGGTATTTGCGAAGACTCCAGTTTAAACTCAACGGGTTGCGTGGTTCTTCGGCCCCGAGCCACTTTTCGGATAAGAAGCCTCCAAGCAGCGTGCCGTAAGCCAGGATTTTGACGTTGTGGTCGGAGCAGAGGGAAGACATCCTCCCCCGTACAAGTCTACGGTCGATGACTGAGCAAGCCACCTGGTTCGTCGCGATGGGGTAGCCCGAGTGCAAGAGGAGCTCCAGGTGGGCGGCGTCGGTATTGGTCAGACCAATATGCTGGATCTTCCCCTCGCGCTGCAGTCGGCAGAGGTGGCGGAGGTTGTATAAATAGGTGTCGTCGCTGTAGTCCCATATATGATATTGCAGAAGCGCAATGCTCTTCTGCCCCATCCGCGTCAAGGCTCGATCCACGGCGGTTTCGGCATTTTCCCAAGACTTGACGCCATCCTCTGGGGGGCACCACTTCGTGAAGGCCGTTAGGGGTCTTGTTGCGGTGGCATGGTAGTGTCCCACGACGAGTTCGGCGTCCCCGTAGTGGTCAGCCATGTCGAAGCAATCCAGTCCAGCTTCGATGCTTCACGGGACGGGAGCGGCAGCATTAGCATGTCCGTCTCGGCGTAGCAAGCGAAGACTCACAGAGAGCGCATTGCCTCGGCAGATGGGGCCACGCGCACCTCGGCATCGTGGCCGCCCGCAAGCTGCCAGAGCCCAGTGATGAGGCGCGGGATCTCCAGCGAACCCGCGATTGTCGTCCTCTCCGGCTGAAGTAAAGAGGGGGAGGAGGATGATGGTGATGATGCCATGGTAAGCATACGCAGCACGTGATTTCTCTGGACCGGAGAGCTGGCGTCTGAGTCGGTTTGGGGATGAGCTGGAGGCGCCCGTCTCAAAGATCTGGATGGAAGAAGGAAGCATCAGCTAAAGATAAGTAGGTACTTAGATTAGGTACTTAAGTAATTAAGAAGTACATACTTGATTACTTCTTCTGGAAAGAGGAAAGCACGTCCATCGCTTTCTCCCAAGGAAGGTTCATAGTCAGACCCCGCAACCCCGCCTGCCAAATGTCGTCTCGCCCGAGATAGGAAGGTGCAACTCCGTACCCTGTCCTGTGGCACTCGTTTCCGATTCCGGGAGCCCTGGTTCTGATACAGGGACCAACAGGGGCACCATTGAATCCGGAGGACTCGTTGGTTTTAGAAGCTATCCAATGTCGACTACGTAGAGCTAAGTATGTACACACTTGCACATGAACATGTATTCATGGAGCCTTATGGTGGACACATAATCCGGCGTTGTGTCAAATCGTTTTTGCCTACCTCATAAGATGCCCGTGCCCGATGTGGAAGCTTTTCTATGCTGATCCTAAGGAAATTACGGAGTATGCAAGTACAAAATTACCTGCGTATGCGTGTGTTACCGCCCTTCCGGCTCAAGCGAATCTGGTTCCACGCTCCTCGTCGTCAAGAGGCAGATCGCGAGTCATCTCTTCCACGCTATTCGGCTTGTTCGGCAGCTCCGAAGGCGCGGCGCTGCTGGCGACAGATGTGCGCGGCGACCTGGTACACAGGCCTTGTAGGCTCACCGGACGCGGGGGTGCGATGCCGGCCGCGCGGCCCCCCATCTCGCCGGCGCGCGCCACGACGAAGTCGGTTCCGGGCCAGCCGAGGATGCGGTGCTGGGTTTCCCGCGGGGCCCGGCTGTCGCGGCGCATCTGCCAGAGCCGCTTGTTGCAGAGGCCTATGATGCCCGGGGCCGAGCAGGCCAGGGCCGTGACGAGGTATTCCCGGCTCGACCACTTCACCGCCAGCCGAAGGTCCTGGTACGGCGGCCGAAGGCTGTACACGCTCCTCATGATGCTCGCCGTGATGATAAAGACGCCGGACCCCAGAGCCCCGCAGAGCAGTAGTTTCTTACCCGCAGGGATGCGGGCCTGGGACAGGACATGTAGCGAGACAGCCATGATGGCGCTGTCCATTCTGCCAGGGGAAATGGCCGCCATTAGCACACCACGCCTGCGGGGTGCGTTTGGCTTTGGTACATGGGCAGAAGGGGGGTACGGACTTACAGGATACTGAGGGGGGTAAAGATGATGTAATTAAGTGATCGAAAAGTGCACTTGTCTGCCATAGAGCCGTGTCAGCCCGGCCTCCTCGTCATCCTGCCGATATGTGACAGAGTATGCAGTGCCCCCGGCTGGCCACTCACCCCCTGCTACTGGAACAACCCGCCACGCTCTCTGAATAGGCGTACAGTTCGAGAACTGAAAGACGACGCAGAAGGTAAAGCAGGCCAAACTGGCCCATCCAATGCCCCTGTTCAGCTTGTTCTGCCAAAGTCTCCGGGTCTGGGAAAGCCCGTGGTTAGGAGCGAGGACGAAGCGGGCCGGGTGAAAGAAGCGGGACTGGACATACCAGGCGGTGGTAGTTGAATATTATGATGCCCTTCATGGACCATATCAGGACGATGTAGGCGTACCAGGACGCGAAGTTGAGCTTGTCGCCCATGCGGTAGTCGTTTTTGGTGGCCTCGTCCAGCAACAGGGAGTCTTCCTCCGTAAGCCCGATACTATTCCCGTGAACGCCCATGTAGAATAAGATTACGAGCTCGGCCGTCCAGAAGAACTGGAGAACTTGTCCGTCAGATCCTGTCGCTTCTTCGATGGGGGGGGGGGGTGGCAGAACGGAGAGCCGGCCGTCGAATGCGTACCATGGCGATCAACGTGCATAGGTCATCCCACGCAAGGCTTCCAGACCCAAAGAGCACGGTCCGGCCAGCAAGCCGGACAAACAGAATCAGGAAGCCGAAGCCGTATTCCGTGAACACTTCGGTGTCGACATGATTCTGGACCTGATTGCTCATAAAGGCCCTCGGGAAGTCCGATTGGTCTGCCAACGGCCTCAGTCCGATCTAGCGAGGGTAGGTTTTGACCACGTCAGTATCTCACTCCATGGTGCAAGGACACGCGCCGGGAATGCGTGAGGTCCTGGGCTCGCGACGGGAAAGGATGACTCCAAAGGGTAAAAACTGCCCGTACGAGATAGACCACATACCTACCTAGGTAGCTGTACAGTCGAGGGGGCGGGGGCAAACTATGTCCATTCGTCGGCGGTTATTTCACGCGCGCGAAGACACGCTTTTCCGCGGACCGGGGCGGTGGGCTCGAAACTAGAGGCTCGGATCTCTCATGGATTGCGGCGTCGCTACGATGTAGCAGAGGTTTTCGGTGATCAGGGCGAGGCTGTGGTGTCGCTGCGTATGCCAGAAGGAAGCTGGAGGACGTGGCTGGTGGCTTGCCCAAGATCTATCCGTCTCGACCTCAGTACGTCTATCGTGCGGCTCGTGTGGGTAACAAGTAACCGAAATAATAACCTTTCGCCGCAATAGAGGTCTTAAGGGAATCCGAATCCAAGCCGCTGTCGATCGCCCTCCACACACTCACGCACGCACACGCACACGCACACGCACACGCACCCGCACGTCTCCTCGTGGTCATGGGCCGTTCACGCGTTGCCGGCAACGTGACTAGCAAATTGAGTTCGGCCTTCTCGCACATGCCTGATGTCTTGGTAGCTTTCAGGGTGATAGACCGCTGTCATCACTCCCCCCGCCCGGAACTCTGCTCTCAGAGGGGATGTCGTCACGATGAAGCGAAACTGGTGCAACCCCATCCTATTCCCGCCCTCGACGAAGACCCCACCCCAACAGCCCAACACCCTTTCCCCCCGCCCCCATCCGAGGGAGGCGAGGAAATCCGTCTTCGTGGAATTCGTCTTGCCGTTTCGAAGTAGTTCCCGTGGCAGACTAAGGACATGCTGCGAACCTTGCCCGCTTCCCGCAACGGGCAATCGCGCCATCGTCAGCCGCCACACGACAAAACGGTGATGCATACGGGATGCACATCGGCGCTCGCATGCAGACGTATGCATGGAGTTTCATGTGTGCCGATGGCCCTGCCATGCTGGGCTCTTTCCGTATCACCGAGTTTCTGTCAAAGCTTCCATTGCTACTGACGATGGCAGCTGTCACCAACGCAGTCATCAGGACGAGTTGGCAAGAGCGAGCCACCAAGCCACCTTTCACCCCTCATTCCTCCTTTTTCTATAAAACCTCAGGATACATCCTGCTTTTTTCGATACCTACCTAGTTTGAGAAGCCCTGTAGCCTTGCCAAGGAACTCTTTACCCCGACTATCCGGTTTGATCTCCGTCTTTTGGGAGTTGCCGAGCCGCTTGCCGTCCCTAGCTGGTATCCTCCATGCCAGTGGCGGTAGTCTCCGTTAGATTCGCAACTGTTGCGTCGGCTAACTAAGCGTCTAGTGGAATGGATTCTTCTATCCACACGGCCATGGAGGCCATTTGCTATTGGTCCCTCCCTATCAGAACGACCTACCCGGCTTTGGCTGGGCGTTTGACTCATGCTTATAGGGAAAACGCCTAGGCGCTGCGATACTGCAACCGAAATGTACTGCGGCTGGCCTGAAAGAACCACCGGACGGCCAAAGACCGGCATCGGTCATGTGAGGTTTATACATACAGAAGTAGGTGTGCTTGGAAAGAGTGGGAGCCGGGGGTTGTGTCACGCGCTGAGGCTGGCACCGAGATAAGCAAAGGCCCCAGGCCAGCACAAGAAGGATTCAACTGCCCGGTGTTCCGCCTCCCTCCCTGCCTGTCCACGAGCCTTCGACGAGACTGAGCAGTCTGTACGGCTACGAGTTTCCTCAGGGAGGAACGCTCCGTGCCCTCTACCCGGATGTCCGGATCGCTCTAGGTAAGCCAGCCGAATCAACAAGGGAGAACCAGTCGACAGGAAGACCAGGCACCGCGGTCTCGGGCAGGCAGATGCCCTCGCAGTCTATCACCGCAGGATGACTCGCGAACCCCCCCGCGGCCGCGCTACCCGCCCGTCCACTCATTTGACTTCTGGTCACACGTCACGATGGTGATGCTGCCCGCACTGCAACCTCCTCTGCCCCTGAACTGCGCGCTGCATCGTCGGCCCCCGGAGCCCGTGGAGAGGAGCCGGTGACAAGAACATGACGGCTGGCGCAAGTGCGGCCGCACGGATCGGCGCTCGCCTGGGTGGAATTGGTCCGGGCTGGATGAAGTCGGATTAAACACAACCGGCAAGGGGGAACCACCCCGGCAGAGAGAAAGCACCCCGGCGGAGCTGGGCCAATATTATGCTTAATCGGACAATAGGCTCGTCGGCGACTCATTTTCTCGGCGGTGACAAACCCCCCGACTAGGCCGTTTCGAGTGCTACGGCCGCTCGCTACCCGATGCACCAAGCCGGGCTCTCGATGGATGAACAAGACGATGCTAGCTACCCTGACGAGCCTGAATCGAGGACCCCAACGTAGGGTGGACAAAGTTTGGGGCTCAACCTCATGGCTATAACGTGGCCGGTGGCAATACTCGTCGGAGGCACGCCGACCCGGTTACTGGTGGAAGAAGACAACCCGCCGTCCCGGCCATGCTCACCCAGCCCCAGCATCCCGACGACCGCGCTGGATAACACATATTCGAGAAGAAGGATTCGCACCTTGGCTTCGCCCCCGGTCAAGATTGACTGACACACGCTTACCAATGGTTGCGGCCTTATTTCAGGCAAACGGACGACACGGCAAGACCGTCTTGGTTGCCTCTATCCGCCCGGCGTTACCAGACCCCCCGCAGGATGGGCACAGCTATAGACATCCGCATGGACGGATATTGGACGCGCGACTGGCCGATAATCAAGAACCACTCGGACGACGGGATGCCGCATGACCCGCTCAGTGCCCGGATCGTCCGCGGAGAGCTGGCCATGGGCCTCTGCGGGCTCCTCTCGACCGTGTCCACGCTGGCCCTTTTCCTCTGGATCACCTACAAGCTTTGGAGGCGGGAACCGGCGAAACGGCCCCCGCAGCCGCCGGAAGCGGCTGAGGACATTTGGGGCGTGACACCCTCCCCGGAGCTTCCGGTGAGGCCCAGCATCCGTGCGGCGGTTGTGCGATCCCGCGACAGTGGCGTGGCAGTGACAAGGTCCCAGGCGGCCCAGCGCGCCAGCCCTGCCAGCGAGAAGGACCCAGAACCCAACTCTTTCCTGATCCTCATCTACAACCTTCTCCTGGGCGACATCAACCAGTCGGTGGCCTTCTGCTTCAGCCTGGTCTGGTTCAAGGAGGGCGACGTGAAGGACAGCGCGGCCTGCTGGGCGCAGGGCTGGTTCATCAACAGCGGCCGGCTCTCAACGGCCGTTTTCTTCACTTTGATTTCCCTCTACACCTTCCTGGTCCTGGTCCTCGGCCGCCCCCCCGGAAAGGTCCCCCTGTACGTCACCATCACCTGCCTTTGGACCTTCACCTACGTCATGACGGCCTTTGGCATCATCTTGACACGAAACGGCAAGGACTCAGGGGGCTGGTACATTCCGCTCTCGATATGGGTACGTCTCTCGCCCGCATCCAAGCCCCTGATCACGCTGCATGGAGACCGAGTAATAATTAACACGCGCTCGCAGTGCTGGGTCAACGACGAGTACGGCCGCCTCCGGTTCTGGCTAGAGTATTTCTGGATCTTCCTGTCCGTTTGCGTGACGACGTTGCTGTACACGCTGATCTTCATGGCCATCTGCTTCCGGAGGCAACTCCCGGACGCCGCCTGCGATCGACTCGGCCGACGATATTCCTACCGGGGCGTGCGGCACCAAGGAGGTAATAGGCGCGCGCCCCCCCGGCCGACCGCCCACCACCCCGCGTTCCTCTTGTACCCGTTCATCTACCTCGCCTGCACGGTGCCCGTCGGAGCGGTTCGGCTGCTCACCGACTCGGGCATCGAAGTGGGACAGCTGGCCCGCGTCATCGCCGGGGCGCTGGTCGCCCTGCACGGGGGGTTCAACGTGCTCCTGTGGACGCTGACGCTCGTCTACCTGCCGACCGACCAGCTCGAGGAAACCGGTCTCACTCAGTTCATGCGGACGCCGGCCAACCGACAGTACGGCAACCTGGTATGGATCCAGGGGGCCAGCAGCCGGCCCAACCTGGAAGACGGGTTGGACCCGGAGCAGCGCCCGCCGCGTGTCAACTGGTTCGGCCGGCTCGACCAGGCCAAGAGCTTTTGCTTCCTGTCACGGGCCATGTCCACGAATTCTCACGCCTCGAACCGGGCCAGCAGCCAAATCTCGCTCCGCCGGCCTTCGCGGATGAGCGATGTCCAGCCTCTCCCAAGCCCGAGCAACTGTATTCACATGGACACCGTCACCACAGTCCTGGAGGAACCTCGCCAGGAAGACCTGTGCAGCTGACTCGCGGGGAGATCCGCTACCAAAATTTTATCTTTGGAGGACGGGACAGAAACCTGAACGTGTTTAGAGATTTTGGTATCCAGGGCTGAGATGACAACCTATATTAGAGGCGGGGATCACGGCGAAGAAGGATATTTATTTGGACGATACGGACGAGCGCCACAGTTTGGCGCCCCATCTCTCCATCGAACCGGCCTCCAGAAACGGCCTTCGCTCGGAAGGACTCAGGGCGTTCCCCTCCCCTTCCCGAAGTCGAGTTGCATGAATACTCCGACTCGACATATATGTCCAAAAACAAAAAGATATCGATGCCGGCCATGGCATGGGAACAGACCAACGTCAACCATGAAGACACCGGAGAGGGCACCACGCAGGCCTTTGTCTGGCTCGCGCTCCTCAATACTGGCACCGTATCGAAGCCTAAGTAATTGGCAAAACCTCGCCCAGATCGGGGCACGAACGAGGCGGTTCGCAGCATAGCGCTGGCGCGTTCCTGGGCTGGTCCAGCCAGTCCAGGGGAGACACACTTTCTGGCGGCTTGGGAGGCCCCCGCCCGCCCCCGGGCTCACGCTTGGGAACACAGGTGCGGAAACAGGTCCGCTGGGAAGCGACCACGTATAGCCTTGGGTTGCATCCCCCCACAAGCCGACATGAGGGCACAACGTTGAGGAATCCATCACAATCACAAGAAGCGAGCGGAAAAGGCGCAGGGTGTTTTTGGGGCCAATGAACGGTAGTCAATACCCGAGTCCTAATTATCCCATTCATAAATGCAAGCCTGGAACCCCGATGCTATTAATGAACCATCCCTTTTCTCCCGCTTTAGTTGACCTTGGCCTGGTTGATGTTGTCGATCTGCTGAGCGCCGTCCTGGAGCTTGCCGCTGTTTCCGACCTTGGCTGTAGAGGGGGAAGAGGGTACATATTAGCCACCGCTGGTTGAGAGAGAGAGAGAGAGAGAGAGAGAGAGAGAGAGAGAGAGAGAGAGAGAGAGAGAGAAAAGAGAAGGGGCGAGGCAAAAACTTACCACGGCACAGGTTCTTGCCACGCTCCTGGATGGCGTTGGTGCAGACCAGGTTGGCGTCGGCCACACAGCTCAGGCGGCCGCCGCAGGGGCCGCCGCCGGGGACGCAGCGGCCGGTGCCGCCGCCCTGGGGGTTGCAGGTGTCCTGCTTGAGCGAGGTGTTGGCGACGCAGCACTGGCCGGCGGGGGTCGGCCGGCCGCCGTTCTGGCGGCCCAGGATGATGGAGTCGCGGGCGACGTTGCGGACGCCCTCGACGTCGGCGATGGCGGCCGAGGCGACGGCGATGAAGCCGAGAACGGTGGCGAGCGAGAACTGCATCTTGACGGTTGAAAAAGAAGGGTGAGGGTTGAGTAGTTGAGGCTTGGAAATATATTAAGCAAAAAAAATGAATGACCGCGCTGCGGTTGGGGAAAGAATGCGAATGGAGATGAGAAGGCTTGAATAGGACTGGGGAAGACTGGCTTGGGAAGGGAAAGGGAACAGAATCATGAGAAGGCGAGGGCGTCTCCTCGTTCTTATACTCGCGATGCCCGTGTCTTTTCCACGGTCTTTCCACCTCCCACCCCCTTCTTCTTCTTCTTTCGGAGTCGGGGCCCGTTCCCAGGACGGCCTATCCATCCCCCCTAGTCTCTATGCGGGCTTTGCGGCCGTCCAGCCGTCCCGACGCAGGCTGGGCATCGCAGGCCCAACACACGAACACACACACACACACACATACACGGAGGACTCGGCTCAGGGGAGCCGCGACCTGGGGAGGGGGTGGTTCCTGAGGGCCCGGGGGGGGGCAGCAGGTTGTTCCCGGGGACGATCAGTTGAGCGACCAAACCGTTCACGGAGGCTGAGGTCGCATTTGAGCCTCAGCCGGGCAGGACATGGGGTACCTAGCCAGCTTACCAACGGGCGCTAGGCGGGCCCCCCGGGCCAAGGACACGCCCGCTTGGCCGAAAAGGGTTCGGGTCGAGACGAGGGGGAGAGGAGGCTTGTCCGCCTAGGCGCTGTGTGAGGTGTCAGCGTCGTCTCGACTTTTCTGAAACGGTATGAGATGGCGGGCGGGATTGCGGGGCGGCGGGGGCGGCCCATCAGTTGAAGGGTTTCCCCGAAACGCCCTTTCCCGTACGCCAAAACGCGGGAAGGGGGAAGGAAGCAAAGCCGCAAAAGGGCAGGAAAAGACGAAAAGCGGGAAGGGAAGGGAAAAACAACAGAGTTCGGTGCGCGCCGGTCCTTTGGGATGAATGATTGACGGATGTGCAGTCCATCCTGTGTTCATCGTCGCAGATCCCGGCTAAGGACGAGTGCCAATGGTCGGACGGAGGGTTTCTCTCTCTCTCTCTCTCTCTCTCTCTCTCTCTCTCTCTCTCTCTCTCTCTCTCTCTCTCTCTCCCCCCCATTCCATCGATCCGTTCTATGCTCTCTCATCAATGCATTTTACCCCCCTCCCCTTTGGGTCGTTTTACCAACTTCTCTCGACGATAAAAGTATGCAAGGAGCGGAATGAGGAGGTACATAATACAACCTACCGGCCCGTCTGATTGGTGCGCGCCATCGTCTCCGACGAGGCCCTGTCACAATCCCTCTCCGATTGATCTCACCCACTCCGATGGGATCCCCATCTCGCACCGGGTGGGCCAATCTAATACCCTAATTAAAAGACAACCTTCCTCTTTGTCGACCGTGCAGCACTTGAGGCTGTCCCCATGGCCCCTGTGCCCCCCCCCCCCCCCCCCGTCTCTTCGCCAAACCCGGTTACACTCCTTCTTACTTACTTACCCCCCAGGTGACAGCCCAATCAGTTGACCCTTTTTCGTCAATGCCGGGGCTCGCAAAGGCAGAGAGAGAGAGAAGAGGGGGCGCGCTGTTTCGGCCCTTTTAACTCTGTAGAATGGGGCCTCCCTTCCAACTGCAGGTGCCGGTACCCGATTGAGTGTGTTTTGGGGGGCTCCTTGGCCTCTCCGCTTGCCCCACGACACTGTTACCCAAACAGCCCTGGCTCTCAACTACAACCCTCCCATAATGTACCTACATGCTCACATTACTTACCCTACATACATACATAATGTGCTTACTCACCTACGAACACCTCCTCCCGCCGGGGGAGGCCAAGAACTCTCGGGTCTTCGTTGAACCGTCCAATCTCAGGGGCTGCGACGTGGGCTCCTCTCGGTTTGCCCCCTGGGTTTGGCCGACGGCCCGCCATGGGAGCCACGACGAGAGGCTTTCTCGTCCGCATCCGTGTCCAGCCGGGAAGGCAACCCGAATAAGCGCTCGAATTCATCGGTCGCCATACATGCTTCCCACTGTGGGAGGTCACATGGAGGGTGCCAAGTCAGTGCGCAGAGGGGTATCGAATTACTATGCTATTACTAATATTAAGGATGCGGCGTCCCACGGCGAACAACCGCCGGCCAGGCCTCCTCACGAGAGCTGGGCCGGTTCGGGTTGCGTGGGGGAAAGCGTGCGCTCGCCTCTTCCCGAGCTCGTCAGACGAACAACTCTCCGTACCCGGTGCCCTCGCCGCGGCTGATGTCGGCCTCTTGGGCCTCGACGTACGGGAAGCCGCTCATGAAGTCGCCCTCCATGACGGGGTAGGGCATGTCCTTGTAGGCGGCCTGGATGCGGCGCGCGCTCTCGAGGAAGCGGTCCTGGACGGCGGCGTAGTCGGGGGCCGTCAGCTTGCCGTCGCGCTTGCGGAACTCGCCGCCGACCAGGACGCCCTCGAGGTCGCCGACGTTGGCGTGCAGCAGCACGGCGGCCACGGGGTCGACCCAGCCCAGCAGGCCGGGCGAGCGGCCGTCGTAGATGAGCAGGTCGGCCTGGGCGCCCTCGGCGATGATGCCGAGGTCCTCGCGCCGCAGCGCCAGCCCGCCCTTGCGCGTCGCCATCAGGAACGCCTGGTTGACCGACATGGGGTCGTACGGCGGGATCTGCCACTTGGCCATGACGTCGTTGTACGAGGCGTAGCGGGCGCTCTGCAGCCAGAGGCGCGCCTGCGTCGGCATGTCGGTCGAGTAGGTGAAGAAGGTGTCGACGCCCAGCGCCATCTGGTCCATCATCTGGTAGCTGTGCTCGTGCGTGTGCCCGTAGTGCATCTCCGACTCGGGCGTGTTGGAGATGTACTGGTTTGTCGCGCGCAGCAGCGACGCGTCCGTCGCCGTCGCGAACGACGCGTGCGAGAAGACGACGGGGATGCTGCCGTTGAGGAACCCGAGCGTCTGGAGGAGCTCCGGGCTGTTGGCGTTGGCCCAGGGGCCGCCGAGGTAGTGCGCCGTCACCGCCGAGACGTTGTACTCCCGGGCCAGCGCCATCACGTCCCGCGTCTCCTGGCCGTAGGGGTTGGCCGCCCAGGAGTCGTACGCCACCGCCGGCGTCGTCAGCTTGTTGTCCGACGGCACCGACGCGACGAGGTCGCGGAAGTTGGCGATCTGCTGCGGCACCGAGAAGTCGGTCACGTTGTGGAAGGCGTACGCCCACACCACCCGCGCGCCGCTGTCCAGCGTGGCCTGCAGACCGGCCCGGGACGTCTCGTTGTCCCACGTGTGGTGGGCGTGGTCGAGGTTGGTCGTGGTGCCCGCGTTCAGGGCTGCGAACACGGGGTTAGCCGGGTATTCGGGGGACTGGCTTTTGCCCGAAAGGGCCGCTACATACCTTCGTACAGGCCGGCCAGCTGTCCGATGTACACATCATCCGGGGTAAAGTACTGCCCGGCGACAAACTCGCCGTAGCGCATAAAGTACTCGGCCAGAGACGTGTTGGAACCGATGGTCTTGAAGGCCGTCTGCCAGCCGTGGCGGTGGGTGTCGATGAAGCCGGGCGAGATGATCTTGCCGGCACAGTCGACCACCTCGGCATCGGCAGGGACGCCCTCGGGCAAGGCCCCCTCGTAAAGGCCCGCAATGCGGTCCCCGTCCACCAACACGGAGCCGTGGCGGAGTACGGAGAGCGACTCGGTCTTGGTGTCAAAGGCGATGATGGCCGAGGCGTTGGACAGGAGCACCGAGGCGGCGGCGGCGGCGCCGGCGTGGCAGAGGAGCGCCAGGGTATTGATCTGGGGACGCATGATGCCGGTTCTTGTCTGGATGATCGTCGGGTTTGAAGCGGGCGCTGGCCTTGAGCAGGGAGAGCCCCCGATGACGACGGACGGTTCTTGGCTTTATATTCATACGACACTGGGTCCCCCCCCCCAGCCATCCCATCCTACGGAAACTCCGGATCATGGTCATGGCAGTGGCGGCCGCGTTGCTTGCTCGCTGGACCGTTCGTTGGGTCAGATCCAACTTCTTTCTGTCTGCCCAGTCAGCAAGTCCTCGTAAGTGGACTTACAAAGGCCTACGTGCAATCCGTCGATGCTAGCAAATCGGCTTGGACAACTAGGAGGTCCCACCAGCTGCCAGCGCCTTTGGTGCAAACCCGTAAATCCGGACTTGGGTCGCCACGCCCGGATTTACCTCGACGGGCGGAATAAAGTGAAGTGGTAAGACATCAGCATATTGGGCTTGCATACAACAAACAGCCCATCAACGCCGCCGCAGTCAAAGCACAACGTCGAGCCCCTCCACCCGGTCCGAGGACGTCGATTACCTCATACGCCCACGCGGAGTCGCATGTTCGGCAGCAGAGGCTTCTCGAGCTGCGAGAAACCTTGGCAGCAGTGGGCCTGTCGCTGCGGCCGAACCTTCGATTTGTGGGGAGAGAAGAGCTTGGCTGCTTGGGGCCCCAGGGCGATCAGAGATTTTTATTACCATGACCAGCGGATGTCGGGGGCAGATGGTAGCCCATGGTGACGTGATCGGCACTCAACTTTTTGACAAGCAACCAAGGACCCGACCTCATTGGGCCGTGTCAGCGCTCGTGGGAGCGGGAGGCCCGGCAGAGCCTTAGTCGCCTTGGGTCTTTCTTCCTGCTCGCGTGTCGAAGGCCGGCCTCTGCGGGACGTCGTCGATTGATTACGAAAGCCAAGGCACCGCGCACGCACGTTCGTTCTCTATCATGCCCGGCTGAGGCTTGGGTCATGCGAGCCACCGAGTCGGGTTTTTTTCCCCCACCACGCTGGGAATGACGTTACGTTGAACGCCGCGATTCCCAACCTTCCGAAACTGGAAAGCCGAGGAGGCAGAAAGCGTATACTCCCGCGTCTCCTCTTCCCCCCCAGCTCGTTGCATTGCTGGCTGGTGCCAGCGTTCTCCTTTGGCCCGCTTGCGCGTTAAGCTTCCAACCCACCGGCCCCGTCGAGACACTCGGCACTTTCGAATAAACGCATATACACCAACCCCTGAGCGTCGGCAGTGTGGCCCTGCGCCGGATTTACAACGACACAGCCCCTATCCAGTCCTCTTATGGAATTCCTCGGGCTATGGGCCGCTGCTACGGGACGGGCTCGGCTTAAGGGATGCCGTGAATCGATGAAATCCCGCAGGGTTGAGCTGGGTGGCAGAGCGGTGACCCCCTTGCCATTGGACCGTAAGAGGGGCAGCCACTTGATCTCTGGAGCCACGGCGGCACCGTACCTGGATATCCCAGCATAGGTTCGAAGTGCGGAGCCGATCAGGGGGTGGTCCGACCAGAATACGGTACTGCAAGGGTCTCTGGGGTATACTTCGTGGCCCTCATATGACTGTCCATGGCCCCGTCCCCCCCCGATAAGGCCTTACGGGGACACGGTGGTGGCTGGTGTATCCTCCTTCGAGATAATCCGCAAGGCCAATTCACAGCAGATGAAGCCCAGGGGCGATGCCAGCACAAGAATATCGGTATAACCGGCAAGCCATGTTGGTCTCCTGACCAAGTGTAACCAGTGCTTTGCTAGCGAACCCAGGGCAAAGGTTAACTACCACCGGCATTGGCGGCAGCCGGATAGCGTACAACTAGTAAATCGACCCTCCCCCTTCCCCCTCCCCCTTTTTATTCTCACAGCAGTCCCACTCCCATGGATACCAGTACCGCAACCCCGACCAAGCGGCCGCACGGGGCCAGCAGGGCGGCGGCGGCGGGGTCCCCTGTGGCCGAGTCCGGGAGCGGACCGCCGCCGACGAGGCGGTCGGCGACGACGCCGCGCGAGAAGTTGCGGGCGGCCTCGTCGTGCGCGACGGCGGTGAGGTTGCCGCAGCGGGCGTTGAGGGCGGCGCTGGCGGCGAGGCGGCCGACGGCGCGGCCGCAGGCGTCGAGGAGGCGGCCGAGGGCGGCGCCGCCGTCGCCGCCGTCGTCGTCGTCGGTGGCGTGCGCAGCCTCCAGCGCCGCGCGCATCCGCGGCTCCGCCCAGACGGCCGAGTAGTTGGCCACGGTCGCGTACGTGCCGCACAGCGACGCCGGCAGCTCGCCCCCCAGCGCCTGCTGCACGTCCCCCAGGTCCAGCCGGAGGTCCAGGTCGAAGCTCGCCGCCGCCGCCGCCGCCTGGCCCCCGGCCCCCGGTGGTAGCAGCAGCAGCAGCAGCCCCCCGGCGGCCGCGAGGAGCGCCCAGGGGCTACGCGGAAGGCGAGCGGTGTGCATGGTGGGTTCGTTGGCCTGGGTTGATACGACGTTCTGCGGCCTGCTGCTGCTGTTGTTGTTATTGTTGTTATTATTGTTGGCTGTATAATTTCTTTGATAATTTATCAGGTCTCGTGAAATATACTAGCCACGTCAAATGCATTCTCGCAAAATTCGGTGAAATCACAAATTGATAGGACCGGCATCACAAATACTCCTCCCAGAATCCGAATACGGACAGCAGAACAGAATATCAGATAACTGGTGTCCAAAGCCACCGCACATTTCCGTCCGACATTTCCGAATTGGTCGCGGGAACCAATCAGAAACAGAGGGGTCCTGCCGGTTCGCACCTTTAAGGTTTCGGGAACCGGTGATCTGAACGACCATCACGCTGATTCGCTGGTTTCGAAACCAACCACGTCTCCGAGGTTAAAGTTTGCTCACCACCCAAACATTCGGAAAGTGCTTGCAGACTAGAACCCACTGAGAATTGCTCGTGCCGTCAGGCAATTTCTCCCGTGAATAGGGTGATCTGGCTTTGCATGTGAGAGCAGGATTTGTAATACCCAATGGGCATGCTGTGAACATGGTGTTCTATAAAGTAGGAAAACGACGATAACGAATCCTGACCAAGTCTTGTGGAGTTGTGTAGCTTGAGTACTTTACTTGAGTGGATTCTATTTATGATGTCCAGATAGCAAACTCGCTGCTTTGACTTGACTGGTTTACACGACATGCGAACTTGGTTATTAGATTGTGTTTTAATCGCCTCAGCGACCATAGTTGTTTAATGAATAGGTGAGTATTCAGTTCATCCCCGTGGCCATCACCAACTCTAAAAGTTACGCGCCTAGCATTCGATACTAGCAGACTGTTTACATTCTAGATCCTTCTGTTCCCAAGAACTGTTCTACAACATGATCTACTCTCCACTTCTTGAATAGCACGACATTCGCTAAAATATCAGCCTTCTTGTATACATCGGCGTAGAGTAGGGGAGCCAGGCAAAAAGAAATGCTGATGAGAGTGGGATTCGAACCCACGCGGATTGCTCCACCAGGATGCAGGTGTTAAGGTGACCTTAACCTGACGCCATAACCAACTCGGCCATCTCACCTCACTTATATAATGGTTGGCGCCGATATTGAGTCTCTTGTCGTGCTCAGATGCGGCTTACCCGGATCGTTTCTGTGGTGGCTTTCTTCGGGGCGAGCAGGTTGCTCAGTGGTCGACCATAAGCTGGGATGGGTGATATCATACAAGTCAGTTGCGAGGAGGGAATATTGCTTTTCGTCAAGGACAGGATAAATGATATTCGGAGGGAAGCTACGGTGGAAACGGGGTATCAAATAGAGAGTGGTGATCTTCGAGCTCACGA
This sequence comes from Nigrospora osmanthi, assembly GCA_029489945.1. Lineage (NCBI taxonomy): Eukaryota > Fungi > Ascomycota > Sordariomycetes > Amphisphaeriales > Apiosporaceae > Nigrospora > Nigrospora osmanthi. The sequence goes on from CP120499.1 coordinate 1,023,518, forward strand.
AATGACAGTGGCATCCAACAAGTGAGGAGCCAAAAGTCCATGAGGCATCATTCACCTTCGTGCTTATCCCATTGTAAGCCGCTATGCCTCCGGCCAGCTGATTGGAAAGTGGCTTGTCGAGAAGGATTACATAATTGGATTCTTATCGAGCGTGAAGTTAACATCAATATGGTTCGATCGAATCTGTCAGGAGGGGCGTGGTGTAGCTATTCAAAACTGAGCAAATCAACTTGGAGAAGGATGGATACTTGCTTGCGTTTTCAGGTTTTGGTTAGCAACTTCGTCCAGGCAGCCACCAAACTGGCAGCTACCTCTGTTTGCCTGGTCCTTGAGCTGCCAATATGGGATGAGCTCGGTTAAGTACCTAGGTACATGTACATGTTATTTGACTCATGTACTTCTTGATAGACAAGCTCCGGTTGAATCATTACTGCGGGGTGAGTCACCAGTGCAGCGAGAAGCCAGTCAGCTACTTAACGTGCATCTTGGCTGGAAGACGTCTTCTCTCCATGGATACTGTTTATCCATGCACATATCTAGGAGTCACGTCCCTTCTCTAGCCGAGCCTTCTTTTCTCTTTCTTCTCCAACCTTCCTCGCCCCAAACGACCTTCGTTCAAGAGAAACTGTTCACTCGTATCTCGAGGAGTACTAAAGGGCCTTCGGTTGCAACTTCCTCCCCCCCCCCTCGTAACCGGGGCTCCTCCTGTTCACCACCCCACAATCATTTTTGCCCACCCGGTCCAGCTTTCGACGAGGCAACGCGCAAAAAGAAAAAAAAAAAAAGGAACCCGCCGAGACCTGACCTGAACTTCATCCTCGCAACTGCCTGATACACAACTGCCCAGCATGCTCGAAGACATCCAAATCGATCACTCGGCACTTTCATTGCAGCCTGGGCACATACCTGTCGGCAACAACCAACCGGAAGACGAGCGCGGCACTATGGCTTCGAAGCTAGGATTGCTTAGCTTGCCAGATGAGATCTTGCTGATGATTATTGACAATATCTACCCACCATTCATGGTAGCTGCGTGGAACCACTGGGTTTCTCCCTATCTGATAGCGAACCATTGGGTCCACGACCTGCGCAACCTCGAGCAGACATGCCAGTATCTCCAGAATATATGCTCGCCAATCCGATGGAGGGATCTAGTGACGCAAGAGAATCAACACTCTAGCTTGCGCACGCTTCTCAAGCATGCTGCCCTGCACTGCAACACGCCTGTCCTGCTGAAAGCCTGCGAGGCCGGCCTGGACCGTCTGTCGCCTTCCATCCTGTTCAACCACGATATGTACGTGTTTTATCTCCCTGCACCCATCGTGATGGAACCTGACCGAGAAACTGCAGGACCCAGCAAATGTGGCCTGAAGCCTGGCAGCGTCATCACTGTTCAGAATCACTGTTTTGCAGTCTCAGCCACGTCGCAATCTTATCCGAGATGGCGACCAGCAGCCAGAAAATCCGATTCCTCAACGCCTTGCAGAGCCATGGGCTGCCGTTGTTTGTTTTCAAGGGCGGCACGCACGACCACTATCCCAAACGGAGGGATACCGGTCCAAGTCTCCTGGCCTCGGTGGCCTTGGGGGATCCGGCCATCGTGAGATACCTCCTCGGCACTCCAGAAGCCATGTCCAAGCAAACGCACTTCTTCTTGGGATTCGACGGATGGTATTCCAAAGCCACCCGTTGCCATACAGATGCGGAAATCCTCGGCTTATTGACTCAAGCGCTCTATCGAACATCTTGGGACATAAAATTCGACCACGCGATCGGGTTGGCTGCCTTTAAAAACCGATCTACGACTCTCAAGTTGTTGCTTGATCATGCGCTGTTTGCCGCATTGACCGATCCGATATTGCGGTACCAGATCGTCACCTCGTTCGTGTCTGGAGTCCGTTACTGGAGCAAGTTCAAGCGTATTGCCCAGGTCCCGACAATCGACATCTTCTGTGAGTGGGTTGGCCGCCTCCCACCAGAGAAGCGAGTTATCCGACATTTGATGAGCTCAGACAAGTGCCTCCATTGGAGATCTGACAACGGGCTACAGGCTTTGATAAGGCTAGGTAGTATCTTCACTGTCGACTGGGCCTATTCCACCATGGAAACCAGGGCTAGAACCGCATGCCCTTGGTTCCTGGTTCAACTCGGAGACCCTGACGCATGTGCACAGTTCGAAGACTTTCTGGTCTTCAAGGCCATGTATGACTGCAGCGCCACGAGGGCTTCCGACAGCATCGAAGGAGACCGATATGGCTCGGACGATGCTGCTGGCCCGCTGCGCTACGTGGCTGATACCCTATTCTGGGACAAGCCCCCAGTCAACAGCCGCTGCAGCGCTCATTACCCCTTCACCTACAGTCGCCGGCGGATCCTCGACCTTTTCCTGGAGCGAGGAGACCTTGACATCAATGCGGGCCGCGGCACACGCCATGGCACGGTGTTGCATACCTTCTGTGCCAACCTGTTTCGTTTCGACAAGCGAGAGGAAAAAGATCCGCCTAACAAAAGAGGGATCCTATTCCCCGAGGTCTATTCCTTCCTCTTTTTCCTGGCTCAAAAGGGATGCGACGTGCAGGCCCTGGATGACAGAGGTCGCATGCCCAGGGATCTGCTTCAGGGGGATTACGAGGAGATAGCCGAGTTGAGGGGCAAGGACTGGCTAGAGGACAGGAGACCAGGTCTCGGAGATGCCTTGGACTTGATTGATAAGACTTTCATCAGTTGGCAGTCACTTTCACCGCCTACGCCACTGCCCTCTTGTGGCGACTGCCGAGTACACGGGGCTCTGGGTAATCCATAGCCATACGCAGCAAAGACAGTTGGCAGTCGGAAAACCAGGGACAGGGTTTGAAAATCGGTCACTACTTCGCAGAAAACCGCAGCAAATGAGTCAGTAACGACTGGAGATTGGAAGAGAGGTGGCTTGTTTGGCTGTGCTGGAAAGGAGGCCTAGTGCTTTCATACTGTTACGTTGCGCGCTACTGCCCCTTCGTCAATCAGTATACGTAAATGAAGTCTTCGTTCATCAAGTCTGTCACATCATTAAGGCCGTTGTCATCAGCCAGTGTGCCTGTCTGTGCCAGCTCGTGGTTCTCTTCAAGCCACTTGCTGTCCGTCATCGCGCATTCTGGAATGTCTCCGATTCAGTACCATGAGGTACATCGGAATGAGCCTGAGACTCATGAGTCATCCTGGGCCCCAAGCCTTTACGGAACGGAAGCACTAGACCGAGTACAGCTGAGGGCCGATAATATTGCCGGCGCACATGCCGACGAAGACAACCCCAGACGTGGTCTTCTTCTTGGTGTCGCCCGCCGTGTTTTGTGCGCTCCAGGCGTAGACCATGGGTGTTATGGCGCCCATGATGGTAACCAGATAATACCCGAAGAGCAGAGCGCCCTTGTACGCACGGGGTACCGTGAGCATCAGGACGGCACCGATCATGGGAGGGATGCTGAGGCCCGTGATAGTGAGGCCCTTGCGGTTACACCGGGTGGCGATCCAAGCCGAGGAGATGATGGCGATGATCTGAACAACCCCCGTCGGCATATCGAACCTGAGCGACGGGTAAGCAGCGAGAAATAAAGACCCTCTGGGAAGCCCTCACAATGTTGCCTCGAAGTTTACGTAGCCGAAACCCTTGATTATTAGACTTCCAAAAGAGCCGATACCACCGCTTGCGATGCTAAAACCAATTTTTAGTCTCAAAGGTGTCACTGGCAGCGCGGCCAAAGGAGAAACGTACGAAATGGCTACAATCAAGACAAACCAGAGCCAAGTCTTGGCACCCGACGATGAACGTGATGCCGTTCATGGCGTTCCAGTACGACATGCGCAGCGTCTGCTCGGACCGGCGCCACCACGCCTGCGTGATGGCGACGCACGACGGCGCGATCACGGCCTCGAAGGACCCGAGGAGGAAGCGGAGCGCCATCGGCGAGGCGAAATCGGTGCATGCGGCCATGAGGGCCTGGCTAACGCCCCCTACCCGGGCTCCGGGCGTCAGCATTTGGGCTCGAGCAGGAGAGAAAGGGAAGTTCCCGCGGGCACTGACAGCTGACGATGGCGGTGCCCACGACCTTGCCGTAGGGCAGCACGCGCCCGTCGACACGCGCCGCAGCATCCGGCGCTCCTCGGCGCCGTCGAAGCGGACAGGGCGGCCGTGCTAGGCCAGGAAATGGGCCGCCCTTTCGGCGCGGTCGCCCACCGTCGGCCGGTCGGCTGCTTGGACAGGCTCGATCCCGTCCAGAGGCGTGGTATGGGCCATCGGGCTAGCTCTGGGCGTGGATGGCCGTGGTTTGAGTTGCTTAAAGGGGCCTACGTGAAGGAGAATGCCCCGGTATCACGGAATTGTTACATGAAGGGTTTCTCAAGACGCAAGTCATGGTCCATCGGTGGCTTATATAGTCCGGCCGTTGCCGTCTGCCCGGCCCATCCCTATTCTCGTCTGCTGCGGAGAACCTTGTCAACCGAGTCTCCTTCCTTCTCTTTCGAGTACCTATTCTGCCTGTGTATCTGCTTCGCTGAGGATACAAGACCTAAAAACGAACCTGCCCTGGTACGGGTTATCAACGCTAGTCAGTCACCCCCTCTATTGATCAAGAAAGTTCCATCTCTGGGCCAAGCTGTTACAATATCATTAAAGACCATTACTGTTGTCCCAACCGTGCGCCGACGTGATAAATGTGCTTACGGCGTACATGACCTGACAATCTATTATGACGGTGGGAGGGACGTCGTTTGCTCGGCGACCAATACAGCGGCCACTGCTTACTGCCTCGCCTCCCAGTGGGGGGATATGTGCCCAGACCCGAACAACATGGGGGATCGACAACTTACAGCCAGGATGTATGCAGTTGCCAGCATCACGAGGCGTGATTGGCATCGAGGAGGCGGCAGGACGAGTCCGGGACCAATGGATCTGTAGTCCCCGCACTTCTCCAGGCGATGTTCGGTGACTCCTCGGGGCCCGGAGCCAATTCTTGCTCCCATCGCGACAGCTCATCGGTAGAACAGACACCGAGCCATGATTTGGATGCCATCCCATGGCTACGAACTCAGGCTTCGCTTACAGGCTGTTAAGTCGTTGGTAAGTACATACTTGTATACTTACCCACCTACTTACATGGGAGATACTTATACAGTTTTGAGTGGGCTGAGCTGTCAGGACTGCCAAGGTAGAGGGGAAAAAGGGGAAAGACACGCACGTCTATATTGATCGCGGTTCTCACAGTATAAGAGTACGGGCGGTTATCAAGCGAATCTACTTTACCGACCAAGCCCACTCACGTCGGTTGTTTCAACCGCAGCCATGGCCACCGCAACGGCGACCGCCAGGAAGCGTTACGCTCTCGTCGGCACGGGCGGGCGCGCCATGTTCTATTACACAGCCATAGCGCGTGATTTCGCTACCACGTCGGAGATGGTGGCCTTCTGCGATACCAACAAGACGCGCATGGCGTACGCCAACGAGAAGCTGCAGTCCCTCGGCCACGCCCCGGTTCCCGCGTACGCGGCGGCGGACTTTGCCCAGATGATCCGGGACACGCGGCCCGACGAGATCATCGTCACGACCATCGACCGCACGCACGACGGGTACATCGTGCGGGCGCTGCAGCAGGGCTGCGGCGTCGTCACGGAGAAGCCCATGACCATCGACGCGCGGCGGTGCGCAGCGGTCCTGGCGGCGGCGGCGGCGACGGGCGGACGCGTGCGCGTCACCTTCAACTACCGGTACGCGCCGCACAACACGCGCGTCTTCTCGCTGCTGCGCGAGGGCGCCATCGGCGCCGTGACGAGCGTGCACTTCGAGTGGATGCTGGACACGGCGCACGGCGCCGACTACTTCCGGCGCTGGCACCGCGACAAGCGCAACTCGGGCGGCCTGCTGGTGCACAAGAGCACCCACCACTTCGACCTCGTCAACTTCTGGCTGCAGACGCGGCCCGAGACCGTCTACGCCCAGGGCGGCCTGCGCTTCTACGGCCGCGAGAACGCCGAGGCCCGCGGCGTCACCGACTTCTACGCCCGCGCCCACGGCAGCGCCGCCGCGCGCCGCGACCCCTTCGCCCTGCACCTCGAGGACCACGCGCCGCTGCGCGCCCTGTACCTCGACGCCGAGCACGAGGACGGCTACCACCGGGACCAGAGCGTCTTCGGCGACGGCATCAGCATCGAGGACACGCTGAGCCTGCTGGTGCGGTACCGCAGCGGCGCCGTGCTGACGTACGCGCTGACGGCCTACGCGCCGTGCGAGGGCTTCCGCGTCAGCTTCGCCGGCACCGCCGGCCGCCTCGAGCTCGACGTCGTCGAGAAGAGCTACGTCAGCGGCGGCGCCGGCGCCCAGGCCGCCGAGGGCAGCCTCGAGCGCGTCTCGCTGCTGCTGCGCCCGCTGCACGAGAAGCCGCGCGAGGTCGCCCTCCCCGCCGCCGCCGGCGCGCACGGCGGGGGCGACGCCGCCCTGCTCCGCGACCTCTTCGGCGAGCCCGTCTCCGACGAGTACATGCGCGCCGCGAGCCACGTGGATGGCGCCCTGTCCATCTTGACCGGCATCGCCGCCAACAAATCCATGGCCACCGGCCAGGTGGTCCACGTCGATGATGTGATGAAAATACCCTGAGTGCGAGCCTAACAACGTTGTGGTTTGCAGCCTTTGACCAGGGGATGTGGATATAAGACATATGCATAACCCCTTAGTTATGGCCCAAGTACAACACAAAGAGGAGTATGTATTTGCATTGAGCCTCGCCCCATCAGGACACAAAGGAACACCCGCGAGCGTATGGCTGGGTGAAAGGACCTATAAATAACACAAGTGGTGCCCCGCACATTTGCTTTATGCTGACCGGAGGCCAAGAGTTTGGCTCTGCAATAATAGGCCCGGCTAATACCTTTTTATATACCTACACTTACAGTACTTACGGTGACGAAGTGACGTTCGCTTATGTCCATGAGTCAACTAGGAAAGAGCGAGCAGCTGTCAACCTGTACTTCATATCTATTGTTGGAATGTGGGCGGCGCAGCGACGATCTTGGGCGCGTACGGCCCCGCCATACCATCGATACTGGGTACCCCGTTTCAGGTTGCATCATGCGTCACCGTCTTCGAAGGAAGCCGAAGAGTCCTTTTCGGAATCTGACATTGCCAGCAATACCCTATTTCCAGAGAGCTGCATGCCTCTTTATCCATTGCCGACCTAACGCGGTGCTGAGAGACCGAACATGGCCCAGGAAACAGCGGCCAAGTATACGCTGCGCAAGGCGGGCCGGCCGTACACGGCCGACTATCGCGTGTGGTTTGAACACGAGCACCGGCCCATCTCGCCCTTCCATGACGTACCCCTATTCGCGGACCGGGCGAAGCGCATCCTGAATATGGTGGTCGAGATCCCTCGATGGACCAATGCCAAATTTGAGGTGAGAGACGCCACGGACGACCACGGTGGCGAACGCCCGGCTAACCTGGTCCTTCTTCCAGATAACCCGGGACGAGTGCATCAACCCGATCCACCAGGACGTGAAGAGCGGCCAGCCCAGGTTCACCAAGAACTGCTTCCCCTACCGCGGCTACCTGTGGAACTACGGCGCGCTCCCGCAGACCTGGGAAGACCCCCAGCACGTGCACCCGGACACGGGCGCAAAGGGCGACAACGACCCCCTCGACGTCGTCGAGATCGGGCGCGCCGTGGCCCACACCGGCGAGATCAAGCGGGTCAAGGCCCTGGGCGTGCTCCCGCTCCTGGACGGCGGCGAGACGGACTGGAAGGTGGTCGCCATCGACGTCCAGGACCCCCTGGCCGCGAAGCTCCAGGATATCGGCGATGTCGAGCGCCACTTTCCCGGCCTTCTGGAGGCCACGAGGGACTGGTTTCGCATCTATAAGGTGCCCGACGGAAACGAGCCCAACCGGTTTGCGCTGGGCGGTGAGTTCCAGGACAAGAAGTGAGTGTGCCCCCCCCCCCCCCCACACTTACACCCAAAATTCATTACCCAGACTACCAGACCCATTGTTGCCTGGCGACTGACGAAAGAGACAGATACGCGTTCGGCGTTATCAAAGACTGCGAAGCCGCTTGGCGGCGACTTATACACGGCAAAGCCAAAGCGGGCCCGATCTCAATGTAAGTGGAGAATACAGCCGAGATATTCCCCCGCGATTTTCCTGGCGCTCGGGACTTACATAGCCTGCTTTCCACAGCACAAACACTACCTTGGACGGCACCCCGGGCAAAATCGACCCAGGTGACTTGAAATTACCGCCCGACGAAGAGCTGCCCCCCGTCAAGATCAAACCGGACGTATACGAATGGTACTTTATTAACCGCGACGCATTAAACTGGGAGGACGAGTGGGTTATAGTGTAGGAGGTAAATTAGAAATATAACAGTTGTTTTTAAGACTACCGGCAACACTAGGAACGATAAAGTTGGCAAGTGTGAGGCAAGAATAGTGATGCCACTGATAATGGTGCCGCCCATGATGGTGGGACAACAATAGTAGCACAAGGATAGGACGGTAAGGACATTAAGGAAGGATACCAAGGACACCAAGGACACCAAGGGTGGACACCAGGGACGGACACCAGGGACGGACACCAGGGACGGACACCAGGGACGGACACCAGGGACGGACACCAGGGACGGACACCAGGGACGGACACCAGGGACGGACACCAGGGACGGACACCAGGGACGGACACCAGGAAAGGACACCACGGAACGACACCAGTGACGGACACCAAGGACAGTAAGTACATAGCAGGACAAAGACAAGAAGGACAAGCATAAATAGGACAAAGACAAGCAGGACGAGCAGGACCAGCACCAGCACCAGCAGAACCAGCACCTGCACGACTGCACGACCTGCACGACCAGCAAGACAAAGACAAGCAGGACCAGCAGGACCAGCAGGACCAGCACAAGCAGGGCAAGCACAAATAGCAGCAGAGTAAAAAGAATTAAACGTTTTATAATAGAAATGTGCTACTTATTAGAGGGTGCGTAGTGAGGCAGAGAGACCGGCATAGAGACGAGCCCGGTGAGGGAGAAACCAGCACAAATACAGATGGGCTGAAGCGGAGACTAGCACAGGAACAAGCAAAGTGAAGCAGAGACTGAACAGCCTTTTTACGTTTACAACCGGCCCCCCCGCACTTACCACCAAAACTACCCCCCTAAACCAATACAAGTATTGTTGCCCGGCAACTGACGAAAGAGACAGATACGCGTCCAGCATGTTTCTATGCTTGGGAAAGGGAACTTTCTAGTGGTTATAATGTACGAGATAGATAGAAAGAAGAATATATGTACAAGTGTGAAGATAGTGAAAGCCCTTAAAATAAACCCCCCCCCCCCCCCCCCCCCCCCCCCCCCCCCACTCCCAAGGTAAGTTTCAGGTGAGGGAGAAACCAGCACAGAGATAGACGGGATGAAGCAGAGACTTGGCACGGGAACAAGCAAGGTGAAGCAGAGACTGGAAAGACTTTTTTGCGTAGTCTATGCCTAGAAAGAGGAATTTTTCTGATGGTGATAATGTACGAGACAAGATAGAAAGAAGAATATATGTACAAAGTGTGAAGATGGTGAAAGTCCCCCCCAAACGCCCCCCCCAAGGGTATGGTATGTCTAGCGTTTCATTTCCCGCCGTTTCGTAAAAATGTGCCGCTACAAGGTTTCGCAAGAAGAAAGGGAACAAGAAGAAAGAAGGTAAGGTTGCTCTTTTTAGGCCCAGAAGGCGCGGAGCGACCGCTTCTTGCCCTTGACCACGGTCATCTTGAGCTCGGAGGCCTGGCCGGCGGTGCACTGGGTGCCGGCGGCCATGGGCTGGGGGGCGGACCAGGTGCCCGAGGCGCAGCGCTGGTAGCTGGAGCCGCCGACGCAGCTCCACAGGCCCTCCTGCGAGCAGGCGCCCGACTGGGCGCCGGAGGAGCCGCCGGTCGAGGGGGCGCCGGAGCTGGGAGCACCGCCCGAGCCGGAGCCGGAGCCAGAGCCGGAGCCGGAGCCAGAGCCGGAGCCGGCCTCGGGAGCGGGCGAAGGAGCGGCGGCGGCCGAGGAGGTGGCAGGAGCGGCGGGGGCGGCCGGGGCGGTGGGAGCAGCGGGGGCGGCGGGCTCCTTGGTCAGGAAGACACCGCCGGGGGCGCCGCCGGCAGGGCTCGAGGCCGGGGGCTGGGCAACGTAGGAGCTGGCGGGGGTGGCGGCGGGCTGCGAGGCGGTAGGGTACGAACCGCCGGAGCCGCCGTTGGAGCCGCCGTTGGAGCCGCCGCCGCTGGGGCCGGAGGCGCCGCAGTCGCCGCTGGGCGAGCCGAAGCCCCAGGGGCCCTCGTTGACCTCGACGCTCTGGCCCGGGTTGGGGAACTTGACGTCCTTGGCGGTCTGCTCGGAGCCGGACAGGTCGTTGGTGTTGCACGAGTTGATACCCTGCAGGTTGGCGACGAACATGTCGGGGAGGGCCTCGAAGGCCGACTTGTCGCCGCCCTCGCCGGTGAGCTCGACGGCGCCGCAGTTCATGTAGAACTCGCGGTTGCCGATGCGGTTAACCCACGACCAGGCGATGGTGGCCTTGCCGGCGGGGAGGTCCTTGGGAATGGTGAACTCGTACGTGTTGGGGTTCTTGAAGTCGGCGCTGTTGGCGGGCAGGTTGCCCGGCGTGTCGCGGGCAGTGCAGCCGCCCTCGATGGAGTGGATGACCTTGAACTGGGACTCCTTCGTGGGGTTCTCGTCGTACGAGATGGAGATCTGGCAGGAACCACCACCGTGGACAGCGGAGCCGGTGAAGGCCAGCTCCTGCTTCGAACCCAGGGGGAAGGTGTTCATGTTGTTACCAGCGACAAAACCACCACCAGTAGACTTGCACGGGAAGTTAGAACCACTGGGATCCAACGGTCCATTGCTGAGCTGGGGGGACGCGAAGGGCTTAGGGCTCGACATGAGCATGTGGGCGTTGGCGGCGGCGACGAGGCCGGCGAAGATCTTGGTGTTGACCATGATGAATGATTGTGTTGAGATTTTCGTTCCAGACGAGAAGCTCGATATGGTTTCAGGGAGTGAATGCGTGTAGTCTCAGACTATACGACCGCGCAGAGTTGCTTGTGTATGTGCTTGAATGTTCTGAGGGAAAAGGAGTTGTTAGTTAGCCAAGAGACCGGTCACACTTATATAACGCTCATGGACCAGGTAGCTGGCTCGCATGTTTCCTTGTTCGCCAGTCGAGTGGGAATGGGAACTCGGCGATGAATGGGGTCCAGACTTGTCGAGGTCGGTCCATAGAGCGGGCCGGAGGGGAACTCACCGAAGGTGTCTTTGTCGGGTCGAAGTGGACAAAGCGTGTGGATGACTGAGAGGCGTTCGAGATTCAAGGCGTGAATAGTCTTTTTGCGAGGGACTGAATGAAAGTGATGCTCCAGGCGAGTTGGGTTCAACAAGGAGAACGAAGAAAAGGGTCTAGCCTCAAGGAGTGAAGGAAAGACCGGCAAGCTGCTGCAACGGCTGTCGTGGTGACTGGTATCGTGATGCTGGAAAACGAAACGACTGACGAGGGCGGGACGGGAGTGAGCGTCTTATAGCTGGCGAGAGGCGAAAAGGAAGGGAATGGCAGGTAGTCGTGCAGGTACAAGCAGACAGGCGAAGGGATAGAGAGGACCGGAAGTAGCGCTGCAGGAACGAGCACCCGCCCAGGAACGATTGGATATAAGAGAAATGGGGTAGAACATGGCTGCCCACCTCGTGGTCCACTTAGGCTCACCAGGGCCAGGGCCATGACTGGGCCTCACAGCCAGTCGCACTCAGCCTTCGTGATCTGCTGCCCCCCTAGTCTCGGAGGCCGGTGGATCGACGGGGCCCTGCAGGGGACCGTCGCCAGACCAGGGGAGGGCGAACGGGAAGGCGACGGAGGCACAGGCTCGACAGGATTGGGCCGTCAATGCCCTCCCCCCTCCCCATGGCTTGTTTCGCCTTGGCATCCCATGGCCCCCTACGCTGTCTCTTTTTTAGCGGGTGGGCATGCAACCTTCTTTTTTGCTGTCTCGTCCGGCGGCCGCCCCCAGCGGTCCAGTCGCTCACAGTCGACCATCTCGCAGGTGGGCGCCCTGAGTCGGCCTCAGATTCCCCCCTGACTAAAAGTCTTAATTCGTCCCGAGAGGGGGGGGGGCGGCGTCGAGGCCCTGGCCGACTCAGATAGTCCCTTTGGGTGCTGAGCCGACCCTCCACTGCACCAGGCGAGGACCGAAGACCGAAGAAGTCTCTCGCGCATGCCAGCGCGTAGTAGCACCGTGACCGTCTGTCTGTCTGCCCGGCGGGACCCCGTGCTGGCTGCTGCTGCCACACAGACCGACGTCAGCAAACTTGCCTGCAGGAGTCACGGCACATCGCCTTGAGTCGGGCGAAGTCCTAGGAGCCCCCCCGCATAGACGAGGCGATGGTCGGTTTGCCCCCCCAGGCTCCTCCCCAGGACACCCATCCGAGCAGCAGCATCATCATCGCAACACAAGACGGGGAGAGTGGCGGGCGGGCGGCCAAACCGCCAACTGGGCACGCTGGGGAATGGGACCCCTTCGTGGCCGGGAAACATTTACTGGGTCCGGGTGCCCACCAGAGATGCAGGCCGATGCAGGTTTGTAGGGTTGCCATGCTTTTTCGTCCGGAGGCCTACACAGTACCGCCACGGCGGCCGCGTGCCCAGTCGCTTTCTGGAAAGCTCAAAGGCGAAGAATACGGCGCAAGCAGCAAATACGACTCTGGGTGCCAAGAGGGTGCAGGGGTGCCCCTCTCGGCGGCTCAACACGCGCCCTGGCCCTGTCCCTCCCCCCTCCTCCAGCCCCTCTTTGTGCCTGTCGTTCTGCAGTGCCGCAAAGCCGCGCAGGGAAAGACTTTCAGGGGCATACGTCAAGGGGGGGGGGGGGGGCCAGGTTGCCTGCCAAGCTTGCCTGGGATCAGCCACAGCTGCCCAGGATAGGCCGTAAGCCGCGGCACACCCTCTCACCCTCTCTCACCCTCCCTCTGCGTACCATAGCGAGACAGACATTCCTCGAGGGTCACACCCCCACCCCGGTCGTCGGTCGCCACGGCGGCGGCTTCTCAGCCTCCAGCTCGATCCCAGGTGCCGAATTAAGCCCTGACCGGGGGGGCCTGAGCCAATACCGACGCGCAGATGGGAGGCCTACAGGCGAAGACGATGCAGCATCCCTGCCCACGACCCCCTGAGGCGCGCGCGGGGAGTTGTTCCTATAGCGACGGGCGCCCTCCTTTTTTGGCCTGCCGCCCTCGCCCTCCCTCCCTCGGCTGCTGGTCTTGGCCGACTGACTGGCTGGCGGCGACAGCTGGGCCAAGAAAACGGGATCTCACTGGCCCCCCCATGGCCCCCCCCGGCCCCTTGCACACGCTCGCTCGCTGCGTGCCATCCCATCCCACCCACCCGTCCCTACATAGTAAAACCCTCTTGCGCACGCAGCTGGACAAAAATGTATACTGGATGCTAGTATATGCAGACAGTCGCCAGCTGATTGGCCGCGCACAAGAACTACTAGTAAGTAGGTGTGTACCATCCATCCATGACGATGCACGCCGCCGGTGGGGATGGCCCCAAAGGGTAGCGCTGGCCGATGTTCGCGGATGTGAAACACGTCCAGTTTCAGCTTTTTTACCCTTTTACCGTGGGTTGATTGAGATCGCTGCTTACCACGAACACACTTGCGGCATGCACGCGCATCCGGCCGTTCGGATCGCGGAGAAGTCAATCTGGCTGGATAGGACTGGCTCAATGCATACCTCTTAACTCTTACTCACAAAGTTGGGCTGGCGAAAAAAAGACTGGCTGCCAGCGGCGCGGGTCAAAACCAGTGGAGGGGACTCTGTACCTCTTACCTGGTTTGCTTAATTCTTGGGTACGAGCCAACGGTCGCCACTCGCTCGGCCACGGCTCCATTTCCCATCACGACCGACCGGCCGGCATGGCACGGCCAGCCCTCCCGAATGGCGATGAGTCGCCCCGGCGCGATTCGCAATTCCTGTGGCCGGAGGGGTGCATATCCGGCCTACGCTGCAGCCAGCGATGGCCCCGAGGGTTTCTCTACGCAGTACCTCAATTGGAAGGTAGGCTGAGGCCACAGCCCAGCGGGACCCGCTATGTACCTAAAGTAGGTACCAGCTCGGATCGGGTCCTGGCAGCTGTCATCCCATCCCATTCCATTGGGGGGCCGAAGGCCATCTAAGCGGCGTGGCTGTCGCTTAGCGAGCGACCTGCCTAACTTATGTAGTGGACATTACTTACATTATGTACATATGTGCATCTTCACTTATTAGCCTGTTCCAGTCTCTTGTATTACTCAGTCGTCCGTACGCAAGAGAAATAAGCAACGGCTGCATGGGTATCGGCCCTGACGGTGGTCGCAGGCGTCCGGTGTGGCGGCCGTTTGGTCGCCATTCCGCCGCCCGTCACACGCGAGTCAGCAATCAGCACGCCAGCCCTCTCAAGTCAGGGCTGCTGGGATGCACAGAGCCGCCCGCGCTTGCAACACGTTGCACGGGTCGCACAGGCAGGCATCTGCTTTCCAGTGTCTCGCAGTCACCGCCCTTCGGCAAACGAGCATCGCGGAGCGTGACGTATGAAGGTACAATAGGAAGAGGCATCGGTGTGGTCGATTTCAGTGACGGCAGGGCGCCCGCCGCCGGCTATGGCTCCCTTTCCAACCCCCTCTCTCCGAGGCGTACGGTGCACCCGTGCAACAACACTTGCCCAAGAGAGCGACACGCCTCGGTGGGACGGCGGCATTTGCGCGTGGTGCTCCGCTCTGTTAGGTATGGGAGATCCGCAGAGCCAGAATCGGCTGCCTCTCTCTTTCTTGCTACTACTGTGCAGTAAAGATCCGGGCATGGGGATGTGTCGTCGAGTGCACTGGCAGCCGGTGGACCGGCCGCTTGCGTTGCTGGCTTGCGTACTCAGTATGGTGCCCCCCCCCCCCAACTGGGCGAGTAATCTATCCGTACCTGGACCGCCCAGCATCGACTCGCCGAGGTGCCGCCCGCAGATGCAGATTGGACTTTTTTTTCGGGAAGAGGCGCCAGATGGGGGGCGCGTCGATCATTTGTGCGGAGCCAACAGGGGTTGGAGGCTTGGGCTTCTGGTTAGGCGGTACCTTACCTTAGGTCCATGCTTTAGCAGGCAGGGCTAAAGCCGGGCCATGCGCGGCGCGGGCATCTCCTCAGGGCGGGACACATCAAATCAGCGACGAGCATGCCCTGCGACGTCCCAGTCTCGTCAGTCGCCGGCCTGTGCTGCAAAATCCGCCGGCGCGCGCGCGACGAGCGGACTGCCGCCGAACTGCTGCCGCTACCCACGCCGCCCCTCCTCCTCTTCGCGCCGGCTGGGGACTCCAGCCGCCAGCACGACTCTGTCGGCCTCTGTTTCCCCATGTCGTCGGCGTTGTTGTCGTTGTACTCGGGGCATCGTCTACTCCGGATGCCTGTAAACCTCCTTCCCCCTTCATGACAGCACAAGCGTCCATCCATGGATCCTACCTACGGCCCCTTCGCCCCCACCCCCTCAACTTCCCCCAAGCACCCATTACGACTGCTGTCACCATATGTCATTACTGCACAGCGAGTCATAATCTAAGTCCCTACCTCGCCTGCTCGCCTTCCCGGGCACCGGGCCAGCAGGCAAGGCGGCGGGTGGGCAGCAATGCGCCGACTATATCGGACGTGCTATGCGTGGATACGAAGCTCGGCCCTGCGACCACTCTCCTTTTAGCCCACGAGTGGCCCACGCAACCAAGCCTCCGTCGTCCACTCCGGCACATCCCCGGACAGGCGGTGGAGTGGGACAGCTCTTTCGGATGGAAAGCCCCCCTCCCTTCCAGGCTGCCCAGGCGCAGCCGAACCCAGCCCTGAATACGACGAACCGACGGGGCTCGTTAGCTCCCTATCTCCATCCCACTCATGCACATGCCGTCCCATCCTCGTCCATCCCTCTCTCTGGCCCCGGCTCCCTCTTTCCTTTCTTCTTGGGTGGGCCGTGGATCCGACTGACCGAGGCCGTGTGTCTGGCGGCCTCGGACTACTACAGTACGTAGATAGGTACCCAAAGGAGGGCACTACGAACCACTTGGTGGTCAACCAGTCATGGCGTCACGCCTACAGGCTGACTGGCTCTCCGTACGACTTCGTCCATAATCATGGGCCGAGAGCATGGCCAAGCTGTCGTGTTTCCGCCGTCGTGCCCCGTCACTGCCCGTCGGCCTGCATGAGAGAGGCGAGGGCGGCGAAGAGGCTGGTGTCCACCATATTGCCACCGACGCCCAGCGGGACGCAGCGTCGCTTGGCCCAACACGAGTGCTTGACAAGGTGCCGAGGCTAATTCTGATTTTAGAAATCCGATGTTGGCCTCACCGTAGACGGCGTAGGCCACATCGCCTAATCCTGCAGGCCTCGATGAGACGGCGCAAAAGGCATCATCCGACCGCTGACAAGGCATAGGGCTCATGGCAGGGAGGGCATGGGATTTTACTGAGATCTCCCTCCCTTGTTTCCCAGCAGGGCCGCGTGGGCTGGAATCCTGCCCGCGCGCTTACCCGCCCGTGTAAACCGATCAAAGTCAAACATCATGGAGGCTTCAGCCATGCCTCCGCAACGCGCTACTGGTGTCAGGCCCCAGAGGCTCAGGTAGGTCTCTGCGGTAAGCGGGGGAACGAATTTCTCGAGGATTCAGGGCGACTCGACCTGCAATATTGTTTCTATGCCACCTTGGCTCCAGACATGGCAGCTCAGCCCTGTTCGTTCCGTTTCACCAGATCTTAGGCTCCGCGCCTAAATGACCACAGTCATGCCAAGAGCAACCATTCTCGCTCCGATTTGACGGCTGCCAGCCCCCGGCGCACGAACCCCAGACGGTGGCTGTCACCCTTGGACCGGCCGGCTAAACAGCCGCCTTCTTCTCCTCCTCGACCTCCTTCCCGTCGGCGAAGTGGTCGGAATCACCAAATCCATAATCCTCCCGCGTCCAGTTCTTCATCTTCTGCGTGCGAAACTCGTGGAAGTCCCACTCGCGATCCTCCAAGGCCGACGGGTCGTTGAAGACGTACACCTCGCACTCGACCTCATCGCCCTCGACGTTGCCCTTACCCTCGTCGTCGCCAACCTCCTTCAGGAGGCGGACCTTGACCTTCTTGCGGTCGTAATCGCTGCCCTCGAAGCCGTCGAGGTGATACATGTTGGCATCCGTCAGGCCGGTCACATACATGCCGCGGACCGAGTGCTCGGGGTCGGGGATGATGCCGGGGTAGTCGGCGTGCTTAACGCGGCGACGGCAGTAACCGTGCAGGACGGCGGGCTGGAACTGGTGAAGGGACTTCAGGACCGCGGGCTTCTCGATGGCGGAGCGGTAGCAGACCGTGAAGAAGACTTCATGGGCCATCTGGGTGTGCGGTCAGCAGCCTGTTACGAGCTAGGAACAGCCCATCATGGTGAGAGCGGCCAGGAAGATAGGCGCGTGCATGAGTTGGCTGCTGTCCCCAGTTGCCCATCGAAGGTGCTCGCCGTCCTCGCCCTCAAGGTCACGACCTACCAATGTTCCTACGCCTGGAGTCAGCACTGGATATTCGGTCTACCTGGCCCGCCGACAGGATGTCGATTTTTGACTCACCGTAGAAGAAAGCGGCGTGGGTGCCGTCAGCACCTTCAGACGAAGTCTGTTCACTCATATTGGCCAGGGGTTTGGTGTTGAGGTTGCTGTGCTGGTGCTGCAGTCCTTCCTTGCTTGAGGAGGGGGATCTCGCGTAAGCGCTTCAGAGGCTCATCGGCACCCGAGTGGACGAGTGGTGGGTAGGAGATCGACAAACCTACCTTGAAGGTCGATGAACGAGAGGCGCTCGCGTAAATCGGCCAACAGATCCCGCGGAGGAGTGACTGGAAGATGTGGGTTGCCGTGCACAAAGAGGCTATCGGAATGGCGGTTAATCAGGCGGTGGAAAGCCGCCGATAACGCTCCATCCAGGAAGACGCACCCCAGAATGGCAATCGTTTGGGATCGAGTAGCCCAGGCTATTTTCCCCACGTGCGACCAGATTGGTTGCCTGGCCGTTTAGGTGCAAACGAATCGTAAATATTCAGTGGCTCTATACAAACTGCACCAACCAGCTTGAACAACAGCCTTCAGACCCTCCTCACCTATTGGTTGCCCTGGGCAAGGCAGTACTTATTTACTTGCCTACTTAAGTAAGCAAGTACCAAGGTACCTACATATGTGTTGGGCCTCTACTTGATGAGCATATACCTCTGTGATATTCCATCTCGCCGTAGACGAGCTGTTTGAATGCTTGGGGGACATTTGTCCTCATCTCCGGGTGCCAATTGGGGATTTGAGATCCAAAGGCTGACATCATCCTCACGGCTTTAAAATATTCGGCTCTCAGTGAGATGATGTATCGAGGCATTGTATTCCCTCCTTCTGGCTGCACATGTAAGCAGTTTGGAGGCATATAAGAGGTACTCGAGTACTTCACCCCTCGGCTATACCTAAGTATGGACTTAGATAAAGTACTCCGTGCTTGCTATAGGATCCCACACCAGCCATTAGGACATACTGTAGACAGCGATTACTTCATAGCTTCTGGTACAACGAGGCTCAGGAAGCCAGCAGGCCAATCAGATGCCTCGCTCCCCGCGGCGAGTGGTACCTGGCGCTCGGATTATCTACTAATCCGCTGCTAGCGCCAAATGATTTGGCGACGCGACTCCCTCGCCCTTGGGAACTCTGGTGCTCCACGATTTTTGAAAGTCGAGCTTGCCTGATACTGAAGTCCAGATGGCGCAGCTCCGAGCTCGAAGCTTCCCCCGACCAACACCCTTTCCGAGCAGTCTACTTTGATACCCTTTTGTTCTCTTACACGTGAAGACAGCTTTCTCATCCACACACCTCTTCAGACTACTCAGGCTTCTCGCTTGACCGATGCGAAGCATTTATTGAACGCGAAAGCCCACTCTCGACGCCTCAACGCATACTCGTTCCGTACCCGATCGCCTTCGGTTCTCGCGTTCTGCGACGTGCGCATTTCCGCATCCCGCCCCCCCAACGACCCCGTCGCACCTCCTACCTTGGTGAACCTCCCGAACTTCCGTGGCTGTGTATCACGACGGCGCCCATCAATGCCTGCACATCGTCAAGGGCCCCCGCATGTGTAGAGCAGCCAGACTTGCTGCGGGTTCGCAGTAGTCGCAAGCATGGCGCACAACTTCGACGACCTGGTCAAGCGGTTGGCCACTGCCGATGTTGGTACGTCGCGACACCGATGCACACCCACCCGGGTCGCGCGCTCACTTGACTGACCAAAATGCGACACAGAGCCTAAGAACAAGCTAGAGGCTGCCACAGTGTTGCGGGACAGCCTGGACCACTACACGGGCAACCCCAGCACATACCCGACCTTCCTCAGACGAGTGGTTCCCATATCCATCGCCATACTGCGAGGGCCATGTCTGTTCCAAAGCACGTCCCCCGAGCAGAAGCTTCGGAATTGCATACTCGAGATCCTCCACCGGTTGCCGACACACCAGACGCCCCCGGAACCGTTTGAGCCGTATGCCGAAGAAACGGTAGACCTCCTCATGCAGCTCGTCAAAACGGACAACGAGGAGAATGCGACCCTATGTGTCAAGATCATATCGGACATCATGCGCCACCAGCCCAAAGTGCTGCAAGGCAAGGTCCAGTCCTTCTTGACTTTGATCCAGGAGCTGTTCGACCAGATGGAGCGCGTGGTGAGGGAACAACTAGACAACCCTGTTGGCTCGGCCAATCCCATGGGTGCGCCCTCTACCCCCGGAAGCACGCAGAATAACTTTCAGTCGCCCCGGCCGGGCTCGCCTGTGGCCACCGTCACCGATCTGGGCCAGGACATGCAGCAGCAGAGCCGGCCGTTGCTGAAAGGGATGCAGTCCTTCAAGGTCCTGTCGGAGTGTCCCATAATAGTGGTGTCTGTCTTCCAGACCTACAGGAACATAATACCCCACAATGTGAAACTGTTCGTTCCGTTGATCAAGTCCGTTCTGTGCCTCCAGGCCAAGGCCCAGGAACAGGCGCATGCCGAGGCCAAGGCCAAAGGCCAGACTTTTGCGGGTGTGAGCCCCAATATCAAGAATCGCGCCGCGTTCGGGGAGTTCATTACCGCTCAGGTGAAGACGATGAGCTTCCTGGCCTACTTGCTTCGCCAGTACTCCAGCCAACTTACCGATTTCCTCCCGACGCTGCCCGAAATTGTGGTGCGTTTACTACAGGACTGTCCCCGGGAGAAGTCGGCGGCACGCAAGGAACTGCTGGTCGCGATACGCCACATCATCAACTTCAACTTCCGGAAGATCTTCCTGTCCAAGATCGACGAACTCCTGGAGGAAAAGACATTGATAGGGGATGGGCTGACCGTATATGACACTATGCGCCCCCTGGCATACAGTATGCTTGCCGACCTGATCCACCACGTGCGGGAAGCCCTGTCACCGGAGCAGATTCGCAAGACGGTCGAGGTCTACACGAGAAACCTGCAGGACAACTTTCCCGGCACCAGCTTCCAGACGATGAGTGCGAAGCTGCTACTGAACATGGCCGAGTGCATCGCCAAAATGCCGAACAAAGTCGACGCCCGTCATTACCTGCTCCTTATTCTGAACGCCATCGGGGACAAATTCGCCGCCATGAACCGCCAGTATCCCAATGCCGTCAAGCTCTCCAAACTTTACGCCCAGCAGGCGGCCGACCAGGTGCCCGATAACTACTTGGCCGACGAGGAACACTGTCCAGACTGGGATGAAACAGACATTTTCACAGCGATGCCCATCAAGACATCAAACCCCCGGGACCGCGGTGCGGATCCGGTCATGGACAACAAGTTCCTCTTCAAGAATCTAATGAATGGGCTTAAGAACACCTTTTACCAGCTGAGGATGTGCAACGTGGGAGTCACAATCGACCCAAATATTGCGCCGACCCACTGGCACGACGTCTCTTACGGGTTCTCTGCCGAGGAGGTCAAGGTGATTGTCAAGCTATTCCGGGAAGGCGCCTACGTTTTCCGCTACTATGAAATCGAGAAGCCAGCGGCCGAGTCGCAGTACGCATCCCCAGTGGAGTACATGGCCAACTTCTACATGGTCTCTAGCAGCAAGGAGGAAAAGGACCTCCTTGAGACGTTTGCCACTGTCTTCCACTGCATTGACCCTGCCACATTCCATGAGGTCTTTCAGCAGGAGATTCCACGGTTGTACGAAATGATATTCGAGCACACGGCGCTTCTACACATCCTCCAGTTTTTCCTCGCCAGCGAAGCAACGTCGCCGAGCTTCTGTGGTATGCTGTTGAGGTTTCTCATGGAGCGCATCGATGACGTGGGCTCTGCGGACATGAAGAAGTCGTCAATCTTGCTGAGGCTCTTCAAGCTGGCCTTCATGGCTGTCACTCTCTTCGCCAACCAGAACGAGCAGGTTCTGCTTCCGCACGTCGTGGACATTGTCACCAAGTCTATCGAGCTGTCCACCAAAGCAGAGGAGCCGATGAACTACTTCCTACTGCTGAGGTCCCTGTTCAGGAGCATAGGGGGTGGCAAATTCGAGCATCTTTACAAGCAGATTCTGCCCTTACTTGAGATGCTGCTCGATGTCCTGAACAACCTTCTGTTGGCCGCACGCAAGCCCGCGGAACGAGACCTCTATGTTGAACTTTGCCTCACTGTTCCGGCACGCCTTAGTAACCTACTACCTCACCTGAGTTTCCTGATGCGACCACTTGTCGTCGCGCTCCGAGCCGGAACCGATCTCGTTGGACAGGGCTTGCGCACCTTGGAGCTCTGCGTGGACAATTTGACCGCCGAGTACCTGGACCCCATCATGGCTCCCGTCATCGAGGACTTGATGAACGCCCTCTTCGAGCATCTGAAGCCGCATCCGTACAGCCACTTCCACGCCCATACCACCATGCGCATTCTTGGTAAATTGGGCGGCAGAAACCGCAAATTCATGACGGAGGCGCTTCCGGTCAACTATCAGAAATACGCGGATGACCCAGCCAGTTTCGACATCCGTTTGATCGGCTCTAAAAAGGATAGAGCCTTCCCGTCCGAACTTGGCATTGATGTCGCCATTCGGAAATTGACGGAAGTACCCAAGCCCAGCAAGGCAGGCTCCTCCAAACAACATGATGGCTTCTACAAAAAGCAGGCACTGCATCTGATCAAGACGCAATTGAAGCTGCGAATTGGCCTTGACAATCTTCCGGAAGATCTTCCGCGGTTGGTTCGACTCCAGGCTCAAGATTTCCTTAACCGCAAATGCGAAGTCGACCTCTCGGTCTTTGACACATCAGACCGCGAGCGGTCAGTTGTCAAGAAAGATGAGCAGGACCAGATCATGAAGCGGCTCATCAAGGCCATCATGTTTGCACAGTCGCTCCCCGAATTCCAGGATGAGACCGATTTGTTGCTCATGAACATCTGCCGGCATTTTACCATCATCGAAGTTGGCCGTGGCCTTGTCGATCTGAAGCGTGCCATTAGCCCATTCAATGTGAAGGCCGGCGATGGGCCGCTTTCCATTGATACTCGCATTCTCTGCGATGCCATTGTCGAATCCTTGGCCTCCGATCTCCCCGAGGTGCGCGATGCCGCCTTCCGTGCCATCAGGGCCGTGTACGAATCGACTGTCACCATCTTCGCTTCTCCAGGCCAGGTGGGCAGGCTGACATTCTTCAACCACCTTGCCCAAGTCTTCTGCCATGCTTGTTATGAAGAAGAGTGGTTCACCAAAACCGGTGGTACCCTCGGCATCAAATACATGCTGACAGAGGTGGATCTGGGTCCGGGCTGGGTGGCTGCCAAACAAGACAGTTTCATCCGCTCACTGATGTATGTCATCAAGGACATGCCTCAGGATCTTCCCGAGAAGACTAGGAACTGTGCCCAAGAAACCCTTGAGATTCTCCTGACACAGATTACCCAGAACATCAAGAAGGAGGATGCGATATTCCCCACCCCCCAGCCGGGTCAGCCGCCGGTGAAGCCGCCACGACTGGCACAAATCTGTGTTCTCTTCAACGAGGAACTCTCGCACCTCAACAAGCATGTCCGCGCGACTGCCAGGAGCTCGCTGGAACTCATTGCCAAAGCAGCGGGAGCCGAGATCTGGGAACTCCTACACCCACTCAAGGACCGTCTTCTCACCAACATCTACCCCAAACCGCTGCGTGCACTTCCGTTTGCCACACAGATTGGGTACATTGATGCGGTTGCATATTACATGACCCTCAAGAATGACTTTATCCCATTCGACGAATCTCTCATCCGGCTGCTTATGGAGTCGCTGGCGTTGGCGGATGCGACAGATGAGTCGCTGGCCGGCAAGCCTCAGGAGTTCCGAACACATGAATCCATTGTCAACCTTCGCGTCGCCTGCATCAGGATCCTGAGTAAGGCAATGAGTTTTGACGAGTTCTCCAAGGGCCAGAGCAATCCCACCCGAACCAAGATCGTTTCGGTGTTTTTCAAATGTCTATACTCGGAGTCCAAACCAACGATAGAGGCAGCTAAGGAGTCACTCAAAGCTGTATTGTCACACACAAACAAGCTGCCCAAGGACCTGCTCCAACAAGGGCTTCGACCGGTTTTAGCCAATCTTCAAGACCCCAAGCGCCTGACGACCCATGGACTTGACAATCTGGCTCGTCTGCTTCGTCTCTTGACCACTTACTTCAAGGTCGAGATCGGCGCTCGCCTCCTTGACCACATCAAGATTCTTGCGGAGCCAACGTTGCTTCAGCAGATCTCTTTCACATTCTTCGAGCAGAACAGCCAGATGAAAGTCATTGCTGCAGTGTTCAACATTTTCCACCTGCTACCTGCAGCGGCCGAACAGTTCAAAGAAAGGCTCATCGATACCGTCCTGGAACTGGAGGAGAAGCTGAGACGGACACACCACAGCCCATTCCGACCTCCGCTCTACAAGTACCTCAACAAATATCCTGCAGAGATCTGGAACTTCTTGGTGGGTAGGCTCGAAGACATCAAGTATGGCCGGTTTTTGGCCCAGGTTCTCTCCTATCCGGACAGCCAGCCGCTCCGGGACCACGCTGCTGCCAACGTCGAGGCCTTGACCAAGCGCTGCAGTAGCATTGTCAGTACGGGGCAGGAAGTTCGATTCGTTGCCATTATCAACACCGTCAACATCCTGGACTCGCTCAGTCAGTCTCCTGGAACACAGATCTGGCTGCAGAGAAAGGAGATCATCACTTGGCTGCACCAAGTTGGCAAGGACCTGGAGCGCCAGCTCCGGAGCAACCAGCTACCACCACATCTTCGACTCCCAGCCGACCAGGCCGCCGAGCAACTGATGGGCCTATTTACCAAGTCGCTTGTGTTCAACCCGAAAGACCTGGACGCCTTCTTCAACTTGATCGAATCGGTCACTTCAGACGACTTCCGCTCCACGCCATTACTATTCTCGTACATCTACAAGCACGTGATATGCAGCGAGTCTGTTGATTACTGGAGGTCCATCTTTATGCGGTGTCTTGAAACCTACGCGGGGCGACGGGCCGGCCAAAAGATGAAGTGCTTCCTTTTACGCAACATAGTGAATCCGATCATTGCCATGGACGTCATGCGCAGCTGGTATGACAACCAGATTACCGAGACTGATCAGCCCAAGCCACAGAGGTTGATGGACAGAGGGATCATCGAAGCAGTCAACACCAAGGTATGGAGGGTCAACCTTGGTGATCCACAAGAGGACCTCGCTCAGCCCGGCATCGACCACACCCGCATGGAGGTCCTCCAACTGTCGGCTATGCTTGTCAAGTACCACCACGCCATTCTCCAGGATGCCAGGAAGGACATCATTAAATTTGGCTGGACTTACATCCGCCTGGACGACGTCATCAACAAGCATGCGGCTTATGTTGTTATAGGATACTTCATAGCGCACTACGAAACCCCGCCCAAGATCGTCACGCAAGTCTACTACTCGCTTTTGAGGACGAACCAAAACGAGGGCCGAGCCTTGGTCACGCAAGCGTTGGAGTTAATGGCCCCGGTACTGCCAAAGCGCTGCAACGTCTCGCCTAACGAGCGAAACCCGGTGTGGGCGATGGCACCACGGCGTATTCTCGCTGAAGAGGGCCAAAATGTGCAGCAGATGAACAGCATATTCCACTTCCTCGTCCGACACCCGGATTTGTTCTTCGAGTCACGCGACAAATTTGCGCTTCTCATCATCACGTCTCTAAGGAAGGTTTCCGCGCCACAGAGCTCCTCGAACGAAAGCAAGAAGCTCGCGTTGAACATGATGTGGCTCATTTGGCAATGGGAGCAGCGGCGCGTTGAAGGCGTCCACGGCAGTCCCTCGCGAGTGACTTCCGAGTCGCCCACTTCCAGAAAACGTCGCCTGGATAGTGATCAACCGATCTCTTCCCCCCCTGCCGTCCGGCAAACAGCCCCTGGCAAGGAGTTCCAGATCCCAGATCAGTTCCGGATCAAGATGATCAAGTACCTCGTGGAGTTTATTGCCCAGCTCAATGAACGGCACAGGTTGCCGTCGGCCAAGCCACGTGACACCACGCCTGGCCTTGGGTCAGCCCTGCCACCCCAGTCCACTGAACTGTGTAAGAAGGCCATGTCGCTGTTCTACAATCTTCTCCAACCGCAATATTGGGGTGATCTGGATATCGATCTCTACCCGAACATCACCGAAGTGGTCCTTGCCAGCGAGAGAACCTCCAAGATTCTCAACGCCGACCCTAGCGACAAGGAAATCTACGATGAAAAATTCATTACCAACATCATCAATACCCTGCAAGTGGTCAGGATCATCCTCAACTCCAAGAAGGACGAATGGATCGTCAGAAACGTCACGTCCGTCCAGAAAGTGCTCGACAAGTGCTTGAGGTCTGACAACCCAGAGTTGCAAGATTGCCTGCATTTTGCGGACCCGGAGTATGACGATGGGAGAGTGATGAAGTCCACGGTCCAGCGCATTCTTGATGCCGTGCCGGAAGATGTGCCCATGGACGACGCCGACGCCGAAGGGGAACCAGAGGCAACTACGTCCGAATTCATCACGTTTCTATCGACGATTGCCACAGAGACTCTGAATGCCTCCAATTATGTCTCTGGCGTCAACATCCTGTGGTCCCTGGGACAGCGCAAACCGTCCGTCATTGATCAGCATATCACAGCCCTCATGAAGGCTCTGCAAGTGAAGCTTGCTCGAGAGCATGTTACACATTACACCGCCGTCACGTCGCACCAAATGGGCGTTGGTCAGATGCGTGCGGCGGACCCAACTGCTCAGAATGGCGAGATGTCCCCACACGAACTCGAAGTGCAGACAAACCTCATGATCAAAGCCATCGAGGTTACAGCCATGCGCATGGAGATCCTCGGTGACAACCGTCGACCGTTCCTCAGTGTTCTTGCGACATTGGTGGAGAAGTCGCTGAGCATCTCGTTGTGCCAGAAGATCTTGGAAATGGTTGAAGACTGGATTTTCCGATCCGAAGGCACCTGGCCGACGCTCAAAGAGAAGACGGCCGTTCTCCACAAGATGCTGTCCTTTGAGAGCCGTGCCGACCCGACCATGCTGACAAAGTTCCTAGAGCTCGTCATTCGCATTTACGAAGACCCCAAGATCACACGCACCGAGCTTACTGTTCGTATGGAGCATGCATTCTTGGTCGGTACTAGAGCGCAGGACGTGGACATGCGCAACAGATTCATGGCAATCTTTGACAAAAGTCTGAGTCGCACAGCAACAGCCCGTCTACAATATGTCATTGCCGCGCAGAACTGGGATACGTTGGGAGAATCGTTCTGGCTCGCTCAAGCTTCCCAACTCCTCTTGGGTGCCGTGGAAGCGAACTCAGTCATTCAGCTTCACCACGAGGACTTCCGAGTCCTCCCAGCCTCATTGTTGTTTGGCACGTACGCCAGGGATACGCGGGAGCCGCAGAGCATGGCCGACGACAAGTACGATACATTCATGGCCAACCACAGACGCTTTGTTGCCGAGCTGGGCGACATCAGAGTACGAGACGTCATTGAACCCATCACGCAACTGCAGCACACAGACTCAAATCTGGCGCACGACCTATGGGTGACCCTCTTCCCGATTTACTGGGCTGCTACTTTGAAGGAAGAGAAGTCAGACCTTGAGAAAGGCCTGGTTGTCCTCTTGACCAAGGATTTCCATTCGCGACAGATTGATAAGCGTCCAAACGTTGTCCAGGCCCTGCTTGCCGGAGCGGCGAAATCCTGGCCGGAATGCAAGATACCTCCACATGTCCTGAAATTTGGCGCGAAGACATACGATGCCTGGTATACGGCCTTGGTTCAGCTGGAAAAGTCGGCCGTTAAGCCCGATGTCGAATCATCCACGGTCCGGGAGAGCAACCTCGATGCGCTCGTCGAATTATACGCCAACCTCAAAGAGGACGATCTGTTCTATGGGACATGGCGGCGGCGCTGTCAATTCGTCGAGACCAACGCAGCCCTCTCTTATGAGCAGAACGGGATGTGGGACAAGGCTCAGAAGATGTACGAGGCTGCTCAGATCAAAGCACGCACCGGTGTCATTCCGTTCTCTCAGGGGGAGTACATGCTTTGGGAAGATCACTGGGTCATCTGTGCCGAGAAGCTACAGCAGTGGGAAATCTTGCAGGACTTTGCCAAGCACGAAAACCTGCAGGATCTACTGCTGGAGTGTGCCTGGCGGAGCATCGAAATGTGGCAGAATCAAGAGCACCGCGAGAGTTTGGACCACATCATCAAGGGCGTTATGGATGCACCGACCTCACGGCGGTCGTTCTTCCAAGGATTCATGTCTCTGCTCAAACTGCACAACAACAGAAGCCCAGAGACCCAGGCGGATTTCCAGCGGGTATGTGACGAGGCTATTCAACTGTCCATACGCAAGTGGCATCAACTTCCGCGACGCCTGACGGCAGCTCATATTCCCATGCTTCACAACTTCCAGCAATTGGTTGAGCTTCACGACGCGAGCATCATCTGCCAGAGCCTGGCCAACACGACCTCGGCCAACCTGGACCAGAAGTCGGGCGAGCTCAAGCTGCTTCTAGGGTCATGGCGCGATAGACTGCCTAATGTTTGGGACGACATTACCGATTGGCAGGATTTGGTCACCTGGCGACAGCATATTTTTGGTCTGATCAACACCACGTACCTCAGGCTTGTTCCGCAGCAGGGACCGAACGCCAACGGCGCTTCTTTCGCCTACCGTGGTTTCCACGAGACCGCCTGGATCATCAACAGATTTGCCCATGTCGCCCGCAAGCACAACCTCCCGGACGTGTGCATCGCGCAGTTGAGCAGGATCTACACGTTGCCGAACATCGAGATCCAAGAAGCTTTCCTGAAGCTGAGAGAGCAAGCCAAATGCCACTACGAAAACCCAGAGGAACTCT
The DNA here is from genome assembly GCA_029489945.1 of Nigrospora osmanthi. Taxonomy (NCBI): domain Eukaryota; kingdom Fungi; phylum Ascomycota; class Sordariomycetes; order Amphisphaeriales; family Apiosporaceae; genus Nigrospora; species Nigrospora osmanthi. The sequence goes on from CP120499.1 coordinate 1,051,964, forward strand.
CTAGTGGTCTTGACGTCATCAACAATACGAATCTGAACTACTTCAATGCGCACCAGAAGGCTGAGTTCTACACTTTGAAGGGAATGTTCCTGGAAAAGCTGAAACAGAAGGATGATGCCGATGCAGCCTACGGCACAGCGTTGTACTACGACATTGGGAAAGCCAAGGCCTGGGCAGAATGGGGATATTTCAATGACCGCAAATTCAAGGAGGATCCGACTGATACCAACTCGGCCAAGCAGGCATTGACATCCTACCTGCAAGCCATCGGTAGTTACAAGAATGGCAGGGCCCGGAAGCTCATTGCTCGAGTCCTGTGGCTCCTCAGCTTGGACGACGCGAACGGCACCATTTCTTCCGGTTTCGACGACTACAAGGGGGACATACCTGTCTGGTACTGGATAACGTTTATCCCACAGCTTCTCACAGGCCTTGGCCATAAGGAGGCGCCCAGAGTACACGCTCTGCTACAGAAGATAGCCAAGTCGTACCCGCAGGCCCTGTACTTCCAGCTGAGGACGAACCGCGAAGACATGCAGGCTATCAAGAAGAACCAGGAAGCGAAGGAGAAGGCGCGACAGCAGAGGGCTCAGTCCGCCGCCGCCGCCGCCGCCGCCGCCAATGGGAAAGCCAGCGCATCGCCTTTACAAGCCAAGCAAGAGAATCCCCAGTCGAAGCCGGACGCTGCGCCACAGCCACCAACGTCCAATGGCGATGGCAGTGCCCAGCTCAAGACGGAAGCAGGCGAGGATAAGGCCACATCTGCTACTCCGGCTCCTGCCGCGGACCAGAAGACCGGTGGCGATAACACGGCTGCCTCCTCCACTGCTCAGAAGAAGCCGCCATGGGAGCTCACAGACGAAACCATGTCGACACTGAAGACGGCATTCCCGCTCCTGGCTCTCTCTATGGAGACCATGGTGGACCAGATCCAAAAGCACTTCAAATGTCCGCCAGACGAAGATGCCTACCGTCTTATTGTGGCACTTCTCAACGATGGCCTGGCATATGTCAGTCGTATGCCGGCTTCATATGCTAAAGACGTCAAATTGCCGGCTGCTACGGAGACTAACATAACGCGCTTCGCCGAGACGATACTCCCAGCCCACATCAAGTCCTCGTTCGAGGCTGACTTTGTGAGGGTCAAGCCGACCATGTTTGAGTACATTCACAAGCTGCGCAAGTGGCGGGACAAGTTCGAGGAGAAGCTCGACCGGCGCCATGCTGGGGACATGCTGGAGAGATACTCGAAACACTTGAGTGACTTCCGATACCTGAAGTTTGACGATGTGGAGGTGCCGGGGCAGTACCTGCAACACAAAGACAAGAACCAGGATTTCATCCGTATCGAGCGGTTCCTCCCGAACGTGGACCTCGTCCGCGGAATTGGCGTTTCCCACCGCCGAATCCGGATACGCGGCCATGACGGCAGCGTTCATGCCTTTGCGATCCAACACCCGGCTGCTAGGCATTGCCGACGCGAGGAGCGGATCCTGCAACTCTTCCGGCACTTGAACCAGACTCTGACGAAGAAGAAGGAATCGCGACGGCGAGACCTGCAGTTCAACCTCCCGCTGATGGTCCCGCTTGCCCCACATATACGAATTGTGCAAGAGGACACGTCGTACATGACGCTGCAGGGCATCTACGAAGATCACTGCCGGCGGAACGGGATGCAAAAGGACGAGCCGGTGCTGTTTACCATGGATAAGCTCAGAGCGTTGGTCGAGCCCAAGGGGGTGGTAAGTGGCGGCCTGCCCGTAAAGGCGTCGGAGGATGCTAACAGGGTGCAGAAACAGGCGGACCAGACAGTGACAGCGCGTCTTGAGGTGTTCACGGCGATCCAGGAGAAATGGGTGCCTCACACGGTGGCGCTCGAGTATTTCCAGGCGACGTTCCCCGAGTTTTCCGAGTTCTGGCTGTTCCGACGGCGGTTCTCGTACCAATTCTCGGCACTCACGTTCATGACGTACATCCTGTATATGACCTCGCGGTACCCGCACAAGATCAACATTGCGCGTGGCTCGGGCAAGATCTGGGGCTCGGAGCTCTTGTCGTTCATGGCGCCTGCCAAGCCGTTTTTCCACAACCCTGAGCCGGTGCCTTTCCGGTTGACGCCCAACCTGCAAACACTTATGGGGCCCCTGGCGACGGAGGGAATTTTCAGTTGTGCCATCATGGCGATTGCGCGGTGTCTTACGGAGCCCGAGTTTGAACTCGAGCACGCGCTGACGCTCATTGTTCGGGACGAGATGCTGTATTGGTTCACCAGCAGCCATCGGTCGATCCATCTTAACGAGAACCAGCTGCGCGAAACGGTGCAGACCAACTGCGATATGATCGTCAAGCGGGCCGTCAGTCTGGCGGCCAGCCCGGTCGGCAACCTCCCAGCGAACCAGACGGTGATTGATCTCATTGCCAAGGCCGTCAATCCGATCAACCTGGCCCAGTGCGATGCGCTCTGGATGCCGTATCTCTGAGGGCATGGTGCTGCTTCACGTGTACGAGTTTTTGTGTGTTTATGGATGGCTAGGCGGACATGTGCAGCATGGCGTTTCGAGGCATGTTTTCGGCATAAGGGTTGGCCCTACCCTGAAGGTCACGGCTTGTACCTATGATTTGTTGAGCCTGTTATAGGGGGACCACACCAGGAGCCCTGGCAGACTATGGAAGGGGAGGGCTGTGTGGAATATAGATATAAATATAATTCTGGTGCCAGGATGTGGATTGGTTCGCCGAGGCCCCCATGATTGCGGTGATTCTAATGCATAGTGGCGACGGGCTGGACCGGGGGGAGGTCGGCCTGGTTGCGGCGTGGACGGGAAGACAGAGAGTGGATGGATGGAGAGTGCTTTACTAAGTATGTACGGGCGTAGCAGTGGCGGTACTGGGAGGCTCATGGATGCCCCCTGGGGGGGCTGCGGGATCAAATGCAGTCAATTCAGTCTCTCTGTTGCTCCCCTCTCGCCTACGGGCGGGCAGGCCACCCATGCCGTCTAAGCCGTCATTACGGTTTTGACAGCAGGGGTGATCAGGTACCAGATGGGGAATGTTCCAATAAGTAGGCCGGGGCCCACCGGCAAGGGGAATGGGTACAGAGTCCCCGAATACGACGGCCTAGGGTCGTCGGTCGGTCCCACCGAGTGGTAATTGGATTTGCAGCGTGGGTTTGGGTCCAGGGAGTCGGGAGAGGGCTGTGTGTGTGTGCGTGTGTGTGCGTGTGATTGCGCCGGGTGTGTATGGATCGTCGTCACATGAGAAAGAGAAAGAGAGAGAGAGAGAGAGAGAGAGAGAGAGAGAGAGGGGGAGAGAGAGAGAGAGAGAGAGAGAGGGAGAGAGAGAGAGAGAGAGAGAGGGGCCCGGGGGAACCAAGCACGCGTGGGATGGATAGGCTCATGGGATGGGATTGGCGTGGGTTGCCACAGCAAAAGCGGGAGATGGCAGGAGACAGACAAGGCCCATCGAATACCTTTTAATATCTTCATCCCGACATGTGATGGAGGTAAGTAGGTTCTGTGCTAATAAAAGTCATGTGGTTTTCCCTTCCATTCTTGCATGGGGGGAGGTGGTGGATGGATGGATGGGATGAGGTACACAGACACGCATACAACACTCACTCTCACCTTCACCTTCCACGGATCCTTACCGCGTGTTGGCCGTCCGTCCCATCTCCCTCCCGCGCGTGCATTGCATTGCATAGACAGATAGATGGATGTACAATATGCATTCCACGGAATGTACCGTGTATGAAAATGGAAGTTACACAGCTGCAGGGTTTTGGATGATGGCATCCAGTATTCCATCCAGCCCAGCCGGCCCTGAGCCATCACCGCGTCCACCACCACAAAAGTGTTGCTGGCTTTTTTTTTCCCCTGCGGGCAGGATCGCCGGAGGATCATCAGACATCGAATCTCTCAGGCTCCCCACGGCCAGCTTTGGTTTTAGTAATGGCCCTGTCTTCCAATCTACCGACACGGCGGCCCTCCCCCCTGGGCTCCCTCTTCGGCTGTTCCTTGCCGCTGTCCCAGACAGACCACACGCGTGTCTCGTTCTTCTTTATTTTTTGGTCCCCGTTGCTTCTTTTTTGGTTGTTCGCGCACGCGCGTCGCTTGGCCCTTCCCTTCGCCTCCCCCCATCATCCCGCGTCGTCGCCGCTGGTATCTCATCCATCCCCTGGGAGGAGGAGGACCCCCCCATTGGGAAGGGATGGGATGGGACTGATAAGCTTGTTCTTCCCATGACAGTGCACACACAGGCACACGCTTGGCAGCAGCCAAGCCGTCGTACCCATAGCCCGCGCGCATGTGTCCCGTGTGTGTCCATTTGGGATGGAAACAAAACACACACACACACACACACACACACTTTCATCCCACCCCCCGCGTCTGCGTTTACAGATAGATGTACATATGTAGGTACATAAGTAGGTAGACACGTAGAATGGTCGTTCCTGAGGTCCGGTGATTGGCTCTCGTGGTCTCCCCTCCCCTCCCCCTCGGTCGGCTGCTTCGGTTCAACCACTGGCTGCACGAGTCGCGCTTCTTCCCCCTCCCCGGCGTCCCGTCGATGCACCCGTCCCTCCCCTCCCGTCTTACGTACGAAGCGTCGAAAGCCAACGAAAAAGCGCGGGAGTAGGAGACGCGAATGAATACTCGGATTTCATCTCCCATCCCGTTCATCCATTCATCTATTCCTCTTGGGAGAGAGAACACCCCTGGTAAGCAAGCAAGCAAGCAAGCAAGCCAGGCCGCGAGCATTCGTTCCGTTCTTTCCATTCATCGATCCCTCCGAGCCCTCCTCGCGCTGTGTTTCGTTTGTCGCAATTGTTTGGAGCAAAGGGCACGCGCGCTTTGGGGGGAAAAAAGGGTCCTGCGTCGCCTCCCTACCTCCCCCCCTCTTCTTCACAGCCTAACAACTAGGGTAGGTACGTACCTACCTTACCTTGGGTACATCCTATGGGATCCCATCCCATCCACCCATACTGCAATACGTAGGTCCCGTTATAGTGTCTAGCTCCTCTATTAGCGCCCAGGGTCACAGGTACTGCCTTCCCTTCAAGCACTAACGCACAGTAGCTTCCTCCCATGGGCCATCCCATAGCACACACCCACCCACCCACACGCGCGCGCGCGCAGGCACTGTACGCATACATTGCCTACTAAGGTACATGTACACATACACGACACATACACACACACACACACACCTGTCATCCCATCATCCCCTTCCCTTCCACTCTCCATCTCAAATCCCACTGCTCGTCGTCGTCCTTTGTACCCCCTCCCCCCCCCTCCCCTACCGTCAATTTCTCGGCAGGGCATTGCTTGTCGACAAGAGACGACCACATCCCCGACTCTACTCTCTCTTCCCCTCGCAGCCTCGCCAGCTCCTCCCCATTTCCGTTCCCTCCCCTCCCCCCGTCGTCGCCTCCTGCATTGCATTGCCTCCTGCAACGACGACCGCAAAGTTACGGCCCAACAGCCAACCAAGCCGAACCAACAACGCAGACCCTCTCACGGCGACACTCTTCAAAGGGCAGCGATCTGCCTCGGACCCGCCAATCGTAATCGCCTTGTGCCTGTCGCCCCTGTCTGTAACCTCGGCCTCCTCCTCTTCCTCCTGCTCCTCGTCCTCCTCCTCGTCTTCCATCATTCTGGCTCCTCCCGCCGCACCCTCCTCCGCCGTGGTGTTGTAGTCGGATGTTATATACCCAACCGGGGACGCGGGCGTGACCACAATTTCCCTCCCAGCTTTTCTTCCTCGCACCAGGCCCGGTCCGCGTCACCACCACCACTACCACCGCCACCACCGCCGCCAACATGCCCGGGATGAAGCTCATGAAGTTCTTTCGGCGGAGCAAGAGGGAGAAGGCGGGCGAGAAGCAGACGGGCCGCTACGGCGCCGACGGTGGCTCGCCACGCGCCGCTGCCTTCCACGAGAGCAAGGGCTCCTATAGCGGCGGCGGCTACAACACCGGTGCCCCCTCCTATCCCACCGTCTTCGCGCCCTGGCTGGAGCTGCCCATCCCCGTGCTGCAGCGCGTGCTCTCCTTTGTCTGCCCCCACACGAGCGACGAGAGCTACGAGACGTGCGAGCAGAGCGCCCTGCCCGACGCCTGCATGCTCTGCGATGTGCGCGACCTGGCCAATGCCGGCGCCGTGTGCCGCATGTGGCGCAAGGCCTCGGTTCCCATCATGTACCACAGCATCCGCCTCGACTCGGTCCACTACTGCGAGCGCGAGATCTACCTCTCGGACAAGCGCAAGCGTCACAGCCGCTGGGACAAGAACGGCGTGCCCGAGGACCCCGCCACCGCCCGCCTGCACCTCCTGTGCCGCACCCTGCGGGACGACCCCACGCGACGGGGTGTGCTGGTGCAGTTCTTCAAGACGCCCTACATGCTGCGCGAGTCCCAGACGGCCCTCCTTGCCCGCACCCTGTCGGTCCTGCCCAACCTGCGCTACGTCGACCTGCCCGAGGGGCTGTTCGAGGACGACCCCGCCTACTCGACGCTGCGCCTCGAGGTCCAGGCCCGCTGTGCCAACCTTAGGAAGATGACATACAAGGCCGGCAGCGAGCGCAGTCTCGAGGTTCTGGCCAACGGCATGGTTTGGCAGAAGCTCGAGGTCCTGGAGCTCGTCAAGATCAGCATGGATCCGGGCGTGCTGCGCCACGTTCTCTCCATCATGCCCAACCTGCGCGCTCTCAAGATCAACGAGAGCCGCATCTTTGACGACGACATCTTCCACTACAACGACATGATGCCCGCCATCCCAGCCCTCGAGGAGCTTGACCTGGTCGACACGCCTCGCGTCACGGCCGACGGCCTGGCCGCCTACGTCGAGCGACCCGACGTCCAGCAGAAGCTCAAGGTCCTTTCCGTCATTAACACGGGCGTGCGGCCCCAGGAACTCCACACCGTCCTGCATAATGCTCTGAAGCTGCAGGCCCTCACTATTGTGCAGGAGGTCGACACTGCCTTCCCCTCCATGAACACGCCCATGCCGCCTCTCGCCAACTTCGCTCTCCAGACACTCCGCTACGAGATCACTTCGGCGCCCTCGGCAAGCGCCTACGCAAGCATGACGCAGGGTTACTACAACTACCTCGCCCAGTCCCTGTTCGCCGGCGGCTTCCCCATGCTGACAGCCCTCTACGTGCGCGACCTCAACTTCCCCGACCTCCTGGTGGGCCTACCGCCACCCATGCCCGGCTTTGCGGGTGCCAGTTCGGGTCGCCCCAGCAGCTCAAACTCCATGCGCAACTTCAACGGCGGGGGCGGCTTGGGCGCTGGTCTCGGCAGTCCTCAGGGCAGCCGCTTCAGCAGCAACAACCCATTTGCATCTGCGGCGTCCAACCGACCCGGCCTGGGTCCGCCTGTGCTGAACCTGAACCAGACACTCGAGGTTTTCACCAAGGGCGACGACGACATGGACTGGGGCATCGTCAAGATGGACCCCATCGACAACCCCGGCTACGCCGGCGGCTCGCGCGGTCACGCCCGCACCGGGAGCACGGCCAGTGTGGGCGGCAACCGCCCCTTGAGCAGCTATGGTCTCGCCGACATGGGTGCCAACTGGAGAGAGGGTGCAGGCGGCGCCAGACGGAGCATCATGATGGGCAACGGCACCGGTGGCTTCCTGGCTCTTCCGGCCAGCCCCGAGTCCATTGGCCATGGCCGCCGTGGTAGCAATACCGGCCTTCGAAACAACAGTGTCGCGGGCGGGGGCGATGAGTGGCCCCGTCCCACGAGCAGTGCAGGGGGCAAGGGAGACCGCGATCTGTGGCGCTAGAATGAGTTGTCGATCCGTGCTGGCCGCCGTGTGATGGCGGCTTCGAATTTGGCGAGAACACCCCCTATGCTAGTCGCAAGGGTGCCGTAACTGTTACACGGGTAACAACCCCTCACAGGGCGAGCAACACGGGACCCCCGGCCGCAGGAAAAGGTCGAGAAAACAAGGATGAGATGGCGATTCAGAAGGGAGTGAGAAAACTACCGAATATCAGACCAGTGCTGTGGGCCGGGGGAAAGAAGGTACTGCGCTGCAGGCCACATGTGCCCTGGTTCCCCACCAACTTGGTTGCTGAGTTGGCTGTCCCAGCCCGGTGACATCTTTGGGTGGACAAACAAGGGGAAGCGGAAGAAACAGAGGGGAGACAGAAGAAACGGGCGCCTTTGTAGCCCTCTAGGCCGCCTGGCCCGACTCAGGCATTTTTCTCGGAAAAGGAAACGAAACAGCAAAGGCGCGTCGGACAGGCAAACGAGACGAACAGAATACCACGGCAAGGAGCGAGAGATACCAGGCAGCAGGAACGGACGGTTTCGGGCGATATCGGACTTGGTCGTTAGGATGATCTTCAAGGAGGCAGGGGGAAGGGGCCATGACGCCGACGTCTCCTTTGATGCATGTCGTCGTGTATCTAGATACCACACAAGCCAAGGGGGCTATGACTTTTTTTTTCTCTTCTCGAGTTCTTCTTCTATCATGGGCAGGCTCTCCCTTTTTTGTTTTTCTGTACTTTTTTCTCCCCCCGTCCTTTTTTTTTCCCTTTTCTTTAGTATACCCGCCAGTGTGTTCCCTTTTGAAACCCTCTTCAACTTGTATTAGTGGCGGCGGTAACGGAGAGGGGGGGTAGGCAAGAGGGGAGAGAGAGAGAGCACGGTAGTAGAATCGAGAAGTCGTTCCATATAACAAAAAGAAAAGAAAAAACAGCCTCGACTGGGGGGTTTTCGTCGGCGCTTTTCTTGAATGCACCGTGACGACAAACTCGGGGGGAATAGCAAACGCTTGTGAGTAATAATGCTGCTGCTACCTCTTCCTGTATAAAACGTGTACAGGCAGTACAGAGCAAATACGTCGTCACCCAGGGTCTTCTTCTCCTCGGTCCTGGGGTGGGGTGGGGAGAGAGGGGGGTTTCGGCAGGACGCTTGGCCCGGGTGCTGCCAACAACACCCCCCCCCGCCCCCGATGGACCGTCCCGTTCCCCGTACGGATTTGGCATGAGGATGGCGATTCCAGAAACACCCGGAGGCGATTTCGCTTTGTCTGGAGCGTGGCACCCACCGGCAACCCTCGGCCCATGCTGTAGAGAGAAAAGGCCGATGCTTCAGAGAGAAAAGGGGAGGGAGGCAGAGAGGGAGGGAGAGCAGAAGAGACCATGAAATACCCGCACGATTGACTACTAGTCACAGGCAGCATCTTGATCGTCTTGAGAATGCATAGTGAGAATACAGTACTACTTATCGTACCCAATTACTATTCAATACAGATGCCCGAGTGCAGGGAGGAAAAGAGAGAAGCAACCGACAGGCAGTCTGTAGGCGCGTCGTTGCTCAGGGGGGCGCGCAGGCCAAAGCCGACCATCTCCCCTCGCCCCCGAGCAAAGAACAAAAAAAAACTGCCAGCAAATGCATTATGTGAGAGTGATGCAAGTCCCGGGAGAGACGAAAGAGGGCCCGCCAACGCTTACACCCCCTTCCGCCGCCAGTTGGTCCCGAGTCTCGCCGTGGCGTTGGCGTCAACTATCGTCCATGGCGTTCGTATTTTCGTCGGCTCGTGGTGCTGTCCGTGATCCCGTGCGCCCGACCCATGCGAGCGAGTTATTTACTTCATGATTTGGATAAAGCGGATCAGGGCATGTCCTAGTTGCCATTCAGCTGACCGGGCGTTGCTTCCAGCGGGCTGGCCGGGCCCGAAACGGCCATTTTCTTGCTTCGCAGCGTCAGGGGGAAGGGGTACTCTTCGGGGTCCTCCTCCTCGCTGTAAACTTGTTAGTCTGAACGCATGAAGCATTGACGGTGGACGACTTACGGGAGCTTCCAGGCCACGTAGTCCTCCGTGTTCAGGCCTTCTCGGCCCTCCTGCAGGCTGGCGAAATCGCCCGGCGTCATCATGCCAGTGCGGTCGCGGGGCGAGCCCGGCACCGAGAAGGGCCGGGAGATCTTCTGGTCGGGGCCAGCCATGAAGTCCTCCTCCTCGTCGCCACTGAAGGAGCCGGGGTAGGCTCTCCGCAGGGCCAGCTGACGGGCTTTGACGTACTCCATGCCCATGCGTTTCCAGTCTAGCAGGTCGCTCAGACGCTCCGTCCGGTTGCGCTGGTTGATGCGCTGGCGGCGGCTCTTGGCGCAGAAGTCAAACATGTGTGACGTCAGCTGGTTTACCGAGTCGTCGACACCCTTGTTACGGCGGTCCACGATGTAGATGCCGTAGTCACTCGAGTTCTCAATCAGCTCCTCCATGTAGCAGCCGAAGCCGGAAAGGTTGGTGGTGATGCTGGGAACGCCCATGACGGTGCACTCGGCGGGCGTGTAGCCCCAGGGCTCGTAGTACGACGAAAAGACGCCGAGATGGGTGCCGCGCACAAAGTCGTCGTAGTCCATGGGCAGCACGGGGTTGCTCGAGTTGAGGAACTCGGGGTGGAACACCACCTTGACGCGGTCGTGCGGGTGGTTGAATAGTTGCACACGGCGGAGCTGGTTGAGGACCGGGTCCTCCGAGTCGTTCACCATGTTGTGCGTGACAATGGGGGGCAGGCCGTGGCGTTTCATGGCGAACAGACGGCGCCGCAGCAAGACTCGATCGGCACTGGTAATGAGCTCCTTCTCATCCGGCATGGGGTCGCCGTCGTGCCACCGCAGCGAACGCTCAAAGATGCGGCGACCGATGCCACGCTCGATGACATCGACCGTGTCCCGAAGCGACTTGATGACGGCCTGGCCGCGCAGCGCCTCCACCGTCAAGGACGACGTCTGTGCCGGCATGATAATGAAGGCTACAACCGTCGTCTTGCTACCCGACGTCTTGAGGCGGTGGTTCAGGCGCGCGAGCGACTCGACGAACATGTCCACGCCCTTGTTCCGGTACTCGTAGCGGCCCGCAGTGAAGAAGTAAAGAGTGTCCTCGGGCACAAAGTCGTAGTGGCCATAGAAATGGCCGCGAACAAAGTCGTGGATCTTCTCCTTGGACTGCTGGTGCAGGTTCTGGAATTCGTGCATAGCCGAGAACTTGGTCACGTTGAGGCCGTTGGGCAGGACGCCGTCGGGCTTGCGCTTCAGCAGATGCTCGCTCTCAAAAGCCGTAATGTGGGATACAGTGGTGAAAACGTCGCAAGCGTGGGCGGCGGCCCGCTCGATGCAGTAGCGGTGGTAAATGCCTCGCTTGCCCGCCTCGGCATCCACATCGAAGTACTGCAGGTTGTTGTAGAAGTCGACCGAGCCGGCGCAGAGGTAGCGGCCCAGGAGGGTGGCGTGGGTGGTAAATATGGTGGTGACGTCCATGCGGCGCTTCTTGCACAGCGGCAGAGCGACACCGGCCAGCCACTCGTGGAAGTGGGCAATGACGGCCTTGGTCTTCTGGCGCGAGACGTATTCTCCGAGGAACCAGGCGACAAGGTAACCGAGCACGATGGCTTCATTGGTCTCTTCGTCGCCTGGGGGAGAGGGAATGCTGGCCACATTCCACAAGTCCGCCTTCCACTCGTTCATGTAGCCGTAGGCCGTCTTGGTGTCGATCAGCAGAACCCGGGGAGCACCCTCGATCAGCCACCGGCCATAGAGGATGCCAATGCCCCGGTCGCGCATGGCCTGGATCGAGGCCGCCAACTCAGGGTCGGTGGGCGCCATCTCCTCGACCTCGACGGCGGCCGAGGCGTGGTTGAGAGGGCCGATGAGGGTATAGCGGTCGCCATATTCGGCCGTGGTGACGGGAGCCTTGGATTTGATAACGGAGTAGATACCGCCAACTGAGCCGGCAAGCGTCAGTTCTCTCGTCTGGTCTCGCAAATAGGCCCTGGCCGGGCTGGGGGGAAGGATAACGTACCGCGGTGCGCGACTTCGGTGGCGATCTCGAAGAGGATGTGGTTCTTCACCTCTCGCCCCGGCCGCTCGCCGTTCTCGCTCATGGTGGCTAGCGACGACGGAGTGTGGGAAGCTTGGGAGTTGCGGAGGGGATAAGGTGCAGAGAGGCGCTGTCAAGTAGGCATGTACAGGTTAGAAGAGGGTTGCGCGAGTTAATAGGGCATGGCGATGCGGAGGTGGAAGCAGGAAAGAGGTGGAAGACGGGCCAGAGTTCAACAGCAATTACAGCCGCTGGTGTCTCAGACGAATGAATGACGGGACCAGCTGCTACCTAAGCTCAAGCCGGCCTCGGTCCGTTGTCCAGGAAGCTGTGCCGGGGGTTGCAATTGGGCGAGGAGTGCAGCATGCACAAGCAGCAGCAGTGTGGAATGGGATGACGGGAGCTTCAAGGCACATACCTAGCTAGAGTTTCTGACGTATGGATGGACCAATTGTCTCGGGGACGCAGCCGGTGGTGGTATGGGATATTGGACAACGTCGGCGCGAGCGAAGAGGGAAAGAAATCACGCAGCTTTCCACCAATTGGACCGACGGCAGGGTTTCACGAGTCGGTCAATAACACTGCAATGAAGAGGGGAAGAGGAGGAGGAGTGAGAGGTGTAGGAGGAGGAGGAGGAGGAGGAGTCGGGACGAGGGAGGAGGCGGAGAAGATGATGGTGGTGGTGGTGGTGGTGGGACTTGAAAGTGGGATGGGAAAAGATGGGGTGAGGAGGAGGAGGAGCTTGGGCGAAGCAGCAGAAACGATGGAGGAGGAGATGTCCATGGATCCATGGGGATGCCCATGCTCCTCCCCCAGGCCTACGGGCTTGTAACCCAGCCCATCTGGAAACTGGATGTACGAGTAGCATCTGGGGCTCCATTCCTCGGTCCATCCATGGTTACGGAACGCCTAACGAACGACCAACGTCGTCGACAATACCTGCCTGACATGGGGTGGGGAGGTTTCCATTGTGTCACCGTGCTTTTGGGAGGCGTCGGCCGTTGCTGGCCCGGTCACGAACTGACTTGACTGGGCGTGTCTATCTGCATGGGAACGGGCTGACGAGCGGATTCGCGGCAAAAAGCCAGCCCCCTCCCTCTCCCCATCCTATGCTACCTCTGGTACATATTCGGTCATGAATGATGGCATGGTCTTTCATCGTGCAGCATACCCGCGCTCGTCCAGCTTGGCTCCAGGGATTTTTTGGTAGGGAGGGGGGGGGGGGGGGGATGTGATGCACCTGGGTATGGGAGCTTGGGAGGTAGGAGGTACATAAGTGATTGTCTGGATGTAAGAGGTACCTAATGTACCTCGGTGGCTCCATCCCAGCCAGCCCAAGAACAGAGCTCAAGAACAGACGGCTCAAGAGAGAGATGGGCATTGGGCATGGGAAAGAAAAAGAGAGCTCTCCCCAGGCCCTTACCCCCAGAACATCCCCACCAACCGACGGGGCTACGCCTACAAGCTGTCACGATTCGCCAACACTCATTGGGCGTTGCGGGCAGCCAAGATCCGCTACCTCGGCGGTACCTCCCCATGCTCTCTCTCCATGGGGTGGGCGCTGGAGTCCGCGGTGGGTAAAATAAGCGGCGTGGGTGGTATGCGATTCGGATACCACTAGCAGCAAAAAAAAGCTGCTGGGAGGTAGGGATCAGGGCCTGTGAGAAACAACTGGGGAGGGGGGGGCCAACCCTTTACGTACCTCCTCCTCTTCTCCTCCTCCCTCCCCCAGCTTGCGACGGCCGCCCGATTCGCCAACAAATGCGCGATCAAGTTATACACGGCTCCTCCCCCCCCCAGGCCTAGGCCGTCCGCCGTCCCCTCCCCGGTCCCTGCGTTTTATGTCGCTTAGGTCGCCTGTACGACAACGACGACGACGACGGCCGACGCCCGTCCCCCGAGCAATCTTGTGGCTCGCATGGGGAAGGGAGGAGGGGAAAAAAAACACGAGATCCTCGGCAGACGGAGGAAGAGCAAGAGGTTGCGAGTAATCATTCAACCGCAACCCGGTACCGGTATTTCCATCCGGGCGACAGACGGAAGCCGCCCCGCCGGACTCGGGCAGCTCGCTTCCATAAACAACCCCCCCCCCCCCCCCCCCCCCTAAACTTTAGAAAGAGACGAGAGAGAGAGGCCGAGAGAAAAGACAGTGAGGTAGAGGAGCTGAGAAACTTTTTTTTTCCCTTCTCTCCTTGACCGTCCGCCCAGCGCGCAGATCGTCGGCGGCGGTTATTTTGCCTGGATGCATGCATGTCAGGCTGGGCTGCGTCGTCGTTTCCCCCCCGTATCCCTTGCTAGCGGCCACGCACAAGCATCCCATTCCCCCCCATATGTCGCGCTCGGCGCATAGAAAACAGGGTACGGCACGTACGGGCAGCAGTGCAGTAATACGCGCCATACAGGAGGAGTCCATAGTATGGATGTAGTAGCAGTAGTACCTATGTAATATGTTGTAGTAGTAGTCAATCCTGCAGTCCTCGAACGGATACGGAGTACCTAAGTTCTTAATGTAGTAGTAGTAGTCAAACCTGCAGTCCTCGAACGGCCTAATGCTTATACTGTAATTACCATCCATCTAATCATCCCGGGCTTTAATTTTCTAATAACCTACGAAAAAAAAAAAAAAAAACCTCCTAGGGCCGCCCTTAAACTCCACCCCCCATCCATCCCATCAATTCTTTGCTGCCTCGGACGTTCGAGGCCCTTCTTCTTTTTTTCCCCCCCCATCGGCTCTCGCTCGTAATTCGGGCGTCTACGAGTTATTACGCCGTGCGGCCCAACCAGAGCAGGCAGCAGCAACAGCAGCAGCAGCCCATACCTATACCATCTCACCCTCTCTCTCTCTCTGTCCCTCTTTCTCTTGCCCCATCGCCACAGCAAAAGCAGGGCTGTCGACATAACCAAAAACAAACCCTACCCATGCCCAGCGGCGAACCCATGTACACCCAAAGTACAGGTATTCTCTCGCGCGCGCGCGGGAGGGGGGAAACCAACCGCCAGTGCGGCTTGGTGGAGCGGGTAGAGCGGAGAGGGGGGAGGAGGCTATCGTGTGATTCCATACAACGAACGGGCCACATCTCCGCGACCCCCGCTTAGCTAAAAATGACGCATCCCTGCCAGGAAGCTCCTCTCTCTCTCTCTCTCTCACTCTCTCTCACTCTCTCTCATTCCCCTTCGCCCTCCATCTCTCCAGTCTGCGGGGGATTCCGCGCGCCATGGGGAGCGGCACGGCCTGTTCGCCGCCGCCGCTCGCTAATTTACCTTCCCCGGCCTCCCGCCAAAAAGAGGCAAGCCCGCCGCCACCCATGGGGGGGCGGGCCTAGTTTCAGCGAGCATTCGGTGCGGACGCTCAACATCCCCCGCCCGCCACACATGTCACATATCCCATACTACGGGAAACGCTGGCCCAGGGAGCCGCTGCACTTCGGGTCCTCGTAATATCAGGTGGTTGACGCGCAGGGCCCGCTGTTGAGGCCGCACGCGGCCTTGGCTACAGCTACGGGGTCGGTATAAAAAAAAGAAAGGAAAGAGACGAGGCCCTGAGAGCCACAAACGCCGTCCCGATGCTTCAACGCTCCAATAATGCAGAGTCGCTACCCGGTACACGCCCCCATCAGATCCCTTGAACCTTCCGGTATGACGGCGGCTTCATTGTCCTCCTAATCAACTTGCCTGCGTACGGCGGTATCAGCGACACTGACGCGATGGCCACAACACGCCACGCAAAACCCCTAGAAGCTCCTCGTTAGTATGGGTGCCGCTACCAAACTTCAGTCCGAGGTTGCACTTACGCTGAGAGGACGAACTCCAGGTCGAAATAGCCGCCCAGGAACGGGACCGATACAACGTAGAAGAGGAACGTCCCAACCAGAGCAAGGATCATGAGCGGGTGCCACGTCGTAATCTCAATGGCCACCATGAGCAGTTCGTTGAGGACCAGGACCGTGTAGCTCACGGCCACCATCCGCGGCCCGTCCACCTCGGTCAGAATCTGCGAGAGCCCTTGAATCATGCCGCCTTGGTAGACGGATACGAATACCCAGACAAAGAAGGTCCGGTAGGATAGGGACCGACCCGACGTTAGTTCTTTGTAGAGCTCGGGGTACAGGTTCGCAAGGTTCTCGTCGACGTCCTTGTCGAGCACCAGAGACAAGACAGGGAAGGCCGTGTAGCACGTCGCGTAGCCCACGAGAAGCCAGTCCTGCCACGAGTATGAGCAATCGACGTGCGGGAGGAAGTGGCAACCGAAGGGTGACTTACCTTGTAGAGGCCCTCCGGCTCGAACTTGATGGCAATGCTGTACATGGTCTGGCACACCGCGATAATCAGGCCGCGGTGGATCACGAACTGCGCGAGTTTGGCACTTCGTTTGTAGCTGTTTCGTCCATGCCAGACCAGAAGCTTGGTTAAGTGACAGAATTGCTCAATGGAGAAATCAGCCGCGAGACTAGCTTGCCGTCCTTCCTTGCCGACGATACCGACACCCACGTCGGCGGCTTGAATCATCGAGACATCGTTGCCGCCATCACCAATGCAGCACACGCGCTTCTTGGTGTATTCCCGGATGAGTTTGGCAACCTCGGCTTTTTGGGTCGGCGAGCAGCGACAGGCGACCACCGTGGGAAGGAGGACCGCTACCGAGACGAATTCGGTCCTGAAGTGCGTGAGGAAAAGCCCTAAACTCTCTCCGTCAATCAGAAGACAGGAGTCTGTCTTGCTTCTCAGGAAGTCAAGGTGGTCTTGCGCGTTGTCCTTCCTCTTCAGCTTGGTCACCGTGTAGATGTACTGTCCGCGCGCTACCAGCTTGGAGCTCACAGCCACACACCTTGCTGTTTCGACCTTGTCACCCGTCAACATCCAAATCTTGACACCAGCGTTGCGCAGGAGCTCTAGCGACGGTTTGACGTCCTTCTGCAGCTTGTCCTCAACACCCGTCACTCCCAGCAGCTCCAGATCGCGTTCGAGATGCTGGGATACGACCCGTTGCATGCCAGCATCACGCCCGTTAATGGCGAGGGAGGCCTCCTGGTAGCTGGTGCAGAATTCGCGGTACTGTTCCGGGGACAGCTTCTTGCGGCCGACAACCAGAGTCCTGAGGCCCTCCCGAGCCATGTTGGCGGTTTCTTCGTCCAGCCAGTCGTTGGCGGCCACAATAGCCCCCATGACGGTATCGGCACCCTTCTGGTAGAACCATATCTCGCCAGTGCCCGGCCGGGCCGTGTCGTTCTGACGTTCGTTGAATTGAACGATGATGCCCATGCGTTTCCCCTCCGAAGTGAAGGGGAACACGTCGAGGATTTTGACTTGCACCGTAGTATTCCCAGTGTCGGTTGATACCAACGTCATGCTTTTGCGGTCACGAGATGCCAGGCGGAGACCGACCGACTCAGTCCAGCGCACAATGGCGATTTCGTCGGGCGAGGACGCTTGGTACGACGTCACCACCTCGCCGTCTTCTTCGTCCGTCGTGGGCGTCACATTGTGGCAGAGAGCGAGGGCGAGAACGACGTCTCTGACTCGAGAGCCAATCTCACGCCTGGTACGGGTTGCGGTGACTCCTGACGTCGTGTTGTAGTTCGACGAGGGTGTAACGAGTTGGTTATCCGAAGAGACAGCAAACCCATGTCTTACATAGGTCGTGACCTCATCCATGGCGTCGTTGGCATACGAAACTGTGCCTACGTGGATCTTCTTCATCTCCATCTCGTTTTGAGTGAGGGTTCCGGTTTTGTCGCTCAGCAAATACTCAATCCGGCCCAAGTCCTCAGGAATGGTGCTGGTGCGGACAACAGCGCCTGGGATGCCCGGGTCCCTCTGGATGAAGCGCGAGTAGGCACTCTTCCCCATATCCAGGTTGACACGGAGACTGATAGGAACAATGGTCGAGAAGAGGACCAAGAATCGCATAATCTTCACATACCAGATGTTCCCCTCGGTGTTGCCGAAGCCTTCCAGGGCGACCAGAATGACGGACAAGGCCAATGTCAGCGCGCAAAGAATTTTGGTGAGCGAGTTGATCTCATACTCCAGCAGACCCGTTTTGGAGCGCGAGGGAGAGGTTGACAAAGCCGATCGGGTTTGGGGGCCGGTATACAAAATGACGGCCAGCGTAATAGCCTGCGACGCAATAACCGTATTGGCCCACGCAGTGTTGTCGATGGACAGAGGAGCCGATACGTTTGTGTCATCGCCGCGTCCCACGTCGGCATGAGGATTTGTGGCGTCCAGTCGCGAGGGCATCAATTCCACCATGCCAACAAACTCGTTCACCTTCTTGTCGGGCTTGCCACCGGTGACCCGGAGACGGACGAATTCCTCAAGGGGCAGGTTCTGCGTCAGTGGTGATGCCAAGCGAAGCTTCCAGTCCGTCTCTCCATCAAGTTGATCCGTCCGAATAAAAGTCTCGCCACTGGAGCTGCCCTCATCGGCGGAATTTAATGATTCGATGGCCTTGCCCTTGCCTGATCCGGCTTCATCCGTTGTGTCTGTATCGACCAGCAATGATTCTTCCTCGGCGGCGGGAAATTTTGATGGGGCGTTGAGGTTGTCCGTGGTGGTACATTTGAGCACGACAACATCGGCCGGTACGCGTTGCCCCTTGCTCAGCTTGAGGACATCGCCCACTCGCAAGTCGCGCGACTTTTTGCTGACCTCCTGGACGGTAGAGGAGGCCTGTCCCAAGCCGTGGCCCTCGGCTTGTTCTTCCTCTTCGCGAATATCGGCCAGCCGGTCGCCGTTCGGTCGCCCACCCCTTCGGAGACTTGACGACTTCAATTTCCGCGGGGAACGCGAGGGCGGCAGGTTGTGCGCGCCGGGCTCGAGAAATTCAATCACGGCATACTCTTCCGAGTTTGCCTCCTTATCTCTCCGCCGCCTTTCGATGTCGTCGTACGCTTCTTTGCCCATGGTGATCATGAGAACAAAGGCCAAAGGGGCGACGTAGGTCGACAGATAGCCTATCCGCAGGGCGGGGATAGCCTGAGATAGGGCAACAAGTAAGAAGTACATGTTAAAAAAGAAGGAGAATTCGTTATATAGGGTGACGGGTAAGAAGGTGAATGCCGTATACTTGGCGTTGGACACGATATTGGGCGGGAAGCGAGTGGACTGAGAGGAGCCGACGGCCACGGCTCTGGAAGCCGAGGGATCATCGTCCTCTTGATCGGCGGCATCTTCGTCGTCGTCGGGCTTGTGGGCGGCGCTGCTGCTCGACATGAAACTAGGCAGTCGCAGCGAGGCGCCGAGGCTGGCCAGTCTCTCGTTCGCCGGCGGTCGTCTCGGGCGAGGCTGCCCAGGCTGGTCGAGCAGCGGGGCGTCGTCGTCGGCATGCCGGCTGCCGTCCGAGTAGCGCTGCTCCTGGCTTTCGTCTAGGAGGCCCATGGCGTCCTCGTCGCCGTCCCGGTCGCCGCCGAGGTCGCCATAGCCGCGATTCCGGTTGCCGGGACGCCTCAGCGCACCCATGCGGAGATTCCGAAGAGCGATGCGCGGGGCTCTCTGTTCGGGGCTGGCAGGGTGTTGGCCTAGGAGGCGGGAGCTCGTTTGATGGGAAGCAGTGGCGCTGGAGGGGTCGAGCTCCTGCAGGTCTAGATCGGCATCCGAGTCGGAATCATGGAGCGGCGAGTCTGGCGGTTCGGTCGGTCGGTACGAACTTGAAGGCGGCATCCCGCAACCGGGGCATTCCTGAAAGGACTGGGAAGTCACGAGCTGGGGCCGGGGCCGAGGGTCGCAGGCGGCACACGACGAGGCGGAGGGAGAACCAAGGTGTCACGTCGGAGCAGTCGGGAAGGAAGCGGTCGGAACTTCCAGCAAGGCAGGTTCTCGTGGGCGGTGGCGCTAGTCCGATGGCATAGGCAGGTCGTGTAGGTTGTATGTACGGAGATAACCCTGATTCGCTGTTGCCTGCTGCTGCACTGCACTGGCGGAGGCAGAACAATCTGGTCTGATGTAGGTATGGAGACGTCGGGTGCGTGGCGGATTCGCGCGCTGTCACGGGTAGTCGTAAGTGGGTTCAGTTCGGCGGGGGGTTGGCTCGGATTGGCAGCGAGGGAATGGGAAGGCGCATGTGAGCGAGCAGCAGCAGTATCGGGACGGAGAAGCCAAGGGATTGCCCACTTGAGGGAACGAGCCGGAGGAGGTGGTTAGGTGATTTGAACAAGGCGCGCAGGACGACGTTCCGGGTAAAGCTGGTGGAGTTTCCATTCTTCTTGTGTGACAGCAAGTGTCGGGCTGGTACCAAACCGATGGACCCTGGCGGTCGGAAGATCCACAGTGGCAGGGTCGCTAACGGGTGTCGATGCCGTAGGATGGGAGGGAGAGCACAAGGTGGCGGACGCTCTCCCAACGTTCACCGTTTCTGTAAATGTGACTGTATGAGTATTGGGCCCGGCCTGACGTTTTAATACAGCTGCTTCTGCTGCATTTTCAGGAGTTATCTATGTATGTACAGGTTAGTAGGTAATGTAGGTACTTACATAGATAAGTACTTAAGTACTTAGGTAGCCATGGACCCTCTGGCCTCCCATGCGCTCCGAGCCCCGTCCATACCTAGGTACATACATACATACATACATACATACATACGTACCTACACCAAAGAGGATGGACGCAAGAGGTATCTTGGAGGTAGGTAATTTGTCCAATTGCGTATAATGCAGAGCTTGCCGCCGCCCGCAAGGGGAGCTGGGCGTTGGTGACATGGTAGACACGAACAGGACTGACCAAGTGCAGATGTCCTGGCAAATGTGTGTACAGTCAGTCCATGAGGACGCGCGCGTGCGGGAGGAACCTCGAGGTTCAGTTGGCCTTTGCAACTCCACTACACTCTGCTCCTACCGCGGATAGGTTAAATACTTACAATACGTGTAAAGAGAGAGAGAGAGAGAGAGAGAATAACAATACAAACGACGGGGTCGCGAGATGGGCTACCAATAGAACTAAATGTCATTTCAAGTCAGCATCCGCATGGCATCCACCCGACCAGCACCTCGGCATATCGGCTCAGCAAGAGGTGAAGCGACATAAACCAAACACATTAAAGAAGCAAAAGAGGTAGCCACGCTGAAAGCAATCACTGCTAAAATACAACCTGTGGCAATATATTTTCACAGTTGCAAATCCAACTCACATGAACGGTTTGAACCACTCCCCACCTTTCGCTATAAGTCAGCCGAGTACGAATCTATATCCCGTACCAACATGGAGGCCCGCCCATGGCCGATGATGACGGCCGTCGCGTCTACTGGTGGCCATGACGGATACCACCACCGCCCCGGTTCTTTCGAACGGAAATGGATCCGGGTAGGTTACATCGTACCGCACGACATATCGGCGTCAGCCGAACGAAGCCTTTCGGGCCCTCGGCATGCATGCTGCACCTGCCATGTACCGACCTACTTACGCATTGGCTCCGAGCCGCATATTTGCTCCTCGAAGGTTGAACATCCAGTCGTTCATAGTCACACCACCTCGGATACAATAGAGGGAGAGAGACCCAAAAAAAAAAAAGGTCCTAATACTAAGTTATTACTTGTTGTAGCGAGGGTATCTTGAATTTGTAATAAAAAAAAAAGCAATTGGTAGTGCAAGAGCCACATGACCTGCTGATTCCTGTACGCCCATCCGGACAGCCCGGAAGTAAAATCCAGCCGCTTCTGGATGAATTCTCCATGGATTTTTGAAATGAACCGAGTGCCATTGCCATTCAAGGCTCGCTCCCCCAACACCCCCTCTCATCAGTGTCGCCGCTGACAGCCACGGCTTGGAACAAAAATGACACTCAAGTCGCGTCATTGTACGCCTTGGGTTGGTAGGCTTGGCGGCCATTAAAGACAAAAGGTACTGAGCCGCGGGCGGGGAACCCCCTTCCCGTGCGTACTACTCCGGGCCGGCATGAGCTGGAAGAAAGGAAGGCGAGAGAAGGAAGCGCTTGCGACTTTGTCTGGACATGGCATGGCCAGAGGCATGCGCACCCATGGCCTCTGGATGACCGTCCTCACTCGGGCCCCCGGGGGGGCCGTTCATCGTCGGCCCGCGTCGTTTAAGACCTCGAAGATGCCCCCGATGTTGTGGGTGGGCTCCTCCAACGGCTTCCCGAAGGCGGCCACCGACCGCTTGCTGCGCAGGGGTGACGGCTCCAGCAGGTCCAGGCCGGGCGACTCGGGCTCGAGCATGGAGGCGGGCGCGAAGGGGGCCTGGGCCGAGGCCGGCGAGGTGGCAGCCGAGGAGCTCGAGGAGGCCGAGGAGGACGAGGGCATCGAGACGCCCGAGAGGTAGGCGGCGAGCAGGGCGCGCAGGTCGGCGTTGGCGGTCGGCGAGGGCATGCCCCACGGCCGGCTGATGCGCTTGTAGCCGCGGCTCATGGTGCGGGGCGGCGGCGTCGAGGGGGCCGGGTGGTGGTGGCCGGCGTCGTCGCGGGGCCGCGGCTCGGCCGCCGAGGAGAGGCGGTTGTTCTGGAGGCGGCGGAGCTCGGACTGGTTCCGCGGCGAGAGCGAGGTGATGAACTGGCGCGAGGTCCGGATGCGGGGCGAGGCGGGCGGCGAGGCGGGCGGCTGCTGGAGGACGGAGACGGGGCGCTCGAAGAAATCGATGCCCTTGGCCACCTCGATGTTGCCGGTGACGGTGGAGTTGGCCTCTTGTAGTAGCAGGTCCATCTGGTCCTCGTCCAGGTCGGCCAGCAGCTCGAGCAGCTGGTCCATGGAGGAGCGCTTGCGGTGCTGAGACGTGACGGGCATCTTATGGTTTGTTGGGGTGAGACACGGGATATTGGAAGCTTTCGTTGGAGGGGGGCGCGGCGGGATTGGGCGCCGGCGCGGGTGTTCAGATCAGAGCAAAGCAATACCGAGCGGGCGAACGAGGGTCGGGAGGCGCGCACAACATCTACGGAGGGATGGGCGGGTGCTCAGACGATGACGATGTCCGCCTTCGGGAGGGAAGGAGGAGGCACGCGTGGTAGGTAGGCAGGCAGGTACTAGTAACGGGGGCGGTTAGGGATGGGGATGGGGATGGGGGGGGGAAAAGAGAGCGAGCGACACGGGCTTGGGGAGGGCCAGGCGTGGAAATTGGAACGGGCGAAGAAAAGGAGGTGGATATATTCGCTCACGAACATGCCAATCGCGCGCCCATCGTTTCCCCATTGCGGGCGGGTTGACATGATGGCCGTTCTCTGACACGAGCCTGTCGAGACCGGGGGGGGCGTGGTTAGGGATGGGGATGGGGATGGGCAGGATCCAGGGCATGGAGGATAGGCCAAATGGGCAGCAGCCCCGGGGGCGTTGCGCTAATGCAGGTACGCCGGCGACGATGAATTAGCCGGGGACAGAGCCAAGCGCCCCCAGGCATAGCTTGGAGATGGCATGGCACCGGAAGCGAAGGCTACCTCCTCCTCCTCCTCCTCCTCCTCCTCTCGCTGGAGGTTACCTAAGGTATCCCATTGACGATGAAGCGAGGCGCAGGCACACACGCGGATCCAGGGGACGCGCGCGCACCCCCGGGCGAGCAGCAGCGCCGGCGCAACCTCATTAGACACCGTCGGGGCCAGAGGCTTCAATCCTCTGGCGAGCCGGCCGAGGGCCATGTCTCGCGCATTCGCAGGCGGTGGAGGAAGGGTTGGAACCATGGAGATGGGATGGATGCGCAATCAATCTCCATGCCCATCATCTGCTCCACCGGGCGGATCGTGGTCGCAACTAGACAACCTCCACCCGCGGGCCATGGCATTTCGGCTCCTCTCGTTTCCATCCACCACGTTCCCACTCAGCCGGCGGGCTGCTGGGCTGCCGTCCAGCTTTTTTCCACGCCTGCTGCTGCTGCTGCTGCTGCTGCTGCTGCTGCCGTTGCCGTTTACTTGGAACTTGTTTGTTTCATCCCAGGAACCCCATTGCATCTCGGAAATGCTGCGGCGATGGCGCTGGTCGGCTGCATAATGCATCAATAAACAGGACGGCGGGAGGCTCGGCAGGCTTGTCGGGACGCCTCCAGCGAGCCAGTCATGGATGCGACCTCGACCCCGCTCCCGAGATCCATATGGGTTCCTGGACTCGTTTTTCTTTCCTTTTCCACCCCCCTTCCTTTCCTTCTTCCGGATGGTCCTGTCAAACGTGCGTCAATATCTGGTTTTCTCTCTTGGTCTTTCACTCCCCTCGCCCCCGCCCAGACGAGCCGGTGGTAACTTGGAACCATGGCTCGGACCCCTCGGCGGCGGCATTGATGTCGATTGTCTCACCTGGAATTCCGTATCTCGCGCGCACGAGTGGGCGCCTCTTCCTCCTCCTCGTCCTCCTCCTCCTTCTCGTCCTTGCTTTGCGGCTGCCAAGGGGGGCCCGAAGCCAGAGAGGCCCCGATACATCCGCATCCCGATCCATCCCATCCGAGCGCGATTCCAGCATGGGGGAAGGGGGGAGGAGGGGCCAATGGCCAGGCCAGGACGGACCCGTTCTGGCGTTGGTTGCTGGCATGGAATCGATCCATGGATCCGTGGCACTCGCTGGGGGCCCCGTCGTCCTTTCGCTGGTGGCGGTTGGCCTTCCAATGGCCAGTGTCGAAGCCACCGCCACCGCCCATCATCTGTCGTAGGCGTTGCTTGAAAGCAGCATTTAGACCATGGGGGTTAGCGGTGTCGCTAGATTGGGCGCCCAGGGCTTACTGCCAACGACACAGAAATTAGGTGAAGAGTCAATCCTCATCACCCCCTTTATTTCCGTCTCAGGGACCGCCCGCGACCAACACCCCGTCTGCACTGCCGCTCGGCATTGGTCTCCTAGCTCTCGAATATGCAACCTCGATGGTGTCCAGCCGCACTGTTCGCCGGGCAGCAGCCACCCGCCACAGCATCTGTGGAGGCGGGAATGCCCTGCGTCGATTCATCCCAGCTCTCCCCTCCAGCTCACTTGCATCCATCCATGCATAGCAGTGGAATAGGCCCGATGGAGGATGGGGCGGGCCCAGGACCCCCGAGCCGGGACGGCACGAGTGCTTGATTGAGCCCGAAGGTGGTCTATTTTTGATCCGCCCCAAAGCCTTGATCGGACCATCCAGGATCACTCTGCATCCGGCAAAGGCGAGGCGGCGTCGCCCGTGGGCCTCTTCTCGCCCACGACACGTCGGCCCCCTCATGCAGCGCCCATGGTTGGCACTGGCCCACCCGCCTTGTCCCGCTCCCACCACGCCTTGGGGGGGAGGGAGGCTGTTGGGCTTGCTGCTGACGCGTCGACCTTGTCGAGGCTCGCCCGCGAGCGTGCCCGTCGAGGTCATCCGGCAGTGCTTCGCTGCAGGGCACCGGCGGCGCCCAAACTCTCGCCGCGAGTGGGTGGCCTGAGCTGGGGGTGCGACACGGGGGCGCTGGCCCTCGACAAGTCTGCACACGACGGCATGGGCTGCGTGGCTGCAGGCCAGTCTCCAGGGAGGGGCCGGAGGTCGGCGAGAGCTTCCCGGACCTCATTGGGGGGAGAGCGGCATACGGCGTGCGGCGGACGGGTTCCTGGGACCAGAGCGTTCCCCCATTGGTGCGCAAACCGCGGGCGTGAGGCCCGGCGACGGCGAAGGATGTTTAGGCTCAAGGCCAGCATCTGATGGGGCGGCGAGGAACACGAGACCAACTACAGCCAAGAACGTCGGCCTCGGGCATGTCTCACGGCAACCTACGCAGCCTGCCGCCCGTTGGCTGGCGCCGCGCAAACGTTGTCGTCAGCACAGGTTGGTGACAGCTCGACGACAGCCGCAAACAAAAATGTCTTGATTCCTGATGGAAGCGACGTCTCATCCTGCCCTCGAGGACGAGTGTGCGCTGTCCGTCTCTTGCCCCCGTCCAGCTATACTCGGTAAGCCCCGACATCGACCGGCCCGCCCGAGCCCCTTTTGCCCATAATGGCTGTCGCTGCCGCTGCCCGTTCACGACCGCCTCTCGTAGGCCAGTATCGCGGCTTCCTGGCGCCCCCTCAGTTCTCATACAAATCCCTCGTGGCCATCGCGACAGGACGCAGGACAAACCACCGAAACCCCTTCCCGGGCCTGCATACCACCATGAACCCCCCGGCGCCCAAACCCCGGCCCTACAGCCTCCACAGCCTGTTCGGCCGGCAGGGCTACTACAACGGCCACGGGGACGGTTATTACAACGGCTACAACAACCTCAGCGGCGGCGCCATCGCGGGCATCGTCATCGGCAGCATCCTGGGCTTCCTGGTGCTGCTCTGGCTCGTCTACTGCTGCTGGGCCATGGGGCGCGGCTCGAGCCGCCGCAGCCACCGCCACCACCACCGGAGGCCGCGGAGGTCGCACCGCAGCCGGTCGTGTTCCACCATCTCGTGCGTCCGCGTGGCCCCCGTCGTGTACGAGCGGGGCAGGACCGTCCACGTCGAGGAGGGCCACCTGCCCCAGCCCGCGCCCACTGCTTGCCAGGGAGGGCCCGAGTGCACCGTCTACAAGAACTACTATCATTGACGACGGCAACTCTGTTTTATCCTTCCCCCCTCCCTCTCCCTCGACCTGCAACCCGGTTGAACGACACGGCGAACGCCGGGAACGGAGCCGGGCAGTCTGGGAGGCGACGGGGAATTTACAAAAGCAACTGTCACCGAACACACACGAATCCGCGAGAATGGGGGGTCTTCGATATGGCTCTGGCCACGGCGGCCACAAGGACGGCCAATGGGGGTTGGCCACGGGCCACGGGCGGCATTGCGTGGGCGTGCCTCGATAGTAGCTCGCATCAAAGTGCATCAAAAGCGAGTAAATGATTCTTCCGCCGTCAATGAAATTATCCATACCATACCACCATAGACCAGCAACGATGCTATTCTATTCTTCCGAGCCGGTTCCGCACTGACTCCGTTCTAACAAGAGTTCAGGGGGGGATACATGGATATATGCCACACAACCACTTTTCTTTTTGGTCCACGAACGCCGAAAATAGCGAGAACCCAAAGATGCATCGATTACCGCACAACGTGGAAACCGATACCCGGAAGAACAATGCGGTTATCTTGAGGTCGCTAATGCCTTCTGGGCCATAGCCGCGGGTACATGGGAGAAAGACCAGGTTTGGGAGTCTTCAGAGACCAGCGGCCTGTTTCGACCTCACACGTGGTGAGTTGGAGCGGAGCCTGCATATTTTCTCCGAGGCGGAGTAACAAACCACTGGCTCTCGAATGCTGCTACGGTATGCAATCGCATGGCTCGGGAAAAGGTTGAGATTTATGCGCGTCGTCGGCCGGCTGGCTCAACAACCCCCCCCCCCCTGCACACTTTGCCCACCTATGGGATGGCGCTGGGGGGCGGGGGGTTTTGTGTGTGGAGCGCGTAGATCGCCAGGCCCCTTTGGCGGAGCATAATCCGTTGTGTCCAACGAAGGCGTTACTTCTCTGGCTTGGTCCAGCGTTTGGACACTGAGAACCTTTGAGGTCATGAGGGTAACCTACCCAGTGCCGTAAAGCAGCGCCCACCTTATTCCCGCCGCTGTTCGCGGATGTCCCCCCCCCCCCCCCCCCCCCCCCCCCCCCCCCCCCCGACGTTTTCCCGAACGGCGCGCGGGCCGCGAAACCCGCGGGACTAGAGCCGTCGAAGCCCCCCGGGGGTCGCATCGATGGTGTGGTGTCGGAGCGCGAAGGGGGCAGACGGACTTCCCGCGGCCGGGCCGGGCTGCTGGTGGTGGGGGTACGCGGCACCCTCGGTCCGGACCCGGCCGGCGAAGAGGTTCTGCGTCTTGCCCCCCCCGCCCCCGAAACTGGTACCGGCTAGCGCGCGGGCGGTGCCCGCCCCCGAGCCCCGTTGCCGACGACCCAAACGAGGCCGGCGGCGGACACGCAACCAGGAGGTCCCCGACGGGGGCCCGCGTGGATGGCGGCCTGCCGCGGGCTGCCACCGTCATCGTCGTCGCTGTCGGTGTCGTGGCCCGCCCGCCCACAGACCCCCTGTTCGTATATATTCCCTTCCACCAGGCTGGCGATGGTGGTCGATCCCGTGGTTCCGGCAAGGAGGACGCTGCTTCATGACCTGGAAGCTGGTGAACCCAGCAGGGGGAGGGGGGCTTGAGCGCTGGTATTTTGATTCGCATTGCTCCAGGGGGTTACGACATACATAGTAACTGACAGCCGCCTAGGATAGCATGTAGGTATCGCTAGGGAAGTAGATGGCAAGTGAGTATTGTACACACGGTGTGCTGCATGACCCAAAGACACATCTGTTGGCGCCACGTATTGGCTTTTGTGTGGCTGCCGTGTCGTCCGTTACTCCATCTCTTGAGTTTCGGCAACGTCTTTACGGGGGGCTCTCCCAGCAACGGGCAGCGCGTGACCCCCACCCCCCATTCGTGCCGTATTCTTGCTAATCGTGGTGGACCTCGAATATTGTCCCGGTACGTGATGAAAAGCGGAGAGGTCCTGATGGGGATGTGTGATGGCCTCTTACCAGAAGCTACTCGCCACCGGCTGGCCTTGGGAGGACTTCGGGGTCTTGCAGAGAGCCGGTTTCCCTATACGTGTCCCAACACTAATAACAACAAGCCGAATCGGGCAACAAACATGCTACCGAGTCGCATGTTGCGGCATTTCAGCTGGTTCTTTCCCCCCCCAGGGATGGAAGATCACAAAGCAAGATCGAGTTGGGCTGCCCGTTTCGGTCGACAAAAGAATGGTCATCTTTTTTGTTTTTTATGGCAGCTTGCGAGTACGTGGCTTGGGCTACTAACTACATACTACCCTGGACTCCCCAGAAGGAGCCCTAGGCGGCAAGCAATGATAGTGGGCGCATTCGCCGGTGTGGAGTTTGACGCTTCGGCTCATGCAGGGTGGGGTCTTTTGCATGGGATGTCGTCGTGTGTCTTGGTCAATGGGCGAGGTGGGCGTGGTGGGAGCCCGTCCCATAAGGGAAGAGGCAATCGAGAAGTAGGGAAGTAACACTTGAAGTAGGTACTTAAGTGCCCGTGTAAGTGAGTACACGTACATAGGGTAAGTACTTACCTACGAAGTTGGGCGAGGGCTGGAGTGGAGATAGTGGGAGGTGTAAGTACATGGTAGGTATTACCTAAAGTAGGAAATAGATGTTTGCGGGGCGATGGGATGGGTGAAGCCTTCAAAGGCCCCGGCCATCCAGTTTCTTCCCCCCCCCCCCCCCCTTTCGGCGCTGTTCGGATGCTGCCGGATCGAAGCAGGGGTGCGAACTGTTGTTGCTGGTGGGAGGAATGGCCGGCTCATTCTGGAATCCTCGTATGCCCCCCCCGCGCGGCCGTGGCGAAATGGCGAATGCGCGGCCAGCGTCCGAGGTCTGGGCCCTTCGCTCGACGTGGTCCTCCAGGCCTGCATTCGAAGGCGGGAGGGAGAGAGAGCTGTCTGTCGTCCATTGGTTAAGTACTTCTTACCTATCTGTCAGCATGTACTTGTTCCATTCGGGATATTTTGCTGCTCGTCACATGTACCTTTCTACCAGTGAGCACCTATGGGAAGGATGGGAAATTCCATGGTAGATCACAGCTGCAGTAAAGAGGGCGTCCATACGTATCCAATAAATGTAGATACACACACATGCACGCACACACACGCATGCGCCACGGAACAGCGCAGCTCGACCTCCCTGTCCCCCTTCTTGTCACTTTGGCTCGCGACGTTGCCGTTGCGTCGCGCGCCAGCTGAGCTTAAAGTATCTCGGGCGCCGTTTCCCTCCCCCGTTCTTCTTCCCCCTTCCAGCCCGCGCGCGCGCGTACGGGTGTGTGTGTGTGTGTGCCTGTCTCACGTACCAGAAGAAGTCGCTCATCCTCCCCTTTCGTCCCGGTATCGCGCATTCGCCCGCCGTCGCTCTCTACTACTTTTCGTCGTGACGCCTTCCCCGCCTTGTCCTCACCCTCCCTCCCTCTCTCTCCTCTCTTCCATGGCTGCCGCCTGCCGCGACCATGAATGCCGCCGCATTGTACCACGTCTTCTCCTCGGGTTGCGAGCACCCGCCACCGTACCACTCGACAACCCGCACCGTCCTTGAGTCGTAAGCAAAACCTCCAGCCCTTTTTCTCACCCCGCGGGCCCGCGTATATGGATTTCCCAACTAGGTCGCACTGGGTTCCCAGGCCTCCCTCCCCCCTCCTTTCGCCGTGGACCAACCCGCTCATAGTAGCCGGGTCTGACCTCTTCGTCGTCGGCAGCATTCTGTGCGTCTGGATCGTTGCGTCCTACGTGCCGCAGATCCTGGCCATCCGGCGCCATGGCACCAAGGGGATATCGCCCTACTACGTCCTCAATCACTGCCTGTTCTCCACCACCACCTTCGCCCTCCGCCTGAGCCACAACGTCTTCTACGGCGCCTTCGAGTGCGTCGCCGCCGGCGAGCTCTGGGCATGGC
Organism: Nigrospora osmanthi; assembly: GCA_029489945.1. Lineage (NCBI taxonomy): Eukaryota > Fungi > Ascomycota > Sordariomycetes > Amphisphaeriales > Apiosporaceae > Nigrospora > Nigrospora osmanthi. Next base: position 1,082,122 of record CP120499.1, read on the forward strand.
AAGGCTACGCCGCCCTCCTCGGCTTTCTCGAGGTCCTGGTGCAATGGCTCTGCGCCGTGCTGCTGTGCGTGTCGGTCCTCGGGGCCTTCCCCCTCTATTTCTTTTACCCACCCGGGCCACCCGGATATGCTGACTCGCCTCTCCAGCTTTGCCGTGTACGTCCGCTATCGGACGGAGCCGCGGATTGAGGAGCCGCCGCCCGACGAGGCCCGGGCCCGCCGCATGTCGGACTGGCTCCCCGAGGAGATGCACGCCCACAAGCTGAGCTCGCCGCGCATGCGCCTCATCTTTTGGTCCTACCTGGCCGCCACCTTGCCCGTGTCCCTGGCCATCCTCCTCGCCAGCACGCTGGCCCCCTCGCCGGCGCCGGGCCCCCTCGGCGTGGCCTACAAAGTCCTGTGGGCCACCTGGATCAGCCTCCTGTGCGGCGCCGACGCCTTTCTCGTCGTCTTCCAGTTCATCAAGCAGATGAAGACGGCCGGCCGCCTCCGCGCCCGCGGCTCCCTCAGTCTCGCCTCGGTGGGCATGCAGTCCGTCGCCTTGGTCTTGCTTTCGGTGGCCCAGTTCTTCCGCTCGCGCAAGAACATTGTACTCGAGCGGGAGCCCCGCATGACCTTTAGGCGCTTCCTGGGTCTGCTGTTCTACATTGTCGGGTCAGTCAGTGTGGACGTCATGTATCTGGTGGCCGGCTTGGGCTACCTGGTACTGTTTTTGCTGTGTGTGCTGTTCGACTGGAATGACATCTTCGAGAGGAGGTTTGGCAGGATTCAGCTGTTGTGATGAAAGACTGGTCAAATATAGAGCCTCGGTTTTCTCACGTCCATACCACTGCATGTTTTACCCTTCCCTTTTGCATATCCATGTCTGTGAGGCCACTGTTTTATTCTGATGATCCTCTGCTCGTTGCGCCATCCATGTCACCTAAGCAAAACATGAGCATCGAGACAGAAAACCCGAAGTTTGCTGTCCCGCCCAGCTCATCGAAGTACGATACTGCTATTTACAAGGTTCCTGTATATGCACAGGGGACATGGCATCGCCCTGATAATAACTCCTCTTCGCGCAAACTTCCCATTTTGAAGTGGGCAGTATGACCGAAGCTATGGGCAACGAAGACTGGCCTTGTTGTCAATGTGCCCAGAGAAAAGTATGACATGGTGAACAGACTATAAAAGTGCCATCCCGGAGACAAAGGGTCCCGTTCAGAATGTAGCGCATCGTTCTGGCACTGAATGGATTTGTCCATCATCCTCTCATTGCTTCCTCCTACTTCATTGAATTCACGTGGCGATATTCACGTCTAGTTGGCTCCCACTGCCCAGCCTCAATTTCTCCTCGGGTAATTCTTCCTGTGATGGTGATTTGTTCCAGTCCAGATACTCACCCACCCTGTACGGCCTGAGCCAATGCAGGGAAATACGAGGGTCGCCCTTCTGGGCACCAGGTATCATCCCAGCGTGGTTGTTCCGGCCTCATCGGCCCCGGGGTCGTTTTGGGTATGATACCTAGGTAGGTAAGTACTTACCGTGACATCTTTTCATGTATCCCTCTTTTCATCTTCACTACCTCACCACGGCAGCTTCTGTGCTCGCTTCTACAGCCCCTTTTGGGAACAGTGGTTACATTCTCCAAAGACTAAGTGCTTCCTTCACATATTTCTGCTTGCATGCCAGAAGGCAAGATTCCAGTTCAAATCACGTCTTCCACATCCTCCCATAGCTTCCTGCGCTCCAACTGTCACCCCCCACCTGGGCTTTCGGATCACGTCGACGTGCTTTTCGGCGTTCACCCCGGTTTGTTGGCCAACTCTTCCCGTGGGTTGCCACCACCCATTGACCCGCCAAAATTCACATCCCTGGCTGGTTTCCTTTCCCAGCCCTTCTCATAGATATCTGACCGCAAACTCTTCTATCACACCTTGCCCTTAACACCCTGCCCTGCCAGCCGGGCAGCAACACGATATTTGGGTTTCTCTTCCAGTATAACAGTACCCGCAGATCCCGGCCGTTTCCTCCCTCAGTGAACTTGAAAAGGACGTGGCTCTGCCTGTACGGGTATGTAGGGGCGGAACTTTTGTCTCTTGTGTTTACGGACATCGCCACTCCTGTACCGTTGGACGGATCTGACGATACTACCGGCTGTTCCGATCCCCCTCTATCTCGCTCTCCGAACATCTTCGGCGCCACCAGGCAGCTTCACCCCGCAGCCACCCACCTTGCTGCCGGCGCCGAGGGCTTGACCCCGTGTGCCCAGGAGCATCACCGCCTCCGCCAAGGACGAGGGGAGACCCCAACCAGGGTAATTTGCATACGCACCTAAGTAGGTAGTTTGTGCTGGCGATTACCGACAGCTCAAGTCCCCCGTTCGAGGAGCTGCCTATCGAGGCCCGCATGGAGATTTATCGCTTCGCTCTGTGCGAAGACGACGAGAACACGCAGTACGCGCCCTAGCACCGCCAGATCCGTGGGGAGCTTCTTCCCATTTTCTCGGCCGAGAGCAGCTTCTCCCTCAGAGACGGCGCTGGGCTTCGACATGCTCGGCCGCAAGCACCACCGGCGGCTACACGACCAATGCATTCCCATCCGTCAGGGCGACCGGGACGGGGAGAGGGGTTCCTTGGCCGAGGACTTCCATCCGGCCTTCGCTCCACGACGATGAATACATGTCCCCGGCACGTCGTCGACGAGTCGCCCCCCCCCCCCCCCCCCCCCCCCAAAACCTCGGTCGGCTGGTCAAGGTCCTGTTGCGTCCTCGCGCCCCTCTTTGCCCGCGTCAACCAGCAAATCAGGCTGGTCAAAAGAGTGCTACAAGCACACGCACTGGCGGGCCCACGGGCGACGGAGGTTGCCAGTAAGCCGGGAACGAAGCGGCAGAGGATGGCGTAGTGTCGTTGGGGAAATGGGGGGGTGGGGGGGGGGAACATGGTCGTCAGGTGAATCTCAATGACCCGACAGGAGATGATTGCAGATGGCTCATCGAAGTTTCGGTTTGGTCTTTTGGGGAAGGGAGGATGCTGGCTGCTACGGCGGCACGAAACAGGCAAAGCCTGCGCCGACGGTTTCGGTGATGGGTAACCCTAAGCAAGCCCATGCTATGGACGGGGACAGAGAGACTGGCCGGCTTGCCTGGTATGGGAAATAGAGTCGTGATATCATGTGCTCTGCCCGCTGCCAACTTTCGGTGATGCTTCCATCCCGTCCCATCCCATCCCATCCCACCTCGTATCGCACGTGCGCGCGCGGGGGCTTAGGACGGGATGGTTGCAGCGACGTCAATCCGATCTCATGGGATGTGTTGGACGGGAAGGAGGAGTTGAGTACATAGGTAAGTACTTCATCATGAGATCAGGTACCTTATCTACCTTGAGTTCTTAACCTACCTATGTAGGTACTTCTGAATTAATAAGGCCGGCGAGAGAGGGCGTGACGGCAAAAGAGGGCCACACCTGCAAGGGCTGACCGATAAAAGACGTCGGAAAAACATCCATGGATCCATGGCGCTCCTCCTTCCCCATGGATGATAGATGGGAGGGGATATGTTTTGTGCCCGTCTCATGAGAGTTCGATGATGCGCAGGCCGTATCCCTGCCGGCGGTAGCATGGGAATCGGCAAAAAGCCCCGCGCAGCAGCAGCACCACCACCAGAGAGCATCATCTCCACAGGGCCTCTCCCACCCCATCTATTGGTTCGAGTTGGTCCCTTTGCTAGCCTTCCTCGTTCCCCCCCTGGCGATCCTCCAAACCGCCCGGCCAGGCACGCAAAGCCCCGTGCAGAAACGTCCAGGCTCCACGACCATCGACTTGCGCGTCATGAGCCCCATATCCGGGGGGGCGGCGCAAGGGGGGGCAGGGGGGGCGAAGGGAAGGAGCCTCCTGGAACGGGTTGCTACTACTACTTACTACTGCCGACCTAGGGTTGTTGTTTTTTTTCCCGGGGGGAGATGTTTTCCTCGGCGCGAAGATCATCTTTGGGCTCCCGCGATTCGTTCCTTCGCTCCTTGCCGTGTTAATCTTTTTTGTGTTTCCGTCGCCGTACCTGTACCCGTCGCCGCTGCCGCCGACGCCGACGCCGTCCCGTTTGTTGACGCCGTCCCGTTTGTTGACTTCCGCCGCCGCGATAGTGAAGCCAGCCTACACGACCCAAGACAACCCAACCCCTCCCTCTTCCTTCCGTCTCCCATCCATACTCATTCCTCCAGGCTCTCTCTCCTTCCCCCTACCCCACCCCCCCAGGGACTCGGCCGAGCATGCTTTCCCTCCGGCGGCTCGCCATCGCCGCGTCCTTGGCGCTGATCTTCCTCATCACCCTGTACTGCTTCCCTTCGAGCCGGGACGTCGCCCGGCAGCGCCTCGCCACCGCGCTCGCCCAGGGCTCGGCCGCCATTGCGCCGGCGGCGCCACCGCCCGGGACGCCGCCGCCGCCACAGGACGCCGGCGGCACCGCCGGGGCGCAAGCCGAGCCCGCGTCCGCCCGCGTCGAGCTCGTCGTCTCGTCCGTTGTGGCCGACAACACCTCGTGGATCACCGACTACTTCCCCCACTACCCGGCCCACATCTACGTCGCCGACGACCCCCACGCGCCTCTGACGGTGAAGCACAACATCGGCCACGAGAGCGCCGTCTACTTGACGTGCGTAGGACACCCGGCCCCTCCACCCCTTTGTTTTCTTTTTGCTGGTAGAACGCCAAGCTGAGACATGGCCCCAGGTACATCATCGACAACTATGACAACCTGCCTGACGTAGTCATCTTCCTCCACGGACGGCGCTACCAGTGGCACAACGAGGACCCGTTATACGGTACGTTCCCTTTCCCGCCCCCATGGTGCCACCCATTAGCGCTACTTGCTCTCTCGTGACCGCGCGAAGCCCCTCCCCATGGCTAACATCTTCCCCCCCCCTTTTCCCCCTCGGACCAGACGGCGTGCCGGTGCTGCAGAGGCTGCGGATCGCGTACGTGCTGAGCCACGGGTTCGCGACGCTGCGGTGCTCGTGGCTGCTGGGGTGCCCGCGGGAGATGGAGCCGCGCGTGGACGCGGCGGCGCGGTGGGACGACCCGACGGCGGACCAGCGGCTCAAGACGGAGGCGGCGTACGCGCTGGCCTTCACGCAGCTGTTTCCGGGCGCGCCGGTGCCGGCGGCCGTGGGCACGCACTGCGGCGGCCAGTTCGCGGCCACGCGCGCGCGCCTGCGCGCCCGCCCCCGCGCCGACTACGAGGCCTACCGCCGCTGGCTCTGGGCCACCGACCTCTCCGACGAGTTCTCGGGCCGCGTCATGGAGTACTCGTGGCACCAGATCCTCGGCCAGCCCGCCCTCGACTGCCCCCACGCCGGCGCCTGCTTCTGCGCCAAGTTCGGCCTCTGCGGCCTCGACTGCGCCGAGCACGGCTGCCGCGGCCGCTACTTCTTCAAGTTCGGCGAGCTGCCCCCCAACTGGCCCCACGAGGGCCCCGGCACCGACGGCTGGCCCGCCAAGGACTGGTACCTGGCCGAAGGCGCTCCTGCCGCCTGAGGAGACGTGGTCCCCCGTCCCCCCCTCCCCCTTTCAACCGACGGTACACTCGTACACACAACACACACACACACGCCCAAACATACTACACGTCAACACGCGTACAAATACAGGGGCGCGACGGAACTTTCCATCGACTCCCTCCGCCCGCCGCCGCCAGTGGCCCCTTGCTAGCCTGCTTTATGCCGACTTGTAAGACAGCGGGCCGGGGCGGCTCGCATCCAGGGGACCCGCGGCTTCCCGCATCCGATTGCCGGCCCGCCTCTGCCCGCTGTTCAACTTGCCAACGTGGGATGCGGCAGCCAAGATCCGCGTCCGGATCTGGAGCCGCCAAGACTGGCAGACAAATAAGCAGCAGACCAGAACTTCTGGGAATCAGATCCCCATCATGGTACTTTATTGCCCCCATACCAGGCCTTCGATGTATCTACATTTGCTGGAGCCTATCTGTATCCAAAAGAACAATTGCATGCACTCAAAATCGAACAGGTTTACCGATACAAGAGAATGAATGCAGGAGTGATGGGTCATGTTTTCAGGCTTCTCCGCTACTCAGAAACATCGCCACCGAGTTCTGAATGCGGGTGAGCTCTTTACTCCGTAACTCAATATGCCTAAACTTGCGTAGTACCTCAGTACATATGCGACCATGCAAATGAACATATGCAGCTGCCCAGGCACCTCACCACGCTTATATAGAATACTACATTGCCATCTCCCACAAGAGGCCAACACCCATTTGTGTCAAGGACATGCCGGCATGGCCGGCATTGCCATAGCGACCCAGTCCCATTTCACATACTGGGTTCAAGTCGGACTTCCTTCTGCCGCCTCGCGCCGGTCGTCAAAGTTGCCGGTCCCCTCGGTGACAATGGCCGTTCTGCTAATGCAGCAGTCAGGTCGCTTCCCGACAAAAATGAGCCGAAATTCCAGCTCCAAAGCTGTCATTACCGGCCTCCAAGTCCCGTCTTTTTAGGCGCTACCTTGCGGCGGGTCAGCTTGGGAGCGCGCACCGCCCCTACCACGACCGCCACGGGGTGCGCCACGTCCGCCGCCCTGTCCGCGGCCTCCCTGGCCTCGTCCACGACCACCTCCGCGGCCTCTGCCGTTGTTCTTGGCAAGAAGGCTTGCTGGCGGCGGTACGGCGTTGTATCCATTCGCCGCCGGGTGGGCGGCGTTTCCGGGGACGAATACTTGCGATGCTTCGGGAGTCTGACCCGGCACGTAACCGGCCTGCGGCGCCCGGTTCCCACGGCCACCCCGCTGGGCGCCACCCCGCTGTCCTGCCGGGTGGCCCCTAAAGGAACCTTGTGCTGTCTGGCCCTGTGGAGCAGGACGATACACAAGGTTGGCGGGCTGCAGTTGCGGTGCTCCGTTGGCGCCGTTGATGGCGCCTCGGAAAGATCCTTGCAATGGACCAGGCGCGGGGGCATCTCGATATGTCGATCCGTCATGGGCCCGTAGCCCATTCGAGTGGCCACCCCGGATGGCGTACGTGCTCGTCGATTTGCCCTTTCCGCTGTTGGTAGGGACCGCAGCTGCGAAGAGCTGCTTGTTGGACAGATTCAGGACGGCCTTGGCCGACACCGTGGCTCCACGGAACGGAGAGCATCGCTCTCCGAGATGTGTGCCACTCAAAAACGCGTGGTCAAAAACGATATCCAGCATGTGGTGGTTACCAACGGTGCTGATACCAACGACGATACCCTCGGCGCCTGTTGTTGCCTTGCCGGCGCCCGACGCATAAAGGACGCGGTCTCCAAGCTCGAACTTCTGGGTGCCGAGTCGTTGCTCGGCATCTTCAATGCGCAGCAAGCCGTTCCTGGATGCCTTGCGGGGCAGCCAACGTCCCTCGCCCTTCGTTTCCTCGAGCGCGGCAAGAATGCCGTCAAGACTGTGCTCAATGGCAAGCACCACGTTCGAGTCGAGTTGTTCCGCATCCAGAGGCACCTTCTCAAACTTCTTCGTCTCCACTTTCTTGAGCCAAGCGACAATCTCCTTGACTCGGACGGTCGCCTGCTCCGCCGACAAGTGCGGGAAAATGTCCTTCTCGTGGATCTCATTACCCTGGGGGTTTTGCATCAAGCCAGCGAACAGATCCGGGAAGCTAGCAGCGTATTGGATGATGAGCTGTTTGGCAGCCTGGCTGTACTCCCAGCCGCGGTCCGACTTTCGACTGTAGCCGAGCACCTTCAGCTTCTTGGCCTCGAACTTAAGGTTGAGACCCAGGTTGACTCGCAGGTCTCCCACCGTGTAGACAAAGTACGATGCCGTGATGCGACTGAGAACAAGCGGTGCGATGCCGAGTTGTTTCGCAATAGCGTGTCCGGGCTCGTATCGGGTAATGTAGTCGGCCTGCTGCACGATGGGCTTGGCAAATTGCGCCAGTTGTAGGAAAAACGGCTGTTCGTGCGGGACGAACTTCTCGGGCTTGGGCTCTGCGTTCTTGGTTTGGTGAAACCTCATGATGGTTTCGACGCGGTCGTTCGCATGCCCCTTGACCCTGGCCGGACGTCCGTAAAACAGACTGTCCTGGGTGGTATCTCCCAGATAGAAAAGAAGAGACCCCTCGGGGAATTCCTCTTCAAGGGGCAGTGCCTCCTTCTCGATGAACCTCTGGTCCTCGCTGATCACTTCGTCCACCACGAGTTGAGTGGCGTGGTCAACCTGGGCGCCAGGGATATACCCATACTCTTTGACCAGGGCGCCTTCTTTCGTCTTAATCAGGCCCTTCAACATGTCAACGTGTGCGATTGATTCAACATTGCCTATGACAATGCCGAGTCGCTTGCTGTAGAAGCTGGTGAGGTGTGCTGCTTTCTTCTGCCAATCTTGCTTCTCGTTCCCCGAGAGCTCGCGTTGAGTGATCTGGCCGGAGCCGTAAGGGTCCAGGGCGTACTCAAAGTCTCGATCGGTGATGCGCATGATCTTGGCTTCCTGCAGGAATGGATAGCCAACATGGCACTTCTGGCCCAGCCTGTACTTGGCCGACTCGATGCTACTGCGCATTTCGGTGTCAGCCAGCGTGACGACCATGCTCTGATTCCGGCTTTCCTGGTTGAAGACCTTGACGCCGTGGAAATCCAGGCTGGCGGTATACGGCAGCGTCGCCAAACTAGGAAAGCCTGCTAAAGCCTCGACGTTGAGTTTGGCGCCGTCCAGCAGTCCTCGGTACAGCTCCAGACCCTCACTGGTAGGAAGATCGTAGATGTTCTCCACACATCGGCAGTTGGGGACGTCGGGAAACACGTTGGCCATGGAGGACGGGTATGTGTAGGGTGTGATGTGGGGATCGAAGCTGAACTTGAGCGAGACGCCAAAATCATTTCTGGCCTTCTCGTCGGCAGAGAGCAGGGCGTTCTTGGGGCCCATGGCAGAAAGCAGGCGCTTCTCGTCAATGAAGGGAATCTTGACGACGGCTTCCCATTCCATCTTTTTGCCGTTCATGTCGAGCTCAAAATCACGGGGATAAAAGTCGATGATGGGTGACTTGGGGTCGGTCATGAGCTCGTGGTAGATAGTTGGCACGATCTTCTTGCTTCGGTCCGGTAAGACACCCATGAGTTGCTCATACGGTCGGAAAGGTTGACCCAGCTTGAAGTTGAGGTCAGCTTTGAAGCCCTTGCTCACATCTAGTCACAGTTAGCAGGTGAGCCAAACAGTAGCGACATAGGGGATAACTTGCCAGAAATCATGGGCGAGTAATGGTAGCCGTAGTACCACGGCCATGACGCGACTCCCCGGTAGTAGTAATACAGCACCCATTGCAGACCCTGAACATAATTCTCGCAAAGCAGACGCAGCTCCGTCTCTTTGTTTTCGGGGGTCCACTCGAATTTGCTGCTGTAGTACTTATCCTTCCACTCGAGGTACTTTTCCTTGTACTTGATCTGCATGGATTCTTGCGACTCGGCCGGCGAGAGATCGATGACTTGGGCGTTGTCATATTTCTTCATGACCCGCGTCGCGGCAAAATGTCCTTCCACTTCCTCGTCGTCCTCATCGTCCTCATCCCCGCTAGCCTTGGCAGGGAACGAGACAAGGAGATGACGCTGGCCTTCGTCATCATCAACAGTGCGCCACTCCAGCTTCAAATCGTCGGCAACATCTTTGACGAACTGGCGGTCGGCCGCTGCTAGCTGGTGGCCGAGACCCAGGGGCTCCGAGGGCCGCTTCATCACGTACTTCTTGATCTGTTTCCACAGATCTTTCTGACTGGGCGTCATCATGACCTTTCCCTTGGCCTTGGGGGCCTCTTCCCCCTTGGCCTCAGCGAGCTGCTTGGCTTTCAGCCACTTTTGATCGGCATTTTCATGCTCGAAGTGGCGGAATTCCTCCTTGGACAGATCATCCAGAAGCAGGCCAAGCCTCTCCAGGTTGATGACGCCGCCCTCGTTGATGTATCCCTCGCACTGCGGGAGAACCTCCTTGTAAATGCGGAACATGGTCGCCAAGGCGCCCTCATTGATGTGAAGATATGGAAGATTGGGCAAGAAATCGTTTCCAACGAAGAAGGCCATGAGAATGAAATCATCTATCACCCGCTCCATGTCGAAAGGAATTTTCATGGCGCCTTCCACCTTCAAGTCCTGGAATTCCAGCTCGAGGTATTCCCGAACAATGCAAAGATGCATCAGGTAAAAGTTCTGGTGCTCGAGTTCCTTGGACTGTGCTTTGGAGGCCCGGCCGAACGTGACCTCCTCGCGCAGCAGGCAGAAATGGGGATCGTGGCTGAGAAGACCCAGCATGATCAGATCGGCGTCGAGGCCGTAGAGACAATGACGGACATTGGGGTCGTAGTCGGGCTGAGCTTTGGCGTTGCGGATGTACTCCATGATCTTGTGCTCACCCTCGCCGGGCACTTCGTGGCCGGAAAGGACCACTTCGCAGCCCTGCCAATCCGAGTCTTCCGACACCTTTTTGTGAATGAAGTATTTCAGCTGCCGGGTCAGCTTTGCCATGAAGTCGGTACCGGGGGTAATGCAATTGCTGTCGAAGGGGTCCTCTTTGGGGAGCTCGATGCCCTCCTTGATCGCCTTGTCTCGAGCTTTTTCAGCGTCGAGAGCGGTACGGAAACGGCGGGCTCGCTGCTGGTTCATCTTGGCGCGCGGGGCGACGCCATCGATGGCCATGAAGAAGAGCTTCTGCGGCTTGATCTTGCTGAACAAGTGTTCAATGTAGTTGAAGATACGAATGAACATCTCCTCCTCGCTCAGGCGGAACTGCGCATCGTCCGTGTCCTTGTGCGTGCAGTTGTGTATAATGCCGTTCATGTCGAGCTAGCAGGCGGGGTTAGCAGTCGAAGCGAGCAACGGTTTCTGGGGGGGTTCGCACGTAGAGGTTATCGAACTCGGGAATGCGATTCTCGGCGATCAGCTGCGAGATGGCCGGATACCGCTCCGAGAGCCATCTGAAGAACTTGGGGACACTGCAGGCACAGGTTAGCTATTGCGACAGGGCTGGAGGGGCGAGGCGCGCAATGGTATACTGACCCCATGCTGAAGGGTGGGCGTGGTCAGAACAACGGCGGCTCTTGTGTGCAGATGTCGGTATACTGGGTGGATGTTTTCCAACCAAAGTAACGGCGATGTTTCGGGTGGGTGATCCTTGCGCAGTCCAGCGCAAAGGCAGACTCGGAAGAACGAGGGCGACAAAGAATGGTTGCGGGCGGACTTGAGGGCGTCCGTGGACGAAGCCAACAGGCCGGGCGTGCGTATACAGGAGCAGGAAAATAGACACTGCAGAACAAGGCGAAGGCGCCTGGGGGGGGGAGGGAGTCTTGCGGAGGCGTCTGGAACCAACGGCCGCGCGAGGGGGGTGTGGTGATGAGGTCGTCGTGACCGGCAAGGTGTCGTGGACCCAAGAAGTTGATGACTACACCTTCAGATTGCCTGTACGTATGTAGGGTCGGGGGTGCTTGCTAGTGTATGCTCTGGAGGGGGGTTGATTTGCAGGGACTAGCGCCATCCCATACCAGCTGGGGCGTTTTCCGTGGCGGCTGCCCGCTTGCCATTTGCCACCCACATGCTCGTCAAAAGGGACATGAATACAAACTGGAGTGTGTAAGGTAGGTACCTACATGTAATCCCACTACGATCGAAATATTTACATTTTTCTACGTACATACATAAATAAGAACGGGAGCACGAAAGATGTTGCAGGCTGTTTTGGCAAGCTGATCCCCCCAGTTGACGAGGAAAGAGGTCGGGAAGAGTGAGTGGTTATGAGCAGCCCCCCAACGACCGCTGTCACGGAGGTATGTAGGGGCAAGTAATGCAATCGCTGGGAGAGGGCAGTTGCAGAAGTGCATATACCTACATCAGGTGTCTAAAGTGCAAGCCGGTTTCCATGGTACGTACCTCCTACTGACCAAGGGCGCGAGGTATGTCAGTACCTCTTACATTAAGTCAATACGTGGACATCTTATATAGGCCGCTGCTTCCTATGGGATATGAGGTTGATTTGGTGCCCCAATGCTCATATCGCCAGTAACACCCGTCCAGAAAGAGGAAAGAAAGAGGTACATAGGGATTAGTTTGCGTGCTGCGTAAGGTACCTACCTAAGGTGCATATGTACTTTACTTGGTACTCTCCAGTGTTCGTGCAGAGCTCAGGCAAGCATGGACACCCAGGAATTGCCAGCATTGACAGCTGGGAGCTTAACTGCCACCCCTCCATCCCTCCTCCAGTGGTTGAACATATGGGAGGCTGTTTTGCCGTGAGCGGCCCGCCCGAGACAGGTAGTACGTAGGTACATACCTCATAATACGCATGGGTGGACGTTTGGAACCTCTCAAAGCTGAAGTGGGGCCGGCGTCACATTTGGTCGGCGGCCACTTTACGCGAAGCGCGTTTTCTCACAGTTGCAGGAGAGAGCTGGAGCTTGTTTGCGCGAACCTCTCCCAGCCAGCCATCCAGGCAACCTTACCATCACCACTTTCCGACCTACCAATCCCGGGAACAACGCATCCTTTTCAGAAATTCATTCCTATTCCTCCATCGCCAGTGCCCACGTCCCATCGTCATAATGGCACCCGCGCCAGTCGTTGAAGATGTCGATAGTCAGTCGCGCTCCCTCCCCCACGGCCGCACGGCTGCCATCCTTCCGCCCTCCGCCGCCTTGCGCTAACATCCATGGCTTTCCAGTCGACATGGCCGCCCAGGATGCCGAGGACGAGGAGCAGAGACTGATCAATGAGGAGTACAAGACCTGGAAGAAGAACGCGCCCTTCCTCTACGACATGATTCTGAGCACCGCCTTGACCTGGCCGACTCTGACGGTCCAGTGGCTCCCCGACGTCAAAGAGCCCGAGGGCAAGAACTGCCGCATTCATCGCCTCCTCATTGGCACCCACACGGCCGAGGGCAAGCCTAACACGGTTCAGATCGCCGAGGTGGAGATCCCCAAGTCCATTAAGGCCAGCCGCGGAGACTACGACGAGGAGCGAGGCGAGATTGGCGGCTACGGAAAGTCGGACAAGGGCTCCATGAAGTGGAATGTCGTGCAGTCCATCGACCACCCTAGCGAGGTCAACAAAGCGCGCTACTGCCCCCAGAACCCCGACCTCATCGCGACCCTGGCTAATAACGGCGACATCCTCGTCTTCGATCGCACCAAACACAGCGTGACGGCCAATGGCAAGGTCGAGCCGCAGATTACGCTTAAGGGCCATGCTGACGAAGGCTTCGGCTTGTGTTGGAGCCCCCACATCGAGGGGGAATTGGCCTCTGGAAGCCAGGACCAGACCGTTCGCCTTTGGGACCTTAAGACACTCGAGGATAAGAAGACGGTGCTTTCCCCGGCGCGCACTTATGAGCATCACTCCAACGTCGTCAATGACGTTCAATACCACCCCATCTCTAAGAACTTCCTGGGCAGTGTCTCGGACGACCTGACGCTGCAAATCCTGGACGTGCGACAGGAATCCACCAAGCACGCCTCCCTCGTCGCCAGCAACGGTCACAGCGACGCTATCAACGCGTTGGCCTTCAACCCCTCATCCGAAGTTATCGTCGCCACCGCGTCGGCGGACAAGACTATCGGCATTTGGGACCTGCGCAATGTCAAGGAGAAGGTCCACACGCTCGAAGGACACCTTGATGCCGTCACTTCCCTCTCGTGGCACCCGCATGAAGCTGCTATTTTGGGCAGCGCAAGCTATGACCGGCGCATGATCTTCTGGGACCTCAGTCGCGTGGGCGAAGAGCAGCAGCCCGATGACCAGGAGGACGGCCCCCCTGAGCTGTAAGCATCGCTTTGTTTGGCAACCCCCGGTCCCCTTTCGACTTTCTAATGGTGTCACAGGTTGTTCATGCACGGCGGTCACACGAACCACCTCGCCGATTTCAGCTGGAACCTCAACGAGCCGTGGTTGGTGGCCAGTGCGGCCGAAGATAACATGCTCCAGGTGTGGAAGGTTGCCGATTCCATTGTGGGCAAGGACGAGACCGATATTGGTCTGGAAGAGATGGGCAGGTAAAAGCGAGTATACACTCCCGATTCCTCGAACCCAACCGACTCGCTCCGATACGAGACGACGAACCCATATCGATCCTGGACAATGGCTTGGCGGTGAATTGTTTTGTTTCTGACGTGGTGCGGGGTGCAGAAAGAGAAAAAGTGAACGACGCAGGTCTTGGTTGTCGAGACAGGCCATCTATGCCCGCATGGAGGAGCGTCATACCGCGGCTCTCACCAGCGACACCAGCGACGACGAGGGTTGGGTAGAGAGACGTTTGTTTCCACCGAACTGAAAGTTCAGATACCCGCGGGACTGGAGGTAGGGTTGGCGTGAAAGTGGAAAGATGGTGGTCGAAGTCGACTGTGTCCTGGGTTGATCCTGCTGTTGGCAAGCCAGTTGCTTTTATGGTCTCGGTATAATGCAGGCGTCCTGAGTTTCAGTTTCACGAACCATAGTTCTGCTATAGGCGTATCCAAGCCGTTGCACAGCCAACGTTTCATGGAAAGCCATTGAAGTATGGCACCTGGCAACTTGTGTAAGACACGGGGGTGAGCAGAAAAGGGCCAGTAAACAATGTACCATCAGTGCCGAGAATCCATGTTTACCGGGGCCAAGAACGACGGCAGATGGACTTGCTTCAGGCTTGTAAAGCTTGTAGCGGGCCCAAAAGCGAGGATAACAAGGCAGAATGCACCCTCGGCAGCTTGTACAATGTGATGGATCTCTTCTATATGAGGTTCGAGGAGCGTTGACATTTAATCTCGGAACGTCCAAATGTAAATCAGTTAGACCCACTCGGACTTACTGCGTACGTACTTGTTAGTCTGTTGTAAATGGACAAATTTTTATATCTTCTTCGGCCCGCTTGGCTTAGTGGTAAAGCGCATCACTAGTATTCTTCCGCTATGATGAGATCACTGGTTCGATTCCAGTAGTGGGCACCATATTATTTTTTGCTTTTCACATGTTGCTGATTTATCCTTTTGCCTCCTACTACAGAGCTTCATCCTGTAAGATGAAAGGGAAACAACCAGTGATGGACTGATTAGCAACCCTTCATCAACGGAACCACCTGGGTGCTTCTAGGGGAACAACCTATCGGCATGGATGTGCACATTGATTTGGGTGCTGTTCCGGATATGCTATGTTCCTCACTAGAATAGCTTTCCAAGACACTGGCTCGCCCTGAGAGCTTCGGATGCTTCGTCGCTGTTCGTCTGCCATCGTATACATGCTCAAGCCGCCTCTAACTATTCTTCATGATCCGGCGTCGCGGAATGCGCACCCTAGACCCTTTTGCTGTGTCAGCGCCCATTACCTACAGTCGCCTGCCTACCTGCCTACCTAAGTATGAAGGAATGTCGTGGCATATCTGGGGTACCTGCGCAGGTGCCTGCGTTTCTCTAGAGGTTTTCTGTTCATTTGGTCAACATACAGCCAGATACAACTAAGGCACGTTATAGTGAATGTAGAATATCTGAATCATTTTATCGAAGGCAAGGTCGGTTTTTGCTTAATGTAGAGAGCTACATGAATATTGATTTCCGATTTATTTCAGGCTATTACTTCCTCCAGCTGTGATATCTGATGCTCCCGCTCCTTATACGTCAACGAACATAAAGTGTTCTAATACAAACCTAAGGGGTAAGCAGCATAATTCATCTTCTGACAGGTACCTGAGGTACTTGGGTACGTAATAAACGAACAGTTCGAAAGTGTCCCGCTAAGTAGGTAGGTAGGTTGGTTATGTATGTAAAGTAGATTCCTTTAATATGCTTGAGCAAGGTACAAAACAAATGTCACAGCTTGCCTCCATGACCGCGCCTTCGCTGGTATACCGGAGCCATCCTCTATTCTAGGAAGCATCGCTTGATATCGGTGTCAAGCGGAAGCCACTACTGTAATAACGGCCGAGCATGATTACCTAAGGTATATCAGATGTTCCTCCTTTCAGGGAAACCGTTTTGCAGCTTCATGGTCACCCCGGGTCACCCCTCATCTAAACAGGAGCTACCGCGTCCCATCATTAAGGCAACCAAGTTCCCTTTCATTCACGCGTTTGTTTCCCCCCACCACTTACCCCCCCAAAAGCTATCGCTGGTCTGTTTTTCCCCTGCTCCTTCTTCCTCCTCCTCCTGTCACCTGCCGGGAATATTTGAGTGACACTCCCCTTCTTTCAGCTTCTGTTCGTCCTGGTCATCCTCAAGCCAAACATCGATCAACATCTATTCCACAAGAGGCCCTCCCCGTCCTGCCAGCAGGCATCCCATCATCACTTCACGCTCAGGATGTCTGCATGTAGCTCATGGTCGCGCTCGGCCTGCACCAGCCCGAGATCGCCAAGGGAAGGATCGCCATCCTCGCCAAGGGAAGGATCGTCATCCTCGCCAAAGGAAGGATCGTCATCCTCGCCAAAGGAAGGATCGCCATCCTCGCCATGCTCGTCGGCAACCGACCCTCTGCCTACTTGTTCGGGAGGACTGCCCGGCCAAACCAAAGAAAATGCCCCAGCGGCCAAGTCTGGCAAAGAGAGTAACGCTGCAGCTTATTCTCTTCCAGATATGGCCGAAGCACCCAGCCCGCTCGCAGAGGCCAAACAGGCTACGGAGGTCAGCTCGTCTGGGTCCCAGCTCGGGTCGACCACGGATCGTGCTGCCTTAACACCCTACTTTTCCCTTCCCATCAGAAGCAAAAGCGACCGCCGTCCCGGTGGACCAAAGTCCGGAAACGAGACTTCTGGCGCAGCTACTGGCCAGTATCCCATTCAGGCTCCCGGCCACGGTTTCAAGAAGTCTTCGGAGGCCCGAGATACGCGGAAGCCGGCCCCCAAGTCTCTGGATGTGGCCCGCTTGCAGCCGGACTCGCACACGAGCCAGGATGAAAAGCCTACACACTATCTAGCGGTCCCGATCGCGTCTCCGGTGACCGCCTTCAGCGAACGGCACCGCGTGTCGCTGCAACAGCGCCTCACCGCGATGAACCCCGCGGGCAGCCGAGTGATCCTGGCAAAGTGCCCCCGGGCCGTCCTGCGTCCCGAGGACATACGCAGCCCGGGCGACCGGCGCCAGATCAAGGAGGTGCCCGAGGACTTCTGCCTCGACACGGCCCTCGAAGAGAACAGCCCGGCAACGCCGGCCACGGCTCAGTTCGCCCAGGAGCAGCCCAGGTTGAAGCGGAACGCGGCAAAGGCCGGAGTGGCCCATGGTCCGAGCAAGAGCGACGGTGAGGACGAAAGCCCCGTAGCCTCCCCCAAGCGCGTGGCACGGACGAACCGCTTCCTGGGCGAAAGCAGCAAGCTCGTCCCGCGCCGAGATCGCTTTCGCCTGATCTCGCGCTTGCTCGCCGAGCTTCCCACGCTGGTTGTCCACGTCTGCAAGTACCTTTCACCATCCAGCATCCTCACGCTGTACAGTTCCTCGTACGACTTCAATAATGCCGCCAACCAGTGGATGCGAGGCTTCATCAGCACGTGGGCCCAGTTCAACGTCCCTTCGGCCGGACGGGTTTTTGACTGGCGCCTCCCCGAGTACCAACATCTGGCGAGCGAAGCTCCGGTGCCTTGGCTTTCAGCATTGCCGCCTATAGTTCAAAAGTTTAAGGACAGCCATGAGAGTTCTGACATCGACACCAGCGATCGCAAGGGCAAGGGGGTTTATCGAGCCAACACTGCTTACCAGTTGACCAAGCCTTCGACATCTCGGCACCAGCACGTTGTTCCTACCCTCAAGTAGTATCTGATGGTATATTCGCGCGAGCAAACCGTCCGGGACATGCTGGCATTTCTGGCCCGCGAAGGCCATCGCGTGCCGCCGGGCACCGCCGTGTCACTCTTGAAGCTGTGGAAGCTCATGGATATGCCCACCACGGCGCAGCGACGAGAGTTCCTGGCTAAGAGACCGGATGTTCTTGATGCTGCCAGTCACGCCCCTGGTCTAGCCCAACAGGCGGAGACCGTTTTTGACTCCATGTCCCAGTCAAAGCAAGGCTTCACCGACTTGGACCTCCTGCGTATTCAATGCTTTTTCACGAAACTGGTCTTGCTGTTCAACGACCCCTCGGACGGTGCTGGAGGCTGTGAGCTCCTCGAGCTCTTTATGGGCCAGAAAGGCCTTGAGCCTCTCCGACAGATGCTGTTTGGCGAGCGCTACCGCACCGTCGTGGAATTGATCCTCCTCAAGATGCGGTACGACGCCGGCTGCGCCTGGTTTCCTTTCCTGCCCATGCCGCTCGACCAGCTCCTTCACGAGAACTACATTCTTATGGACATGCCCGCTAAAGAGATGGGCAAGATGCACATGGAGCACTGGGGCGCCCACTACGATGTCAACGACGCGAGCACCATGGGCCATCTCCTCCGGCCCACCCAACTCGTCAAGGAGGAGGCCGCACGCCGCCGACTGACTCTCGAGGACCACACGTTGCAGCAGCTGCGCCTTTGGGGCGACGTCGACCCGCTCAACCCCATCCTCTCCCCTTGCCCCAGCGAGATGTACATGGAGAATGCCGAGTACAAGTTGCGTCTCCTCGACACCTCCCACCACCTCGTACACTTCGAGGCCACGCAGGCCAACGAGAGCCACTCAGGCAAGATGTCGGTCGACGCCGAAATCCAAGCCAACGAAGGCCAAAAAGAGGACAACCGCCCCCACGCGATGAACTTCCAGTACCCCAAGAGCCCGGCCCGGCTCCCGACATGGAAGGAGGTTGACTTATCCCCCACGGAGAGCCGGGCCCACACCGTCCACGAGGTGAGAGGCGAC
This sequence comes from Nigrospora osmanthi, assembly GCA_029489945.1. Lineage (NCBI taxonomy): Eukaryota > Fungi > Ascomycota > Sordariomycetes > Amphisphaeriales > Apiosporaceae > Nigrospora > Nigrospora osmanthi. Next base: position 1,100,854 of record CP120499.1, read on the forward strand.
TGTATCTGCGCCAACTCGGGAATCTTCGACAAGGAGAGCCCCATGTATCTCGGCGAGTACGACCCTAACACTGCCGCGGCCACCCTCGCCAACGTGCCCAGCACCATACAGTATCAGGACGAGTGGGAGGATTCGGAGTGGCAGAGCTGGTTTCGAGGCGATGACGACAATTCGAGTGACGGACCTCCAGCATTCATGAGTGTTTAGTGCCTTCCGCGGACTCGGAGAGACTATGTATCCCCAAAGCCTGGCTCGTTATGAGAGCAACTGTTGTGCTAATTATGGAAGAGAAGGGGAACGGGGACGCATGGCATTCTGATTTGAGTAAAGCATTGGGAGCATGATTTGTGAGAGGCAGGATGGTCAGCAAAAGACGTCTGGCTGGGTAGAACAACAACAGAAGATATGGCGAGCCTGTCGTGTAGGTTTTTTTTTTTTTTTTGTCAACGTTCACCCACCGGTCGGATGTGTCCCGAGTCTTCGGGATAGGGGCCAGCGTGCTATTGTAATATTTCATAGTAAACCCAAGCGAGTTTGCCTAGAAGCCATGTCCGCATGACGCCCACTGGGCACCTGGAATTATTTGCAGTCAGCATCCACTTCTTGCAAGCTGGTAGGTAATAAGAGGTAGGGAGGGTCAAGGGCCCTTCCAAGCCGCCAGTCTCACACGCCGGAAGGGGCAGACAAGCCGTGGTGGCGCAAACAGAAAAAGTTTTTTTTTTGTCGGAATTCAAACAAAGGGTGACCAGTGCCGTGAGGTATAGGCAGGGGACGACTTGAGCGACCAAAAAAAAAAAAAGCCAAAAAATATCTAGTCGACGCCCCCCTCCCCCTCCCCCCTCCTTTTTGACTCGTAACATCTACAACAACAACAACAACAAGCCCAGCCAGCCAGCCATCCAAGTTACCAAACGCTAGTCCAGCCCACACTCCCCGACTCCACCACTACTCCTTTCCCCCCTGTGCCAGGCCATGTTATGCGACAGTCGCCTCTGCGATGAGGCGGAAGAGAGAAAGACAGAGATAAGAGCAAAAGTTCAAAAAAAAAAAAAAAAAGCAACAATAAAAGAAAGATGAGTAGAGTGACAGGATTTCGAGAGGGCAAGACGCAGTGGAGCGAAAATCAGACAGGTAAAAGAACAAATAACGGACCAAATGATGGACGGAGAAGAGGGAGAGGAGGAAGAAAATAAAGAAGCCAACAACCGAGGTACTAGAAGAAAAAGGCCAATGGATATACCCTTTACACTCCCCGCGCTATGCCACCAACCCATTCCACAAAATTCATCCATGTACAATCCGCTGCGTCCGCGATTCGCCATCGGGACAACCGCCGTATCGTTATGAAAGGGCAGACCGAGACGAGTAGCAGCAGCAGCAGCAGCCGCCCCGACGAAGCCCCGGCTGGGAACTCCGGCCGAGGGCGTGTCGGGGTTCGGCTGTCGTAGTCGTGTCCGTCGCGCTTCTACTCGATAATTCCACTTTTGTCTTTCCAGCAACCCCTCCCCCAAGAACTTTTGGTGACACGCAACACCTCCCCTTCCGGTCCAAACCGCAACCTTGACGCCTCTTTCCGGTACAGACCCTTCCAACACACGCCCTCAAGAGTATAAGTCCAGAGAGAAGTACCGCCAAGGTCTGAGATGGTCTATAGTCCGCTCGTCATTCCAAGTACGCTGCCTAAATTAGTGACACGTCATGTATATGTCGTCAAGCATCGTGGCCGCCTCCGGGAGGGCACCTATCCGGATGAAATGAGAGATGGCATGCGTCTAGCCGGGCGACGCATACCTGGGCCATCGAGAGGGATGATTTAGGCGGGCGACTTGCTGGGAGGCGCGCCGGCACCGTTCTGACGGCCATCACCACCGCTGACCGAGAGTCCGCCGATGCCGGACGAGAGGAAGGCGAAGGGATCGCTTTCGGCTTGGGATGTGTAGAAGTTGTTCGACGGTCCGGCCGAGGCGGGGCCGTTGCTGGCCGACTGGAAAGCAGCCTCGGCAGCACGGCTATCGAAAGGGCCGGCCGAGTGGGAACCGGGGGCAGGGCCAAAGTGCGTGTTCAGAGATGGGTAGGGAGCAGCGCCGCCGCCAATGCCCGAAGGCAGAGCATAGGTGCTGGGCGGGCCGCCAAACTGCTGGCCATAGCCACCACCGGCACCAAAGGGACCGGCCGCCGAGGCGAAAGGACCGGGGCCGGGCGTGCCGGCCATCGAGTTGTTGCCCATACCGTAGCTGGAGCTGCTGTCCATCGGCGAGGGGTAGCCCGAGTCGGCCACGACAGCAGCGCCCGCCCTGCTCGCACCGCAGCGGAGACAACAAACGTTCTTGGCGAAGTTGTGATAGCCACAAACCTCGTTTCCGCACTTCCAGTCGCCGGCGCGGAAAGGAACCACGCCGCTGCCGCCCATGCGTCCGCCGCCGTGGCCCATGTTGCCGTGGTGTCCACCGTGGTGGGGGGGAGGCATCATGGGGGGGCCACCATAGCCGCCGCCGTAGCCACCACCGCCGCCGCCGCCGCCGTAGTTGCCCATCTCGCCGCCTCCCTGGGGTCCGCCGGCGTTCATGGCGGGGAAGGAGCAGCGGAAGCAAGCCGTTCGTCGCTGGAAATTAGAGAACCCGCACGAGGGACAGGTCCAATCACCAGGACGAGGTCGGTTCTTACTGGGAGGGAAGGGGGTGAGGATCTCGGAGGCGCGGTCAAGGACGCGGCTGGACGAAGGGGAAACTTCGATGGCTTTCTCGTTAAGAGCCCGCCCGTTCATGCAGAGGCTCTCGGCGGCTTCCTCGTGCGAGGAGAAGACGGCAAAGCCGGTGCCCGTGGGCTTGTGCTGCTCGGGGGTACGCAGCGTCCAGAAGGCGATGGGGCGGCCACCAAACTGGGTAAACCAGCTCTCCAACTCGGACTGCGTGGTATCGTGAGGAAGGCCGGACATGTGGAGGACCTTGCTGCGCTCCGACAGGAAAGCTCGCACATCGGCGCGGGCATCCATGGGACGGGTGAGTACGTCGGGGTGCGTCTCACGCGGCTGCGACTTGCGAATGAGCCCCCTAAGCACACGCGCAAGCGTCACGGCCTCCTCCATGGCCCGGCGGGGCGAGGCCGGAGCCAGCGCCTGCAGGTGGAAGGGCAGGTTGTGCTTGATGGGGGCACTGGACTGCACGGGTTCGACCTCAAGCGCGGCACATATGTTAGATAGCATCGAAGGGCCAAAGGGCAGTGATTCGGGGTGGTGCTGTTGCCATCGCTGGTACTCAGTCCGCAGATCGAAGGTGCGCGAGTGCTGCAGATACGGGGGCAGGACGACGGCCTTATCGCGCGCCTCGCGGGGCAACTGGACGCGCAGGTCCCAGGCATCCAGCGTCACGAAGACGAAGTCGAGGTTCTGCGAGGTCAGGTGCTCGGATGCGAACGTATCAAATCGGTTGATTGCGTCGCGGAAGGTCCCCGCATTTCGTACATGCTCCCATGTCAGAGTCGTCAAGCTGGCTGCAAGGAAGCGGCATCCGGGTCAGTACTTAGAGGTATTCTTGCTGCGGCTCGAGGCGGAGCGAAGCCGGCAGGGGATTGGCAGTAAACACGAGGTCATGCACTTACTGCAGAGCGGCGTGATGGGCGTGTTGATGGGCTTCACGAGCACGCTTTCACGGTGGACCTGGCAAGGTGGACAAGTCTTCGTCAGCCAAATCCCCACCTCGAACGGGACCCCGTCCTCCTGTTCCCCTCCCGCGCCACGACGGCGAGCAGCAGACAGCCGCCAGCGCCGGCGCCGCCGCAGATGCAGCGGCATCGGGCAGGGCAAAAACGTACCTCGTCCAGCGTCTTGGCGTCCAACAGGATCCAACCAAGCTCGATCACCTCGGCCGAGTCCTTGGTGACGTACACGCCGTGCTCATCGCAGGTGGTGGCTACGTGGATCACAACGTAGCGATCGAAGTGCGGAGGCTGCGGCGGCTGGTTCGACATGGTTGCCTTTTCTTGGTGAAGCAGTATAGTAAATATACGTCGACGATGTTGTACAGATATTAGTAGCGCTGCAGACGCGGCGAGGCTGTCTCAATGGCAGTTCTGCGCGATCGATCGGGGCGGTCGTCGTGACAGAGCGTAGCCGGCGGAGAATCCACGACCTGATTTTTCGTCCTCGCGGCGGCGGTCGTTGGGGGTTGGTCTAGCACTCAACAATGGAGTCGGCGGGCTGCCTGAGCTCTCGAGTTAGAAGAAGCGACGAGGAATGGGGAGACCGGAGCCTCCAAAGTCGTACGGATGGAGAGGGGCGGCGAGGCCGGCGGGTGAGAGGGATGGTACCGGAGCTGTGGTCGGCACGCACGAGAAGGGGGTAGCTCAAAGGTCAAGTGTGACGGCGGATCGCAACGGCGACAAATGGCGGGCTCCTGGCGGTTCTCTCTCGCTCTCTCTTCCTCTTCACAAGGTATCCGAGTGTTTTCCACAGTCCCTCGCAGTCCGGGTGGGAGACGAAAATGGGAGGGGGGAGGGAAGGGGGGGGTGGGCGGAAAGAGTGAGAGTAAGTGCAAGGGTCTGCGGGAAAGAGAGAGGAGGCAGAGCAGCGATGATGTTTGATGTGGTGGAGTGCGAGAAAGGGAAGGAGAGCAGGCAAGCACTTGGTAGCGTATGGTGGTGCACAGAAGAGGAGCCCCCGAGCCGAAGTTGGCCAGTACCAATTGCCTGTCGAGCTGCCTTGCCTATGGTGGTGCTTTGGAGGTGGTGGTGTGGTTTCGGCTGCAGTGTTGGTTTCGGGCAGGGTGCAAGATGATCGCTTTTTTCTCGTCGACAGCCCGCCGGCCAATTACTCAATGTCGCTTAGCCTGAAGATATTTCGGGCGGGTTGAAGGGCTAGCGCCTGCCCGCTGTCTCGAATCGTGGAGACGATGCCGCTGGTCGCCTCCAGCTCTTGCTCGTGATGCCACCGGGATGGTGCTGCACCGCGTTGCGCTGTGAGGAGACGTTGGTGTTGGCCGCTCGCTACTGACTTGAGCAGGTACTTCGGTATGCATCTATCTACATACAGTACCTACATCCTCCCGTCCTCTGGGAGGCAGTCAGCCAGACCAGGTGAGTCGAGGGCCACAAGCATCCATCCATGCGTGCTTGTTGTCGGGTGACGGTTGGGTGGAGTTGCGATTTAGGTTGGGTTAGGTACCTGCTTCGAGCTACGTACCTAAGAGCACACACATACATGGATCCCATTCCCATCCCACCCAATAACATGGGACACTTTGTATGTTCGCAGCCTCTACCTATTAGTACCTCCTCTTACCTTCTTTTTCAAGTACTTCCATGCCAGAGTACAGGCGATTTCTGACCCTTCCATAAAGAGGAGTCCAAGAGAGGCGCTTTGGGGCTCGGATGGATGGGCGACTGCTGATGATTAATTAAGTAAAGTAGGTAAGTACTTAAGTACCTATGCAGGTATCCGCCTCCAGCCAGTCAGTAAGTACCTGACCTCCTACCCGCGCTACCTGTTTCCGAAAGCGCACCTAGGCAAGATGTATATACACCCGACCTATACAATCCTCTCCATATTCCCCAGGGTGTGTGTGTGTGCCTGTCGGAGACGTCCAGTTCTTGGGAAACATCTCACCTCAGCACCATGGCTACCTATAATCCGGTTCTGCATGTCTCTTTTCCCTCTACCCCTTCTAGCAGCCCACGTTGCATGCGCGCGGACACTCAATACAGCCAGGAACACATGCTTCCAGCCACCTGCCACCAGTACATTACATTATAGGTACACATAGCAGACGGATGCACCCCATGTCGCCATATGGGAGGCATCCGGGAGTATCCTGGGCTGCCAGATGGAAGACAACAGCTAAGCTACCTCCTTAGGTTGTAATCGGATACGCGGGTTGAGCTTCAGACAACCGCTGCAAATCATAAGGGCGATACGTACATCTAATCCAACAGTCGCAGCAATACGCATGTACCAGCGGAGAGGTAGGTATCTTGTTCAGGGCAAGTAAGCATTGAATGCTTGACTGGTATGCCTTCCTGTAGGCACGGAGCCGAGCAAGGAGCAGGAGCAGAAAGGAAGCATGGATACATATGTACAGGAAACAAACAATCCGGCCCAGTCTCCGGGACCCTTCAAAGACCTCCGGAGAGACACTGCAGCTCATCCGCAGCGGCATGGAAGGGCTATCTAAGATGCAGGTACCTAACCCAAGGAGCCTGGAACCCGTATGCACGTACTCATAGCTACCGCCCCGTCTTTCAACGGCCGAGCTGATGGCGTGCCGCAGTCTGCAGGCCATGCTGCAGGCAGCGAATTAGTATACTATGTATGCCAAGCTCGATGCGTTAGAACCCAAAGCCCTGTAAGGGCAGTCCAATTCTCGACGGGGAGCAACGGGGAACCAGGACGTTAGTTCCCCCTGACAATAGAAGCTGGGCTGGCTCTATCTAGGGGCAGGGTGGGCGGCGCTGGGCCAACGGCCGACTATTTCCGTACTCTCCTGCCGATCAATAGGGCGATGCCTGGGCGCGGGCTGTACACCTACCGAAGTGATGGTCGTTAGAGCCCAGCCCAGCGTCCACCTACGCCGCCCCAAGTCCACAGCCCCCAATACGAGCCGCACTGCGACGACAGTCGTAACCTTACCCTGCCCAGCACATGGACGGCTGGCCAGCTTCACTCATCAGAAAAGCTCTGGTGTGATGTCTCAGCAGGCGCTCCCAATTCGGGTTGTCTGTGTTTGGTGGATTTTAAGCGTCGGCAGTCCAAGAAGGGGGGTGCAGGCACTTCAGGCAGAACTCATCTCTCTGCCGCAAGTAAGCTCATTGCCTCGAGTGGTTAATAAGATAGCAGCACCTGGACTTACCCGGCCGAGCGGTCCGCCGTGACCCAACAGAGCTGTTCGGCCCAATACTTCAACTCTCATTGTCTTTATTTCACACGTATCTCCCAGGCACGGCTGTGTACCTAGCTTAGGTTGCCAGTGCTGAATCCTTGACCGGGAGCCATCACCCTGGTCCGGGGCAGCTTTGGATGACAGACTGCCAGTATTTTGTCATGTAACTCCATGTCGCCGGCCTATCCATACGGGGGACCTAGTATTGGGAGAGAAGTACATAATGCGGTACTTATCCAGATAAGCCACAGTCATCCCCCTCCAATTTCAAGCAATTGCGTGTCGGACGCCCATCCGAGCTCAGGGGCGCGGCCACATGGGGCCACCCGCGAGACAAGTTCCCTTGGCAAAGAACGTTGCGAGCCAGCATCAGCATGGCGTCTTTTTTTTTTTTTTTCCCTTCCTCGGACTTTGGTATCTAGTAAGTAAGTACCTACCCGATCCAGCCATCCATGTATTCAACCCGGCGGTCATGAGCATTGCGAACAACTCAGACCGGAGGCGTCTTTCACCCCTGCCTTGACCGGGAGCAGAACTGTGTGATGAGAAGCCGTATCTGCCTACACCTGACACCGACAAGTTTACCGCCATGGATCCCTGCCGTAATAACGTTCCGCAACGGCACCGTTCCTTCGCAAAGTGTCTTTTCCTAGTGTGGCATGGCCTCCTCCTTCTAGTCTGAGGCAGCGCTGGATTGACTCCAGGGCTCGGTGGCCTCCAGCGGGCGGGCCCACTTAGCACCACCACCACTTGTTGCCGAGTCGGGTTAGGCGAGGCGTTCGTTACCTTGTGCCGAAACGTGGTCACGATTCCCACGTCCGCCGGAGGAACTGCCTTTGGCTGCCCACGCAACCATGGACGCTAGATGGTTCGGCTGCCGTGCCCTGCCCGTGGAGCAACCGTTTGCAAAAGCCTCGTCCCCGTCTGCCCGTGTGCGAATCGTGGAAAATGGACGGGGTCGCGGACAGCACGGCGCCATTTGTCAAGAGGGAAGACGAAGGGGGGAGCAAGCCGACTCGGCGCTGCGGCTCGTCGGTTTACTGCTTTATCCGGCGTCGGCCGTCTTCCACGCTACGCACGCCGCCCAGGTTTGGAGGCAGATTCGTAACACCCACTCAGCTTTCGCCCGGTCTTCGCGTCCTGTGTGTGTCAACTGGCTGGATGGGACAGAGAGGGGTGCGGATACCTCCGAAGCCGTTGAGTCTCGACGCCTCCCACCGGGGCTCCCACGTCGGAGCGCATTCTAGACGCGGAACCCCCCACAGAGAAGACCACAGCCGGGAACGATTGTTTCAAGAGCTCGCCTGTCAACGTCCCAGAAATGCAGCTGAGTGCTGGGAGGGCCACTTGAGATCTCGCGCATGTGATGGCGTGCTCCGTGATTCAGCCTGCATCCGATGCAGACGAGGAGCTGCAATTTTCTTGGTCGTGCTCCCATGGACGGTACCATGGGATGCATCCCAGGTAATACCACCAACTGCGCACAACACACCGTGCAGTCGCGACCCGAAGCCATCAGCCGAATATTATGCCACAGCGGGGGGGATGCGATAGATGTCGTCTAGCATTAAGTATGGATCCATTGTAGATGGGAATCATGGACAGAGAGAGGTAGAGCCCAAAGACCTCGGAGGAGTCGGTCACGGGCCATACGCCCTCGCCTCGTCTGCCATCGTGTAAACCCCGACGAATTCAATTGGCATCGATATCATCGTCATGCGGATGGAGGACGACCACCATTTCGGCAAAGACGCGGCCGGCTTCTTTTTCCCCTTCACTCGAATCTGACGTACTTCGCATTGGAGAGCACCCCATTGACTTCCGGCACACTGAGCCGAAGTTAAATTGCCCTGGAGTTGGCCAAGTTGGCCCCGGGATCGCATGTGGGATTACGCAAGCTGATTCTGCCCCGTGCGAAAGACAAGGCGACCAGGCCCCCCCAAAGAGCCCAATACTTGAAGCGCGACCTTGCCGTTCTGCCGTGCCGGGAGAAAGGCAGCTTGGGAATACCTCCTCCGGTGGCTGCGAAAGACGTAGAGACAAGAGCACACGACACGACCACGGCATTTTGGACGACTGTTCCAGCTGGTCGCCAACGAGTGACGTCGAGTATACGCGTCGGGTCACTGCCAGCGCCTGGTTTCCCTGGTGGTAGTGCTTGTCTTTCTTCCATGGGCGGCGCGCAGGCAGGCGGCTAGACGCTCACGAGGCTGGCCGAATAGCCGGTCGATTGGCCGGAGCAGACCAATGGCCAGGCGCAGCTCGCGCATAGCAAGTGCATACGTCATCGTCCCGTCCAGGCCGCAGACAGGGGATGCCTATCTCGAAATGGCCATGCGAAAAGTTGGTCAACTGTTGTGAGCCCCAATAGGTTGTGAAATAAATACCTGCTTGGGGGGAGGGCTGCTGTGCCATTTGTTGCTTGCCCACTTGGCACATTCACCCGCACGCGCGAACGAACCTACATCTTTCGAATCCCCAGTAGGAGATAGCCGAAAACCGCAAGCAAACAACTTTCGTCCACCCTCGAATCACAAGCCAATCGACAGATCCCCGCTACACGGCAGTACTGTCCCCTTCCAACACCAACACCGCCGAGATGGGTTCCATGTCAGCTGTCCTCGTGGTGCTTATCACGATTTTCTGTAAGTTCCTCCGCCGGCGGTATGGACGAGCGGCAGCCTTGTTGGTCGTCTCGCCTCGGGGCCCATCGCTAACCGAACGACCGCAGTCCCACCGGTCGGCGTTTACTTGGTTGCCGGCTGCGGCGCCGATCTCTTCATCAACATCTGTCTCACTGTCCTCGCGTAAGTCTGTGCTGAAGGGCAGCCTGCTCGGGCTCGGCTGCAAGCCACTAACACGCCATCCCACACAGGTTCTTGCCCGGCCACATCCATGCCTTCTATGTCGAGTACGTGTACTACGACCGCGCCGAGCAGGCCAGAGAAGGCCGCTTTGCCGCAAGGCCCGCCCCCGGCGTCTACAGCGAGAGGGTACAGACCGGCGGCCACGGCTACGGCACCATGGCCCAACCTACGAACTGAGCTGGTTTCGAGTTGATTGCGATGGTCGACCGATGTGGAAGCAGGAGCAGAGACACTAGCTGCCGGGCCTGCCCGGCAGCAATAATAGGCCGACCCGAAGTCATTCGTGCGTTGTTTGTTAAGAATTCGTTTGGTATCAAGGCCATGGAGTTACGGGTAGTTGCAAGGAACATGGTAGCGTGCGTGACCGCACCCGCACCCGCACCCAGCGAGTCCCGAGCCGGCGTCCTTGCAGGGGTCGGATCCGAATCACGGATCTCCTTCAAGGAGTGGCTTCGGGGAACCGATGGGTCTGTTGTGCACGGCTATATATATAATCATTCATCAATAATAGCCACAGCTGCCGGCCATTCTCCGACACCGCAGGTCTTGGTCTATGCCCAGAACGCCCGGGACGACGGTGACGATGGCCCGTTGGAACCGACCCAATGAGACGGAGCATAGCTGACGCTATGCAGTCGGCATCAGATGGCGTTAGAGTCTCTGCAAACAAGCGGATCATGTTGCGACGCCGTGGCGGTTCATTCGGTCTCGCAACCCCGTCCGGAAACATGGCGACGCGCAGACGGGATCAAGCAGCCTTCGCCCACGTTGGCGGCCGGGATAGGAGCTCCCTTGCCGCAGGGAAGCCGTTGTCAGTGGTACACGTGTTCGGCCGTGGCTGTTGTTCCAGGCGTGCCGCCGGCTAGCAAGTCGACCGGATGCAGCCGAAGACGGAAGGGGGAGACTGTAACAAGCCCGTATGTGTTTATTTGTCCGCGGCCCAGAGGTGCAATGCCATCGAGATAAGGCAAAGGGCCCGAGCAAACTCCAGGGCGGGGTGGAGGGGCATGGGAGAAAGGGAACTACTGTAGCAGTACCTACCCTACCCATGGACGGGGTTAGACTTGCAGACAATGGACGGGACTCCTCACGCCCACGCCCGCAACCCCGGGTCTCGTCGGGGGAAGAGAGGGGGGGAGGGGGCGTATGTATCGGGGATGCGGGGCCAACTGGATTCGTGATAGCGGGATTCTGTATCCCGTAAGCCTTACAGCGCCGGGCGGACGACCAACGGCTTCCACAGTCCAGGGCCTATGGCAGGACAGCGGCCAACTCATCACGACGGCGCCAGCGTCTGTAGGCGCAGCGGCAGCCGTCGGAGCCGTCCGGCGCCCGACCAATCGCCTGGGTTGGCTGCTGTGCTGGTGCTGGGATCTGCCTCCAGTCACGAAGTCAATTGCTCGTCCGAGAGGGACCGACAGCCACAAAGGGTTTGGGGGACTTTTCCCCCGCCTCAACTGCCAGACTTCCAGACCCCTGTCGCGGTTGTCGCAAGCAGTCCTTTCAACGCCGGCCACGACGCCGTGCATAGGGCTTTGCTTCTTCCGCCCAGTCAGAAGCCGGGCGGGGGGGGGCGCATCGCGCTGCGAGCCTGGCACCAAACAGCCGCCCACTCTCCACTCACCACCATCTCCGGGTGCCGAGCCTGGGGCGCCAGCGCGTGCGAACGAGCCAGCAGCTGGGGGTAATGGGCGGGAGAATCCAGAAGTCGAGAAGAGGGCACGGGGGGAGCAAATGGAACCACAGAGATAGCCAGGCAAGGAGGGGCGCAGAATGCGGGCGCAGAAAGGCAGTGGACGCGTCCGGCACGGCAAACAGGGGGAACAAACTTCTTCACCGATCGATCCTCGACCAAAGTCACCTCATCTTCCTCATCGTGCGTTTCCCCAACAACAAGCAGAGAAGACGCATGCCCCGCGGGACTGTCGCCGCTCTCGTTCGACGCCGCGCCTGATTGACGACGAAACTGCCCACATCGAGCACGACCAGCAGTAGCACCAACCGCCGCCGGCGCCCCCAGCACCAGCTTCTCGCAGTCGCCAAGACTCCAACAAGTGAACTGCTCTCGGCTTGCGTCTCGGAGAAGAGGGGGAAAAAAGAACACAGGCAAGAGACAGAGAAAAAAAAAGAACAACCGGGACCATTGGTGCCCTGGGGAAGATCGACGACCTCCTCTCTCTCTTCTTCTCACCTCGCCTGCAGTCCGCCTGCCCGCTTTTGCCCACTGCAGATGGACCCTTCCTAAGTGGAAGTTGTACTCCCCTCCCCCCCCGGCCTTCGACACCCCCCTCCAAACCCCAATCCCGCGGCGGTTTGGTATTGTGGTGCAATTCTTCCCCATCCACCTCGTTCGTCCCCCAAAAACCCTCCAGCCACCGTCCCAGACCAGACCAGACCAGACCAGACCACACATCCCATCTGTTGCCATACCATACCATCAGCGCGGGTGTGTCGGATTGCAGATAGCCCACCCTCTTCCCACAAGACAATGTCTTGCGGGCCCCTCTGAGCGTCTCGTTGCGACACCACGCCTCGGCTGCTTGCTACTTCCCTGCCCTGTCCGCTACATAACCGCTACCTACCACATACATACTACCTACATACTACCTACATACACACGGCCTGCCTCCTACATACGGGGCCAGGCATTGGTTTGGCACGCCCGCCCCTTCCTCCGCGATTGGCATGGCCAGAGGCAGACCTCCGGCGAACCAAGGACACACTGCATATCGCATAGCAGACGGGCCCGCGTCTAGCTCGTCTTTTCTGTCGCCGACCTGCCTGCCCGCCACCTTACACTGTATGATTGCTGGCCGGCTCGCGCTCGCGCCTTAGACATCCCGCCCGTCCTATCCTGTTTCCGTTTTATACTGCGTTGTCCATGCATATATGAAATGGCATCCGTCCACCGGTCGTCGGCTGCGCCGGCCTCAGATATAACGCCCTCCCGCTCGTCTCGTGCTCACCTCCCCCCCCAGCAGCAACGTCCTCCTCCTCCCCCGTCTCCCTCGTCCCTGGCCCCCCCTTCTCAGCCCCCGCCCCCGCGATCGTCCAAGTCGCGCCGCCACTCGCTGCCCTTCTTCAGCTTCCCCCTCGCCAGTCAGTCGAATGCCTCCAGCACCTCGCTGGTGCCTTCCACAGCCGAGGGCAGGCCGATACCTCTGGACGACTCGACTGCCGCACACCGTACCACGGCCTTGAGGGAGCTCAACCGCTCCCAGCCCTCCTCGCGCCATCGTTACACCAAGAGCACCGGGCCTCCCAGCACTGCCACCCGGACCACGACGGGGACCTACTCGCAGCCCGTCATCGTCCGGACCTACTCGGGCCCACCGCCCTCGTCGGCCGCCAGTCGGCCGGCCAGTCGCCGCATACCGCTGTCCTCCATCTCCATCTCGTCCAACGCCTCCAACTGGCGCCCCGGCCGGAATGGCATGGCGCTGAACATGGCGCGCCACCGGGGCAACAAGAAGCCCGCCGCCGCCGGGAACGACGTGAAGCTCCCGCCGCTCGAGGCCTTCAGCTTCAAAAGCATCATGGCCGACATGCAGCAGGACGTGGGGGCCGACCTGGACCGCATCGCCGAGATCTGCGCCCGGTCCAAGTACTCGTTGAGCAATCAATACGAAGTCCACATGGTGCCCCACGGCAACGGAAACGGCTTTTTGGCCAGCGCGTCCGGCTCGTCCTCCAGGCCGCAGGCGCTGGGCGGGCCGACGTTGCAGGCCATTCCGAGTGACGACGAGCGGTCGTCAACGAGGCAGAAGAAACGGCGGAGCGGGGCACGCCGTAGAAGCGCAGCGTACAGCAACCTGGAAACCATCATGAGCTCCAGTCGCTCCTCAGAAGAGGATAAGAGTAAGAAAAAGCCGGCACGAGAGATTGCCGATGGTGTCCGCGGACGGACGTCCAAGAAGCGAAAAGACGAAAGTGACAGTGGAGGCTCCCGCAGCAGCGGCGAACTCTCCCACCAAACACGTGAAGACGGCCAGAACAAAGTTGCGAGGAGGAAGTCGACCACATTTGCCAATGCCGTCATGGACAGTACGCGCCACGGCCCGGGCGAACCGGGCTCGCCGAGATCTTCGGGGGCCGCTCTGGTCAGCGAGCCCGCTCGGCCCAAAACTTCACGCAACCATTTGGAGATTAGGACCTCACAGGAGGCCGGCACGGAGGGACGTGCCCCCGACGCGTCTGCTGAGCCGTCGCGCCCCGTTGTGTCGGCTTCAGTGGCCGCCGCTGCCATTGCGAGTCCCGACGAAGCCCGGGGAGCACCCGGCTTATTAGCGGGATTCGGGAACTGGATGTCGTGGCGTGGCACAAGTGTGACTGAAGTGGCATCGTCGGATAACAAGGGGTCCAGGTCAAGGAGTTATGCAGAAGGAAGTCTCCGAGAGCTGCTCAAGACGACAGACCCGGCCTCTTCGGATGCCAAAGGCAAAAGCAACGGCCGGGGGCCGTAGGGGGAAGCAAGACCGCGGCGTTCCAAAACAAAAAAGCACATAGAAGGGGGGTTTGCAGCTTCCAACTGGTTTTCTTCAGCTGGGCTCTCTATGCCCGGCGACTACGAGTCTCGCGGCAAACAGAGAGAGTGACTGCGGTGCATGTCTCGGAGGCGGACAAACACAAAACTGGCGATTTCTACTGATACATCTTACAGGCAAGAAAGAGCAGGCTGTGGTGGTGCTCGGGCTGCACCGAGGACTGTACAGTATTCATGTTTTCACGACATTTACGATTCTCACGAAGCACATATGAGCTATGACTGAGGTCAGATGAAACAGAAGATAGAGCGGCTTATGAGCCACGCTACACACTTTGCATCGCCCTCGACTCCCCTGCCTCGTGAACACTTGGGTTTGCCGGTGGAGGGACAGGAACCATAACATCACGCACGCCCGTCCCAGAGTGTGTGCCCTGCGTCCAATCTGCTCCCACCTAACAGCGACAAGCGGACCGACACCGCCATGCCTTTGGTCCGAGAGAGTTCAGAGGGAGAAGAGCAGAAGAGGACCGAAGTGGCGAGAGATGCCTCCAGTCCCATGAGGTCGGCCCATTGGGTCCCAATGACAAAAGAAAGCAACATATAGCGCTGGGCCGGTCCATTTAAGGAGCATTTGGTACGACGAAGTGCCGGATAGAAGCAGCCGGTGCATCAAATCGGCCCATTCGCTGGTTTGAGGACCGATATCCAGAAGAGCCCAGGCGGTCAGAGGGCGACAAAATAAACGGCTCACTGGGCTCACTGGACCAAAAACACTTGCACTAAAGTGAGCCGTTTATTTCGTCGTCCCCCTCGGCGGTGAGTCCGCCAGGGGCAGAAAGCCGAGCAGTCCGGCAGCCTTGGTGCTGTGGTTGAGTCAGCGCACACGCACCATGGTTGTCATCGTTTTAGACTCGGCGCCGGCCACCAGCGTGCCATCTCCGAGGAGTTCGGACTCACGGCAAGTTGCCCGAAGGCTTTCGCCGTTGTGCGATCCTGTTACTACTACTACTGCTGCTGCTGCTGTTGCTGCTGCTGCTGCTGCTGCTACTACATACAAGTATTACTCATTCCATGTCCAACAGCCCCCAACCCCAGATGCCCCAGTACCGTGAGGAACCTCGTTGCGACTAACCGGGAGGACTAACTCCACGTGCATCCGCTGATCGATTTGTCAACTGTTGCCAGCGTCTACCACTGCGACCAGCTTAATGGTTCTCGATGGCCAGATTTCGAGCATTTGCCGTGAATACGGGCACGATAGCGGGTGGTGGTTTGGGAGTTGGTTGAGTCGGGGCAGCCACTATCCCAACTAGAGACCAGTACCGACTTGATATTTCACTGCCGATGAGGCCCTAGCTTGCCTAGATGGCAGATGGATCCGTCCCCGTCGCTGCCCGTCTCGCCCGTGTCCTAGCGACGTATTGGTATGCCCAAAACCAAGCTGGTTTGAACTGGGCCCCTCCCGGCGCTCCCACCAGCGCCGATCACACAACGCCCTGGCTCGCTCGAGTCGTTGCCGATATTAACGAGAATTTCGCCTCACCTTCAGTCCCAACTACCGATATGGCCGAGATGGCCTCGACTGCTACCTGCTTAACAGCTAGCGGGAGGGAACGTTTCTCGCCAGACAAGCACGTGGCGCGTCGTGGCCGCCACGTCGCTGCGATATTGCCAAACTGTTTAGTATCAACCACGCCAGTGATTTTTGAGTTCGAAGGAACTCTCTGCACGGCCCCAATGGAGCTCCCGGAACTCGCACCTGCCAATGCTAAAGCTGGCAGGGACTCTAGGCTGTCTTAGATGTCACCTTACCATCACGGTTTACGAGTCAGAGTTTGCCTTGGTCCAGCGGCTACAGCCCGACGGCACGCACTAGGCCACCGGGGACTGAATACTCGGCACTCCGGACCGTCTTGGCTTAAAGCTGCGCCATGGCATTTACCCTCGGAGCGGCAGAGCCCGGTGTGGCTTCTGCCCGCATGAATATCTCATGTACGTTTGACAGACATATCAGCAGTGTGCCGTCTACTACTTGTCTCGTCCGCAACTTCTCCTCCTGCCTTGGCTGGATGTGTTCCCCAGCGCTGCCCACATCACAGATGCACCATGAGACGGTGTTGAAGGCGGATGCGATCTCCACGGCACCGGAGCCATGAGAAGCCCCTCCAACGTTGTTACTCTGGAAAAGATGGATAGCTACATCCCCGAATGCGCGGTATGTTTTCCACGGCCTCCCGCGGCTGAGTACTTGGCGCAGCTGAGGTGCTGAGATGGCAGACACAGGCATGGTACGCCGCGGGCGTCATCGTCATCGGCCTGCGCTTCGTCACGCGCATTCGGATAGTGGGCCTCGCCGGGTTCCGAGGCGATGACTACCTGTCCATTCTGGTACGTTGGCATACCCCCGGCGGGCGTATCCCCGCCCGGAAGCGGCAAATAGCTTACCGGCAGAGTCGGCGGCAGTACCTGGCGCTCTACACGGCGTGCCTCGCCATCGTCGTGGTCACGTACCGGACCGGGTCGCTGCTGGAGGTGAACGATAGCAACGTTGACCTGTTGACGGAGGAGGACATCGAGATCCTGGCCATGGGGTCGCTCATTGAGTACCTGTCTTTCTTCATATACTCGGCTTGTATATGTGCGTCGGCCCTCCCCGCCCCAGCCCCGCCGGACCTCTGGGTTAACGCAATACACCTACGGGCACAGGGTCGTTGAAGTTCTCGGTACTCTTCTTCTACAACAGCCTCACCCTCGGGGTTATACGCCGCAAGACCATCATTGCTCTGGCGTGGATGTGCGCCCTCTCGTACGTTGTACTACTTTTGACGGCCTTGCTTAGCTGCCGACCGTGAGTACAACCTGCCGGCGTTTTCGTTTTTTTCTTTTGGCACACCGGGCTGCCGGTGAAATGTCCCCGCCCCCCTATATTTCCCACTCCTCTTCCTTCCCCCCCTTTTCCCACTTATTGACTGACGTAGGCCCTCAGAGTATCGGCCAACTGGCAGATTAAACCCCGGCCGGGGCCCGAGTGCGTGTACCGCCCGCAGAACTTCTGGGGCCTGGTGGTACTCAACGTGATAACCGACGCGGCGATTTTGTCGATTCCGGTGCCGCTACTCTGGCGCCTGCGGGTGCGGCCACTGCGCAAGCTGGGCGTTGCGCTGTTGCTCTCGTCGGGCCTCTTCGTCATCGGCACGGCCATTGTGCGCGCCTGGATCACCATTAGTGGCCCCATGTCCGTCATCACCATCAACCTCTGTAAGAAACCATCTGTTGATTTCGATTGCCGAACCCGGCACGAATTTGTCCCGGCCTGCGTCGGTTCTTCTTTGTGTCTGTCATCTTAGGCTTGGAGGCCGTTTTGCTTTGGCTTTGATGTTTCTCGAATACCCGCATTTGGACAGCCACTGACTGACACCGGATGATGCTTAGGGGGCTTCCGCGAGCTGGGCGTCGGTCTGATTGCCGTCACTGCGCCCATCATATACCCGTTCTTCCGCCGGGAATTTTGGGTCTGGGGCCCTTACGTGCCCCCCGACCGCCGCCGCCAGCTCCAACTTCTGCACCACCGCCGCCACATGCCGCGGTCCGCCGCCCCCGGCGACGACCACGAGAACTCTCCCCTCCGCGGCGGCGCCTTCGGGTTCGGCAAGCACGGGGCCCACGACACGGCCATCGAGCTGCAGGCCATCGACGACGAGCAGTTGACGGCGTTCGCGCTGGCGGACGACGACGACGACGACGACGACAACAACGAAGAGGGCTGGCCCCGGCCCCAGAGCCCCCCGCGGCGCACCATCAGCTCCTCGACCACCATCGTCGCCTCCGAGGCGAGCTGCTCGCGCCAGCCGAGCCTCTACCACGGCGGCGAGGGCGGGCACCACGCCCACGCCCCGCGGGGCCGGCCCGGCTCGTCGTCGGCCAGCATCGAGGAGGCCGTGATAGAGGAAACGGACTGGGCCCTACAGTACATGCCGAAATGATGAAAAAACCTGATATCTTGTTCCTTTGGGCCCCCCCACGTGAAACCCTCGGAGCCGAAACCCCCGCCGCGGCAGCCTGGGGAAGCCCCGGCGACTGCCCGTTCCGGGATCCCCCCTTTCAAGACTTTGGCGGGTCGCGCCAGCCGCAATCCTAGATCGTCGTCGTTCCTTAGAACCGTTCGGCCGACTTTTCTTTCTCTATGATCTGAAACCGATGTTCATAGCCCCCCCCTCCCCCCCATCGGTTTTTGTATGGGCAGAACTTCACGTCCCACCTTCTCCTGGGCGAGACCGTAATAACCGTTTAACTCCTTTGCCTGGCCCAGGACTAGCGTGCTCCCAAGCCCTGTGGGGAGGGGGAAGCCGCGCGACGTTGGCATGGGACGAAGCCCTTAAGTACTACATTATAAGACTCAGGCCCCAAAGCATTCACAGAAGCAACAGCTGGGCGGATGTTGGTTTCAAGACAGCGGGTAGGCTTGTATTCTCGGATGCTATGTGCGAGAAATATATACATGAAAGCCGGAACCCGCCCGCTTCCCCTCCCCCTGACGGGGAAAAGAGAGTGGGCGGGAGCCCGGCCACCGCGCCGGGGGCGGTGGAAAAAAGGGGAAGCAGACAGAAGGGGTTTTTCTTTTTTTTTTGTTCGAGCAGAGCAGAGCAGAAGGACCGCAAACTAGTACGGCCCCCGTGGGTTTGGTTGGGGTTTTTGTTTACCACGCCGAAAGAAGCATCCCCTTGAGCCAGCCCAAAGAGAGAGAGAGGGAGCCAACCCGACTGGGGGGGGAAGTCACACAACCCCCCTTTTCTTAGTTGAGGACCACCGGGAGGTCGCGGGCGTGCTTGCGCACAACGGGAGCGACCTCGATCTCGGTGACGTTGGCGGCGGCGTCGTCCTCGAGGCTGCGGCGGCCGTTGCCGGCGCCCCAGACGGCGGGGCCGGGCATGGCGTAGGGCTTGTAGCCGCCCCAGAGGTTGAAGTTGACCTCGGGGTCGTTCTTCTTGTAGGCGCCGGGGAACTTGACGGTGGGGCCGGGGTTGCCGCCCGGGGCGCCGCCGACGACCTTGATCTGGCTGCAGGTGGGGTAGAACTCGGCCTGGCCGTCGTGGGCGCCGTGGAGGCCGATGTGCTCGGCGCGGAGGAGGTACTCGCCGTCGGGCATGTTTTGGGGGATGGTGAACTCGAGGCGGTCCTGGTCCCAGGTGCACCAGGCGTCCTTGAGGAAGTCGGCGCCCGGGTTGCAGACGCCCATCTCGGCGATCTTGAACCAGTCGCCGTCGCCGACCGAGTTCTTGGCGCCGTTGGGCGCGCGCGAGGCGTAGACGAGGCCCGGGCCCGGGTGCTGGAAGGTGGCGCCGACGGCGAGCTTCATGGCCAGCTTGCTGCCGGCGCGCACCTCGGCCGTCTGCGTGCGCGCCGCGAAGGTCTCGGCGCCCAGGTTGCAGCGCATCTCGGGCCCGTCGGGCGACGTGTTGTCGCGCTGGTTCTTCCACTTGGTCGGGTTGTACTTGGCCTGCCGCGTGTTGCTGCGCACCACGTCGCGGCGCTCCTGGCCGTTGACCACGAGCGTGTCGAAGAAGTAGTGCGCCTGCACCAGCGGCAGGAGACCCCCCAGGACGGCGGCGGAGATGGCGGCGATCTTCATGGCGACGGTCGGTGGTGGTGGGTTGGAGGGGGCGGGTTCTTGGTTGGGCTGGAAGAAGAAGAGGAAGAAGAAAGATAGTCTTGGGACACAGTCCGGAGGTGTAAAAGAGGGTTGGTAGAGAAGAAAAGAATGAAAGTAGGATGCTTCAAGCGATGGTAATGTTGCTGCTGCTGCTGCTGCTGGGGGAACAAGAAGAAGCCTCTCTATCGTCGGCGGTCTCTGGCCTTCTTATACACGGCGGCAAGCCTCACCGAGTGTGTCGTCCGGCCCCTCGGTCCCTCGGAGAGCGGCCATGGTGGATGCAATCTCGTACTGCATTCATCTCATCGTTGCTTCTGTCTTGGCCTTGCCTTCTGTTGATTGCTTCGTGTGGATATCGACCCCCCGGGACCGCTGGGTAGGGGGGAGGGGGGGTTTGTTCCCGGTCGTTGGGTGGGACCCAGGCGTCTTCCGCCGAAGCCCTGCCATGTCCGGAAAGTTGGCCCCGGGGAGGGCAACGAGGCTCTTACACACAGTAGGGCTTGCTGCTGCTTCTGCCCCCCGCCCTGACAGAACTCGGCCTCTCGAGAAGCGAGCCGCGAGCCGCGGCCCCGCGGGCAGGGCGCTGCCAACCCACGTACCGACCCGGCGGCTACACCCACTCCCAGTCCCACGTCCCGGGAATAGCAGCCGCGGGCGCGGACGTCGACTATAACGGAAACCCGTTAGCCGCTTGGCCGTAGCAGTGGGAAAGGAGTTCGGGCAGTATACGAACCACCTCGGGCCACGTCCCTGGGAGCCCCAGCACTAGAAGGGGGGGGCCTGGCGGGCTTGGCGTCTGATGTGTTCCGATTCGTCCAGTGTGTCCGGTGGGAAAGAAACTTCTTCTATTCCCACCGCGTGGCGAGCCCCGGCGGGACCGGCATCGTGGCTTGTGATTGGCGGGCCCTCGGTCGATTTATAGTACATAGTAAGTAGCGACGACTTTCCTTTCTTCTCTCGTGGGCCCCCTCCCCCCGGCGTCTCGCCCCGCAGCGGCAGATTTGATGCAGGGGTTCAGTAGCGACCAGCCGCTCTTGGCACTATATTTCTGATCCTGGGCGTTAGAGCCCCCCGTTGGCATGCGGCTCTGCCGGCACCGGCAGACGTCAGGGCCCAGGGCCAGGCCGGCGCGGCCATATGGGCCCGACGGCCTGCCACCATGCCACGGCGGTTAAGCGACCGATGAACCTGAGGTGCATGCCGTCACAAAAGCTCGCATGTTGTTCAGGACCCCAAGGGCGGGGGAGCGAGGCGAGGCGAGACGAGACGAGGGAGATGACGCCCCCCCCCCCAAAGCACTGGAGGACGAGGCGCCGCGGCCGGGGCCATATTCCCAACCCAGAATACCACAACGTCTGGCGTGCCAGCAAGCGCCCGGCGAGAACCATCGGGATCGCCAGGAGTCTTTGGTGACGATCAGCGCGGGCTGAGAGTAGTTGCTGCCCAGCCTGCGCCAGTGCGCGGATATGGGATGTGCAAAAACAATGCCGCTTCGCGGGGGGGGCGCTCTGGCCAAGGCAACCACAGTCGACCCGTCTTAGGGTGTGTGCGCGTTCTCTCTCTCTCTCTCTCTCTCTCTCTCTCTCTCGCACCGACGTCGGAATCGGACCCGATGCCGAAAGAATGGCAACGCCGGGTTATTGACCGTGGGGGGGGTTGTTGATCCCTCACGCCCGGATCCAATAAACCAACATCCAAGTGTTCTTTTCCGAGTGGCCATCCACGCATCCTCTACCAACCGCCATGGCGTCCCACCCATCTTTTAGGGGGGAAGGGGGCGTGCCATGGCTGGATAACGGGCGCCGGACGTCCGAAGGTGGCTGGCCCGGGGCTGGCGGACGGACGGGCTGACGGACGACCGAAAACCCGTGGGCAACAGCAGCACCGGCGGCCCAAGGGGGGAACAACGGCCGTGAGAATAATAATAATATAGGCGCGTCGTGGGCCGTTGACGTCGGCTCAGGTCCGAAGAACCCCATCAACGGCACCGGGGCAGTTCCGTTTTCCCCCCTCCACCCTCCCCCGCACCCACGGGCAGCAACCATCCCTCCCCCTTCCCGGCCTCCATCGACGACGACCATGCCCCATACGACGACGACCGAACCGGCGCGCGAGCCCGCGGCGCCAGCAGGCCAACCCACCGCCGACGCTCCGGAGACCCCGGCGGCGGCGGCGGCGGCGCAGGCGGCGGCCCCGGGCTTCGCGAGCCCCGCGGAGCTGCTGCGGTGGCTGTACGCGGACCTGACGCGGCTGGGGCGGGTGGCGGCGCCGACGCTGGTGCTGCACCGGTACGACGACCACGCGCGGCCGCTGCGGGGGGCGGCGGCGGCGCAGGCGCACGAGGAGGCGCTCGTGGCCGCGACGGGCGGCACGCTCGTCATGGACGTCGAGACCGTCGCCGCCACGGCGCACTTTGGCAGCGTCATGGGGACGCTGCGGGCCGGCGGCGGCGGCGGCGGCGGCCAACAACAACAACAACAACAACAACAATACCCGGAGCAGCAGCAGCAACGGCAGCGTCCGCCCCTCGCCGTGCCCTTCTGCGGCCTGTGGCGCTTCGACGCCCAGGGCCGCCTCGCCGAGCACTGGGAGAACGTCGCCGTCGAGGCGAGCGTCGTCGAGCGTTGGTTCCGCGGGGAGGAGGAAGCCACCGCCGCCGCCGAGACCGCAAGACCCTGACGGGCCACAAAACAGGCAAGAGTGAGAGAATGAAGAGGGGGGGGTGGGGTTTCAGAAACACTCCGGGATTTTCGCCACGCCCGTCCCGCAGTTGCTGGGAAAAAAGAAGCCAACTTTATTATATATACCCCTTAAACGCCCTCCCCGAGGCGTGTCTCCATAGCTCGCTTCATAACCCAAACCTTCTCCCCAAAAAGGGGGGGGATGGTGTGTGGCCCGCGTTGGTGCCATCATGCATTTATGCCTCCCATGACCGGAACTCCAATTTCACCGTGAGGTCGTAAAGCCGTTGGCAAGCACATCGTCATCATAATCTTCAGCCCTCCATCTTGACGTCGTCGCCGCCTTTGCCGAGGTTCTTGAGCAGGTAGCTGCGCTTGAAGTACTCGTTGGGGTGAACGATGGTCTCGAGCTGAGCCGACGTCATGACGCCCTCGTCCTTGGCCCGTTTGATCTCCTGCTTGTGTACGTGCTCAAAGACGCTGTTGTTGTGGACCTCTGTCAGCAATGTATGCGCAAAAGGGGGACTCGGGGACGGGACACGTACCGGTTGCAGGCCATGTGGAACTTTTGGCTGTCCTTGTCCTGCTTCACGCCCTGCAGCACCGACCGGTCCGTGATGCCGACCTGCTGGAGCAGGGCCGTCAGGTTCTCGAGGTCGAAGTGGCGGTACGGGCAGCCGTGGGCCTCGCCGGGGCCGGGCGGGTGCTCCGTCAGGATCTTCTGGCAGGAGAAGGGCGAGTAGCCGCCGCCGCGCCGGTTCGAGTCGCCGCCGACGTCGCCGTAGGCGTGGCGCACGTTGTACCGGTACTCCTTGTTGAACTCGTCGTCCGTCTTCTTGCTGAAGGCCGAGCGCCAGAAGACCAGGCACTCCTCCAGGTTCAGGCCGATGCCCTTGAGGAAGAGCGTGTACTGCAGGCGGCCGAAGTGCTTGAGGTGGGCGTCCCGCCGCAGGGACCGGTGCAGGTGCTGCATGCAGAGGGGGAAGCTGGCGGTCAGGGCGTCGACGTTCTGGGCCGAGATGTCGGCGCCGGGCACCGCCGACGTGCTGCTGCTGTACGAGGCGTCGGGCGTGACGAAGTTCTTGGAGAGGTGGTCCAGGATGGGCGTCAGGCGGTCGTCCTCGTCCAGGCGGGGCAGCGCGCGCGCCGTGAGCTCCAACGAGCGCTCCAGGCGCTCCGTGAACTCGGCGATGACCATGCTCGTCTGCTCGCGGGCGGGCACGTAGGCCTTGCCGCCGCGCACGAAGACGCGGCGGTGCTCCACCAGATCCGGCACGCGCAGCCAGTCGACCTTGCACCAGCCTTGGTCCTCGGGCTGGCCTTTGCGCAGGCCGCTCGTGGCGGCGAGCTCGGCGCCGTACTCCCTCCGCTCCTCCTCGCTGACGGGCTCCCAATCGAGGTTGAGGGACTGGATGAAGGCGGTCCGCTCGTCGGCCCGGTCCTCGCCCATGCGCAGCCGGAACAGCATCGTTTCCACGCGGCTGAACCGCCGGCGCAGGTCTTCGGTGGAGGCAAAGGCCAGGCGCAGGATGAAGTGGCTGTAGTGGTCCTTCTGGCGCTCGGCGGCGAGCTGGGTCGAGCGGCTCGAGTTGGAGTCCAAGGGAAGGTACTTTTTGAGCAGCTCCTTCATGTGCTCGGCCGTCTCGTCGGGCGTCTTGTTGCGGAACGAACAGGCCTCGAGCTCGGCGAGGACGCGCAAGCGATCGATGGCCCATTGCTCGAACTGTTCGAGGGTGATGTCGGCGGTCGGAGGGGTCGAGTACAGGTTTAGGCGGTGGGGGTAGGCGGTTTCCTTGTAGGCCGGGTCGGCGAACTGCTTCTTGCGATGATCGACGACATTGCGCCGCTTGGGATCGATGCGATTGAAGTCTTGTCGCTGCATCGTGGGCGTCTTGGAGGCGATCGCGATCGAGGTGGCGGCGGCGCTGCGGTTGGAGAGGGAAACCTATGAAGGTTAAGAAGTAGTGGTGGGTATGAAGTATAGATGTTTGTAGTTAGTACATACCTGAAGTATAGTTTACTGGGCCGGTGGGAGCGCGTGCAGGTCGGCCGAAGACGCGCCCGACGCGCCCACTAACAAGTTGAGACGCGAAACCTGAGGTCAATCAATTAATTAAACGAGAACGTGGGGCCCACGAACGACTTACACGGCTGCCCCCGCCACATCCACATACTGCTGGTGAATGTCATGTCACCAAGGTCAAATGTTCCCTCTCATGGACATTGGATTTTCCTCCGCTTAGCTTTACTTGCATACAAAGCATCAACTTCGTACAAGGCGATCAGGGGTAGGTAACTTGCAAGCCACAAAACCCTAGGTTAAGTACCTGACGAGAGGGTAAGAAGTATACATTGGTTTCTGCAAATCCCCATGTAGGCGCCCCCTGGATCAGAATCACCCCGCCGCTGCGGTTGCATGGCAGAGCAATTCTACCGATGGCCTACTGATGGCTTCCCGGAGCCCTCCGTCCTACCACGGATCCGTCTTCTGCGCCGCGTCCCCATCGTCCCAGTTCCCCAGCCTACGTCCTCTTCAGAGCCAGAGCCTCGTCGCGCCGCGTCGCGTCCACCTTGGCCTTGTGCGCCCAGCGCGTGGGCAGGAGGCGGAGACCGAGCAGCTGCAGGGCGTGGCCCCAGTACCCGACGACGACGCCGCGGCCGCGGCCGGCCTTGTCGAGGGCGGCCCGGGCCACGACGGCGGCGGCGGGCGTGAAAAGCGAGGGGCGGTCGCGCAGGCGCGCGACGCCGGTGACGCGGCCGAGCCGGACGCCGAGCAGCTCGACGCCGCCCGGCCCGAGCGCCGACTCCAGGCGGAGCGTCTCGGTCGCGCACATCAGAAACGCCTTGCTGGGGCCGTACGCGGACAGCAGGGGCATGCCCGTGTCGGCCAGGGAGCCGATGTTCAGGACGAGGGCCGGCCCGTTGCGGCGGAGCTGCGGGAGCAGCACCCGCATCAGGTGCAGGGGGAAGAGCGCGTTCAGGCTCACAGTGCCGGCGATGGCGGCCGCCGGCGTCTCGGGCAGCGGCGCAAAGGCGGGGCTGTCCGCGACGCCGCCGGCGTTGTTGACGAGGACGGTGAGGTGCAGGTCCTCGACGGCGGCCCGGATGGCCCCGAAGTCAACAGCTGTCGCACTGCGGCGCGGTTGGTCGGGGTCGCCGCAGTTCGCACAGGGCACGGTACTGGCGTCGGCGACCAGGAGGCGGAACGACCGGCCGGGATGCTGCTGCTGCAGATCCGCCACGACGGCCGCGAGCTTGGCCTCGTTGCGCCCGTGCAGCACGACGTTGAAGCCCCGCGTCGCCAGTTCCTGGGCCAACGCGCGCCCGATGCCGTCCGAGGCCCCCGTCACCAGGGCCCACGGCGGCCGGCCGGCGGGAGAAGGGTGTGCGTAGCGACCGAGCCTCGAGGGCAGGGTGTAGAGGGCGACGAAGTTGAGGATATGGACAGCAGCGGTGGCTAGGGTGAGAACCCCCACGATCCAAACGATGTTCGACATGTCTGGCTATATATCAAAAAAATGCAGCAGCGTGTGGGGCGGCAGTCATGTGGAGTTTGAGTGATGCTGAGAGAAAGGCGGCTGGGAGTGACCAAGAGGATGAGGCTTCGGAGATCCCTACTCCAGCCCGGATGTGCAACGTGAGTCGTGATGTGGGTGCCATCAAGTCGTCACAACTATGGATATATACCTAAGGACTAGCGTACGTGTTTAGTGTGAGTAGCTCGCCATCTCCAAACAGTGCCATTCTGCTAATGTAGAGGCGCGTAGAGGGCAGGATCGTCGGGGTTCTCGCTCGCAAAGGGGAAGTAGATGCAAGGCCATGACATCCAACCAACCACTGTCGCCAGCGGAACATAGCACCATGAATGCCTACCTCCTATGTAGGGAGGTACATACTTGGTCATAGATTTGTCGATGTTTGGGAACGAACCCCAATATAAACGTCAATCCATTTACGTGCTAAGTAGAGCCAAACTTAAGACGGGCATAAAATGCACCCCATAGTTGTTTCCTCTATCGGATGGGATGTTGACAGGTGCGGGGTTGAATGCAAGTGCACACAGCAAAGCAAAGACGAAGCTTCGTTTGCGACAAGGGAGGTACTCAAGCATGGAAGCCACAGAAGTCTCCATCTCTATTCCTATTTGTATCCATGCCCGGTTTCTGCCTATTTCCCTCTTGGGAATGTGGGCACCATCAACATCCAATATTAGTACATGGATCGTAATGCCTTCATTCCTCCATCACACTGGATGATAACCTGCCCGCTTGTCACCCATCATTTCTCACCAAAGTTCGTGGCCAGCTTCACCTTGGGGCAACACGACCATTCCCCAGCAAGGACGACTATCTGACTTTTCCACCAAGAGAGGGAAGACCATCCAGCCCAACCCCTCCCTCCCTCCCTCCCTCCTCCTCCAGCCTCATCATGCCGGCACCGACGGACCGCATCAAGGTCGTCGTCGACACCGACATCGGCACGGACCCGGACGACGGGCTGGCGCTGGCGTACCTGGCGCTGCACCCGCGGTGCGAGCTCCTGGGCGTGACGGTCGTGAGCGGGGACGTGCAGCAGCGGGCCGCCGTGGCCGAGATCCTGCTGGGCGTGTGCGCCGACGGCGACGACGATGACGAGGCCCCCGCCGCCGCCGCCATCCCGCCGATCCACTGCGGCCGGCGTGAGCCGCTGCTCGAGGGCCAGGGCCAGCCTCTGGTGCAGCAGTACGAGGCGGCGGTGACGGCATGGGCTGCCGCCGGAACCCCGCCGCGGCGGCGGCAGCAGCAGCAGCAGCGCCGGCCCCCCCGGCTGGACCGGCCCGAGAACACGGCCGTCGCCTTCCTGCGCGACACCATCCGCGCGCACCCGGGCGAGGTGGTGCTGCTGACGCTGGGCCCGCTCAGCAACGTGGCGCTGCTGTTCGCCCTGGACCCGGCCCTGCCGGCGCTGTGCCGCGACGTCGTCAGCATGGCCGGGCGCTTCTTTGCGCCGGGCGGCACCGGCGGCACCGGCGGCGGCGGCGGATCCCGCCTCAAGGAGTGGAACGTGCTGGTCGACCGCACAGCCGCCGGCATGGTGCTCGGGACGCCGCGCCCGCGCCACCGCTTCTGCGGGCTCGACGTGACGACCGAGGTGACGTGGACGGCGGCCGAGATGGAGCGGTTCGTGGCGCCCCCGCCGGACGACGACGACGACGACGACTTGGACCCGGACCGTAGCCGTAGCCGTCGCCGTCATCGCCGTCATCGCCGTCCCGAGCTACGCGCCCTGCTCGGCGCCCTGGGCCTGCCGTACGCGCGCCGCCGGGGCCGCCAGCGCTTCCACGACCCCCTGGCCGCCGCCGCCGTCTTCGCCCCCGACCTGTGCGAGTGGCGGACGGGCCGCGTCGGCGTCGACCCCCGCAACGGCGCCACCAGCTTCGCCGAGGGCGGCGGCGGCCGCGACCTCGTCGCCGCCCGCGTCGACGCCGACCGCTTCTTCCGCCACTGGCTCGACGTCGTCCTCGGCGAACCAGCCGTCCGCGCGCCCGACGCCGACGCCGCCGTAAAACCGCCCATCACTTGAGTCGAGCCATGGGTTCTGGGTAGGTAGACCAGCGTACTTGGTGAAAAGAACAGGCCGCGGTCCCCATTAGGCCCCAAACCGAAAGCCTGTGCCGTCTCTGGGGAAAGACGACGGGGGGCGGGGGCGGCCCTGGGCTACCTACCCCGTATACCGTCCAGCCCAGCACCCTTGCCGCTTTGGAGAGGACCCGAGGACCCGGTATAAGCTTTTTTTTCGTCGCCAAGGTTCCGACGCCCCGGACGTTCCAGAACAGGACAGACCGTAGTATTCGTAAAACTCAATACCAAGTGTGTCAACACGTCAGAGCGGGCCAGACGGATTTGGTCTTTCCCTGCAGGGGTGCGGGATGGAGCGTTGCGCGCCGTGGCATCGCGATGGGCCATCATCCTCTCACCCCTCAGGCCGGCTCCCCCATCTCGATCCATCCCAAGAACCTAGTCGTATAATATCGAGAAAGAATCCTTAACAAAAACACAAGTCATGGCTTTTACCTTGGGGCCCACCGCGCCCTTCACCGGACGGCCCTCCACCAACGTCACTGGACATGGGCCCTGGAGGCCTGGCGTCCATCGCTCCCCAAGTCCCCGGACTGCGGGGCACGATCACCCGCTAAGCAACTCCCCGCTGCCGTCAAAATGTTGTGCATGTTACGGGGAAGAAAGATACTGCCCTCCCCTGACTGACAGGCATGCCTGTCTTGGCAGTCCTCGTGGCCTTGGGCCCGACCCCCGACGGTTGGTGTCACGTCGTACTCGCATGGTAAGCTGGACCGACCTCCACACAGAGCACAGGGCTCAGGCATAGGAATGAGTCAAATCTATTGATGGAACCTCTCCCGACCATCAGCGGCGACTCCTTCTCTTTCTCACCACCGAAAGAGTGCATGCTGCGGCGCAATGATGTAGGGGAGTTGTCATGATCGCCCGCCAGGAAGCCAAGCCCCCTTACTCCCATGATGAATCGCAGCCCCATCTGGTATCTAAACACCGCCCCGGCAAAGGCCAACGCTGGTAACTGATGAACAACAACGCCTGCCGTTTCAACGGTGCTGAAAACAATCAACAATTTTTGTATACCTTGATACCTTCCAATTCGCTGCTGGCCTTGTCCTCTTGGTCATGTCCTCGTGGCCATGCCCTGCAAATGCTCGCCGGCCAAAATCCAGGAAGAGTAAACCTAGACCAGGGATGTTACCACCCCGCCGCCCGCCAAGGATCCACGAGCGGATTAGCTGAATGACTTCAAGAATGCCAGCCCTTCCATTCCAACCAGGTGTGGAGGTACGTGTCGCCAAGTGCACGTGGTGCACTCAGATGGGTGCACTCGTACGCCGTTGGTAGCGGGCTCTGCATACGGAGCACTCCAATGCCGCACCAGCCCCCGTGAGCAGTGGCATTTCACAGGACCAACAGAAGCCTCGAACGCCGACCCAAATACCCCCTCCTCCCCTTCAGAGGCTGAGTGATCGTTGCTCGAGACGGTAGTAATCGGTCTGATCGAGGAACCATTGGTACCATTCAAGCCGCGCTTCGAAGGGCCTCTGCGTGGGGGGGCGGAGAGCGGGCGCGAAACTGACCGCTGTTCGATGTCCATAATGGTTGCCGAAGTACTAGCCCGCCTGCTCATCCCCGGCCTCAGCTGGTGCCTGGAACGAAGCGGTGCTGGGACCGGCAAGACCGGACATGTTGCCCAGGGGAGCTGTGCTGGGACCACCCTGGTTTGCCGGCACTGGGTGCATGGCTATGCTCTGGTCAAGGCTTATCTGGGTGGGCGTCGTCGGTCCTGGCAGCACCTGAGGCACGGGCCCATTGACTACCGCATGAAACCCCCCGTGGGCATTTGCTTGCGCCGCTAATGCGTGCTGGTAATTGGGCGCGGGCGGCGGCGGCGGCGGGATGGCCATGTTGGGGCCGTTCTGTGCATCATCGGGACCGGCCTCCAGGGCAATCTCGCTACCATCGCCCATATCATCGTCCTCCACTCCATCGGCTTCGTCGAAGCCGTCCACATCGGGGATGGGCGCGGCGTCGTTCTGCGGGACAGGCCGACGGCGTGCGTGCGCGCCGATGGCGTCGGAGAAGTCGGCAAACTCGGACTGCGTGTTCAGGTAACGGCGCAGGCCACTCACGCCGGTGCCTGAGTAGACGCAGAATACTTGTCTTTGGTGTTCGGTGAATTCTCGCGGAGCCTCACGGCAGAAGACGCTCAAGTCATCGCGCATGAAGGCGTGCACGCCCGTCAGACTGAGGTGGGTCAGTTTCTGGCAGCAATTAAGGAGCCGCATGATGCACTGTGAGCCAAGTGGGTTAGCGATCGGGGCCGGCACGTAGTGGAAAGGTGGGTGGGCTTACGGGAATGGTCAAGTTCACGCAATAACTCAGGTGGACTCGCTCTAAGCTGCTGTGGTAGTCGTTAACAGTGATGATGCCTCCTGCGTCACGGCGCGCCCGGCTGCGGTGGTTGGCCTTAGCAAGCGCCAGCATGCTGGCGTCCGTGATGTTGGAACACTTGACAAGCCCGATTCGCTTCAATTTGGGCAGATTCGCCAACTTGGTGACCGAGTCGTCAGTGAGAAGGGTGCAGCACCCGAGGTCGATGTAGCGTATACGATTGCACGAGTGGACCAGGCGCTTGACACCGACGTCGGTAATATGACGACAATGACCCAGATGCACGTAGTGAAGATTGCGGCCAAGCTTGGAGATGGCGTAGACTGCAGAGTCTGTCATGTTGCTGCACTTGGCCAGAACCAGGTTTCGCAGACGCGGGGCCACGTCGACAATCCTCTCGACAGCCCGGTCCGTCAGTCGCGAGCAGCACGTCAGATCAAGAATCCGAAGGTGATCGTACGTCTTGCCCGGGGGGAGGGCCAGGAATGCGCCGTCGTCGATCAGGTCACAGTTGGCGAGGCGGAGTTCACGAAGGGACTGACCCTGGGCCAGGAGTGCCGTCACAGGCTCGTTGCCGATGTTGCGACAGCCGTGGAGATCGATCTCGAGAATGTTGGGGCAGTTGCTAGCGAAGGCCAGGATGGCACTATCCTGGAGTTGCTCGCAGTCGTTCAACTTGAGCTGCATGGGGGGGACGAGACATTAGTAACCAACTTTGTAGACAGGGCGGCAGACATGGCCGACATACCCTCTTGATGTACTTGCAGTTCTCAGCCAGCTTGACCATGCTGGCGTTGGAGATGGCCGTACACTTCGATACGTTCAGGCCTTGCAGCCTACGGCAGTTCTCCGCGATGGCGTAAATGGAAGTCTCGGTGATCTTGGTGTCCTGCGAGATATCCAGAGCCAAGAGATGCGGGCTGTTGCGGAGGAGGTTCACGAGCCCGGCGTCGGTCAGCTCCTGGCAGTTGGTGAGGGTGAGACGCTCGACGCGCGAACAGACGGACAGGGGGAAAACGCTGCCATCGTTGACGTCGGCGGCCAAGGCGGCGAGGTTCAGGCGCTTGATGAAGTCGGGGTACGCGAAAGTCGGCGCTTTCATGCCCAGGGTCTGGCAGATCTTGGTGTGCTTCTCCCAGGTGGTGCAGGAGGGGCGGTGCCAGAGCATCTCGACGACGTTACGGGCCCATCGCCGCGACACCAGCATGCACTTGAACAGCTCAGCGGGAGTACTGAGACGCGCGAAGATGCTGATGAGGATCTCGCTGGGCAGGGTGGCGGCGATGGAGAGACACTCCAGGTCATTGACCTGCATGTCCTGGATGTTGGGCACGACGCCCAGCGACGACTCGGAATCGTTGTTGGCCAGGTAGAAGTCGGACTCCTCGTTATCGGCGGGGGCGGGCGAGTTGGTCGACGACGAGGAGCGCGAGTCCCTCGACTCGGGCTCGGCCAAGGTCGTGGGCACAGCGGTTGGTCCTAATCCCGAGGCAGCGGCCATGGTGGCGGCGGCGGCGGCGGCAGCGGCAGCAGCTTGGTTCTGGGCAGCGATGACATCAAGGGACGGGGCCTTGGTCGGGCGCATCGTACGGTCGCAGACAGACGTGTCGTGCGAGGGGGCCAGATCTGGCGGATCTGGCGTCGGCGACGGAGGTGTAGATGATGGGATAGAGGGAGGGCCGGAGTCCCCTGCGCGTCGTCTGGTATGGATGTGAGACCAGGGATGGTCAGGCGGTTTGACGATCACGTCAAGCGGGATCTCTCTGGTCGGGTCAGGTTGGGGGTTTGGGTTTACCGGAGGGCAAGGGGACTGGGCAGGTAGCGGTCGGGTGTGGAGGTGGGTTGGATGGATAGATGGATGGATGGTGGATGATAGAAAGCCTGGCCCACAGGGGAGAGAGAGCAGCGGGCCAATCCGGTGTCCTGGTCACACGCAGCGGATTGCCGGTGATGCGGGAACTATGGAATGTCTGGAGATGAAGACGACGCAGCAGCCGTCCGTCACCCGCTCGGCCGTTGGTCAAGGCGACTATGGCAATCGGTTGAGTTGGACAACGGAAAGAGACAGTGGCAACGGGGCCCCCAGGCAGCGCGAACGGGTGGAAAAGAACCGGGCAGACCACCTAGAGTCGGGAGGGAGATTGGGAGGCTAGTTAGCAACTGGAGGCGTTCCTTTTGTCAGGGAGGAATGGGGCTATTGGGCAGCGTTTTTGGCGGCTTCCGAGGTGGTGGTTGATTAGCGCCGTAGGTACATGTAGGTATGTAGGTTGTAGGTACATATACATAAGTTCCAGGTAAGGAAGGTTATGGGTGTCGTCAAGAGGCAGGCTGGCAGGTCCAGGAATGAGGTATGTACCGCGCCCAATACGGCATGGAGGGGTGGACGATATTGGGAAGAGATAGAAACAAGTATCGGAGCTGGAGATGACGCCCCGGCTTGCTTGCGTTGTGTTTTCCGGGTTGCCCGGCTGGTTTGGCAGCACAGCGGGTTTGCGGCTGTGGTTGTGGTGAATTGAATGCGTCCCTTTGGGTCCTGGTCCTGGGCCCCCAGGCTCTCTCCTTCCGCCCGCTGCTTTGCTGGGCCTGTCTGAGCTAGACCGGCTGGCTGATTACACTGCTCTCGACGGGTATGGCGTCGGATAGACAGCGAGCGAGCGAGCGCGTGATGCTCACTCAAGGGGGGGGGCAGGACAGGAATGATCAATCCGGGCAATCTAAGTGGTGCCGTCGGGACCCGTACCGTACGCGCCTTGAAGGGCGAGAGAACGGGGCAAGCGGGACGGACTGGGACTCGAACGGGGAGGGGGGACTGGAACTGGAACTGGAAGTGAGACTGCCTTGCTTGGCCGGTACCGAGGAGTGCTGTGTGAGCCTTGGCTGTCTCTCTCGCAAATGGGGAGTGGTCCAGTCACATTGATGAAGGAAGCGAAAGGGAAATAGGATGATGGAGTAGGCGGCCGCCCCCCCTGGTGCTGCCTATGTCACACGAATCGGCAAGCCGCCGCTAATTGGGCCAAGGGCGGGTTTGGCACTATCTCCGGCGGGGGGTCTCTCAGCCTCGCTTTAGTGCATGCGCAGAACGGGAATCCATGGCTCCCAAATGGATCCATTACCAGAGAGAGAGACGCGAGACATGCCATGCATCTATCAGCTCTGAGCGCATAGGTACATGCCTACATACTTACCCAGGTCCCGGCCGAGGAGCGACAATGGGCCATCGTCGCCAGCGCGCCTGACATGGTGAATACGACGACTGACAACGGTCGCCATGCCTTGGTTAGGTGTTCGTGACTCGGCGGGGTCATTTCCGTCAGCGCCAACGCTTCCCCCTCCCCCGGGGATGCGACACGTAGGGACGCCCCTTCGACGTGTGGAAGCAAGACTGACTACATATTCTTCCCGCATGGGCTGCTCATGGACTGCTTTTGTCGGAACTTTCTGCACCATCGGGCTTGGGGGACTGACTGCCCCGGGCCGTTTAGACTTTTCAGCCTCGTTCCGCTCCTTTGCTCTTTGTTCCCCCAAGCCCTCGCCGCCTCGCACTCCTGCCACTTTTCCAGCTTCCCCACCCTCTCGTCCGGAGTCTTCAAACCCCCGACCCCGTTCAACAGCTCCCGCCCCCCCGTCACCCACAGCCGCCACGCGTTTGTCATGACAGTCAGTCCCCTTAAGCTTCGGATCTGCTGCGAGCTTGACGAGACTGGGCTGAAAGCCACGACCTACGTCCATGTGCGTCGGCAAAATGCCCGCTGGTGACATCATGCCATCCTCGTCTGCTGCTCCATGTCAGCCCTTGGACAACAAACGGGCTCCGCTCTGGACGGCCTGGGCCGGGAACCACGAAGTCAGCCGTCATCACGGCGGTAAACACTATTTTTTCTTGCCAAGGGTACTTGTAGGGTCTGTGCACTGGTCGGCGACACTTTGGGCTACTTATGAAATCGGGACTTCTGATGTTGAGCGCCCGGCGTTTCACTCAAGCAGAAAACAACTATCATGATTGCGATGTCCTTAGACATGCTATCGCCGACGCCGCTCCTGCCCCCGGTTTCACCCACTACTAGTAATGCCTTACTGATAGTAGGTAGGTATTTCTATCCCAAGAGGCCCCGGAAATGAGAATCTGAGGTAGCGTGTCTCCGGCTGTACGTTCAGTTCGGTCTTCAGACGACACTTATTCCCTGTGCAATCGTTGGTTAGATCAGCCTACCTTATATACTATAATTCGCATTTTCTAGGCCTGTTAGGATAGATAACTACCTCAGGAAAGTAGGGAGTAGATGACGTGAAGTAAGGAATCTATTACCATTAGTACTACTCCGCCGCATTACGGGTTTAAAAGTACCTACCCTTGGCAGAAAATAGTGGTTTCCGCCGTGGCGATAGTCAATTACGTTACTGTTTACTGTCGCCTGTGCCGCCCTGTATTTCGGATGTAGAAAGCAACCACCAGCCTTCCCCTCTCCCCTTCAGCTATGTACCTTGCAATTGTGCTGAGTGAGTGAAAATGCCGCCTGGACAGGAAATACACGGTTGATGGTTCTGCTGAATCGATAGACTTTATTTGATTTATTCTTGTTCTTTTTTCTTTTCGTTGTGTGTCGGCTTGTCCCTTTGCAGCGTCGAAGTTAACCTGCTAACGCTCCGCAGGCACTAAGCCATTACACTTACGCCCCGCGGGCCATGATGGCGTCGCCTAAGCTAGCACGCTCTTGACAAAGTCGCTGATGTGCTTGTTCGTCTCCTCGGGGCACTGCACCTGGATCCAGTGCGTCGCCTCCTCGACGAGCTCGCTCTTGAGGCCGGCGGGGAAGAACTTCTCCTGGCCCTCGGCCATCTTGGGCAGCAGGACGCTGTCCTGGCCGGCCATGACCAACATGGCGGGGACCTTGATCTGGAACTCGCCGTTGTACTCGGCCACCAGGGCCAGCCCGTCCTGGCCGTTCAGCTCGGTGGTGCGGTACCAGTTGCAGGGCCCGTGCAGGCCGTTCCGCGAGTACTCCTCGACGTAGAAGTCGATCACCTCGGGGCTGACCAGCTGGGCTTTTCCGACCTGGCCGAGGTTCTCCTCGAGGACGCCGACCGTGGGCGCGAACATGTGCTTGCCTTCGGGCGTCCGGCCGCCGTACATGCCGTTGAGGAAGTGGCGGATGCCGTCGGGCGTCTTGCTGACAATCTCCTCGGCCTTGCCGCTCGCGAGCTGCTGCTGGTACTTGAAGTTGGGCGCCCTCTCGCCGATCTGCTCCAGGGTGTAGACCTTGGGGGCCGGCGGCAGGAAGGGGACGCACAGGCTGAAGACGGCCCGGACGAGCTCGGGGTAGTGCAGAATCATGCGCCCTGGATGGCGTCAGTTGGCCGGGGCTCGGAAAAGCGGCCTGTTTGCATACAGCCTGCTGGCGCGCGCGCACTTACACACGAAGAAACCGCCCCAGTCGTGGCCGCCCAGGATGACGGGCTGGTCCGTCACCTCCTTGATAATGTGGGCCATGTCGCCCGTCATCTTCTTCATGGTGTACTCCTCGTGGGATTCGGGGGCCGACGTCCGTCCGTAGCCCAGCATGTCCGGCACGACGACCTGCAGGCCGAGGGACAGCAGGAGGGGGACCTGGAAACGCCATCCCATGCCCAAATCCGGCCTGGCCACTGCCGTCAGCGACCCCCCGAGGCCAGAGCACGCGTTCCGGGGACGCCCTATGATCAGGGGGATACGTACCAGCCGTGGCAGAGGACCACAGTCGCGACGGGGGTGCCCTCGGGTTTCGCGAGCATGTAGTGGTAAGTCAACCCCCGGACCGAGGTAAACTTGTGCTCGACCCGAGGGTCGTTGGGAACGAGAGCGTCCACAGCCATGGTGATCTCGTGTGTGTGTTTCTGGGGGTGGAGGCAGTGGTGTAGTGTACGCCGGTCGTCGCCATGG
The DNA here is from genome assembly GCA_029489945.1 of Nigrospora osmanthi. Taxonomy (NCBI): domain Eukaryota; kingdom Fungi; phylum Ascomycota; class Sordariomycetes; order Amphisphaeriales; family Apiosporaceae; genus Nigrospora; species Nigrospora osmanthi. Next base: position 1,137,276 of record CP120499.1, read on the forward strand.
AGGAAAGGCGGCATCATGGACGGCTTTATAGAACTACGACTGCGTGGAGCACACACACATACATAGCCCCTTGGTCACCACCCCCCCTTGTCCCTCGCACCCAAGGCCGCCGGCACTTCGCTTTCGCATCCGGTCCCAGAGACCGCCCGACTTTTCCCATCCACCATGGACTGGAGAGTCACGGACCCCTCGGCGGGAGGGCCCCGCTCTACGCGGGCCATTGCGTCAAATCGTCGTGGGCCCCTGGCCAACCTCCGTACGACCAAACATACGCTACGCGTGGCCGGGCCTGCTGCATCACAACCACAACACCGCAACCCCGCTAAACCGCCGGGCCAGACTTCCTACTTAGTACGACCATCGACTGCGGGCGGGCTGGCCGGGCCCCGCACCTCGGCCTCCCACAAACAAACAGCTCCATCCTCGCCATGTGCGCCGAACCCAAAACTGTGGGAGGGAACAGCGCGGCAGATTTGGGGCCAGGAAACGCCGTCGGACACCCAGCCGTACTCGTCGAAACTCGACCGCCGCCAAAAACACGCGGCCTTTGGTATTTCACTCCCCCTCCCTGCCCCGCTCGCCCTCCGTCTGGACCTCGGGATCTGCCGTGCGCGCCGCCGCCCGCCGAGAGACCACCTCGGCGGGCGGGCGTCTGCCCGCTTACGGTAGAGCGGTGTGGGTGCTGGCGGCGTCAGTCCGGCATTACATACCACGCCCTGGGCAGCCGCCTCCCGTCTGCCGGTACTTCGTATCGAGTAGCCAGCCCGGCACCCGTCAAGGGGGGGGCCCAGAATGTGCTGGTCGAGCAAGTCGCCAGACAGCCGGGGAGCAGGTCGCAGTACGACTCTGCAAGCGGTATAATGCCGCAGCGCCGCCACAGGGGTTCCGGCCCGCCCTTTTCAGGGGTCCTACCTGGACTGCACCTCGGCCGACGCTCCTCGTCCAATCACAGCGCCGTCGGGTTGCCTATTCCAGGTAGCCTGTTGCCCAGACGGTCCCGATCCGCGTACGCCGCCTTTTGCTTCGCCATGCAGACAATGCGTAGTGCGACACGTGGGTCGAAAGACAAGAGTCATGAGCTGGCACGGGGTTCCTCGAAGATTTATCAGGTTCTGGCTGTTGCCGCTGCCCATTGAGAACTCACGCCGTGCTGGAGGTTCGCTGTTCACTCTGTGCCCCAATTAGGTAGACGAAGCCGGTACGTTGTGCCGTTAGGATATACATACGTAGTTGCTGTCTGTTCCAGACGGCTAAGCTACAGAGTGCATGCCTTGAGGCCTTTTCGAAACGTCATGAGGGGGTTTTGATGATATACACGGGGACCCGTCGTCCCGTACCTATTTGTACATGCCGAAATTCACTCGTCAGCCCGGTGGACGCCTGTGCAAGGCTTTCACCTAGCCGCACAATGGCTTCATGGCCTGTTTGCGAGACCGCGGGATGTCTCGCTTTGCAAAACCACAAGAGTCCGCCTCCGAAGGGAACGAGTGGCGGTGCCAGCTCGGTCTTGTGTGAACACGCCTGCTAAACCACCTGAGCAGCGACAGTGCCAATGGGACGCTCCACGAACTCCATGATGCCGTCCACAATGTTCTTCCTGGCCGCCTCGCTGGCAACCGACTTGCCGGCAAGGTAGTTCATCCACAGGGCGCGGCTGATGCGCTCGTCCGCGATGCGGCCAATGGTGCCCTGGTCCTTGCCCTCGCCGGCCGGCTTGCCGTCGTCGTACGTGATGGTCAGGCGGCCGCGCGCGTCGCGGACCAGGAGCATCTCGCCGCGCTTGGGGACCTTGCCGCGGTTGAAGAGGGCGCGGAAGTCCTTCATGGCGAGGCCAAAGGCCTCGTCCTTGTAGGCCTCGGGTTCCTTCTGCGACTGCGCCGTGATGGCGCGCACGAAGCCGTCGCGCAGGTGGTGGAAGTCGGTGTCGCGCACGGGCACGATGCGGAACACGCTGCGGGGGGCGCAGTCGCGGAGGAGCTCGCGCCACAGCTTCTCGCCCTCGACGGGGTCCAGCAGCCGGCGCTTGAGCTCGTCGCGCTCGCCCGGCACCAGGGTGGTGGCGATGGGGTCGATCTGCTTGACGAGCTTCGCCTGGATGGCGGCAATGTCCGAGGTCGCGATGTAGTAGCCGACCATGTAGACCTGGATGCCCAGGAAGCTCACGGTGCGCACGCCCAGGCCGACAAGGGTGTACTCGACGCCGGCGGAGCTCTCCTGGCTGTCGGTGGCGCCGATGTTGAGGTCCAGCGTCCGCGGGAACATGGGGACGGTCGAGTTGCCGGTGGGCACGAGCTCGTGGCCGTCGGCGTCGTGGACGACGGTCTTGCGCTTGCTGCCGGCCTCGGTGCTGAAGGGGTCGGCGCCGGCGGGGAGGCCGGCGTCGAGCTTCTTGGGGTTCGCAAGGGCCTTCTTGAGGAGGTAGGCCGTGTAGACGAAGGCGACGACGCCCGAGACGGCGCCGGCCAGGAGGAAGTTGCGCCGGCGCACGTGGTAGTCGTAGGCGTTATGGCGCATGCGGTCGACGTTCAGGTTCTCGACGGCCCGGTGAGACGAGGACGACCGGCCGAGGAAGGCCCGGGCCGGCTGGGCGCGGCATTGCGACGGCAGCGAGGCCCGCGGGCCCCGGGTCGGGACGCGGAGCGTGCGAACGAGGGCGTTGGGAGGGACGGCGGACCGTGGGGGCCTCATGGTGAAGCGTGGGGGAGGCAGGCGGGTGGGCGCGCAAGTTGCCAAAGACGGGTGTGCTCGATCGCTCGCAGTTGGTCAGACGCCTCGGGGAATCGGGGGCGGTTGTGCCTATGGAGGAGTGCGCATGGAAAGATCCGAAAACGGCCGAACCATGACCCAAGCCTCGGTCAAATTGGCGATGCTGGGCGGGTTGTGGTTGTGGTGCGGGTGCTGGTGGTGGTGCTTTCGCTGGAATCCATGCCCGTCTCCAGCCGAAGCTGCTACTCCTCCTCCTCGCATGGATGGATGGATCGTCATCGGCGGGCCAATTGAAACTCCCACCTCCGGCCCGGCCAGCCCGACACCATCTGTGGCTCCCCGCCACCGGGCCGGCACTGCCAGAACCGTAGAGGTTAGGAAGTTATGTACTATGTACCTAAGTACTTTAGTATTGGATATGATTTAAGGTCCATACCTGCCTATATTTCCCAGTCGGGTATTCATTTACTTCCTTACACTCCTGTCCATATCACTGTGTCTACTAACAACTTCCTGCTTCAAACTAGGTAGGTACTGCCTACATCAATTGGGATTGGAACCCCTCTTTCCTTCGGATGACGCTTGCAGGGGGGGGGGGGGGGGGGGGAACGAAGATACTACACAGTAGTAGTAGAGCCGTGGTGTGATCTGCCCAATGAGTGGACAGTCGTGCACCTTTAGGCGCCCGGCACCACCACACCCAATTCCATCTTTGGCTACAACAGGCTGGATGCAGGACAACATTGGCTAGCTGGCGGGGTAAAGAGACTGCGGACAACGTAATATCGTGAAACTGAAGCTACCTATGCTACTATCCAAAGAAGACTGGCTGTCCGCAGGCGTAAGAGGAAAGACGCACGATTACCAAGCATCAACGGTATAACAGCTGGGCATCCTCGCCCTCGGAGGTTTTCGGGCAGAGGGAGACTGGCTTGGATGCGATGGTTTTCGATTGTGATTATATGATGGGTTGGGTTGGCTAGGGGTGTTCTGCCTCCCGACACTAAAATTGCTGTGAAATGCGCCGTGGGCTGCTATACTAAAATTGCTGTGAAATGGCCCCCAACCTCCAGATGCTTCCCACCCAATGTACCCGCCCCACTGCAGCTAGCCTTAACTCTGCAGCAGCAGCAGCAGCAGCAGCAGGTAGTCGCGGCTGCAGCGGCTGCCTGGCGCTGGGCCGCTGTACATTAAAATTGCTGTGAAATGGCCCCAACCTGTGTGTGAAATGGCCCCCAAATTTAGAGGCCGTTTGATCAACGTAGATAGAGCTCAGTAGGTAAGTACCCTATGTACGTAGTCAAGGGGAAACAGATCCATAGCAAGCAACTCTGGTACGAGAGAGAGGAGGAGGGGGAGGGAGTTCCATCGAGCGGCAAATGCAAGTACTGACTGGTTTAGACCCCAATGGAAGACACTCTCGTGACGGAATATTGATCGACTGATTCTGGTGGGGAGAGCCAAGTATAGTTCCTCCGTCCTTCTGTCCTACGCTGCTGACCTATATGTTGTAAATTTGACTCGATGCTGATCATCTAGTGACGGCTTGCCATCACTTCGCGAGGGCTTACCAAGCCCCTCCCTAGTTATCATTCTTCCACACTTTGAGAATAACACCGGACTCGTATCTGGATTTACTAGGTACCTCGTTTCTGTGCTCGTACCTTCAAGCTATAAGCACCTCCGCACTAACCGCAGCAAGCAAACTCCCGAGCGTAAGATGGGACCATTGCCCTTGCCAGAGGTACACTTCTATGGGTTATCAGGCTGACATGAGCTAGGTCTTTGTCTGTCCTTTTTGGTGCTACTGGTCGATCAAATTTCGAGCGCCCGTCTTTAACGATACTACTGTTTACCTACTCAAAAGGCGGTAAGGCGCGTGTAGAAGAGCACCCGCAAACACTGGGCCTCCCTAGGTGCTATAATAGTATCGTGAGGATCAACAAACGTATAGTGGTCTTTCTAAAGCCAGTTTACATACCTTTTGGGCGGAGATGAGTTTCAGTGGTCGGGGGTCACAAGAGAAATGTTTCCAATCAGCAACCCGTGTTTCTGGGCCTTCATGTGTCCGCCGGTGGGGACCTTAGCAAACAGACTGATTCCACTCACCTTGTGTAATGAACATCTTTTCATATTGGCGAGAAGACTCCAGCGGGGCTGCTCTCGTGGGCCCGGAGCCTTGGAATGTCCACGGGGATGTAAGGACCCATGATAAGGCCGCTGCGGCTTCTTATGGGCAGTTCGCTCTCTATTTGACACTTGTGGTTCTTCCCGGTGCTCGTACGGACAATGTCACGAATTATGAGGGTGGAGCAGTTCGAATATGAATACCAGCCTCTTTTTACCCCCCCGTAGAATGGCAATATGCCGTGTCCAACGAAGCACATCTTACCCATGAGAAATACCTTCTCCTGATAGGGAAGGTCAATACATAAGGAAAGTGTGTGACTGGACGCCTGTTTTTCGGTACCGTCTGGTTGGTTCGGTGTTTTTGCGTGCGCTATCACGATGCAGCCTGCTATCAAGAAACCGTCCTACGCTACCGTAAAGAGAACGCGGACACCCATTAAGTCGTGCTGACACGGGAGATTGGCGTGCAGCGAAAATACCTACCCCCATGCTGCATGTGCATGGGATACAAGTTATGAAACCGGGCGCGCTCTGGGCATGACGTTCCATACTGGACGACGCGCAAAATATTACGTTGAACTTGCGAACCCTGCCCGAACATCCAAGCAGCCCTGGAGGACAAATCGTAGCTGAGCAGAAACCTTCTGGTCATGGCGGAGGAAAAGATGCAGGAGACACTCCGTATCTGACTCTTCCGCGTGTTGAGCCGCGAATTCACCTTGGGTATAGTAAAGTGCTTCATACCTAAGAGGTAGGTAAGTAAGAAACAAAACCGTGCAGTGTTCAGCAACGGGCCGGGCAGGCGACCTCGGGAATCATTTGCCAAAAACAAGGAATAGATCATGTCGCCTGGAAAGGGACCAGCGTGACTAGGTAGGCTGCCTCAGTGATATATGTATATTTCGTAGATAGATGTGATAGGCCAAGGTTGTTGTTTTACTTTGTTTGAGGCATGGCCCAGGTATAGAGGGTCTGAAAGTGCAGGACTAACAAAGGTACTTGGGTACCTCAGAAGTATAGCCCTGTCGCATCCCATGTCCCACGACCGGCAGAATTACACCGCCAAAATTTTCGAGTGGATCAAAGCGTGGAGGGCGGCATTGGCTGTCGCAACGGAGCTTCAAGTTCCATCGCCTTCGCCATCGCGCCCACACACTCATTGCTGGCCACGGCAGTCGAGCGTCGAGTCGAGTCAAGTTCCGTCGAGCCGCTGTCGCCCGCTACCCCATAGCCGCCACCATGGATCTTCTCAAGATTCTTTCACGAGGCTCGAAAAAGTCGGGAAAGCCAGAGATACCTGTCGCGGCGCCTGCGAAACCCGCCAACATCCAGCTCTTCCACGATGCCACCAACCGCGGTACGAAGCGAAAGGCCGCCGAAGCTTTGAAAGCCTCGGAAAACGATGCTTCCGATGACGTGGATTTCTTTGCCCCGAAAGAAACCAAGAAGCCCGCCCAATCCGACGAGCACGATGCCACGGCAGCCAAAAACAAGAAGCCCGAGGTGCCTGCGCCGCTTGACGACGCAGAAGTCCGGCAGATCCTGAAATCGCACAGGCTCAAATTCACCGTCCTCTCCAAACAAGAAGCCGGCAGTTCCAAAGTGAAGAAGTCAAAGAAGAAGAAGCAGAAGGTGGAAGCGACGACCAAAGATTCGAAACAGCTGTTCGCGCAACCTATGCTCTCATTTGCTGAACTGCGCTCGTACAATGTCTCCCCTAGGCTGATAACCAACCTGGCTGAGAACGGCTTCCGACTGCCTTCCGAGATCCAGGTATGTTGTGGCGGCCTCTCCAGAGGGATTAAAGAGGACGCAGGCCGGGACTAACAATCCGCCAGATTGGCAGCCTCCCGCTTCTGCTCGATCCCGCGAGGGCACTTCAGGGTGCCGCCGACGAGCTCCTCGACCAAACGAACCAAATAAACTTCCTTGCCGTTGCTCCCACCGGTAGTGGCAAAACGCTGGCTTTCTTGATTCCCGCCATCAATAACGTGTTGAAGACGAGGGCACAGGATGCGAACAAGCCGCATTCATTGGACACCGTCATCTTATGCCCCACGAGGGAGCTGGCTCACCAGATTGTCAACGAGGGACGCAAATTGGCTGCCGGGACTGGAGTGAAGGTTGTCGGCTTCAAAAAGGGGATGCGCATCTCCGCCGAACAATCGAATGACCTCGACCTCGACGAGAGCAGCTCCGACGAAGAGAAAGCCGATGCGACTCCGGCCGACGACTCGGAAGAATCGGGGGCGAGTGATGACGAGGAACCCGCAGACTCCAAAACGGTGACCAAGGCGGATATTCTCGTCTCCACACCCATGCTTCTCCTGAATTTCCTATCTTCCTCCAAACCGAAAAAGCTGCTGCCTACTGTGAGGAGCTTTGTTTTGGACGAGGCGGATGTCCTCCTGGATCCTCTGTTTCAAGAGCAGACCCTCGGTATTCTCTCATCTTTGACGAACGACTCCCTGCAACTGATGTGCTGGTCGGCTACCATGGGCTCGAGTATTGAATCGCTCGTGATGGAAACGCTCGCAGCGCGCCGTGGCAGCGCATCTTTCGCCCCCCTGGTTCGGCTCGTAGTCGGTCTGAAGGACACGGCGGTTCCAAGCATCGACCACCGCCTAATATACACTGGCGACAACGAGAAGGGGAAACTTTTTACCATGCGACAACTTCTACACCCGACCTCTACCAATGATGCCTTACCGGACATGCGCCTGCCCTTCTTGGTGTTCGTCCAAACGATTGATAGAGCTACCTCCTTGTACGAGGAACTCAAGTACGAGTTCCCCGTGGAAGCTGGTGGCTCGACGCGTATAGCATCGCTCCACTCCAACATGTCAGAATCGACGCGCAGCAAAATTATTGCGCGCTTCCGATCCGGCGAAATCTGGGTCCTCATCACGACGGATCTGCTGATGCGAGGCATCGACTTCCGTGGCGTCAATGGCGTCATCAACTTTGATATACCTACCAGTGTGGCAGCCTATGTCCACCGAGTTGGGCGGTCGGGCCGGGCTGGTCAATCCGGTGGCGTGGCCGTCACCTTCTACACCAAGGAGGACGTACCCTACATGAAGAGCATAGCGAACGTGATTTCGCAGTCGGAGAAACAGGCCGGCAAGGACAGCGAAGCTGCCGTGCCGAAATGGCTCATGGACGCGCTCCCCAAGGTGAAGAAGGAGGAGAAACAGAAACTCAAGAAACGCGGTGTAGAGTCACGCCGCGGGGACAAGGCACAGATCACGTCGAAGAGCGCCTGGGAGAAGAAGAGGGAGAACAACCGACGTGGTGCCATTGACGGCAGCCGACGGCGTCAGGCCGGGGCTGGCCAGGAGGACAGCGGCGACGATGGCAAGGGTAGCGAATGGGGAGGCCTCGATGACTGAGCGCCGAGGCACAATCAATAAAAAACCCATTGGAGCCTACACATGCCACGAAGTCTCGTGCTTACGAGCTGGCTAACGTTTTGTGCCTCGGATATAGATCTGTTGCAGCCAACCAATTTCCGGGGGCCTTTGTGTGCTGTGGGCGGGCCGCCTTCTCTCTGTGCCATAGGTATACCCTCTGACTTTCTGACGCATCGCCACCGAGGGCCGCGTGGACGGCGGCCCCTCCCAGCGACTAGAGGATGCCATGACCAAGAGGCACGATGGCATCGAGGGCTTCCCGGACTGCTGGGGAAAAAGGGGTGGTTGGGCCCTTTGCTCATCGCCGTACGTGCTGACGCAGCGCCCAGGGGCAAGCTGGGGGGGCGGTCGGGACGGCCCGTGTCGTTTGTCCCGCGGCTCTGGGGAGCTCATGTACGTACTCCTACGCCCGCGATTTCGGCCCTGGAGGCCTCTTGCGTTGTAGGAATCCTATAGCTTTCTCGTTCTGAACCCCCGGTTGGCTTGCTCGATGCCGCCCCCTTTCCCAGCTCTCCGTTCGACCGGTCCGGCGGCGGGGGGGGTGTCGGGCATGGACCCTTCACTGCTCCTGTCCAAATCTAGCGCGCTGCGTGTCCAAAGTCCATCGTGTATAAGCATTCCCGCCCCCGATACAATGCCCGGCCTCTTGGGGGGGCCGGGACGCCGCTGCATGTACCTACCACCCTGCCTCTTGGGGGGGCCGGGACGCCGCTGCATGTACCTACCACCCTGCCTCTTGGGGGGGCCGGGACGCCGCTGCATGTACCTACCACCCTGCCTCTGGGGCCGTAGCGACGATGTAATGCCATCTATATATACTTACAAGCGGGGGAGCGAAAAACTTGGGGCGAAACTTCATGGATGACGTGTGCATTTTTTCTTTGGGGGGAGGAGGAAAAACCCGCCGGGGTCGCGTGCCTTGGGTGGTGGTCTAGAATATGTAGTCATATTAAGCGCCCATCTAAGGGCCGAGGGAACCAGGGCCGGAATATGTCTTGCTCTCTAAGGTACAGTGCGCAAGCAGCGAGCGCCATGGGGGATCGGTGTGGAAGGGGGAATATCGACTTTGCAGTGCAGGAGATCTCGCGATCTTGCTTGTTCCATATGCGCCAATATGATGAATGCCCCCGTCCCGGCGGAGGCACACGACGACGGTCGCGACCACCGGCGGCAACGGGGAAAAGCACAAAAAAAAAAAAAAAAAAAAAAAGAAGACCAGGGGATAAATGGTCCCGTCCGAAAGGAGAGGCCCTCGTATTATGCGCTTCCCCCCAAAGTTCCTCGGCTGCCTAGGTCAACCTGATTAAACCGGAGCCGATTTGGGCTGGGCAGGGAAAAAGCGGTTAGCTGAAGCCTGTTTTTTTTTTCTCTGTTTCCGACTCGGGGAGGGAAGGTCAGTCGCAAGTTAGGGAAAGAGAAGCACTTACGGACGACGTTCTCGGCGGTCCAGGCGTCCCAGTGCGGGCAGGTCTGCGCCATGGTGTACGGGATGGGCGTGTCCTTCCGGACCGCGTCGGGCTGCTCCAGGGTGATGGTGGCGAAGCCCGCGGAAGCGTGCCAGGCGATGTGGCCTGGTGTAGTACTGTCTGTTAGTATCTCTATGGTGTGTTTTGTTTGGGGGGGGGGGGGGTGAATAGAAAGGGGAGAGGGGGAGGGGAGTGACGCACAGTGCAAGGGCCAGGTGCCCGGGTTGTCCAGGAACCACTGGAGAACAATGTAGTGGTTGGGCAGAAGCATCTGCGTGTCCCGGCGTTGGGGGTTGCCCTGGTTGACAATGCTGCCGTCCCAGCAGCTGCCGTACTTTTGGGAGCCGCCGGTGGAAGAACCGCTGCCTTTATTGCCGTTGTTTCCGTTGTTTCCGTTGTTTTTATTGCCGTTATTTCCGTTGTTTTTATTGCCGTTATTTCCGTTGTTTTTATTGCCGTTGTTGCCGTTGTGGTTGTGGTTGTTGTTGTTGTTATTGTTGCCGTTGTGGTTATTGTGGTTGTTGTTGTTATTGTTATTGTTGTTGCCGCCGCCGCGATTACCTCCGCCGTTGTGATCTCGGCTCTGCTGATCGGATTCGCTCTGTTCCCAGCTCCATTGGCCACCACCGCCGGACCGGGACCCGTGCTGGGAGTTGCCGTTCCAGCCTCCCCAAGACCACCGCTTGCCCGCCTCCGAGGAGCTCGCGGAGCCTCGTTTCGACACCATGGTCGGCTTGCTATGGGGCGGGTTGGCGCTGTTCGTGGCTGAGGCCAGGTCCGCCTTGGAGGCCACGACGTCCGACTCGTCCTGCTCTTTGAACTGGTGGCTGACGGTCTCGGCCTGGCAGGGGCCCTCCTGCAGGACGAAGAAGTTGTGGCCGTGCAGGTGCATCGGGTGCGGCTGGTCGCCCGGGTTCTCGATCACCATGCGGATCGACTTGGCATCGCCGTAGTTGTGGACGTTGCGCTCCACGGGGAAGTCGAGCTCCCCCTGGTTGACGTGCAGCAGGACCGGGTCGTTGTAGTCGGTCTCGAAGGTCCGGTTCGCCATGTACCAGAGGAAGGCGGAGCCGTTGTTCCGGACGGAAATGGGAACGATCTCGGTCAGGGTCGGGTCGCCGGGGGCGATGGGGAAGACGGGCATCGTCTGCGTGAGCGGGTCGTTGCCGCAGTACGTGTTGTAGGCGTCCTTGCCGGCCTTGGTGGTGGGGGCTTTGCTCTTGTCGGCCTTCTCGTAGAAGATGGCGGCCAGGGCTTCGTTGGAGCCCTCCTGGCAGGGCGAGCAGTTGGGCGGCTTGAAGGCCCGCAGCCAGACGGCGTCGGTCGGCTTGCCCGTCGCCTCGACTATCGCGTCCGTCCGCTGTCCCGGGGCCAGCGTGATGATGCTGGTGTCGTAGGGCTGGACGGGCACGAAGTCGTTGGCCATGACGGTGAGCTTGTGCCCGTCAATCGAGATCTTCTGGACCGCGAAGGACGAAGGGTTGATGAAGCGCATCCGGATCCTCTTGCCCGAGGTGAAGCTGAACGAGGACCGCGGCGCACAGTTGCCCTGGTACGGGTTCCGGCCGTTGATCAGGTTGTTGTCCGACCTGGTCACATGGAAGTCTTTCGACAGGTAGCCGTGCAGGATATCCTGGTAGTACTTGTGATAGTAGTCGGAGACCACCACGGGGCCCAGGTCCACGTCGTAGTCTACGTGGCTGGGCCCGTAGATGACAATAGGCCCGTACAGGCCGCTGGCGAACTGCGCCTCCACGTGGGAGTGATACCAGCCCGTTCCGTAGAGGTCCGCCCGGAACCTGTAAGTGAAAGTTGAGCCCGAAGCGATGGGGCACTGGGTGATGCCGGGAACGCCGTCCATCCACGGAGTCTCCTGTTGCAAGAGCCCGTGCCAGTGGATCGTGGTGCCATCGTCTTCTAGTTTGTTTGTCACAGAAACTGGAGTGTTTGTTAGAGGAAAAGCCCCAAAAGGCGGGGAGAATAGCGACGTACCTTCAATCCAGTCTCCCCAGTTGGCCTCGATGGTCGGTCCTGGGAACTGGCCGTTGACCAGGAGCAAGGTGTTCTTGACGCCATCCGGGGACGCTTCCTGCTTGGAAATGGTAAAATTGTATGTTCTCGTCACCCCGGTGTCGGGACGCGTATCATAGGGGTTTGTGTTGGCGCAGTCCATGTTGGCCCACGGCTTGCCGTTTGGAAGCGGATTGTTGGTCAGGTAATGGGGCATCTTCTTGGCCTGCTGCGTACCCAAAGCTCCCAGCGCTGATCCGTGTTAGCTGTATCTCTTGGTCACTAAGGGCTGAGAACACTCACCATCGGGTTTAGCGAAGACGCTGTCACATCCTCTTTGTTCCAGTCTGCTCCCAGTCTGGTCACCGCTCCCACTCAGTGCAGCCCCTGCTGCCACCGATGCCGCCGTTATCACCCTAAGAAGAAGTCCCATCTTGGCGATGGCAGTCCGAGAGGGACTGCAAAGTACACGGGGTTTAGAGCTGAGCGAAGACTTGAAGAAGAGTAAAAATATCACACGAGACTCAAAAACCACGAATGAAAACGGCTGAGCGAACGGACGCAGGGACGGTCCTGTGAGGCTTTGATGGTCTGAGGGGCAAGAGGATCCCCCGAGGTGAGGTACGCTGCAGGAATATATAACTCCAGAGTTGCATTCACCCGAGGGCGTTCGCCTGTCCGGGAGTAATCACCTCCGATCCAATCGTGCAGGAGGATTAAACAAGCCCACGCCTCCTACCGGGGCGAATATCAGATGCCACTGACTAAAAGCACACGCCTCTTCCCCCAAAAGCCGTTCACCGGCGAGCTGCTTGGTACAAGCCGCAGGCTAGGAAACCCAAGGAATGGCAAGGCTAGTAGATGCTGCTGTCAGGAATATGGTTACGGGCTTCCCCCTTGCCGGAACCCCTTCGCGAGAGTGGCAGTGGAAGCCGGTGGCGGGCTGACCAACCGTTCCGGTTTGCCGGTCCGGGCGAGCTGGCTGATGACGGTACTACGCCTAATGACGGTGGAGGAACTGCACCAAAACGCCCACCAAGAAGACTTCGGGAAGAAGCATGGTTCTTCGCTTCGGTCCGATGGAGATCACAGGCCTGGTCGGGAGCGCAAGTTGTCGAGACCAAGCGGCAACGGCGCGGCCCCCGAATGACATTTTGCTACGATACAACTTAGCCCAGTTACTGGGCCTCGGTGAGTAGATTTGTCTGGCAAGATGGTGGATTTGGAAAACTAAGAATGCGCCGCCTGTGTGGAAACTCCCCCCTCCCACGAACTCCTCGGAACTCAGCATCAAGCCTTCAACGGGTTTCCTCACCTTATGCGCCCGCGTGACCCCCATTTACAGCTGACCATTTTGGGAGGCGTGCAATTTATCAATAGCAGCTTACCCGGAAGCTTGGGTCAGTGATGTTGGTCGGCTGGACATAAGGTTTCCTTGCTGCAAGGTCACTGAAGCCACCGATTGGGAGGTCTGGTCATGATTCATGGGCCTGCTTACCGTTGTATTCTGCCCACGGTTCTGAGTGAAACGGCTCGTTTCTATCTTGGGAGACTGCATTTCTAGCCCCAAAGCCGCCGCCCCCTACTAGCGGCACCTGTAAGGTCAGCAAGCCAACGGTATGGAAGCCAACGGGTTTCCCAAGCAAGGGAAACCGGAGCCCGGAATCGGATCAAGACGTCGGGCTCGCGGCAAGCCCGCAAGACGAGGTGTTGACTTGGTAACATGTACAGCTGTACCGTTGAACAGAAGGTGCCCAGGGATACCGCTCCTGTCCCAACTTTGGGCAAAAGTTCCGACGCCACTTCCGATGGCCAGCGGAAGCCGCGGCACCATAGATGTAAGTAAAGTAAGGAATAAGCATTCGGCTTGGCCACATCAAGCTAGTAAGGAACCGTCTGTGTTTTCTTTCTCTTCATGGATGTGTTCCAATCTCCACACGGCCGCCGTTCATCTCGGGGCATTGCTTGTGTAGTCCGGAAGAACTTTCGCAGCTGGAAAATGCCACATTTGATCCCCCCCTTTTGACAGAGACGGACAGGATCCTGCCATGATCCCATTCATAATCGACTTCACATCAGCCCGGGATATCTTGTGGCCGGAGCCAAGCGGATGAGATGCTTATAGCTGTTTGGCCATGTCTGTTATACCGAGGGGGAAAGAGCACTGTCGTTTCCCGGTCTGCGTGATAGGGGAGCACAATTACACGGTCACAGCCGCAGCAATGCCATAAAAAGCTGAGAAATCCTCGCAATGACTTATTCATTGCCTTCGGTGAACGCCCAGCTGTGTTCGGAAACCTTAAGACCAGGCGGCAGACAGGGCAAAATAGCACAGCCTCCGGCAGCGACCCGAAAAGAGGAAGCCAGGCACGGCCGCCTCGCTGACGCCTGCCAGCGGCGAGTCCCAGCACCGGGGGGGTGGGCACCGCACCGAGCACAAAGAATCCCCCCCCCCCCTCCCTCCTCCTCCTCCTCCTCCTTCTGGGCTCTGTAGAAACTTCACTGGGCGCCGCAGGAACCCCCCGTAGACTTCAGGCCTTGTCACGTCGGCAATCTGTCAGCTGCAACCAGGGTATCCGCCTGTTTGACCAGGGAGGAATGTGGCCGCCCTTCTTCCCGCCGCAAGCGGCCTACTAAGCAGACAGACTCTTGAAAGCTAGCCATGACGACGTCGGCTCGGTACGCGCGATATGGGAGGCCGTCGATCAGCAGCATCGGTTCCGGTGCGCGCGCGGACGGCGACAGCCTTAAAGGGGGAAGGGGGGGAAACGCTAGCACAGGCATCCCGCACATCTCGGGCCGGCGGTGCGTTTCATTAGCCAATCCCACCTGCATTGGACGAAACCTTGAGCGAGCGCGGGCGGCACGTCAGGCAATGCTACCCCTTTTAATCGGGATCGGTGCGCCTCTGGGGGGGGGGGGGGGGGGGGGGGGGGGGGGGCCGGAATCAGCGGGGGAGCGCACTTAAAAGCTATGCAGGGCCAGGGAAGGAAAAAGGCCGGCTGAGGCATGGGCTCCGCGCCATCGGATCCTTGGCGAAAGGCGAAGCACCGCTCGGGGTTATCGGGGCCCTGGAAAGGACCCGACGGCCGCGTGCTCGCCTCCACTGGGTGGTTTAACAGGTGCATCGCGTCTCTTGCTCGCTCGATGAGTAACCGAGCGATGGAGTCCTCGGCTCGCTGGCCATGAACGGCACCAGGGGGAGGGGGGGGGGGGGGGTATTCTGAAGAAACAGTACGTCGCTCGCTCGCCCTATCGCTCTTGTACGCCCCACGACATGCCAGCCCTGTGCTCTTTATGCCATCTCATATCGCGGCCCCTGACTCGGCAGCTCCGCCCTCGCATGCGCGCCATCAGCCACAGTTGTCGGCGCCTCTGTCAGGGCCGGACGGTCCCCCTTGTTCTGGGGGGCGTAATAGTCACTTGGTGCCTCGTGCACGTTGGGGGCGTGGGAGCCATCCTTGGCACCCTCCGGGTTGGGCGCGGCGTCCCGGCGCCGTTTCACCCAAATGAAGGCCGCGGCGGCCATCAGAAGCAGGGCCCCCACGCCCACGCCGGCTCCGATGCCCGCCTTGGCACCGGTGCTAAGCCCGCCCTGCTGCTGGGCCCCGCCGCCCGGGACGGTAGCGTTGCCCTCGCCGGCGGTGTTGGTCGTCGTGGGGAGGTTGGCCCCCGGCGGGACCGGCACCGTGGGCTTGCTGACGGGCGTGGTGGTCGGGGTGGGCTCGTTCTTCTTCCGGATGTAGAAGACGGGGGAGAGGAAGGGCTGGCCAAAGTTGGTACCGTTGACCACCAGCAGGGCGAAGGACTGCGTCTCCCAGTCGGCGAAGCCGTCGATGCCCGGCCGGACGACCCAGGTGTAACTGGTGGGATAGTTTCTCGAGTTGGCTATAACCCATTAGCTTGCTGTCGGCGGAGACACCCTCCCCCCCCCCCTCTACCCAGACAATATGAGCACTGACAAATCAACCAGGTGATCGTGTTGTTCTGGTCCGGCGCGAAGTATCCCAGCGACAAGATATTGTACCCTGCCGTGCCCGTCCATTCGAGGCCGACCTTTTCGCCCGGGTGGTATACGGTTTTGAAATCAGCGCCCGAGGGGGTCACGAAGCGTCCAGTCTGGGCGACGGCGAAAGATGCCAAGGACAGCACCAGGGCTAGATACGCGGGTAGCGAGCACATGGCCGCGACGCCAGGGCTGAGCACGGCTACGAAGACGAGAGCGTGATGGGGGGGAGCAGAGACTGGACTCGGTCGACCGCGGAGGTGGACACTGACTGCTGTTGCGCCCCGGGACGGACTGGCGAGCCGGGAAGTAAAAAGACAGACGAGATCGGAGGGCAGTCTCGCCGCTGGCCGCGCTGGACGAGACGTGGTAGACGGGACGTAGATTCAAGGTAGAGCCAACGACGAGGAAGAACTGCTCGCAACCAGGAGTCGGTCGGCCCGCTGGGAAAGCAAAGCCAATCTCGGGGCCGCTACGCGCGACCGCCAGTCATGATGCCTAAAGTACCCTCTTCGCCGATCCGTCTGCCCATCAACGCGGGCTCCAACGGGCGTAGGATGCACTAAAGCCTCCATTGCGGCGCTCGCCAGGGATACCGCCTCCAAGCGCGAGGGGGCTCAGCGGAGGCGGACAGGCCCTGTCGTCACGATCATTGGGCGGTGTACTATGTAGCCCCCCGCCCTTCCGACTCAGCCCTAGGCTTCAAGGATCCTCATCTTGTCCATCCAGAGGTTTGCTCGCTCCTGTTGTGGGGAGTGTGTATCCATGCATACAAGTACTTATATGTATGTATGTACGGCCCGTGCAGTTTCTTAAAATAGGTCCCCGGTGCGGCCTTGGGCCTACATGAAAAGCACCTGGCGGTCGGAAGTATAGACGAGTCTGAGAAGCCAATGACGGCACCCCGTCACCACGCAGATCAACCGACACGAGACGAGAGGGCCTGAAACGGAGCCGCACACGAAACGCTGCACGGGGAGGGCTGAAAATACCGAGTAACCGGCTCGGGGGAAGGGCATGCATGCTGCTTGAGTTGCCAGCGGAGTTTGCCGCAAAGAACACCAGGGCCTTCACAGTATTAACCTTCTGTCAGATAGGGATCGACACCACTGTGGGGCAGCATCATCATTTGCTGGCCGGCCTCGCCATCTTGTGGTTCCACATAGCCATTTGTGATGGCGTACCGGTAGCTCGGTAGATAGCTCACTGGGAAGAGATCTTATCTATAGATAGGTTAAATAGATGGATGAGAAGGGAGCAAACAACAACGGTGCGAGGTTGTTTTTGCTCCGGGGCCCGGTTTGGATCGACCCGGGGCGACGCGGCACCCAAACTCGGGGATTTGTGAACCCATCAACCCAGCCACATCGTGAAGCCGACGCGTTGCGGCTTCCCGCACGCTGAGCGGATCTCCCAAATTCGAAAGCTGGGGGTGCGGCCCGTGCCTAGTACGGGCAAAAAAAAAAAAAAAAAAGGCGTGCTATAAAGCATAATATGATGCCCACCTACGTGGGCTTACATGGCCCCCAGGCCAGCCTGGTTCTCTAGATGGCGTGGTGTCGAACGTCCTGCGATAGTGCTGCACGACGCCGGACGAGCGAGTGGACGGTCTCATCGAGAAGAGCTGCGGCGGGGCGTGATTTCAACTTGACGAGCATGGCCGGGTCGCGCACCCCCGGGCGTATTACGTCTCGGAGGAAACATGAATGGGTGGTAGATATGATCAAGTAGGGGAAACCCAATTACTATCTCATGGGGTGTGAAAGAAAGCATCCAGCTTACCTGTTATCTTTTGGGAGGGCTGCGGATATACACCTACACCCTTGCCGCTACGAGAACAGTTCTGCCGTCGGAGAGTTGCTGAAGGTCCACTACTTATACTAACAGCCTGTATCCCATCCATCTACTATCCCTTAGAGATAGGTAATACATATAGATGTCTATTAGGAAGGTGCTATCTAGATCTACTACCTAATGTATCCCATTTCGACTAAAGCCCCACTCCAGCTTCCAACAGCTCCAGCTCCACCCGCCCGTTCTGGAGAGCTCCCATTCCATCTATGTACCTAAAAACTTACCTAAAGTACGTAGGGTACTTGCCTAACCCCACTAAAGGCTGTGCCTCCGCATTCCCCAGCACCCGACTTCCAGGCTTCCACATCCACAATGGATACTGGGGGCCCATATCCCGTGCATGTACGTACATCTATTATCAACAAGGATGAAGTGAAATGTATACCTTGGGTGAAGCATGCACACGAGATACTGGCATCCAACACTGGCATTCATACTTCATCGGTATCTCTGGCGATCCCCATCGAAAACAGTTGGAAGGTCGCGTGCTCATACTCGGAGCATGGATCCAGAGCTCCCTGCTTAAGATGTAGCTACTTCAAGTACCTCTCATCCCAGGTAAAGTACTTTACTTACTTACCTAAGGTTAGTTACCGTGGAATTCAGCTACCACCGTCTACGTTGCTCACCTCGTGGGTCTCATATATTTCAAGGGAAAGACAGCCCTCAGGTGATGATGGCCCAAAGTCAAAGAAAGGTATGGGAACTATGGATTTACCTATGGAATACGTGAAGACTGGATAGTTCGATGTACTTGCACGAGTCGCATTAGCCGGGCGTGTAAACAAGGCAGCCTGGCAGCTAGTTCGGCCAACCAGCTGGAGCTACAACACCTTACCTCACCTCTTTCTTACCTCTACTTGTCAGCACTTCATCCCAACTCTTCCACGGTTTGCCTTCCGCTCCGCATCTCTCGAGCCTGCCTTCATCCAGCCCCGAAGTCGTCGTCCCCCGTCGTCGTTTGGATCGTTGTCGTCGAATTCCATCCGGGGTCGCGTCCACCACCACCCCCCCTTCTATCCTGGGGATCTTGGTACTTCCCGTTATCGCACTCCGTCGCCAGCGCAGATCGTCTCGCCTGGATACACCCCTCCACCCCTCCCGGCACTGCCCCTTCGACATGCCCGTCCCAGATACCTTGGCCATGGCGAAGCCGGCAGCCGGAATCAGCGACGACTGGCAGGAGATAGACGACGACGACAACTTCTCTATCGTGTCCCTGTCCACCGATGACGGCCAGAGCGAGCCCGCCGCCACCCCCAGTCCCGCGGGCGCTGCTCCCGTCGAACCCAGTCGAATCATCACGCTCCCAATCCGTGGCCCGAGGCCAGAAGACGTCGGGCCGCCCCCGTGCTACGACGACGTTCCCGCCGCGGATGCAAAGGATACACTTCCCGCCACCGAGACAGCCGGCTCGGTCTGCTCGGCATCTTCCTCGGAGAGATCCGTCAACGAGATTCTCGACGTCGACCTCGACCCCACCTTCCTATGTAGGGTCGCCTCGTCTCTTATCAAGCTGATCGGCGAGGTCACTGGCACCATTAACTTCGAAGGCAACTTTGATCCGCCCCAAGGCGCCTATGGCATCCGAGTGCAGTGCTACGCCCTGCGAGACCATCTCAAGTCGCTGGAGCCCATCATGGTGGGCTATTCCAAGCACTGGGACCCCGACGAAGCCGCCCCCGTGGCGCTGCCCCTGGATCCTGGCTTGTATGAGTGGATGTCCAACCTCAGGATCGAGCTCCTCGGTCTGCAGGACATCCTGCAGCGCCACATGGCCAACAATCTGGGGGCCGGAGCGCCCGACAAACGTACGACGGCGTCGCGACTGGATAAGTATAAAGACTCCCTGGTCGAGTTCGCCTCGGAGATTGAGAACTTCCTTCCCATCATCCAGGAGGACTTCAACGAGTTCCACGCCGCGAACCTGCCCACAGAGGCGACGGACAGCGCCGCATCCGGTGCGCACCATGAGACGCTCTTCGGCCCCGGTCGGGATGCTGCCATCGCCCGGCTACGACGTGAGCTCTACGACTTGAAAGACTGGGTTTCCACCTGCCGTTCCGAGATCAGAATGTACCGGCAGCGACAGGCGCTGTGGGCCGAGCCCCAGGACCTCTTGGACTTGTCCGAGTCGTACCAGGTCATCAAGTCGACGCTGGACAGCATCCTGACCAGCAACCCGTCCGAATGGCTGGAGAGCAGCACCGCCGGGGGCCTTACGTGGCCCGAGTTCTGCCGCTTGAACCCCGACACGGTCCGCTCGCTCACCCTCCAACTACGCGAGGTGGGCGAGAAGCTGACCAGTCACCGCAACGAGGTCAACGCCGTCAGGTACACGCTCCTGGAAGACCGAGATCTGGAGTTTGGCGCCGACGATCTAGCCACTTTGCAGTCGGTTCGCGATATTCTGAGCGACCTGTTCCGGATCCGCACCCCCCGGGGTGGGTATCCCGACCGCGAAACCACCGCACAGAAGTCAATACCTTGTGTCGAGTAAACTTGCACTTTGGCCATTCCCTTGAGTTATGAGAAGCGTGCAGCGCGGCGTGGCAGGTGCTGTAATCAACTGGATGGGAAACCCCCCCCTGTGTAGGGAAACGGTAGTCGCGGCTTGGTAAGCGGGCGTCCCTGGAGTTGTCATTTGTATGTCATCATCTATAAAAGCAGAGCGGGTAAATTGCTCTTCTGATGAATCAACCCTTTTCGGTCTTCTGGGCCTCCTGGTTTTCTGAAATCACGCTTTTGATGCAACGAAGCCTTCGGGCCTTGCTGGCCTTGGATGGCTTTCCGACATGAGGAAACCGATCACCCCCTCTCTCCGTGTCTACCGGATAGGTCTGGTACCCCCCGTGTCGAAGCCACGCGTGTTTTATTGCTGGCTGCCTGTGGTTGAAGGACTTAGATGACTTTCAGGCTGTCACGGGCTCCGCCACGCCATTTGTTTGTTCTCGGCCACGATTTGGTGCCGCCACTCTTAGCAAAAGGTGGAACACGAATCGAGACAGCCACACGCCGGCCAGGAGAAGATTCACATGAGGGTGGGAGATGGGCTGTAGCCGTCTGGCTTCCGGCTTCAGTGTGATTTCGAACAAGACATCCCTCTATGTTCAATTCCTATTGCAGCTCTGGACATACGACCTATTGGATGGATGGACCTAAACCTTGGCACGTTATCCCACTTATAATCCTATCAAACCACCAGCCCTCCTGACTCTCTTCTCATCTCTATTCATTCGTTTACGCATACAATCAACTTTACTAAGGATTCTAAGTACCGTAAGTACCTGTAAAGAACTCAACAGTCATAAGTTACTTGGGGGATGGATAGCAGCTCAACTGTGAGGCCAAAAGACGAGCGCCAAGAACCAGTGTCTCCTATGGGCTATTCACCCGTCCATGGTCACCACAGGTGAAAACCCGCAGCGTGATTTAGGCAGCCATTGGTCCAAATGAGTCACGGCGTTCCAACATCACGCAAAGACCTCAAGGACGACTGGAAGCCATTCGAGTCCGTGGTGCGATGACTCAAAACGGGTAGTACTCAGCAGGCAGCAATGAAGCGATGAGTCAGGATAGGCAACCAGCTCGTGACTTGACCCATCCACTAGCCACCCGCCGGCTATATAATGTCCTTCACTCCGCCCGCTCCCATACTGGATTTCTTTTCCTCTCCAGCTTCTCTGCCTTTATTGGCTAAGATCAAGTGTAGTAACTGTTCTTGCTCGGCCTAACCGCCGAGCAGCTCTTCCCCCGAGAGCGCTTTCCTGTGCCGCCCTGCCGGGGCGCCAGGTTTATTTTTGCCACCCCGGGGGCGACGCGGCGCTGCTTGCAGTGTCTCGCCGCTCCCCACGTGTCCCCGATACTACACTACTTTCGGGCCTGACGCGGAACATTTCATTTATTCTTTTTTTCTGCTCTCTTTCATTGCGATGCCGAGCTCGTCTCGGGTCGTGGAGAAGGAGCCGTGGCAAAAAAAAAAAAAAGGAGACAAAGCTCAAACCATGGGCAAAGTATTTGGCAGGGTACGGGACTTGATAAGATCAATACGAATCTGGGGGACAACTAGATAATACACCAGTGGTGCGTTTCCACACAGGCCCCACAACCGAAGCACCCACGGCCTCTCTCCACAACTACCCCAGACTCTTAATGAAAGAAAAAGGAAAAGAAGAAGACAGCGGCGGCGACGGACAGGGTGGCCTGCACGGCCTTGGCGTGGAATCCGAAGACGTAGGGGCGGGCGCGGCCGTGCAGGAGGGCGACGGCGGTGACGAAGGCGAGGGCGGCGAGGGCGTAGGGCTGCTCGGCGCGGTGGGCGGGGAGGGCGAAGGCGCGGGCGAGGGCGCCGTAGAGGGCGAGGGCGGCGAGCCAGGCGGGGGCGCTCTGGCCGAGGAGGAGGTAGTCGC
Organism: Nigrospora osmanthi; assembly: GCA_029489945.1. Classification (NCBI taxonomy): domain Eukaryota; kingdom Fungi; phylum Ascomycota; class Sordariomycetes; order Amphisphaeriales; family Apiosporaceae; genus Nigrospora; species Nigrospora osmanthi. Next base: position 1,159,270 of record CP120499.1, read on the forward strand.
GGCGGCGGCGCAGGAGGAGGGCGAGCACGGCGGCGGCGGCGAGGGCGAGGCCGGCGTGGGCGCGGCCGGCGGCGCAGGCGGCGGCGACGCGGCCCGGGGGCGGCGCCTGCGCGCGCACGAAGCGCCCGAAGGGCCGCAGGTGGTGGAAGGCGGCGCCGCTGAGGGCCAGCATCACCACGAACTGCGGCACCTGCCAGCGCTCGCGCCACCGCAGCTCCAGCACCCGCCGCTCGTTGGCCCGGTGCGCCGCCAGCGGGACGCCGTCGCGCTCCGTGAAGCCCGGCGCGAGCGCCCGCGGGTACAGCAGCCCCTGGTAGTAGACGACGACGCACTTGCCGATGTCGACGACGCGCTGGCCCTCGCCGCGCTCGAGGTCGCGCTCGTCGGGGCGCCGGCCGCCGTCGCCGTCGCCGTCGCCACCGCCCACGACGCGCACCCCCGCGTTCTCCTGCCGGTACAGCGTCACCCCGGGCCACACGGCGTACTTGACCTTGGCGCCGGCGGTGTGGTGGTGGAGGGCGAGCCGGTACTCGCGCTCGGCGTCGGCGGCCTCGTCGGGGGCGCCCTCGGCGACGGCGAGGTCGCGCTCGGCGCGGGCGCGGGCCTCGCGCGCGGCCTCGAGCCGGCGGACCTCGTCGCGGCTGGCGGCGTAGAGGCCGTGGTCGGCCTGACGCTCGAGGGCCCAGTCCATGCGCGCGCCCGGCGTCGCCGCCAGCACGTGGAAGACGGCCGGGCTGCGCGCCATGCAGACGGCCAGGTAGCCGGCCTGCGCCAGCACGCCGTGCAGCTCGCCCCAGAGCTCCGCCGCGTCGGTCCACTGCTCGGGCCGCCGGAAGCAGCACAGCACGTTGACGAGCGGCAGCAGCACCGCCGTCGTCGCGCTCGCCAGCCCGTCCACGCGGTGCCAGAAGTCGTCGCTGAGCAGCCGCCCCTGCAGGTACATGTTGATCATCTCGCTGCGGAGCCGGCTGCGCTGGTAGCCTGGGGGGCCACGGGTCAGCCGGAAAGCCATTCAGGGGGCGTGTGCACCACTCGTGCATAAGGGGCGGGTTTGTTTTAGGGGGCTGGGGAAGGGGAGGAAACCGGAAAACGTGGGAAAGGGAGAGACTGCGAGGAAGAAAAACTCACCATCCGCGTCCACAAACATGGCGTCTTGCTTGTCCAGCTCGGCGGCCTGGTCCCTGGTCGCGCCGAAGAGGAGCTCGGTGAAGATCTTGCGGTGCATGATGTCGGCCAGGACGGCCATGACGAGCCACTTGCGGTGCTCCTTGTCGCGCATCATGACCTCCCAGGTGCCCTTGACGCGGTCCTCGCAGGCGACGCGGCCCGCGTACTCGGCGAACTGGACGCCGTAGTCCTCGAGCCAGGCGGCGCCCTCGAAGTCGGCGGGGAAGTCGACGTCGCCGAACCAGCGCTCGGCGAAGCGCGCCGTCGCCGCGTAGACGTCGCGGTTCCGCTGCGCGAACCACGCGTCCGTCGGCTGCTTCTGGTGCACCGGCCCGAAGTCGATGCGCCGCGCGAGCCCGCCCCGCGCCGCCTGGCGCTCCCGCTTGCTCCGGAGCACGTGCGCGAGGTCGTACTCGCTCTCGTCCAGGGGGGCGCCCGCACGCCCCTCGCGCTTCTTCGCCGCGTCCTGCGGGCCCGCGGAAAGGAGGCGGTCGTCGTCGTCATCGTCGTCGGAGGCGGCCTCGTGGCCATCGCCGGGGCCGTCGCCCAGGAAGCCGGCCTTCTTCAACTCCCGCAGGCTGATGGGGATGTGCACGTCGTCCAGCGTGCGCTCCTTGAAGCCCTGGCGGTGGGCGGCGCGCCGGAACGGGGCGAGCCCCTGGGTCGGCACCACGGAGCTGGCGACGGCGTGGTAGGCCCGGCGCGCGTACCTGCGGACGGCCGAGGGCTGCGGCGCGCCGCAGTGGGCGCACAGCGTGTTCCGGCACGCCAGGCACTCGAACCCCTTTTCGCCCTGGCGCCGGTACCGCTCGACCGCGGCCCAGTCGAGGACGGTGGCGCAGCCCCCGGCGCGGCAGACGCGCGTCGGCTGGGTGCGCGCCCCGTCCACGACGACGGGGAGGCCGCGGCTCCAGGCGCCGTCGCCCTGGTCCTCGCCGCAGTGCTCGCAGCTGTTCTTGACGAGGCTGGGGACGGCCGCGGGCGCCTTGCCGCCGTTCCGCAGCGAGGACGTGCGCCGCCCCGTCGGCTCCTTCGCGTCGCCCCCCGGGTCCGGGTGGCCCAGGGGGGCCCAGGGCGGCGGCGCCAGCTTGAGGTCCGACGCGCGCACCAGGGCCTGGTAGTCGGGGGCTTTGCCGAAGTCGCCAAAGTAGTGGCCCTTGAGGGCCATGAGTTGGTTGGCCTCGCCGAGGAATTTGCACGCGGTCCAGCCTTTGGCGACGGCCACCCGCCGGAGATGCTCGAATTCTTCGTTGGCCAGGGCGCGGTGGCGAGCAATCCACGACTGAAAGTTCAGGGTGTGGTTTTTCCCCTTCCGCATATCTTGGTACCACTCGCCGTACTCGGTGGCCAGCCGGTGGAACTGCGGCATCGGCTCCTTGAGCGACTCCATGATGGGACAAGATGGGAGGAGAACAGGGCAACAGTCAGGGGGGGCTGGGATGCGAAAGGCAACAACACAAACTGTTGGAACTGATGGTGAGCAGAGAAGCAAAAAAAAGGAATCGCCGCCGTGGTAAGAGCAAGCCGGCAAAGAAAACACTCGAAGGCTAGAGGCCGGGCAGACAAAGCCAGGCCCGAGACGGCGATGAGCGCCGCTTGGATTCCAAAAGCGTCCATTTTGCACGTTTTCGTCGCAGCGTGGGGAAACGGATGCGGCGACGGACAGAGCCTGCGACAAAGCATTCCAGGGGAGGGGAGGGGGGCGCAGTCGAATGCGACCAACGCTCTGGCCCGCCAGGGGGAAGACGGAAACAAAGAGGCGCGCGGCCGACCTAAGGGATGACACCGAAAACAGCCAAACGGCGAACCGGAGATGTATTAAGCTATCCTAATGATTGGCCACCGAGGCCTGCGCATCGCCGAGACACGCGCGTTGCCAGCATCACCAGACCGCCTCTGTTTTCCCACCCCGAACCTCGCCCGGGTGCCGTTTGCAAAGAGCGGAAGCAAGCTGGAGCGAGGAGGCATGGATCAAGTACCGCGTACAGCCAATCGCTCTCACAACCTGCCCCGACATTTGGCATGGGCCGCCCTGGGGATCCTCAGTGAGTGTGGTGCGTCGGGTGCCCATGAGCTTCGTAGGGCGGTCCCTGCGCGGGAGCAGGCATGCCCGGCTGCTGATACTGCGGCGGCTGGTACGAGCCCCCCGTCGGCTGGGAAGAGAGAGGACTGGCGGCCTGCTGGGGGTAGAACTGCTGCTGCGGCTGCTGTTGCGGCGCCGCGTGAGCCTGGGGCGGCGGCGTGGGCTGGGACGGGACCGCGGCGTGGGACTGCTGAGCGAAGTGCTGCTGAGCCGGGACGGGTTGCTGCTGCTGGTGCTGCTGTGGGTACACGGGCTGGGCCTGGGGCTCCATCCGGCCCTTCTCAACCTGGCTCGGGGCCGAGATGGTCGGCGTCGCCGGGTGGCCGTGGGGTCCGGCGGCCGCCGGCGCGGGGGCACAGTGCAGGCCGGCCGCCCGGTGCCGGTGCACCTTGACGCCGACGACGGAGAGGGACACGACGAACAGCACGAACTGGGCGCCGCCGAGACCGGCGGCGCCGGCGAGGCAGCCGAAGTATATCATGCCCCCGTCGTCGAGGCCATACACGTCGCAGTAGCCCGAGTAGTAGTCGCACGCGACGGTGCCCGCGAAGGCCGCCGAGACCTGGGCCCCGAGGATGGCGAAGGAGATGAGCCAGAAGATGAGCAGGAAGATGTCGAGGCTGAGGACGGCCCAGTAGTTGTAGAGCCGGGGCGAGCCGAACTGGGCCACCAGGTGGTAGATGGTCACGATCAAGGTGGCGATGGCCTACACGCCACGAGCCGAGTCAGTAAGCAAGGGAGTCATGGCCCCCGGGGGGGGAGACGACGGGCGGACAAGCACGCACCGTGAAGAGACTGAGAGCATTGCCGGCGAATACCTGGAAGACGAGAGGGGTTAGCGGTTAGTGAACGGTCACCCACCCCCCCCCCCTTCCCAGCAGACGGTGCTTCGGCAAGAAGTGCGTACCAGGAACGCGACGCCAAACCCGCAGAGACCCAGTATCACCACCGCGAGGACCAGCTGGACGATCCGAATGGCGATAAACCCCCTGGGGAACTCGGGAAAGTGTTCCCGTCCCGCGGGCCGATGTGTCGCGTATTTGGGAGTCGACATTCTTTGCTAACTGGGCAAGCGTGGACAAATCACAACACACCTCCAATGGCGATTGCTAGAGGGGTTGCTTGGACGGAACGGGTTACAGTGGATATGTCACTCCGGGGAAAAAAGGGGGGGGAGGAGTAGCGGGACTGCCGTGGCCGGATGTCTTGGGAGAGACCCCTATTATATACCGGCCTACCTATGTGAACGATACGAAGCTCAGCTCGCCCTCCGCCAAGAGGTGAGGCGTTCTCGGGCTCGACTGTAAAAGGGACCCCCCCCAAGGATGTCTCGCCCTCTCCGCTCTGCGGCGCGAGGTCATGTCGCCCGACAAATGCTCTTCGGTGAAGGTGCTGGGACTAGTCGGCGAAAAGAAGGGAAGGGGGGGAGGAGGACCCAGTCTGTCTGGACGTGTCACGAGAGGGCTAAACCAAACGCCCAATCAGCTTTGCCCTTGCCAGGTCTTTTTTGTTTTCGCCAGTCAGCCCGGCGGGTTGCGTGAACCTGTTCCTTCAGCCCTCAAGTGATCAGTCGTTCCCTGGTCGTGGACCCCCCCCGTGGCCGTGAACGCCACCCCGCCGCCGCCGCCGGCATATACCGTTTTACTGCGGCTGGAAGGGGGAGAGAGAGAGAGACATGCATGAGAGCCTGCGGCTGAGATGCACAGGTAAACAGCCCGCATTCGGGCCCCCAAACAAGAGCCTTGGCAGCTGAGGGCCGCAGTGTTGTTCCCCCCCGCCCATTGGACGGCACTTGGTTCGTCGCACCGGCGGGATAACGACGTATGCGCGCCCAAAAGGCGGAGGGCCTGTTGTTGCTTGGTTGGGTTCATAAGGGGTGTGTGTGGATGTGGGAAAGGTGTGAGCAGCCCACGGCCACATATATTGGCTCCGCAAGTGTCCAGCCGAGGTTACCACCGGCCTCGACCCAGCCTATCACGAAATTTCCTCGCGTGGGATGCGGCGCAATCGGGGGAAATATTGGACAAACTCTGTGTAAGTGTAGCCAGCCAGCTGGCACTCCCCAAGGCCAGCTATCGAATGGTCCCCTGCTTCTGGGTAACAAAGTGGTACGCAAGCACTGCCCAGTGCTTCAGACAGCCACGCGATGGCTAGCTCGCCCGTGGTGGCTTCGCAATGGAGCCCCCCCCCCCCCCCCCCCGGTATCAGTCATTCGGATCTTGAGTCTGGGCAGTTCATCGGTCACACACTTCTTGTTTGTTTATTCCTGCACCGCCAGGCGCCGCCGCCCCAAAAGCGGTCACGGTGCTACAGGGTGCCCGGTCATATCTCGCATGGCCCTCCCCCCTGGAGAAAACAAGATCTCCATGCCGCGCCGTGGCGTCGCTAGGCCCAGCTATTCAAGCGCCTTTGGTCGTCGTTACACGCGCCAGTGGATACAGGCCCTGCCTGAACCGCCGCCTGCAAGGTCCGGAAAGGTACTGCAAGGTGTGGAAATGAGACACGGGATGCCGCGGCCCAGCGGGCAGGGACAGGGGGCCCGCTTTCGGCAGCACGGCGGCTGAGACACTCGTGTCCGTTTCTGGCTTCGTACGGGGGAGGAGAACTGTTCGGATCCGAAGATAGATGTGCTTGCCTCCGTACGTCTCTCTCCTCTCGCCTTTTCCCCAAGGTCCGTCTTGAGCCATGTAGTCAACCTGCCGCCACGGGGCAAGCGGTCATGGAGACTTGAGCCAGGCCGAGCCTCTGCTGCTTTCGCGGACGGGCGTCTCGCGGGAGCCTCGTGTAGCGCGAGTCTTTTTTTCTTGAACCCATGACTACCCCGGAACGGCAACCCCAACGGGGAAACTGCCCAGGGCGCGACGATCTGGCGATATGTGCCTGCTGAGGCGCGTCAGTCTGACTCGTCTTGTCCTCGCGGGTCTGGACACTCGGGGCAGCCGGGTCACTATGCACTGTCTCGCTTCTCTTCATGCTGGGTGACGGGCGTCCTTGTGGATTTCAAAGACCTCAGCTCGGCGGCCCGGCCAGACCCAAGTGGCGCAAACAGGGCCGGCGGTGGTGTCTTGCCTGCTGCTCTCTTCCCAAAGGCCGGACAGAAGATTGCCTCCAGACTGCCTCCTGGAATCCGCGCGTTACTGACCAAGAGAGGCCTCTATGGCACAAACAGCATCCAACGATGGGCCGGGGTCCCATGCAGGTCGCCAGCGAGCATGGCGACTTGGTAGTTGGCGGGGCCGGGCTTTTTGGATATTCGGCCTTGCGTACACGGCGATCCGCGTCCCCGTAGCACCAACCAAGCGGCTGGTCGCTTGGGTTGCGAAAAAAAAAGCCCCTTCACTGACTACCACAACCAGCGTGCCGAGCTCGGATTCCATGTGGGAGGCCACCATCAACAAGTGCCAAACACCAATTCCTCCCGCGAAAAAACACACACCAAGCCGTCTCACAAAGCTCCCAGTGGTACCACGGATGCATTGTACTTTCATGATAGTATCCTTCTAATTACTTTCTCATGGTGTTCTGCCCGCGAGGGATTTATATGCTTGCTTCTTAATACGTGTACCGGAAATCCGCCAAACCCTCCAATATCACTTCCCCCCTCCGCTGGCGTTGGTTCGCCCGGTAGAAGTGCAGCGAGAAGACCCCCACGACGGCGATGATGAGGACGTGCGAGCCGATGGAGACCCAGACGGCGGTCAGGTAGCGAGGGGCCTCGGGCTGGCGCACGATGAAGCTGCCGGCGATGCCGCCGGCGCCGTTGAAGGCGGTGACGGCGGCGGCGGTGAAGACGCGCTTCCACTGGCCGGCGACGTTGTTGGCCTGGTACGACGACAGGGCGGCCCAGTTGGACACGTAGGCGCCGGTGGCGAGGTAGGTGCCGACGTAGCGCACGGCGACGGGCTCGGCGAAGCCGAGCATGGCGAAGCCGGCGATGAGGCAGAGGCAGTTGAAGACGATGACGGGGGCCCGCAGGCGCAGGCGGTCGGCGAGGACGGACGAGAGGACGACGGGGACCACGGCGTAGTAGTAGGGCGGCGCGCTGAGCAAGATGGCGCGGTCCTCGGAGAAGCCCATGCCGCCCTGCAGGATGATGGGCAGGAAGTACGACAGCGACGTGGACACGAGGTTCAGCAGGAAGAACAGCACGGCGAAGCCGTACACCTTGGCGTCGGCGGCGTGCCGCAGCACCTCGGCCCAGCGGAAGGGGGCGGCGGCGACGTCGGGGCGGTCGTCCTGAATGCGCGCGACCGCCAGCCGCTGCTCGGCGGCGCTGAGGAAGCCCCGGCTGCGGTGGGCGTTCTCGGGGAAGTCGACCATCCAGAAGTAGGTCGCGAGGCCGACGGCGCAGGCGACGGCGCCCTGCACGAGGAACATCCAGCGCCAGCCGGCGAGGCCGGCGCGGCCGTCGAGCTTGTTGAGCCCGAAGTTGACGATGCCGCCCGTGGCCAGGACGACGACCTCGCCCGACTGCAAGAAGGCGTAGCGCGTCTGCTGCTCGGCGCGCCGGTACCAGGTCGAGATGAGGTACGTCAGGCCCGGGTAGACGCCGCTCATGGCCATGCCCAGCAGGACGCGCAGGGCGATCATCTGGCGCCAGGTCTGCACGAAGGCGGTGCACAGGGTGACGAGCCCGAAGGCGCAGGTGATGAGGGCGAACCAGAGGCGCGGCCCCAGCGTGCGCACGGCGACGGTCGCGGGCAGCTGGAAGGCGATGGAGGCGATGGTGAAGATGAAGATGGACACGCTGTACCGGTTCCCCGTCAGGTCGAGGTCGGCCGGCATGGACGTCACCGACGCCGACGAGATGACGCCCGAGTCGAGCAGGTTGAGCGAGCACAGGAGGCCGGCGATGGTGCAGAGCCGCAGGTCGATCTTGCGCCGCAGCCGCCGCTCCAACGCCTTGTCCGCCAGCAGCGAGGCCACGTCGCCGTCGTCCAGGTCGCTGTCCGACGGGGACGGGCGGCCGTCCTCCCCGTCGGTGGCACCGGCGGCCGCGTAGTGGCGCTCACGCGCGCCGTGGCCCTTGACCGGCGCGTCGCCGTCTTCCGGGTCGACGCCAGCCATGGTGGTCGTGGTACTCGCTGTCGATATCGGAGCACACAGAGAGGGTCGGGGGACGCTTGGGGGAGTGGGTGGGCGACGGGGCGGGGAGGGGGAAAGGTTGCATTCGCCCCCTCGGCTTTCCCCCGTTCCTCGGCCTCGGCGTGTGAGGACAAACAGCAGACAACACGCAAGCGTGGGAACACCGACTTGGGGGGGGAAGAGCAGGAGAGGCAGGCGTACGGACAGCTCACGATGACACAAAGTTAGACAGACAGCAGCAAGGAAGCACAGCACCTTGTATTAGCCTCTGAAGCTGCCGTCTTCGGCTGATTTTCCGTCCCAGCCCAGTCAAGCTGACAAAGCCGCGCCTTGCAGATTACTTTATCACCCCCATAGCGAATATCTACCCGCGCGGCGATTGCTCATCGCGGGACCGGAGGGGCTCATGCACATGCTGGGCCCTCTTCAGTAGGGACTTTCCAATTTGGGACGAGGTTCGGTGAGTTTCCATCTTGGACCCTTTGGGGTCGGGCGGGGTCTTCGGGATGGTGTCCCGAGCTGGAGACACGCATTTTCACCTGCAGGTGCTTGCTTGTCTGTCATAGGGCCGTACGAATGAATACCCAATTGTACCATGCGCAATGGAGCGCGAAGTGATTTGTCGGCAAAACACCTGAGGTGACCTCGTTCTCTCGATTTATCAGTGCCTTTTTCTCTTCCAAACGCGGTTGCAGATGCTCGCTCTGTGCTGCACCTCCAGATTTGTCAGATAATCCCAAGGAGGGGTAGGTATGTGCGCTTGGGCCTCGATGAGCTCGACTATCCATGCTCGCGCGGGTTGAGTGGCATCTCGACTTACATATGGGACAACAATCAGAGGATTTCCGTCGACAACCGAGGGTGGGTTATCGCCAGTTTCCTTGGCTATCCAACTCCCGGTGGCCGAATACACCAGCTGCGCGAACAAGGGGAGAAGCTTATTGGCACTGCAGCTTCGTTCCCTTCATTGTCGGAGAAAGGCGACAAAAGCCAAGGCCGTAAGAACACAGGCGAGCACCATCGTCAAACTGAAGTGAACGCCAGCGCATCGCCCAGTATAGGCCCGTCAACTTGCGCAACGGCGCATGCAGCGGAAAAGGTTCCGACTAGCCGTTCGACGAGCGAGCGGCACAGCTGCGGCAGTGATGGTCGAAACGTCCGATGTAATTAGGTTCCAGGGCTGCGGAAGCGCCAAATGATTCGAGCCACGACCAGATTGACCGGGTTTATTTGCAGTACCGGCGAAGAAAGATAGAGTCGAAAAGGAACTGAGCGAAGGGCCTTTTCAGTTTCCACTGCGATGGTAGTATTCACCACTGGCAGTAGCAGTAGAGGCAGCCGTGGGGTATTGGTCATCGTGGATTCTGTGGGAGCACCAGGTCAAGGTTTTCCCCCCGGCATCTATAGCTGTCCTCCAACTGTTCGGCTCCCTCGGCGTCTTGCGAAGCCATTGCCGACTTGTCCGTGCTATTTGGTGTTGCAGACGAGCCCATGAAAGACGGCTGGCGTCTGGAAACTTGCGCACCATAATCGTGTCGTAAGCCAGCCTGTCCAGGATTGTGGATTTATCCACCTGATATGTAGGTAGGTACATAGTATATTCACCATGTAATTAGCTGTGTTGCTGCATAGCAAGTTATGCTTACTGCATTTATGTCGGCGGCTGTAATACAATGAACGCACTGGTTCAGCAAGACCCGGCGGGGATATTCTGTAAATTCCATCTCCGTTCGTGACCCGGGCCAGCGCTGCTTTGGATCGGAAGTCAACGGAAAGCACAGAGCCTTGAGGACCTAGGCATGGGAATAGCTACCGTGATGGGCGGGGAAGAGCATAGCCTATGCATGGACAACCCGGGCGGACGAGAGATAGCGAGTTCCATGAGACGGAACCTTCCCATATCATCACCGGCATCCATGGATGGAAGTGAGACGGGCTTTGCCGGCGGCGCGTTGAGGTGCAGGTGGGGCGGCAACCGGCACAAGCTGCACAAATGGGATGCACAGGCTGGAGGCAAGGGAGCACCTGCTTTCGTACGCATGGCCCAGGCGCCGATTCCGCGGGCTGTGCAACCGGCGTGTCCGGAGCTTTCGTTTCCCCCGCTGCCCGGCCTTGAATCGACCCTCCCAGGCCGCTCCTTGCCCAACGGTCTCCTCTGTATTCTCCTTGCGCCCGGCATCAACTGACGCTGTCTTGATACAACCCGACCACTATGGAGCGAGAGAGAGCAAAAAGCGCAACCATTGCGAAGTGGGGCGCCGCCTGCGCTCCCTGCGCGGTAAGGGACCCCCCCCTCCCCTTCCCTTCCCTTCCCCTCCTCTCCCCTCCCCCCTTCTTCCCGACCGCGCAGAATAGCCTCCGGCTCACCAGAGGAGCGCCCGTCGCCCTGCGCTACGCCCGGCCCACGGGCTCGGGGTCCATTGGGGCCCCGAAACCATAACCATAACCTCCAAATCGGTGTCCAGGCCAGCTGAAGCCCGCAAACTTCGGGCCTTGCTTCGCTGCCCGTGACGCTTCGTGGCCGAGTCGTATGCGCCCCTGTTTGCTCCCGTTGCTGACCCGCCGTGCCGGAAACAGACGGCCAAGGCCAAGTGTCTACGATCCAACGACACTCCCGGATCCAAGTGCGACAGGTACGGCTTTCCGCCCCGTTGGCACGGGAAGGAATCCCCCACAGGCCCCAAACCCCCCTTGTCATCCTTCGTGGGGTGGATTGGATGGTATGAGCTTCAGCTCGCCGTCTTAGCTGCTGGGGCCCGGCAGTGGCCGTATATCCACTTCAACATTGACTCGGGAAGCTCACCCGCCTTGTGACCCTAGATGCGAGCGATTGCAGAAGGACTGTGCCGGCCAGGTTCACCGGCCCAGGAAAAAACGGCAGACCAGGCCCTCGTAAGTCATTTCCCGCTTTAGAACCTCGTCCGGGCTGGCTCGGTCGATTGAGACCCCGGTATCTGTGGCATCGTATGCTAACACGAACACGCCAGGAAAACAGCCCAGTTGGAGGAGCGTCTCAACAGTCTTGTCGATTTACTGAGGGCCTCCAGCTCTGGACAGGCCGTCCCCAGTTCTGCCGCGGATGGGCCATTTCCTTATGGGACGCCGTTCGAAGGCGCATCACGGTCGTGCGTAGCCTCTCATGTCCACCCTCTTGCCTCTTGACCCCCATCACGAATGCTTTGACCCATCGCAAATTGCCGGGCATACACTGACATCGCACCTCCGACAGCATGAGGAGACCCTCTGGACCGGGGAGCTCCAAGTCGAGTCCCGCAACGGCCACCTCGGGCTACGAGCCCTCGGGCATCGTGCCCTTGGAGTACAACGACCATGCGCCCCCAAGATGTATCTGCCGTGCTCCAGCGGCCCCCAGCTTTGAACCAGTCGAGCCAGACGAGGTCCTCCTGTCGACCTTCATGACCAAGCTTAGCCCCAACTACCCCTTCGTCGCGCTGCGCCCCGGTACCTCTGTTGCCGAGCTGAGGGCGACCAGGCCTTTTCTGCTCACCGTCATACGCATGCTGGCCTCGGTCCGTTATCTAGCCTCCATGCGAGCACAATACTACGTCATCATCAAGCACATTTCAGAGCAAACGCTCCTGCGGTCTGAGAGGTCGTTGGAGCTGCTGCAAGGCATTCTTCTTGTGCTTGGCTGGTATCACCACCACTGCATGATGCATACGCAGATGAACAACCTTGCATCTCTGGCCGTCAGTCTCTGCTGGGATCTGGGTATCTACCAGCCGCCTGGACTGCTGGAGAAGACTCGAATGCTCGTTCTCAACCCCGAGCAGCCGAAAGAGAGGACCAACGAAGAAAGGAGGGCCGTCTGCGGAACTTGGTACATCAACTCGACGATTGCCATGTCGTACGGGAAAGCCGAACGGCCCAAATACACCCCTTACATCGCCCAGTGTGTCCGGGAACTCCAATCGGCCAAGGAATTCGACAGCGACCTCGTCTTGGTACAATTGATGAAGATCCAGAGCTTGAACGATCGGATCTACCAGCTTCTCGACAAAGACAACGAAGAGGTGGAATTCGCCAGCATCCCGCGGGCGCCCAACATGGCATACATCGGGGCTTTTCAAGTCGACCTCGACAGGTTCAAGGCCCAGATACCGAGGCATCTGAAATCGAATAGTAAGCTATAGCCGCGATTATCTTGGAGACCATGCTGCTGACTCCCTTTCAGAAGTCATCATGTTTCACGTCCACACCGCCGCCATGCGGTTGTGGGAACCACCGAAGATGGACGCCTCCCTGTTAGAAAACATGTCCAAATCCTTCACCTCGCTTTCTACTGGAGGCCCGTCAACGCTTGATTTCCTATACAACTCACATAACGCCCTGAAAGAATGGTTCGACTTTCTCCTATCGATTGATCCCGAGGAGTTTCCGCATTTGAGCATGCCCCCGTGCGCTCAGCTCATCACAGCGGTGACATCTCTGGCCCGCTGGACACGCCTGTCCTGTACCAACATCCCGCGTACCTACACCAACTCGGAGAGGATATTCGACCCGACCAGCGTGAACGGTGGTGGGACCCGGCTGGTAGCCGACTTGACTCTCCGGGATACCGATCCGGCTGTCCCGGCAGCTGCCAAAACCCTCGGCTCCCTCATCCACTCGCAACCCGGCCTACATCTCGATATAGCCGGCCTGCTACGACGGCTTATCCAGCTTTTCCAGCAGGTCCGATCCGTGGTCGGCGGGAACGAGGGCCCCGAGCTGGATTACAACATATGGGACATCGCGGCCCACAAGATGGGGATCCTGCGGCTGAAGCTGGAACGCTGGACGGAAATCGTGTCGACGCTGGGGTCCGAGGGGCTCCTGGCGCGCAAGTCCCAAGCCGCGGGCGGCGGCGACAGCGAGGGGTCGAGCAGCGCCGAGGAGAGCTCGGACCTGGCGGAGGCGCCGCCGGCCCCGCGCGCCGGCCCCATGGAGGGCATCGAGATCGTGGACGCGGCCACGATGCCGCCCAACCCGGAGACGTGGCAGTACAACAACAATGTGTTCGCCAACGACCTGTTTGACGGCCTCGGGCTCGACCAGAACTTCTTCTACGACGGGGGCGACTACGGCACCTCCCTCCTCAACAGTTTGCAACCCATTATGCAGTAGCCGCACCACCTTGGCTTCCGAAGACGCCGCAGAAATTATGGTCAGGGGTAGTAGGGGTTTTCCCACGGAAAGTATCACGAGGAATATATATCACAAAGAGAGGGCAGCCGAGCCGTCTAAGCGTAGACGGGATGTAGCGAATTGATAAATTGCAAACGGCCTGGTCTCCCACGACGTGTTCCTATCGCCCTCGTAATCATTGTATGTACGTCTCTAGCCAGTTGGGATCCCCCCCCGCGGCTTGTTCGGCTTCATGCAATGAGTTTATACGGGGTAAAGATATGTCAAGTCAGCCCATCGAAAGCAGCACTGCGGGCCCGGCATGCATTGCTTATCATTCCTTCCTTTTTAGAATTATAGACTGCCCCCCCCCCCCCCCCCCCCTCCTCCCCCAGAGTTTGGGTTTCCGGGAGGCCAAGAGGGGCCTATGGTACGCCCGACGTGGACGCCGCCTGCCCGCCGCACGACGCCACCACGGGGGGGGGGGACGGCGCGACGACGTGGCGAGGGGGGGGGGGGAAGGAGGGGTGGGCACTTGAGCTGAGTTTCCTAACTACTTTACCTGAGCGCCCATGCTGAAGGACGGCGTGCCGGAACTTATGAGGGGGGCCCGGCATGAACTGGAAAGTGTACACGCTGCTCACGCCGGTTCTCCCCTCAGCTCAGGGTCCAGCCAGGGGAGGTGCAGTAAACCAAGAGGACCGAACTCTACCTAGTAGGGCGTTTCGCCGTAGGACCCCGAGGGGCCGCCTCGGCCCAGTGCTTGCGGGGAAATTTAGGGGGGGGGCCGGGCCTCCATGCTCGCGGTCGGGAATGGGTGTGGACGATGGGGCGGGTTTGTCGTCGTCCAATCGGGTTTCTACCTCGTTTCCTCTATGTGCCCTACCGAGCGCAAACCATGGCGGTGGCTTTTTTTTTTTTCGGTGTTGCCCAGGGGCTTCCAGTGGGCGCGAAAGTCGGAGGGACGGATTCGTCGCAAAGGAGGAGGAGGAGAGGGAGGAGGGGGGAAGGAGGCAGGTCCTTCGGGGGGAAGGTCGGTCTCGGATCCGGCAATGGTTAGCGTGATTCCGGGTCTCTGGGTCGCTCACAGGGGGGGGGGGGGGGGGGGGGGGGTTATGTACCTAGGTTATGTCATGTAAGTATGTACGTCTCTTTCGCTTAGGGATTTTAGCTCGTGATGAGTAAGTGAAGACAAAGCCTCCCCCTCCCCCGTTTCATCAGGTCGCAATAGGGCGTCGGTCGTAATGATTAATTGGCCACTAATTGGATCATCGGCTGGAATCATGGAAAAGCGTAGAGAACGCAAGGGAGGGAAGGGGCGGAATGAAAGAGGGAAGATGGGCAGTGTGTGAACAGGGTGACCCCCCCCCCAATTTGTTCCGCTTGGGACGGGAAGTTCGTTTCCTCCTCCACCGGTGTGGATGGGTGGCCCCGCGGTCCGGTCGCTTGGGAGCATAAAGAGAGTACTATGTACTTACCTTCCCAGGGAGACGGGAATGATTGGCATCCCGTGCTTGCGCGGATTGAGCTTGGGCACCCAGATCATCATCATCCATCCATCGCCGACTCCTCTTTCTTTCAGCTCGCTCGGACCCCGGCCGGCCGTCCGAAAGCGGGTCGACGGCAATACTTCCTTGCCCCTGCCCTTCCACCTCTGCTTGAGATGCCGGATTGGGTATTGGTACGGTGGTGTGTTCTGGGGGGGGGGGGGGGGGGGGGGGGGGGAATGTTTGTGCATATGGGATGTGTGTGCGCGTGTATGTGTATGTGTGCGCGCGCGCGCTAATAACCAACCGCCTCGGCACGGTTTGTTCTCGTGCATACGTCTATACTTCTCAACATGCACTAACCTTCCAAGCTCTCCTGAACATGGGAAGTCAGTAGTACCTCCATAGCTCAAGTACCGGTTCTTACACCTCATTGCCGCTTTCGTCCATCCACCGCTGCTAATTGCCCCGGCCCCACTGCCGCGAGCCCCGCGGATCGGCTCTCGCGGACGCTGCCAGCGGTTGGGCAACAAAAAGAAGAAGGAAAGAAAAAAAGTCGTTAGGCCAGCTGGGCCAGTCCAGGCGGCCGGGGACCTGGTTTGTTCACGGGGCGACAGCTTCTCGCCATGTCGTCCCATCGGGGGGATCCCTTTTCTGGAGGGCAAGGTAACCACCGCCGATAAGCTTTAAGCATAAAGCCTGACAACCGCGTATACCGATGAGGAAATTGCTCTTTTTTTCTTTTCTTTGCTTTCTTCTTTTCTTTTTTTCGAATGGACGGCGCCAGAGCCGACCCGATCCCTCGGTTCTGGTCCCAGGATGATCGGGGGCCCCATTTCCCTCGATGGGTCTGCGCTTCTCTTCCAGCAGAAACGGGGACCGGAAGCACCATTCATTCCACCTCGGAGCTCTTTTGTCGCGTTCCCCATGCATACACAGTACTATACCTGCATTACCTGTCGCCTGCCTCTCGTCCATAGACGGCGGGGAGAAAAAAAAAATCAGGACAAGCCCGCCCCGCGGCAAAGCCAGCCGCCCTTCCCCCCTGCCCCCCAGCGTCCCACGTCCGTCCCCAACGCCGCCGCCGAGGCCGTTGGCCTGGCGCCGACTCTCCCCCCCCCCCCCCCCCCCCTCTCTGACCCTGCCCGGAAGTACGGGAACGACGTGGTGGTGGCCGAGCGACCGAGGCGCGACAAAGCTCGAGCCCGCCAGCCCGGCTGCCCTACCTGTCTGTGCCCCTGTCCTGCGAAATGGATCCCCTTGCAGCGCTTCTTTAGCGAGGCAACAGGGGGGCCGGAATCATGGAGGCAGGGATTGCCAGTTATATGCCGGCGCGCCTTTCCCAATATTGACAGGCAGAGAGGGGTGGGAAACCCCAGGCCCCTGTCGAGACTCGGCTCTCGTCATTGTCTCTCGCTGTCAGTTGGCGAGGGGCATGACTCGGACCCCAGTCAGTCGGTACATAACCTAACCACGGCAGTGGGGGGAGGGGATCCGGGTCGGCCCACGATGTCTCTCCCTGCTTCCGAAAAAGACCATCAGAGCAACAGCAGGTCAGCCCATGCTACTCCTAAGCTGCTCCAGCTTCCTAGCCGAAGGAGGACTGTTCAAGGTCCCCGGGCCGCCAGGGTCTTGATTGCCACGGTCAGGGGTCGGCGGGATGAAGTCAGTGTTGCGTGCATGTATCGACGTCAAGGCACAACGATCGGGTCTCAACCTGGGCCTAGGTCCGTAGTGAGTGAGTGAGTGTGTGTGTGTGTGTGTGTGTGTGTGTGTGTGAGAGAGAGAGAGAGAGAGAAAGAAAGATATGCAGAGCCCACACAGACCACAGGTATGCCCAACCCTGGTCCACTTCCACTAGAGGTCGCGGTACATACGTTGTATACTTATGTGCGTCGGGCTTAGTGTCTCCTCCCCTCCGTCCGGGGGGAGGGACCATCAAGACGATGGAGCTCTCGAAACGTGATATTTCCAATCGGGGAAATCCCCTACCGTTAGTCTCGCACTGCCCTCCGACAATCTGCCATGCCTTCGGAGGGGCACACAGGTCAGAAGTAGAAAAGGCCTCCAGCCCCGGCCACGCATCTCATGCCTATTGTCTCATGAACGGATGATTCCCGTCTTGTCGTACGTTTTCGATCAGAGCATACACAACAAACCCAACCCAAGAGCCTCGGAAAGCCAGCCAGTCGGTCCTCCTGCTTGTACTTCGTCACATTGTCTTGCATCTCGGCCTTTGTTCCGAGTGCTGGGCGTTGCACCTGTCGACACACGCCGCCGAGCCAAACCCACAAACAAAAAGAAACAGCAACATGGCAGTTGAAACCTGTCTCCTAACACAACTACCGTCCGACGCCTGGTTCGAGGGCATGGTGGCGCGGCCCAGCGGGGATCTGCTGCTGGCGCGCGTCGACCAGCCGCAGCTCTACTCGCTGAGCACGGCGGACCCCGAGGCCGAGCCCGAGGTGCTGTACACCTTCCCCGAGGACGTGTGCACCGGCGTCATCAACCTCTGCGAGCTGGCGGGCTGCCCGGACGAGTACATCCTGCTCACGGGCCGCGTGGACCTCGCCCAGGTGCAGGCCGACAGCTTCGTGCTGTGGCGGGTGCGGCTGGGCGGCGGCGCCGGCGCGCCGCCCGAGATGACCAAGGTGGCCGAGCTGCCGCAGGCCGGGCTGGCGCTCGACGTGGCGGCGGCGTCGCCGCGGACGGTGCTCGTGTGCGACACGCCGACGCGCAGCATCTACGCCGTCGACGTGGCGACGGGCGCGAGCGCCGTCTTCCTGACCGACGACGTGTTCGCGCCGGCCGGCCCGGACGACTTCTTCGGCGTCAACACCCTGCGCGTCGTGGGCGCGCACCTCTGGTTCACCAACAGCAGCCGCGGCGTCCTGGGCCGCCTGCCGGTGCGGCGGGACCCGGCGACGGGCGAGCTGGCCGCCGCCGGCCCCGTCGAGGTGCTGGCGCGCGACCTGCCCGACTGCGACGGCTTCTCCGTGGCCGCCGACGGCCGCGCCGCCTACACGGCCTCGCCGTCCGAGGGCAAGCTGTGGGAGGTGGCCGTCGGCGCCGACGACGCCCCCGCCGCCACCACCACCGTGCTCGCCGACCAGCTCGTGAACCCCACGGCCGTGCAGCTGGTCCCCGCCGCCGCCGCCGGCGCGCCGCCCCGCCTGTACGCCGTGTGCTGCGGCAAGATCGACGTCGGCTGGCTCGACGCCGACCGCGACCCCTGGAAAGACATCGCCGTCGGCCTCAAGGGCCTGACCACCACGGTCGAGGTCACCCAAGTCGTCGAGACGAGCGGCTCATAGCAAGTAGAGGGGCGGGGAGAGGGAGGAGAAGGTGGGGGGGGGTTTCTGCCCATGGGGAAATGGAATACAGCGCCACAAAGGACTTGAGCTGTCTTTCTTTTGTTTTGGATTTGGTCGTGTACAACAGTATAGGCGGGACGATGATACCAGCTGCCCAACCAGGATCGGGCCATTCGCAATGACGTTGTTGTTTTCTGTGGGACTTGAAGGGTATATTGATCGGCTTCTCATAGCTATTACTTACTATATATGGCAAGCGGGAGTTTCGGGTATATATAACAGACACACACTTTTACATATAGGTACTTCATAATAGTAGCGTACGTAACCATTGAGCTGGGACCACAGTTGTGCTACCACAATGGTAGCACTACATAAGCAAGTACCCTAGACTTTCGCTAAGAACATAATAAGTAGAGAAACCAAGCTTCTTTAACCATCTTCGTCCACAATGAATGTGCTGCCCAAGCAGGACCAGCAGGACCAGCATAAACAAGATAAGCATAAGCAGCAGTACCTGAATAACAAGAACTCAACGTTTTCCCAGCGAAAGTAATACTTGGTTCACCCCCTGTTATCTACGTGGCCGCGTCGGCGGCGGCTGCTGGTCGTGGGCGCTGCCGAAGGAGGCGGTCCTCTTGTGGGCCCTGTCGGGCGGGGTGACGAGGACATGGCGGCCGAGGGCGGCGCGGGCGCCGGGGGGGTCGGCGCTGAAGCGGTCGCCGGCGCCGCGCGAGGGCCAGCGCTGGCGCAGGGCGTGGGCGCGGCGCGGGCCGAGGACGCGCTCGTTGAGGGGGCTGTTGGCGACGGCGGTGGCGAGGGCGCGCGAGGCGGCGCGCAGCGGCTGGAAGACGGCCGGCGGCAGCGCGCCGAGGGTCGAGGCGACGTCGAGGCACGCCCGCAGCCGCGCCGCGAAGACGGCGTAGCCGCGCTCCACGCCGGCCAGCCCCGGCGCCAGCGCGGCGTAGTGCTGCCGCCGCAGGTCGTTCTGCCGCGCCGCCCCCGCCTGCCGGAACGCCGGCGCGTCGACCAGGGACCGCGTGGAGGCCCGCAGCAGCTCGACCTTCCAGTCCACGAACCGGTCGATCATGCTTTCCGCCCACACCAGGGTGTCCTTGTTCTGGGGGTGCAACTTCGCCGAGCGGCGGGCATAGTGGTTGAGGCGCCTCGCTTCCAGGCTGGAAAGGCCGTACGTGTTCACAAACATCGTTTCGGCGTCCTTGTTGCATATGGAGCTCGCCATGACCATCTCTGCGTCCGTGGACACCGAGGCGTTGTGGACGAGTTGGTTCGCGTCGTCCCCCCATGTCTTTGCTTGCGGCGCCAGAGCGTCTGACCACCAACTTGGCGAGTCTCTTAAGTGGTGCTGCCAGTATCGCAAACGGGTGGTCCCCCAATGGTCTGCGCACTGCAGAGCCAATTCCAACGTAACGGCCTTGCTGGTGTGTTCGCTCAGCAGGCTGGCGGAGAAATGCCGTCCAAACGCTTGTGCCATCCAATCCTGGAGCTCATCGGGTTCGGGGAAAGCTGTTCTGGCAAGGTTTATGAGCTCGTTAAGTTCACTGAAGACCTTGGCCGCCTCTTCATTGCCGTATATGGGGGCTCTCCAAGCCGCGCCATCAGCGCCTCCTTGAGTCACGTAAGACTCGTTGATCTCTCTGAGCTTGGTCAACCTGTCATTGACAGCCGCTCGCAACACCTCGAGGTTGTTGCCATCCGGGCCACTCACCCTGAGGTCCGGGATGTAGATGGCCAGATCGGCTCTGTCTACATTGTCAGGCTGTTTGGCGACCGGCCGTGCTGAGCATTTCCATCGTGACCCGTCTGATTTGATCGTCGGGTAAGGCTCGTATCTCGCCATGATGATATCGCTTGTCAAGAGCTGCGGCTGTGTGGTGCTGGGGGCCTTTGTGGCAGGAGATTGAGACAAGGGTGTCAGTGCGTGGGCTGCTGCAAGTGTCTCGAATGTGCGATTGACAACGCTGAAAACGCCCACTATTAATACCACCGAAAGACACTGCATAGCCAGGTATAGGTTTTTCTTGTTTCCAGTAGCTTCTTTGTCCTGGGATAACATGGTGCTGTCACAATGAGCTAGCTGCTTCTGAGAGAACAAAGAGGATGTATAAGTATTGTGGTTCTAAGAACAGCCCATAACAATGAAATGAACCTTTATACAGACTGATTTAGAGAGTAGAATCCCTAGAGTCCAATGCGGAAATGGATCGAAGGGTACTTAGCTAATATCTTAATGCGAGGCAAGTACTGTAGCAGAATGGAAATCGAGGTACCCAGGCAACCACCTGAGGTCCCTACGTATCTAGGTAGGTACCTATAAGTACTTATTGCTCCGGAGAGTGACCCTGCTCAAGATCACTGATTCCATCTTGTTCCTGTCTCTACTTATAAGCATTGCTCCCAAAATATCCCTTATGCAGCATATGCTAACAGAAGAAGCAATATCCCAACGGAAGCATCGGTATTTATTCTAGTGGAGGTATCGTTATTAATGGAAGCACCATTGTTCTAATGGGAGCACTGCTACTGCCACATAAATGCTTGTATCTGATTTTCTACTTTTTTTTTTGGAAGCATACCTCCCACCTACCTCACACATACCCACGTCCACCCCCAAGCCCATCTGATGTCTTAACAACAACGCCTCATGACAAGATGGAGAGTTCTGCGGATGCTTACATGTACGTAAGCCGAAAACAAGGCTTGATCAGCGCTTTGCGCGCGAAGCACATTCCCTTCAAGATTGATACCGACGATGGCTGGACGGCCGACTACGCACAGGCGTTCAACAACCGCCTGGGCGACCCTCCTGACGTTGTCGTGGTCCCGGCCAGCGTCAAACACATCTCCGAGGCCGTCATCATTGCGAACAAGACGGGCACCAAGGTCCAAGCCAGGTCGGGCGGACACAGCTACACAGCTTCCAGCAGCCGCAAAACGGCAAGCTACGTTATGATGGTGGTTGACCTTCGCAACTTGCAAGATATCCAATATCTCGCTCCAAACCTGGTCCAGGTGGGTGGCGGCGTACGACTTGGAGACCTGGCCCTGAGAATCCATCACCTTCGTGGACACGCCTTGGCCCATGGGACCTGCCCCAGTGTTGGCGTCGGCGGCCACTTCACCCATGGCGGCTACGGGTACACGTCTCGCGCCTGGGGCCTGGCAATGGACCAGATTGTGGGCATGGACGTCGTCACGGCTGATGGGTGCTTAATCCACGCTACGGAAACGCAGAACAAGCCTTTGTTCTGGGCTTTGCGTGGCGCCGCCGATTCGTTCGGCATCGTCGTCCGCTTCGACCTCACGACCCGCGTGGCCCCAAAACACGCCCTTAGATTTTCTGCCGAGTATCCCGACATTGCAGCTGATTACAAAATTTGTGCTAAGGCGGTCATGGCTCTTCAGCGAGTGGCTGAGCAAGATACCTTCGAGAAAGCGGTATCCTTCGGTATCATGATCGGCCCTGCACGCTTTGGCATCACCGGTGTCTTGCTTGACAAGATGGACCACGACACCAGCGTTTCCCGCCTATTCGAAGCTCTGACGGGGTTGAGGAAAGCCCACCCCTGCGACAAAACGCTGGCCGTCGATGGAGCCGGCAAATCATGCTCCCCAGAAATCAAAGTTCTGGGCTGGGTTGATCTTTTGCAGGACCTGTAAGCCATCCTTTCCATCCTTTGTTCCTGCCATTTGGGTCTAGGGATACTCCGAGCGAGGCTCGACGAAATTGCTGACTCGAGATCATGACAGGGCCGGAGTCAGCTCTCTGACAACCCCGGAACCGTTGACAGGCCGCAACAGCTTCTACGCCAACAGTCTCATGGTGCCCCTCGGCTTCTGTACCCAAGCACTCGAGAATTACTTCAGGTACATCAAACTGAATAGGCCTTCGCCAGTCCACTGGTTCGCCATCATCGACTTATGGGGCGGTCATGACAGTGAGATCTCCAATTCACATGGTGGGCCGCCCTCAGCTGGTCGCCGGGACGCTTTTTGGGTGGTCCAGAACTACGGTTACGTTGACGAAGGTGTCGCTTTTCCATCAAAAGGAGTGGAATTCATCAAGGGCTTGAACCAGGCTATGGCGCACTTTATTCCTGGAGCAGGTACCTACGCTAACTACCCCGATGCGGACCTGGATAGAGAGCGAGCTGGCCGTTATACATACGGTAGCTCGTATGGCAGACTGAAGGTACTGAAGAAGGTCTTGGACCCGAATGACGTATTCCACCATGCGCAGTCCATTGGGGCATCGGAGTGAATCGGATGCTAGATAGAGAGAGCACTTGCCCTTCTGGGCACGACAATACACATTCCTTGGTTCCCCAAGGCCCAGATACCTCGCGATGGACATGTTTACTGCCGACGTCTTTGCCTTCCTGGGTCACACCGGCCCTACTTCTCATATTCACTCATGAGCCCGGAGCGACCATTCTCCTTCACGCCCCGGGGAAAGGCCTCGCCGAGGTGGCTCGTGTGCGCCCAGGGCTTCAGGCCCATCTCCTCGCGGATGGTGCCCTCGAAGCAGGCGCTCCAGTCGAGGCGGGGGAACTTGGCGACGACGCTGTCGCGCGTCTCTGCGCTCACCAGGCCCGGGCGCTGGCCCCTAGCATCCCCCGGAGTCAGTCAGTATCGTCCAAGAAGAGGTGACGCAAGTGCCCATGTTCCGGAGCCCGCTTGGGCCGGAACCACGGAAAACAAAAAAGAAAAGAACAGGAGGACGACGGCAGGTCTAACTCGGTTATACTAAAAGGGTCTTAAGAAAACAAAAAAAACAAAGGAAGAGCCCCCGGATGCTGCTTACATGTTGTCGTACACGGTGGCCAGCTGCGCGATCTGGCCCAGCAGGGTGATGGTGCCCTCGACACCGAGGTCCTGGTGGCGGATGATGGCCTCGGCGACGGCCTCGGCCTGGGGCGGCGGCGCCGGGGCGGCCGGGGGCCGCGTCGCCGGGGCGGCCGACGCCGGCGTGGCGGCGAAGGACGCCGGCGACGTGAGCAGGGCCAGCGCGCGGTGGCCGCCCCAGAACTCAAAGGACAGCAGGGTGCCCGTGAGGGCCGCGGGCGCGGTGCCGAGGTCGTGCAGCAGCGCCGTGAGCGCCCACGTCGCCGGCGACAGCGCCGCGAAGTGCGCCGGGAACTGCTCCCGCAGGATGCTGTAGCCTGTTTTTTTTTTTCGGCCGCCGGCCGGGCATACGGTCAGCAAAAAAAAAAAAAAAAAAAAAAGATACAAGTACGGCACACGTGCCACGCATTTACCCCGGCCAAAAATAAAAACCGGTCAGAAGAGGGGGGGGGGGGGGTCGAGATATCAAGTTTACCAAAGTAGTACACGCGCATCGAGTGGTTGTAGGTGGGGGCCGGGAGCTGGTGCTTCACGTATTCCTGCACCTTGAGAACGAGCGGGTCGTCCTTGGGGAAAGGTATTTCGTCCACCGATAGAGCGGCGGGCTCGTGTAGGAAGGGTTTCTCGCCAAAGATGGCGTTGGCGTCTCTGGGGACAGCAGTCCAGCCATGCTTGGCAATGTCCTCGGCCGAAGCGGCTGGTGTGGAAGAAGACGACATGACGTTCACCCCGTGCAATGTATAGGCTAGGAATAGGAAGAACGGCAACTGGGAACTTCCCGACGCGGCGCTATAACGACGTGAGCGACCTCTTGTTTTGAGGCCCAGGCGACGGGGGCGGGGGTTCCAATTAAATGTATATATACTTATATATATGACGACATCCGTGAACCAGCTGTCATCGCCACATCATGTCACACGCGGAGGTGGTTCGGCTTACACAGCACATACAACGCGGCTCCCCGATTTGCGACTGCAAGGTCAAGAAGAGCGCAAGACGAGTAAGGGATTGAAGGGCTTCCGTGCCTCACAAGACGACTAATGGTAATTGGGTGACAAGTCCGTCCAGGCATCAATCCCTGGTTCCCGATTGGGTGGACAGCTCGCTGTCGCACCACCTCCCGCTGCCGCAGGGCCGGGCATTCGGGAAGAGCGTCAATTCCAGCGGCGGATCTCCGCGGACCATGACGACGGCGCTTGCTGACAGATTGCAAAAGGATGAGCGCACGCTGCAGTGAGGACGTCCGTCGGCGTGTCGCGACTCGGCTGCGGGACGATATACCCCCCCAAGAGGGCGTCGGCATCTGAGCGGCCTCGGAAGGTGACTAATATGCGTTGTCAAACCCCGAGTCTGTACGGCAGACGCCGGACGACAAATTAAGTATGACAGTCGCGACCGGACTGCCTCTACCGGGAGACTTGTAGATGGCGGACAAAGCCATGGCAAGTACTCGTCCCCCCTTTCCGGATATTTCGCAGGGCGTGGTATCATCAGAAGCTAGAAGGATGTACGTGGTCAGGCCAGCCGCGGTATAGCGAAGCAAGTAGACGAGACGGGATAGTGCTACTTACCGAATTTCGTACGACCCTGCTCGGGTCATATACCTTACCCATTTGACACTGGAGTAATTGCTTTTCTCAAACACCTTCAAGTACCTCACCAGGAGACCCGAGCTCGTAAACATCAGGAGACTGAAGTGCATACTGAGCGGTGGCCGAGACCAAGTCTTCTGGTTCGTCATGCTGGTCAGCTCCGCCTCGGCGCTGAGGACGAACTCGCTTTGGCCGGTGAAGCGGCCAATCTTCCAGACGATGTTGTTCTCGCTGGGCTCGTACTTGGCCTTGCCCTGGGTGCACCTCTCGGTGATGCGAGCCGTGTTCAGCGGCGTGGGAATCTTGACCACGACGTTGGTCGCAAACAGCTTGCTGCCGAAGTTGGCCTTGACGCCAATGCTGTACTCCACCTTCGTCTTGCCGACCTCGTTCACGATGGCGTGCACCTTGAAGGGCAGGTTGACGTTCTCGGTCGCGCGGTAGCGCATGAGCTCGAACTCGCCGTCGGGCGGCACAAAGGAGATGATGCGGTCGGCGTCGAACTTGCCCAGCTTGACGCACTGGTGGAACTGGCAGTCCTCCAGGGTTACGCTGCCGGCGGCGGCCTTGGTGGCCTTGCTGCCCAGCCGGTTGCCGCTGGGCAGGGACTGCAGGCCGTCGTGGTCGAGAAGCAGGCGGTCGTTGAGGCCGAACTTGCACTCGGGGGTGCCCGAGAGGTAGGCGCGCATGATGATCTGGCCCGTGACGTCGGCGCGCAGCACGGTGCCGGTGGCGGACATCAACAGGTTGACGTCCTCAATCACGTCGACAAAGGCCTCGTTCTTGCGGTACTTGACGTCGGCTTTGCGCCAGGACAGGGCGCCGGTAGCCTGCATGGTGATCTTGGCGGAATCCTCGGGGGCGCGCTCGGATTTGACGCCCTCGGTGGTGATGTACATCTTGAGGGTGTCGGTCTCGGTGTTCTGGGGGTAGCCGAAGTCGATGATCTCGTCGAGCAGCTCGTAGACCAGGACAAAGTTGTTCTTGACGGCCTCCTCGTCGAACTTGCCAAAGTAGCCGCGGCCCAGCTGGATGAGGCGGTACAGGAACTCGAAGACGAGGGCGGCATTGGCGTTGCTCTTGGTGATGGCCACCAGGTAGATGTTCTCGTGCTTGACATGGCTGAAGGTGGTGCTGCCCAGCGTCAAGATGGGCGAGCGCACTTGGGGGTTGGAGATGACCTGGATGCGGAAGACATCGGCGAGGCGCGGTCGGCAGTCATTCCGGAAGGCGCGGAAGATGAGGTTCTCGCCCTTTTGGTTGAAGATGAGAATGCCCGAGAGCATCTTGCCAGGGGCTGTTGGACTGGCGGCAGCGGCAGCGGCAGCGGCAGCGGCGACTTCGACGTCTCGTCGTCGGGTACAAAGTGAGCTGTCGTCGGCGTCGTCGTCGTCGTCGTCGTCGTCGTCTTCGTGACCGTCGTGACCGTCGTCGTGGCCGTTGTCGTTGCCGTCGTCGTCTTTGTGGCCGTGTCGGTCGAACGGTTGTTCAGTCGGTTTGGTCAGGACAACCTCCTTTCTGGCCTTCACCCTTTACGCGGATTGGGGGGGTGGGAGCTTTGCGTGGGGTTGATGGGCGCGAACGCAGCACTGGCAATTGGAACCAGGTTGGCCCCAATTTGGACGTTGCTGCTGCACTGGCCAAACAACCTTAACACCCGCAACACCAGCATCAGCACAGGCAGTCGATCAACTCTACCTAAGCCTCCAGCTGCTAAGGTACCCTACTTAACTAGCAGCGAGAGTATGTTACTACACTTCCCCAAGTGCCAAATGCTAATAACGGGCCCGTTCGGCTCCTGGCCAGGGGTTCTGGGCCCCTCAAATGCCAGATCCCCGTCCCCATACATCTTACATAAAGTAGGTACGTACCTAGGAGGCACTTCAGTCGGACATCCGCTCGAGGGTCGCATTTCGGTCCTTCTTTCTAGCGGCCTCGAGCGACTGGGTACTGTTGAAGTTGAAGGTATGCAGAACAGCTTGGTTGTATAAGTACATGGTAAAGATCGAAACAAGGGCGAAGGCCAATTTCTATTGCCGGGTCGGCACAACTGCTGCTGTCGGATACGGGCCTCTCCTTCCCGTCGGGTACATCTGTCAGGTCGCCAACAGAGGACTGAGGTTCCATACAAACTTGCTTGCCTCGTTCCAGGCATGGATCTATGCCATCATCTATGCCGTGGAACAGTGATTGCCAGTGTTTGATTTGACCTTGCGACCGGCCCGACCTGGAGCGCATATGGAATTGGATTGGTCTCGACAATGAGGTATCGGGGCTACTTAAGAGCCCTGTAAGAGGTACCCAAAGTAGTACGCGTTACCTCAGGTGTCCAGTGCACCACCACCACGGTTCCTCACCTCAGCCCGGAAAAGCAGCCCATCGAGCCGGCCATCCGAAATGCACCCCCAACGAAAAGCATTCCAATATATCATCTGACCCTCTGCTCGGAATCGACCGAGCAGTCGCGTGTGTTCGTCGTGGGTTGCATGCATAAGGCCTGCCGCCCCTCCACGGCGAGTTGGGCCGTCTTGGGCGAACGGCGAATCCAACGCTTCCCGCCGAAGAGCCGTTTCCGGCAAGCGGGAAACGACACAGGGCGGGACCAGAGACTGCCCGCCCATCGTCCAATTTGTTCCCATATTGGGCACGCTGGCCCTGTCGATCGTGCCAGGAAAGGGTGGTCGGTTCATCAAGCATCAAGCATAAATGCACTGCAGTCGGGTGCTATACTTATATCGAGCGCCGCCCTTCTGCACGCCGTGCCACGGCGCTGGAACGCCGCCAAGCTTTCTGCCAATCTGTGTCTTCCGCGCGCGTGCGACTGCATTCACTTCCATGGGATCCCATACCATGGACTGTTATCGTGAGGCGTTGACGACGACGACGACAACGACGCCCCGCCCCTGCAGGAAAACCCGTCCCCCCCGGCCCGCAAACCGGCCCAGCTCGCCAGCCGTCCCGGCCAGCCCAGCCGCTTTGCCCTTCGGCGGCTGGCCCCTCGTGCCTCCGTTTCCCTTACGGATTGGGACGCTGGGTGACCTGTTTCTCAGTGGGGTCCCCAATGCAGTATGGACACCCTGCCGGATACCTGTTCCGCAAGTTCGCCGCTGTCCTCCACGCCCCAGCGTCTCCGCATGCCGCCGTCTTCCCGTTCGGGAACATCAAGGAGCCTACCTCTCCGAGGTTGCTAGTGCCGAGCCAGGGGTCCCACGCCCCCCCAGCTCCCATGTGTTTGTACACCCGAGCCGTGAAAGCTCGCACCTGGTTGGCGGACTTACTCCGCGGCTCCCAATATACTTTTCCCAGTCCCTGACTTTGTACGTCCAGCAAACAGGTCGAGTGGTGTGCCGACTCGGTGCCGTTGCCGCCAAGCCTTGACGCTGTACTCCAGTGTAACCATCGTGGCCCCGACGCGAGCCCCCTCGCCGGACCGTCCTCCCTGGCCCCTCGTCCCAGCCGTCGACGGGCTGGGGCCTTGGCCATATGGACAGTCTTCCGGCGGAACGAACCAGCACGACTAAAGAAGGAAGTGGGGTCTTTCACGGTCGGGTCTGCAGGACAACCGCCACCGCCCTTGAGTCCCGTCCTTCCGGGGCTCCCTTCCGACCCTCGCAAGGTACGGCATGTTGACAGTGGTATAAAGGGGGGCTTGAAGCCCCCCCTCGACGCTCCTCTTGGTCGTAGCACGGACAGACAAGGACTCAACCAGCACCTCCAGTCTACGGCAATCCCAACACAATGGCGGCAAAGTGCTTTGCTCTCGCGGCCTTGAGCTCTCTGGCTCTCGCCGTCCCTCTTGAAGAGCGCCAGAACTGCGCGGCAACCTGGTGAGTATACCTACCGGACCCTGCGTTGTTTCCACTCGTCTGACTGACAACTCGAAAAGGGCCCAATGTGGTGGCAACGGATACTCCGGGCCTACTTGCTGTGCCAGCGGCAGCAGTTGCGTGGTGACGAATGTAAGTAACATAGGGTCTTCTTTATGGTACTTTCCGGGCACCAAGCCCTCCGCAAACACTCGGTTTACCAAATGACTGACCTTGGATGCGAACAAAACAGGAATGGTATAGCCAATGCATTCCCGGAGCTCAGGCTCCTACCACGACCGCTCGTCCTACGACGACGGCGGGCACGACGACCCGGGCTACCTCGAGGAGCACCACAGTCGCCACGACGACTCGGGGAACCACCACCAGCAGCGGCAGCACCACCACCGCCCTTCCTCCCCCGGTCGGCTCCGGCACTGCTACCTGGTCTGGTAACCCCTTCGCCGGGGTTAAGCAGTGGGCCAACAGCTTCTACCGCGACGAGGTCATGGACTACGCTGTGCCCGCTTTGGGCGCCAAGGCGTCGGCGGTTGCTGATGTTCCCACCTTCCTGTGGATGTAAGCAAAACACCGTCTATGCCTCTTGTTGGGCGACGAACTAATACGGGACTCAGGGACACTCGGGCGAAGGTGCCTGTGATGGCCGAGGCCTTGGCGGAGATCCGCGCCGCCAACCAAGCCGGTGCCAACCCCCCTAACGCCGGTATCTTTGTCGTCTACGACCTCCCGGACCGTGACTGCGCTGCTGCCGCGTCCAACGGCGAGTACTCCATCGCCGATGGCGGTGTGGCCAAGTACAAGGCCTACATCGACGCCATCGTCGAGGTGGTCAAGGCTTACTCCGACACCCGTATCCTGCTCGTTATCGGTTAGTGCTGAGGCTGTGACACCGTGTGGGATGCCGTGCTGGTGCTAATACTCGCCTGTAGAGCCCGATAGCTTGGCGAACATGGTCACCAACCTGAACGTCGCCAAGTGTGCCAACGCCGCGGCCGCCTACCAGGAGTGCACCCAGTACGCCATCAAGGCCCTCAACCTGCCCAACGTGGCCATGTACCTGGACGCCGGGCACGCGGGCTGGCTCGGCTGGGACGCCAACCTGCCGCCGACGGCGAAGCTGTTCGGCAAGCTGTACTCGGACGTGGGCAAGCCCAAGGCGCTGCGCGGCCTCGTGACCAACGTGTCCAACTACAACGCGTGGAACCTGACGTCGGCGCCGTCGTACGCGCAGGGCAACAAGGTCTTCGACGAGAGCAAGTTCGTGCAGGCGCTGCACCCGCTGCTCAAGAACGAGGGCTGGGACGCGCACTTCATCACGGACCAGGGCCGCAGCGGCAAGCAGCCGACGGGCCAGCTCGAATGGGGCCACTGGTGCAACGCCCTCGGTACCGGCTTCGGCATGCGCCCGACGACCAACACGGGCCTCGAGATCCAGGACGCCTTCGTCTGGGTCAAGCCCGGCGGCGAGTGCGACGGCACCAGCGACACCAGCGCCGCCCGCTACGACCACTTCTGCGGCCAGCCCGACGCCATGAAGCCCGCCCCCGAGGCCGGCCAGTGGTTCCAGGCCTACTTCGAGCAGCTGTTCAAGAACGCCAACCCGCCCTTCAACTAAAAAGGGGGGCCGCCGCGCCGTGGCCACGGGGGAGAGGGCAAGCAAGTCCTGCCGAGGGACGGATGGGCCGACCCCACGAGGCGAGGGAAAGCAGGTTATAGATGGGCATCTGGGAGGGAGGAACGGACACCGGGATAGTCTCCCCGACGCTTCAGTTCTGCTGTACATATTTTGCTGCTCTCTCGGTACCTACTCTTACTGGGCATGGGCAATTTCAAAGCCACGCTTTTTCTATCATTGCGATCGCACTGTTGTTACCGGGCATCCTGACATGTGGGGTTTCACTACAGCGCAACGGGCAATATGGCCGTGCTTACCACATTCTATGCATGAGTGTTTGGCCAGTATCGGCGCTCCTTGCGCAGACAGACGCCTCGGCACTGTTGGTCCATGGATATACTGGAGTTCGCCTGCATCCTATCTCGTTTTCACCACCTGACTCTACCTCGGGGAGAGTGCCGCGTGCGGGGGCCGGTTCTACAACGAAGGCACCCGCGCAGCTTCCGGGTGGGTAATTGGTGGGCTCCGATACGGCCTCATGCAGCCTAGAAAATAGCATGTCAGCCCTTACGCCCTCGGCTCGTTGGTTAACCCTACGACTGCCCTCACTGATTGGCTGTGTTTCTCTGGACCCCGAAACCGCCGTCGTCATTTCCCATGTTAGCTGCAGGGCGCGCGCGCGAGAATCACCCCAGGAATCTCACCCAATGGACAGCACACTTCGCGGTGGTCGTATGTGAGTGAGCCTATGTAAGCACTTAGGGAAACTTTTATATGACTTGTTGCTCTCCCCTCCACCTCGCCCAGGCTGCCCACGGGGTGCGTAGCCCATCCATCTTTCACCATTCCAGAGTCCTCAGATAAGGTGACACTCGCCTCCCGTAGCCATGGCAGAGAAGGCAGAACTAGGGGCCTCGGTGCTCTTGGGACTCCTCACCCATCTTGCCGTGCAGCCGTTGGAAGTTGAGAAATACGGATGGTGGACATGCGGCCTCTACGCCCTCGCCAATGGCGTCCTCCTCTACAACTACACCGTCCTGGGGGGCATGTCCGCCCTGGCCGGTGTTCTCCGCACTCTCACGGTGGCGTCCGGGTTCCTCACTGGCCTGACGGCCAGCATGGTCGTCTACCGCGTCTTTTTCCACCGGCTCCGTCGGTTCCCCGGCCCCTTTCTGGCCAGCGTGTCCCAGTTCTACGCGGCGACCACGGCGTTCCGGACCGTCCAGCAACACATCAACTACAGCAAGCTGCACGCGCAGTACGGCGATTTCGTCCGCGTCGGTACGTGCCGAGGCCGGTTCGGTGACGGCGGACGGGCGAGTGGCTGACGGGCAATCCGCTAGGGCCTCGAGAACTCTCCATCAACTCCTTGACGGCGCTCGACACCCTGTTCGGCCCGGCGGCCCAGAGCGAAAGAGCCAAATGGTACGACGGCAACTCGACCGACCCCGACTACGCTTCTCTCCTCAATATCAGAGACAAGACCCTGCATAAGCGCCGGAAGAAGATATGGGAAAAGGGTTTGAGTTTTAGAGGTGGGATTTCCGCGACACGCCCTCCCCCCCCCCCTTTCCCCTCTTCCTTGCACGAAACTGACACCCGACAGCTCTCGCGTCGTATGAGCCCCGGGTGGTAGCCAAGGCCGATATGCTCATTTCGCACATTGCCAGCCACCTGGGCAAGCCCATCGACATGGCGCAGCGCAGCATGTTCTACGGCTTCGACACCATGGGCGACCTATGTGAGTGGCGGACCCAGGGCAGTGCAACCCGCCCTCGTTTCTCCTTCTTCTCTCCCTCACTCTCGCTTCCTCGTATGTTCCCAAGCTCACTATCGTGCATAGCCTTCTCGAAGGACTTCGGCATGCTGAAAAGCGGCATCGAACACCCTGCCGTCAACGCCCTTCACGAGAACCTCATTATCGTGGCATCGCTCATGCATGTGCCGTGGCTGATCGCCATGCTGGGTGTTGTCCCGGGCGCCGCCAAGAGTTACAAAAGGTTTGCGGGATGGTGTGCCGGCGAGCTGAAAGAAAGGAGAGAGGTGACTGCCCCTTTGCGAGCTCGCTTTTTTTTTTTTTGGCCCACGTGTGACGGTTGGCTGACGCCCGCCCCCAGGTATTCCATCAAGAGAAAGCCATCATGGGCGACCAAGACCCCCGAGATCTCATGTCCTGGTTCCTCAAGGCGGCCGATGAAGGCGACCACGCGGCCCCGCACACGGAAACCGGGTGGCAGGAGGAGGCCCGTCTCATGATCGTCGCAGGCAGGTGAGTAGAGCTCGTATGGCGAGGACTCGGGAAGGTTGCGAACTAATAGACGGCGCAGTGATACGACCAGCATCGCTCTGGCAAACGCGTATGCTTCCCCCCCCCCCCCAATATCTTCCTCCGCCTTGGAGAAAATCGCCTCTCTAGCTGACCCACGTGCACTTCCCCCAGACTGTATTTCCTGACCAAATACCCCGACTGCTACCGCAAGCTGCAGAGCCTGGTCGACGCGGCCCCGCGCGACGCGTCGGGCGAGGCCAGCTACGAGGCGGTCAAGGAGATGGCGTACATGGACTACGTCATCCAGGAGACGCTGCGGCTCAAGCCGGCGGTCCCGGGCGGGTCGCGCAAGGTGACGCCCCCGGGCGGCGTCGTCATCGACGGCGTCCACGTCCCCGGCGACGTCCTCGTGGGCGTCCCGACCCACGTCGTGCAGCGCGACCCGCGGTACTGGGACGCGCCGCTGCGCTTCGCGCCCGAGCGGTGGGCGGGGCTGACGGCGGCGGCCGGCGGCGGCGGCGGCGGCGCCGACGGCGGGGGGACGGCGACGACGGGGACGGCCTTCCACGCCTTCAACCGCGGCCTCCAGAGCTGCCCCGGCCGGAACCTCGCCTTCATGGAGCTCCGGCTCGTCCTCGCCCGCGTCGCCGCCCACTTCGACCTGGCCTTCGCGCCCGGCTTCGACGCCGACGCCTGGGACCGGAGCGCCCAGGACCGCTTCGTCCTGCACATCTTCCCGCTGCCGATGGTCTTTACGGCCAGGGGAGAGGGCCGGTGAACGGTGGAATTCCCCACCAGGGGAACTCGGTGCCCCCTTCCCCCCCCCAGGGCCCCGGAGACGCTACCACAACCGGTCGTCCCGCCCCAATACCCCGATGCCCTTGACTTTCAGCAGCAGGGCAGAGCAGCTGTATGTCGCACATCGAGCACGATTACCTATTGATGTCCTGCCGGGGAGCACGTATCCTTTGCAGACATGTCTCGTTTGTAGTGGCACCCTGACCGTGAATATTTACATCAAGCGCTCTTACTATTGCACAAAGTAGCGTTGTTGCATTTCATTTCCTTATTTCTGCCACCTCACTATGTGACCTCGTGGAGACTTCTTGCTTCGGGGCAGGGCCTCCTTCTCTGCAGGTGTGACCCACGCTGTACTCTGTACGTGAAGCATAGAATCCCCGTGTCCCTCGGCCGGAGGGCCCGCTTGAGCAGATCTCGCCCATCCCCCCCCCGATGGGCTACTTGAGGGTGTTCCCTGGGAAAAGTCTTGCTGGCGTTGAATTGGCAGTTCTGGTATAGGTGTCGCCCGCCGCGGCCGTCTTGCCCGTCTGTCGCACCGACGACAAGACTCGACGGCCTCGGGCCCGGGAGTAATGCTAAATGAGATAAAACTTCGGCTGGCGAACCACATACCTTGCCGTTATGGAGTGCCCCTTGTCTACTCTAGCCGATTGCTTTCTCCTGTCTCCTCCGCGCCTTCTCTCTGCTCGTGCTGCACAATCTGGGCACTTGTGTGATCATCAGGCATCTTCCACATGGGGAGGTTGTTCTCGTTATTGGTTCCCCTGGTTCAAGTTTCTCTCTCTGCGTTGAGACGCACACTATCCCAGTGGCAGTATGTCGGCCCACTCGAACCTCGATGCCACTTGCAACGAACGGAACAAGTTCTGCGGCCAGATCCCGGATCAGCGTGCCTCTTGCTGATTCGGCTTTTGCGAGCGAGCAAACCAGTGAGGACCTGCATGGCGATGGCGCCGGCAGAGCTGGGCGGGCGAATTCAGGCCAGCGGTGCTGCTAAGCCCAGACCCGGCGGTCCGTTCCAAAGACTTTGGCTGCAGGTGTTGCTGGCGTCGCTGCTCAGCATCGGCTGCATGCTCGCCATCGAGGTGATCAGCATCAAGATGAACGGCACGTCCTTGCCCGACTGGACATTGCCCATGGGCATCGATACCTTGTTCTCCCTTCCTAGCATGACGTCCTAGGCGGCCAATCACGCTGCCAATTGCGGAATGTATCAGCCAGTTCAAGTGGCTACACCTCGCAGTAAGAGAACGCCCTCTCGGCACCTTGGTGGATTTCGACGACGCCAGAAAAGGGCCTTGGGGCTCGCTGCTTTTCCTCAACCCGGCGAAAGTCCTGTCACGGCCCGTTTTTGCTAGCCTCGGAGCCCTTCCCATTCTCACTGTTGTCGCGCTGGCCATGGGCCCTTTCGCCCAACAGGCAGTGAGCCTGACGGGGAAACCAGTCAGGCAGAACGCTCGTTCCTCATCCCTGCCTCATCGTCGTTCAATAGAGGATGGGTCGATCGGACGGCGCATGGTGGGCTGACCTAACGTAGGTAATTTTCAGCCACCCCTCCGTATCTACGAGTGCTGACCCAACTACAGCACAGTGGCTTGATCCCAGGCTGCAGTCTGCTTTGCTCAACTGGCTCTTCTACAGCGGGGTCAGTTTCCCTTGTAGTCCGTCTGGGCATTGTACCTGGGACGACTTTACCTCGCTCGGGATATGCAGCACC
Source organism: Nigrospora osmanthi (assembly GCA_029489945.1). NCBI lineage: Eukaryota > Fungi > Ascomycota > Sordariomycetes > Amphisphaeriales > Apiosporaceae > Nigrospora > Nigrospora osmanthi. Next base: position 1,194,220 of record CP120499.1, read on the forward strand.
TGTGAGGACGTCTCAAGCCAAACACACGTGGCAGTAAGCTACGGCGAGACTACGGGTCTCCCAAATCCTCCCAACATCACCGTCGCCTGGGTGAATGTCATCTTTACCGCCCCGGATGGCACCTCCCTGCCGCTATATTATACCCACAGGAGCGAGCGCGCCTTATAGAAAGCCCCCCCCCCGGTCATTGCGGACGCCAATGTCGACTTCGGAGACTCGGGTGTATGCGACGGCGAGAGCGCCCTTGACATGGAAAACCTGTGGAACACAAGCGCCACGGAGAAACTGGCTTTCGTGGATGTCCTTCAACAAAGCGGAAACATGACCGATATGGAAACCACAGTTGCCAACAAGACATGGGCTGGCCGCTGGGCATTCACGCAATGCGTTATCAGCTGGTGCGCCAAGCGGTGCAGGAACGCCCATATCTTTAGTCAGCCGTCTTTTCTTCCCCTGCGTAGCATTATACCGGTTGCGTCCCCGACGTTGATAGAGCTCATCGACAGGGCAACGGAACTGTGAAGCCGCACGCCGTGATGGAAATACCTCTCGAACCGGAGCACGTCCCTCCACTTTTGGAAAGAAAACGGCGAGAAAAAGGCTGGCGTGGTCTCTGGTACCTAGGGAGGCCGAGGGCGCCGTGGGCACCGGCACGAACACCCTCTCACCGTCATCCAGGGACCCGGTTGCGGTAACCAACATCGGCCATTCGGTGCTGCGTTCCTATCTCTGCAGCACCTTCGGGGGGGGGGGGGGGGGGGGGCTGGCAGAGTTTGATCGGCTTCAGGTTTGCCCCCGGCAACAACGTCTCGGCCGTCCCGCAAAGCACGACGGAGAGCCCCACGAACGCCCTCGGGGCCGGATTGGGGGAACCGGCGGGCCGGGGGCGTCCCCTGGGGCCAAGACGTCACGATCCACATCGCTTGGGTCTGGCTGGCGCTCCCTCTGGCCGTGGTGTTCCTGGCCGCTGGTCTTCCACGGACTCGAGTGGAGCGCCGCGGAGAAGCGCGCCCAGGAGGTCGAAGACACGAAGGCAGCGGCCAAGACGATCCGGGTCACCGTGCAGTATAACGGGGTTGGGACCCGGACGATTCGGCGGTTGTACTCAGTGCGCTTCTTAGTCATATTCCCCCATCCCTCCTCGCCCACCGCGCAGCAACAGCAGCTCCACACACAACGTAAAGCACGGCTACTGGTGCCGCTAACTCCATCGAGATGGCTTCGTAAGACGATTCCGGCCGAGTCCGGAGTCCAGGTCTGTGGCACTCCGAGCACGCGGGTCCCGCACCCGTCGCATAGGGCGGCGCATGGTGGTGTCGCACAGAAGCTTCAGAATACGGGATTGGATGCCAGCGCCGGCTTTCCCTATCCGAGTTGCCGCGGTAAGCGGGCCAGACCACACGAGCTGCACGGCCCTGTGTGAAGTGTCACCAGCGCCCTGCCGACAGAAACCTGGCATGGATGGGAGCGCCGTTCCAACTATGGATGATAGCGTAATTGTGGCACCGGTCGGTCGTCAATCGGCTGCGCCATCAACGGGCGTTCGGCATGCATCCGCAACTCCCCCGTAATTCCATGACATCACCATGGCGGTGTTCACGAAACTGAATGCCCGCACCTTTGGCCAGCAGTCCAGTCCGCCCGTCCGCCCCAGCCCTTTCCCCCGCGGGTCTGGGCTATAAAAGCCGGCCGAGACGCGGTCTTGGCATCCAGGAACAAGTCGATCACCGAGTTCCTCCTCCTTCTTCAACTTCCCCATTTGTATCGATTAATCTATTTCTACCCATCACCACCGCAACCCTGCCACCATGGTGAACCAGCACGGTGACGAACACGAAATCCCCCACGAGCACAGGGTTGACCGGCGAGTTTCCTCTTTTGGCCTCTACGGCCATACCGTGCGTGTCCGGCTAACGACAACCGCAGGCTGGGCTCGTGGCTGCCCGCGGACCACCGCACGCAGCACGAGTGGCTCTCCCGCCAAGTCGACCATGTCCACAAAAAGGGCCCCCAGAAGCTCATCCCGGTGCTCCAGGAGTTCAAGGACTTCATCGAGGGGAACCCGCGCATCTATATGTACTTCACGGCCATGTGGGACGAGATCCCCAACAAGAAGCCCTACGACAAGGACCCCACGGGCAAGCGGCCCATCAAGAGCTATCAGCACATGCTGGACGTGCTGAACCATGTGTTTGGCAAGGCCCCGGAATGGACCGACGGTAAGCCCCGGGATGCTCGCCCCTGGCTGCTGCCTGGTGACACCCACGGCTGACGTTGTTGTCGCCTGCAGCTGCATTCGGAGCCGGCATGGTTGGTGTGCCCATGTGTAGCATTTTTGACTACGCCATGGGCACCCCCAGGTGAGGAGAACCCTTTCCGTCATGCCCCCTTGACGCGGCAAGCTGACAAGTTTGGCAGCGGACACGCGGCATTCTTGGACCCCGAGGTCAACAAGATGCTGAAAAAGGTGCTTAACGAATGGGGCAAGTACCTGCAGGTGAGCGGAAGGACTCGTTTTCCGTAGTGGTTCCATGCTCACTTGCGACCAGACTCCCGAGTCCGCACACGTACTCGAACACCACAAGGAGGGCTGGTTTGGCGACCACGCCAAGAAGGACGTGATGGAAGTCGCCAATGCCCCGTTGAATACGTCTCATAACTTTGAGGACATGTTCGTCTGTGACCCGTCAGCCAAGCATTACGGTTACAAGTCGTGGGATGGTGAGTTAGCGGCCCGGGCCGCCCCCCTTCCCCCCCTGCTTCCAGCCCCTTGCCCCCCTGGCTGACAAGCGGCAGACTTCTTCACCCGGGCCCTGCGCGAGGAGGCGCGTCCGGTGGCGTCGCCGGACGACGACAGCGTCATCGCCAACGCGTGCGAGTCCAAGGTGTACAACGTGGCGCGCGACGCGAAGCTGCGGGACAAGTTCTGGATCAAGGGGCAGCCGTACTCGGTCGGCGACATGCTGGCGCACGACCCGCTGGCGGCGCAGTTCGACGGCGCCACCGTCTACCAGGCGTTCCTGTCGGCGCTGAGCTACCACCGGTGGCACGCGCCCGTGTCGGGGCGGGTGGTGCGCGCCTTCGTGCAGGACGGCACCTACTTCAGCGAGCCGCTGGTCGAGACGGCCGACGCCCAGGTCGAGATCGACACGCGCGGCATCTCCACCGCCCAGGGCTACCTCACCGCCCTGGCCACGCGCGCCGTCATCTTCATCGAGGCCGACAACCCCGCCATCGGCCTCATGGCCTTCGTCGGCGTCGGCATGGACGAGGTCAGCACCTGTGACATCACCGTCCGGGAGGGCCAGCACGTCCGGAAGGGCGACCAGACCGGCATGTTCCACTTCGGCGGCTCCTCGCATTGCTTGCTGTTCCGCAAGGGCGTCAAGGTCGACGGGTTCCCCGAGGTCGGCCGCAAGGAGAATGTGCCGGTGCGCGGCCAGGTCGCGGTGGTGAAGAAGTAGAAGAGAGGTCGAAAGTTGTCATACCCCCGGGCTTGGAGAGAGAAAGGAAGAATGCGGGTGGGCCAGGTGGGAGCGCCAAGCGCTTGACGCAGGCTCGATCCTATAAAAGTGCCTCTCATCACGAATATCCAAGTACCCCATGTACCTGCTTACACTAGTTGCGCTGATCCAGGGGGCATAAAACACAGTATATCACACCTATTGCCTGTCTTCTCTTCTTCTTCTTCTTCTTCTTCTTCTTCTCCTTCGACCTATGCGTACACGGCAACAGGGTGGGTGCGCGCGGCGTACATAGTATTCTGGAAATCCACCTTGGGTGGACTTGGGGTGCATCGGACTGAGTTACCGGTCAGCGGAATGAGGGCTTTACTGGGATACCCCATAACCGCCAAGAATACTTCTCCAAAGTATCGCGGGAGAATATCCCGACTTCTTTCCACACCCCGACCCGCCGCTATTCTACCTAGGAATCGGTGCGTTGGTACACGCCCGAAAAGCTTGGAATCGACTGCCCCATGAATCGGCCCGGTTTCTCTAGAGCGTACGCGACTCGCCTTGGCATCTCCGGGGGCATCTCGTGTATGCGGAATGGACGGATGATGATTTGAGGGGCGTGCGTGCGTGCGTGCGTGCGGGGTCTTGCAGAGAGTAGTAGTAGTAGTAGTCTTTAGTAGCGAGATGTCCACGGTCCAACAGTTTACATCGATCCTTTTATACGGGGGCGAATCACCCTCCCTACACCCGAGGAGCATCTGTGTAGGTAGCCAGCGTCTGGCGGGCGACACACGCACACGTCTTCGTTCCCGGTGGGATGTGGACAGTCGTCTAAGCTGCCCAATTTTTACCACCAATATAAGTCCGTCGCCCCAGGTGGACGATCCATACCAAGGACGGGAGCCAAGACCGCCGAGCACGAGAAGCCGGTAACTAAGAGAAGGCCAAGACGGTGTCGGAGAGTAAGACGGGATCCATGCCTCGTCCCATGTGGGGTGACGGTATATTTGTATACTGTCAGCAGCTAGCTGGTCGTCCGAGCGAGCACAGACAACATGGCTACGAACGGTAAGGATAGCAGCATAACGAAAGATGGCGCTTTCGAGAAAGTGATGGCCCTCATCGCGCGATGGGCCGTTGGAGTACTTGCAGCGGCAGCCTCTCCACACTCGGGGAGCGGTTTCCCGCATAGTTTTCCGCCAAGGTTAGCCCCGCCTTCCCCATCGCTGGCGGGGGGGATTTTGCGGGGTTGACGCTAAAATTCTTGAACCGTTCCGGGGGGGGGGAGAGGGGGACATCGGTTTTTTCCCATCTGCCCAACATTGACCGGCCTTTTCCTCTCGTCCCATCCATTAGATCCATGCTTCCCCCCTCCCCCTTCCCCTCCCTCGTCATCCGATTGCCCCGTGATCCTTTACCGCATGTTGCCAGTTGCTTGGCCCTCGGTATGGGCGACATGGGGGACACAAGAGCCAGCGGCCAAGAAAAAAGTCGGGCCCCAGAAATCATGATGTCAGGGCCAGCAGTTTTCGGCCCTTGATGTCGCGATCCCAATCAAAGCCACCTCTGTCGATCTCTGCACCACCAAGGTTTTCCTCCCCCAGGTCTGCGTCCTTCCAGTCCACACGCACCCGGGGGCAGGGGGGGGGGGGCCGAGATGCAAGTTGCCCCGATTCGTGGAACGGGCGCCGCGAGCGCATGCGCGTCTATAGCCGACGTTGTTTAGCGAGGCACCGCCGTCGGTGAGGGCCGTATAAAGCCCTCCATGTTTCCCTGGCCGTAAACTCCCCGTTTGGCCCCTTTCCGGCAGCATCGCCTGGCTCGGAGGACCTTGTGCGATCGATGACCTAGCGTTCCAAATTCACTTGGAAGTCTGGGTGCTCCTTTGTGCCTCTTCGTTTGCCCGTCCTCTGGTTCAAAGGCTAGCCAAACTCGTCTCGTACATCATGGCGAGGATCTCTTTGACCAGGCGCCTCGGCTTGGCCGGCTGTTTCGCCCTTGCTCTCGCTCAATCCGCCGCCGCTCAGGAGGACGCGTCTGCTGCCGGTGAGTCGTCATTCTGCACCGGTCCGCAAAATGGCATGCTTATCAGTTTCAGGAGTGGTGGTCGACGGCACCTCCTTTGCCCTGAACGGCGACAATGTCTCGTACCGCTTCCACGTGGACGAGGACACGGGCGACCTCATCTCGGATCACTTCGGCGCCTCGGTGGCCGAGAGCGTGCCCGAGGCGGAGGGGTCCGTGAATGGATGGGTCGGTCTCACCGGACGGGTCCGCCGCGAGTTTCCCGACGCCGGCCGTGGCGACTTCCGCATCCCGGCTG